>OZ008368.1:340172906-341579846 GCA_963931995.1 Phaonia tiefii
AATGAAATGAAATGAAATGAAATGAAATGAAATGAAATGAAATGAAATAAAATAAAATAAAATAAAATAAAATAAAATAAAATAAAATAAAATAAAATAAAATAAAATAAAATAAAATAAAATAAAATAAAATAAAATAGAATAAAATAAAATAAAATAAAATAAAATAAAATAAAATAAAATGAAATGAAATGAAATGAAATGAAATGAAATGAAATGAAATGAAATGAAATGAAAAGAAATGAAATGAAATGAAATGAAAAGAAATGAAATGAAATGAAATAAAATAAAATAAAATAAAATAAAATAAAATGAAATGAAATGAAATGAAATGAAATGAAATGAAATGAAATCAAATGAAATGAAGTGAAATGAAATGAAATGAAATGAAATGAAATGAAATGAAGTGAAATGAAATGAAATGAAATGAAATGAAGTGAAATGAAGTGAAATGAAATGAAATGAAATGAAAATTGAACATGAATGAGAAAAGTATAAATACTACGCACTTTTTTACTAAAGTACCTAAGAAACCTGTATGCAGAATTATGAAGGGTCCGTTAAGTGCGCCATATCTGCCTGTCTCCGAATAAAATATGAAATTTTGGTTTCAAACATAGTGTGCCAATTACAAGAAAATGCATGCATAAAAAATAAATTTACATCCATTTATTACTTAACATTTTTATTCTGAGATTCGCAAAAAAAACCAATGTTTTTCCAATGAATTTTGTACGTTGCATCGAGAAAAATTGTTGAAATTTATCCAGTACGATTATTCAAATTCACCCAAACAAAAAGTCACAATTCTTGTCAAAATAAGATACCTACCCTTAATTGTGAACCACAGACTATGCTGGGTGCTTTACAAAATAAAAAGTGGGCCAAGCGTATAGGCCGTAGGCACCCCTTGTCTACGGTAAACCTTAGGTTAGTAAAGAACTAACTAAAATCTTTGAAATTGAAAAGTTTACCATTTGTAGTGTCCCCTTAAAAAAACGTGGAACTTTACCATTTCTTACCCAATTTTAATAAATGATGGCTTGTTTTTCTCGAAGCTTTATGCTTAGCTTATGAACCTGGACCTATATTTGCGATTATTATTTTTTATATATTTTTTTATCAATTTAAAACCATGAGTTTTGCACGTAAAAATTAAAATTTTTAAACTTTAAATGTCTCTATTACCAAAACTATTCAACTCACTTTAACGCTCTATATAAAACGTGGTAGAAAAGCTAATTACTTTTAATTTGAGACGACACTTGCTCAAATCGGCAACAACACTTACGAGTTATAAGCCAATCCTAAATAACCCAATAAGGGTCTCAGAAAAAATTCGAAAAAAATTTCAAAATTCATGTCGTGGAAATTAATCAGGTAAAAATTTGATTAGGAGGCCGAAATCTATACACACTGAGAAGAGATTCGTTGTCACAACTATATTTACAGCCAACAACAATTTGGCGGTTCCTTGGACTATCAGATTATTCAGTTCAGTTGTGATTACCAATAATTGTGTTGTTTATCACCAAATGTTGTGCATATCAATTGATTTGTAATACAGTTTTGGTTGCAAGAACTGAAATATTTAGTTGAAGCCACAGCAACAGTATTCTATTAGTTGGCTGAACGAAAAATGTAAAAACTAATGCGGTTGTACCAAATAATACATTGGTATGCTAAACTAAAGTAATTACTTGAATTTGATGGCTGTCACAACTATTTGGTGATGCTTCAACCCCTTATGAAGTTTATAGAAAAAAAGTAAAAAAATAACTTTTTATTAAAAGTGTGTATTTTATATTTAAATATAAACAAAATTATTATTATTTGTAATTAGGGTTCGTATTTCGTGCCCATTTTTGTTTATCGAAACAATTTCTATATCTCGAAAACGGAGCGTCCAATCGAAAAACAAATACAGACAATCTTTCTAAATTTTTCATATTTTCGATCAAACATGGGGATGGGTTACCCTGGGTATTATATGTATGTTTAAGTTAATCATCCATCCACAATAATAATAACAAGTGTCCACAATTTTTAAGAAATTTTTTATTTATTGAACGTATTTTTTTAAAAAAAGTATATTTTTAGGTCCCTTTTGTAAGAATATTTATTATATTTTATCGAAAAGGTCCTTGCTTTAATGAGAGGTACTTCTTTTATGAAAGGCTAATGTTTTTTGATGTGTTAACATCTATAGCGGCGTATAGGGACTGAATCTATCAAAGTCAGATTTTATGCTGCTGCTAAAACCAGATTTTCTGCGACTGCGAAAGAGAATAATGACGTGTTATACAAAAATGAGCGAGCAAGAGAGCAATGAAAGAGTGATGTGGCAGGGGTGAGGCAGGGGTGAGGCAAACGAAATTGTGTCTATAGCGTATGTATTAACATAATAATGTATGTGTGTACATGTGTCTGTTGCTGTTGTTGTACGGAGATATAAAGCATAGCCACGCAAAATTTCATTTCATTTGGGCTTGCGCAGTCGACGTTATGGTGACACACTAATACGTCAGCTACTTCGCACAAAGTATGTGTGATGTTGTGTGTTTGGCTGTTTCGTTGCTGTTGATATGGCAAACATGTGGGTATGTGACACACGTATACGTCAGCTACTTCGGACAAAGTATGTGTGATGTTGTGTGTTTGGTTTTTTTTAAGAAAAGCTACCATTTTTAATATGAAGTGCTTTCTGTAAGAAAAAGCCTAAGAGTATGCATTTTCTTTTTACAAAGAAGTACTTTTTTTGAGAACAGGTACTTTTTAAAGAAGTCGTACTCTTTTTAGGAAAAGGTTATTTTTTTAAGAACATGTACTTATTTTCAGAAAGGCTACTTATCTCAAGTAAAGAAAATGTATTATTTTATTTTTAAGGAAAGGTGCTTTTAAGAAAAGGAATTTTTGTAAGAAAATGTTTTTTTTTTAGGAAAGGCATATTTTTTTGAAGAAAAGCTTTTTCTTGCGAAAGAACATGTACAATTTTAAGAGTAGGTACTTATCTCAAGAAAAGTTATTTTGTTTTACAAAAAAGGTACACTTTAAAGAAAAAGTAGTTTTTTGAGAAAAGGCAATATGGTGTAATATGTACTTTTTAAAAAAAAAATGTCCTCTTTTAAAAGAATTCCTTTTTTTTAAGAAAAAATACTAGTAAGAAAATTTACTTTTTTAAGCAAATGTACTTCTTTAAGATATGGTATTTTTTTAAGAAAAGGTAGATTGTTTAAGAATATCAATAGGATTTTTTTTTTTGAGAAAATTTACTTTTTTTTAGGAAAACGCACTTAAGAAAATTTTACTTTGTTAAACTTCTTTCACTTTGGCTTTTCTAAATTTACTTTTTATTCGGTTCAAACTACAATATGTAATAAACAGGCTCCACCTAGAAAATTTCCAATTAAAGAAGAAATAGCCCCCAATATGTTAGTCAAGACACAAACCAAACAAAAGGTGCGAGTGTAAGAGTAAGTGTGCTGCCAAATGTAATTCCATACTCAGGGTTGTATTTCATGGATTTGCAAGTCTTGCACTTTGGCTTTCTAAATTCACTTTTTATTAGGTTCAAAACTACAATATGTAGTAAACAGGCTCCACCTAGAAAACTTCCCTTTAAACCAAACCAAACCACAAGTATCCAATATAGTTGATAATAATAGGTTGTAATAAAGTAGTTAAAAAAAGTTGTTTAAAAGGAAGGCAACGTGGGATAAGGAACTTCGTGCCAATAAATAAATAAATATTTTCCCATTACATCCCATGAAGGGATAGGGCTGAACTTCTCACAATCACTGTGATGTGCGCGTTCCAGTTTTCACTCACTGATTGCGACCTACAATTTCGCACCGGTTCCGAACGGTTTTTTAAGAAGCTATTTCATGGGTTATTAGTCGATACTGTCGCCGTCACAAAGCTAGGTGGCCGTCGTCGAACAGAGATCGAGCCCACGTTATTATGCACAAGAGTTGGGCACTCTGTTTTGGTCCTTGTGAGACGCAAAACTATCATGTATTGTTGCAACCGCAGTCATTTATGTTGGTTTGGATTCATTAAACCAACCTCGTACGTTATTTAATTTAACAATATGAACAAAATTTCATTTCAATAGCAACAACAGTTCTTCGCTACTAGATTTCAAATACTTGACAGTTGACAGATAACATAAAAATTTTCTGACAGCTAATCCACTGATAAAATTTGAAAGAATGAATTCTGTAGTTAGTCCTCCACGTCGTTTAAATGAAAAGTATTATTTCCCTTCTGATACTCTAACGGGCGTTCGACAGTGAAGTAAATTAGTTTCTCCATAATTCAAGATTACGTGGCTTCTTCAATTACCTTAAAGGAAACGGATATGGAATGTAGTTGAATACCTATTTTAATTGGCAAATTGAAAAGCAACTCACCACTATTTATCCTTTATTCTCTACTCTCGGAAAAGTGTAGAAGTTAATTTCCCCAATTTATTTGCTGAGAAAATATTTAAAATACTGCATATTATGCTAACATGAAAAATTTTATTACCTAAACTAAAGCCAAAGGACGATGGCAAACGGAAATCTTTGGCAATTTCCCTTTGAAAGGAGCTCCGCATTGCTTTGGCTTTTGAAATGTAAGATAATATTGCTGGTTGGTGTCCTGTGTGTTGTATCCTGAACGTTCTATCACTTTAACAAAGATGCAAGAATATTTAAGAGATTTCTCTTCGTACACTAAATGTCAGTACAACGGGTACGTAAATGCTGTAGACTAGATAAACAAAAATGCCTCCCTCTAGAGGACCAACACCATGGCAACGTTTAGATGAAGCTGGTGCCATTTTCTCGGTGCGCCAGGAAACTCCTGTGCAGACAGAGAGAAAGAATTCTATCTTAAATGCTATAAAGGAGTGCATAATTTTTACAAAAAACTTCCTGTACAAAGGACTACAGCGACCAGCAAAACACTGTGCTATGGATACCACTTTACGATATGACACAAAGTTCCTAGCAGCTGTGAAAGGCAAAGGCAAAATACCATAATGTAAGAAGGATACAAAGAATTTACTAGTTTCTTCCAAGGAAATGCAAAGAACCAGGAAAAACTAAGATTTGTGCTTGGGAAAATATTATAGGGGCCAGCAAGGAAATGTAAACGAGCAAATAAGGACGAGGCATTGATTTCGTTTTATGTTTTTGTTGCAGGATTTCAGAAGAACAAATGAACTTGAGTTACATTTAAATAAACTAAATGGAGGAGCAGCAGCCCAAGTAGGGGCGCAGGGAGCGGAGGCAGTCGTCTCCTCGCTAAAAGCTAATTTATGGCTTAACTTAAAAAGTAATTAAATTATGTAACGAAGTATTTTCCAAAAGGCAAATGAAGAGGAAAAAAGGACTCAATGAAATATATGCACTGCAACAGGAGATTTACTTACTTTTCTTCGCCGTGGACGTAGTTTATTTTGTTTTTGTCGCTCTACCGATTTAAATTAGAAAATTTTTCATGCAATTTATCGGCTCAATTAACATTGAATGTCACATAAATCTTAAATTACAATACGACACAAGAAGCGATACCATCAGCTCATCCTGATTGCGCCCGCCTTCCCTGCCCACTTGTTTAATCCCAATTGGTGTGTGTGTAGGCGAGTACGTATGTGTGTGTGTGTGTTTAAGGATATATCTCAACTACTTTTACTTGTCTAGTCTAAGCTTCTACAGCTGCTGCTGGTGGCGTGTGGAGAGAATACAATCTGCTGCTGCAAAAGCTGTAGAAAAGTAAATTAACATAATGAGTGAAGGTCCTTTAGGGACATTAAATAATTGCAATTTAAATACTGTTAAAAGGAAAAGATAAACTCAACCAGAAAAATCACAACTTTAACTAGAGTAGTCACTTGGCTTCGTTGTACTGCCACGGAAGGTAATAAGACAATCTTTGATAGCGGAGTTTGGGTGGAGATTATTGGTTTCATAGCGAATAATGGAGTTTTAGCCGGATATTATAGTATAGTGACATTAATTACATAGTTTTCTTTGTTATGAATAGAGTTGATTTCGTAAGGAAGTTCTTTAAGAGGAGTGAGTCATTGTCTTAGGTTGGGTACTGCACGATGGACGAAAGGAACCGAATGTAGTTTGACCGATATTCAACCTATTGCTCACTGAAGCCAGTCATTTTGAGTTCAGACTTCAGCTACCTTTTGCATATAATCCTAGATTTCGCCATCCTGTTTCTATTTGCCGTTTCACTGACTTGCGGCGCATTGGTTTGCTTCTGCGATGCTTCCACATCAGAAGGCGAGTTCTATCCCATCGCTGACCACCTGCCATAGCTTTCGGTGACTGCCAGCTCGCTCAGGTCAAATTTTTAAGAGGAGAGTTAACTGAGGAATCACTTAATTGTAATTACTACTCAGTGGTGAGTAGTTACTTACTTACTTAGGTGGCCTCAAACAACCCACAATGTCACAATCTACAGCCTTACAATATGAGGATATTTTGTCTCTCCAACCGGCTCGAACTTTAGTTTTATCTTCCAGTTGGTAATACCAAGCCCTCGCATGTAATCTTTCAGCTGCCCGCTGAAAAAAACGGTCTCTGTAACATATTCTCCCAAGCAAATTCGGCAGGAACCATGTATATGTTAGGAACACACTTCAAACATTTATATATTTCCAAGTCCAAAACTAAGGTTATTATATTTTACAAATTGCCCGCCATTCCGATTTTTTAAGTGGAGGCTCGGGCAGAAAAAGGGATTCACGTTGTTGCCCTTTCCAGTTTCTTTCATCAAAATCATTTCTCACTTTGGTAGCACATATACATACATAAATATATGCGAAACACATACACAAAAACCAAAGCAATATGACAAACCATTTAACCGTCCGAGCGTTTGTTTATTCTTCTTTCACTGATCAAGCGCTTTTGATATCCTCTGTCCGATGAACCGTTGACGACTGAATACATGAAATCCAAACGCAATGCATCACACACATTCAGGAATATTTATGAATCACTCATTGAGAGAATAATGCAAAAATGCAGATACACACTAACAAGATATACACGCTCGTTGCCCCTCTTTTACTCCTTTGCTCTCGAGAGAGCATAAACAGTGCAACAAACACAGCTGTATTTGTATCACAAACACAGATATATTTGGGTCGAAAAATACACATGTTATAACATATTAATCATTGTGTCTCAAACATGTAATATTGAATAGCAAACACAATGTGTTTGGACTCAACTATACTTTATTTGCGACAAACTCCAAACACATGTTATATTTGCATCCAAACAACAAAAAATTACAGATTTTTCAGAGTGTGGTCTTTCCAGCGAAGGCTTGGTCGTCGTATTTTTCGATGTCCTGCGAGTACGTCTTGAACTACTTTACGCACTAGATCATTCTGATCCATTCTACTGACGTGGTCTAGCCAGTATAAACTACTTATTTTGATTCACATACACGCGGAAAAATTTGTATTTTGTTTTTGTTCGGAAGCAAATGTAACGTGTTTGTAGCTTTCCGCAAATAGAATATGCTTGTGTCTAAATACGTTGTGTTTGCTATTCAATATAACTTGTTTGGGACACAGTGATTAATAGGTTGTAATATATGTTTTTTTATTTCAAATGCGTCATTGTTTTATGAAAACGGCTGAAAACAAAAATGTGACAGATAATAAAGAAACAAAAAGCAACAGATCTACAATTTACAAAAACAATGCTTGCAAACATGTACATGATTCCTGCAATATGGTGCTGGGCCGATATTTTTCAGGGTGTATCTATGTACATCGATATCGCGATACAGTTTATACTTTTTTATATGATGGGTTTTCGGAGCATTTTTCTCTCCAAGGCACCCAGTGTTGTTTCGTCACCGTGCGCTAGGATCCAGGATTCTGCGCTATAAGGCAAGATAGGTTGCACGAGAGCCCGATACGGTTGGATCTTGGTTTCTCGATAGAGGATCTTATCTCTGAAGTGCTTGCTTTCTAATGAAAGAAGACGTTAGCCCTCGTTTCTATTAACACCATCAAATCTATCTGAGGATTTTGTTAGCATTGCATTTTGGAATTAATTAACGGAAAAGCACGCAAGAAATCACGAGTTAGCTGTCAGCTGTTTTAGTATTAGCTGTAGTCTCTATTGTGCTGGACACAGCTGATTATTGGACATAAACAAACGAGAAGAGGCTTGTTTTGTGACAACAGTAGATATGAAAGATAAGAAAAGTGAACCGAATGGTGAAGTGTGCCGTGAATGTCCTTGTAAAATGCTTGTGGTGTCCTGCGCGTTCTGGGTATCCTTCGGATCCTTAGAAATATCCAGTAGGCCAAATTGGGTGTTTCGGGAGAGGTCATTCTTGTATCCTGCGAGTCCTTAGGAATATTAAGTATGATGAAAGAGTTTGCCGTGACTAGCCATTTTTATATCCTGCAGGCTTGTTGGTATCCTGTGAGTCCTTGTTTACTCTTGCGGGTCCTTGTGATCCTGCGAGTCTTTAGGAATATCCGGTGGGCTAAAAGAGTGTTTCGTGAGAGGTGTTTCTAATATCCGGCAAGCACTGCTGATATTCTGGATGCCCTTATATAGTCCTGATGATCTTTTTGTTATCCTGTGAGTCCTACATATTCTACAAGTCCGTGTTAGCCTGCAAGTCCTTGTTATAATGCGAGTTCTTGGAAATATATTGTGGTCCAAAGAGAGTGTGCCGTGAGAGGTCATTCTTATGTCATGTCCTGCGAAGTCTGCATATATCTGGACATGTGCGGGCCCTGTGGAGGATTCTGTCAACCATGAGAGCCAGTATTTCGTAGTTTTGTTTCCATTCTGCCTGTTAACTATGACATATTTGGAAGTAAGTAACATCAATTAAAGCATAACGTCATAGAGGGCGGATCAATAAGTCAGCGACTTTTTGAATGAAAAAAATTTTTTTTTACAAAAAAAAAATTATTTTTCGACTTAATCTCCTTTTAGCTGAATAGACTTAGTCCAACGTTTCTCCAATTTTTGTATCCCTTCCAAAAAATAGGATTTTTCGAGGTTCATAAAATAGGCATATGCTTGATCAATACTTTCATCGTTGGAGATAAATCTTCTTCCACCGAGCCATTTCTTTAGGTTTGGAAATAGGAAATAGTCTCTGGGGGCTAAGTCCGGAGAATACGGCGGCTGAGGTACCAATTCATAGCCCAATTCATGGAATTTTGCCATTGAAACTACACACGTGTGCACCTGTGCGTTTATGGTCAATTGAGAGCAAACGCGGCACCCATCTTGCAGACAGCTTTCTTAATCCCAACTGATCATTTCAAATTGAAACCACACTGCTATATGAAATGCCTATGGCATCAACAATTTCACGCACTTTTACTCTTCGATCGGCCAACACCATATCGTGGATTTTTTCCGATATTTTCGGCTATATTGACCTCAACTGGCCGTCCATAACGTTCAGCGTCATTTAAACCACTGTTTTACCATTGAAATCGGTGGCGCAGTGTTCCCATAGTATTTATCAAGCTTTTCCTTGGCTTGATTGACGGTGGTTTTTGGTAAAAAATGGTACGAGGTTGTATGTTTTGAACGGCTGTTAAACGCAAAGTAAATGACGGAACCTGCTGAAAGTTCCTGCTGAAGGGAGCAGTGTTGCATTTCATATAACTACGAGGGAAGTTGGAAAAGTGACGGACTTTTTCTATATAGCTCTCAGTCACTGAAAATAGATAAATATCCAAACAACTGCTGATTATAATGTGTGGCTAGATCTGATATAGATATACGGTTTGCCAGGAACCATAAGGAAGCATGCTGAAACACTTATTTTTTGAAAACTATATCTCTGTTAATAAATATAATGATCTTGAACTTGAATAATAAAATAAAATAAATACCAGGCCGAATAAATATAAATCATCCCTGATGTATCTGTGACGATCTCTGATCGACGCGAGTTTATCCCAGCAACAGGAGGAAACTCGACGTCCCAAGTTGGAGAGCTTATACTCGAAACTATCACCCTACTTGGGATAACTAACTTTATCTGACATTTTTAATGCCGTTAATATAAAACGCGTGTTCCGAATTTTATTCTTACGTTTCTTTGTGCATATTTCGTATCCCTTTGCTTATATTTGGTAAACCGATAGAGCTCGCGTTGCCACTGACAGCAGCGTCGTCACATATGCAGCTTTTGTTGGTACAGCGTTTAACGACAATTTCTTATCAGTTAATAGTTACGAGGGCGGTCCCAAAACTAGCGGACGTAACAAAGAAGACACAAATAAGTTGGGAAAAATTTTCTTTTTTTCCAACATAATCTGCTGTTAGCTGGATATACTTTTTCCAGCGATATTCAATAGCTTCGATACCCTGTTTGTGGTAAGAACTGTCAAAGTCCTTAAACTTCATTATTGGAAAAATGTTAAACCACCGAACCATTTTTTCAAGTTTTGAAATATAAAATAGTCCGAGGGAGCTAGATCTGGCGATTAACGTACGTGATGAAGCAATTCGAACTTGAATTCATTAATTTTGGCCATCGCAATAGTGGATGTGTGAACTGGAGCATTATCTTGATGAAACAACACTTTCGCTTTCGCCAAATGCGGCCTTTTCTCCACAATTTCATCACTTAAATGCTGCAATAAATTACCATAATATTCGCCGTTGGTGGTTTTTCCATTCTGAAGAGAATCAATAAATATTATGTCAAGCGCATCCCAAAAATCAGACGCCATGACCTTGCCTGCAGATGGCAAGCATTCTTTGGACACAATTCCCCCATTCCAGACCACTGCTTTGACTGTTCCTTTGTCTCAGGTGTGGAGTGGTGGACCCATGTCTCATCCATGGCTACAAATCGACGCAAAAATTCGGCTTTATTGCGGTGAAACGTCGCCATACATTCTACGGAAACATCCTTAGGATGCTGTTTTTGGTCTATTGCTCATTTTCAAGTCTTCGGTCAATATACGACGTATATCACTTTCTGAAAAGCCTATCAATTCAGCTTGCTCACGCACCTTCAGCCGACGATTATCCAAGACCATTTTGTGGAGTATCTTAACCGTGTCTGGCGTGTGCACCTCAATTGGTCGACCACTACGGTGTTCGTCTTGGCAGCTCGTACTTCCACGATTGAGCTCTACTGCCCAATAGTTTTGCAGTCGTAAACGAAGGACCGGGACCACCCAAGTAGAATCTAGCTCCCCTTTAATATTGATTGTACTGAGACCTTTCGAATGGAAATATTGAACTACATAAGGGTGGCCAATTTTTTCCGTGTCTACAAATTCGCCGAGATCGTTTACTTTTAATGGCCCAAATAAAAATACTAGGTTACCACATTTCACCAAAATATTTTTTTCAAACTACTGGCACTACGTCATATCGGCTAGTTTTAGGACCACCCTCGTATCATGGGTACAATTTTAAAAATTATGCCGGCCACGAAATATATAAATTCTTTTGAGTATGGTCGACGACACATACAGTTCGCAACCTTGATCTGATACGTTTCATCAAAATGTTGCTGAATTCTAATACAACATCGGAATTCTGTAACTTTGTAACGATAATAATCGGTAGTTAAATCGACGAAACTTGAAAATTATGTGTTGAACTTTTATGAATCCTATTTTTATCGTTAAGATGTTACAGAATTTCGGTGCAGACATCCTAATATTCTTTAACGATAAGGCTGTAAGACTAAAATGTTTATTTTACAAGATACTGTTACGAATTTTCTAATCGTCCTTTTTTTTCGCCGTTTTACTTCCCGTTTATGACACAAAGCTCGTTACGATAAGTACAACAGTTTCATTTCTGTTTATTTTTCTTATATAGTACAAAGTTAACACTACAATAAGTTTATATTTCAAGCTTTTACCATTTCTTAACGTATATAACACTATTGCCGATGAATTTATATTCAAAGGCTCACTATTGTGTTCAATCACAGTCTAACTCCAATACCCTATCGTCCGCTATTTGTATTGTTACGAATTTCCTTATTCGTCCTTTTTGCGTTGTTTTATTCCCAATAATAAAACAAGGTTCGTTTTAAATTACGATAATTACAACGGTTTAACTTCCTTTTATTTTACTTATATAGTACAACAGTTTACTTTATTTATGACACTCTAACAATTCTTTTATTTTACTATCAAATCGCGTTGCTTACTTTACGGCGGTTAACCACAAACTGAACTCTCCATTCCAAAGACCTCCGCTATTTATACCAACTCACCATACTCAAATGAAGGTTATCTAGCGAATTCAAGAACCTTCTAGATGTTGTTGTTGTTGCTTATCTTTGTAGAACAATCTCGAACACAGGAGAATTATCTTTACTGAGGTGAATTCATGCTACTGGTTAAGCGAGCTGGTACGTTGTTACAATGCATACTTTCAGGCGCAGCACTAACCGCCTGTTATTTACATAATATTAGTAGAGTCATTAACAGCAAGCAAAAGCTTTTACTTATTCGTAACAATATTAACTCTATACCTTAGATAGTGTTGTCTGGCAATTTCCACCCATTACTACAGTCTACATATTTTTCCGAAAAGTCTAGTAGCACCTACAATATCCACGGTCTTTCGTTTTCGCTATAATCGTACATAGATACAATGGAGATTTCTATCCGTTTCCAGAACCACTGGTATTGCCGTTTTGAAATCATAGCGAATGTGCAGCATATTCATCAAAATTTGTTTGTTTTAAGTGTATACTTTCAGGCGCAGTATTAATCATAATAATACGAATGGCAGAAAGTCACCATTGGCATCAGCGTCGCCATGTATCAAGCTTTTCTTATTTCAACTGATTAGCGTCATTACATATGATGCACGGATTTATCACAAAGCGAGTTAGTGCAATGATAGTAAACTATATTGTTCCTCTTAAATGGCTCGAATGGAAGAAATTCAACTTCACTTAGCTAATAAATAAATGAATAAATGGTTTCCCATTACATTCCATGAATGAATTGCAGAGAGCTTCTCACAACCAGTGAGCTGTGCGCTTTCTAGTTTTATACTCACTGATTGGCACCTACAGTTTTTACACCGGTTCCGAATGGTATTTTGAGAAGCTTTTTCATGACTAAGTACTCGATAATGTCGCCGTCACTATGCGAGGTGACCGCCGCCGAAAGAAATTTTAAGGTGGTCTGAGCAGGGATCGAACTCACGTTCTCATGTACAAGAGGCGCGCACACTAACCACTGCAACACCGACGGCCACATAGCTAATGGTGCCTCTATTTCCTATGAGGTTCAATCATTCTTCGAAACTGGTATGTTTCTTCTTCTTCTTATATGTTCCCATTAGATCCCACGAGGGGGGAAGAGAGGGGAGAGCTTCTTACAATCAGTTAACTGTGCGCTTTCTATTATTTAGTCATTCACTGTCGCATCGATTCCGAACGGTTTTCGAGAATCCCTTCCAAGTTTAATTACTCTATAGTGTCACCCTCATTAAGCGAGTTACTTTTGCTGATGGAATCTGAGTGGTAATTGAACTCGCGTTCTCTTGTACAAGAGGCACGCATGCGAAACATTGGCGGCCACCAAACTGATGTTGTAATGCTAATTTTGTGAAGCACATGGAGTTGTTATCGCCTTCTGTGTTAGTGGAGGGGTTGCACCAAAACAGCTGGTGACAATTCATGCGACCACACCCACTGTGTGATAGTTCTTAGGCAAATTAACCTACTGTTCCTATTGAAGCTTTCACGCAACAATATACATTTGAAACACCCTTTGTCACACTGGCATCATGACAAATGTTCTTCACAAATTAAGGGATATTTGCAACTTCGTTTGCAATACAACCCTTTAATAATGGCCTCGTTTTTAAAGGCTTGAAAATTGTAGCAATTTTTGATTGATTATTTGCAAACCTTGGTCCATCACTGTCAATTCGTAACACTCCTCTAGCTCCTTTCGCCATGGCACACGTTGTGAGCCAAAATATTTACCCTTTTTTTCATGGGGCTTACCAATCGAAATGAAACTCACAAAGTTTATTTGTAAATTAATGGTCTGGAAATGTGTCTGTAAATGACCCCCTTTTGCACATGTACGAAAACATCCTCCACTACAACAACAACAGCAGCAACTGCAAATAGTAGGACGAAGGATGTGCTTGTGATGCTCAAGAATTTGCAATGATGTACACACACACATTTGTGTAAATGACGAGTGGAACGCACTTTTCGCAAAGCTTCCAACACATCAGGGATTGGCAAGTGAATTCATCAAAATTGCGAAATGCTCTTCAGTTAATCCTTACACTTTAACTACACACACACACACACGTACATACGCACACACATTCGCATTCGCATTCTCGCATTCAGACACGCACTTACCCCAAAATGTCAACAACATTTGAGCTACGTCCAATACAAACGTGCGAATGATACGAATGCCAACGGTCCAACTGCTACGATGCATGCAACCCGTATAGTAATGGAATGCACGTAAACGATGTGACGGACTTCATGCTGTCATTTGTTGGGTTTATTACCTCCATTCACACAATACGTATAGATCCAGAAGTAGATTCCGATACAGATCTAGATATAGATGCAATTTACTTTTTATTGTTGGTGGAACTTTAAGCGGGGACTGGCAAATCTTGGCACGAATATTAAGGTAAGTTATCACTAGGACCTTCCAACATAATGATAAACACTACTCTGCCACAAACTTTGCCTCATGTCAGCATCTGTTGGTGCTGTAGTTTCGTGCCCTAGGTTGGCTAACACCGGCTAATACAACAAGTGCTTCATTCACACATTTTCTAGAGAATCTACTCCACTATTTAGTTGAGAGACTGACAAGTGTGTCATACTTCCATGTAAAGTAAGAAAAAAAAAGTAACATTAAAAAAATAATACAACTCTGACAGTAAAGAGGGTGCCAATGTGGATGGATAGATATCCTTGCATGCTTGTTGTTTTTTTTTGGCTCACAACAACAACAACAGCAGCAACAACATATGCTTTTTAAATGACACATTTCAAAGTTGTTGCTGCTGCCATTGGTGGTGGCAGTGGCAGTTGTTGTTGCTATTGATGTTAGTAGTTATGTGATGGTATTTACTTAACTTATCACACTGACATAATCTAAAACATAAAGGATGAGAAAGTGGACGTGTGTGCGTGAAAGTACATATGCATGTATGTGTGATATGTTCCTTAGAAAGGAATTAGAAACGCTTGAGTTTTTTAAAATTATTTTTGTTGTTGTTTGAAAACAGCAAACTGACTTTAAGTTAAAGAAATACCATTGAAAAATAAACTGTTTTCCACTCCCACTGTCATACCAGGTCCCAGCAGTTTATCCTTAATTCTTTTATGTTCCTAATGCTGCAGAATATTTCCAGTCACGTCTTGACTTACGCATATATGAAGGAATACCATCATACCCCGTCCACAGTATTAGATGGTAGCAATACTCCTGTTTCTATGTCAATATCCTGTAGTAAACCATAACACGCGTCGTCGAAACAAATGCGTGAAACGTTAGTGGAAAGAAAAAGTTGATTCGTGTTTCTTATTTTCTGTTTAATATGAAACAAGTAATATTAAGGCTTAAAACCACATGGATACACAGGATATAAAAACAAAGAACGAGAAGAAAAACACAACGCTCAATAACTACACATACAGGCGAAATAACCTATTAAAGGCACCAGCTACCACTACTACTACCACCACCTTGAGCATAAGAGCCAATAACCAAGTAGGATATTGTTGTAGTTCTTGGCTCGTACAATGATTTGAACATGTTTTTATTACCCAAACATTGACAAATCTATCACCAACACCTGACACACAACGCAACTACCTACCCTGCCTCCTTGTCTTCTGGATATTTGGAAACCTATCCAAAGGTGCCTACTCATGTGTATCATCGGTGTGTGTGTGTTTGAGGGATTCTTTGTGTGTGTGCGTGTGTCTAGTTCCATTGGCAGTCCTTGTTGTACCTTGGTCCTTCGATTTGTCTTTTGCGGAGACAGGCCTCAAGCTAGTTGCGTTTTCTTATCACGCATAGCTATTTATTCTTAATAGCCACCGTATAATCAAGTTAAAAAACCAAACTTGTTTGCCGTTCTTTCTAGGCTGTCACAGCGTCTGTGTGTGTATTTGTGTGCACAGTGGTTGGCAAGTGTTAAACGGTTGTAACACCAAATATCTCAAACCAAATACATGCTCTCCCTTTACGTTCCACGAAGAGATTAGCGAGATATTCCCGCCGTCAGGGAGTTGTGTGAAATAAAATCTATAAACAAGATATTCAAAGTAAAACTTCCCCAAGCAACACCTATTCGAAACCGGTGTTAAACTGCAGATCCTGATCTTTCTGAAAAACTTTATTTTCCCCTTACGTCCCATATGTAAAGAATCAAAACGTTTGGAGGACATTTGATACATAAATACTTCGTTAGCTTGCATCGACGAGATTTCCTCTTTGAAACTACGATACGCCCAGCAGAGTCCCTTATACACAATTTAGGTCTAGACAGAGAACAACCAGTTGTTGGTGTTAATTGATGAGTTCTTTCATTTCTCATTTGACCTTAAAATCATTCACAATTATACGTTTTAATGCAAACTCTATAATATTTCACTGGGGTAACTTTCGAAGTCTATAACCAGAGTTCATACTTACCCCCTTATGTGTAACCATACACATCGTCGAGGGGAATGTGTAATGAACCTTTACCCATTACCCACAGGGTAATGTGGAAAATAATGGGTAGCTACCCACGACAATGGGGAATTACCCATCGCGATTACGCATAGGGTAATGGGGAAAATCATGGGTACCCACGACAATGGGAAGTTACCCATCATGATTACCCATTACCCTCAGGGTAATGGGGAAAATAGTGGGTAGCTACCCACGACAATGAGGAATTTCCTATGACGATTTCCCCTTTACCCTCAGGTAAATGGGGAAATAATGGGTAGCAACCCACGGCGATGAGTAATGGGTTACCCAGAGTAACCCATCGCAATTTTTGATCAAAAATATGAAAAAGTTAGAAAAAATTTCTATATCTCGGAAAGGAAGCGGACAATCGAAAAATAAGCAATTTTGCGGGTTTAAGGGTTTTCCATAAAGTGGTCCAATTCGTATGGAAGAATATTTGTTCAAAAAATCACCAAAATAAGAAAACCGCTAAAATAAAAAAGTGTCTATAACTCGGAAACAGTACGTCTAATCGAAAAAATAATAAAAACATTTAAAAAAATTAGCGGCAGCGAAAAACATCGGTCACGATGACGTCGTAGCGTAAGTTAAGACGTAAGAAAATCATGTGGGTATCTTCATGTCATGGTAGACCAATGCCTTTACTGGAAATGCTATGTGCATTATACGGCGGAGGAAGCGGTAGGGATATAGGCTTCTCGGGCACGGATTATGCCAAATATGAGGGTCCCCAAAGATGCAAGAAGACCACTGATATTAATAACGGGGACGTCGGTTCTGATGTATGCTAGCCCTAATACAAGGTGGCGCAAAAGTAAACTTCCGATGTTTTTTGGCTGTAATTTAAAAAAAAATTAAAAACTTTGATTCTTCTTGTGGATTATTTTTATTTGGTCTTTTATTTTTTTTTACATCAAGTCGAGAATATGATGTCATGTCATGTCATTTGAGCCCTTTTTATGGCATTTTCCATCACTTTGGCCAAAACTTCCGGCGATACGTCCTCACATTCTTGACGGATATTGTCTTTAAGAGCTGCAAGAGTCTGAGGCTTGTTGACTTAAACCCGCAACTTCAAAAAGCCCCACAAAAAGAAGCCTGAAGCGGTCAAATCAGGCGATCTTGCTGGCCAGTGCAAATCGCCAAAACGGGAGATTAGGCGCCCGGGAAATGCATCCTTCAGCATATCGGTTGTGGCACGTGCAGAGTGTGCCGTTGCACCGTCCTGTTGGAACCACATGTTTTCCAATCCCAATTCATCAAGTTGCGGCAAAAAGAACTCGTTGATCATTGCTCTGTAGCGTGGCACGTCGTCTGGTCGATGTCGACGGCGCTTCCATGACATCCTCGGCTACAGCAGCAATATTCTCTGCAGAACGGCTACTCCGGGGTCTGCCACGCCTGGCAGCATCTCGTGTTGTGCCAGTCTCTTCGAGGCGAGCGGCTAAACGTCGCAGTGTTTCACCAGTAGGCGTTGGACGGCCAGGAAATTTGCGACGAAATTCACGTTGTGCCAAAGTCACCGACCGATTATTGGTCAAATAAATAGTCAGCAATATTCCGCGTTCTGGAGCAGTGTAGCGTAACATTGTTTATTAACGTGTATTTCGCATGTGTTTACTACACAAATGTGAAAACTGAACTGACATTAGGGGCCAATCGCAAAATTTATAGCATTTTCTGATAGGAGGATTACTTTTGCGCCACCTTGTATATGCCGAAGCTCTCGCAGTGAAAGCGAGGTATTAATAAAAAGAATGGTTTCAAATTTCATACCACGAAGGGATTAGGGAGAGCTTCTGACAACCTGTGAGCTTTTCGCTTTCTAGTTTTACACCCACTGATTGGGACCTATAGTCGCCATCACTAAACGAAGTGACCGTCGGCGAAAGAAATGTAAAGTGGTCAGAGCAGGGACCGAACCCAGGATCTCATGTACGAGAGCCACGCACACTAACCATTTCACCACCGACGGTTACAATGAAACTGACCGACACGAAATCTTCATGCGGGGCCTCACTCGTGGGCGACATCCTATCATGCGATCTCTCCAATATATTAATTGAGACAATCGTGATAAAAGCTGCAGGCAACACGAAGAAAACTATCAGCAGCGAAAGTCACATGCTGCTCGCGTATGCTGATGACTTAGACATCATTGGGCGAAAACTACGAGAAGTTACTGCAGTATTTTCGAGAATAGAGAAGCAATCCGCAATAGTTGGGTGCCAATAATCGAAGATAAGACAAACTTAATGGTTTTGACAAGCAGAACATCCACCCGATTAAATGAAATGGTGAACGTTATTAAATAAATAAATGGTTTCCCATTACATCCCATGAAGGGACCGGGGAGAACTTCTCACAATCACTGAGCTGTGCGCTTTCCAGTTTACACTCACTGATTGGGACCTACAGTTTTACACCGATTGCGAACGGTAATTTGAGAAGCTTTTTCATGGCTAGATACTCGATAGTGTCGCCGTCACTATGCGAGGTGACCGCCGCCGAAAGAAAATTTGAAGGTGGTCAGAGCCGGGTTCGAACCCAGGATCCCATGTACAAGAGCAGCGCACACTAACCATTGCACCACCGACGGCCACAACGTTAATTAATGAACGTTATTAACCCTTATAATTTCGCGGTAGTGAACGAATCTAATTACTTCGGATCTGCCGTGAACAGAAGCAAGAACGTCAGCCTGGAAATCAAACGGAGAATTGTGCTTGCAAACAGGTGTTATTTCGGGCTAAGCAAGCACTGCAGAGATAAAACCCTCTCTCGAGAAACGAAGATGCAACTATATCAGACTCTCATATAACCTGTCTGGCTTTGTGGCGCAGAATCCTGGATCATATACTGATGAAAAATCTTTGGGAGTCTTCAAATATAAAAAAATATATGGTCTTATTATAAAAAACTGCGAGTGTCAATATTATGTTTCCCGACATCGACGTAGTTATGCGCTGTCTAGGCCATGCCAATAGAATGGATCAGAATGAACCAGTGCAAAAGGTATTCGAAGACGTACTCGAAGTACATCGAAAAATGTGACGATCAAGACTTCGCTCGAAAGCCAAGGTTGAATATTGTATGCGAGAGCTTGGTGTTACCAACAGGGGGAGAAAATCGGTTGGAGAAAAATATTATCCTCAGTTTGTAAGGCCTTTGACCCCTCTGGGTTGTTTGAGACCACCTAAGTAAGTAAGTATATCGAATTCGGTATCGTGTCGGTAGTGCAGATTTATAGGCGCAAGTAAAGGGGTCTCAGTAAGATTGCACTTTTTAAGTTTAGTGTTTTTGTTTGTGCAAGTGGGAACACTGAAATTTGGCAGCTTTCACATACGATTATTCCGATTACGCAGCGAATTGTGACAAGAGTCGACCACTTTCATGCGTACAAAATTCAGTTTACTCAGATGCTCAAACCAGCAGACCATGGAAATCGCCGGCAATTCGTTCAATGGGTAATGGAGCAAAGTTAAGTCAATGCCAATTTTTCAAATAAAGTCCTCTGGTCGGATGGAGCGCATTTCCATTTGAATGGCTTCGTGAATATACAAAATTGTCGATTTTGGGGCTCAGAAAATCCTCATGAAATCCTCGAGAATCAAATGCACGGTGCGAATTTTGTTTAGGCGGAGTGATTGGGCCTTACTCTTTGGAAGATGAGGCCGGAATTGCAGTGGCTGTGATACAGGAACATGATAGCGGAGTTCTTGTGGCCTCAAGTGGACGGCATGGATCTGGATGTCATATGGGTTCAGCAAGACGGCTCCACGTATCACAGCAGCAACGATTTCCAGAACAAATTATCTCAAAAATTCCGATGTCAACTGACCACCAAGATCATGCGATTTAAAGCCGTACGATTTCTTTCTTTGGAGTTTGTGAAATCCCGGATTTATGCGAATACACCAGAAATAATTCCTTAGGTCAAATCCGAGATCGAACGGGTCTACGGTGAGATACAGTCGAAAAAGTCAATGAAAAATTGACTTGAAAAACGTCCTGAAAAATTTCATGAAAAGATTAATGGCCTGTCAGCAGAGCCGTGGGGGCCATTTGACGGATATTTTATTCCATACTTAATCGGAACATGTCTTCTTTACAATCCAAAAACAAAATCTCAAACATTTTAAAAAATACGTGTTTTTATTTTAAAATGAAAAGGTGCATTCTTACTGAGACGCCCTTTATTTTAAATGTTCTGCGAACAAGCATTATCGACATTTCGATATCGTTTGGACTACTGACGTCTTACATAATTTGGCCCCAGGTCATAAATGCTTATGAGGAACACTTACAAATTGCAAGGATTTTGTATTTTCGTACTCTTGTACTGGAGGATAACAATATCCCTAACCCAGAATTTTTCAATTCTAATAAACTTACTTTTGACTTAGTTTACTCTACTACAATTTTATGATAATATTGGTACGAATTTTCTTATTCGTCCTTTTTGCGTTGGTTTATTCCCAATAATAAAACAAGGTACGTTTTAAATTACGATAATTACAACGGTTTCACTTCCTTTTATTTTACTTATATAGTACAACAGTTTACTTTATTTATGACACTTAACAAGTCTCGTATTTTACTATCAATTCGCGTTGCTCACTTTACGGGGTTTAATCACAAACTGAACTAACCATTCCAAAGACCTCCGCTATTTATACCAACTCACCATACTCAAATGAAGGTAGATCTAGCGAATTCAAGAACCTTCTAGACATTGTTGTCGTTGCTTATCTTTGTAGAACAATCTCGAAGGGCGGAGAGTTATCTTTACTGAGGTAAATTTATGCTACTGGTTTAGCGAGCTGGTACGTTGTTACAATGCATACTTTCAGGCGCAGCACTAACCGCCTGTTATTTACATACTGTTAGTAGAGTCATTAACAGCAAGCAAAAGCTTTTACTGATTCGTAACAATATGTATGTATAAAGTTTTCGCTTACTCTCTATTTTTTGTATTGACAGTGTGTTGAAAAATTCATCTCGCTCAAAAAATGGAATTAACCATTCAATATTCAATTTTCTTAACAAATTCCAAAATTTTCCACAATTGTTTCGTCTCTAAAAATTATTATCTGTCATTATGTCCTTTTCTTTGCATTCTACTTTTGCAGGTAATTTTCACCTGCAAAAGTAGAATGCAAAGAAATCACTTTCCTCCATTGTGCGACCTAATAACATGAGGATAATACTCAGGTTTCCTTGAGATGTGTGGAAGTTCGAGTATCGTATGCATATCATGATTTGGAATACATTTCTTCTTTAGTTGGAGGTTTTGTTGGCTTAAAATAAATTGCCTAATTTCTTCCAGGACACAAAAACACACACACATACAAATGCATACACCAATACATGCAAACACCAATACATTGTCATTGCTACCTCTATCCATAGCGGTATCAAGTTAATACATGTCCAGATACATTGTTATTTCATTGGTGTTGTTGTTGTTGTTGCTGTTGTTGCTGTTGTGTGTATCTCTTTGGTCAGTTTATAAATGTTGTCAATTTTTATGTTTTGTTTCTGAAGTTTTGTTTTTACCCTCTTTTTATGTCCATTTAAGGACATTGGCCATTGGACTTATTGTAGCGGGTAATACATACGAGTATTAGCTGTAGTAGTGTTTGTCCTTTGGACATTTCTTCTTCTGTCTTTTTTTTTTGTTGTATGTAGTTGTGGGTTTAGCTTTTATTTAAGTCACGTGTATTGGCCATTGAATTCATTGGCATAAGAATGACCTGTTCAAGCGTTAAATTGCATGCACGTGTGTCTGTGTGCGTGTGTGTGTTAGTGTTGGAATTTGGATTTTCTTTTCGATTTGATTTCTCAAAACTTCTAATTTTATACAGGATTTCTTATGGGTTTCAGCTTGAAATTGCCGGGGATTTCCGTTTGAATAATATTTCTTAATAACAGCGATTGCCCGGCCGAGTGTCTTTTGCCAGGATTCATGCAGTTTGATTTTCTGTTGGCGTAGATTTGTTTTATTGTCACAATAAATGCAGATAATGGTTATTAGATATTGTGTAGACAGATTTGGATTCGGATGATGTTGCCCTTTCAAAACAAACGTTCTAGCTAGGTATGAATCCTTGAAAAGATTTCACAGATTACTCGCCATAATATTGAATGCGTTGACTTGATTATTTCAATGTTTTACTGTGAAAGTGGATGGATACATTTGTACAGTGACCGCTTTTGCAGTCAAAGACCCCTTGCCAGATTTAAGTATTGTTTCGCACTGTTAACGAAATATTTCTTGGGCTATAGAATGAATTAAGTAATAATCAATATATAGAGAAAGTTTTTTTTTTGCCTTGATAAAAGTTACGAAAAGGGATTAGCTGTCAAGCGAACGGTCAAACTGCGATCACTTTTCGCCATTTATGATCAGTATACTCTGGCAAATCATCTTGAATAGATTCACACTTGAATCACAGTTCCAAATTATTAAAATTTGCTTTGAAAATCAGTCATCGATTCGCACAACTTATAGACAACTTCTGAGCAAGCCATCCGTCGAACTGTGGAAAGGGTTCATACCGTAAAAATGTACAAGAGGTGTCAGGGGACACCCGGTTGGAACGAAGTTCCTTTCGCTGTATATTATGTAGTAGTTAGTTCCAACACGCCTAACACGCCCGTCGAAAAATACGATAATTTAATTTGATCTTTAAAAAAAGACACTTTTTGTAAAATGATAAACTTCTTTTTAAGAAAAATTATTTTTTTTATAGAATGTATTTTTTTAAAAAGTATATTTTTTAGTACATTATATTTTCCCGAAAAGGTCCTTTTTTAAAGGGAATTACTTATTCTGTTAAAAGCTAATATATTTTGTTAAATATATATATTTTGTGGCCGTCGGTGGTGCAATGGCTAGTGTGCGCGGCTCTTGTACATGAGAACGTGGGTTCGATCCCTGCTCAGACCACCTTACATTTCTTTCTACGACGGTCACCTCGCTTAGTGATGGCGACACTATCGAGTACTAAGCCATGAAAATGCTTCTCAAAAATACCGTTCGGAACCGGTGTAAAACTGTAGGTCCCTATCAGTGAGTATAAAACTAGAAAGCGCACATCTCACTGATTGTGAGAAGCTCTCCCCAATCCCTTCATGGGATGTTAAGGGACACCATTTTTTTTTTTTTTATATTTTGTTAAAAGTTAATGTTTCGAAATAATAAATAGTTGTCGAGTAATATCAAGTAACGTTTAATTAAATAAAATTGGTTACCGAAATATTTAAATACTTATTATGATATATTTTAATTACTTATAGTTGTGTAAAATCATTATTTAATTCAGTCTTCTATCTTTTAAGACGTTTGGAGGAAGTTGGTTGTATTAATATTGACTCGAATTCTTCCATCTCTTCTATATTTAAATCATCAATAAGGTCTTCTCTACTTTCTTCCTGCAGGTAATCAGCATAATCTAGGTCGAAGTGGTCAGTGCCAAGAATCTGGTTTTCTGTTTAGGCATTTGTGCACGACTGGCCTTTGCATAATTTACAAATGGTGGTGCACTTCATCCCATTTTTTCTGCATGAACAAGCTCAAAGGCAGCCTTTAGAGCATGTGCAGTAGGCATATGACAAAAATGTAACATAATATTTACATGGCTGTACATGATGACAAATGGTGAAAAAATAATAATAAATATAGTTTTAATACAAACTGTGAAAAAAACATCCCCCCCAAGAAGCAATTTCTGAATTTCATATATGCCTTTATTAATATGTATGTATGTATATTAAAAGCCATTTATATTTATGACATTGATGGACATAAAACAACTTAAAACTAAAAATAATGTTTATTTATTGAGAGAAATATATTTTAAGTTTAATGTACGAGAGTTTTTACATAAAGGATATATCTCCTGAATAGCCTTTATTGCGCGTTCTGCACAGATATTGCTACGTTGTTGGTTTAAAATTGCGGAGTCTTTTTTTATCCAGTGTCTTAGAAAACATGCATGGGCATTTTTAAAGGAAACTAGAGATGCCTTCAAAGTTGAAAAATCTTCCTTATTGAAAGAGTGATTAGAAAACCAAACATCGTACCAGGCGCCGCATACAAACTTGCATATCGGAAGTAATTCGTTTCTGTATTCTGGCATAAGTATAAAGCACAAAATTGCAAAAATAGCTCTCGAATTCCATCGTGCGTTGCTTAACAATGGTAAAGGTCTAAAATGTATGTATGGAATTTTTTTATATTTCTCATAGTGCCTATGAGACCGTGGCCGTCGGTGGTGCAATGGTTAGTGTGCGCGGCTCTTGTACATGAGATCCTGGGTTCGAACCCTGCTCTGACCACCTTAAAAAAAAAAAAAAAAAAATTTCTTTCGGCGGCGGTCACCTCGCATAGTGACGGCGACACTATCGAGTATATAGCCATGAAAAAGCTTCTCAAAATACCGTTCGGAATCGGTGTAAAACTGTAGGTCCCAATCAATGAGTGAAAACTGGAAAGCGCACAGCTCAGTGATTGAGAGAAGTTCTCCCCGGTCCCTTCATGGGATGTAATGGGAAACCATTTATTTATTTTTCATAGTGCCTAAATGCTGCGCCAAGCTCATGCAAATATCGCATGTCATCTCGCCATTGAATGTTAACAAAATTTAAAATTGTTTCATTTTTGGTCATAGTTTTCTTTGAGATTTTCATATTCGTTTAACAGCTCTGTTACAAATGTGTATGCAATATTTGGAGACGACGTCTTTCCTCCAAGTAATTCATCCATAACATATCTTAATATTAGATCTAGGATATGATGCTGACATCCTACATATTGCGGTTCGGGTAAACCTACTACTCTATAATGTTGTTGCAATAAAGTAACAACACCATTTTTTTTTACCGGTGTTAACGTTAGTTGTATCAGATACTATCATTTTTATCGATTTCCATAAATCAAATTTATCCAATTGTTTCTTTATACCTTCATATATAGTGGAAGCTCTGCCATTGTCTAGAACTAGTACGGCTAACTTTATTTCGAGATTTGGGTTTTTAAGGACAATGGCTTGAATTTATTTTTTCCCCATTTTTTTCCCATCGAAATGGAGGCACCATTTATAGTTCTTTAGTTCCTTTATATAGTTCGTCTCTATATCTTTTGCGGTTTTCATAAAAGATTTATATATGCCGGATTGGGGAAGTGTGGAAAATGTCATATCAGAACTTGCTATGATTTCACTAATTTTTGATGCTTTCCTGGTACTTACATTGGCTTCCTTCACTATATTAACTGCAATTTTCATTGATATTCTTTTTTCCTTCTTCTGATGCAGCAAAGGTGGTTCATACCCTTCGTTGTCACTTGCGTATGGTTTATTATCAATTTTGCCTTCATTGGATGAGTCTGAATCAAATTCCATGACTTGAGGCTGTCTTGAAATATGTTTGCCTTTATGGAGCATTCTGACTTTAGATGGGTGGACTGGGACTCCTATCATAGTTGTATAACCTACTTCACCTTGAGTATTTTTTTGCAACATATGTAATTGTTTGTCTTCGGTACTTAGCCATTGACCTGTTTCATCTGTTATATCAAATACATTATTCAAAGCAAAGTCAGACCGTTCAATATGTTTCAAATGCTTGTCATAATTATCGATCAGTTTTTCAATTTTTCTTTCAATCGAGTATTTATTGATAATTGGGAAATTCAATTTGCTCCATAAATCAGTAAGTTCTTTTGATATCATCTTATACCGGACTTTTCTAGACTTTTCATCTTTGGCCAAATAATTAAACCTACCAATAATGTAGGCATATCTTGGCATTTTGCACAATTCTGATAAATTTTTCTCAATATTAGGTATTTTACGTCGTTTTGTCTTGCACTTCTCAAATAATGTCAAATTATTTGTCCAAATCGCAGAATTCTTTGCCACATTGTTTTTAGATGAGAAATATGACATGTTCTAAGAAGTTGATCAGGTTAATTAATATTACTTAATTTCTCCTGGATATATTTTATGATAATTTACCTAAAAATATATCGAGAAAATGTTATACTTTGTTGATGTTGATACTATTAAAGTTATTGACCATAACACTTTTAATCTTTATATTTATTCTTTTAATTGTAAGCCAACGACTTGTCAATTACGCAGCACAAAACAGACTGGTTGTAAGAAGTGGCACAAGCACATATAATAAAAAGAGATGAAGTATTCAAAGTACTACACATGTCATAGTATTGTCCCACTCTAATCAACATTGAATATGTTGCTTTTGATAAAGATGATGAAATACAATAAATTATTTCATCAGCCAATACTTGAATACTTGATGTTTTTTGTTATTAATGGCGGGATTCCCCGTTTTAGTTTTGTTTAAGTAACAAAACACAGACAGGGGCGACAGTTTTTAATTTCTTTTTGTGTTTGTCGTATGTTTCATAGCTAGGTGCATGATAATCCCGTTAGTAGTTTCGAAAAACTAAAGTTTTTACATTGAGGTAGAGTATTTTTGTTTTCGTTTTTCTATGTGGATTTCTGAGGAACGCAACTACTGCATAACAAAAGACCTAAGTGTACTACGATGAAATTGATCACGTTCATCAATAACTGATTATATTTATGCTGTCGGATAGGAAAAATATATAACCCAAATTGTATTTAGCACTATCTTTCTGTGTAGCATATATGCCATAATGAGGTTACTTTGTTGGAACTTTATTGCATTTTGGGGGGGAGGTTTTTGAAAAGTATTGCGAAACTGATACCCTTTTTATTATTTTCTATCAAAAACTCATCGCATGTGGCCATGTATTTTTAATTTTTTGAAAAAAGTTTCAAAAGTCATATGCCTAATGTGCAGCATATTGTTTTCGGGAGTTTCAAAGGTGCTACTCCTTCAGTAGTTGCACCTGAAAATGCGTAATTCATAATGTTATATACAAAAAATTCAAATTAATTAACAAAAATATTATATGGGGAGGTAGACTACAAATGTTTGGACAACTGTATTTAAAATTAATTATAATAATAAACGTGGGACTCATAAATTAATAACTACGAATATTACTTATTAATAACTAAGAACATTATAATATCGTTATTACCTGTAAATACGCCCTCAGAGAGTCCTGTCGAGCAGCTGCTTCAGTTGGAGGCAAAGAGGCAAGATTAAATGAGGTCTTGCTTAATAACTTTTCGAATATTCCATACCGCAATACATTTAATTGCTTGGAATCATCTCCATAAAGGGCTGCTATGCATTTCTTCCCTGCCTCGTCAACCTATCAACGAAAAAATCGAGCCCCATGACTTCTCAAATGAAAATCCATGACAAACAAGTTCCAATTTTATGATGGTTTACAACATGACTAAATTAAACAGGTTAGCGCATTCGTACAAATACAACGATTCAATGTATTTTGTTTGTGTACAGACGACCTATTATGTCAAAATCAGTTGACGTAAATTCATAGAGAATTGGAGTTATTTGTATGAAGACAGACATTTTGGAATCAGAATTTATTGCTGAACACTGTTGAACATTTTTGAACGTATTTGATAAAAATGCTTACTTTAGGATCTATTCGAGAAAAACCTAAAAAAGTTGGAAAATTTCGAGGTTTTTCGTACGTCACGACCTACGCTCGACTGGTAAATTGGGGCAAAACTCGAACTACTCATATTAGAGGCCTAAATAAGTGTCTAAAACAGTTTCCCGAACACCATCAATTATTTCCAGGCAAAAGTCTGATTTGATTGGCCTATCAGTTGTCAAGGGTTCATCGGCTAGAGGATATAAAATGCGCTTGGTCGGCGCGTAGTAGAAAATATTTATTTATCAGTAAAAAATAATGAATAAAGGCTCGGAAGATTAAAAGCTTTGTGATGTTGCTTTGGTTTTTGCATATGGCTTTCGTATATATGTGTGCTACCAAACTGATAATCGATTTTGAGGAAAGAAACTGGAAGGAGCATCGTGAAGCCCTTTTTTTCTTTTCCCGAGCCTTTACTGCGAAAATCGGAGCGGAAGTATATGGATGTTTGGGTAAAAGCATATATGTTTGCCTGTACATATTCTAATGTTTCCATTTAAATACATATGAGTTTAGGAGTTTCAAACATATGAATATTTGGAGTGTGGTCCAAACATATACATGGTTCCTGCAGAATATGTTTGGGAGAATATAGCACGGAGACCGTCTTTATCCAGCGTGTACTTAAAGTAGTGACTTAGATAATTAAGAGTCGATTATGGAATAACTAAATTAACTGAATTAAATTGTCTGCGGTCTGGAAGCTTAAGATTTGTATTTCGATGCGCACTTATTGCCAGTGAGTTGTACAAGGTGGCGCAAAAGTAATCCTTCTATCAGAAAATGCTATAAATTTTGCGATTGGCTCCTAATGTCAGTTCTGTTTTGACATTTGTGTAGTAAACACATGCGAAATACACGTTAATAAACAATGTTACGCTACACTGCTCCAGAACGCGGAATATTGCTGACTATTTATTTGACCAAAAATGAGGATGTCATGGATGCGCCGTCGACATCGACCAGACGACGTGCCATGCAAATGGGTATCAGTCGACGGTCTTTACAGCGAATTTTGGTACAAGATTTGCAGATGTTTCCGTACAAGGTCCAGACGGTGCATCAGCTGTTAGCTGCTGACCGCCAATCGCGTCTAACATACGCTCAAGCCATCCTTAATCACCACCAAGAGGAATATGATTTTGCATCAAAAATAATCATGAGTGATGAGGCCCATTTCCATCTTAGCGGGTACGTAAATAAGCAAAATTTACGCTTCTGGGGCACTGAAAATCCGCGTGTAACCCACGAAGAGCCATTACACCCGCTCAAAGTCACTGTATGGTGTGCTGTTTTCGCTGGAGGAGTCATCGGACCTTTTTTCTTCGAAGACGTCGCGGGCCAAACGGTTACTGTGAATGGTGAGCGCTACAGAGCAATGATCAACGAGTTCTTTTTGCCGCAACTTGATGAATTGGGATTGGAAAACAGGTGGTTTCAACAGGACGGTGCAACGGCACACACTGCACGTGCCACAAGCGATATGCTGAAGGATGCATTTCCCGGGCGCCTAATCTCCCGTTTTGGCGATTTGCACTGCCCAGCAAGATCGCCTGATTTGACCGCTCCAGACTTCTTTTTGTGGGGCTTTTTGAAGTCGCGGGTTTGTGTCAACAAGCCTCAGACTCTTGCAGCTCTTAAAGACAATATCCGTCAAGAATGTGAGGACTTATCGCCGGAAGTTTTGGCCAAAGTGATGGAAAATGCCATAAAAAGGGTTCAAATGACAATCAACTGTGGCGGCGGCCATTTACATGACATCATATTCTCGACTTGATGTAAAAAAAATTAAAAGACCAAATAAAAATAATCCACAAGAAGAATCAAAGTTTTCCATTTTTTTTTAAATTACAGCCAAAAAACATCAGAAGTTTACTTTTGCGCCACCTTGTAGTATTTGTTATCCATTTACTCAAAGTACTTAGAGTACTTATTTGACTTGTAGTTTATTGTTTGCAACATCCTTTCGTTTTGAATCATCATATACACTATTTAAGTAGTATTTTGAACATAACGAGAATGAGTACAACATTCTGTCTCATAGTTATTGGCATGTTCTTGGGTCATTACAACCGAAAGTGTTTGCGTAGCAGCTAGAAGTTTAACCCCTTTGGAGTTGTTAGAATCTTAATAATGAGTGTATCCCCTTTAAATTACAACTATTAATCATAATAATTTGGGACAAAAGAACAGTGGGTTCCATTGTTGCGTTCCCTCTCTCTCTCTCACTCTCTGTCTCTATCAAATAATAACAAATGTACACATATGTTATATGTATTTGTTAACAATGGCAACAGCCAACAATCTGCCAACAGAGCCAAACAAATTATTTGCACAATAACAGCAACATAAACAACAATAGCAGTGGTAACAACAATAACAACAACAGAAGCCAAAAGTGCCAATATACATGCGATTTTAACATAAAGCGAAACTTTAAGTGGAATATCCTTTTGCGTTTAATGAACGAATGTTAAGGTAATTTAGAGCAGAATACCCACCCTCTCCTCTACAGCCCCAACCCCACCCCCCCCCCCCCCCCCGCCAACTCACCACAAACACTACATTTAGCCATCCCACCAAACCATGTAACGCTAAGAGCTAAGGAGGCTTTCTCGTTATTGTTAAAATATTTAATACCAATTAAATAGTAACACTGACCTTTTTGCCCTACCACTTACACACACACAATCACACACGCAAACATAATCACACACACACACACTCGCACTCACAACAAAAGTGTTATTTGAAATGGTAACAGTGCCACTCTCGGATATTGTTTGGCTTATGTAGTAGTAAAGTAACTGGGAATAATGAATACTTTTATCCGTGTGTGTTGACTTCCTTTCTCTGTTGTCATTCTTATGTTTTTAATGATGTGTGTGTGTGTGTGTGTGTGCGTGTGTCTGTGTTCGTGTGTAAAAATGTTACTAATGACCGCTAATATTAAACTTTATGACGGTTAAGGGATTTAAAGAGACTTCCAGCAGATATCCCACACTTCTCTCAGTGCGAATGTTTGTGTGTGTGTGTGTGTGTGTGAGCAGGAGTGTGTGTAAATGCGTGTATATGAGTAGTATTCGTATTTAATATGTCTGGCGCGACTTTTCACTTAATTTTCATTATTTCCGGTTTGCATTTCGCTTTGATACTCATACGCCGCCATGTAGTGCGGCGGGTATCGTGTGCGGTCGCAAAATCGTGCCACTAATTATGTGTTTTATATGTTGGCAAAGAAATGAAATGAAATGAAACGAAATGAATACAACACAAAACAAGTAAATTTATCAACTGTGTTAACATGAGAAACCGAGCCGAATTGGCGGTATCCTCTATCGACACACATAAGTCTGAGAATATTTAAATGCGTTTATCTTGAGCCAAAACTTTTCATTCATCAAAATCCCATATGAATCTCGGTAGAGCCTTCAAGCTACCGCCATTCGTATGGTTCCAAAACGTAAAGGAATGATTTATATGTATATAAAAATACCATTCGGAACCGGTGTAGAAACTGTGGACCCCAATCAGTGAGTTATAAATGAGAAACCCCACAGCTCACTGGTTGTTAGAAGCTCTCCCCAACCCCTTAATGTGATGTCATGCGAAACTGTTTTGTTGGAACGAAGTTCCTTATCGCACGTTGCGGGATGGGGGCTAAATGAAAAAAATGTAAACAACTTTTTTTCAACTACTTTATTACAACCGTCGGTGGTACAATGGTACATGAGAACGTGGGTTCGATCCCTGCTCAGACCACCTTATATCTCTTTCGACGACGGTCACCTCCAATAGTGATGGCGACACTATCGAGTACTTAGCCATGAAAAAGCTTCTCAAAAATACCGTTCGCAACCGGTGTAAAACTGTAGGTCCCAATCAGTGAGTGTAAAACTAGAAAGCGCACATCTCACTGATTGTGAGAAGCTCTCCTCAATCCCTTCACGGGATGTTATGGGACACCATTTTTTTTTATTACAACCCATTTTTATCAACTATATTGGGTACTTTTGGTTTGGTTTGGTTTAACGGGAAGTTTTCTAGGTGGAGCCTGTTTATTTCATATTGTAGTTTTCAACCCAATAAAAAGTAAACTTAGAACAGCCAAAGTGCAAAACTGGCAAATCCATGATATACAACCCCGAGCATGGAATTACATTTGGCAGCACTCTTACTTTTGGTTTTGTTTGTGTCTAGACTAACATAAAATAAATAAATGGTTTCCCATTACATCCCATGATGGGACCGGGGAGAACTTCTCACAATCACTGAGCTGTGCGCTTTCCAGTTTTTCACTCATTGATTGGGACCTACAGTGTTACTCCGATTCCGAACGGTATTTTGAGAAGCTAACATATGGGGAGAAATTTCTGGTTTAACGGGAAGTTTTCTAGGTGGAGCCTGTTTATTTCATATTGTAGCTTTCAACCCAATAAAAAGTTAACTTAGAAAAGCCAAAGTGCAAAACTGGCAAATCCATGATATACAACCCCGAGCATGGAATTACATTTGGCAGCACTCTTACTTTTGGTTTGGTTTGTGACTAGACTAACATATGGAGAGCAATTTGTTGTTTAATAGGAAATTTTCTAGGTGTATTCTGTTTATTATATATTGTAGTTTTGAACCGAATAAAAGGTAAATTTACAAAAGCCAAAGTGAAAGAAATTTAACAAAATAACATTTTAAAGTTGTAATTTCCTTTAAGGCTGTAGAGATCATGTTTTCTCCGGTTAGTGAAAAAAATGTAAATGCCGCGGGTGGGATTCGTACTTACATTCGCTGGACGATCGTTTCGATGTTTGTGAAGCATCATCTTCAACAGCGTCTAGCCCGTTAAGCCACGGCCGTGTGTATTTACACAAGTCACTAACCGAAGACATTTATTGATTGTGTGCAGAGCGATTGTTATCGCTACTTACACATTGCTTTCCTACTTACACGCACTGATGCAGAAGTTTTTGAAAGTTATATATATAGAACGAACTATTCTAATTGTAGTTGTCTCGTTCTGGTTTGGTTTGGCCCTACCATATGTTTCAAATTTAGTTGTTTTAGATCCTCGTTATGTTTTAAACATTATTTAAATTTGAAAATAACATTTTCTTTAAAAGTGCGATTTTATAAAAAAAGTAAATTTTCTCACTATGAGATACCTACTCATATTCTTAAAAAGAGTACATTTTCTTAAAAAAATACCGCATCTTAAAGAAGTACCTTGGCTTAAAAAAGTAAATATTCTTACCAAAAGTTCCTTTTCTTAATAAAAGTATTATTTTTAAATAAGTACCTTTTCTTAAAAAATCCCATTATCGTACAACAAATTGCTTTTTCTTAAAAAACTTATTTTATGTAAAATAAAATGACTTCTCTTGAGATAAGTACCTACTCTAAAAATTTTAACTGTTCTTGAGAAAAAAGCAAACCTGTCTTCAAAAAAAAAAATACATTCTCTTAAAAAAATACATTTTCCTACAAACATTGCTTGTCTTCAAAGTACCTTTTCTTAAAAATAAAATAATACCTTTTCTTTTCTTTTCTTGAGATAAATAGGCTTTCCGAAAATAAGTACATTTTCTTAAAAAAATAACCTTTTCCTAAAAACTGTACCAGTTCTTTAAAAAGCACCTGTTCTTAAAAAAAGTACTTCTTGAAAAAAGAGTAGGCTTTTTCTTACAGTACTTTCTTTCTTATTAAAAATGGTACCTTTTCTTTAAAAAAAACATTAGCTTTTAATAAAAGAAGTACCTCTCATTAAAGAAAGGACCTTTTCGGGAAAATATAATACCTACTCTTACAAAAGACACCTAAAAATATACTGTTTTTAAAAAAAAATCAATGAGTGTTCGAACTCACGGATGATGTGTTAACACCTTTTTGCTACACGGTACCTGTTCGATTTCTATGAACACATTAGTAAATGTTACATTGGAAAATAAAAAATAATAGTTTTTTTGTATACACCGGGCAATGCTGAACATCAAATGACTCGCTTTGTTTGGCCATAACAACAGCAACGAAACAGCCAAACACACAACATCACACATACCTTGTACGAAGTAGCTGACGTATTAGTGTGTCACCATAACGTCGACTGCAAATGAAATTTTGCAAAATTTTATATCTCCGTTGAACAACAGCAACAGACACATGTACATACATACATTATTATGTTAATACATACGCTATAGACACAATTTCGTTTGCCTCAACCCTGCCAAACCACTCTTTCATTGCTCCTTTGCTCGCTCATTTTTGTTTAACACGTCATTATTCTCTTTCTCAGTCGCAGAAAATCTGGTTTTAGCAGCAGCATAAAATCTGGTTTTAGCAGCAGCATAAAATCTGACTTTGATAGATTTAGTCCCTATACGCCGCTATAGATGTTAACACATCACAAATACATTCAATAAATTAAAAATTTTTTAAAAAAAGTTTATCATTTTACAAAAAGTATATTTTCTTAAAAATCCGTTTAAATTATAGCATTTTGCAACAGGCGCATTAGGCGTGTTGAAACTAACTAGTACATAATATATAGCGTAAGGAACTTCGTTCCAACCGGGTGTCTCCTGACACCTCATGTGATTTTTTAACCGTAATTTAGTTCTTTTGTAATGCCTTCCTAAAATAAGGCCTGCGGAATGCATGAATATTTTTATCAGACAAAACCTACATGAAGATTTTAAAAATTTTGAGAAATTTCTTTTCCGATTTTTTTTAACCGTAATTTAATTAGAAAATTTCATAGAAATTTTAAAACTATATTTTTTAGGATTTAGGAATTTTTTTAAATGTTAGGATTTTTTTAAATTTTAAAAATTTTTTTAAATTTTAGAAGAAACCGATTTTCAATTTGAAGTTGGGCGTAGTAAAACTTTCTAAGGTAGATACATACTTAAATATAAATAAATAAAGGGGCTTTCAACAGAGACGCTACAAAAGTAAATCGATAGGGACAGCAAACGACGCCATATTTTTTCCCGTTCTTTTGACATTTCTCTTCAGTAAGGTTTGCCATTTCATCATGGAAAGATATGCGAGCCAACAACGAGTCGAAATTATTAAAATTTACTACCGAAATTTGGAGTCAGTGGCCTCAACTTTAAGAGCGCTACGTCCAATTTATGGTCGTCATAATTTCTGGCTGAATGGCTACGTCAATAAACAAAATATGCATTATTGGTCAGACAGTAATCCACACGTAATCCATGAGTCATCATTGCATCCCGAAAAAATTACGGTTTGGTGCGGTTTATGGGCCGGCGGCGTCATTGGGCCGTACTTCTTCCGTGATGATCAAGACCGGCACATTACTGTGAATGCGAGTCGCTACTGTTCAATGATAACCGAATATTTTTGGCCCCAATTGGATAATATGGACTTGGAGGACATGTGGTTCCAACAGGACGGCGCCACAAGCCACACAGCGAATGCCACAGTCAATTTATTGGAAACCAAGTTTGGTGAACGTGTTATCTCACGAAATGGCCCAGCCGATTGGCCGCCTCGGTCGTGCGATTTGACGCCGTTAGATTATTTCCTGTGGGGCTACATCAAGACTATGGTATATGCCAACAAGCCAGCGACGATTGATGAACTTCGTACGAATATCGAACGTGAAATTGCAGCAGTATCGGCCGATTTATGCTTGAAAACCGTCGAAAATTGGGTTCAGCGTCTGGACTTCTGCAAGCGTGCCCGTGGTGGCCATGCAAAAGAAATCGAGTTCCATACATAATGGCATCGAACGTACTTTCACCGGAATAAAGAATTTCATTGGTATCTAAAACCGGTTTTGTTTTATTTAAAAAAACTTTTGTAGCGCTCTTATTGAGAATCCCGTTATGTAGAAATGAATAATGATTTTGTGATAAAAAAAATTATTTTAATTTCATTTTGCTAAACAAAAATAAAGTAAAGTAAATACCTTTTAATCGTTGGAAAATGTCCTATAAGATTGTTTTATTCAAAATTTCGTAGGTGCACATGCAAATTTTGATTTTTGCAAACTCGTTTGCTCTACGGGCGCGGCACTGAGCATCGTACAAATTTGGCAAAATATTATTTTACTCTATTAAATCAAATGCTTTCTTTTAGCCGTGGCATTGACGAAATTTTATTTTTATTTATTTGAATATATTAAACTTCAATTACAAATTAAATATCGTTTCAAAACTAAAAATGGGAATTCAAATGGCATTTGTTCATAGTGTCTATTGTGACAACCAAATTGGAAATGCAAAAGTTTCGAAACAAATTTTGGTTGTTGTAACCGAACTAATTACAATTTCGGTTGCTGTAACAGAATTCATGAGGAACTCGGTGACAGTAATCACATTTTTCGAAAATATGGTTGTAGCAACCAATTAAATGTTAAATTCTGTTTCTAAAAGCGAGACGAAATTAGGAAATTTGGAGGCCGTCGGTGGTGCAATGGCTAGTGAGTGACACTTGCGCACGAGAACGTGGGTTCGATTCCTGCTCTGACCACCGTACATTTCGTTCGACGACGGCCACCTCGCGTAGTAATAGCGACACTATTGATTACTTAGCCATGAAAAAGCTTCTTAAAATACCGTTCGGCACCGGTCCAAAACTGTAGGTGCCAATCAGTGGGTGAATACTTAGAAAGCGCACAGCTCACTGATTGTGAGAAGCTCTCCCCAACCCTTTCATGGAATGTACTGATAAACGGGTTGTTTGGTTGTCGCAACCGAATTGAGGTTGTTGCAACCTAATTACTGTAGTAGCAATCGAATACAGTTGTGTTAATCTCGATTCGGATCTGAAAAACGCAATCTCTTGCCAAACAAATAAATAATTCAGGGAGTGCATGATGAAGTACAGAAGGCATACGTATTAGCATCCAGAAATTCTTTGTTCTTCACCAATGGATAGAATGAAACATAATTCATCGACGTGCAGAAGGAATTTCGACGAATTTAAGTTTTATCTCTTTCCTAACCTACTCCCTCTCTTTCTTTATGGTATATGCTGTCGCCTTATCCTAATAGGCGTATTCGTCTCGTCACCTCGGCGAACATTTTCATCAAAACTGAACTGACGTATAAATTCATCGCTGTAACGTACGAATTCATTGCAGCTACGCCAAATTGTTGTACGTATGAATCTTTTAACATATTTATATACAGATTTATAGCGTTTTCAAAGGTCTTCTCAATGATACCCATCTCAACCAGAGTGGATAAGAAGTGGGTGAGATATAAGCGATTATAATATACTCAAGCTACAAAGGCCTATATCTCAAGAAGTTGGATCGGCCTTCTTAAAATAACTTTCGGGCTTTAATCAGCGCTGTAAGCCCTACCAGGCCAAAGAAATTTGGCGCATTTTTCATAAAGTGAATTTGTTCGTAAAAGCTGAAAATAAAAAAACCCTTTTTGGGCGATTTTTCGCCCATTTTTTTTAAAGTTTTTCGCGATTTTGACGTTGAACATGAAGTTTTTTTTGATTTGAAAATGAAATAAAAAAACCCTTTTTGGGCGTTTTTTTTCCACCAAATTTCCTAATTTTGTTAAAGTTTTTCGCGATTTCGACCTTGAAGATGATTTTTTTTTGATTTTATATGTTAACAATTTTTGTTCTTTATGACAATACCTACAACTTTGCCGCAAAGAGTAAATAAAAATTCTGAACGGTTTGCAAGATATGAGCTTGAGAAAATGATCACTTTTTTGCAAAAATGACACTGTGGCGCCACTTCTTTGGGGGCCCATAAAAAAAAACCTGGAGGACTTTGGGCAAAACTGGGAGACAGGGGTCTTTTTTTTTTTGGTCTTGTATGACGTAGTGTTGTCCGTATATGGTTCTATTTTTTCGTGTTGCACTGTGGTACTGACGAAACTGATTCATGCCAGTGACGCAGAATGTGTCTTTCAGTGTATATAGATTTCTGTTTTAACCGCTCTCTAACTGTTGGCGTTGCAACGTTTCGCAGCGTTACCGTATATGCAACGTCTGTTGTAAATGCCAATTTAATGTTTTTCATTATGTCTTACAAATGGAATGACAAACTGAATATACTTCTAATCCTGCGAAATATTCAGCGAATTTGAAAGGAACAAACCCTACTCCTACTCCCACTCACATTCGTGTTTGTGTGTGTTTAGTCTAAAGTATCTTTGGTATACATTTCCAGATTATTTACATTGTTTCGCGTGATTTAGGGCCATTTCCAAAAGGTGGCTCATTTTTTGGGGCATAATTTTGTGCCCAGTTTATGATATTGCCGCGCAAAAAAAAGAAAAGTGTTGCATGTATGTAAAATAAAAAGAAGCAGCACTTTAGATTGTTTCATATTGTGGTGTTATAGAAATTTTTCATTTCTTCTTTATGATACAGCAGAATTGGGCTTGTGGGTGGTTGGCCTACTAGTCCTTTTGTGACGATCCCTTTCCCACTCTCTATCTCTGGCCGCTGTCATATGTGGGGAACTGTATCATTTATTATTGCCAACCGCGCGGGCGTTATAAAAGTCAAAACTGTAATGCTTCATCGTTTGTTGCGGAGATTTTCTTTGTTAGTGTTCCATTTAGCAAAGGACTTAAACTAAATCCTAAATCCTTTTGTTTGGGTTATTTGTATACACAAATTCTTTGATATTGCAAGAAAATGGGGAAAATATGAAAACGTTTGGGTAGGTTGGAGAGGTGGTGGTAGGCTGGGGGAATTGTGGTAATCATAATCATGCAATTTATTGCCTTTTATCGCTGTTTATTGTCATGCAACAGTATGTTGTCTCATTGTATTCGTGTGTAGAAATTTCATTTCATTTTGTTTGGGAATCCTGGGCTTATCTTTACTTATTACTTTTTTTTGGCATTGAGCTTTTAACAATAACTGGAGTACCAGAGAAATGAATCAATTCACTGAATGAGAAGGAGGAGCTGGGGGAGTCTGTGAATGAGTTTATGACAGTTAAGCCTCTTAAAATGATTGATAAAATTCCAAGTGGATTGTATGTCATCCTTTTGCTCTGTAGGCAGCAAAATCATTACAACTTGCCAAAGATTACACACAAATTGAAAGCCCATTGAAAGTCATACAAATGGGCCATAAACTCATATGGCATAAAGGGGTGATTGATAAGAAGCGATACCTTTAAGCCCTGTAAATATGACATAAAGCAAAGGTTAATAAATGCCGCGGGAGGTGAGATTTTCTGCAATTTGTGCTGGTTGGTATTTACGTCTTTATTGTTCTTGTTGCTCTTGTTTCTATTTTTCGTATTTTGTTATTAAATTCTTATTAAACCTTAAATATTTGCTATGGATACACTAGCGAGATTTGATTTTTGCTTTGGAGCTTTTTAGGTATTCCATTTTCATGCTATATTCCCCTTGAATTTTTAACAATCCCTCTTTAATCCGCCCTCTCCCACAAGTATTGCATCAGCTACACTACGTCTTCGGGTCTATCTCTTATGATTTATTACTTTAGCAACGCATCTTGAATATGGGGTTTCATTATTCCTTCGCTGCACAGTGGGGTAATGTGGAACACCTTTTTTTCAAAACTTTTTCTCCCTCTTAAAAAGAGTTCAGATGTGAACCATTTGGATTGTAAGTTGTGCCCATGTTAAAGCACATGGCGTGTGGTACTCATCAGCCAAATTTAAATACCCAAATTTGGGTATTTGAAAATATTGGAAACTTGGCATCTCGAAATCCGGGGAGTGAACAATTTTCCTACTGCCATCGATTTTTGTTATGTTTCTAAGTTTTCAATAACTAAAAATAAAAAAATCTGTGGTGTTGGATTCATTATGAAAATCACGTGAAGCAGAATCCACGAAAGTACTAGGTACTTCTGTAGCTGTGTAGCAACTACCGATACAACTGGCTGCAGCGCCAACAGGTGTGCAGTTTCCTTAAAATCAAACGCGATTTGTGCTGCTGTTTTCGATTGTGTTCATATTCTGACCGTAATATCTCTGGTCTTTCAATTCCTCTATTACCAATCAAGAGCTGCTGCCGTTGCTACTGACTGGAGCGTCACCAAGTGCGCAGTTTCCCTAAAATCAAACGCGATGGGAGCTGCTGCTTTTCTCTTGTGTATATATTCTTCAAGTTATTTCTCTCCTCTTTCAATTCCTTGTACACGATAGATTTTAAACCCTTTCGAAGTTTTTTAAAACTTGATCCTTGTTTGTCTAATTTTATTTTATTTTAAACTCAATGTCTTTGCAATCATCTCCTGATGTTGCAACTGTCGCCAACGGCGCCAAGCGTAGCGTTTGCCTTCCTTATGATTATTTCAATCAATCTACCCTTAAAATTCTGCTCCGTTTTTTTATGTTTGTAGCGTCAATTAAGATCCTTGGCGTTCCTTTTATGCGGCTACCGTTACAATTGTCTGCAGCGTTGCCTAGTGTGCACATCTTTAACTTATCGTACAATACATATATTGTATCTACTTTGGATTTATTTTCAAATTTGAAATATCAAATTTGCAGTCTCTGAATTCGGAGAATTTTGAATTTTCTAAAATTTGGCGTCTCAGAATACGGGGAGAGAATAATTTTCTTATGGCTGTGGTGCTTACTGTCATAGACTTTCTTCTATTCCCCAGTTTTCAATAAATAATAATACAAACAATCTATTGTGTTGATTTTATTGGGAACAACCCGTGCAGCAGAATTCATGAAAGTACTAGGTACTTCTGTAGCTCTACAGGAGCTTCCGTGACAACAGGCTGCAGTGTCACCACGTTTGCAGTTTCTTTGACGTTAACTGCGATAGATGCTGTTGCTTTCCTCTTGTGTACTTATTCATCAAGTAATATCTCTCGTCTTTCAATTCCTCTATTATCAATCAAGAGCTGATGCCGTTGCTACTGACTGCAGCGTCACCAAGGTCTCAGTTTCCCTAAAATTAAACGCGATAGGAGCTGCTGCTTTTCTCTAGCGTATATATTCTTCAAGTTATTTCCCTTCTCTTTCAATTCCTTGTACACAATCGATTTTAAAACGTTTCGAAGTTTTTTAAAACTTGATTCGTGTTACATTTTTATTTTAAACTCCAATCACCTCCTGACGCTGCAACTGACGAAAATGTCGCGTCTCTTTCTCCTCATTATTTCAATCTACGTATTTACCTTTACGCATCTGCTCCGTTGATTTTATATGTAGTCTCTAATAAAGTTCCTTCACCTTTTTGGCGCCCAACGTTACAACTGCCTGCAGCGTTACCCACTGTGATGCATCTTTATCTTCTTGGGGAGTTTTCGATATTCTTACCTGAGTTCATTCAATCTTTCGAGCATTTACTTTAAAATATTTTCATATTCTACTACTCATCACCGTAGTTTTAAATCTCAAACTGGGAGTCTTGAGACGCATTTTCCTAGGGCTGCAGTTCGCTCTTCCATACCCTTTTTTGTACTATGTTCTCCAATTTTCAATAACTAATAATACAAAAATATTTTGTATTGGGTTTATTACGAAAATCCGTGTAGCAGAATACTTGAAAGTACTAGGGACTTCTCTAGCGGAACAGCAGCTACCGTTACATCTGGCTGCCGCGTCGCCATGTGTTCAGTTGCTTTTAAATCAAATTGTGATAGGTGCTGTTGCTTTTCTCTTGTGTACATATTTTTCAAGTAATATCTCTCGTCTCGCAATTCTTCTATTACCTATCCGCTGCTGCTTTCTCTTGTTCTTAAGCTATTTCTCTCCTCTTTCAATTTATTGTAGGCGATCGATTTTAAACCGTTTCGAAATTTATTAGAACTTGATTCTTAGTTGTCTTCCTACATAAATTTTTATTTCAAACTCAATGTATTTGCTATCACCTCCTGACGCTGCAACTGACGGAAACGTTGCCAAACATAGCGTTTTTCTTCCTCGAGATTATTTTAATCTATCTACTCTTAAGATTCTGCTCCTCAATTAAGTTCCTTCGCGTTCCATTTTTGCGGCTAACGTTACAACTGTCTGCAGCGTAGCCTACTGTGATACACCTTTAACAATTTACTAAAATTTTTTACTTTAACCAATTTTCATATTGTATCTACTTTGGATTTATTGTCAAATTTGAAATATCAAATTTGCAATCTCTGAATTCGGGGAATTTTGAGTTTTCGAAAATTTGGCGTCTCGTAATACGGGGAGAGAATAATTTTCTTATGGCTGTGGTGCTTACTGTCATAGACTTTTTTCTATTCCCCAGTTTTCAATAAATAATAAAACAAACAATCTATTGTGTTGATTTTATTGGGGAAAACCCCTGCAGCAGATTTCAGATACTAGGTTCTTCTGTAGCTATATAGCAGCTACCGTTAAATCTGGCTGCCGCGTCGCCATGTGTTCAGTTTCTCTGAAATCAAATGCGATAGGTGCTGCTGCTTTTCTCTTGTGTAGCTATTCTTCAAGTAATATCTCTCCACTTTCTATTCCTCTATTAACAATCAAGAGCTGCTGCCGTTGCTACTGACTGCAGCGTCACCAAGTGCGCAGTTTACTTAAAATCTCACGCGATAGAAGCTGCTACTTTTCTCTTGTGCACATATTCTTCAAGTTATTTCCTCCTCTTTCAAATCCATGTAGGCGATCGATTTTAAACCGTTTCGAAGTTGTTTAAAACTCGATTCATTTTTGACTTGAACAACATACATTTTTATTTTAAACTCAATGAATTTGCAATTTCATTTTGACGTTGCGTCTGACTGAAACGTCGCCAAACGCAGTGTCTTTCGTCCTCGAGATTATTTCAAGCTACGTATCTACCCTTAAGCATCTGCTTCGTTGATTTTATATTTGTAGACTCAATTAAGTTCCTTCACCTTTCTGTTTTTGGCGGTTAACGTTACAACTGTCAGCACCGTTGCCCAGTGTAATGCATCTTTAACTGATGGCAGAATTTTCGATAATCTTAATTATGTGCATTCAATCTTATAATCTGTTACTTTCAAAGATTCTCATATTGTACTACTAATCTCCAAAAATTTAAATCCCAAATTTGGAGTCTCTGGATCCCGCGAATTTTGAGTGTTTGGAAATTTGGCATCCCTGAATATGGGGAGTGAACAATTTTCTTATGGCGCGGGTTCATTCTGCCATAGACTTTTTTGTTTTGCTATCAAATTTCAATAAATAAAAACAAGAATCTATTGTTGTGTTGGGGTTATTGCGGAAATCCCGTATAGTAGAACTAGTGAATTGGCTACTTCTATAGCTTCACAGCAGCTACCGTGGCAACTGGCTGCAGTGTAACAAAGTACGCAGTTTCTTTGAAATCAAATGCGATTGGTTCTGCTGCTTTTCTCTTGTGTCAATATTCGTCAAGTTATTTCTCTCCTCTTCCAATTCCTCTATTACCAATCAGTAGCTGCTGGCCTGACTTGTTACTAACTGCAGCGTCTCCTTGCCTTGAAGGATTTCGGTTTTAATCTGTTTCGAATTTTTTTAAAATTTGATTCCTTTTTGTCTTCCTACGTATATTTTCGTTTTAAACTCAATATATTTGCCAACCCCTCCGGGCGTTGCAACTGACTGCAGTGTCACCAAATGCAGAGTCTTTCTTCCTTGTGATAATTTCAATTTATCTATCCTTAGTCTTCTTCTACGTTGATATACCTTTTGTAGTGTCAATTAAAATCCATCGTGTGCCTTATCTGCGGCGAACGTTACAACTGTCTGCAGCGTTGCGCTGTTACTGTCTGCAGCGTCTACTTGCGTTGAAGGCTATCGGTTTTAATCGATTTCGAAGTTTTTGAAAACTTGATGCTGTTTTGCCTTCCTACATATATATTCGTTTTAAACTCAATATATTTGCCGTCCCTTCCGGTCGTTGCAACTGACAACAATGTCACCAAATGCAGCCTCTTTCTTCCTTGTGATAATTTCAATCTATCTATCCTTAGACTTTTTCAGCGTTGATATAATTTGTTTAGCTCTAATTAAAAGCCTTCGCGTGCTTTATCTGCGGCGAACGTTAAAACTGTCTGCAGCGTTGTGCTGTTACTCTCGGCAGCGTTGCGCTGTTACTGTCTGCAGCGTCTCCTTGCCTTGAAGATTATCGGTTTTAATCTGTTTCGAAATTTTTCAAAACTTGGTTACTCTTTGTCTTCCTACATATATTTTCGTTTTAATCTCAATATATTTGCCAACCCCTCCGGGCGTTGCAACTGACAGCAATGTCACCAAATGCAGCATCTTCCTTCCTGGTGATAATTTGATCTATCTATCCTTAGTCTTCTTCACCGTTGATATAATTTGTTTAGCTCTAATTAAAAGCCTTCGCGTGCTTTATCTGCGGCGAACGTTAAAACTGTCTGCAGCGTTATGCTGTTACTCTCGGCAGCGTTGCGCTGTTACTGTCTGCAGCGTCTCCTTGCCTTGAAGATTATTGGTTTTAATCTGTTTAGAAAGTTTTTAAAACTTGATTACTATTTGTCTTGCTACATATATTTTCGTTTTAATCTCAATATATTTGCCAACCCCTCCGGGCGTTGCAACTGACAGCAATGTCACCAAATGCAGCGTCTTTCTTCCTGGTGATAATTTCAATCTATCTATCCTTAGTCTTCTTCACCGTTGATATAATTTTATTAGTCTCAATTAAAATTCTTCGTGTGCCTTATCTGCGGCGAACGTTACAACTGTCTGAGGCGTTGCCTAGTGTGATTCAACGTTGACTTATGGAAGATTTTCCAGTATTCTTACTTGTGCGTATTCAGTCTTATAATCTTGTACTTGAACAAATGTCCTATTAATTTTCCTATTATGTTCTACAACGAAATACCAAATTTGGCGACGCTGCGGTCAGTTACAACACCAGGTGTTTCAGTGTAGAAGAGTGAATATGTGGCATAAGGGGAATAATGTCACAGTTTTCTTCTTTTACGCTGCTACAGCTGGCGTTGCAACTGGCTACAGCGTAACCAAGCTTGATCTTACGTTATATTCGATTTTGTTCGCGAGATATTAAAACAGAGATCCCAGTGTTCATTTAGTAACGCATTCCCTAGAAATGATAAACCGAAAATGTTTAGAATATTCATCTCAAGGATATCAGAGACACATGAAGAACATAAACAAGATTGGTGGCACATACGAGCCAAAGTATAAAAGATGAAACGCGTCGTCGTGAATGGAGCCACGACATGGAATATATATATTGACATTTCATGTATTTTCCCGAAAATTTCTATTTACATAAGAATGTGTAAAAAATAGGTAGGAGGATGGAGTAGAACAAGGAGTGAGTGATTACTTTGAGTCCTGCGGAGAGTTCTTCAATCTCTGGTTGTTGTGTCTGTACCAAGAGGGGAACATCAACGACGAAGACAGCAACAACAATAACAACAACAAAAAGTGACGTGTTGCATATCAATTCAAAAATTGATATTCACTGTTCACTGTTGTTTTTGTTTTGCATATGCAAAATCCCCTCATGCTCCCTAACATCAAGCAGCTGGCAACAAAGTTGCCCATGTCAGTTCGAAGAAGCACGAAAGACTGGAGGGAATTCACAGAATGACTCGAGGAAGTAAATGTGTATGTAGTTGTTGCTGTGTTTGCTGTAGAATTATCCTTGTGTTTTGTTAATTTCCAAACAACAAACGCATTAATGCATATTAAATAAGGACATGCAAACAACGCAGTGACATTAAAGCTCAACAATTACCATTCAGAAGGACTTCATTGGAAAGTTGAGCCCAAAGGATCGAAAATCACATTCACATCTTGTGCATAACAAGCAGGGGGGTTTTTCTTCTTCTATTATTTTCACAAACAATAAAATTATTGGAATGGAAATTCTGTTCCAAAATTTTGTAATTTCACTTTATTGAATCAACAAACACATTTACCAATAACATCACAATTCACTTAACTCAACTTAACTTCTTTCGCTCATGTGATTGTGTTTGTTTACGTGACATGGACGAAGTATAGGATGCCATTCCAATTCGTTGGTGCGGGAGGTGGCAGGCAACTCATCCGTTCTCAATTTAAAAATAATTTCCGTTATGATAATTGACAGCTGAACACACCCTACAGCACACATGCAAACACACTCAAACACACACACACAAGCTGAGAATGAAAATGTCATACTTTGGAAAGGAAGAAAAAACTATTTCTCATTGAGTTTTTGTTAAGACCCATTGCAGGAGACTAGATTCGAGTGAGTCGTCAGTGTAGATTCCTCTGGGAAATTGCAAAAACTGTTGAAAAACGTTGGAAATGACAATATATATTGATGATACGAGTATTCTCAGAATATGATGGGAGATTAATTGGAAGGAGGAAAAAATTACAAAATTAATGTTGACGATGTCGATTTTAAAATCAGAAATAAATTTATTGGATGGGATTTAACATTCAATATTGGTGGTGTCGGGAAATACTTTCAAGTTAGATTGATGATGATTGATTCACTGTTCGATGCTCTGTCCGAAACTGTTTTTACAAATAGAAATTTTTAAACGATCCCCGATCAAAAAGTAGATCAATCCTTGTAGGAGACAAATTGCTTACAATGTACATAAAGGGTGTTCCAATAGGTACTTGACAACTTTGAATTTAGTTTGTGAACGCACTATTTCACTGATCATCTAACTGTTACTTTCCTGTTTTTCAATAAACTCAACATTTTTATCATGGTAAAGTACACGAACGAACAACGTATGCAAATTTTAAAAATGTAATACCGAAATTCGGAGTCGGTGACCGCAACTTTAAGAGCGTTAACTCCAATTTTCGGTCCTTATGCTCGTCCCAGTAGACAAGCAATAACAAGTTTAGTGCAAAAATTTCAGTCTTCATATTCATTTTGTGATACTACCGTGTCAGTGGGACAACGGGTTGGTCGAAGTGACGAAAATATAGCTGTCTTTCAGGCGTCCGTAGCAAACGATCCAAATCAGTCGATTCCGCGGCGCCCTCAAGAACTGAGCATCGCCAAGACCTTTTTAAGGCGAATTTTGCGTAAATAAAATTCAAGCTGACTCAAGAATTGAAGCCGATGGACTATTTGACGCGACGTACATTCTCCGATTGGGCTCTGGAGAAGATGCGCCAAGATGATGATTTTCATCGCAAAATCATCTTCAGTGACGAAGCTCATTTTTGGCTCAATGGGTTCGTCAATAAGCAAAATATGCGTTATTGGGTTGGTGAAAATCCACATGTGCTTCATGAATCACCACTTTATCCACAAAAAGTAACTCTTTGGTGCGGTTTACATGCCGGCGGCGTCATTGGGCCATATTTTTTCGTCGAAAATAACAATCGTCACGTTACTGTGAATGTCGATCGTTATCGCGCCATGATTACCAACTGTTTTTGACCCGAATTGGAAAACATGGACTTGGACATGTGGTTTCAACAGGACGGTGCCACAAGCCACACAGCACACGTTACAATCGATTTATCGAAGAGTAAGTTTGGTGAGCGTGTTATCTCAAGAAATGAACCAGTCAATTGGCCGCCTCGTTCGTGGGATTTAACGCCTCTAGACTTTTTTCGTTCGTGCTACGTCAAATTATCCAACGAATCGACCGCTGCCGACGTGCCATCGGTGGCCATATAAACGAAGTCGAGTTCCATTCATAAATGTTTTGATTGTATTTCAAGTCGATCATAAAGTTTTGGAAATATCTCAAATGGTTTGCGTTTTATTGAAAAGAATGTGTATTTGAATATTCAGAGTCATTAGAGGTTGTCACAACTTGATTAGAGGCTTGCACGACCTGATTAGAGGTTTCCACGACCTCATTAGAGGTTGTCACGATCTCATTAGAAGTTGACACTACCTCGTTACACGTTCGGTCGTTGCGACCGACCTAAGGCTAAATTCGGTTTTTGGGACCGAATTGTTACCAAATTCGATACTTACAACTGAACTGAAGCCACATTCGGCTACTCCACCCGAATTTGGTACCAATTTTGGTTGTCGCACCCGTATCCATTCCAAATTCGGTTATTCCAACCGAGAGTTAGGAAATTTAGTTGACAGAAGGAATATAATTGAATTCATTTGCCACAACCGTATCATTTATGAAACGAGGTTGCGTCAACCGAGTTTTAGGTGTGGGAACTAAGTTCGATCGTAACAACCTCAATTTGGTTGCGGTGGTACAGATATCCTGCTTTGGAGTAAAGGGCTTTTCAACAGAGACGCACAAAAGTAAATCGATAGGGACAGCAAACGACGCCATATGTTTTCCCGCTCTTTTGACATTTCTGTTCAGTAAGGTTTGCCATTTCATCATGGAAAGATATACGAGCCAACAACGAGTCGAAATTATTAAAATTTACTACCGAAATTTGGAGTCAGTGGCCTCAACTTTAAGAGGCCAATTTTAAGAGGCCTCAACAATCAGCGATGGGGCTCATTTCTGGCTGAATGGCTTCGTCAATAAGCAAAATATGCGTTATTGGTCAGACAGCAATCCACACGTAATCCATGAGTCATCATTGCATCCCGCAAAAATTACGGTTTGGTGCGGTTTATGGGCCGGCGGCGTCATTGGGCCGTACTTCTTCCGTGATGATCAAGACTGGCACATTACTGTGAATGCGAATCGCTACCGTTCAATGATAACCGAATATTTTTGGCCCCAATTGGATAATATGGACTTGGAGGACATGTGGTTCCAACAGGACGGCGCCACAAGCCACACAGCGAATGCCACAGTCAATGTATTGGAAACCAAGTTTGGTGAACGTCTTATCTCACGAAATGGCCCAGTCGATTGGCCGCCTCGGTCGTGCGATTTGACGCCGTTAGATTATTTCTTGTGGGGCTACGTCAAGTCCGTGGTCTATGCCAACAAGCCAGCGACGATTGATGAGCTTCGTACGAATATCGAACGTGAAATTGCAGCAGTATCGGCCGATTTATGCTTGAAAACCGTTGAAAATTGGGTTCAGAGTCTGGACTTCTGCAAGCGTGCCCGTGGTGGCCATACAAAAGAAATCGAGTTCCATACATAATGACATCGAACGTACTTTCACAGGACAAAAAGAATTTCATTGGTATCTAAAACCGGTTTTGTTTTATTTTTGTAGCGCTCTTATAGGTTTTCTCACGATTCAGGCCATAACTTGGCCAAACCTAAATTACAACTTGTGCCTCCAGACCATATCATTCGCATGTTTGCACGCACGTAGAAAAGGAACAAAAGGACATACTCACATTATCCCAGCTTTGACCACCTTAAAAAAATTATTTTGACGGCGGCAGCTCGCATAGTGACGGCGACACCATGAAAATGCTTCTCAAAAATACCGTTCGGAATCGGTGTAAAACTGTAGGTCCCAATCAGTGAGTATAAAGCTAGAAAGCGCACAGCTCACTGGTTGAGAGAAGTTGTCCCCAATTCCTTCATGGGATGTAATGGAAACCATTTATTTTTATTTTATTTAATTTATTTTGAACTGACTCCTAAAAACCAAGCCATAAATTCTGACGTCTATTGTCAGCGATTGACGAACTTTGATGGGGCACTAAGAGAAACACAACGAAAATTGGGAATTCGCAAAGCTGCGGTTTTCCATCACGACAACGCTAGGGCTCACACATTTTTGCAAACTAGGAAAAAAATATTGCAGCCTGGATGGAAAGTGGCGTTACATCCACCTTATAGTCCTGATCTGATATCTTCGGATTTTCGTTTATTTCGGAGTCTGCAAAACTTTTTTAATTGGAAATTCTACAATTCTACAGAAGAGGACCCACCAACCTAGTTGCTCGAAAATATTTGTGAAACGTACCAATCTTTCTATGAACCTGGGTTCAGAAAGTTGCCTGATAGATGTCAGAAGGTCATTGAACAAAATGCCATCTACATTATAGATTAAAATTAGTTATTTGAATAAAATAATTGAAAATTATTTGAACAACAGACCGAAACTACTTTCTTGCCAATTCAATTAAAAGTAAAGGGTTATTCAGTAAGATTGCACTTTTTAAATGTGGTGTAATTTTTTTCTTTGAGCAAGTGAAAATTTATTATTTATTAAACTTCGAAGAATTTTCAGTCGAGAAAGTCTACCTAATGTGTCAACCATTCAAAGAGTGGTTAAACAAATTTGAAGAAACTGGTTCGGTTATGGACAGAAAGGCTCCTGTGGGTCACCGGTCGATCACTTGAAAACATTGCTGCTGTAAATGACAGTGTCACCGAAATCCCGAAAACAGCAATTCGGCATCATTCTCAACAACTTCAAATTTCACGAAGCACAACCCAGAGAATTTAGACCAAAGACCTTCACCTCCATGCGTACAATATTCAGCTTACTCAGGATTTGAAACCAGCAGACCATGGAAAGCGCCGGTAATTCGTTCAATGGGCAATAGAAGTCAATGTCAATTTTTCAAAAAAAAGTCATCTCCTCGATGAAGCGCATTCCCAAGTGAAAGGCTCGGTGAATACACAATATTGTCGAATTTGGGTCTCAGAAAATCCCCATGCAATCCATGAGCAACAAATGCACCCACAACGAGCAACTGTCTGGTGCGGATTTTTGGTCAGGCGGCGTGATTGGGCCTTAGTTTTCTGAAAGATGCGGCCGAAATCGCAATCGTTGCCGAAACTTGATAGCGGAGTTCTTGTAGTCTCAACTGAACGTCGTGGATCTGGACGGTTTCAGCAAGAAGGCACCACCTGCCACACCGCGCATGAGACAATCGATTTATTGCAGCAACGATTATCTCAATGAAATCTGATGTCAACTGGCCACTAAGACCATGCAATTTATAGCCGTGTGATTTCTTTCTTTCCGGTTTTGTGAAATCTTGGGATTATGCGAATAAACCAGAAACAATTCCTGTGCACAAATCCGAGATGCAACGCGTCATCGATGAGATACTGTCACATCTCTGTGAAAACGTCGTGGATAATTTCATGGAAAGGGTAATGGCCTGCTATCAGAGCCATGGGGGTCATTTGACGGATATTTTATTTCATACATAATAGGAACATGTCTTCTTTGGTTGGATGGTTAGTTGAAAAGGCTGCAAGACAGCACGCCCACAGAAGCCCATTGTGATACCTGTAGTTTCCTCTGTAGCAACTATTGACTAGCCGTCTAGCCAATTTGCCCTTTCGATGAATTTGTCTAAAAGACCTACAGGAATATCCTGAATGGCTACGGTGCTAACTAAATATGTTCCGAATATCCTACTTCTCAGTTCTGCCAGAGCGGGGCAATCCAAGAGAAAGTGTTTCGTCGTTTCTTCGTCCTGTTTCATGCAGCATCTACATAGAGTGGAGTTTCTATGTCCCAATCGTAGGGCGTGTTTTCCTACAAGACAATGTCCCGTAAGTGTTCCTATTATTGTGGATATCCTGCCTCTCGGCAAGTTAAGTAGTTTGCTAGTCCTCTTCCTGTCTACCTGTGGCCAGACTTTCCCAGGCTTGTTTGCAAATTGAAGTAAGTCTCCACTTGTCCTTGAACATATTATCGGCCCACTGCCTGATCTGCAAACATCAGGTAGAGATTGTCATGCTAACACCTTCCTTTGCCGGAAGAAGCTGTGCCGTAGTACCCTGTCTACCTAACGCATCCGCTACGCAATTGCCTGGAATGCCGCTGTGTCCCGGTACCCAGATGAGCCTGATGTCAAAATACTCTGCCATCACCCTTAGTGATGAGTGGCATTCTTTCACCGTCAGGGACGTAGCAAACATGGCTTTCAGGGATTTTATGGCAGCCTGACTGTCTGTGTAGATACATATTCTCCGGAGCGTTGTGACACTACTTTTCAGTAGTTCAGCAACCTCCAGTAAGGTGGTACTTTCCGCCTGAAATACACCACCGTGATCAGGCGTGATCCCAGGTGTTCCTGTTCGGAATGGAAGTCCTTATATTTGTCGCTGGTAGAAGGCAGGGTATACAGTAGTCCATTTTTACGGGAATATAGTTGATGCGCTGTAGCAATTCAGAGTATCCGGAATGCCCCGATATCCAAATGCCACAATCTCTGATTCTCACCAGGGATGTAGCGGCTGCCGATTCGGCCATGATATCTGGAGTACAGATGTTCAGGATAGCACTGACTGCAGTACCCGAAGTCGTGCCCATTGCCCCACTAACACTAATCAGTACTGATCTTTGAATTTTCATCAAGGAATTCAGAGTATATTTCTTTTGGAGGGACCTCCACCAAACTACGATGCCATAGAGAAGTATTGGTCTGACTATTGCCGTATAAATGCACACGGTGATCTTAGGAGACAGTCCCCAGCGCTTTACTCTCGTTGCAGTAAAAAGCAACAGACCCTCTCCTCCACATTCGGTTTCCAAGACAGTTTTCTGTCGAGAATTATCCCCAGATACTTGACCTTTTTGGTCAACTGTAATTGCACCCCATTAACTGACGGCAGCTCAAATGTGGGTATTTTATATTTCCGAGAGAACAAGATAAGCTCGGTTGTAAGTGGGTTAAGTGATAGTCCGTTGTTAGCGGTCTAGTTTGAAATCGGACAAAGTAGGCTGGTTGTACGAATGCTAATTAAATTGAGGATTCCACCCATACAGATGATAGCAATATCATCGGCGTAGGCAAAGACCTGGCATTCGGCCCTGTCCAATTCAAATAGCAGTTCATTGACAGAAGTTAACCATAATAGTGGAGACAGAACTCCCCCTGCGGTGTCCCCCTGTTAACGTTCATAGGAATTGTAACACCACCTCATTCAGCTATGACGGATCTATCCACCAGAACTTTCCCAATTAGGCGTGTCACTAAGCCGTCGACTCCTAGATTCTGTAACGACCTAAGAATCGCCGAAGGTTGAATATTATTGAAGGCTCGCTCGATGTCCAAGAAGGTCCCCAGAGCGAAAACCTTATTCTCCAGAGAATTTTCTATTATGCTAACTATAGAGTGGAGAGGCGTCTCAGTTGACCTGCCCTTGATATAGGCATGCTGGGAAGATTACTTCGAAAATGAATGTCCAGTAACCTTACAAATGTCTTAAGAACATAGGATGATAGACTGATTGATCTAAAGTCCTTTGGTTTGACTTGAGAGCATTTGGCCTTTGATTTTGGATTTCTACCAAATGCTAGGAATGACTCCCAGCATAAGGCAGCCCCTGTAGATTGCATCCAACCAACTATAAGATAGGTATAGTGCCTCGTGTAGTTGCGCGGGAATTATGTCATGTCTTCTTTACTATCCACTAAAAAACTCACAATTACCTCAAAAAATAGGAGTTTTATTTTAAAATGGAAAACTGCATTCTCACTGAGACACCCTTTATAACTTTTTCTATAGCGACATTCGGAAAAAACGGGATAGATACAAATTTGTACTTCAATGGCTGCTAACCACAGTAGGTAGTTGTCATAAAATTATACAAATTTTACAATTTTGTTTATCTTTTATATTTTTTTTTTAAATCAAAAAAAAAATTTAAAAATATATTCAAGACTTTGTTAATTCCTAAAATATTCCCTATTGTTTGACTTTCAATATAATTATTTCAAAATTGTCCTGTCCTAAAATCAAAAATGGTCTATGGAAATCGATTCTGAACCACTGTGCGTGGATAGATTTTCGGAAAACAATCCTAAAAAAATATTTATTTATACTAAAACCTTTTTATAATTCAAATAGTTTTTCATATTTCGTCTTTTAAATTCACTTGAGGAACACTGTAAAATTCCAGCTTCCCACTTCGTTTTGGGTGCACCGCAAAAGGTTTCTGCACAGTTTTATAGTTGTTGAATTAGTATTAATACAAATACAAATGTTTGTTCCGGCTCGAATTTATTTATTTTTTATTTTTCGGCAAAACTAACAATTATTTGGACCAGAACTTCAACAGTTTTGGTTAAGGGCACTTCAATCAAAATAAAATACAGATGTTATATTGTTTGGCTTTGAATGTTTTATAATGGAATTGTAATAAAAGTTGTAAATTTTTTTTGGCCCTTCAACCAAAACAAAAAAACTGAAAATTGTATCAAAACTTGAGCACGTTTTTCATTAGCATTTTCTGAATTTATTTGTCTTGGAATGAATCCTGCCGAGGAGAAATGAATAACTGGTTACCTGGTCCATAAAGCAGTGACTGGCTAAGCTATTAAATCAAATACCGTAAAATTGTTTTTAGTTCTTTGTAAAGGGCAGGTGGCTAAGGATCTCTCCTACCGTTGCAGTTTGTTTTTTCCCAAGTTATTCCTGAATCTTGAATTCATATAATTTAAAAATCGTAAAGTTTCCCATAGTAAATAACGAGCAAAATGCGATACATGAAAACAAAAGATGCTAAATAGGCTTCATCCACTTAAGAGTGATTTCATTTCTCAGATAAATGAAATGAAAATGAAATTTCTTTGCCAAGGACCGTTTATATTTATATTTCGTGTAAAGTTCATGGTGGAAACATGTTTTGTTTTGTTTTTCTATTTAAAAGATAACCACCACCCATTTGGTTTTTGGGTTATGTCCTGTTACTTGGAATAAGGTAAACTTTTTTACATTGGCTTTCGGGTAGACTCTGACACATTTTATGTTCTTTTGTTTTCGTTGCAGGTCCATGACGCCATCATAAATCCAACATTGCTCTAAATAAATCTGTGGTAAGCCAATGGAAAATATCTCATTTTCATACAATCTCCTCTAGATTACTTATCACAACAAGTTCGTGATGTTGCCATTGTTGTCATAGTCGTAGTCGTAGTCGCGGTTGTGGGTTTGCGGAAAGGGAAATAGGTTTTCGGTAGGACGAACTGTTTCCGCCATCAGGCATGGGATACGAATAGTAACATTCTAGTGATGAACGCGCAACAGTTTATTTGCCAAGTTTGCGTTACTATTCTCATTACATTTTCTTCATTCCTCATTTATAAGTTATTATGTTTTGCTGATGTTTTGCCATGGAATAAGCGTGATTACCCCAGTTTAGTGTACATCGTTGAGCGTGAGATATGCGCCAAAGATTATGAGTTCATCAAAATTTCTGAGGCCAATGAGGCGTATGAGTGTTATGCAAATGTTGCGAATCCTTCAAACAACAATCCGCAATGAAATGTTAATAAGCATTTGTGGTACAGTGGAATTAACATTGCGTGTTAAACGAAGAAGAAGATAAACTTGCAGGAATGCAAAATTAACGTGTTTAGTTAAATGTTGCGAAACTAGAAAATGTTTAATTAGAAAAAGTTTAAACAAAATTTAAAATTACTTAAAGGATTAAAAACTGTTGATTTCCATACTTCATTCAGTCTACAGAAGCTTATTGCTTACATACTAAGCTAAATTAAAATAATATCTATAATTTCTATTAGAGAAAATGACAAATCTGTATCATATTTGGGTTATATTCGTGGTAAGAAATTCGTCAAGTTCTTAATACTTATATACACGCTGAAAAATCGATGTATTTTTAATGTTTGGATCCAAATACAAAGTGTTTGTAGCTTTTCGCAAATATACTATACTTGTGCCCAAACACATTATGCTTGCTATTCAATATAACATGTTTAAGACACAATGATTAAAGGCTATAATATGTGTTTTTGAGACCAAAATGTGGTATTGCTTTTTGACAACCGCTAAAACCAAAAACGAAGACGAAGACGACAACTAAACAAATAGGCAGAAAATCTTAAATTCATGAAAAAAAAATGCTTGCAAACATGTACATGATTCCTGCAATATGTTGCTGGGGCCAATATTTTTGAGGGTGTTGAAATATACGATTTTACAGTTCCATACTTGAAGAACCGTCTTGGCCGTCGGTGGTGCAATAGTTCGTGTGAGCGGCTCTTGTTCATGAGAAGGTGGATTCGGCGAGACTATCGAGTACATGGCCATGAAAAAGCTTATACCGTTCGGACCCGGCATAAAACTGTAGTCCCAATCAGTGAGTGTAAAACTAGAACGCACACAGCTCACTGGTTGTGAGAAGCTTTCGCCAATTCCTTCATGGGATGTATTTTTTTTTTGAAAAGAAGTTGCTTGTTGCACGTTGCGGGATGGGGGCTAAATGAAAGAAAAATAAACAGCTTTCTTTTAACACTATTATGCTACAACCGCGTATTATCAACTATACCCAGCAAAAATGTGTATACCAATCACCAGAATTTCCACCAGAACTACGTTGTAAGAGGTAGTGCAAATTTGGTTGCTGCACCCTCGCTTTTACGTTGTGTTGGTCTTGGAGGGTAGTACTCCTAATTTGGACACTTTTAAGTAAAATAAATTCTGCTCCTTAGCGCTACTATTCAGAACAAAATTTAGCACGATGGTAACATGTCCGACTAGAAAACGGCAGCTGGTGAAGGTCCTTAGGAACCTCAACAAAGCAAACTTTGTTTTTTAATTTTTTTTGAGTAAAATTTGTAGCCATTTTTTAAAAAAAGTGCCCAATGTGGCAAGTACAACGCACGAACATATTTTTTGCCAAAATTTGCGGAATCCAATTGTATTCGCCTGAAAGTATGCCATATAAATTACGTGGTTGTGTGGCGGGGGTTTAATAATTAATTATTAAATTTTCTGTAACAATTTTTCCCCGACCGGGATTCGATCACAAGCGCTTTTATTGCCAGTCTCACCATCGAGCTATTGAACACATTGAGCTTGGACGAACAATAATACCATTAGTTACAGATAATGTTTTTCTTCTGACAAACGCCATAATAGCTGTAATGCAATTTCGGATTCCTGTATGCCGGAAATCCTCACATAGTACTTTGTTGGTCGTACTGACAGGCGTATAGCCATTGGAACTACTCCATTATATTTTTTCTGGGTATTGGGAACTTTTGCTTTGGTTTGTGTCTAGACTGACATATTTTGGGAAATTTCTTGTTCAATGGGAAGTTTTCTAGGTGGAGCCTGCAACCAATATTTAGTATACTTACTCAATAAAACTCAATAAAGAGTAAATTTAGAAAAGCCAAAGTGAAAGAAGTTTAAAGAACGAACATTTTCTAAAATAAGTGCCTTTTCTTAAAAAGAGTAAATATTTTCAAAAACAAAATACCTATTCATATTTTCAAACAAAGTAAATTTTCTTAAAAAATACCTTATCTTAAGGAAGTACCGTTGCTTAAAAAAACGAAATTTTCTTACAAAAAGTACCCCTTCCCATAAAAAATATTTTTTTTTTAAAATAAAACCCGTTTCTTCAAAAAGTAAATTTTCTTAAAACAAGTTGCTTTTTCTAAAAAAAACTACATCTTCATTAAAGAGTGCTTTTTTTTGTCAAACAATAATAACTATCTGGCATATATATGTTTATTATTTACATGAATCCCAGATCGAAATTATAATGGAAACAATCTGAAGTGATGAGAACTTATTACACTGTGTAACAAAATTAAACTTCTTCGAAAATATACGTGTGTCGTCGTTTTGGAAGTTAACGTGTGAGTTTTGTTTTTAAGGGGGTTGTGAAACTTTCCCCCCTTTTGCACATTCTTAGGATGAATCGGCATAGGAAACAATGTTATCCTTACATTTTACGAGAAACATTTTTTTGGAATACTTTAACTCTCTACCGTCTCAATATATGGGTCTATTTTGTTTGTTGTGGAAAAGTGTAACAAACACCCCTAATCGTGTAATAGGTTAAAATGTACTACAAAAATTTTCCTCATAAAATTCTACTATAAGTTTCATTTACCCCTTCTACCAGAACTCGTTGTCCGAAAATTGTTATTTTCGTAAAAGTTTCATTTTGTTCCACAGTATTATCATTAATTTCGCGGATTAAACCACAGATCAATCGAAAAGAGCTTATATGCCTCTCTTCGTGTTCTCCTAATGACGACGAGGTAGTAGTTGTCTCGTGAGCAGATACATCCTCGGAGCTTATCCTTTTCTTAATCGCAAATGGACGGTTCGAGGGTGGGTCAATAAGTCCGTGACTTTTCGAACTTCCTTCGTAGTTATATGAAATGCAATACTGCTGCCATCAAGCACCAGCTGTTAGTAGACTACTGTCAAATTTTGAGCAAGTACCGTCATTTAACAGCTGTTCACAACCTCATGCATTTGTATAAAAATGGAAAAAAGTGAATTTGGAGTGCTCATTAAACTTTATTTTTTTGCGAAAAAATATCGTCAATCAAACCAAGAAAAAACTTGATAAATACTATGGAGACTCTGCACCATCGATTTCAATGTTAAACAAGTGGTTTACTGACTTTCGTTGTGATCGCACAAGTACAAATGGCGTTGAACGTTCTGGACAGCCAATTGAAAAAAATCCACGATGTGGTGTTGGCCGATCGAAGAGTAAAAGTCCGTGAGTTTGTTGATGCCATAGGCATTTCATATGGCTGTGTGGTTTCGATTTGAAATGATCAGTTGGGTTTAAGAAAGCTGTCTGCAAGGTGGGTGCCGCGTTTGCTCGCAATTGACCATAAACGTAATCGTGTCACAACTTCAAAGAATTGTTTGGAGTTGTTTAAACGCAATTCGAAGGAGTTTTTGCGGTGTTTTGTAACTGTGGATGAAACCTAGATCCATTACAACACTCCGAAGACCCTGCAGCAGTCTAAACAATGGGTTTCTCCGGGTGGACCGGCTCCGAAGAAGGCCAAGGTAAGTTTGTCGGCCAATAAGGTGATGGCTATAATTTTTTGGGATGCACGCGGGATAATCCACATCGATTACCTTCAAAAGGACAAATACAATAAACGGCGAATATTATGCCAACTTATTGGAACGATTTAACGAAGCTTTAGAAAAAACGACCCCAAAGGACCAAGAAAAACTTATTTTTCATCAAGATAATGCACGGGTGCATATCTGTGTAGTCTCAAAGACAAAATTCCATGAATTGGGCTACGAATTGGTACCTCATCCGCCATATTCTCCGGATTTAGCCCCCAGTGACTATCTCCTACTTCCAAACCTAAAGAAGTGACTCGGTGGAAAGAGATTTAGCTCCAACGATGAAATTTTTGATCAAACTATTTTATGGACCTCGAAAAGTCCAATTTTTTTTGGAAGGGATACAAAAATTGAAGAAACGTTGGACTAAGTGTATTGAGCTACAACGAGATTATGTTGAAAAATAATTTTCTTTCTGCAAACAAAAACTGTGTTTCATTCAAAAAGTCACGGACTTATTGATCCGTCCTCGTATTTCGTGAGCACCAATAACAAATATAAAAATGGCTGTAATTCTTAAGTGGTGGACGGTATTAGCCCTCATAATTACATAGAGGTTTATACCGATTTCGAATGGATATATTTTGAGAAGCGTTTTCATGTCTTATTAGTTGATATTGTTGTGTGCACTAATCGAGGTGGCCGTCGACGAAAGAAATGAAAGACGATCAGAGCTGTCCAATGCATCACCGGTGGTTACACGGTTTATTGCTCCACATTTGGTCCCTAACTTGGTCTTAGATAAGTGCGAGTAATTTTCACCATCGATAGATATCTTTAGTATTTTTAGATGTCAAGTATGCCTCAGCTAATGATTCTCGCTTAAGATCACAAAGTTTGCTTTAATTAGGATAAATGATAAAATCGGAAGATCTTTAAGGTTTGAAATAATAAAGGACTTTGTATCCAAGGTATGAAAGGTTAAATCCGGATATTACAAACTCTATATTTCTAGCGTGTCAGCTGGTTATTAAAGATTTCAGTTTGTTCTCGCACCATGTGTGCAAATAAACCTATATTCTGAATACTTTATTTGCAGCTGATTAGAAATATAGTTTAATGCCATTGCAGTGAAACGTAATGTTAGTTGTAAAATAAAAATCTTCTTTAAACGTTTTGGATGTCCACACCGGCTTCCTTTATCATAATCCTTGTAGTTTAAATTTTACTACTACTATGTATATCCTCAATTTTCCCTTGGAGTACCATAAAACTGCTTGATCGAAGTGTTTCGCATTAATTTATGATCAAAAACATATTTTACATATTATCCGCAAAAAAAAACACAAACTAAAATGAAATGGGGAAAAGTCGGAAAAACATGCGGTTTGTTTTAAAATGTCCTGCAGTAATAATGTCATACACATATGTACATACACACATGTATTATTACATACATACATAGATGTAAAGCCAGTATACAGTATAATCGACCAACGGACAAATTTGGAAGGCCTTCAGCATGTGGAAAATAATGCTTCTATGATAATGCGAACAAGAGAAATAAAAAACCATCCACATTAAACTGAAATGTGTGAAAAAGATAAAAAAAATTGTTCTTGCTAGAATTCGCACCGGACACATGTATTGGAATAACAAGAAGGGAGTTCTTAGATAGAGAGGACACGGAGAATAGACAATCAAAAGAGGGGTTATTAGAGATTCTCACTTAGAAGATTGTGAATGGGGAGGTTGCCCGCTCGTTTCAACCACACCTATACTTTCGGAGGCTAACGCCATCTGTTGAATTCATGTGCATGCCATCTGTTAAATTCAAGGGCAACGCCAAAGCAAAATGTCATCTGGAGGACAATAGTAACAACACTGAGTTATCGACAGTTGACCATCAGCTGGTATGAATACTGACGATCAGAGTTGTGATGCTACCAGCGCTAATTGTATAAAAGGCGGATCAACTTAAGGTCCAATTAGTCTTGACGGTTGACGTTCTACTCAATATTACGCGGTTAGTTATGACGGTTAGACGGTAGAAAGACAAAACAAAAAAAAAACTGATCGAAGAGCATTTGTACAAAATATAATTATATACATATATAATAAATATAACGTTTGACGGTTGATTCTGCAACCTGCAGAAGTCTACCGTCGTTAGCCGTCAATTTTAGTTGTCTCTCTCTAACATATGCAAAATGCAACCCCAACTGAAACACCGCCAACCGTCAAGACTAATTGGACCTTTAGTATTTGGGGCGATTCGGTCTGCTGACATTGAAGAGCCAACATAGGCGTAGAAGTGTGTTAGACACCCTAGCTCAAATGTATACAGTGTATTTATTCCTAGCTAGTCTTTCTCCCACTAACTGCCTCTCCCGCTGGTTCAAGCCAGAGATTCCCTGCCTGTGGGCTGTTGTCCTTGTTGCCCATCTCTCTCGCTTGTTCAAGACAGAGATTACGAGGGTTGCCTTTTCTATTTCGGGTCCTGGCAATACTACTTTAGCCAAATGTACACTGGAACTTCCATTGGAAAGTTTGTCATTTTTTAGCATAAACATATTGTTACGAATTTCCTTATTCGTCCTTTTTGCGTTGTTTTATTCCCAATAATAGAACAAGGTTCGGTTTAAATTACGATAATTACAACGGTTTAACTCCTTTTATTTTACTTATATAGTACAACAGTTTACTTTATTTATAACACTTAACAAATCTTGGATTTTACTATCAATTCGCGTTGCTTACTTTACGGCGGTTAATCACAAACTGAACTCTCCATTCCAAAGACCTCCGCTATTTATACCAACTCACCATACTCAAATGAAGGTAGATCTAGCGAATTCAAGAACCTTCTAGACATTGTTTGTTGTTGTTTATCTTTGTAGAACAATCGCGAATGGCGGAGAACTATCTTTACTGAGGTGAATTCATGCTACTGGTTTAGCCAGCTCGTACGTTGTTACAATGCATACTTTCAGGCGCAGCACTAACCGCCTGTTATTTACATACTGTTATTAGAGCCATTAACAGCAAGCAAAAGCTTTTACTGATTCGTAACAATATGTATGTATAAAGTTTTCGCTTACTCTCTATTTTTTGTATTGACAGTGTGTTGAAAAATTCATCTCGCTCAAAAAATGGAATTAACCCGTGAACATATTCGTGGATTATCGAGACAAGAGTGTCTCGATCAAGTTGTTTCGAGTTTTGGTGACAAAGCACCATCAAAAACCACTGTAAATCGCTGGTACCAAGAGTTCAGTCTCGTTTGCCGTTCGCTCCAGGATGAATTTCGTGAAGGTCATCCAACTTCGGTCGTTTTGCAAGACCGACATGTGTCATAACGAGAGGTTGAGGCAGCATTGGGCATTTCTATGACAAGCATCCGTATGTTATTGCACGTTCATTTGGCAGTGAAAAAGATTGGTTCTCGTTTGATCCCACATAATTTGACGAATGCTCCAAAAAAAGGCTCGTGTCGATTGGATCAGAGAAATGTTGAAAAAATGCAATCGCGGTAAGTCAAATGCAGTGTATAACATAGTCACAGATGACGAATCATGGATCTATGCATTTGGGCCCGAAACAAAACAGCAATCGATCGTATGGGGCTTTCAAGACGGGCTAATTTCAGCACAGGTTGTTCGTGGAAGAAGCACATCGAAGCAAATAATCGCGGTTTTTTCCGGTATAACCGATCAGTAGCTCCAATATCTTCAGTGCAACGTAGGTCGGTCAATTCTTAGTGGTATACCACCATCTGCTTGCCAACAGTGTTCGAAGAAATAAGGAAAAACAACAAGAAAAGACGGATCATTTTGCATCAGGACAATGCGAGCTCTAACACGTTAGCTGAAACAATGGGCTATTTGAGCACTCAACATGTGGAAATGATGGGTTATCCGCCGTACAGCCCTGATTTGGCAACCAATGCCTTCTTTTTGTTCCCTCACATCAAGATAAAATGGCGCGGTCAATGTTTTTCGACGCCCGAAACAGCTGTTGAAGGGTTTAAAACCCATTTTTTGGAGGTGACTCAATCGGAGTCGAAAGCTGCTTCGGTAATTGGTTTGAGCGCATGCAAGTATATTGACCTTCACGGAGAATATTTTGTAAAACAATAAAATAATTTCCATTGATTAATAATTGTTTTTTTATTGCTGGACCCGAAATATAAATATCAACCCTCGTACCTGCCTGTGGGGTCTTGAACTTGGTACCCGATAGTTACCTGGTTGTCTTTTCTGCCTGGTGCAAGCCAGAGATTCCCTGCCTGAGGGGTCTTGAAATTGGTACCCGCCTGCCCCCGTTTTGTCTTTTGTTCCGTTGGTTCAAGCCAGACATTCCCTGGCTGTGGGGCTTGAGCTTGGTTTCCGCCTGTTTCCGTGTTGTCTTTTGTTCCGTTGGTTCAAGCCTATGATTCCCTGCCTGTGGGGTCTTGAACTTGGTACCCACCTGTTCCCGTGTTGTCTTTGTTCCCCTGGTGCAAGCCAGAGATTCCCTGCCTGAGGGGTCTTGAACTTGGTACCGGCCTGCCCCCGTGTTGTGTTTTATTTCGCTGGTGCAAGCCAGGGATTCCCTGTCTGTGGGTTCTTGAACTTGGTATCCGCCAGTTCCCTGGCTGCCTTTTGTTCTCCTGGTACAAGCCAGAGATTCCCTGTCTGTGGGGTATCGACGTTGTTGTCTACCTCTCCCGGCGGTTCAAGCCAAAGTTTCGCTGCCTTTGGGGTCTTGAACTTGGTACCCACCCGTTCCCTGCTAGCCTTTTATTTCCCGTTGGTTCCAGTCAGAGATTTCCTGCCTGAGGGGACTCGACACTGGTGCATATCATTTCCCCTGGATCGAGTCAGACATTCCCTGCCTTGGTCCCTACATTCCCTACCTTGGTCCCTACAGTAGTATTCGCCTTCAGCTAGAGATTCCCTGCCTGTGGGATCTCCACCTTGGTGCCTACCGTTCCCCCTGTTCCAAGTCAGAGATTCCTTGCCTTTGGGGTTTTAACCTTGGTGCCTATAGTAGTCCAAGCTTTCAACAGAACTCCAGCGAACAAAGTTTGCCTAACGGTATCTAAAGCTTTGCCATCTAAGGAGCACTTCAGCAGAAGTCCCGCTATCGGCTACGAATCATCGACCACGAAAACTGCAACGGCCCATCAATAAGGCGTCACTGTCACACGCGGAAATTCACTCCCCCACGAGTCAGTGCCGTTTCGGTCAACGTTCTGCGCCACAAGGTAAGACTCTGCCCGGTTCGTCATCAACACACCTAACACTCCGCTCTGCTAGCAACGAAGGCCTTCTAAGGACGCCCTACTTTGCCGCTGGAATGATAGACGACTGTTACAATACGTTGCATTTAAAACATCACCATTGCCACTGTAAGTGATAAGGACTACACGAGACCAAGAATGGATGCATGGAACCATTCTCGAGAATTTGGTCGTTCGCATATGGAATTCAAATGTTGTCGTATGATAAATGTTTAAAACCACACACCATTTAACACGTGGATAATATATTGGTTTGCATTGGCTGGAATTGGATTCGATTGGAGCGGAGAATTGGCTTGAAAAGGAATAACATTTCCTATGAATTGGATTGAATTGGATACCTCGATATAGAATTGCTTCTAAGGAGGAATAACGCATATAATTTCACAATACAAAGGTGTGACAATTTCAAAATTATTCCTATTTACATAACTGACAGGTAAAATTTATGTCATTGTTTTTCAATAATGATTTACACTCAGAGACCAGGTACCGCAGCAGCAGCAGCACCACCACCTGGCAGTATTCAAAAGCCGGAGACATTTCAGATGACAAATGTGGTTAAGGAGGTTCAAATGTTACCTACCACTTGCCACCAAAGGATCGTGTCCTGTGCAAATAGAAACTGTCATTGTGTAATGTGTTTTCGTGCCATGTGTACTTTGAAGTATTTTAATATGGTTTTAAAATCCACATATTTTAGTTTGGAACACATCTGCATATGTGTGGATATGCCACATGTGTCTGGTCATATTTCCAAGTTTGTTGTAGAATCGTTGTTTTTTTTTGTTTTGTTTTCCAGCTTCACTTTTGTACAATTTTTGAAATGCAAATGATGAAAATATAACTAAAATTTGAACCACAACACGTCACAGTGCGGTTGACCACAAAAACCTCCCCAATTTGAATGCAATGCAACGGTCTGACTTAATGACATTTATGTTGATACCACCTACACTACTGGCATGCATAGACAGACAGAGAGAAAGAGAGAGAGAGAGAGAAAGATTATGACATATCCTATATCATATGTTATATTCTCTATCACTTTTGCTACTATACCTCTCTGTGCCGTGTACTATGAATCCAATCTGAATGTTAATCATTATATTTTCGCTAAGGACAGTGGACTTGAAAATATAAAATATAATCATAAAATTCTAATATTTACTACGATTTAGTGGTTCTTTGCCAAGCTGTCACACTTTTCGATAATTCCTCAAATAGTTAGACCTTGATAGAGGGGAAAAATACTGTGACTCTTAAATTTCATCATTTTAATCATTTTAATGATCTCGGACTTTAAAAAAATGCTTCGCCGCTGTTTGTTAATATGTTTATATTGCTGCAATAAAAACTGTAGTACATCCGACTATTTTGTCGTTGCTGCAGCGAATCCTTTACAGACAGTTCAGACAGTGAGTTTATTAATAAAAATAATTTAATTCAAACAAACACAAGTATATACAAATACGCTGAAAGAACGGCCGCTGTAACATATTCTCCCAAACATATTCGGCAGGAACCATGTACATGTTTGGAATACACTTCAAACATTTGTATGCTTGCAAGTCCCATACTCAGGTGTATTTAAATGGAAACATTAATATGTAAATTATGCGTGCTTCATCCCAAACATTCATATACTTACGTGAAAACATTCGCGTGTTTCCCCAAACCTCCATGTACTTACGTGGAAACATATGCGTATTATCTCCCAAACAAAATAACATTTAGAAACGAATTATTCTTTATATCTTAATTTATTATAATTAATACTTTTAAAATTTATTGTTCAAGCCCGAGGCCATTCTATATCTCTATTAAGAGAGATATAGTGTTTAAAAACGAAGCTTTGCAAGTGTGTTCCTATGATTCCAGGCAAACCGTATAGCTATTTTAGATCTAGCCACAGATCTTTATCAGCGGTTGTTGCAAATGTTTTCTTGTGTGTTTTGCTTGCGATATTTTTCGAACACTTGCATTATAGTGAATTCTCAATTCAAATAAGATTTCGTTTGCATTTAGTTTGATGAATTTTTCGATACCATCATTCCAAACAACCGCTGATGAAGATCTGTGGCTAGATGTGAAATAGCTGTACGTTTTGCCAGGAATCATAGGAACACTTTTGCAAGTTCCCTTTTTAAAAACTATATCTCTATTAATAGAGATATAGAATGGCCTCGAGCTTTAACAATAAAATTAAAAAGTACCAATAAAAAGGCCGAATAAATTAAAATCGTCCCCGATGAATTTATTATAATTAATTTTATTAAATTAAAATATTTTAAATTAAAATATATTAAAAATAAAATATTTAAAATTACCCTTTATACATTTACTTGCATTGAATGCATTACTTTTTTTATGAAATGAGGATCTGCTGCTCTTTTGCTTCTCCTTTCTTTGTTGTCTGTCACGTTTTGCTTTCAGAAGGTTTCAACTATGCGTTGGTTATCACTATCCGTTGGTACACACACAATATACTTATAGACAACTCTAGTTCATGCAAGACAAGCGTGTATTAATTACTCGTGTTGTTTTATTATATTTAACCAATGATCAGCCATTCCAATTTTTTCAGTAGGGTCTAGGGCATAGAATGGGATTCACGTTGTTGCCCTCTCCAGTTTCTCTCCTCAAAATTGTTTCTTACTTTGATGCAAAAATGCAGATACACACTTACAAGCTATACACACTCGTTGCCCCTCTTTTATTCCCTTGCTCTCGAGAGAGCATAAACAGTGCAACAAACACGGCTGTATTTATATCACAAACATAGATATATTTTTTTGGTCGCAAACACATATGTTATATGTTATATCCTGTATTTTCCAGAAACCTCTATAATTAACGGATTTTATGAGCATTGTACAGACAGTCATAACGCCATCTATTGGAATGTTAAAACGTTCTCCCGAAAGTTTGTTTTCTGTGGTGAATTCGTTATTCTCGTTGTATTCGTTACAGCCAAAAAGTATGCAAGGATATTACTTTATGTTATTAGTACATGTGGATTAACATTTGGATATACAATATATTTGTGAAAGGTCAGTTCTTTGTAAATTGCTTCTGCGTTTTGTAAAAGAATACGAAATAATGAACTGGTTTTGAAACCGAATAAATGTTTTTAAGGAAAAATGGGATAGCAGAACAGAAAGGAAGATAATATAACTCTGAAAGATTTCCATGTAGTTAAAACAGATAATATCCACTTTATATCAAAAGCGTTCACCTCCATTTTTTACTAATAACAAACAATAGTCCTCTCTATCGCTATGCCAAATCCGTAGATGAAGAAATAAAAAAAGTTAAAATATTGCAGAGTGCAGAGTAATTCCGCAGGGTTCACTAGGAAACCACATTTTACATATCGTTCGTTCAATTACAAACGAACTTAACAACGGTTTGCAGAAAATTTTCAGAAAAAGAAGCCCTGAAAAATTATAAATAATAGGGGTTTGGCTGCGATATTTTTGATTCTGCAATTATGCCTGATCTTATCTTGAGTAAGAGTCGAATGTATGACAACCAAAACTGTAGGCTTTGCCTTTTTATGCGATTTTTATTCTTCTTGTATGAACAAAAATTTAAATGTTGGTAACGTTCTTCTTGTATTTCAGCTGAAGATATGTTTCTTTTTTTCAAATTAAGCCAGTCATTTATAGATATGATATTTGTTTCTTGCTAGAGTTGGGTAGTTCATGAACTATATAGTTCATTTAGGGTGACCAGACATCACCCTCACGAACATAATGCACATGTTCGATATGGCGAGTATGTTAGTGATTGTTATGTCCGGGCACCTTAAATGAACGAGTTCGAGAACTAGTGAACGAGTTCGACACAAGCCTATTTCCTGCCCACTGTGCTTACCCGTTCGTAAATAACTTTCATGAATCTGCTAGTGATGATGATATGTTGTCGCATGTTTATGAAATATTCAAGCGAAAACAAAAAAATAAACCCAAAAGATATGAAAGAACATTTTGACTTATGTGTCATGAAGTTTAATTTAATTGAAACCAATAAAGTTTCACATGTGACAGTGGTGACAGATATGACAACAGCAATAACAACAACACAAACAAGAAGGCACACAACAAATGTTTAAATAAACTCTAATGTTTATGCTAATCAACAACTCTGCAATTGAAACCACAAATCAACTGTGGGCATATCACCCTAACATCCACCCCCCCCCCCTACGCCCACTCCCGTTACACTTGAGTGACGGTCAATTCCAATTCGAGTTTGGATTGAAGGATTTCAAAGGTCGTGTTCATGTAAAGTGGTCTTATGTCGAACATATTGTAATTGTAATTTAATATCTTGAGTGTCGAGCGAGAGAGTGGCGCGCGTGAAAACACATGTCAAATCAATGACACGATTAACATTGAATTCAATTGACTACAGTTTTAGGGTTTCCCCCCACCCAACACCCCAAGACTTTATGCCTTAGATAATTGCAGGGTTTCCCTCATGTGCATGTATGCACTTTACCGGGGGATTCTCATTTAAGTTCTTCAATTTCATAATTTCAAACGAATTTCTTTGGAAAGTTATTAGGAGTTTTAAGGGCGGACATGTGGCTTAGGTTTCATTAGTGGCTCGTGCAGCTTGAGTGTGTCTAAACTCAAAACTTTGACTGGCTCTTACTTACTCAGACTACAAAGTAAAAGTAAGACGCGTATTTATTGCTCCCGGAAGTTTGCTGTTATTTTCCCTTAATGTACGGAGAGAGTACGTGTTGTTTTGAAATAAAGTTTTGAGTTTAAAACAAAACTCGAATTTGTTGCTTATTCAATTGTTACATGTCGACCGAAAAAGTCTTATATTCCCTCAAATGGTTAAACCACAAGTAAAACTCATGTGCAATTTACTAAAAAAGTTGCAACAGTGTATGGAAGTTATTGGAACTTCTCACCGCGGCTTTAACAACTGAAAAAAAATTGTTTTCGTGGTGGATTTTCCGTTGAGCACTGGAAAAACTACTTAGGGATGAAGCCATTGCGGGATATGGTTTTTCCGTATTTTAGAATTTACAAAGTTTTAATGAATTTTCGTTCACAATGTATGCACATGAATTAGGATGTTAATTTAAATTTAAAATAAATAGCCGTTGAGGGAAAGAATTTCTTATGGACCACCGTAAAGTCCGATTCCGCTCAATATATTTTAGTGCCCTAATTGTATTGTTAGGTCGCCGGTTTAAGAATGAATGCAGATATTAATTCCTGCCCCGAGGGCGTTATTACACCATTGCTAGCGTGCTGCAATACTAAGTAAATGGTTGCACTTTATCGGCCAGATTGATGTGCTCGAATAGTGTTTAAACGTACATAGGTTCGGTCTTTGCACCGACGGCGGTTTTCTGGCTTAGTGACTTAGCCATGGTGGCTGTACTAATGAGCCTTCAAACCCATCCTAAATCGTAACCTTTTAAAGACGGTATATAATTGGATACTTACTGATTATTTAAACCTCTCCCCAGTGTCTCCGCAAAATGTACTGCGAAAATACTTCGTCTGTATAATTAATTTATTTATTTATTTCGTCTTTGGCAGGAGTTTTTACCGCATGCTTAAAATACGTCTACACACCGAGAAACTGGCCGGAGGCTAGGGTAGTATTTACACCCAAATCTGGAAAAGCTATCTATGCAACGCCAAAGGCTTATAGACCAATTAGCCTTACCTCGTTTCTACTCAAAACCCTGGAGAGAATAGTGGACGACATGCTAAAAAGTGGAATACCGAGCGATATGCTGAAGTTTAGACAACACGCCTATGTCAAAGGCAGATCAGTGGAAGCCGTACTTCATGAGGTAACCTACTACATAGAACAATCTCTCAATGACAAACTATATACACTCACTGTATGCATAGATATTGAGGGACCGTTCATTAATGTCTGGACCGAAATACTCATCCAATCCTTAGACCAGTTTATGGTGGACTTCGTATTAAAAGACTGGATCGATCATATGCTAAGGAATAGCTGGATATACTATGGTTCCCATGATGTAAATATTAGAGACAGTGCACAACGTGGAACTCCACAGGAGGGATTATATCACCAAATCCTAGACCCTTATAGGTCCTCACAATACATAGTCTCCTAAGGAAACTTACCGAAGAAGGACTTAAACCAGTCCGCTACGCAGATGACGTTATAATACTTCTTAAGGGAAAGATTCCTAATCAATTATGCAGAGAGGTCGAGAGGGCACTGAGTATAGCGTATGATTGGGCACAGCCAAGGGGCCTAAATGTAAACCCGGACAAAACGGAAATATGTCTATTCACAAGGAAGACGAAAGTCTCAGAATATGAAGAGCCACGATTTCTGGGAAAGACGATTAAAATATCCGATAAGATTTAATACTTAGGGGGATCGGAAACTGAATTATAAGCACCACATAGGGGACAGGGCCAATAAGGCCTACAGATGCTGGTCGCTATGCAGAAGGGCTATAGGATCCAAATGGGACCTCAAACGGAATATAACATACTGGCTCTACAGAAGCGTAATCGGGCCCGTACTAGCATATGCTTCTGTAGCATAGTGGACGGCAGTTGAGAGGAAATGTAACATCGCAATACTGCAGAGGGTTCAGAGAATATGCTGCATTGGTATTAGCGGTGCAATAAGGATAACCTCGAAAAGAGCCATGGAGACTATTTTATGTATCCAGCCAATCGAGATTAGAGTCAAATACGAGGCCGCCCTTGCGGCAAAAAGGCCTGCAAGCAATAGGTGAATGGATCAATAGGGATCTTATGCCAAGACACCAACGGATAATTGGGGCCTTAGTCGGGTACACGCAACATACCGGTGAATCTGACCGAATACCTGAGATAAGAGTTAAGGCGAATTGCGTGACCGTAACGCCAACTAGAGACGCCTGGTAGAATGGGACACTGGCACAAATACCAAATGGGACTCGCTACTACACGGATGGCTTAAAGCTGGGGGAAAGGACGGGTCTAGGATTCTTCATTGAAAATCCAGCAACCGAATCCCATCTACGCCTCCCGGATCATAATACAAACTTTCAGGCGGAAGTTCGGGCGATTAGGTAGTGTACCAAATGGCTGAGTGATAATACAAACCTAGCCGAGGCAAATATTTTCACGGATAGCCAAATGCCAATCAAGGCAATATCATCTGGAACTATTATATCTAGAACGGCCCTTGACTGTAAGAAGGTGATAAACGATTATTCTATGCACGGTAGACTCAACATCATCTGGGTGCCGGGGCACAGCGGAGTATTCGGCAACGAACGAGCGAACCTCCTAGCAACGAAAGCCAGAAAACTCCAAACGGTGAGCCTAGAGGGAGCGAGACCCTTTGGGGTGACGAAGGCTGAGTTGAGTAAATGGGCGGAGTCGGCACATATAGTCCAGTGGAACCAGGAATAAGTAGGCAGGGTGACGAAGATCCTATGGGGAGACACAGATGGATTGAGGACAAAAGGTTTTCTGAAACTACAGAAGCATATGTTAGTACTAACAGGGCATTCGGGATTACGGGCTCACCTGTACCGTATTGGACGGTACCGTATTAGATCCCGACATCTTTCGAACAGTACGATATCGGACATGGCCAAACTTGTGGGTATGGACTGGAACAACTTAAGGAATTTCATGAATAGCACCGAATTCCTATAAGAGATGTAGTAAATTAGTAGTGTAAACTGAGAGCGCACAACAGGTCGAATCAGCCGCTTAAGTGTGTGTCTATTGACATGGGAAAGTTTAGAGTGCTCCTTTTGAACACTGAATATCGCACCCCTCTTTTCAAACTAACTAACTATTTCGTCTTTGGATACACATTTCCTTAGGCTTCTTTCTGCTTAATTGTAAAGTATTTCAATGGTCTTTTAAATTCACATTTAAATATTCATATTGTGGGTTGAAATCCCATTTCAGACTCTAGTTTGTCGCTGATAATTAGCCTATTCTAAGTTATGTTAGGTAGAAGAGACTATCGCAGTTGAAATTCTTAGTTCAACGATTATCGTTGTGATACCACGGGACGTCATATACTGTCCCCAACCTTGAGAAAGTGAATTGACTTGGATCGGTTAAGGGGCGTTCGAGCCATAGGGCAACTCATTCCAATATTCCAAGATGTGGCTAAAGAACTGACGTAATTTGATCCTCTGATAATTTAGTAGAACTTTCTTAATATCTACCAGATCCAACCTGAAGTTAGATCCGACATATTTTTTCCTACTCATACAAACGGGCGAGCAGTAGCATATCTAATGTTCGACGGTCTTTTCCTCCACTTCATCCCCACAGCTGCTGCCGTAATCATGAGCTAAGATTCCAAGTCTAGCCGTGTGTCTGTCCAGTGACCACAGCTACTAGCACAAACATATCATATCCAGGAATGTATATGAGGTTTACCGTATTTAAGTCATAACTTGGCCATACCTGCCTGGTGATCATGCACTTTACAGGAACAGGAACAGGTAAGGGAGTTCCCAACCTTGCCAGCTCATCTACTCTATGGTTTCCTAGAATGTTACTGTGCCCCGGCACCTATATAGGGTGAATATCGAACTGCTTGGCCGTCTCAGTTAGAAATGTGCGGCAGTTGTAGGGTGGTCTTGAAGTCAGGTATACAGATTGCAGGAATTTGACTGACTGACTGCCTGTCAGAGTAGACGCTGATACCCCAGGCGGTGAAAGCGTTTCATCCAAACCAACGGACAACTTTTCCCATTGCCATGACTGACACTACAATGGTCTGGTAGGCTTTGTGCAAGCTCTACGCCTAGCACTTTCGAATAGACTCCAAAGCCCAAATATGTAACCTGGTATGCATCCCTTCCAGTCCTGTCTCTCCGGGATATGAGTGGATAAGTTTCTCTCAAAATTTGAAGTGAGTGTCATGTAGTTGACTTGTGCTGTGGATAGCCGCAGATCCCTTACAATCGACCCATGACCATATGGGCTTGTGTTCCATTACGAAGATTGTCCTAGGTGAATTGCCGACTTTGCAGCCATTTGCCTTCTCAGAAAATCTAGCGGTAACATGTGTTGTGTAACACCCAAACTTTCGGCAGGAGTTGTACGAAGGGCGTCCGTGATACACACCATTACCATTGTCTGGACATTGGTTAACAGACTAAAATTAGTGGATTTTCCAGTACTGGCCACCAAAAAACAACGCGGTAGAGCAATATCGGGCGGACAGCAGCTGGGGATATACCCCATCGTCCTCCGGTGGCCGTTTTACACGAATATAGGGTCACTGTGGCTCTACTGATCCTATCCACGTTGTTTGACTTCAGCTTAAGCTTTCTACCGAGAATCACACCTAGCTATTTGGCACCATCCTTTGGATAAATTTCCCAACCACATAGAGATAAGGGATAAATGTATGGAACCTTCTGCTTTCTGGTAATGTTCTCTTTACTCACTTAACTCTGGATTTACACCCTGATTAAGGTCTGGTGCACACCTCTGCACGTGGATGGGTATTTTTCCTGTATTGCAATTGCCAGGTCATCGGCATATGCTACGACTGTGCAACCTGATTCCTCCAACTATAGCAGATCACTGGTTAGTGCCAAATTCCAGATGAGTGGTGATAAGACTCCCGCTTGGGGTATCCCTCTATTCATGCTTCGAGTTAGGACGAGGATATGCGACTTCTCGTAACTAAATCATAGGTCAAATTAATGATCCCCTGGTCAACACAAAGTAACGATAGGGCCGATTTGATCGATGCTGGTAAGCCGTTATTAAACGCACCCTCTATATCGATAAAAGCGGTAGGTCCGGAGTGCGAAATTAGCTGCTCACCAAAATGATGTCTCATTAAAGTCATTAGTGGATTTTCGTGGACGAATTTCCGTTGAGCACTGGGAAAACTATTGAAGGATAAAGGCGTTGCAGGATATTTCGCGCTGTGTGTGAGCGTAGCACCGTCTTGCAGAAACCAAATGTCGCCGACATCATGAACTTCAATTTAAGGCAACAACAATTGCATTATCATGGTGTGGTAGCGCTCGTCATTGGCGGCTATGTTCTTTCTGGCATCATATTTAAAGAAATACGCGCCGTTGATTCCACCACCCCATAAACCACACCAAACAGTGAATTTCTGTGGATGTAGCGGTAGTTCGAGAATCTTTTCGGGTTCTTCATCCACCCAAATGCAGCAATTTCGGTTATTTACGTATTCATTTAGTCAGAAATGTGCCTCGTTACTTAAAATATTCGACGCGAAAACAGTGGATCTTCAGTGAGCAGAAGCAGAGCCCATTGCCGGAAGTTAAACCAAAATTTCAAACCTGGCAGCTTCAATTCTTGATCATGGTGTACAATTAGTCAAGTTATTCATACGAGAGGCCAAGATGCTGTGACGGCCGCGAATCGATGGGTCACGTTCTTCAACCAAACTTTCCGTTACATCCGCAATATTCTCCTCAGTACGGGCTGGATGTGGTCTATTAGCTCACGTGCCGATATGTCCACTCTTTTTCTCCATAATTTTCCATATAAAAACTGAATCCTTTCACTACGGATACGCCCACTCTGAAAACCAATGTAAAAAAAGTGGGGATGCAGTTGGATACCGGGGCTCCCAGAGTACTTATGGTGACCCCATGATCGAAGCCACCCCTGTCGTTTTTCCATTTGAAAACTTAATTCTTTCACTACGGATACGACCGCTCTGAAATCGAATCTGCTAAAAGTGGGGTCAATGTTATATACCGGGGTTTGCATTGTTTCTTATGGTATCCCCATGACCCCTTTCGTTTTACATAAATGTCCACTAATCCTCTCCAGAATTTTCCATATGAAAACTGCATTCTTTCACTACGACGCACTCAGAAATCGACTCTGAAAAAAAGGGGATAGGGTTGGATACCGGGGCTCCCAGAGTACTTATGGTATCTCCACAATCGATGCCACCCCTGTCGTTTTTCAGATATGCCCACTCATCCTCTCCAGAATTTGTCAATGATAACAAAATTGACCACTACGGATACGCCCACTTGAAATCGAGTTTAGGGATAATGTTGGATACCAGGAGTTCCAGACTGTTTATAGTACCCCCATGATTGATGCCACCCCTGTCGTTTTACAAATATTTCCACTCATCCTCTCCAGAATTTTCCATATGAAACCTGCATTCTTTCACTACGGATACGCCTACTCTAAAATCGAATCTGAAAATCTGAATCTGATATCAGCCACGCGTGATTTATGAAAAACAAAGAAATGGAAAGAACCTCTAAATGAATCACATTTTATTAATACAGGGTGGCGCACCAATTGTGATACACTAAGAAATTCAAATAACTTTTTTTCCAATCAAGGTATTGCATTTATTATTTTTTTATTGTATAGATAATTAAATTTTATTTAATATAATGATCCGGAGATGATCTCCATTCTCACCCACGCATATGCGACACCTGATCAGAAAAATTGTCATTATTCTCAATTATTGTTTTAATGGACTGCTTCAATTCCCTCAAATTCCTTGGTATCGTTTTGTACACCTCTTGCTTGACATAAGTCTGGTGCAGTCATGTCACGTCACATTGGGGGCCAGAGAAAAGTGGAGTTTCTGGATATTAATTTGTTTGGGCATTTTCATTGGAGGTCCGGTCTGGCTAAGTGTACAGTTGTTCCATCTGGCTGGTCCCAAATGCTGAAAAAACTCCATCAACATCTTTAAATAACTTACTGTTACTGTTACACCGTTGTCTTCAAAGCAGTATGGCCCCACAATACACCTTGATGAAACTGCGCACCACACAGTGACTCGTTCTGGGTGCAGTTCCGTCTCATGGAGTATTTCTGAATTAGATTCACTCCATTTACGGCAATTTTGCCTCGTTTACATTGTCGTTTAGACCAAAATAGACCTCATCAGACGTAAACAAGCAATTTATCAAGTGGATGTCTTCTTCGGCCATTTCAATCATTTTGGGGCAAAATTCCGGGCAATAGGCAAATCCAGATGGTTTAACTTGCTTGTAATTTGGAATTTTTATGGAAACAAGTATAAATGATCATGAATTATCCGTTGTTATGACCGCCTGATAACTCCCATTTGCGCCGATAAGTTTCGAGTCGAAACGCTTTGATTTGCCTGAATTGCGGATACTACAGCCGCGATTGTGTCTTGAACCTGATCATAGGGATGTTGATTGTACGGTCTTCGTTCGATGCTTCCAGATTCGGCAAGCAAGTTTGCTCACCTCATAATGGTCCATATGATCGAGAGAGTGTCGCCAAACTCCCGCCTAAATTCCAGTTGAAGGGAATGAAGGACTACAAAGCATGGTATCGCTGCATTATCCAAATCATCTTTTCAGTATTCCAGCATTCATTTTAATAAATCTAATCTGTAACCTGCAAAATAAAAAATATAAGCCGATTACTCGCGTAGAAAAACTTTAATACGTATTGTTTTATTAGCAAGATTTGCGCCCCACCCTGTATTTGATATTAGTTCAAGGTTTACTCCGATTAGTTAAAAATTAGAAACACTCGGAATTGGGACTGGAACTGGTATTGACACACGCAAACAAAAAACTCGTTCCTCCCAAACGAAATCTCAGATAACTGAAGTTCGTTTGGGGATTGTAGCTGGGAGAAACTAAATTCTGTTAAGCCATACATGTCATTTCGTTTGGGATAACCGTAGAATGTTTGCGAGAAACGAAAAACGGTTCCGACGTTTTTTGTTTCGGTTACAGCAGCCGAGTTGTAGTTGCTCCAAACTAAAAACTTTCGCGAGAACTGAAAAAATTGCAGTAAACGAATTATGAAAAATTAGAGCTGAAAAAACGTTTGCGAGAAACGAAAAACGGTTCCTCCAACTGTTCTTTCGGTTACAGCAACCGACTCTAAACTAAGAAAAGCTGATATTGGATGTACCCGTAAAATTTGTTTTCAAAAATACTAGAATTTCTGTGTCTTTTTTCACTGTCTACTTTACACGTCTGTCTCGCAGTGCATTCAAATAACAACTAAAAGCGCAACAAACTACAACGCTTCAATTGTCCATCCAACATATGTTGACAAGGTAGAAGCATTAGAGTGTGTGATCACTTTTATGTGTATGCGTGAGTGTGTATGCCAAACGAGTGGATAAGACTGTGTATACAGTCGACAGAATGAGAGAAATTTACGTTCTTCGGAATCTGTGCTCTCATTAGAAAAATGGCCAATTTCAGTTATCGCAAACGTTTTTAAATTTTGCGGCAAATGTAATTTTGTACGCATTTGATGCAAACGAGAACTCGTTTGCAACAACATGATACGCATTTGCGATATACGAGTTTATTTAGGAGAATTACATGAACGGTTGCGATTAATAAATTAATACAAATCAATCAAAGTATTGTTGCGGCAACCGAGCAATAAACGTTTTTTTCTTTGCATGCAGTTAGCCCTTTGAGAGCCCACCCACGATAATTACGAAGATTATGACTATTATCGTCAGTGCCTAAAAGTTTTTTGGCCGGCTACGGGCTGGCCCAATGTGTGGCTATGTGCATTTTAAGTTTTCAAGAGCCTCGGTGTCAGGTTTGTATTGCAACTGCTCATTATTATAGTACTAATATTTCAGTACTGGAACTAGAAGAATTGCTGCCAGTTTTGTGACTCGTCACAAAGTAATTTAGCGAAACTGTTGGAGCTTAAATTGATTATAGTGCAATACTTCAATTGCACCTCTCCATTGGTATTCCAATTTTAGTTTGACTTTGGTCGAATACATTTTCCCTAGAAAGATGTGAGTATCGGCATCATAAAAACAAAAAATGTTAGCAGATAGAAAGAATATATGTTGCCTCGCAAAATATTGGACCCTGAAACAACCGATGGGCATTAATTACATTTCCATTCAAACAACAAAAAAGGACATATTTTTATGCGCGTGGAAAATGCTGAAGAATGAATGAGTTGGAGTGCCATGATTTGTAAGACAGTATTTTAGGGGGCAAATAAAAAAACTGTACTCCGATCAATTTCCGTAAACATAGACTAATTTATAATTTAATTGTAGTCTAGCACTTTCTTTAAGTTAGCAGTATTAAGAGTTGTTTAATTCAATTATTTGTTAATTTTCCACTTTAAACTTTAGAGGTGTTCTCTCGATTACAACTAAACTTTTCTCTTCATGTGCGTCACAAGAGAAAACTAGAAGGGGGTGTATGCAATGGCTTTAGAACTAATTGCATTTCATTCTCAATGTTCAACTTGAACCACTAAAGAATCACCAATGCAAACTTGTTCGCCAACTACAATGCTAAGGATCTAACCACCCAAAAAGTTGAGAAGAAAGTGAATCCACGACCGTGGAGGAAATCAAAACCTCGGCTGAAATGGAATCTGCCGCGAAACACAGAGAAAACTTCAATTAAGAAATTCCAATTTTTGTAGCTGCTGTCGTTGCTTTTGTTTATGAAACGCTGAGATTTCAAGTGCGAAATGCAATTGTTGTGTTGTCTGAACTTGTGCCAGAGAACTATGAATGAGTGGTAGCTCCTGTAGCTGCTGTAAATAGGCAAATCAAACAGTTAAACAGATACCAGACTAGAGCAACAATTTGTACAGAGTCTCAACTATCTAACCACCAGTCAGGAATCGAATGATACATGGACCTATCGTGCCGCTGCTCGTGTACTTGAACATGTTTTGTTCACATTCTCAATTTAACAAAGCAGATAATTGCAATACAATGTTCAGCAAACAGCCTCTCCTTTCCTTGAAGAGGAAGTCGGGTCGCATGGAGTTGAGTAATAAGGGTTTTGTATTTGCAAATGGAGCAAGTGGAGTTGCTGCAGTTGTGTAAATTTATATCATTCATTCATTCGTTCAGTTGTTGGCTTATTCACAGTTACTCGTAGCATATCCTTGTGTATCCTTATGACGTTCGTTTAAACATAAACTATGCAGACTGTTTTGCAGTTTTGTTGTTGGAAGCGTCTAACACGTGTTTTTGTTTTAAGGCAACCTGTCTACTGAATTCAAATGCCGCACTATGCCATTGTGTAACTCTACCTAAAGGGGTAATGTAATGATTATCGTAAGGCGTGATAGGTTTTACGAATATCATTTTTAAATTTTTTTATTTCAGCTCAATACCTGTCTCTATTAAAAGAGAACAGTGTGCGCTAGATTACCGGGCTACACGCTGCTGAAGAAGATCCTTCACCAACATTGAAACCATCATCTTGCGAAAGTGAATTAGAATCCTACCCGCGGCATTTAAATTTTTTTCAACGGAAATGAACTGATCTGTTCGCATAAAGGAATTACAACTTTCTAAAAGAGTTCAATGGTTGGTGTGCGTGGCTCTTGTATAAGAGATCGTTAGTTCGATCCCTGTTCTGCCCACCTTACATTCCTTTCGATGATTGTCATCTCACTTAGTGATGGCGAGTACTAAGCCATGAAAATGCTTCTCGAAACCACCGTTCGGAACCGGTGTAAAACTGTAGGTCCCAATTTGTGAGTAAACCTAGAAAGCTCTCATATCACTGATTGTGAGAAGCAGTCACCATTCCATTCATGGGATGTAATGGGAAACATTTCTTTAAAGATATATACAACTTCTTTATTAAAAACTATCCGACGTATTCATGAAAAGTTAAACGAGGTTTGAGAGACGTGTTTTTGTATGGTAAATCGTCTCTCAAACCTCTCATAACTTTTTATGAACAAGGCCGTATATCTGTGTCTTGATGTCTCAGCTGGGTACTCCTGCAAAACTCATACACCCTTGCAGGATGACCTTGATGAACACCATATCCGCAGTAAAAGTTGGTAAGGATCTTGGCAAACCTTTTGAAACTGAGCGAGGCCTCCGACAAGGCGACGCTTTATTGTGCGATCTCTTTAACATCTTAATGGAAGACATTATGGGAAAAAGCTGCAGTCAACATGAATAAAACCTTCAGCAGCAAAAGTCACATGCTGCTCGCGGATGATGATGATATCGATATCATTGGGCGCACAATGAGAGAAGTTACTGCGGTGTTTTCGAGAATTGAGGTGGAGTCGGCAAAACTTGGTATGACAGTAAATGAGGACAAGACAAAATTAATGGTTTCAACGAGCTGGACCTCCATACGATTAAACCAAAGCGTGAACGTTGATAAACGTTATAATTTCGAGGTGGTGGACGAATTTATAGACCTCGGATCTGCCGTAAACAAAAACAACAACGTCAGCCTTGAGATCAAGCGAAGAATTGTGCTTGCGAATAGATGTTATTTTGGGCTAAGCAAGCACTTAAGAGAGAAAGCCCTCTCTCGAGTAACAAAAGTCCAGCTTTACCAAACTCTCATACAACCTATCTTACTTTAGGGCGCAGAATCCCGGTTATTATCGCAAGCGCAGGAAATATCTCTAAGAGTCTTCGGGAGAAAACTGCTCCTGCTATTGACATAGTTAAGCGGATCAAAATAACGCGATTGCGCTGGCTAGGCCATGTCCGTAGAATGTATGAAGCCGAACCAGCTCGAAGAGTTTTCGAAACCGAACTCGAAGGAAAACGAAAAATAGGAAGATCAAGAATCTGCTGGAGGGATCAATTTGACGAATCCCTGCGTACACTTGGTATTACCAACTGGAGGGATAAAGCAAAAGATCGAAGTGATTGGAGGAATATGTTATCTATGAATTTTAAGGTCCCTTACCCCCCGGGGTTGTCCGAGACCGGATAAATAATTATATCTCTCTCTTGAGCTTGAATACAAATTCAAAAAAATATCAGCTCTAAAAAAAAACGAATACAGGAATACCACCTTAGTAATTTTAGGAATATTTAAGTGTTTCCTGAAAAAGGAGTCAGCAGAGGAAATTAAATAAGAGTAACCAATTGTCATTTAGTTGATGCTGCTCAATACAAGAATACGAACTAAAATTGGCTCCAGTGGCGGCAAATTCAGTTATTTAAGGGGCCTAAGATCATACTAAGGGACGCTGATACTATTGAAGTATTAAACTTCTTAACCCTTTGACGACCATACATTTGGGCCGAAGCGTTTCAATGGTGTGATTATTTTCGTGATCTTGCTACGCCACAAAAAATGGGACCAACACAATTATAATAAATTTTAGGTAAAAGGCCAACATACTTGCCAAACATTTGGTCGGTCCTTTTAACCTCCGTATTCCATTTAACCTCCATTTAACCTCCGTATTGTATAGCACATCCTTAAAAGCTAAACGCTGAAAATTGTTTCGTTTTTTGTTGTTTGTATGCAAATGTAAAGTATTTGTAGCTTGTCGCAAATATGACATACTTGTGTTCAAACACATTGTGTTTGCTATTCAATATAACATGTTTGGAACACAACGATTAATAGGATATAAAATGTGTATTTATGACCCAAATATGGCTTTGTTTGATGAGAGTTGCTGAGACCAAAATCGAAACAGAAAGCAGCAGATCGTCAATACACGAAAACAATGCTTGCAAATATTTATATGGTTCCTGCAATATGTTGCTGGGGCCGTTATTTAAGATGTCATCACCAGATCAGCAAGTGGAGAGATTGCATGAATTCTTTACGACACAATCTAGACTTCTAGATGATGAAGAACAGTGTACTCTTTCGGCGATGGACTCACGTCGCAACCCTAGAAGGCACATTTCAACGGCACCCGCGTCGAGCGCAGGGATCGAGGCGGCAGTGGTTGAAATGAAGGATCACATATCTTTTGCTCCTGATAATATTCCAGCGGAAATATTGTAATATGGTGCATCAGCGCTAGCAGATACCATTGCACTGGTCATCTGAAATGCATGAATAGACAACAAAATCTCTACGGAGTGGAAAGAGGGAGTAGTTATAACTATACCGAAAAAAGGCCATCTAACGCTGTGCAGGAACTCGAGAGGTATTACATTGCCCAATAGAATAGGCAAAGTAATGGAGACCCTAATACTTCAGCGGATCTCGCCGGTGGTGGAGAAAATTGTGCGAAACGAACGGGCGGGTTTCAGGTGCGGTCGTTCATGTGCCGACCACGTGAATATACTCCGTATAATCATAGAACAACTACACTCGCCTCTGTATCTGCATTTCGTAGACTTCGAACAAGCGTTTGATAGTGGACACTGTAACTCAATGTGATCCACCTGGACCAAAAAGGGGACACCGGCGAAGATAGTGTCAATGATCCGCGAAATATACGCAGATGCACCGTGTAAAGTTCAGGATAATGGTAAGAGAAGCCAAACTTTCACCTCATTTGTGGGAGTTAGACAAGGATGTGTCTTGCCCCCACATTATTTCTTCTTCTCATGAACAAGGTAATGAAGGCAACTAATGCAGTAGCACCTTTGGGCATTCAGTGAAGTATGTATGAACCGCTACATGATATCGACGTCACAGATGACACATGTTTTATGGGCCATAAATTTGAGCACATCGAGGCCAAGTTGAACAGAAAATGTGGAAAAGTAGGATTGAGAATAAATATAACTAAGTCAAAGATAATGCGTATTCGAACAGAAGGCAATATTCCACTAACCGTTGATGGTTCGTTAATTCAATTAACTATTCAATCAACTATTTAGGATGCAAGATTACCAAGGATGTTGGCTCCGCGACGGATATAGCTGATCGTATAAATAAGACCCGTGTTGCATTCCAAAACCTGCACAAAATCTGGAGTTATTGGAGGATATCGGAAAAGACGAAATTGCGATTAAACAAATGCAGTGGAAGTCTATAATGCTGTACGGTTGTACTGCTTGGAGATTGACGAAGATGACAATGAAGAAGGTGCAAACGTTGGTCAATCGTTATCTGAGACATACACTCCGTGTCAAGTGGCCCAAGAGAAATTTCTAATGAAGTACCTCTGGCAACGTACATGTATCAGTCCCACTGAATTGGATATACGTAGAAGAAACTGGATTTGGATCGGCCATAAACTTAGGCACCCAACAGCAGATATTGATGGAGTGGCACTTGAATGGAACCCGCAGGGGTATCGAAGGCCAGGAAGACCACCAAATACAAGCAAGTGGTGCCTGAAAAAGGAATACAAACAAACTCCACTGTCAGGGAACCAAATTAAATCACTTGTCAGAGACAGAAATCGTTGACGCTCTATGTTTTTCATGAACCTTTTATTTAGACTTTGTATTGTATTGTATATTGATATATTTTGTATAACTGCCGTCAGTGGTGCAATGGGTAGTGTGCGCGAGTACATGAGATTCTGGGTTCGATCCCTGCTCTGACCACATTAAAAAACTATTTTTTCGGCGGCGGTCACCTCGCATGGTGACGGCGACACTATCGTGTATCTAGCCATGAAAAAGCTTCTCAAATTACCGTTCGGAATCGGTGTAAAACTGTAGGTCCCAATCAGTGAGTGAAAACTGGAAAGCGCACAGCTCAGTGATTGTGAGAAGGTCTCCCCTGTCCCTTCATGGGATGTAATGGGAAACCATTTATTTTTTTTAAATAAAGGACGTTTAGGTATGTGGCTGTCGGTGCTACAATGGCTAGTGTGCGCGGCTCTTATGAATGAGAACGTGGGTTGGGTCCCTGCCCTGACCACCATACATTTCCTTCGACGACGCCCACCTCGGTTAGTGAAGGCGACACTAACGAGTACTTTGCCATGAAAAAGCTTCTCAAAATATAGTTCGGAATGGGTGTCAAACTGTAGGTCCCAATCCAAAGCTCTTCTCAATCCCTTAATGGGTTTTAATGGGAAACGGGGGCTTTTCTTTAGGTATTGATACACAACGTACCTAACGTTTCCCCTACGTCCAACCCTGTTTTAGGCCCCTTGCATCCCCTTGAACTAAGATCAGTTTCTCACCTACGTTTTCATACACTGAAAGAAAAAGCTTCATCAAATTGAAAAATTGATGAAGATTTAAATTTCCTTATTTTCCAACCTACAACACATGCCATTGATATTTCATCAAAACTTAACGTTGGTTCAACGACAGTGTTACATTAAGTTGATGTAAATTTTTCCTCAATTTGATATAAGTTTGTCATCAAATTGATGAAAATTTTTCACCATTTTTTATAAATTGTTTAAAAATTTTCTGTAAATTGTTCGTCAATTAGATGTATCATGATCATTTTGATCTAAATTGTCTGTTAAAGTGTAACCAAGCCCTTTGGATTTTTTCATCGTAAAAATTCGACCAGAACAGTGTATAACCCCACATAAAAAAATCCCATAGCATGGACAATATTTTCTGTCAATTGCACTATTTTTTATTTTTTATTTATTTTCAATTTTTAATTACTTTTTCTTTTCCCTTTATTTTTTCAATACTACGTCCATATTTTGAATCGATCACACTAACTGTTTCCAATGATGATGATTGATGTTAAAAAGAGCATCAATTCAACGAAACTTCAAAAGGTGAAGAAACGCACAATCTTCAAATTGAAGAGCATTTGCATTGATTGAAGTAAGTAATGATGATTTTTCATCACTTCAATGAAGAACAATTGATGAAGTAAAGATTATTTTTCAGTTTAGAGGTAAACTCGGGTCAGTTAGCGAATTGAGGAGTATTACACTTTTGCCGCGTCTAACCTCTTCTATAAATTTGCCATGGGCACATTTGCTGTATGTCCTACCACAAAAATTATAGGTGTCAACAAACCTAGGGCAAACTTACTTCCTGTGGTCGTCAAAGGTTTAAAGAAACCAGTGTTAAACTATTGGTTCCATTCTAAAGCATAACGGGAGGTCCAAATACCGGTATATTTTTATTGTTATTATGACTCTGAAAGATTTTTTCTGTCCGAAATATTAACTATCAGTCAGCATCAGACCTCCGCGGATCAAAAAGAGTCACCTTACGCTAGAACAACTCTGTGAAATATGTGCTTTTGTTGAAAATAAGTTTCGGCCCGAAATGGAGCAGCCACCGTGCATGTTGTACGCAATTGTGTGCAAAAAGTTCGTGTGACTGGCGTGCTAGTAGACGGCACTCATGGTCCCGTCATCGTACGGTGCGTGCCGACGATAATGTATGCCGAAATTGTGCAACCCAATTCAAGAACATCGAATCGCCATCGATCTCAACAAATCGGCATTTCACGTGCCAACATAATGAGAATTTTGCACAAAGATCATCGTTTGCAAGGTCCAATTGACTCAGAAACTGAAGGCAAACAACCATCCATTTCGTTACGGCTTCTAGATTGGGCCTTACTGAAGCTCCAATCGCATATAGAAAGTGGCCGAAAAATTATCTTTTCTGGCGAGGAGCATTTTCATCTCGGCGGCTATATCAACAAACAATATTTCCACATCTAGGGATCGGTAAGCCCGCACTTCACTGTCGAGAAACCAATGCATCCACAAGGAGGGACAAGTTGGTGTGGATTTTGGAGTGGTGGCATCATTGCGCATTGTTTGGAAAATGCTGCTGGCAACGCCATTTCTGTCAACGGCGAGCGCTACAGAGCCATGATTACGGACTTTCAGTAGGCCGAATTAGAAGATATGAATTTGGATAATCTTTGGTTTTGAGCAGGATGGGGCACCAAGTCACACAGCTCATCAAATAATCGATCTTTTGCGCACTAACTACTGTAATCGTGTTATCAGCTGTCTTGGCGATGTCAGTTAGCCGCCTCGGAGCTACGATTTCACCTCATGATACTTTTCCTTGTGGGGTGCAGTTAAAGGCCGATGCTATGCGAATTATCCTGAAACGATCCACACCCTTAAGGCTAATATGGTCCGGGCCCTTCGTCAGATAGACCAAGAAGCCCCAAGAAAGTCATGGAAAATTAGACGGAGAGGATGAGCTACTGCGAGGCCAGTCACGGCAGCCACATTAATGAAATCATGTTCCATAAATTATGGGAATATTTGTAATTTCTAATGAACCCATTATAGATAAACTAACCTCAAAACAACTGAAAGCTTCCGGGAATGTAAGAGGGAAAGAGAACATGGAGGAAAAAACCCTCCTGTCATTGTTGAAATAATTTACTTTAAGGTTGAGTTTTTACTGAGGGAGTTTCGATTGCTACCAATTCACATATGCAAATTGCATATAAAATTTATACTCGTATATATTCGATTGATGATCTATCCAATGGTACCAATTCATGCGCAGTAGTTGGGCATCTGGTGATGAACTTGTCACGGATTTCGAAACTAGTCATGCCAGTGAGTGTGCTTTCCTGAATTATCGATTATTCCAATGAAACAACCAAGCATTTTGCAGTTAGAAAAATGTATCAGACATTGAAAAGTTGTAGTACGAACTTCAAAAGAAGTTAAGTTTAATTAATTTTAACTAATTTTTAAGAAGATGCTTGTATTTGGACCACCCTTTATAAGGCATACCCTTAACTGCTTGTCAGAAACTCTGTCCAATTGTAACCAACACCTGCCTGGAACAGTTTAAAGGATGATTTATCAAATTTCTATCATTCCATTGTAAAAGTTCCTTTCTAACATTTTAGTTGACTACAATTTAACGTGATGATCCTGACGGGGCTGGCGATAAAGATGATGATAATGACGACGAGGCTGACTGAAACACGTTTGCATTGTCTGCCAAGTAATTGAAGTTGTACAAAAAAGGACAAGAGTAAGAACAGGAACAGCAACAAGAACAACTACTGGGAAATGCTTCAAGTCTCGTAAAACAAGCAGGACGACGACAACGAGGACTACAACAACTACAACTACAGCGACACGACAATGTCTCTTCTCATGTAAAATGTAAATGTCATAACAAGTTACCTTTCACTTTTTCGTCGGCTCTTTTGCAAAGCTCCTTCTTGTAGCGCTCCACGTTTCCTTGTGTTATCCTTGGCATTCCTGTTGGTTGACATTTGTCATAATGTACTATTTATTTTAAAGAGTTTTTCATAAAACTTTCACAGAAAACTCATATATGTAATTCGGAGTGTGTTCTACTTTGAGTCACATGTTATTGTTGCATTTCGCCTTAATGTGTTTAATTAAAGAGGAGGCTTGTAATTTTTAAGACACGTGTAGTTTGGTCGTTGGTCTATTTCTTTACTTTTTTTTTTGTCCAAAGGCGTAAATATTTTCATTCGCTGTTAAAGAAAAGGTACGAAAGCAACCCACTTTATTCCCTCTTATAATTATCATTGACTTCTACTTCATACAGACGCAAGAAAAAGTAGGTACACGTTGGAAAATATGTATTTTTTTTGTTTGGATGCAAATACAAAGTGTATTTGGAGCTTGTCGCAAATATAATATACTTGTGTCCAAACACATTGTGCTTGTTATTCAATATGACATGTTTGAGACACAATGATTATGTTATAATATATGTGTTTGCGACCTACATAGATTTATCTTTCTGATACAAATACAGCTGTGTTTGTTGCACTTTCTATGCGCTCTCGAGAGCAAGAGAATAAAAGAGAGACACGAGAGAGTCTATTTTGTAAGTGTGTTTCTGTTTTTTGCATTATTCTCTCAGTCAGTGAATACAAGTAAGTTTGGGACTTGCAAACATATGAATGTTTGAAGTGTGTTCCAAACATATACATGGTTCCTGCAGAATATGTTCGTATTTACCCAGAGTTCATATCTACCCCACCCCCCCTCCTTGGTAAAGTTTACCCATAACTCACAGGGTATGGGGTAAATAATGGGTAGCTACCCACGAAAATGGAGAATAACCCATCACGAATACCCATTACACATAGAAAATGAGTAATCGACCTTTACTCATTACCCACGGCAATGGGTAATGGGTTACCCACGTGAACCCACGACTATTTTTGATCGAAAGTATACATTAATTAGAAAAAATTTATATATCTTGGTATATATATATAAAGCGTGATCCAGTTCGAGGTTCCCTACTTTTTTAAAGAAAAAAAAAATCCAGAAAATTCAAATTGAATGGGGAATGTTTATTATCATTTGAAAGAACATTCTTTGGCATTTATTTTTTGAAGATTATGTACAATTTCCAATGACTCGCTCGAGCATTCCGACTGGTAACTGGCGAATGACACGCGTGATGTTTTGCTCCAAGGCCTGAATCGAAGCGGGTTTGTCCGCATTAACTTTGGACTTTACATATTTACTGGAAAAAGTCTAACGGTGTCATATCACACGATCTTGGTGGCCAATCGACCGGCCCAAAACGTGAAATTATCTGCTCACCGAAGTGTTCTCTTAATAAATCCATTGATTGATGCGATGTGTGGGAAGTGGCGCCGTCCTGTTGAAACAAAATGTCGCTGAGATCACGAGCTTCAATCGGTTATCATGGCACGCCATTGCCGGTTACGTTCTCACCTGCATCATTTTTTAAGAAATATTGACCGATGATTCCAACGGCTCACAAACCACACCAAACCGTTGTTTTTCTGGATGAAGTGGCAGCTGTTGAATCCCTTCAGGTTGCTCTTCGTCCTAAATGCGGCAATTTTGCTTGTTTACATACCCATTGAGCCAGAAATGGGCCTCATCGGTGAACAAAATTTGGCTCGAAAACGTTGGATCTTCTTGGAACTTTTCAAGAGCCCATACAGCGAAGCGATGTCGCTTGGGAAGGTCGGGTGGCTTCAGTTCTTGCACAAGCTGTATTTCGTACGCTTTCAATTTAAGAACTCGGCGTAAAATGCGCCAAGTCGTTCCATACGTTAGTCCGAGTTGCTGCGAACGGGGCCGAATCGACTCTCCACGATCTTCGTGTACACTCTCAGCTACGGCCGCTATATTTTCTTCACTGCGTGCTGGACGTGGTTTATTCGGTAGAATATTATCCAATAATGAATGCTGGGTCTTCCATGATGAAATGCTAAACAATACTATACAAAAATACCATGACAGCATGACACGACCCACTCGTGATCTGTCAAAATACGGCTATTGAAAAAAGTATGTCTACTTGGATAACCCATTATATATATATATAAAAAAATGTATACATCAATACCACCATATTTATTTTCAGGCAGAGACTATTGTTGTAGCACAATCACGTATGAGATGCTAACGCTGTAAGTTGTTTGCATGTGTTCACTTTCATAGATTGCCCTACCCGTGCCTATAGATGTTAACACATCAAAAAAATATGCCGAGTAATCACATAGAAAAATGTTATTACGGTTTGTCTTTGTAGCAACATTCGCGTGCCACCCTGTATATTAAACGTTTTATTTTAAATTTAAAAAAATTCTAAATGAGTCACCTTTCTTTTCATCGTCGACTGAATGTACGTGATGTAGGTATTGAGAAGTTTAGATGGACTGAAGAATATCCTACACCGCTTTAAGAAACTCCAAACACTTCAAACCTTTCTTCGACACTTTCGAATAAATGTTGGTTCCAGCCGAAATCACACTGTAATTTTGTTTATACTCTGAACATCAAGAGCTTCATATTCTTCATTAGCTCCACCACATATGTACGCAAAAAAAGTTGTCTGTTTTTGTTGTTTGTATGCAAATATAACGTGTTTGCAACTTGGCGCAAATATGGCATACTTGTGTCCAAACACATTGTGTTTGCTATTCAATATTATATGTTTCAGACACCATGATTAATAGGCCAATATATGTTTTTGTGTGACTCAAATGAGGCATTGGTTGTTGAAAACTGTTGAAAAAGAAAATGTCAGACAATAAAGAAACCCAAAAGCAACGGCTCTTCAATTCATGAAAACAATGTTAGCCCGTTTTTTTCAGCGTGTATATATCGGTGACAGAGACGAGTCAATTGTGGCCTTGTGTGAATGTATACGACACTGGATATTACATGTACTAAACATGGCCCGTTTCACTGGACCCCACCCATTAGCCAGTATTAATGACATGTATTGCCATCTAACAAACAGTAGATACAGTTGGCAATCCAACCAAGTAGAGCGTTGATGGATTTTCGACAAATAAAAGGAGGGTGGGCAGTGGCTATGTTTTTCCACCGCATTAATTATATAGCCACCGGATGAGATGCCGTCTGTAACCACACATTTTAACCGGTCCCTGCGAAAGCTCGCATTAATTCAAGAGAATTCATTACCCAAATCAAAAACATTAAATTCTGATATGACTCTGTCGTTCCAGACTCTATCAAACGCCTGACCCTATCAAACGCTTGACTCTATTAAGTGCCGGCATCTAAAGACCCAGCATTACGCTCACCAATCCATGGACGGAATAACTCCTCTATTTTAAGAGGAAATCAATTATATGACCAGTAGGACGGTTTCTGTGGCAGCTACTTTTTCGATTACTAAGTAAAATATTGAACTCGAGATAATTCTCGAGATGACAGTTAATAATGTTGACCATCATTATCGCGAACATGGATCATCTTGTAGAAGATCTGTAGTTTTCGGGGTTATTAGATTTACCTTTTCTAGGGATTGGCTTAAAACATTGGCAAAACGGCAAGTCGAAGGGATGATACCCGCATCGAATGAGAGGCAGCAAAGATTGCTCAATGGACGAGCAAGACCGCACGAGCACTTTTTTAACTGAGTGCTGGAGTTTCATCCGGAGCAGGGAATATTTACGTCAGGCTCCGCAAGAGCCTTTTTAACTCCATGAGCCCGAAAAAATTTATCAGGCATTGAACTAAACTCACAAAACTTATTCTTTGGCACCGCGTTGTGGCTGCCGAAACCGAATTGGGGCTGCCACGACTGAGTGTAGACCCGACAACTCAAATTCGATTGAAACAACCTCGTTTCACAATTTATCGGTTGTGACAACTGAATGTACAATAATATTTGTTCTGTCAAGTAAATTCTGTATAATTTTGGTTGGAACAACCGAATTTGGTATATATTCGGTCACAGCAACTGAATTTGGTTTTGGGTCGGTTGCAACAACGGAATTTGACATTTATTCGGTTGCTGCAGCCGTATTTATGAAAAGTGGGTTTGCTGTAAACGAATTTCTCATCGATTCTGTTGGCACAACCATAATTGTTTATGGATGATCGAGTGGGGCCGTTTAATGTCTTCTTTGAGAACCGAGAAGGGGTGTGGCTTGCTTAGGTAAACGCTAGACACCAAAGAAAGAAGTCTGAGCAGTCACTTTAGGTAATCTTGCGGAATTCACATTGTATTGAAATCACTTGACCGATTAGGGCTAAACAACATAGGCGCAATTATTCCAGGTTCTTGAGGAGCATAAATGTCCATGCATTGTTGGCGCATATTTTTCTTCTGTCTTCTTCGCAAATGCCAAAGGCACAATATCAGATGACATTTTCAAAAGTAAGAGCATCGCTCATTAAGGTAATTACTTTTGTCGAACCTTGTATTTTCACTGGGATTGGCGTTACCCGTTTGAACCCTTTGTACATGAATTTCCTCCCACTGCATTTGATATTCCTTCAGGTGTAGTTTCTATTCACCCATAGAAGTCTTTATTTGAAATACTTTGGATTGTGGTCTTTGCATTTTGCATTCACTGTATATTTATTGTGTCCTTACTTTTTCCACTCACTGTAGATTTATTTCGTTTTTAACAACCCGACTGTGGCAACTGGTGTGAGTAGATATTGTGGCACGCCTCTAACTGTGGTTTGGTTTTTGTTACTATGTGATTTGTTTGCACTGCTCTTTTTGTAGCTTTGGCTGGCGGTTCCTTGGTCGTTTTGGTTGCATCATCAACATGACTTTTCATATAATTTCCGCATCATAAAGCCGTGAAAGTAATTTTCCACTTGAAATCCACTTTTTTGTATTCGAAGAAATCTCACTGCATACGTAGCCCTTGCCAGTGCCAATGTCAAGTTGTGTCTCTGTGGGAAACTTGTTGGCGTGCCTGGTGTCATCGCGAGGAGTTGTCCTTAGTAGTTAGTAGTTCTATTGGTTGAAGCAACAGCATTAAAAATAACAGCTGGTTTTCTTACATCGACAAAGGGCCATAAGAAATGTGGAAAATTACTCGCTCCTCCAATGTTCCTTACGAAAATGACATGATTTGTGTGAAATAATTGCTAATAATTGTTGTCGTCCTTTTTTATGGTAACGCACACATTCATACTACACAGGGTACATAAATAAAATGTATCTGTGTGAAATGATTCTTGTCGTGTATGAAACGACATAAAATTTAAGTACACTCGACAGCTAAGAAATCTCGCGTAAAGAATTTGGGCGTGGGATAATGAGGTAGGTTGTCTGTAAATAAATACCCTTAGACTTTCGCCGACAGCATGTCAACCTAGCGGGTATTAAGCAAAATATAATTTCGTAAACTTTACTACGAATCGTTTTCTCTTAAAGGGGTTTAATTTGGTGTAATTGGTAAATTCAAAACCGAATAGTTATATCTGTTCCCAGAAGAACATTACCATAAACTGATCAATTCAGAACAAACTCTAGAAGTTTAATCTAAACTTGGTATTCCTGCCGCTGATTATCACCAAACCTGTAGTCAAATGCAGTGAAAACTTTACCAAAGTAACAAATATGACAATTTTCCCCAGACAAAGTGTCAACAATTCTTGCCACCTCTTCAAAATCTTGCGGTAACAGGTATTACATATGTGATCTTTTTGACAGCTTAACGACGATAGTGGTCTTTAACTATGACTAGGAATATCATTAAGGCGTAACGGAATGATGTAAATGGATGAATCCTAAAACAATAACGCAGTTTCTAAAGGGGGTCGAACAAAATTAGTGAATTTGGCTGCGAAATAAAAATGTTTCCCTTCCCAAAACTTTTGCTTTGAAATCAGGGGCAAAAGGAAGTGTATAAGTATTTTACAGGTCTTTACTATATAACCATGCGATCAGAGAAGTTAGTTCCGTAAGTGAAACAAAAGTTGGAATCACATGACGTGTCAAGGAACACCCGGTTGGAACGAAGTTCCTTTCGCTATATATTATGTACTATTGAGTTCCAACACGCCTAAGGCGCCCGTTGACAAATACGATAATTTAAATGGATCTTTAAGAAAAATACTTTTTGTAAAATGATAAACTTTTTTAAAAAAAAAATAATTTTTTTGTAGAATATATATTTTTTTTAATAAGTATATTTTTAGGTCCTTTTTGTAAGAATATGTATTATATTTTCCCGAAAAGGTTCTTTTTTAAAGAGAGGTACTTCTTTTATAAAAAGCTAATGTTTTTTTAAGGAAAGGTACTATTTTTAAGAAGAAGTACTTTTTGGAAGGAAAAGTCACAAGTGTATGAATTTTTTTTACAAGAAGTAATATTTTTAAGAACAGGTACTTTTTAAAGAAGTGGTACTCTTTTTAGGCTAATGCTTCTTATCTCAAGAAAAGAAAAGGTGTTATTTTATTTTTAAGAAAAGGTACTTTTAAGAAAAGGAAGGTTTTTTTAAGAGAAGGTAGGTTTTTTTAATAAATGGTAATTTTTTTACAATTGGTCCTTTTTTCAAGAATAGGTAAGTTTTAAAGAGTATGTACTTATCTCAAGAAAAGTTATTTTGTTTCACAAAAAGGCACTCTTTAAAGAAAATATAGTTTTTTAGAAAAGGAGATTTGTTGTAAGAAAATGTACTTTTTTAAGAAAAGGTACTTATTTAAAAAAAAATACTTTTTTAAGAAAAGGTATTTTTTTTTAAGCAAAGGTACTTATTTTCGATAAGGTATTTTTTTTTAAGAAAACGTACTTTGTTTAAGAACATGAAAAGGTATTATTTTTAAGAAAATTTACTTTTTTTAAGAAAATGCACTTCATTAAAAAAATTCCTTTTTTTAAATTTCTTTCAATTTGGCTTTTCTAAATTTACTTTTTATTGGGTTCAAAACTACAATATATACTAAATATTGGTTACAGGCTCCACCTAGTAAACTTCCCATTAAACAAGAAATTTCCCAACATATGTTAGTCTAGACACAAACCAAAGCAAAAGCACCCAATATAGTTGATAATACTGGTTTGTAGCATAATAGTGTTAAAAAAACCCAATGAGTGTTCGAACTCACGGGGGATGTGTTAACACCTTTTTGTTACACGGTGCCTGTTCGATTTCTATGAACACATTAGTAAATGTTACATTGGAAAATAAAAAACAGCGTTCAATCATATGATGACGTTACATTTAAATAATTTTAATACTTAAAATTATTTAAAGACCAGTGCAAGCACAAGTGTCATTATTTTCTTGCTCAATACTTTTTGTTATATTCCCACAAAAATCAAAGAATGCAAAGCAACAGACACTTGTATATACATACATACATTGTTATGTTCGTACATACGCTACACAAGTTCACAATTTTCTTTGCTCTCTTTCTATCTCAATTTTGTATACGTATAAAGACGTCATTATTCTCTTTGCTCTGAGAGTGCTTCGCACCTAAAATACAACTATTCGCTGCCGTCATTTTTCGCAGTTTGACAATCTGTGTTTCGCAGTCGGACAAATCTGTGTTCTATATAGAGGTGGGTCACCATTCTCATTTAGGGGTATGAAAAATAGATGTTGGCCGATTCTGAGACCTACCCGATATGTACACAAAATTTCATACAAATCGGTCCAGCCGTTTCGGAGGAGTTTACCGGCAAACAATGTGTGATCGCTGTCGGACAATCTGTGTGAGCGCAGCCGGACAAATTGTGTTTGGATGGATTCACTTTGTGAATTTAGGCCGTACCCGTGCCTATAGATGTTAACACATCAAAAACTGTTAAGGGAATGCAAAGAGTGGAGAGTGTGAGTGTAAATTGTCATGGGGGAGGGTATATAAGCTTCGGCCCGGCCGAACTTAACACCGTTTCTACTTGTTTTTGTATACAACGGGCAATGCTGAACATCAAATGACTCGCTTTGTTTGGCCATAGCAACAACAACGAAACAACCAAACACACAACATCACACATACTTTGTACGAAGTAGCTGACGTATTAGTGTGTCACCATAACGTCGACTGCGCAAGCCCATGGACTTGCAAATGAAATTTTGCGTGGTTATGCTTTATATCTCCGTTCAACAACAGCAACAGACACATGAACATACATACATTATTATGTTAGTACATACGCTATAGACACAATTTCGTTTGCCTCACCCCTGCCACACCACTCTTTCATTGCTCTCTTGCTCGCTCATTTTTGTTTAACACGTCATTATTCTCTTTCGCAGTCGCAGAAAATCTGGTTTTAGCAGCAGCATAAAATCTGGTTTTAGCAGCAGCAGAAAACCTGTATGTGTCTTGTTTGCATGTGTTGACTTTGATAGATTTAGTCCCTATACGCCGCTATAGATGTTAACACATCAAAAGTTGTTTGTTTATTTTCGTTTAGCCCCCATCCGGCAACGTGGGATAAGGAATATTGTTCCAAAGGTATAAATTCATTGTCCATGACAATTTTCGTATATCAGACGATTTTGACGTTGCTGTAATGAATGTTTGAACTAACCATCAGTAAATTCAGACTACACGCAATCACTTCGGAAAACGGAATGAGACTGTTAGATTTTGCCGAATAGTACATGGTTGTCAGTAGTACGAGATTCCCCCATATCAATAGATGAAGAACCAGATTGATCAAATGGTAATTGATGGAAGGCACTCTACTAGTGTAGTGGACGTACTTGTGATTCGAGGAGCTAATATCGATTTGGATCACTACATGGTTGCAGCAAAGTATCGCACAAGGTTAAGCAGTGCGAACGTCGTACGAAACCAGAATATAGAAAGCTGTACATTGGAAAGCTTTAATTGTCACAGAAAGCCACGGCCTATGCAGATAACTTTACTCAGATACTGACGCAGAACGCCCCCTTCCTCATGACCCTGATGTGCAGTGAAACTACATTTCCTAATCTATGAAATCTGCTGCAGAGACCGTACTTGGTTATGAAAAACCGCTTAAAGGCAAACCATGGTACGATGAAGAGTATCGCAAGGAAGTGGTGAAAAGAACGCTGCGCGTATGGCAGTACTTTAGTCAGTTGTAACGCGAGCAGCCACAGAGCGTTATAAGGACAAGAGGAGAGAGGAAACCAGTTTGTTCAAGAAGAAAAAACTGTTGTGGAGAAAGCGTTAGAGTGAGAAAACTGCATGACGGAAGAATAGGACCCGTAAATTCTACCGAAAGGTGCAAAGCCAAACCAGCGTAAATGGATCAGTCCCTACTTTTGTGGAAATATGGACGGGAATCTTGTCACAGATGTGCAGAGTATGTTGGGAATATGTGATAGATCACTTCTCTGCTTTACTTGTCCCACAAGATTTTTAACATAGATAAGGGTGTGGATCACATACACGACGATGGCGTGGACTGCCCACTCTTAGCCAAAGTGAAGTTAGAACTATAATTTCCCGGCTTATGAATATCAAAGCCTCTGGTGCTGATGGACTACCGGATGAGCTGCTTCAGGCTGGCGGCTATGAGTTGGAAAGATGCATGCATCAGCCCATATGCAAAATCTAATGAGACGAATGCATGCCAGACGATTGGAGTCTGTGTCGTGTTTTGAAAAAATGCGACTCGAGTATGTGTACAAACTATCGTGGATTAAGCCTTTTACCCATCGCATACTAGGTCCTCTCGTGCATAATGTGTGAAAGACTAAAGCTGTTTGTGGTAGACCTCATCGGACTTTATCAGTGTGGCTTTAGGCCTGGAAAGTCAATGATCGACCAGCTATTAACAAAATCGACACCTACCATCTCTTTGTAGATTATAAGGCGGCCTTCGATTGCACGATACGAGGAAAACTGTATCAAGCTATTGCAGAACTTGGTATTCCGCTAAGCTAACACTTGCTTGTAGAATGACACTGATCGACACAAAATCCTCACTAAAGATCTCACCGAACCATTTACTACGAGGCGAGGCCTCAGGCAGGGCGACACCGTATCATGCGATCTCTTCAATACATTAATTGAGATCTTTGTGAGAAATGTTTCAGTCAACACGAGTAAAACTATCAGCTGCAAAAGTCACATGCTGCTCGCGTATGCTGATGATTTTGACAACATTGGGCGAAATGTGCGAGAAGTTACAGCAGTATTTTCGAGAGAAGGAATCATCAAAAATGGCTTTGACAGTAAACGAGGACAGAACAAAATTAATGCTTTCGACAAGCTGAACGTCCACGCGATTGAATGAAAGGGTAAACGTGGATAATCGTTGTAATTCCGAGGCAGTGGACGAATTTATATACCTCGAGTCTACCGTGAACAAAAGCACTAACGTCATCTTGAAATCAAACGGAGAATTGTGTTTGCAAACAGATGTTATTTCCTGCTGAGCAAGCACTTCAGAGATAAAACCCATTCTCGAGAATCGAAGACCCAACTCTATCAAAGTCTCGTACAACCTGTCTTACTTTATGGCACAGAATACTGGGTCATATCGCATGCTGATGAAACATTACTGAGAATCTTCGAGAGAAAAATACTCCGAAAAATATATGGTCCTATAATAGAAAACAGCGGGTATCGATGGCAGATGAACCACGAGCTGTATAATCTGTATCCCGACATCGACGTAGTTACGCGTATTATAGTTATGCGCACATCTACGCCGGCTAGTGCGAAAGGTTTTCGAAGACGCACTCGAAGGACATACAAAAGTAGGACGACCAAGACTACGCTTGAAATCCCAGGTAGAACCGAAATCGGTGGGCCCCATGGGTCCAAAATAAACCTTCTTTCGTTTCATATTTTTTTCTCTAATTTCTGAGTTTTTAGTAATAGTTTGGAATACGGCCAACCATTTTAGCCCAAAAGTCAAAATCCATTGTGGAACGAAGTTGCTTATCGCAGGTTGCGGGATGGGGCCTAAATGGAAAAAAAATTAAACACCTTTTTTTTAACATAATAGTTAACATAATAGTATAATAAGCTACAACCCACTATTATCAACTGTATTGGGTACTTATGCTTTGGTTTGTGTCTAGACTTACGGCTTGAATCATAGAGAAAGAAATAAACTACATGTCTCACATATGTATGTTGGGAAATTTCTTGCTTAAGGGGAAGTTGTCTAGGTGGAGCCTGTAACCAATGTTTAGTAAATATTGTGGTTTTGAACCCAATAAAAAGTAAATTTTGAAAAGCCAAGTGAAAGAAGTGTAAAAAAACATTATATTCTTAAAGAAGTGTCTTTTCTTAAAACAAAGTAAATTTTCTCAAAAAGATACCTATTCATATTCTTAATCAAAGTACCTTTTCTTAAAAAAAGTAAATTTTCTTACAAAAAGTATATTTTTTTTAAAAAAAGTATTTTTTTTAAATAAGCACCTTCTCTTAAAAATTTACATTTTCTTTCATCAAATTGCCTTTTCTTAAAAAACTACATTTTCATTAAAGAGTACATTTTTATGAAACAAAATAACTTTTCTTGAGATAAGTACCTACTCTTAAAAATTTACCTATTCTCGGAAAAAGGACCAATTCTAAAAAAAATTCCCTTTTCTTAAAAAAAAATTTTCTTCAAAAAAATACATTCTCTTAAAAAAATACGTTTTCGTACAAAAATCCCTTTTCTTAAAGGTACCTTTTCTAAAAAATAATATAATAGATAAGTAGCCTTCCTGAAAATAAGTACATTGTCTTAAAAAAAACCTTTCCTGAAAAGAGTACCATTTCTTTAAAAAGTACATGTTCTTAAAAAAGTACTTTTTTATAAAAAAAAATCACACTTTTAGGACTGTTTCTTACAGAAGGTACTTCTTCTTAAAAATAGTAAATTTGCTGAAAAAAGAAAATTTGCTTTAAATAAAAGAAGTACCTCTCTTTAAAAAAGGACCTTTTCGGGAAAATATAATACATATTCTTACAAGAAGGACCTAAAGACATTCGAAATAAAAATACATTCTTTAAAAAAAAAAATTTTCTTAAAAAAGTTTATCATTTTTCAAAAAGTTTATTTTCCTGAAGATCAATTTTTTCGTATTTTTCAAGGGACGCCTATGGCATGTTGGAAGTAGAGCGAAAAAGGAACGTCATTCCAACACCTCATGTAATTTTTTAACGTACGAAATTTTATAAACATCCGAACAAGTTCGGATTGCATTCGTATGTCTGAAGTAGTCGCACTTATACGTACGACAAACTTGTACCCAGTCTGCGAACTCCCAATGTACTTTAATGTTGGGAGCGTCGTGCGTGTTCGTACGAGTCAAATTTGTGCGAAAACGCGTTCAATGTGCGGCCGGTCTTAGCAACTGCAGTTTTTGTGCGGATATGTACGACTCGAATGTCGCGAGGTATACTTTGATCTGTGAGAGTGGTTTTCTAGGGAGTGGTTGCTTAACGCTTGCGATGGCTGATTCTGCACATTGAAAACTAACGCCTCCAGCAACATATTGCAGGAACTATGTACATGTTTTTGTAAGCATTGTTTTCGTGAATTGAAGAGCTGCTCCTTTTTGTTTATCTATTGCCTTCACGGTTTTGTTTTCAGCAATTTTGTACAACCAACGCCACATTTGGGTAACAAATGCGCATATTATAACCTATTAATCATTGTGTCCCAAACATGTTATATTGAATAGCAAACACAACGTGTTTGGACACAAGTATATTTTATTTGCGACACATTGTATTTGCATCCAAACAACAATAAAAATAAATTTTTCAGCGTGTAAGTATACAACGTTAATTTGGAAACAAAAAACGAGACTCATTTGAAACAACAAAATCCTACTTTCTTTCATCAAAGTATTGAAAAATGTTGTTTGCCATGTTGTTTTCTCTTTTTTTTCATATTCTATTTTGCACAGCCTAGGAAAGGAGTCCTCTAAAAAATTGTAATAACACTAAAATCCTACTCAAATCGCCTGAGTGGGTATTAGACATTATGGTGAACCTTGTTTAAAGTAAGTGTGGCGACCACTAGCTCATTGTTCAGACTGACGAGAAGGTTTCTAGATGATTTTAAGTAGATGTCCTTAAATTACAGCAAACACAAACATACTCCCGTTAGTGTTTTTCTGGGCAATCAAAGAAAATCAATATTTTCCTAATAACCTTAACATCTTAAGAACTTGCAATTTGGAATTTGTCAAATTTTGCAGCCTAAAGAACTCTTAAATCAACACAAGCCGCTGACGTTGATGATGAAGTGAAGAAGAGCCAAAGGAAAACGCTGTCACGGAAAGACTTTGGATAAACTTTTTGTGTTTCTTGTTGTTACTACTTGAACAGGGAGTTTTTTCTTTTGTCAACAAAAAATAGAAGAAAAAAACACACACACACAGCACCAACAATTTCATCGGCTACGTGTATGAAATTTTTTCCAAAGGCAACATGAAAAATTAGGATAAGATCCAATCCCCTACCTACTCTGTAGTTAGGACTGCTGCTGCTGTTGCTGCTGCTGGCCCTGGAAACTGCCACCCCAATAGTACCCGGTGGTAGGATACCATAGGCTAAAGGATATCGAAAATAAGCCAACCTACCAGCTACAACTTACCGAGCCGGGCTGCTCAACGTTTCGTGTTTGTGTTTGGAGGAACCTAATCAACACACACGAACAAAGTTGTTGGAAAGTTCCTGCTGCTGCTACGGTTTTTTTTCGTCCTGGCAGCTTTTCCATCCTATGCTGGCTCCTTAAGCGATGGGTTATGCACAGCACGTACGAGACAACCAAATTTAGTTTTAAAAAGAAAAATGTAGAAACCACCTCTCCTCCATATGCCGAGCAAACTAAGAAATAGGAGCAGAGAAAGGAGCAACAAAGGTTATTATAACAACAACAACAACAACAACAACAACAAGTAGAAGAACATCGCAACCCAAAGGAAACCTTAAATTATTTCTCCATACATTTTATTAAAATGTGTGCCCGGATCTCGTTTTCGTTGGTTACCTCAGAAGTTTTTCATGATGATCCCGAAATTTCATCCTTCTTTTTTTGCTTTTGCTAAAATTCGCACAAACAATCGATATTTTGCCCTGGGCTTATTTTATCGAGCGGTGACTGTTGGCTGGTGCTGGGTGAATAGCGAACAGTGAACAGGGAGCAGGGAGCAGCGAGTATTCGCGTATTCGCTGAAGTCTTCATGATGCGAAATTAAAATGTCATTTAACGTGGCAAATCTGGTTTATGCGCCCGAATAAATCTCGCTTTAAGGCAATGTCTGTTTCATATTTACACTCCAACCCCCCCTCCAACCATGTATTCAGCCATCCCATGAAGTACATGGGAAAATCATCGTTTGTGTTTCATGTGTGTGTGTGACACACACACACACACACACACATCGTGGCATATTTGTAGGCCGTTCAGTCTGATGGTGTTGTTGTTATTGATGTCAAGATTAAATTGTGAACATATTAATTTGTTATTTTAGCACAGGGTTTAAAGTTAGCCACGGAAAATCTGATGTTTATTTCATCAAATTATCGAAATTTCTTTTGCGTGGAAATTTAAGTGAAAAAATATTGCATTTAAAGCAATGATGGGTCACTGGTTTTTGTTTAAATCATGTGGCATGTGAATATTGGAAATTCCATCTAAGTTTTGCCCACACATAATGTACAAGACTCTTTCTATTGTAAATAGGAACATTTGGAAACACTCACGTTATTGCTAGATCATGTTCGAAGTTCCTCAAGAGCAGAGGTAACACATTTTTTGTTTGTTTCAGTTACAAAAAATACATTATTCCCATTGCAAACCTGCCCCTAGATAAACAGTGAAATTGATAAGAATCCCGAATGGGAACTGTCGAAATAGTCGTCACGCTTATGGCATTGATGAAATCACCTGCAGCGCTAGCTATATGGGGAATGAATGAATAATATTCCAACGCCAGTTGTAGCTTCAACAACAGAAGGGAAAGCGAGCTGACATATACACGCTGACAAATCTGTCGTTTTTTGTTGTTTGGATGCAAATATATCATGCTTGTGCTCAAACGCATTGTGTTTGCTATTCAATATTACATGTTTCAACCACAATGATTAATATGTTATAACATATGTGTTGGCGACTCAAATATATCTGTGTTTGTGATACAAATACAGCCGTGTTTGTTGCACTGATTATGCTCTCTCGAGAGCAAGAGAATAAAAGAGGGGCAACGAGTGTGTATATCTTGTAAGTGTGTTTATCTATTTTTGCATTATTCTCTCAGTGTGTGATTCAAAAATATTCCTGAATGTAAATTGCAAATGAAGTCAGTGTTTCTGATTTTGGCTGATGTATTGTGTTTTAATTTCATGTATTCAGTTGTCAATTTTTCATCGGACAGAGAATATCGAAAGCGCGTGATCAGTGAAAAAAATACGGCTTGGACGGTTAAATGGTTTGTGATGTTACTTTGGTTTTTGTGTATGTGTATGTGTATATATGTTTGTGTGCTCCCAAAGTGAGAACCGATTTTAAGGAATGAAACTGGAAAGAGCAACAATGTAAAGCTCTTCGTCTGTCCGAGCCTTTACTGAGAAAATCGGAACGACGGAATATTTGTGGAATAAGTACAATAAAAAAAAACACAAGCAATTAACCCAGGCTTGTCTTGCTTGAACTAGATTTGTATTTATTTTAAGTACTTTGTTTGTGTACCAACGCATAGTTGACACCTTCTGAAAACAAAAACGTGACAGACAACAAAAGGAAGGAGAAGCAAAAGAGCAGCAGATTCTCATTTCGTAAAACAAGTAATGCATTCAATGCAAGTAAATGTAAAAATCATTTAAATATTTTAATTTTTTTTTGTATTAGTTATTTATAAATGTCGATATATATTGATGAAATTAATTTTAATAAATAAAGAAAGAAAGAATAATTCGTTTCTAAATATTATTATGTTTGTGAGGAAATACGCACATGTTTCCAAGCAAGTATCGGGGTTCTCAATAAGAGCGCTACAAAAGTTTATTTAAATAAAACAAAACCGGTTTTAGATACCAATGAAATTCTTTATTCCTGTCAAAGTACGTTCGACGCCATTATGTATGGAACTCGATTTCTTTTGCATGCTGCAATTTCACGTTCGATATTCGTACCAAGTTCATCAATCGTCGCTGGCTTGTTGGCATAGACCATAGACTTGACGTAGCCCCACAGGAAATAATCCAACGGCGTCAAATCACACGACCGAGGCGGCCAATCGACTGGGCCATTTCATGAGATAACACGTTCACCAAACTTGGTTTCCAATAAATTGATTGTGGCATTCGCTGGGTGGCTTGTGGCGCCGTCCTGTTGGAACCACATGTCCTCCTAGTCCATATTATCCAATTGGGGCCAAAAATATTCGGTTCTCATTGAACGGTAGCGATTCGCATTCACAGTAATGTGCCGGTCTTGATCATCACGGAAGAAGTACGGCCCAATGACGCCGCCGACCCATAAACCGCACCAAACCGTAACTTTTTCGGGATGCAATGATGACTCATGGATTACGTGTGGATTGCTGTCTGACCAATAACGCATATTTTGCTTATTGACGAAACCATTGAGCCAGAAATGAGCCCCATCGCTGATTGTTGAGGCCTCTTAAAGTTGGCCTCTTAAAGTTGAGGCCACTGACTCCAAATTTCGGTAGTAAATTTTAATAATTTCGACTCGTTGTTGGCTCGTATATCTTTCCATGATGAAATGGCAAACCTTACTGAAGAGAAATGTCAAAAGAGCGGGGAAAAATATGGAGTCGTTTACTGTCCCTATCGATTTACTTTTGTAGCGTCTCTGTTGAAAAACCCTTTATATGGAGGTTCGGGGGAAACAGGCGAATGCTTTCACGTAAGTATATGGATGTTTGGGATGAAGCACGCATATGTTTCCACGTAAAAGCATACATATTTGTCAGCAAACATGCTAATGTTTGCATTTAAATATACCTGAGTTTAGGACGTGCAAACATATGAATTTTTGAAGTGTGTTCCAAACATATACATGGTTCCTGCATAATTTGTCTGGGACCATATGTTACAGGGACCGTTTTTTTCAGCGTGTAATGAGTGAGTTTTTGGCTATTTGGTTTTTGAAAATTGAATTGAAGAAAACACAGAAAATTCGTGAAAATTTATTTGGACCGATAAATCAATGCCTACCATTTACTTTTTTAAAATTATTTCATGCCAGTGTTGCTCATGGCTACGCTTCATATGCTCCATTCTAAAAGTCCAATTTGGCACACTTTATCCAACATTTCGGCCGGCCAGCGACACTTGTAATGTTGGCCTGCAAGGTAGCAGTGATGGAGACTTCACGTACCCCACACGAAATATAGTCTAGTGGTGTAAAATCGCACGAACGAGGCGGCCAATTGACAGCGACACAGCGGTGTGATTAATTGATCACCAAACTCGCCTCGCAATTGTTTGAAGGTATCGCATGAAGTATGGCATGTGACACCGACCTATTGAAACTACATGCCATCCAAGTCCAATTCTTCCATTTTGGGGAAAAAATCCGTGATCATCGAGCGATACCTTGCTCCATTGACTGTAACGCAGTCGCCAACATTTTGTTTGAAGTAGTACGATTAGCGTATTAAAAACCCGGTTTTTACGAAGATTCTGAATTTGGCGAAGCCGGTTTTCGGTTAAACCGAGGTGTTTTTATGACAAAATGGTTTTTCTGACAAAATGGTTAACGAAGCTTTTTATAAACATCCTTTTTTTAAGTCAGTCTTTCTGAACTTTTAGATCGATTACCGAGTACATAGTCATGCAATAGGTTGCAAAATTCCGCTCGGAATCGGTGGAAAACTGCAGGTCCCAATGAGAGGGTGTCAGCCTATGCCTTCATGATAAGGGATGGGAAACTAAAGTGTGGGCCATGTATTTCGCTTTAAAAAAATACTAATATAGACACAGTACCCCCATTCGACCAACTCAATTTTTCAGTACATTGTCGATTGTTTGGGCCTCTATTTCCAATTTTAAGGCCTCAGTGGAGTCGGGATTGGTTGCGACACACGTATCTTTCACGGCGCTCCAGAGAAAATATTCCAACGGGATCAAATCGAAGCTGCTAGGCGGCCACTTGACTTCCGAGTTTCGGCTGAGTATGTGCTTTTCGGTTGCGGCGTGGCACGCAGCACCGTCCTCTTCAACTTTTGTAGTATGGCACGATAACGATTGCCATTAATGGGAACAGTGGCTCCTTGCTCATTTTCGAAGATGGGCTATAATGCTGCCTATGATGCCGCCATTCCAAAATCCGCACCAAGCAGTCACTCGTTGTGGATGCATTGATTTAATACTTAGTCTTTCAATAAGCTGGAGTTGAACCCAAGCACCACGATTGCGAGTCCGTTAGTCTATTCACCGCGCTATCAAAGTTACTGCACGAAGATAAATGAGACGTCGACATTCGGATAGCACGTACGTTTTTGTTAAAATGGGTGATTACTTTTGAGTGTATGTGCATTTGTTTCACACATGTTTTTTATTTATATATTTAATTTAATTCAGTCTATGGACATTCAAAAATCCTTACATACTATAACTTAAAACAAATATCAAAGTTTAACTTAAAAATATATAATATCCAATATGGACACATAAACGTTTTCTGTGTGGCCGTCGGTGATGCAATTGCTAGCATGAGCGCCTCTTGTACATGAGTTCCTGGATTCTATCCCTGCTCTGACCACCTTACATTTCTTTTGACGGCGGTTACCTCGCTTAGTTACTGCGACACTATCGAGCAATAAACTACGAAAAGCTTCTTAAAATACAGTTTGGAACCGGTGTAAAACTGTAGGTCCAAATCAGTGAAGGTAAAACTAGAACATGCACAGCTCACTGGTTTATGAGAAGTTCTCCCTAATCCCTTCATGGGATGTAACCGGAAACCATTTTCTTCTATACTTGGCATAAAAGTAAACTATAAGAATTTGGGACAAATGAAAGTTCGTTTACAATAAATCACATACATTTTGCGATAAACGTTTTATTAGTGGGGAACGTTGAGTATACGTGGCGAAATTAATATTTCTGCGGCACAAGATTTTCGTCTATCTAATTTATATATTAAACGTCGAGATTTAAGTAAATGTTTCTCTATGTTTCGCAATATTCCCTTGAAATTTCTCTAAAAATAATATCGAATTAAATAAAATTGTTCCTCTTATTTTAATGTTCAATTGATAATGGTTTTTGTGGGATTCGGTTCCAGTGGTATTTTTTGTTTTAATTGATTTTTTTATGAAAGTGATTATGGAACAGAGCGTGAAGACGCAGTTGTTTGCCTACATGTTGATATTTGGTACCATCTATTCCACCAATATAATTTGAGGGGGAGGGGCTAAATAGTAGGCGGCGGAGTTGTGATCATATGCTTTTGTTGTTCGTAAGAGATGTGAGCAAAACAATTTTGTTGATTTATACGTAAAACACGTGCTATCATTTAACAACAGTGCGCGGGCAGGGGGAAGCAATGGCAACGGCAGCAGCAGCAGCAGCAGTAGGAGAGACATTGGAATCATCGTGGCAACGAAATGAAGTGAAATGGCAACATTATTTTTTATAACAACAGCAACAGCAACAAAAACAACAACAATGCCAGCATATCACATCAAACACATACTAAAACACATGTTGTATTAAATGTATCCTTCGAATATGCCATTCACTCATCCTTGTACACAGACTTATTAACAAACAACACTGACATACGCAGATACACATACACTTAAACATTGACACACTCATGTTCACGTTTCTGCAGCCATTCCCCGTTCATGTTGTATTGCGGGACAGGATTTTATGAACAGCAACACTGAATGTACTTGGTTGGAATGCAAAAGCCTATTTTTATTATTAATAATAAATACCAACACGTCAAAAGTGTTAAACAATTTTTATGATGATATTAATAAAGCAACAAAGTCACGTTTATATCAAACAACAATAGCAGCAGCAACAACAAGGCTTCCCCCTCCCCTCCCCCACCCACCCATATGTCACACAGAGAAGATACACCCACCCAACCACGCACACATACAACAACCTCAAAAGGTGTGTGAGAGTCGAGTTGAAAAAGGACAGTGGTTTCTCGCAGAAAAAAATTGCACACAATCATGGCAATATTTTTTATAAAGACACATTTTTGTTGAATTTTTGACAGTAATTTTCTGATTTGTTGTGGTTTTACCAATAACTTGTTTTTTTTTTTTTATCATACCAACACTCAGGGGTTGCCCCCTATACATGCAGTGCATTGTGTTGGCGATGGAAAATTGAGGTAGTGGAGGGTGGAAAGAGGGAGTAGTGTCTGTTGACATTTGCCTTGAATCTCCGTATGTCACAATTGGTGGGCAAGACACTAGCCGGAAGTTTATTCCTCATGCGGACTGTACGGCTGAAGAATAAATTTTCTCTATAGTGTGTAGTGCGGTCAATCGGCCACTCGATAAAAAACGGATGAGAGTTCCTGGAAAGCCGCGTACTTCGGCTAATTATCCTCACGTCTGGCATAAGTTGACGGATGTCCGAGGAACACATACCGTGGAAATACCGATAGAACAGCGACACGCAACCCACACTTTGACGATGCTCAAAGGAGGCAATAGAGTTGGATACCCTACTGTCCCCCCTGTACATTCATCGTCGATAAGCTCCAAAGAGGTCCTAGGAGCACCTGCCTATATATGGGAGTTATACTTCATCTTTCTCCTGATGTAGGTGGTGTAGATATTGAGAAGATCAGATGGAGTGAAGTATTTCTTGCACTGCTATATTAAGCCTAGACACTTGAATGCATCTCTCGACACTTCAAATACGTGTTTTGCCCAACGGACATCGCATTGTATTTTCATGCCCAGAACATCAAGAGCGTCTAGTTCATCAATATCCACACCGTCCATAGACAATGACGGTACACCTGGGTCAGCAATCCGTTTATGCGACAACAAACAACAGTGGGTCTTACCCGCTTTAAAATCTACTCTATTCATTCGACCGCATTCATTAATGGACACCAGATCCCGGTCGAGTGTTTCATTCATCGTCGGGCGTTTGACTTCAATCTCTTGAAGACTTCGCCTACGATCGAATGAATAAGAATGACAGAGATTACTGTCATCGGCAAAAGAGTAGATTGGATTCCCAGTCTGACCCAGGAGATTGTCAATGAAAATAAGAAAAAGAGAAGGAGAAAGAAAAGAGCAGTCAATTTATGCTAGTCGGATAAAACCCCATCTAAAAAAACTCATATAGTGCGATCTCTTAGAAAACTCGATATAAATCGAGTGAAGTTATCACCGACACCAAAAGCAGCGAGCTTTGACAAGAGTGCATCGTGCCAAACTCTGTCAAAGGCCTTGGAAATATGAAGAGCCACTACCTTACTCTCACCAAGCCGGTGGATGGATCGACTCCACTCCCAAAGGAACGCCATCAGGTCTCCATTAGATCTCAATCTACGGAAGCCATACTTGCCGATCATTAAAAAGGTCATTGGAGTCAAGATATTTCACAAGATGGTGGTTAACCGTGCTCTCCATAACCTTCGAGAGCGCAGAACAAATTGCAATTGGGCGGTAATTTGCAGGGTCACTTGCATCACCTTTTTTAGGGATTGGCTGGGCATTAGCAACCTTCCAACGCGCCGGGAAGACTCCGGCACGGTATGCAAGGTTGAAAAGGTTGCGCAGTGGACACGCCAGCGTCGAAGAGCACCTACTCAAGACCAGTGCTGATATGCGATCCGGGCCCGGGGATTTATTTACTACGAGATTCGCGAGAACCTCTTTAACTCCTCGCGTTCGAAAAAATATCTTGGGCATGGAACAAGATACGTAATTGATCACGGGGAGTGGTTGATTGCTATCCGGCAAAGAAGAGGACGTTAGCTTTATCAAACGGTTCAGTGAATGTTATGCCATCTTTACGAAGAGTTGGGATATAGGAAGAACTATCCTTTATTCTTCTTCCAAATGACCAAAAGCTCTAACTTGCTCTAGGGAACCTACACAGTTGAGCTGCTACAGTGCTTACAAACCACTGTGCCCCATTATAGGAGTATCTATGGCTTGTTTCACTTTAACTGCAAAAGTATTTGTTCGATACTTTATGCGCTGTATGTGCGTGGCATACAACGCCCGATACACGTAGCAGCTCTCTTGGCAAAAGGATACCTGAGAAATCGAATGTCGAACTACGAACAACGAACGGCCCGCACCGCACGGCGCCTTGATTATGTTTGCTGTTATTGAGAGATACCTTCATGTTTCCAGTTAAGGTTATTATTATTATTATAGAGATGACGACGAAGATGACGAGGTAAATGCGAGTGACTCCGGAGCTGGAAGACGACAATAATGATGATGATGATGATGATAATGGATGTGAAGATGGTGCTGCTTATTTGCAAATAATCGCAAAAACAGCAGCAGAGTCATAGATGATCCGCCAGATATTTTGTTAGCATAATATGGAAATTTAAATTAAAGTCTGCCAGAAGTTTTGACATTATATCCACTTGGAGGGCAGGACTTGACAATATTTTTCAATGTTGCACTTATAGAGAATCTGCAATGTCGAGTTTGTTTGGCACAACACGTGTTTGGCATAACTAAATATCCTTCAAAAAGATATCCTTATTTTACCAATTTTTCCCACAACAAAAAAAGAAGAATAATATCTGAAATTTGTTGTGCCAGTGTAAGCATATGCAGGGAAATCTCAGCAAAAATATGTTATATATATTGTTGTTTTCCAACACACAACCGAAAAGAAATATTATGGAAACGCACAAATCTCATGGAAGAAATCTCATCAAAACTTGGGCACACGTAAAAATCATAAAAATCAAAGCATTCCCATTCAGAATCATACGCAAAACACACAATATTCTATAAATTTCATGTGGCACAACTTGGGCCAACTCCTTTGCACCCAGACTCTGTAAGAGTTACTAAGGGTGTCTATGTGTGGGTTATCTCTTTGGATTGTTGGCTTTCATAGTTAAATGCAAAAGTATGGAATTGTGTGGCTGAGGGTAAGAAGGATGACAGTATAAATATGTATGTGTGTGTGTGTCCTTATATTCCCCCCTGAGTAGTTTCATCAAGATGACTTTTTGATGACACTTGGCGTAGATTTTTATGGTTAGAAAAGTTATAAAAGCAAAGGACGATATATATATACAAAATTCCAAACGTTTTGCAAAACTAAAAAAAAAAAACAAAAAAATATCCTTTTGTATAAGTACATTGGAGAAAGCAACATACCTGTCAGTGTCTTAAGTCCTTTTTCGCTTTTTGTTCGCATTTTTTTCGTTCGTCCTTTCTTTTTTACTTTCTGTACTATCTTATCTTTGATGCTATTCAAACGCAATTGTAAAGTTGAACATTTAGAAGTCGTTTTCCTTCCTTTCTGAATGTAAAATGCATTTCCAGCTCTCGCTGGGTTCTGTGCAGTTTATGAGTTTATTATGACCACACTAAACATTAACGATATATATATATATTTTTTTTTTCATAGAAATTTTCTGTAACTTCAATGGGATTCTTTTATTTCGTGAGAATCATAAAATAAACATTTATATGCAATTTTGTTTGTTATGACTTGGAATTGTATTATTAACGACTTTAATTTTAAATGTTTTATGGTACCAAATGGTTGCAGCTACTAAGTCGAAATTCACCGTTAAAACACAGCAAAGAGTAAATAGTTGACCAGTGTTAAATTCTAGTATGATTGATATTATTTAACAGAATCGAGTGGCGTATGATAAATATTACTAAAGATCTACTCGACGTATGATTTATATTTAGTACTATCATTATTTGTTGTTGTTATTGTGAGTTTAATGTAATCCAGTAAATTAAAGTGCACTCAGAAAAAGAAGACTTCCTAAATTTTCTATAAATTTAGATAAAAGGTTGTACTTAATTGTAGATAATTTGTACTTAAAGAAATTAATCTAAGGAAATTCAAGTAAATCTAAGGACTATTTATTCACGGTACACATAAAAAGGATACCAACCTACCAACTTTCTTAATTTTTTTTTACTTTTTATACTGTAGTCTTGCTCAATATTGTACTGTACTTGTAGGGACATAAATACTGTTACAAACAAATTTAAAATTCTAAGGCCCAATTTCACCAAACAAAGTACAAACTGACAGCTAAATCTTTCCGTTAGCTCTAACTGCACGCTGAAAAATAACAGCCTCTCTAACGTATTCTCCCAAACAAATTCGGCAGGAACCGTGTATATGTTTGGAACACAGTTGAAGCATTAATATGTTTGCAAGTTCCAAACTCATTTGTGTTTACATGTAAACATCATCCTATTTACTGGCAAACATGTATGCTTTTACGTGGAAACATATGCGTATTTCCCCCCAAACATAATAATATTTAAGTACGAATTGTTCTTTGATTTCAATATATATGTATGTATTACTTATTATAATTAATTATATCAATATAGATCCACATTTATTAATAATTAGTACAACAAATTAAAAGATTTAAAACAGTATTTTTACATTTACGTGCATTAAATGCATTATTTGTTTTATTTTCATGAAATGAAAATCTGCTGCTCTTTTGCTTCTCCATTCTTTGTTGTCTCTCATGTTTTTGTTTTCGGAGGGTTTCAGCTATGCGTTGGTTATCACTACGCGTTGGTACACAAAGACTATATTTATATACAAGTCTAGTTCATGCAAGCCAAGCGTTTATTTCACAAATAGTCCCCCGTTCCGATTTTCTCAGTAAAGGCTCGAACAGACAAAAGGCTTCACGTCGTTGCCCTTGCCACTTTCATTCCTCAAAATCGTTACTCACTTTGGTAGCACACATACATAACGGGTCCGCCAAATAACTTTTTTTTTTGAAAATGCTATAAAAAAAAACAACTGAATATTTCCTCAAATTTCTTTTTTTATTTGAAAGTACAATACTTCCGGTTAATAATGGAAAATAATTTCATTCAAATGGCTGCCTCGGCTGGCCATGCAGTAGCCTACACGATCGGTCCAATTTTTAAGCACATTATCGATTGTGTGCAGCTGTATTTCACCAATGGCGTCACGAATATTGTTCTTTAAAGCGTCAATTGTCTCTGGCTTGTGGGCGTAACACTTATCTTTGAGGGCACCCCACAAATAATAGTCCAACGGTGTCAAATCGCAGCTCCGAGGTGGCCAAACGACATCAGCTCTGCGGCTGATAATGCAAATGCTGCCAATATCCTCCTCTTCAATTTTCGTGAACAAAAATTCGTTCAACATGGCCTGATAACGATCGCCGTTGACTGTAACGGCCACTCCTTGCTCATTTTCGAAGAAAAATGGCCCAATTATGCCTCTGGACCAAAATCCGCCCCAAACAGTGACTCGTTTTGGGTGCATCGGCTTTTCAATGTATGCGTGCGGGTTTTCTGTGCCCCAAATGCGACAATTTTGCTTGTTTACATACCCGCCAAGATCAAAATGAGCTTCATCTGAAAAGATGATTTTTTTTGGCAAAATCGGTATCCAACAGTAACATGATTTTCAAAGTAATGTCGCAATATTTACCAGCGTTGTTCAAGCGTATACACAACAATATTCGTTCAGCGGAGGGATAAAACTAATTATCTGTCAAATCAGACATGAGCTAAGTGTTACCATTCACGAAATAAGCACTAGTTGAAAAAAAAACGTTAGATGGCGGACCCTATATATAAGAAAGACATACACAAAAACCAAAGTAACGTCACAAGCCATTTAAGCTTCCGAGCCAAAATATGAAACACTGACTTCATCTGTGATTTGCACGCACATTCAGGAATATTTATAACTCAACTCGAAATCTGTCATCGAATCACATAATCGACCATCTGAGCAAGCCATCGGTTGAACTGTGGATAGACTTTATACCACTTACTCTCCAAATGTTGCAGTAACACCAACACGTCAAAGAAATGTGCGTACTGAAGAGAATATCGCCGCTGTAAACGAAAGTGTGGACGAAGGTCCAAATTTATCAGTTCGTCGTCAGTCATTTTGCGTAAAGATCTTGGACTACACCAGTATAAGATCCAGCTGGTGCAGAAATTCGGCGATTGGGCTCTCGAACAGTTCGAAACTGACCCGATGTTTTATCGCAATTACACGCTGGTGGCATCTTCGGACCCGGTTTTTTCAAAAATTAAACCGAAGCTCGCGTTGCGGTCAATGGAGAACGTTACCTCACAACACGCTAAAATATTAGTATTTTTTGTTGTTGTTTGGATGCAAATATAACGTGTTTATAGCTTGTCGCAAATATATTATACTTGTGCCCAAACACATTGTGTTTGCTATTCAATATAAAATGTTTGGGACACAATGGCTAATAGGTTATAATATACGTATTTGTGACCCCAATGTGTTTTTTTGTTGAAAACTACTGTAAACAAAAACGTGACGATAGCAACAAAAAGCAGTAGATCTTCAATTCACGAAAAGAATGCTTGCAAACATGTACACAGTTCCTGCTATATGTTGCTGGGGACGATATTTTTCAGCGTGCATGATCAACGATTTGTTGTCTGTAAGTATATGGAGGTTTGGGGAAAACAAGCGAATGCTTCCACGTTTGTATATGGGTGATTGGGATGACGAACGCATATGTGTCCACGTGAAAGCATACATGTTTTTCCCGGTAAACATGCTATTGTTTGCATTTAAATACAAGCGTGTTTGGAACTTGCAAACATATGAATGTTTGAAGTGGAAGTGGTATACAAGGTTCCGGCAGATTACGTTTTGGAGAATATGTCACAGGGGCATTTTTTTCAGCATGTGGACGTCCAGAATGCGCTCCGTTATGAACAGCCGCGGGGGCCATATCCCCAAAATCATTTTCCAATGTTAATGCCATGTACTGATTTTTCGAACAAATAATTTTTGACGTAGAATACGTCTTACCTTACGGTATGAGGAGTCATGTCAGGTTTTTATTGTTGTAATCTTTATTTCATTGAATTTGAGGAAACGGCTAGATGAATTTTTTTAAATTTTTTTTTGTAGGTAAATGAAGATGTTATCTTTCGTTTGATATATGTACATTTCATATTGGTTGATATATTTCTAGTATTTTAATTTCTCAAATGAAAATTGTTTAAACACATACACTCAAACATATGTGTGGTGTTTGGTTGAGTGTTTTTGGTTGCTCAACATTGCTTAGGAACATGTATCTAGTAAAAAGTGAAACGAACAGCAAGCTAATGTTGCTTGGCAACATGTATCTGGTAAAAAGTGAAACAAACAGTAAGCTAACGTAATAAAGCTTTTTTGCGAAAGCTTCAATAAAGCTGTTGTAACATTAATTTTGAATTGTAAAGCGTAAAGCTTTCACACAACGCTCGAATGCTAATGCGAAGACTCGATAAGGTAAACCTTTTTTAATATTAGGGCGGCCCTCTCAACATTCGCAGAACTTATTTCAATAAAAATATTAATTAAAATACATAAATTAAATTAAGTTTAAAAAAATTGAACATAATATTTTTTTTTTAAACGGACTTGAATCAAATACCGTTGGTAAATATAAATATTACAGCAGACAGTTGTTCGAGGCCTTCGGCCACGGACTGTCCCTGCAGGCTGTTTCAGAGACACGGCCATTAAGTTTAACGTAGAATACGCCATCCGATAAGACAGAAAACATATATAACAATAAATGATAAATAATATAAGCAAATGAATTTATTGTTATATATGTTTTCTGTCTTATCGGATGGCGTATTCTACGTTAAACTTAATGGCCGTGTCTCTGACACAGCCTGCAGGGACAGTCCGTGGCCGAAGGCCTCGGACAACTGTCTGCTTTAATTTTTTTTTATTAAAATTTAATTTTATCTATTATTTTTACAACTTCAATTTCTATCGGGCTTAAAAACTACACCCATTTCATATTAATAGAAATAGGTTGTATAGATAAAAACAAATACTCATTCGAATTGTCCGCCTCTGGCCTTCGCGCACTGGCCAATCACCAATAGCCTCACGCATCTCGTCCATTGGAAAATTGGCAACACCTCGAATCAAAGCAGCCTTATGAGATTGAATGTTGGCCTTATGAGAATCTATCTTTTGCGGCAGATCGTGCCCTCTAAATCTGTCCACAATTTGTAATTCAGCGCGTTCATAGGGCAATTATTCAGAGGAAATGAAAGCTGGTAATTTGTTTTGAAGAAAATTCAGCGCCGGAGTGATTAAGAGGCTTCACAACCGTTTTCAAATTCCCTTGTGCGCAGAAAATTGAAAAATTATATGCTCTAATGATGTCTATCCTGAAAAAGATTGCCCAGTTTAAATCTAGTACCCAAAGGGCTATGTCCGGACATAAGTCTCATTGACGAGAGGGTTTCATCGTTTGGACACAGTGGGCGAAAATGGTAAAAGTGGCAAATTGTTGAAAATGAAAAATTTCATGTTCCGAAGGTGTTTATTTTAAAAATCATTAATACGTTTAAATGTACTGACCAGGGACTACGTCTGGAAATAATTTGCATTGACGAGGAATTTTTAGTTTGGTTATAGTGACATATATTATTACGCAGTTTATTAAAAACAGAAACTGGAATATTTCATTTACTAAAGCGGTTTTGAGTAAAAGTATTATTAAATATGGATAGTTAATAGCAGACCTTAGGTAAAGCTATAGGTTTAGTTGACGACGAAAGTTATAGTTATGTATATCGGCTATATATTTGTAGAAAGATTTACCTCTCTTTTATTGACGCCCTATGTGCTTCTCATAATTTGTTCGCATTAGTTTTCTCAAATATATTAAAATCAAACTGTTTTCTTTTTATATTATAAATTTCGCTGCCTTTGTGGTCACAGATCTTGCTAAAAGCGGGGGTTTTTACCTACTCATCGTATTTAATACATTAATATTGATCTGCTAACTCAACAACAGACTTCTGTAATCGAAGTGGTTTGTGTCTTGGATAGTTCAGTGCAGAATATATCTTCACACATTTATTTTATTTAATTTTTATTTGCATTGCGTTCGAATTCAGACATAAATACAAACTATATCAAAACTGTCAATAGCTCAGTGATTCTCGGCGAGAATTTGGTGGAGCTGAAACAGTCATGCATTCACTTTATATATTTCTGTATGCCTTCCATCATTTCGATATCAACAAATTATGTAGCAACACTTATATATTATATATTTTTGTCATTTCCATATTTCTTTTTAACTAAGTACTTGGTCTTGGTGAAGGGTTTAATTGCGATGATTTTTTTCAGTGTTCCTCAAGTTTCTGGGTAAATCAACTTTCGCCTTCCTGTTGAAATTGAAGAGTAAGCCGCTGCGATTTTGTTTCTTATTTTAGTCTTCAATTTGTATTATTTTATTTTGCTTTTTAAGACAACGGATTTTATGTGACATAAAGAAAAGGCGAATTGAATCACAGGGCATGGGATGAGGCTTTTCCTATATTTCTTGCTGTTCTACACATCTTGTCAGTTAATTAAAGTGGTTTTCAACAGAGACGCTACAAAAGTAAATCGATAGGGACAGCAAACGACGCCATATTTTTTATTTTTTTCCGCTCTTTTGACATTTCTCTTCAGTAAGGTTTGCCATTTCATCATGGAAAGATATACGAGCCAACAACGAGTCGAAATTATTAAAATTTACTACCGAAATTTGGAGTCAGTGGCCTCAACTTTAAGAGGCCTCAACTATCAGCGATGAGGCTCATTTCTGGCTGAATGGCTTCGTCAATAAGCAAAATATGCGTTATTGGTCAGACAGCAATCCACACATAATCCATGAGTCATCATTGCAAACAAATTACGGGTTGGTGCGGTTTTTGGGCCGGCGGCGTCATTGGGCCGTACTTCTTCCGTGATGATCAAGACCGGCACATTACTGTGAATGCGAATCGCTACCGTTCAATGATAACCGATTAGTTTTGGCCCCAACTGGATAATATGGACTTGGAGGACATGTGATTCCGACAGGACTGCGCCACACGCCACACAGCGAATGCCACAATCAATTTATTGGAAACCAAGTTTGGTGAACGTGTTATCTCACGAAATTGCCCAGTCGATTGGCCGCCTCGGTTGTGCGATTTGACGCCGTTAGATTATTTCCTGTGGGGCTACGTCAAGTCTATGGTCTATGCCAACAAGCCAGCGACGATTGATGAACTTCGTACGAATATCGAACGTGAAATTGAAATGAAGACTGTCGAAAATTGGGTTCAGCGTCTGGACTTCTGCAAGCGTGCCCGTGGTGGCCATGCAAAAGAAATCGAGTTCCATACATAATGACATCGAACGTACTTTCACAGGAATAAGGAATTTCATTGGTATCTGAAACCGGTTTTGTTTTATTTAAAAAAAACTTTTGTAGCGCTCTTATTGAAAAACCCGTTACAAATTGAAGCAAAAATTTGTGGTAGAGAAAGTTAGATACCCGTTGTTTTTCATATTTAGAACTGTTTCGAAGGCCCTTTTGGAAAATAAGCTCCTTTATATTTTAACGGTCATTATCCATATTTATAACCAATAGAAAAGATTAAGTGTCATTTTGAGATCAGCGTATGACTAACAATAATTCTAATAATAACCCACACTACGTATGAGTGTCGTTAATGTAATAAATGCTTCCCATATAGATTTATATTTTGTTTATACCTGATAGAAAACAGTAGATTTGGTTTTGGGATACAGCCCCGACAGCCAATAACTGACGAGCGTCTCTAAATTATATTTGATGCCAATCACTTCCATAATTACATAGGCATTCTAGAAAATGCTAGACTCGATAAGCTGGCGAGAAGGTAAACTGCGCATAAGTGTCAGTAATGTCCTATTGCCATCGTGAAGTTTATACATATTTGTAAATGTTTCATAGTCCGTAGAAAATATTTCAAATCGTTTTGGGTTAAGCGTATGATTAATATTAATTAAAATACCCTCTACGTATGAGTATTCAATGTTCATTTTATGTTTATAACTACTTTCTTCATAGTCAATAGAAAACACTGGGCATCATTTTGGGATACAGACTCTTCAATATATGCTACAACATTCTAGGAAATGCTACGGTGGATACTCTGAAGATACAAAATACAGGATCGTCAGATAGTTTTGGCAAAATTACGATCTTAACTGTTCAAAATACTGCATATCACTTCAAAGCGGGAATAGGTCTATGTTACTAACTGTGATTACTATGTTGCTAGTCTTACATAGACTCGCGCCTTAGATCAAGATTGCTGCATGAGTTGTGCGTATGGAGAAGAAAACGACAGTGTTGAACAGCTACTATACTGCTACTTGAGCCTTTATATGATTAGGAGAAACAGGCTTTTCTATGATACATATAACCTAGGAGTTGAGCTAAATCAACTGAAGGAGTTTTTTGTGGATTACAGATTGGTTCGTCAAGGACTAATCTACATTTGCAACTATGCTCGAGGGCACCGTGATTGGTACCTATAAATTGGGGCAAAAATGTATGGTAGAAAAGTTAGATATTCGATTATTTGTCAAGTTTATATTTTTGAAGGCCATTTTGGAAAATAAGCTGATTTTAAAAAAGTTGTGAATTATGAGACCTGCACTCATACGCAGTGGGGTATTGATATTAATATAAATCATACGCGTTTCATCATCGGTGGGCTAGTATGAATTAAATTGTTTTTGATCTAACGATTTATATTTGCATAAGTCACACTAAATTAAATTCATACTAGGCAACCAAATGCTGCGCGTATGATTGATATTAATACCAATACCCCACTGCGTATGAGAACCTAATATTACCCCGTTACTTATACACCATATTAATATCCTTTTAGAAATCATATTTCATCCTCCTCGAAAACATTTCTTAATTTATCTATTGCATAACAAATTTAAATGTTTAATTTCTATATAACATTTGGTTTTTATTTCATTTCTCTTTTTATTCACCGCAATGAGGCAAATAAATTTAATACTCAACCATATGTTCTCACTTATCATGTCCTGAATCTAAGATAAAAACAGCCACCCTTTCCACTTCGTGGCCTCTCTGCAATGCACTCTACTTAACAGCTCTAGTCGTATGTACGTCTGTCCAAGACTGTATTGTATAACATTTTAATCCTCCTTAATAATTAGTTACTCCACTACTACCAGCATAGCTACTACACAAAAACACCAACATATTTCGCCAGGAACCAGCAGCAGCAGCAGCACCACCACCACCACATAGGTTTGTCTGTATTTGTACGTTTTTTGTTGTTGTTATCTTCCAACGTGCTTAGAAAGCTTAATTTCTTCTTCTTCTGCTCCGTTCTTAGTGTTTTCGCTGAAAAAAAAAAGAAACGAAAGAAAAGTGGCAGTGGTGAAAGAGGTTTCACAGTTCTGCCCCTTCAGTATCTGGAACAATGGAGGAATTCCAACGCAAATAATTTCATTTTAGATGCGACGAGAAACACGATTTTCCTTAAATACTAACAACAAAAAATAAACGGCAAAGCTTAAATTAAATATTAATAATAGCGGAAAACTAGAGTACAACTTGAGGGGTTTTTCTATCAATTAAAGAGAATATACGTCGGAATAGGTGGGTGTAATTATGAATGCCAGTCAAGAAATAGGGAAGAATGTTTAAAACAATATTGCGGCAATGAGGCAAAGATATGAAATTATATTATTAGTTTTTTGTTGAATTTGTGGTTTGTGTCCTTCTAACGCTCACGTACCGGGTGTAGAAGTGCATTATAATGAACTTACGTGCATTGGGTTAACAGAATTTAATATGTGGTAGTGACAATGCGGTAGAAATAGGGTAGAAAATTATTTGCTTGTACAACCGAACTTGGGCTATGTAATATACATTTTACTCTGGCGTACATTACTAGTGTCAAAATATGCTAGATAATGCAGGTTTTCATCTGGTTAGGTGGACAAACACAATACAGTTTGTTTAAAATAGTGGCGAAATACCGATCACCTATGGTCTGGACAATTTCCGGTTTAACGTATGATTTATATTAATTAAAATACCTCCACTGCGTATAAGTGTCGTTAATTTATGTTTAAAATTTATTTTATACATACGAAAGACAATCGGCCTTATTCATAAAAGGTTATGAGGGCTTTGGAAGACAATTTATCATACAAAACCCGTCACTTAAATATCTACAACTTTTTATGATTAAGGCTGTTTATTTATAGCCGATAGTAAACATTAGAGATAGTTTTGGGATCGGCGTATGGTTAATAATAATTGAAATTCCCACACGGAGCATGAGTGTCGTTAATGTGTTTTCAAAGTGTTTTCCATATACATTTATATTTTGCCCATAACTCGTAGAAGACAGTAGATATCGTTTTGGAATGCAGACTCGCCTGGCCACAACTGTGTGCGTGTCTCTAAATAATATAAGAAGGAATCACTTCCATAATTAGAGGGGTATTCTAGGAAATGCTAGAGGCGATGAGCTACCGAGACTCTGAAGGTCTAAAATACAGGATCGCCGGGCAAGGTCGCCAGACTGTTTTGGCAAAATAGCATTACGTCAGCAGACTTTAATATGTGGTAGTGGAAATGCTGCATTACCCGAAGGAATAGGCTAGATACTCACTTGCTTGTACTACCCAACGTGTGCATAATAATATACACTTTAATCTGGCGTATACTTCTAGTGCCAAAAGTTTCCAGCTGATACCATTTGTATTTTTTCTTCCGACAAACACAAACACAATATAGTTTGTTGGAAATCGTGTCGATTTTCTGCTCACCTCTGACCTGGACAATTGCCAAACTACAGTCTGATTGATATTAATTAAAATACCCTACTGCGTATGAGTGTCGATAATTTATATTTAAACTGCATTTTATACTTTATTTATAGCCGGTACAAAACATTAGAAATCATTTTGGAATCAACGTATGACTAATAATAATTCACATACCCCCACTGCGTATGAGCGTCGTTAATGTATATTTAAAGTACTTCCAATACAGATTTACATTTTGTCTATAACTGATAGAAATCAGTAGAATTGGTTTAGGGATACAGCTCCGACAGCCCAAAACTGACGGTCGTCTCTAAATAATATGATAAGCCAATAACTTCCGTAATTACAGGGACATTCTAGGAAATTCTAGAGTCGATGAGCTGGCGAGGGTTTGAAGTTACACTGGATAATGTATGTTCAAAATACTTGCTATATATATTTATACATTTTACATAAAAAAAGGTACCCATTACATCCCATGAAGGGATTGGGGAGAGCTTTTCACAACCTGTGAGCTGTGCGCTTTTTAGTTTTTCAATTACTGATTGGGACCTACGGTTTTACACCGGTTGCGAAGGGTATGTTTCAGAAGCTTTCTCCACGGCTAAATACTCGATAGTGTCGCCATCGCTAAGCGTGGTGGCCGTCGTCGAAGGAAATTTTAAGGTAGTCAGAACAGGGAATGAACCCACGTTCTCATGCACAAGAGCCGCGCACACTAGTCTTTGCACCACCGACGGCCACATTTTTCATAGTCGGTGGAAAACTTTAGATATCGTTTTTGGGTTAGGCGTATGATTAATGTTAATTAATATACCCCACTACGTATGAGTATCGTCAGTGTATGTTAAAAGTCAACTTCATATACATTAGTACTTCATAGTCAATAGAAAACACTAGGTATCGTTTTGGGCTACAGACTCGTCGATATCCCCAGGAACATTTTACGACATCATAGGGTGGAGGATTTGGTGAGGCTGTGCAGGTACAAAATATTGGATTGCCAGACAGTTTTGACAAAATAGCATTGGGTTAACAGTATCTATTATTAGATATCGGTTTGGGTTCAGCGTATGATTAATATTAATTAATAAACACACACTACGTATAAGTATCGTCCATTTTATGTATTAGTACTTTCTTCATAGTCAATGGAAAACACTAAGGATCGTTTTGGGATACATACTCTTCGATATATCCAGGCACAGACTATGAAGTGCTAGACTGGAAGAATTGGCGAGACTCTGAAGGTACAAAATACAGGATTGCCATACATTTTTGGCAAAGTAGTCCAAGGTTAACAGAATATAATATACGGTAGGGTCAATGCGGCATTAGGGTAGAAAATTACTTGCTTGTACAGATTTCGTGACGCCCTGTGATCTAGAAAATTGACAGCTTAATTAGAATACTTGAATACATACGAGTGTCGGTAATGCATGTTTAAAATGTATTTTAAATATATTTGTAACCGATAGAAAACATTAAAGATCGTTTTGGGATCAGTGTATGAGTAATAATAATTAAACAACCCCACTATGTATGCGTGTCGTTAAAGTACGTTCAAAGAGTTTTCCATACAGATTTATGTTTTGTCGAGGCTGATAGAAAAGAGTATAATAATATGAGGCGTCAATCACTTCCATAATTACATGTGAATTCTATGAAACGCGAGAGTTGTATTAGATATAATTTTGTTCCATTAGATATCGTTTTTGAGTTAAGCGTATGATTAATATTAATTAAAATACCCACTACGTATGAGTATTCTATGTTCATTTTATGTATATTACTACTTTCTTCATAGTGAATAGAAAACACTGGGCATCGCTTTCGGCTACAGTCTCGTCAATATATGCTACAACATTATGGGAAATGCTACCGTGGATGAGTTGGGGAGACTCTGAAGATACAAAATACAGGATCGCCAGACTCAATATAGCTGCATAAGTTTTTGGTATGCAGAAGGGCATGACAGTGTTGAACATCTATTTTAGTCGTACTCGAGCTTTTATATGATTAGGAGAGATAGATATTTGTGCGATGCTAAAAGCCTAGGAGTAGAGCTAAATCAATTAGGAAGTTTTTGCGGAATACAAATTAGTTTGTCAAGGACTATTCTACATTTGCAACCACGTTCGAAGACACCATGATATTGGAGTACGTAGCTTAATCGTATCTTATCTGCGTTAAGTCACTTTCCGGAATCAACGATGCGGATGCAACATAACGTCCCATGATATTACAGTATCTCCCAATGACCTAAATGCGTCGGTTGAAGCATTCACGTCTGCATAAATTAAAGTCAAAGGTTAAATAAAGATTTATTAGTCCAAGGACTCTCAGAAAAATATACCATTATGTGATTAGCCATGTTTGAAAATTTATAAGCATCCCGGTATGTGTCCAAAACCACACTTTCGACTTCGGTTAGCTTTGCAACAAAATTCTGAGATAACTTCACGTCGATCAGTTTTGCTTAAATACAGACTACATTACTCTGTACCTGCAATAATAACACAGTTCTCTTGCCTAATCTTAGCTAACAGCTAAATTAAAAATGGATGCTAGCCAGCACATGCTCGTCCTGTCGTATGTCGCCATATTCGCTTTTATTGTCCTTAGTTCGAAATAATCGGGCTGACTTTGTCTGAAGTTGTCGTGGAGCATTATTTCGTCATTTGTATGAGAACACCATATCGTAGACTTGGTAGGTTTGAGGGACTACAAACCTCGCTATTGTATATTGTAAAATTATATTGCTGTACAGTTCTATTCTCATCTCTACAGAGGAATGGCTCAACATATTCTTTAACCTGGGCAATTTAATCTGCCGCCAAATTTGTACCTTACCGATGTAATTTGTCTTCTTCCTCATCGACTAAACTTCTGAATTTCTAGATTTTATTGCCGGGATTGACCTAAATATCACCCGAATCTCTTACAGCTCGCTACCCTAGCTATAAAAATAAATCCACCACTAAGATTTGATTACTGCAGATGCTTAGTTTTCGTACACTCTGATGTTGTTTGCAAAATTATCTTTTTATATGAACTTCTACTTCTAGTATCTCTCGGCGTATAATTGATAGTAATTTCAAATCTACGTGGCGTATAATTAATATTAATAAATGCCTTTATTGTATGTAAAAGTTTTGTTAATTTCTAACAAAATTAAACATTCTTTATACATTTTGCAGATACCTCTACCCTCCAGTGTCCCTGGTGATTCGAAACTGACTTCGGGTAAGTAAGTAAAATGTTTTTCCCCGATTACCTAATTAAATAATGCATGTAGCTTTAAGGAATTTTTGTACAAATTTCATAAAATTATATTCTTAAGTAGATTTTCGTGTTTCCGTTTATTAAATATTGATAAGGAATTTCATCGTCGTTATATTAAAGGATATACAGTTGACACATGCATTATATGCTGCAAATATGTACGTATGGAATACATCGAAGATATGCGACAGTGTACATGAATTGAAATCATTTCAAGTACATACAGTATACACATACCCATACATATGTACTACTGCACTATGTGTGAGGGCACTGTTAATGTTTGGCATGTTGTGGTCTAATCAATCACCCAATAAATAGACATCCCTGTACATTTACCACAGCTCCTCTTAACCCCCACACAATATATACCCCAGATATATCATAACAAATGAGCATATATCCTGGTATTATCTTGTAGTGTCGTTTGTGTGTGTGCTTTGCATAACTGTATTAGTAACATCTTCATTTGTGTTGGTTGTCCAATTCGTTTCTTTGCTGCTCGAACCTCATTCATAAATTAATCGTTATTAATGACAGAGAAATATGAGGTCTCATAACAAAAGTTAATAACATTATTTGCCTCTTACCCAATACCCACTCAGAGCTAACACGTCTGACCCTCCATTTCCACCACCACCTCGCAGGAGGAAATTTGTGGTGAAAAGTTTTGCTGGCAACTAAATGAGCAATGAGCTCAGCGCATTTAAATTTTTGGGAAAAGAAGAAATGTTTTAAAAGTAAATAATGTGAAATAATTGCAGGTAATAAAATTAATGTTGCAAACTTTATGATGTTATGCTTTTTGACTTTGGAAACAGTTTAGTTTTGCTACTTTTCGCAGGACACTTTGGAAGTGAAGTTAACTTCTTGGTCCTTGGCTGGAATTGTTTGAATTGTTGGTCATAAATCAAAATGGAGTTTTGGTCGTAGGAACAGTTTCCTTTCTTCTCTCCTCCCAGAGTTGAGATGTCGATGCATTTGTCACTCCTTGAAAGCGCACAAAGTGATTTTATTGAATTGTTTTCGTCTGACGACCATTGAGTTTTTCATGTCATCCTTTGCGTTATCGCTGTTCGTTTCCTTGTGGTCTTGGTGAAAGTCTTTGACATTTTTCTTTAGATTTATTGCCATTACATTTTGTGACGATAATGCGTTTTCAATTGGTTACAGGAAAACAGAAGAGGAGCGTTGAAGCTGTCAGTCTGAAGAGAAAGCAGTAATGTTGCGGTTGGTTAAGCAAAAGAAATTGAAAGTTAAATTTGTTATCGAAAATAAGTTGTAAAATAGAGCCAGGATATTGTGGGTGATTTGTGCATTAAATTTGCAACCATTTAAGAATTTGCAATAGAATGACACTGTGGCGTATGATTTACAAAGGATTTAGTACAGCAGTGCGTATGATTAATATTAATAAATATCTAAATGACAAATACAAAATCAAATTTACTCTCAAAATCAGTGGAGCTATTACCCAGGGCGGTAAACATTTTTAATGCGATCCTCTTTTAAGGAAATCAGATTTCAACTAAAAAAATATATAGGATGAAAGCTTTATGAATAATAACACTAGGACTTCGATTGCTACATTTAACAAAACAAGAATTAAAATTCAGAAGAAAAGTTAAATGAGGTGTCAGGGGACAGACACTGGGTTGGAACGAAGTTCCTTTCGCTATATATTATGTACTAGTTAATTCCAACACGCCTAAGGCGCCCGTTGAAAAATACGATAATTTAAATGGATCTTTAAGAAAAGATACTTTTTGCAAAATGATAAAATTTTTTTAAGAACGATTTTTCTTATAGAATGTATTTTTTTAAAGGAGATTTTTAGGTCCTGTTTGTAAGAATATGTATTATATTTTTTCGAAAGGTCCTTTTTTCAAGTGAGGTACTTCTTTTATTAAAAGCTTATGCTTTTTTTAAGAAAAGGTACTATTTCTAAGAAGTAGTACTTTTTGTAAAAAAAAGCCATAAGTGTATGCATTTGTTTAGAAAGAAGTACTTTTTTAAGAACAGGTACTTTTTAAAGAAGTGGTACACTTTTTAGGAAAAGGTTATTTTTTTAAGAAAATTTACTTATTTTCAGAAAGGCGACTTATCTCAAGAAAAGAAAAAGAAAAGAAAATGGAATTTTGTAAGAAAATGTATTTTTATAAGAGAGAGCATTTTTTTTGAAGAAAAGGTTTTTTTAGAAATGGGAATTTTTTTAGAATTGGTCCTTTTTTTAAGAATAGGTAAATTTTTAAGAGTAGGTACTTATCTCAAGAAAAGTTATTTTGTTTCACAAAAAAGGTAAACTGTAAAGATAAGGTAGTTTTTTAAGAAAAGGCAATTTGTTGTAAGAAAATGTAGTTTCTTAAGAAAAGGTACTTATTTAAAAAAAATTAGTTATTTTAAGAAAAGGTACTTTTAGTAAAAAAATTTACTTTTTTTAACCAAAGGCAGTTCTTGAAGATAAAGTATTTTTTTTAAGAACAGGAACTGTTTTTTTTTATGAAAAGACACGTGTGTAAGAAAATGTTCTTTTTTTAAACTTCTTTCACTTTGGCTTTTCAAAATTTACTTTTTATTGGGTTCAAAACTACAATATATACTAAATATTGGTTACAGGCTCCACCTAGAAAACTTCCCATTAAACAAGAAATTTCCCAACATAAGTTAGTCTAGACACAAACCAAATCAAAAGTACCCAATATAGTTGATAATACTGGGTTGTAGCATAATAGTGTTAAAAAAAAAATTTGTTTAAATTTTTTTCGTTTAGTTTTTCTCCTCCTGTTGGTAATACAGCACACAGTATGCTAAGACTTCAATCATTGGGCATGCATTCCTCTAGCCAGATTTTGCATATGAGTTGATGCATGCACCTTTACAACTCATAGCCGCCAGCTTTAAACAGCTCAACCGGTATTCCATTAGCACCAGCGGCTTTGTTGTTGTTCATAAGCTGGGAAATTGCAGTTCTAACTTTGCTTTGGCTTGGAGTGGGGCAGTCCACGCCATTTTCTTGTATGTGATCCATACCCTCTTCTATACTGAAATCTACTGTGACAAGCAACGCAGAGAAGTTATATCTTCACATTCCCAACATACTGTGCATATCTGTGATAAGATGCTTGTCCCTATCTCTACAAAAAGGGACACTGATTCATGAACGTTAGTTTGACTTTGCACTTTTCGGTAGAATTTACGGGTCTGACTGTTCCTTCTGTAAGTTTCAATTCATTAACTCTCGCGCTTTCTTCACAACGATTTTTGTTCCTAAACAAACGGGGTTCCTCTCGTTTTTTCTTAAACCACTCTGTCGCGGTTGTAACTGACTAACGCATTGCCATAGGTGCAGCATTCTTTTTATTACTTACCATGCGGCACTCTTCATCGTACCATGGTTAATATTTATGCTGTTTTTTTTTATTATCAAGTGCGGTCTCTGCAGCAGTTTTCACAGAGTGGGAAATGTACTTCCACTGCGTTTCAGGATCATGAAGAGAGAGTGCGTCCTGCGCCAGTATCTGAGTGACCTTTTCTGCATAGGTTGTGGCTATCTCTGGTAATTGCAGCTTTCCGATATCCAGATTTCTATATGTCTGGAATCAGACGACTTTCGCTCTGCTTAAGTTTGTGCGAACCTTTGCTGCAACCATGTAGTGATCCGAATCGATATTAGCTCCTCGAATCACACGTACGTCCATTACACTAGTAGAGTGCCTTTCATCGATTAGTAGGTGATCAATGTGGTTCCTCGCCTGTTGATCAGGGGCTATTGAAGTAGCCTTATGGACGTCTGTATGTTGGAATCTCGTGCTACTGACAACCATGTTTTTCGCCGTGGCAAAATTTAAGATTCATTTCAATATTGGAAGTGATGGCGTGTAGACTGAATTTACAGATGGTTGGTTCAAAGACATTTTTCCTGCCGATTCTAGCATTAAATTCACCTAGAACAATCTTAATGTCATGGCCAGGGCATCGGTCATATGTTTCCTATAGACGCTCATAGAACATGTCCTTGTCATCGTCTTTTTCTTCCGTTGGGGCAGGTGCACCAATTAAAGATATCTTAAAACATTTCGCTTTTATTTGGATGGTGAATATACTACGTTCACTCAGACCAGATGGCGCAGTCTTTTGCCAACTCCAAATCCGCAACCAAATTGATGATTTGTCTAATGGCAGCTGTAGTATACACCCTGAACAATCTATCTTTTTTAATGTTTGGATGCAAATATAATATGTTTGTAGATTGTCGCAAATATACTATACTTGTGATTTTGAGACCAAAATTTGGCATTGATTGTTGGAAACCGCCAAAACCAAAAACGAGACAGACAACACAAAAAAAAAATCAAAAAGGCAATAGATCTTAAATTCATGAAAACAATGCTTGCAAATATGTACATGTTTCCTGCAATATGTTGCTGGGGCGGATATTTTTCAGTGTGTATGTTACAGGTCTTCTTTCTTGTACAGCCATGACTTGTCCATCACGTCCCGTCCATAGCGGTAATGTCATCCATAGATTCCTGAAGGGCGTCTGCCAGTTGGATTGATGCACCGGGTCTGTATAGTGTTCTAACATTCCAAGTGCATATCCGTAAATTGTGGTCCTTATAATGTTTGCGGGGTCTGCAACAAATAGGGTGTTTTATGTTTTTCATAATCATTTCGTATTTTCATTGCCAACATAACGGTGATGTAGGGCAACCACAGCCCACCATGGTTTTGAATTTTATATACTGCCCGGATGATTATGTTCCAGTCGTCCATGGATCAAACGCTGACCAGAATGCAGAGTGTCGAAACTGAATTTTTGTTTCTTTAGATAAGCAGTATTGGTTCATCCGCCTTCAACTGACAGAAGAATATCTCCGCTAGTTCGAAGAGCTTCAGTGACAGGGTTACCTATATAACCTGAGAACCTGAGATGCATCGGTGATCGCATAATCAATCAGGCTCCTCATTCGTTTCACCTTCTCACTCTAGCTAGATAACGCAGGGTTCCGCTAAAACCATTGCCCGGGACATACTTCTAGGAAGTAGTGACCTGTTTGGACTGCCCTATGAGGTCATAATTTATAGCCACTCCCAAATGAGTGGTTATCAGAAGCTTTCCATCTCCACGGTCAGTCCCAGCGATATAGTATCTGGGATTAATCATTATTCGCAAGACCTTATGCCATCCGAAAGTCCCACCTGTTGACTTGAAACTGCAGGTTTAACCTTCCTAATATCACATTTTTCAATCCTTTGAAAAGGCGTTGATTGAAATGTATTGGCATGGTATTTTCGCTATTTAATTTTACACCGAATTTGATAGAATCTGAGTCATACTTTATCCCTTACAAATGTATTTTGAAATTGTTAGATATCTTTTTTATATCTCAGAAAATCTCGTTCGTTAAAATTCGCCGAAAACTAAATGAAAACTAATGCGAAAATTCGAATTTGTTGCATTAATAGCGAACTTACTATACCAACGAATTTCAATTGGCGGTTTCTGAAAGAATGAATAACATATTGGAGAAGTTAGACTGTATATTGAAAGTAACAGATAGGGCTTTCGGACAACATGACTACTTTTGTGCCTGAGGCTTAATACACTATGTAATAACGTCGCGAATATGGCGACAGTTGGAGGTTTTTTTGCAGATTTTTGTTCAGATGTATGGAAAATCTATGTGATGTTGGGATTGTTATACTTCAGATTCAGCTCAAGAGAGACCTGTAAAAAAATACTTATATACTATGGTCTTGAATATTTTCAAATTTTGTCGTCCTATGTAATAGAGACTTGCATTTGGGACATCGCAGTTGTTCCTCTGCCGTGAAATTTCATAAATTTCTATTAAAAAAATTACATTCCTATTTATATATTAGTTAACATAGCTGCAGAATTGTCACTTAATCGTCATTTAATCAAATTCAAAAAAATACCCTTCGGTCTCAAAGATTCGTCATGTTTTATGCCAGCGAAGGTCATTACTTATGGAAATTGTGCTTGCATATTTGTTTAATCCCTTTTTCAGTAATAAGCCAACTTTTCAGTACCGGACCACAGTACGTATGACTACTAAATATTAAAACAACCACCAGCACGTATAAGTAATAATAATCAATGTCGCCCGTGCGTATGTTTAATAATAATTATTTACCAATACCGACTTTGTGTTTTTTTATGGTTAAAACATCATAAAAATAATTGTTTCATTTCGGGTATAGTTATAGCCGGCCCAAGCTATCTAACGATCATTAAACGACATTTAGATGCTAGTGGAAATCCTATACTAAAACTTTTATTTCTGTATGTTTATTGTCATCTTTTACCATTTACGAATATTATTGTTTTAGTCCCTTCTTCTTCCTGGGACACATCTATGATGCTGACATGTTATTGCTGTTGTTTGTGCATGAAAAAAGTCCCAAAATCCCAGAGACACATATGTTGTATTGAGCGATATATGTCTGTGTGCACTTTGGAAGAAACATAATCGTCATTATATAAATAGTTTTACTTTCGCCAATAAGACCGATTTTATTGTCCCATGCAGACACACACACACACACACATGAATGTGTACAAACGCGCACTCCTACAATCTCCTAGAAGCAGACTACTATATTTAAGTAGTTAAGTACTGGATTGAGTTGAATAAATCCCCAAAATGTTATAAAAATTTCTTTATTGTTTATGGGGTTAGAAGTGTTTTCGTTGTTGTCATTTGTTGTTTGCATTTATTTCGTTTAGAAGTCTATTGCGCATTTTTATGCCGATTAAAACACTAATTCACTTTCAGTTTTATGATCTGAACAGAATTCACCATTTGGGTTATTTGGTAGCTTGGATTTGATGTGATTGTCTAGAATGGATAAGGTGGATGGCTCCTTCAAACGGCTGTATGTTGCTGGGTGACAAGTCTTTCAAGTAAAGTGAGATTTTTGTCTATAAATTGGGGATAAAGATGTTTATTTTTTTAAAGAATAAAGTGCAATAGGTTCCTGTGTATTATGTTTGTATAGCTGCATTTAAACTCGATTCCCTGAGTGTCGAGGTTTTTCAACTTATAATACCTGGCCGTCGGTGGTGCAATGACAGTGGGCGCGGCTCTTGTACATGAGAATGTGGGTTCCATCCCTGCTCAGACCGTCTGAAATTTCTTTCGATGGCGGTCACCTCGCTTAGTGACGGCGACACTATCGTGTACTTAGCCATGAAAACCTTCTCAAAATACCGTTCAGAACCGGTGTAAAACTGTAGGTCCTGACCATGAGTATGCGTATGATAATAATTTGTTTTGACCGATAGTTAAGAACAGTTTAGCTTATAATTTTTATATCTTTTCTTTTGTTGGCTATTTTACAACTTCATGAGGTCAGATGCCTTATATAGATTAACATATAACATATTTCTCCAATTGGTTCTCTCCTTCGCCTTTTCTCGCCAGTTGATAACGCCAAGGATACGGAGAGATTCTTCCGCTTGGTTTTTCCATCGTAGTCTAGGTCGTCCTTTGTTCCTGCTTCCATCTGGTACGTTATCGAAAACCTTTCGCTCTGGATCATCTTCATCCATTCCTATAACATGGCCTAGCGAACGCAGTTGGTCTGATTTGTTTCGCCTAGCTATGTCCATCTCAGAATAAATATTATATACCTCTTGGTTCCAGTGATGTCGGTCCTCGCCATTTTCTTCAGCAGGACAAAATATTTTACAAAGAATTTTTCTCTCGAATACTCCCAGGTATTTTGCATCCTTTTGCGATATGCCCAGTTTCAGAGCCATATGCCAGGACAGGTAAAATGAGAGTCTGATATAACTGGACTCGAGGGAGAGCTTTGTTCTTAAACTGCTTGCTGAACCCAAAATATCACATGTTTGCAAGCACTATTCTCCTATTTATCTCCAGGCTGACGTTGATGTCCTTGTTCACGGCGGATCCAGGGTAGATAAATTCACCTACCAGTTCAAAATTAAATCGTTCAAGTGCGGACCAAGTCGAGAGGTTTGACTAGCCGTTGACACCATCAATTTTAAGCAGACAAATTTTACCCTAGGAACTTGGGGAACACATCAACCTTTCCTACTGTGTTATATTCGTAGAATCCTTCTGAACCTCAAAACATTTCTGGATCCAAAGTCAAAAAAAATTTTAAAATTGATACTTTATTGAAATATTTAGTATAATTTAGTACAAGTTTAAAAATAATTTGAGTGCAATATCTCCAAAAGTGCATGAGATACAATTCGATAATGTCGAAAAAACCAATACATTTTTTTCGATTTACAATACCCGAAAAAACGGATATCTGTAGTTCGAACAATTACTTAAAAATATCTTTAGAATAGAAAGAAAAAAACTGAATTATTATTTTCTTTAAATTTCTTTAGAGTAAACTTTGGAATATTTACTAAAATACATACAATAATCCGGTTTTTAGTCCTATTTTCTACGAAAAATCGCTGGCTGCTTGACTACAATCGGTTTTTTACAGAACTTTAAAATGTTTACTAGATCAAATGATATTGCATTTTGGGTGATGGAAATCGATGCGACTCACTGTGCGACGTCGGCCGTTTTGTTTAACAGGACGAAATATTTTACGAAGAATTTGTCTCTCGAATACTCCCAGGTGTTTTTCATCCGGTTGCGATTTGACCCAAGTTTCGGAGCCATATGCCAGGACAGGTAAATTGAGAGTCTTGTATAGCTGGACTTTTGTCTGTCGGGAGAGAAAATTGTTCTTGTACTGGTTCCTGAGCCCAAACTAGCATCTATTTGCAAGCAAAACTCTCCTATTTGTCTCCAGGCTGAAGCTGTTATCCTTGTTCACGGCGGATGTAAGATAGACAAATTCATTTACTACTTCAAAGTGAAATCGCTTGTCGAGTTCAACTCTCGTCCCAGTCGAGCGATTTGTCTAGTAGTCGACACCATCAATTTTGTATTGCCATCATTAACAACAAGACCCACCTTCGTTGATTCTCTTTCGATTCCTTTTACTGCAGTAACTTCTCGCAAATTGTCCCCAAAGATGTCTATGTCGTCAGCATTCGCCAAACCTATATGGCATTTCATGTTGATGGTATTGTTTATATTTACTCCAGCTTTTCTCATTATTATCTACATTAAGATGTTGAAGAGATTGCACGAAAGTGTGTCGCCTTGTCGGGTTTGTAATCGACAACAGATGGTATGTGTCAATTTGCTTTCCAGGATTTGGCGTAGCGTGAATATTTGGTCAGTCGTGGACAAAATAATCAACAAGCGAAACTTTTCCCAAACTCCAAAAGGTCGAAAGTCAAGTAGGTCAAATGTCCAAATTTTTTTTTTTAATTACATTTAATACCTTTTCCAAGCCTTTTGCTTAAAGGAAAATTAAAAAATTTTATATCTTTCTTTCAACAAACTTAAGAAACTACTGACGGAATCTTAGTACCGTTTCGAAAAGATTTCGATATTTTTGCATTTTAAGTTTGAGAAGTTGCAGTTACCAAATAGTTTGAAATATTTAAAAATAAAAAAATCAAATAAAAAAATAAATAAAAAAAAAACAAAATAAATATAAAAAAATTTTAAACAAAATAATTTAAAAATATAATTATATAATTATATTAGTTGTGGTCTCGTCAATGTCGTTGTGTTTTTAGAACCACATTTTGGTCTAAATGACCAAAAACTAAGCAACATTTTGAATTTTTAACTTTCGATTCTATATATGCTTGTAAAGTTTATTTGGTTTTACTGCTTACTAGAATCGGAAAATAAAAAAAAAACATTTGAAATCGAGTTACAAGTTCAAGAGTTGCATGACATGAAACCAATGTGGTATTCTTTAACACCCTGTGTCAGAACCTACGTTCAAATTCTGAAAACCTGACTCCTCCCCTATATATACCTAGCAACTAGTTCGTACTTCTGATATTATTACATCTTTTTGATGTGTTAACATCTATAGGCACGGATAGGGCAATCTATCAAAGTGAACACATGCAAACAACACACAGCGCCGGCATCACATACGTGGTTGTTATACAACAATAGTCTCTGCCTGAAAATAAGTATGAAGGTATCGATGAAGTGGCAGCGAACAAACAAGCAGGTCGTCGTCGCCAAAGAGTATTGAATAGTATAAAGAACTCAGGGAACGAATTTTTTTTTTATTTATTTATTTATTCGTCTCCTGCTCAACAAGACAAAGTCTTATAGTTATAGAGCAGGATTTTCAATTTGTACAATTAGCAAGCCATAAATTAAACAATAGATTTCTTTTACATAAAGCTACAAAAATAGGTTTAACATATTAATACTGTGTAGCATGAACTATATCTAAGAACAATAATTACGTAATATAGAGAATTAACATTAACAAGTTTTATAATTGACTTAGGCAAAGTGATTAAATAGAAAAGTCTTAACGCTATTTGCATTGCTGTTTGTTTGTTGTTTGTGTGGGAGAGCATTCCAAAGACGCACTGCATAAATAAAAAACTGCCATTTAGAAACGAGACAGCGAAATTTCGGTAAAATAATTGTCTTGCCCCTAGATGATTTCGAAAACCTTATTTGATCAAAAAGGTATTTTGGCTTTCCAGTAATTATCCTATGGAAAAATATCAAGAATCGTATGTTAAGAAAATTTTCGAAAGATACTCCGAATAGGGATTCTGAACAGAAAGATATATGATCACGTTCACTGAGCCCATAGACATATCTAACGATGTTATCATATAAGATTTTCAATTTGTCCATACTTTTAGAATCACCATTTGAGAAAAGTTCGCACCCATACGCCAAATTAGGAACTAAATATGCCTTTGTCAGTAATATCCCCACATTTAATTTAGTGTAGTATATTTGGCCAACGAGTGTATCCATATGGTCTGACCAATTTAATCTGCTGTTAAACACTATGCCAAGATTTTTAAACACTATGCCAAGATTTTTCGCGGTTTTCACAATTCCCATTCGTTCGGTATTCACGAAAATATCCTCATGAACAGCTGCACTAATAGTCCCCCCGTGAATTAACATACACTTTGACCCCCCTGGATTGATTGACAGACCATTGGCCGTTGCCCAGTTATAAATATTCCGCAAATCATTGTCAAGTTGATCAACATTTTCACTGACCGATTCAACCGGACTACTAATGTACAGTTGAACATCATCGGCATACATTTGAACATTACAGTACGATATACATTGTGGTAAATCATTAACATACATAGATGGAAAAGAGGAGTGGTCCCAGGATCGATCCCTGAGGCACACCTCTTGTTAGATCCAGTGGATTAGATGATGTGTTGTCAACATGAACATATTGACTACGACCAGTGAGGTATGACGATATCAATTGAGTTGAGGTAGACGAAAAGTTAAAAAGGTGCTCTAATTTTGTGCATAATAACTTGTGATCAACGGTATCGAAAGCTTTTGAATGATCTAGGAGTACTAAAAAGTGTACCTTACCATCGTCGAGCTCACGCCTTAAAGTCTCCAAAACGTCCATTAAAGCGGTTATGCAGCCGTGACCAGATCGAAAGCCTGATCGCCCGTCCGATAATAAGTTCCCGTCATGTATGTATGCATTTAACTGCTGATACAAAATCTTTTCCAACACTTTTGATAGAAAGCTTAAAATAGCAATTGGTCGATACTCTGTATTTTGTATTTTACAGGAAAAGAACTAGTTGTCATGATTGTGTTCATAAGGTGGGTTATGTATGGTAAAATAAGTGGCAAAATTATCCTTAAAAATTTAGGATGAATATTATCGTGACCAACAGCATTAGATTTAATAAGATTGCACCAATTAAATACATCACGCTGGGTGTCACATGCAAATTCAAATCTGTTTTACTCAGTAAAAATATTATTGTTATATGACAGATAATCATAACTCACACTGCTATCCGTTGTCAACGAAGGAATATTAGCAAATAGGTGGTTAAGGTCATCTGCATTGATAGAACAGTTTGTGTTTTTGACATTTTTAGCAACACCAATTTCCCTTATCGTTTTCCAGTTTTTAGATGAACTAAGAGCAGAACCAAACCTCATAGCATAATAGTCAGATTTTGCATATTTTATTGCATGGTTAACCAACTTCCTGGCTAAACGAAATTCTGTTTTTAGCTCAACCGTTCTAAGACGCTTCCACCGTAAGTACGCTATATTCCTTTTCTGTATGGCATCCCTAACCGAAGCGGTGAACCAAGGTTTATCTTTCGTCTTAATATTTCTTGTTTCAACAGTCTCATCATATAGCTTAACTATATTGCTTTCCAGAAAAATTAGTTGATCATTTGCAGACGTCAAGTGGTACACGGTTTCCCAATCTGTCTCCAAAAAATTTTCATATAGAAGATCATGGTTCATGTTTTTAAAATCACGATAAGTGTAAGATTGATCTTTTAGGTCTAGTGCAAAATTATATGCAACAAAAACTAAATCATGTTTTGAAAAGCAGGAAGCGGAAAGCTGATCATATAGAAAAACTTTTGATCTATCGTCAACGAAGATTAGGTCAAGAAGTGTGCTATTAGATTTTGTAAAATGAGTTGGTGTTATAATATTGACTGGAGTAAGCCCTAGGCACTCCATACTGTCTTTTAATGAAGAATCAACTAAAAGGTTAGAGTTAAAATCACCGGTAATTGATATATCATTGTACTTCATTATCAATGCTTCAAGCTTAAGTACAAAGCTGGTAAATTCAATGGAGTTATTTGGTCTATATACGCACAGGACTAACATTTTATTGCCAGAAGATAAAATTTCAAGAAACAAATGTTCTATTTTATCGTTTGATTCCGACTTACAACAAAATTTACAGGTTATACCTGACATATATTGCAACACCACCACCACATCTCCAAGGTCTATCAGATCTAAATATTTTGTACCCCTAAAGAGATATGAGCCCGTCGGAGGTAGACTGATCTAGCCATGTCTCAGAAACACAGATAATATCTACATTTGAGTGTTGAAAAATCCACCTAAACTCATAAATTTTTGGCCTTAAACTTTGGGCATTTATATGGAATATCTGTACGCCTTTTTTCTGTTTAGCCAGAATACCAATCATGTTTGCTGTAGCGTCTCGGGAATACACACCATATGATATGTTATTTGTCATTTAATAAGACAACTAAATGAAAGATTATCAAAATCTTTCATATGGGAAATTGAAAGAAAAATGGATATCAAAATAGTTAAAAGAAAATTAATAAATAGTATGACTCAAATGCACTGGCAACATCTGGCGAATGATTCAAAATGTACTACTCTCTTTTTGTCATAACTTGGTCCATTCGTAATTTTGCTGTGAAACACTGATTGATGCCTTTTGAAACATTTATGCTTTTTGTATTGTTTTATGTAATAACATTGTCCAAATGGTGCAATTATATTGAAATATTCCATAAAGGAAATAAGACTCGTTTATGCTCTTTTACTCAGACCCTCTACATGAGAGCGAAAAAAGAGTGCAATAAGTTCTCTACACTATTCAATACTTTTTGTCGACGCTCTGTTTATGACAAAACAAAATCAATTATTTCAGTGAGTAAATATTGCTTTTTATTCGATTGTATGCCAGCATTCAAACAAGCAGGTCCTCATCGCTCTGTTTATGGCAAACCAAAAACAATTATTTCAGTGAGCTAAATATTGCTTTATTTATTTTAACAATATTACATCTAATGTTAAGGCAGATGTAAGAAAAACGAAAGTGCAATAGCAAAAGAGCCTTCAGCACAAAAGCTATTCATTTTTTGATTTCCAATGTAACATTTACTGATGTGTTCATTGAAATCGAACAGATACAGTGTAACAAAAAGGTGTTAATACACCACCCGTGAGTTCGAAGACTCATTGATTTTTTTGTGCAATCGGTGCCAATGTGCGTCGACGAATACATCTATTTTCAAGCAGAAGTGTGCTATATATATTGGCAATCAGTCATCATCAATTATATCGTCACCTAAAATCCAAAAAGACGTAACAACATTTTCATCACTTTACAGGAGAGGCAAAAAATAGTTAGATATAGAATCGGAATTTTGTGAATAAAATTACTATTTTGGGTCGTAGATGTCTAAAAGTTTGTGGGGATATGTAGTTTAGTCAATTGTAAGTATATTTAACGCCGAAATTTTATTTAAAATTTTTATCAAAAACTTTATCTATTTAATCCTTTTAATAAAATCGTTGATTTTGAAATTATGTGTTTCAAACCTTGTCAAATAATGTATTTTATTCAAACATATCGTAGTCAGTCAGAAAGAAAAATTCCGAATTTTGTTGTTACGCCATTTTGGATTTTAGGTGACGATATACTATTTGCGTTTTCTTTGTTTCTAAAGTAGATTGATTTCCCCTTAAATAATGGCGAAATGTATTATTATTACGTATACGTCACGTACTTATATTTAAATATTAAGTATACGCCATGAAGCCTTGTATTAATATTAAGTATACACTCCGGTTCACTTATTTAAAGGCACTAAAAATTCCATATTCAGCAGCGTGTATCTTTTGCAATTTGTAACCGATTGCAGAATTTTAAATTGGAAATGGAAGCTACATATTCTGCCTTTATTCAAGCGAACCAAAAAAAATAGTACATATTTTGACTTTTTTTTATAAATTGCTCAAAAAAAGTTCGGTAGATAAGAAACCACTATTGTCATGATTTTTTTTTATATCTCAAGATATCTAGCTTTTATATCCATTTTAAAATTCTGCAATCGGTTACAAATTGCAAAAGATACAGGCTGCTGAATATGGAATTTTTAGTGCCTTTAAATAAATTAACCGGAGTGTATGTCGAGGATATATAACAATTATTTTCTTCTTGTCCTAGGAGTTGGGTTTAAGGTCGACATTTGTCATATAAAATTGGAAAAATTGCAAATATTGTAGTTAAGAGTTTTTGTTTTGAAAAACAGAGTGCTGTGTGATGCTTTGTTTATAAAAAAGGGAGGTTCCCATGTCATCCTATGAAGGGATTGCGGAGTGTTTGTCACAACCAGTGATCTGTGCGCTTTCTAGTTTTATACTCACTGATTGGGACCACATTTTAACACCGGTTCCGAGCGGTATTTTGAGAAGATTATCCGAATATATCGTCTCCTTGCGGAGGCCTGTTTCTGTTTTCTTAACCTAAATGTCGAGACTTAGATATATATTTATTTTCAAAAGTTACTCCACATTGTGAGTATTCAATTTTTATGTTTTTATGACAAGTTAGAGTAAAATGATGTTACACAATAAATAAAATTAGGTTACACAATAGACTAGGCCCTAAGCCGAATTTATAATAAATAAATTTAATGACACTGCCACCATCTCAGTTCCTTTCTCTTAACTTAAATACAAACTAATAAAACAATTTAGATTTTATGATGCAATTAATTTTAAATCCAATTTTTATAGAATATCAATTTAAAAATATATTATTGTTTTTCCATTTACGATTTTGAATAAATTACTAGAAATGCGTTGTGCCAAAATCCACTCTGATTAAAATGCATCATCATCCCACAAAATGTAAATTTACAACTCAAATAATTTGGAGTAATAAAAACAAACTTTTCCAATTTGGCATTTTTTTTTCAATTTATGAAATTCTATTAAGCATAACTTTTTATGCAACTTCTTTTATGATTCGCCTTGCAATATGATTGCGATATTACAGTGTGATTATTAACAGTGTTGGCTGGCAACAGCAGAAGACAATGGTTATTATCTAATAAACTTGACCATAAACTCAGAGTCCATATCTGAACATACTCTCACACATATATCCATACACACATACACTACACAGCCACACACACTCTCTTGGTTATCCTTGGCTGTAAATCGTTGTATTCAGTTGCTGTAATGGTTTTCCATGAAGCTACCTCAATGTTATTGCCACAACAAGAGATAGCCGAAGAGGAAGTCAGACAATTCACCAGCACCAGCATAATACAAAAAACCATAAATGGACTTAACTTTAGTGAAGGTTGTGTGTGGTTGATATTGCCAACGTGGCGGCCAACAGCCACGGCAGCAGCCACATCCACCATGTCTTAACACATGCAGAATAAGACATTAACAACAAAATGCGCACTCTATAAATAACAACAACCAAAGCAACTGGAACAACAAACTTAACTATAACAACATCAACTACAACAACCATAACTACAACAACATCAACTACAACAACAACAACAATAACTACAACAACATCAACTACAATATTATTAACATTATCATTAACATTTGGTTTATGTTAAACTGCAGACTTTAAAATATGCAATACAAGCGACTACTTACTCACTCGCAGTATCGTGTAACTTCTCTTAGCCATCGCCGTCACCGATTCCACGGAAATTCCTTTGGAGATTTGTGTATAAATAACCGGATACAGTTGCATTAAAGACAACAGAAGCGAGGATATCTTTGTGGTTCCTTGAACGAGTTATGAATGTTTTTCGGTAGCCTTGAACATATTTTGTTGTTAACAACAACAGTATTGCCAACAACCCAAAGAATTGATTTATATCTCACAGACATGCAGTCTGGATGGAAATGTGCGAGGTGTGAGTGGGAAGTGTTTGTGACATAAAATTATTGCCATATTGTGTAGCAATTCATACAGGAAATGACATCTCCAAATGTTGATTATCGTACCACAGTTCGGGGTTCGGAGACAACAATTTTGTGTCAAAATTTGAATTTTCGTACAAGGGTTGTTCGCTCCATCAGCTTTATGTAAATTTTCGATTCGACCCCTATTGATTTTAATGATATCTCGTAAACATATAGGAGAGAACTAAACAATAGGGTGCACTAAGAAATCTTTTTTGTGATCTCAAAAAGTGGGTATTGCAGAGCTGATGCCGAGAAAGTCAAACTTTTTTATATGCGAGGGTACTTACACTGCGGTTTACTTATTTAAAGGCACTAATAATTCCATATCCAGCAGCCTGTATCTTTTGCAATTTGTAACCGATTGCAGAATTTTAGAATGGAAATGGAACCTAGACATCTTGAGATGGAAAAAAAATCATGACAATAGTGGTTTCTTATCTAAAGAACTTTTTTGAGCAATTTATAAAAAAGTCTAAAAATGTGCTATTTTTTTAGTTCACTTGTATAATTTTATTGAAAACTATTTTTTGTTTTTGAAGTAGCGGCGTATAGGAACTAAATCTATCAAAGTCAAGATTTTATGCTGCTGCTAAACTCAGATTTAATGCTGCTGCTAAAATCAGATTTTATGCTGCTACTAAAACCAGATTTTCTGCGACTGCGAAAGAGAATAATGACGTGTTAAACAAAAATGAGCGAGCAAGAAAGCAATGAAAGAGTGGTGTCGCAGGGGTGAGGCAAACGAAATTGTGTCTATAGCGTATGTATTAACATAATAATGTATGTATGTACATGTGTCTGTTGCTGTTGTTGAACGGAGATATAAAGCATAGTCACGCAAAATTTCGAAAATGTTGGTAATAGGGCGTTTTAGCGATTTTTAGTTTCAGAAATTTTCGTTTTAGATATTTTTTTAAAAATTGAAAATGATGCCGTATTCAAGTAATCCACAGGTAAAAAAATTATTATTTTTGGGATTATACGCACCGTTTTCGAGTTATAGTCTTTTTTTATGTTAGCGATTTTGTTATTTGGCGATTTAAAAAAGAAAAATTATTCCATACGCATTGGACCACTATATGGAAAAACCTTAGAAACCCATAAAAATTATATATTTTTTCGATGGTACACGCTCCGTTTCCGAGATATAGACATTTTGACATTACTGTGGTGAGACTTAGTGTGATGAGACAGTAGTGTGGTGAGATATATCAACTGGGTATATTCGTCTTGTCGATAACAATAAAATATTCATGGATTTTAATGACCATCTTTTGATTTCGTAAAGAGACATATATGTCAACCGTTGTTTTTGTTCAAAGCATAACAAATTCTGGGTCTCTACGGCGTAAAATTTTAATATGTATTCTGACCATATTCCGCGGTGGATGATATCTGTATATAGGGTTCTCCAATGTGATTGATATGATTTGTAACTAACGTTTCGGCCATTTGGTGTATGTCATGATCTGTCATTTTTTTTCATTGTAGTCAGTAATGTTTACAATTTCATCATGGAGAGACATACGCAAGAACAACGTTTAAAAATTATTCAATTTTTTTTACCAAAATTATCGTTCTCCAATTGCAACTTTTTCTGCGCATTTGCCATTTTATGGTCATAAGAATCGTCCACCTATGCTCGCTATCGAATTGTTGGAAATTACGAGCGTACATTTTCTTTACATAAATTTCAAGTGCCAATAAGTCAAAGAACTGCTCGAAGTAATGAAAATATTGGTGCCGTTCAGGCAAGTGTTGCTGAAGACCGAAATTTATCGATTCCAAGACGTTGTCAACAATTAGACAGTCTCAAACCATAACCTGGCAGATTTTGAGAAAAGAATTGGGCTTGCATTCACATAAACTTGTTATCCCTCAAGAACTGCAACCATGACTCCTAAACGTAATGAATTTGCTGATTTTGTCATGGTACAACTAGAAAACGGTAACGGTTTTTTTAAGAAAATCATCTTCTCCGATGAGGCTCACTCTCATCTGAGTGGTGCGGTAAATAAACAAAACTGTCGATTCTGGTGCGAAGAAAATCCACTAATTATTCATGAACACCCATTACATTCATCAAAATTGACAGTTTGATGCGGTTTTTGGTCTGGTGGAATCATCGGTCCGTACTTCTTTCGAAATGAAGCTGGCAACACCGTTACTGTCAATGGAGAGCGGTATAGATCGATGATAAGCAACTTTTTATGGCCGAAATTGGAAAAAGTTGATCTTGACAACATCTTGTTCCAAAAAGTCTTCCAAAGTCTTCCAAAAGGCTACGTGCGACACAGCACGTGCATCAACCGAATTATTGAGAGAACAATTTGAAGATTCGATATTTTTAAGAAAGTTATGAAATGCGAATTCGAAGGCGACACTATCGAGTATTTAGCCATGAAAAAAGCTTCTCACAATAGCGTTCGGAACCGATGTAAAACTGTAGGTCGCAATCAATGAGTGTAAAACCCGAACACGCACAGCTCAGTGGATGTGAGAAGCTCTCCCTAATGTAATTAAACGTTTCACTGTGTCCACACTCTCACTCCAGCAATTTTCAATGGCATAACTTTGCTGCGACTGCGAGGCCAGCATTTTCTAAAACTATTAGATAATTATAAGGAAGGTAGGTATTAAGGGATTAATGGTATTTGCGCAAAAGGCAAAGATTTGGAGTAGTTCAAATTTGTCTGACCCCGACTCTATGCATATAAATACCTAAGACTCCGACTCCGAAATAAAAGACAGTGAATTGCATACATTCATAGAATATCATACAAATACTCAAGGAAGTAATGAAAGTATGTTATTCCAAAGCACTTTTAAATTTTGTCCTTCTGGCCGTATACAAATTTGGTCCTTCGAGTCATAACCATTTGGTCCTTCCATCCGGATAAACAGATATAATAAAATAAATATTTTCCAATTACTCCTCATGAGGGTGAAAGGGCGGGATTTTTAGGTTACATACTCATACTGAAAACCATTCAGTTTCCTACTGGTTCTGAATGGTTTTGTTAGACAATTTTTTATACTCACATATAACACATTTGTAATCTTTTGAAAGGGTAAGATAAATGATTTCAAGGCAAATAAAGGAATGAGAAAGTCCTTAAAATATACGCTGACAATTAACGGCCCTAGCAACATATTGCAGAGAACATGTAACGGGTTCTTCAACAGAGACGCTATAAAAGTAAATCGATAGGGACAGCAAACGACGTCATATTTTTTCCCGCTCTTCAGTAAGGTTTGCCATTTCATCATGGAAAGATATACGAGCCAATAACGAGTCGAAATTATTAAAATTTACTACCCAAATTTGGAGTCAGTGGCCCCAACTTTGAGAGCGCTACTTCCAATTTATGGTCGTCATAATCGTCCTACCAGATCAACAATTGAGCGTCTAGTGGAAAATATTGAATCCACAGCACAGTACAAAATGTTCCCGTGCCAGTGAGACAAAGAAGTGCCCGTAGTGTCGAGAATATTGCTGCCGCTGAGGCTTCAGTTCAAGAACGCCCAAATGTGTCTCTCACACGTCGTTCTCAAGCGTTGGGCATCTCTGTGACATCGTTGTGGCGAATTTTGCGAAAAGATCTTGGCCTACATCCTTACAAGATCAAATTGACGCAAGAACTGAAGCCGTTTGACCACCATAAGCGTCGTATGTTCGTGAATTGGGCTGAGCAACAACTTGAAAATGATTCGGATTTTCATCGGAAAATCATCTTCAGCGATGAGGCTCATTTCTGGCTGAATGGCTTCGTCAATATGCAAAATATGCGTTATTGGTCAGAAAGCAGTCCACACGTAATCCATGAGTCATCATTGCATCCCGAAAAAATTACGGTTTGGTGCGGTTTATGGGCCGGCGGCGTCATTGGGCCGTACTTCTTCCGTGATGATCAAGACCGGCACATTACAGTGAATGCGAATCGCTACCGTTCAATGATAACCGAATGTTTTTGGCCCCAATTGGATAATATGGTCTTGGAGGACATGTGGTTCCAACAGGACGGCGCCACAAGCCACACAGCGAATGCCACAATCAATTTGTTGGAAACCAAGTTTTTTGAACGTGTTATCTCACGAAATTGCCCAGTCGATTGGCCGCCTCGGTCGTGCGATTTGACGCCGTTAGATTATTTCCTGTGGGGCTACGTCAAGGCTAGGGTCTACGCCAACAAGCCAGCGACGATTGATGAACTTCGTACGAATATCGAACGTGAAATTGCAGCAGTATCGGCCGATTTATGCTTGAAAACCGTCGAAAATTGGGTTCAGCGTCTGGACTTCTGCAAGCGTGCCCGTGGATGCCATGCAAAAGAAATCGAGTTCCATACATAATGGCATCGAACGTACTTTCACAGGAATAAAGAATTTCATTGGTATCTAAAACCGGGATACCCTTTATATGCCTGCAAACATTGTTTTCATGAATTGAAGATCTGCTGCTTTGTGGTTTCTGTGTTATCTGTTATCTTTTCAGCAGTTTTCAACAAACAAATCAAAATTTTGGTCCCAGAAACATATATTATACCCTATTAATCATTGTGTCCCAACAATGTCATATTGCATAGCAATCACAATATGTTTGGGCAAAAGTGTACTATATTTCCGACAAGCTACAAACACTTTATATGTACATCCAAACAATACAAAAGACTGACTTTGCAGCGTATTCGTATGTACATCATATGAATATTCTCAACTCTTATCTCGAATCAACTGAAGCGAAATGTGGTGCACAAAATTAAAATTTTTCAAAAATACGTGTTTATGATATTAAATCAAGAATTGGTCTATTAAATTTGGAATAAAAAAATAATAGAAAACGTGTTCAGATTCAGAGTCGGCGCTGTGCGGCAATATAATGTCCATAACCCAAATTTGTAGTTTAAAAGCGTTTGTTAGCTGTAGCGTGGTGGATTAATTCCAATAAGATATCCATAATCTTTGAATCATCCATGACGAAACCTGCTACACCTTTCTAATGTGTTCATTTGTACAACAGTGTTATTATTTTAAATCCTTGTTTACATTTGTTTATTATAACACTAATTTTATCGTTGAATCTTAAACTACGACTAGTCTCGTCAGACTAACTAGTATTATTATTAATATTCAACATTAATTACTTAACGCATTTTAAATAATCTACAAAAATTAATATATTTAAAATCCTTCATATTCAAATAAAGCTTTAACAAATTTACTTCGACTATTCCAGTAATTAGTTATTTTCCTCCGAATGCCTGCTGCTGTCGGCTGCGACTTGTGTGTTTGCCACAGTTGCAGTCGTAGCAAACGAAAACAGTTTGTGTGTATGCTGTTTCGTCAAGTTCGGTTCCAATCCCTTTCATTGGTAATAAAGCCCTTTAAAAATTAAAGTTTCAAACTCTAAATAGTAAATTAAGCTATTTAAGGCTTTGAAAGTTTTTCAAAAAAAAAACTTACATGAGGTGTCAGGGGACACCCGGTTGGAACGAAGTTCCTTTCGCTATATATTATGTACTAGTTAGTTCCAACACCGGTAAGGCGGCCGTTGAAAATACGATAATTTAAATGGATCTTTAAGAAAATTTACTTTTTTAAAATGATAAACTTTTTCATGAATTTTTTTTTTATAGAATGTATTTTTTCTTAAGACAGGTCCTTTTCCAAGAATATGTATTATATTTTCCCGAAAAGGTAATTTTTTAAAGAGAAGTACTTTTTTTATTAAAAGTTAATGTTGTTTTAGGAAAAGAGTATGATTTTTTTTCCAAAGTACTTTTTTTAAGAACATGTACTTTTTAAAGAAGTGGTACTCTTTTTAGGAAAAGGTTATTTTTTTCAGAAAATGTACGTATTTTCAGAAAGGCTTCTTATCTCAAGAAAAAAAGAAAAGGTATTATTTTATTTAGAATTTTTTGTAAGAAAATGTGGTTTTTTAAGTGAATGTATTTTGTTGATTTTTTGTTGTTTTTTTTAAGAAATGGGAATTTTTTTAAAATTGGTCCTTTTTCAAGATAGGTACATTTTGAAGAGTAGGTACTCACAAGAACGGTTATTCTGTTTCAATAAGCAAGTAATCTTTAAAGAAAGGTACTGTTTTGAGAAAAGGTACTTTTTTGAGAAAATAACTTTTTATAAAATGTACTTTTTTGAGAAAAGGTACTTTTTTCGAGAAAATTTCCTTTTTTGAAAAAATATACTTTTTTGAGAAAATGTACTATTTTGAAAAAATATACTTTTTTGAGAAAAGGTACTTTTTTGAGAAAAGTTACTTTTTGTAAGAAAATTTACTCTTTTTAAGAAAAAGTACTTATTTAAGATGAGGTAGTTGTTGTAAGAAAAGGTACTTTGTATTTTATTTTTTTTTAGAAAAAATTTAAGTTTTTTGAGAGAAAGCACTTGTTTAAGAAAATTTCCTTTTTTTCACTTTTGGTTTTCGAAATTTACTTTTTATTGGGTTCAAAACTACAATATACATATACTAAATATTGGTGACAGGCTCCACCTACAAAACTTCTCATTAAACAAGAAATTTCCCAACATATGTTAGTCGAGACACAAACCAAAGCAAAAGTACCCAATATAAATAGTTGATAATACTGGGTTGTAAAAAAATTAGTCTTTTCATTTAGCCCCTATCCCGCAACGGGCGATAAGGAACTTCGTTCCAAAAAAAAAACATTTTAAAAAATTCTAAAACTATTTTTATAAAATGTGAATCATTATTCATAAATTTGCAATCAGTTTCTCTGTATCAGTTTTAACTGTTTCTAAGCTGCGATTTTCAGATATCAACGTATCGAGATATCATGTTTTCAAGATATTGTACTTTTTTTTCAAAATATGTTTGGATACTTAAATTTTGAACACGATTTCAAGTAAGACATCATAAAAGGAACATTAAGTTCTTTACGGTATTTTTCTCTATTATGTTCAGAATGGCCACATGGCCGTTAACTCGAATCGACAAAATTTAGTTTTTTTTCTCTTTTTTATATTTATGCCCTGTTCCTCGATCTGAAACGAAAGCCAGTCACTCAAATTCGAGTGGAATTTGATTCCTTTAAGCCAACAGGTTTCATTCGACTGAATTTATTCCCGATCGCAACTACCACAAAATTCGAAATTTAGCAATTTTAGGGTTTCGTTCGACTTGAAATAACAAACTGGTGGAACCAGGATCATATTTCTTTCGACTGTAATACAAACGAATGCTTTCGGATGACATTGAGGAACAATCATGGAACCACCACTAGCATGTGACTTGAGTTTATAATTAATCAACGACTCTATTCCCCTTCCCTGCTCCTGTTTCCCAGCAATAAAATATTATGTTACATTCTGTAAAATATTTTATTCACTCGCATTAAATATTTTATGAAACTTTTTCGAAATGACTTCTGCCACAGCGTCCAACAGTCGTTATTAACATTTCACTCAGGATTTCTTTAATTCTTCTACTGTTAAATAGTTCAAAAGTTCCTTAAGTTGATTTGCGGCTCCCCAAAGAGTATTTTATTGCCTGTTCCCCTTCCCACGTCCTCTCCTGGCACTGCCATTAAACTTCACAAGCGTAATTTAAAAGTGTCTCTCTTTCTCTGTCGCACACACTTTATTTTATCACCGACCAATGTGGCCAATTCCCTTTTTCCATTTAAGTAGAAAATTATTTAATATCTCTCAGGAATTGTCCCTACTCGTTTCGTTTCCTTGTCCCATTACTGAAGATTGCAGAGCATGGAAGCAGCCATTATGGTAATTTTGTGCAATTTTAAGAATATCCTATAAATTTCTATAAAATTGTCTTTAAGGATATAAAGTTTTAAAGGAATTTCAAGATGGTCGGGTGTATCTGTAAGTGTGTGTGTATTAGTATGTTCTTTAAATGAAGGCCAGTGTCCTGTAACGAGTATATGTTTTAGAATAGTTATGGCAGACTTAGGACCAGAAGCAACACCTAAACATTATTGATTTTGTGTCCTGAAATCATTAAATACTTTCCTTAGCTCCCTTTTTGTGTCCTGGTGTTCTTGTCCTACTAGGATATTATTTCCCATTTTATCATGTGTCTGCTTTTCGTTACTTTGCGATACAAAGTTGCATTATCCTTACTGTGTACGAAGAGAAATGCAAAAAACACATCTAAAAATGCTAAAAAATCCTTCGAAGAGATTCGAGGGTAATGCACTTTACTTAGGGATGGATCTGCAACATCTAAACTTATACTGGTTTTTGCTTTTCGTAAACAATTTTCTTCTTATTGTATATGGAGCATTCGTTGGCCTCGAGGTTGGCAAAGGAAGTAATGCCTACGAAAAGCCTCCAGCCTCAGCAGCAATATAATGGAAAACTTTTCAGGGAAATGCATTATTTAAAAGCTTACGGGAGTGTGGGGGGAGGGAAGTATTGAAAAGTTATATTCTAGCATTATTTATTCGCAAATTAAAAATGTCGCAAAACTTTTATTTTGTATTTTGCTTGAGTGTGAAAATTGTATATCCTTAAAATGCAACTGACTTTTTCCTGTATGTGCAATTTTTTCCGTCCTTTTTGAAGGGAAAAGTGGCTTCGTCTATTCTCGCTTGGATTCGTTTATGTGATTGAATAAATGTTTATAATACGTTTATTTGTCACCGAAAAGAAAATCTCAAATAGTTGGAAAAGTAAACTTATGTCTCGACATAAGAAGCGCGTTAGGAATATTTGATGAAGTTGAACTCTGCCAAAGAGCGGACAAAGCAGATTGCACTGGATTGCCACAAGGCTTGTAGACGGGCAATCGTTGAACGTCTTGCATTTTGAAATATTATATCGATTTTTTTTTGCTGTGTGTGCAATATCAGGGAAAATGTAGGATGATAATATATAATAGGGGTTGTATTTGGTAAAGAGAAAAACATTTAGTTTAAATATTGTTTAAATCAACAAGTCAGAGAACGTCTTACAAACCATAATGGCACAGCAATCTTTGAATATCAGCGATTTTTCTGGTATAAGGAATTACTCAGGGGAAATGTAGATAAGTGAGTTGTGTAGTCAATGTCGATTAACTGATTTATCTAGCTCTGTTTAGGTGGCTTGGTTGACAACATTTCCTATAATAATATATTATCCTAGGATGTTGCGCTTAACGTTCAATAATCACTGGCGTATAATTAATTTAAATATTCACTTCAATCTGGTGGCGTATGAGTAATTAACGATGGATTCAACGAAAACTATGGCAATATATGGAAAACAAAATAATACAAATTGCGGGGAATACACCACACATCAGATTAATTTGCATGTTTATATGGTATAATGAAAATAAATTTGTATGGGTGCACACGTTCATGAAGAAAGTGTTCGTCAATCAGAGCAAATATCAAAACCATTTTGATATTTCGCACTGGTAGGCGTATCGTGTATTCCCTGCTACAGAATACATGTCAATCATACAATACAAATATGCAGCTGCATTTCATTAATCAAAATTATTGCTCGGTAAAATATTTCTACATAGTTTAATATGTTGTATTTGTCGTTAGCCATTTCTTGCCCTACAAGCGTATACTTGTTATTAATTCTTTAAATAGTGTACAACTGTGCGTATAATAAATATTGTTATAATTCAGTGTCTTATGCTTCAAACTCTATTTTGTGTCTTTTATATCTTGATTTTTTCATGGAGTCTTTACCCATTAGGTATGTAAACTACGGACTACATATCAAACTAGATAACCAACCCATTACGACGATTGCTCGTACCAAAATCGCGGTAGTGAGGCGGATACAAGTTGACAAAAGGCTAGTACTTTTAAGATCGACTTTAATATTTTACAGAAAAAATTTGAATTTGAAGAAACAGCTGGAACAAAATAAGAGTTTTCGAATCTTGAATAATATAATGTGCTATATTTTGAAAATTAGAGTCACAGTAAATGCTGTTTTGAGGTCAGCACTATACAGTAAAGGCAATGAATTACATTTTGCCGGCTTAAATTACAAGGTTACTATAAAGTCCAGAAATAAACTGTTAGACTGTTTTTATCGAACGATATATTTCGAAAACTAGAGCCATTATAAAATTTTAAGTAATAAAGGTTTGTGAGTTTTAAAGACAATCTCGAAGGTAGCGCTTATATGGAAGACTGTGAAATGATCACGAAGTAGATCATGCTGTAGAAGGATCGAACCAGTTGGCAAGATGTGCTAACCTTGTAATATGAGCCTATAGGATTGAACTGAGTGATTCAATAAGACTGTAGATTATCTTTTATAAATAAAGCACACCAAAGTTTGTCGAAATTATTTTTTATTCTTTGATCATGTTTTCTAGTCTATGACATTTATGTAGGAAACACAAAATCCGTTAAATGTCTATCACAACTCCTCTGGCAACACAGGATGCTCGTATCAAACTTTTCCATGACTTTTTGGCCTATGATATCCAGGCAGTAGGTAAAATGCAATAACCTGGTAGACGTGGTTTGACTCCCGCCACCGTTCATATTGGCAGTGAATATACAAAAACGAAAATGAAATCGTAATCAACAGCTTTTTGTTGACGACCCCCGCAAACGTTATACGGACCACGATTTAAGAATATGTACCTGGAATGTGAGAACACTAAACAGGACGGGTGCCACTTTCCAACTGGGGGATGTCCTCGAAAAATATAAAGCTGACATCACCGCATAGCCACAATTCGCATCAAAGCGAAATATTTCAACATCTCGTTAGTTTGTGTGCACGCACCGACTGAGGATAACGACGATGAGGCCACAGAATCATTGTGAGCGTCAGCAGGAAGTACACGAACGTTGCCCTGACCTCGACAAAATGGGAAAGGAAAGCGTCTTTCAACTAACAATCGGTAATCACAGTCTACATGATACGACCTCCGATAATGCAAGAAGACTGATAGACTTCGGCGCGGCAAAGAACATGGTAGTTAGTAGCACATGATTCCTACATAAGGTGACCTGGATATCTCCTGATCAGAGGACGAAGAACTAGATTGATCACTCGGTAATAGATAGCAGGCACTCTTCTAGTGTAATGGATGTACGTGTGATTCGAGGTGTCAATATCGACTCGTATCATTACCTGGTGGCTGCGAATGTTCGCACAAGACTGAGCAGGGCGAAAAACGAGGGAAGCCGAATACAGGAAAAGCTGGATATTGACAAGCTACAAATACCGGAGATATCAATGTCCTATCGACAGAAACTATCTCTCCTGCTAGAACAGAATACCCCCTCCCGAAGACTCAGATGCGCAGTGGAAGCACCCATTCTTTGGAAACCGCTGCAAGGACTGAACTTGGCTATCAAAAACCGCGGAAGGATAAGCCATGGTACGACGAAGAATGTCGCATTGCAACTGATGAAAAAGACGCTGCACGTATGGCAACGAAACAGTCAGTTACAACGCGTGTGCGAGTGAGCGGTACAAGAGGCTGAGAAGGGAGGAAAACCAACTATTTAGGCGGAAAAAATTGGCAGTGGGAGCAGAGAGAGGGTGAAAAGACCAAAATTTCCAGGATGAATGGTGAATCCCGAAAGTTTTTCCAGAGGGTAAGAAGATCGAACAACGGGCCTAATAATGGGCTGCCCTCCTGCAAGGACGAGAATGGGAATCTGGTGACTGAGAAGCAGTGTGTGCTCAAAATGTGGAGAGCCCACATTTGAGCCCTACTCCAATCAGATTCTTCCACTGAAGATCAGGAGGTAATGACAGTGGACGATGGTGTAGATTGTACCCTGCCCCCAACCAAGACGGGATTAGAACGGCGATTTCCCGCCTTAAGAATAATAAAGCCGCTGGTGCGGATGGCATACCCGCTGAACTTTTTAAGGCAGGTGGTGAAGGACTGCTAGCCCACATGCATCGATTTATTTGCGGTATATGGCTGGGGGAATCTATGCCCGACGTTTAGAGTCTAAGTGAATTATGTCCTGTATTCAACAAGGGTGATCCATGTCTCTGTTCCAACTATCGCAGTATCAGTCTTTTATCCATCGCGTATAAGGTCTTGTCGAGCGTATTATGTGAAAGACTAAAGCCAATTATTGAAAACCTGATTGGACCTTATTAGTGTGGTTTTAGATCAGGCAAGTCCCGACTGACCAAATATTCACGCTACGCCAAATCTTGGAAAAGACTCAAGAAAGCCAAATCGATACATACCACCTTTTTGTCGATTACAAAGCTGCTTTCGTGGCTAAAACTGTACGAAGCTATGTATGAACTTGGTATTCCGGCAAAATTGATCCGCCTCTGTAGAATGACGCTGACCAACACCAAATCAGCAGTGAAAGTGGGGAAAGACCTCACTGAACCATACCGTACCAAGCGAGTACTGAGACACGGCGACACAGTTTCGTGCAATCTCTTCAACATCTTAATGGAGATAATAATGAGAAAAGCTTCAGTAACTACGAACAAAACAATTAACACGAAAAGCCAGATGTTGCTGGCGTATGCTGACGACATTGACATCATTGGGCGATATATCCGAGAATCGGAAAGGAATCAGCGAAGGCGGGTCTTACTATTGATGAGGGCAAGACAAAATTGATGGTGTTAACGACTAAAGAAACCTCTCGACTTGGTCTGCAATTAATGGTAGACAACCGATTTAATTTTGAAGTGATAGATGAATTTGTCTACTTTGGATCCGCCCTGAACAAGGACAACAACGTCAGCCTGGAGATAGATAGGAGAATTGTGCTTGCAAATAGATGCTATTTTGGGCTCAGCAAGCAGTTTAGGAACATATCCCTCTCTCGACGGACAAAAGTCCAGCTATATCAGACTCTCATTTTACATGTCTTGACATATGGCTCCGAAACTTGAATCATATCGCAAGTGGATGAAAAATAGCTGAGAGTATTCGGTAGAAAAATTCTCCATAAAATATATGGTCCTGTTCAAGAAAACGTCGAGTACCGACGTCGTTGGAATCTGGAGCTGACATAGCTAGGCGAATCATATTAGGTCAATTGCGTTGGCTATACCATGTTATCAGAATGGACGAAGATGAGTCAGGGCGAAAGGTTTTCGATAACGTACCCGATGGAAGCAGGAAAAGAGGAAGACCGAGACTCCGCTGGAAAGACTATGCCAAAGAATCCCTCTGTATCCTTGGTGCTACCAACTGGCGACAAAAGGCGAAGAAGGATAGAACCAGTTGGAGAAATTGTTAAAATTAATTTAATTTGTTTATTTGTTTGCTTAATTAATATGTGTAAGACAACCTGCCCCATGAGGTTGTAAAATAGTCAATAAAATTAAGAAGGATCATCTTCGACAGCAATCATAAAATAAATAAATGGTTTCCCGTTACTCCCACGAGGGGATTAGAGAGAGCTTCTCACAACCAGTGAGCTCTGCGCGTTCTAGTGTTACACTCACTGATTGGGACCTACAGTTTTACACCGGTGCCGAACGGTATTTTGAGAAGCTTTTTCATGGCTAAATACTCGATAGTGTCGCCGTCACTAAGCGAGGTGAACGCCGTTGAAAGAAATTTAAGGTGGTCAGAGTAGGGATTGAACCCATGCCCTCATGCACAAGAGCCGCGCACACTATCATTGCACCACCGACGGCAGCAGTCACAGCAGTCGCGCAGCCGAATATCTGGTCAAAATGATCACTAAGGTGGTGGGGTTTTGAAAGTTTTTGTATTCATAATAGTAAAGTAGTATTCAGTATTCAGAAACTCATAATTCCCAAAATTCGAAGAAATATGCGCATATTTTTGAACTACAAATACAATTTCTGTCCAGATTAGACATCAACACATGAAATTTATTCAATATTAAAATTAAATCTTAAAGAAAGAAACCAACATCTCACATTAGCTATTAATCAAAAAAAGGCATTGATATAAATTGCATTTTTACGTTATCCTTTTTCCGTCTCCTTCAACATAAGGGAATTGTGGCACATTTCTAATGAATTTGGGAAGGGGCATAATACAAACATGAATTATCCATTATCACAAATTTGCAACCAAATCTCCCCTGAGGTTAAGTAGGAAATAAGTCGCAGATACTTTTTTTCACACATGAACACGGAAACTAAACTTTGGTTCAAGTGACTCAAACATTTGTTCCAAATGCACGATGGATTTGCGGTCCAATAGGATTTAAATGTAGATTGGAAAAACGTAAACAATAAATTATTTTAATTTAAACCATTCATTCATCACATTCTGCGCTGAAACCTCAAATGAATACAAATTCTTTGAATTGTTTTCCAATAATTCTTATATTGCAAATTTAATGAAATGCTGCCGCCCCACGTGTTGGTTGCTTGTTTTCTCTGTGCACTCACCGCATTTGCGTGCAAGTAACGCATTTACTCCACTGTACCTGCACAAGTGTGCGTGTGTCGTTTGGGTGCTCAGTTGATATTTCACTAGAATATGCACCAACATTAACGAGTCTGAAAGCCATTCATTCGCTGTTTTGTTGTGGAGTAATTGTGTACAGTGTTGGGTTATACGTTTACCAAAAAATAAAATACCACAACAACAATTATTTGATTGTGCATTTGATAAGCAAATTACTTACTGCAGTGTTGCCACATTCAACAATACAAACCATGTATTGCGTCATGCTTTGTTAAATATTCTGTCCATGCACAGTGGGGGATTTGTTATAAATAATTACAGTAATACAGCCATTTCTAAACGAGTTAGCCTTGCTCTTGCATTTAACAAAATCCGTTTCCCATTACATCCCATTGAAGGGATTGAGGAGTGCTTCTCCCAACCAGTGAGCTGTGCGCTTTCTAACTTTGTCACTCACTGACGGGGACCTATTGTTTTAGATTGGTTCCAACCGTTATTTTGAGAAGCCTTTTCATGGCCAAGTACTCGATAGTATCGCCAACTAATAATTTGTTCCGTATCAGCAAATGTTGTGCATATCAATTGATTTGTAATTCAGTTTTGGTTGCAAGAACTGAAATATTTAGCTGAAGCCAAAGCAACAAAATGTGTTCTGTCAATCGAGTTTTAGTTCTAGCAAGCAAATTATCCTGTAGTAGTGAATATTATATTTGTTGGATTCGGTTGTACCAAATAATATATTGGTATGCTCAATTAATTTCTCGAATTCGACGGCTGTCACAAGCTTTTGTTGATGTCATATCCCATTCTGAATAAATAATTAAAATAATATAAACTATTATTATTTGAATTTGAATTTTGTTAGTTTTTGGTTAATGTATGAGAAATTCATACTACAACCTTACAACACAAGTCATGTACATTTTTCGAATTGAGAAATGGTTGGTTTTTTTGTTGGAAATAATAGACAATTCAGTTCAACACACACTCACTGGCATGACTAGTTTCGAACTCCATGACAAGTTCATCATCAGATGCCTAACTACTGTGCCTGAATTGATATCAGTCGTATATATATGATCATCAATCTTAAATATATGCAAACTCAATTCTGCAATTCACATGTGCGAATTAGTATCGATCGAAGATTCCTAAGTATCAACATCACTGAAAGGCCCCTAATTCCAACAACAAGAACAGACAGAATTTTTCCACCAAGTTCTTCTTTTCCTCATGCATTCTCGCATTATTGCAGTGCCTTGAGGTGAGTTTTAATCAATATCACAGAGTTGTATTTTTCCGTGGTATAGCATTTTTGAAGACCGTGCTAGTGTCAGTTACATTTATTTGAATTTGAATTTTGTTGACCGATCTTGTTTGTTTTTTGGTTAATGTATGAAAAATTCGTACTATTTATACTAATTTGCTGAATTTATACTACAATTCACATGTGCGAATTAGTATCGATCGAAGATCCCTAAGTATCAACATCACTGAAAGGCCTATAATTCCAACAACAAGAACAGACAGCATTTTTCCATCATGTTCTTCTTTTCCTTTTATTGATCTTCGATAGATATTAATTCACACATGTGAATTGCAGAATTGAGTTTGCATATATATACGATTGATAATCAACCGATGGTATCAATTCAGGCACAGTAGTTAGGCATCTGATGATGAACTTGTCACGAAGTTCGAAACTAGTCATGCCAGTGAGTGTGTGTTGAACTGAATTGTCTATTATTTCCAACAAAAAACCAACCATTTTTCAATTCGTAAAATGTACATGACTTGTGTTGTAAGCTTGTAGTATGAATTTCTCATACATTAACCAAAAATTATTATTATTTGTAACCAGAGTTCGCATTTCGTGGGAAATGAGTTACCCTGGGTGACCCATTATTATTGCCATTGGGAATGGAAAGTGATCGTTTACCCCTAATTCACAGGGTATGCGTAAAATAACTGGCAGTTATCCGCGACGATGGGGAATTATCCATCACGGTTACCCATTACGCATGGATTATGGGCAACCCATCACAATTTTTAATCGAAAATATGAAAAAATTAGAATAAATGTCGAAGTGAAGTGTCGAGGAGTGAATCAATGAATAAATGTCTATATCTCGGAATCGGAGCGTCAATGAATTATGAGTAAAATAATTAAAATATACAAAATTATTTGTATTTGTAACCAGGGTTCGTATTTCTTGGGTAATGAATTACCCTGGGTAACCCATTATTATTGCCGTTGGGAATGGACAGCGATCGTTTAGCCATTATCCACAGGGAATGGGTAAAATAATGGTTGGTTACCCACGACGATGGGGAATTATCCATCACGGTTATCCATTACACATCGGGAATGGGTAAGTGGCCTTTACCCTTTACCCACGGCGATGGGTAATGGGTTGTTCAGGGTAACCCATCACCACATTTGATTGATAATATGAACAAATTAGAAAAAATGTGTATATCTCGGAAACGGAGCGTCAAATTGAAAAAATAACAAATTTCTGTGAGATTCTGAGAAAGTTCCACAAAATGATCTAATTCGTATTGAAATCGCCAAAATAAGAAAATCGCAAAAATAAAAAAAATTTTCTATACCTCGGAAACGGTTGTCGAATTGCAAAAATAATACATTTTTTACCTCCACGGGAGACTGTAACCACTGTATGTATTTAATACGGCATCACTTTCTTTTAAACAAATCTCTAAAACTAAAATTTTTCGAATAAAAAATCGCTAAAACGCTTTTATGCATATATTTTGGAAACGGAGCGTTCAATCGAAAAATAACCAATTTTTTCGGGTTTCTAAGGGGTGTGTCATAATGTGGTCCAATCAGTATGGACAACTTTCTTTGAAAAAAAATCGTTAAAATAAAAAAATACCAATATCTCGAAAGCGGTGCGTCCAAACGCAAAAATAATAATTTTTTTACTACCATAGGAGGCTTTAACCAATGGATGATGCCATTCATAAAAAAAAATCAATGAGTGTTCGAACTCACGGATGATGTGTTAACACCTTTTTGCTACACGGTACCTGTTCGATATCTATGAACACATTAGTAAATGTTACATTGGAAAATAAAAAATAATAGTTTTCTTCGGCCCGGCCGAACTTAACACCGTTTCTACTTGTTTTTGTATACACCGGGCAATGCTGAACATCAAATGACTCGCTTTGTTTGGCCATAGCAACAACAACGAAGCAACCAAACACACAACATCACACATACTTTGTCCGAAGTAGCTGACGTATACGTGTGTCACATAACCACATGTTTGCCATATCAACAGCAACGAAACAGCCAAACACACAACATCACACATACTTTGTGCGAAGTAGCTGACGTATTAGTGTGTCACCATAACGTCGACTGCAAATGAAATTTTGCGTGGCTGTGCTTTATATCTCCGTTCAAAAACAGCAACAGACACATGTACATACAGACATACATTATTATGTTAATACATACGCTATAGACACAATTTCGTTTGCCTCACCCCTGCCACACCACTCTTTCATTGCTCTCTTGCTCGCTCATTTTTGTTTAACACGTCATTATTCTCTTTCGCAGTCGCAGAAAATCTGGCTTTAGCAGCAGCATAAAATCTGGTTTTAGCAGCAGCATAAAATCTGGTTTTAGCAGATTTTGACTTTGATAGGTTTAGTCCCTATACGCCGCTATAGATGTTAACACATCAAAAAAATCCAATGAGTATCCGAACTCACGGGCGATGTGTTAACACCTTTTTGCTACACGGTACCTGTTCTATTTCTATGCACATTCGTAAATGTTACATTGGAAAATAAAAAACAGCGTTCAATCATATGATGACGTTTAAATAATATTAATATTTAAAATTATTTAAAGACCAGTGCAGGCACATGTGTCATTATTTTCTTGGTTAAAACTTTTTGTTTTAGTCCCACAAAAGTCAAAGAGTGCAAAGAACAGACACTTGTATATACATACATACTTTGTTATATTCGTACATACGCTACACAAGTTCACAAAATTGTCGCTGCTCTCTTGCTATCTCATTTTTATATACGTATAATACGTCATTACTCTCTTTGCTCTGAGAGTGTTCCGCACCCACATTTTATTGGACTTACCTTTCACAATAATAAAAAAACAACAACACCAACAACAACAACTACTACTACTACTACTGATATGTTGGTGATTTATTTGTGATTGCTGTGCCGTGGAGTGTTTGTGTGGGTGGTGGGTGTAGGGGAGGGTACCTAAAAGAAAAACTGTTAAGGGAATGCAAAGAGTGGAGAGTGTAATTGTCATGGGGGAGGGTATATAAGCTTCGGACCGGCCGAACTTAACACCGTTTCTACTTGTTTTTGTATACACCGGGCAATGCTGAACATCAAATGACTCGCTTTGTTTGGCCATAGCAACAACAACGAAACAACCAAACACACAACATCACACATACTTTGTCCGAAGTAGCTGACGTATTAGTGTGTCGCCATAACGTCGACTGCAAATGAAATTTTGCGTGGCTGTGCTTTATATCTCCGTTCAACAACAGCAACAGACACACGTACATACATACATACATACATTATTATGTTAATACATATGCTATAGACACAATTTCGTTTGCCTCACCCCTGCCACACCACTCTTTCATTGCTCTCTTGCTCGCTCATTTTTGTTTAACACGTCATTATTCTCTTTCGCAGTCGTAGAAAATCTGGCTCTAGCAGCAGCATAAAATCTGGTTTTAGCAGCAGCATATAATCTGGTTTTTAACTTTGATAGATTTAGTCCCTATACGCCGCTATAGATGTTAAGACATCAAAAATGCGTTAAACTACATTTTTTTAAACAATGAGTTAGCGTTATTTTTAAGCCGCATTAAATACATCCATTGGTTGAAGCTTCCAACGGAGGTAACAAAGTTATTGTTTTTGTGTTTGGACGCACCGTTTCCGAGTTATAGGCATTTTCTATTGTTGCGATTTTCATATTTTGGTAATTTTTTTAAAAAAATTTCTTCCAGACGAAACCCCTTAGAAACCTTTAAAACATTTTCGTTTTACTTTTGGAAAATACGTTTCAGAGATATTGGCATAAGGGCATTTTAACGATTTGTGATTCGAGAAATTTAAGGTTTAACGATTTTTTTTTAAAAACGATACCGTATTCAAGGCTAAATCCTTCTATGGAGGCAAAACAATATTATTGTTGCGATTGGATGCTCCGTTTCCGACTTATAGCCATCTTCTTTATTTTAGCGATTTTCTTATTTTGGCGATTTTTTCAAAAAATATTATTCTATACGAATTGGACCACTATATGAAAACCCCCTTAGATACAACCAAAAATAGTTATTTTTACGATTGAACGCTCCGTTTCCGAGATATAGCAGTTTTTCCTAAATTTTTCACATTTTCGATCAAAAATGGGGATGTGTTACCCTGGGTAACCCATTACCCACCGCCGTGGGTAAATGGAGAATCTTGGGTAAATGGATGTAATGGATAATCGTGCAGGGAAATTTCCTATCGTCGTGCATAGCTACCTATTATTTTCCTCATAGCCTGTGGGTAATCAGTAAACGTTCATTACCCATTCCCCACGGTGATGTGTATGGGTTACTCATGGGGGTAATTGCGAACTCTGTAAACATATAATTTAATTTATAATTTAAAACTATCATATGTTTGTTTAAGTTAATTTGGGTCATCCACAGTAATAGTTGCTCCCGCCAAGTGCCCACAATTTTTTGCATATGTTTGTGGCGGCGTCAATAGTGGCGTCAGATTCAACGATTGTGTTTAAAAGTCGCACTTCACCTCAATTTAGGGTAAGACTAATAAAATAAAAAATACATGCTATTCAGAAACTAGTGTGGTGAGATAGTAATATATCAACTGGACATATTCGTCTTGTCAATACCAGTAAAATATACATGGACTTTAATGACCTTTTGTTTTTGCCCAAAGCATATAAAGGGTTTTTCAACAGAGACCCTATAAAAGTAAATCGATAGGGACAGCAAACGACGCCATATTTTTTCCCGCTCTTTTGACTTTTCTCTTCAGTAAGGTTTGCCATTTCATCATGGAAAGATATACGAGCCAACAACGAGTCGAAATTATTAAAATTTAATACCGAAATTTGGAGTCAGTGGCCTCAACTTTAAGAGGCCAACTTTAAGAGGCCTCAACAATCAGCGATGAGGCTCATTTCTGGCTGAATGGCTTCGTCAATAAGCAAAATATGCGTTATTGGTCAGACAGCAATCCACACGTAATCCATGAGTCATCATTGCATCCCGGAAAAATTACGGTTTGGTGCGGTTTATGGGCCGGCGGCGTCATTGGGCCGTACTTCTTCCCTGATGATCAAGACCGGCACATTACTGTGAATGCGAATCGCTACCGTTCAATGATAACTAAATATTTTTGGCCCCAATTGGATACTATGGACTTGGAGGACATGTGGTTCCAACAGGACGGCGCCACAAGCCACACAGCGAATGCCACAATCAATTTATTGGAAACCAAGTTTGGTGAACGTGTTATCTCACGAAATGGCCCAGTCGATTGGCCGCCTCGGTCGTGCGATTTGACTCCGTTAGATTATTTCCTGTGGGGCTACGTCAAGACTATGGTCTATGCCAACAAGCCAGCGACGATTGATGAACTTCGTACGAATATCGAACGTGAAATTGCAGCAGTATCGGCCGATTTATGCTTGAAAACCGTCGAAAATTGGGTTCAGCGTCTGGACTCCTGCAAGCGTGCCCGTGGTGGCCATGCAAAAGAAATCAAGTTCCATACATAATGGCATCGAACGTACTTTCACAGGAATAAAGAATTTCATTGGTATCTAAAACCGGTTTTGTTTTATTTAAAACAATTTTTATAGCGCTCTTATTGACAATCCCTTTACAATTCGTTATCTAAAACGGCGTAAACTGTAAATGCGTGTACTTACTATATTTTTCGGTGGATGATGTCTATATATTTTATTGTTTTTTCACGAATTTGTGTCTCAATTTCTGTTTGAAATAATAGTTTTTCTAACCACGTATTGTATAATCTGTATGGCCACATCGACGTAGTTATTGGTATCGGAATAGAGCGTTTACGCTGGCTCAGCCGTGTCAGTGGAATGTATCAGATTGATAAAGTGCGAAAACTATTCGAAAACGTACTCGAATGACATCGAAATATAGAACGACGAAGAGTTCGCTGGAAAGACCAGGGGCCTAATTATGTATGACGATAATCGTCCAAACGATATCGTTATGTCGATAATGCTGGCTCATAGAACATTTAAATTACATGCGTTCATAAAACTACACTACCGACAAAACGATAATAAACATAATTGAAATGATTTCTAACATAATTAGCCCCCAGGTGAAATATTGCCTGCGAGAGCTTGGTGTTACCAACTGGAGGAGAAAGCTGAATATCGATTCGGTTGGGGAAACATGTTATCCTCACATTGTAAGACCTTCGCCTCCTCTTGGTTGTTTGAGGCCTCCTACCTAAGCAAGTAATAGTCTTATATAGTTATGATGCGATATGACTAGAGGAAAACTTTAGTTAACATGTCATTTGCGCACACGCGTAAATATGAGAACTGGATTTAAAATAGTTTTTATATTTTTGATTAAATAAGAAATTTGCAGAAAAATTTCCATGTTTCCAAAATCGCTGGATAAAGCCCCACAAAATTTAATAGACCACGTCGTCATCTCCTTGTTGTTTTTCACAAAATACTGCCTTAAGGTTATTACATTTCAAAATTTAGTTGTTAAGATTGAAACTTTATTCTATATTAAATTATTCCACGCAATATATTTAAATATTTTTTTTTACAAAAGTTTTGAGACCCGTATTGCAGAGGAAAAAATTTTAGTTCTTTTTTTTTTATTTTACCCTTACAAATTCTCTAGATATTCCAATATTCCTATTATACCGAACACATTATTATGCATGTTTTATTACAAATATCCCAAATACATCTACTCAAAATAAAATAATGTCAATATTTAGGTTTTGTTTTGAGTTTACATTGTCTGTACGTCCGAGGTGGTCAGCTTTGGCCACCCACTATAGAGTCCAAGATTGTAACTTAAGCTCTGGTACAACAAAAATATACCCATCTGTTAATTCAGTTTCAGCGGACAATGCGTTTATAAATGTTTGAACTATTTCAACTCTTTTCAAGGAATCCCCCACTGTGCAACATTAGGTTAAACACGCTCCGCTGTGGAAACTCAAAACGCATTTAAAACTTACCTACGGACATAAAATTGTATTGAGCCGGAATCGCGGTAAAATAGCATTGTTGTGTTGGCAGCTTTAAAGTTTGAAAGTTAGCAAGCAAGGACACAAACATCTGATACTGCATTGCCATGTCCTTAACTGATTATCCTACTTAATAGAACTAAAGTAATTTTTGCGGACAACAAAAGTCCAAATCTTAACAGACAATTAAATCATACATTTCATGAGAATACAGTTCTCTATAATCCGTGTTATACTCATGTGATTATTAAGCATTAGGAAGTGGAAATACTCGCGCTACAAACAGTCACTTCGATTCAGATCTCGTTGGGGACTGGCCTCATTGGAACGCTTGCTATTTTTCACCTAGGATATGATATAATTCAGGCTTTTTCTTTAAGGGCTGCCAGTTTTTTTAAGGATTCTACAAGTCGACAGGCGTGAAGTGTCGATCTTTTTCTGGTACGGAGGTTCTAGACTATAAAGGTTTTAATTTAATTAATTTTGATTTTCGTAAGGTTGCATAAGCTTGGCACTATTTCTTCTCTGTCCCATGTTCTGTGTCCTTGTATGCAATAGAGAGAGAAATCAGAGTGTCAAGGACATACGCGATTTAGGTGAATTTTCATGTCTGTAGTTGAAAAAATTGTTGAATTGTTTTTTTATCCGCTCAAAGTGTGCCATTGAATGAATCCGTTTCGAATTCGAGACAGACTCACTTCTTCTTACATTTTGCCCGAAATGGAACGTATCCGTTTGCGTATGAAATTCCTCAAGAAAATGCTGATCGGTTCTTTTACTTTACTTTCCTTACGAAGTCGCAACGGAGTTCATATTCGAAACTATTGCGGATTGGTTTTTTTTATTAAATAAAACGGATTCGAGACGGATTCACTTTTATAAGCTTTGTGGATTCGAAACGGATTCGTTCAAATTTCCATTGAAAGCCAATCTTCATTCAGTTTTTCTATTCTAGCAGCGCAGATATGAATCTGCGACATTAAATTTTTTGGGCAACAATACCGGTTTGGTTTCATCACGAGATGTTTGCTTTATATTTTAAATTTGCTTCCCCAAACTCGCATTTCGCTTCTTTATGTTTTAACGGATGGAATTTCACTAATTCGCTTTTTTATCTTCCTACGGACTCTTAACGGGATCCGGCAAATCTCAGTTTCGCTTTTTTATGTTTGTACGGCCTTGTACGGGTTCGAAACGCATCCTCCAAATAACAATTTCACCGATTCGCTTTGTTTATGTTTTTCAGTGATTCCCCCTTTTTTGTTGGGATGAGTAAATATTTGTTCATTTGTATCGACGTGTGTATATGAATCGTTAGACATGGGTGCAGTTCCTTTTACGCCTTAGTAGATAGGTGTTTATTTTTTCTACATATTTTATAGTTCCTCCTTTTCTCCATTGATATCATCTTGTACAGTGAGTGATTGGCTTGTACAATTCAATTCAATTCAACTCAATTCAAATCAATTCAATTCAATTCACTTCAACTTAATCCAATACAATCCAATACAATCCAATACAATCCAATTCAATTCAATTCAATTCAATTCAATTCAATTCAATTCAATTCAATTAAATTCAATTCAATTCGATTCAATTCAATTCAATTCAATTCAATTCAATTCAATTCAATTCAATTCAATTCAATTCAATTCAATTCAATTCAATTCAATTCAATTCAATTCAATTCAATTCAATTCAATTCAATTCAATTCAACTCAACTCAATTCAATTCAATTCAATTCAATTCAATTCAATTCAATTCAATTCAGTTCAGTTCAGTTCAATTCAATTCAATTCAATTCAATTCAATTCAATTCAATTCAATTCAATTCAATTCAATTCAATTCAATTCAATTCAATTCAATTCAATTCAATTCAATTCAATTCAATTCAATTCAATTCAATTCAATTCAATTCAATTCAATTCAATTCAATTCAATTCAATTCAATTCAATTCAATTCAATTCAATTCAATTCAATTCAATTCAATTCAATTCAATTCAATTCAATTCAATTCAATTCAATTCAATTCAATTCAATTCAATTCAATTCAGTTCAATTCAATTCAATTCAATTCAATTCAATTCAATTCAATTCAATTCAATTCAATTCAATTCAATTCAATTCAATTCAATTCATTTCAATTCAATTCAATTCAATTCAATTCAATTCAATTCAATTCAATTCAATTCAATTCAATTCAATTCAATTCAATTCAATTCAATTCAATTCAATTCAATTCAATTCAATTCAAATCAAATCAATTCAATTCAATTCAGTTCAATTCAATTCAATTCAATTAAATTCAATTCAATTCAATTCAATTCAATTCAATTCAATTCAATTCAATTCAATTCAATTCAATTCAATTCAATTCAATTCAATTCAATTCAATTCAATTCAATTCAATTCAATTCAATTCAATTCAATTCAATTCAATTCAATTCAATTCAATTCAATTCAATTCAATTCAATTCAATTCAATTCAATTCAATTCAATTCAATTCAATTCAATTCAATTCAATTCAATTCAATTCAATTCAATTCAATTCAATTCAATTCAATTCAATTCAATTCAATTCAATTCAATTCAATTCAATTCAATACAATTCAATTCAATTCAATTCAATTCAATTCAATTCAGTTCAATTCAATTCAATTCAATTCAATTCAATTCAATTCAATTCAATTCGATTCGATTCAATTCAATTTGATTCAATTCAGTTCAATTCAATTCAATTCAATTCAATTCAATTCAATTCAATTCAATTCAATTCAATTCAATTCAATTCAATTCAATTCAATTCAATTCAATTCAATTCAATTCAATTCAATTCATTTCAATTCAATTCAATTCAATTCAATGCAAATCAGTTCAATCCAATTCAATTCAGTGCAATTGAGTTCAGTTCAGTTCAATTCAATTCAATTCAATTCAATTCAATTCAATTCAATTCAATTCAATTCAATTCAATTCAATTCAATTCAATTCAATTCAATTCAATTCAATTCAATTCAATTCAATTCAATTCAATTCAATTCAATTCAATTCAATTCAATTCAATTCAATTCAATTCAATTCAATTCAATTCAATTCAATTCAATTCAATTCAATTCAATTCAATTCAATTCAATTCAATTCAATTCAATTCAATTCAATTCAATTCAATTCAATTCAATTCAATTCAATTCAATTCAATTCAATTCAATTCAATTCAATTCAATTCAATTCAATTCAATTCAATTCAATTCAATTCAATTCAATTCAATTCAATTCAATTCAATTCAATTCAATTCAATTCAATTCAATTCAATTCAATTCAATTCAATTCAATTCAATTCAATTCAATTCAATTCAATTCAATTCAATTCAATTCAATTCAATTCAATTCAATTCAATTCAATTCAATTCAATTCAATTCAATTCAATTCAATTCAATTCAATTCAATTCAATTCAATTCAATTCAATTCAATTCAATTCAATTCAATTCAATTCAATTCAATTCAATTCAATTCAATTCAATTCAATTCAATTCAATTCAATTCAATTCAATACAATTCAATTCAATTCAATTCAATTCAATTCAATTCAATTCAATTCAATTAAATTCAGTTCCATCCAATTCAATTCAACTTAATTCAATACAAACCAATTCAATTCAATTCAACACAATTCAATGCAATTCAATTCAATTCAATTGAATTCAATTCAATGAATATTGACATTGCAAAAGAAAAAACCAAAACAACAAGAATGTACATTGATATGATGTCTTCTAATGGACTACAAAGTATGGTAAACGAAACAACGAGAGAAGAAGTGAGTAAAAACAAAGGCACTTGCATTGATCACATGTATGTGCGCAAAAACAAAACAATAACTTTCGCATATGCAGCTGTGATTTTGACTACCATTTCTGACCACTATTCGTTGTTTGGCAGTGTAGGAGAAATAAATAAACAAAACAAAACAAACGTAACTGACAACCAGGGTACGGAAAAAACACTATATACAGGAATAAACACTTACAAAGTAAACAATTTAATCAATAAAACACATTGGAATAATACCGCAATACAAAATCAAAACTGTGATGAGAAATTTAAATTTATATATAATAAATTTACAGAAATATACCACAATGCTAAACAAACTAAAATTAAAAACAAAAAACGAAATGACCATCCTTGGCTTAATGATCAAATACTAAGTTATTGTGAAGTGCGAGATAAACTTTATCAGAGACATAAAAAAAGCGAAAAAAGTTGAAGTAAAGCGATAGAATACAAAATTTTTAACAATAAACTTAATCAGATAATTCTGAAAGCAAAAAATGATTATCGTCGAAGAGAATTTATAAAAAACAGACACAACATGCGAGGAACCTGGATATTAATAAATGACATTATTGGCAAAAAAGTGGACAATGTTGATGAAACTATTAAAAAAAATTTTGTCAAACAAGATTTAAAAATTGTAACTGAAAATTTTGCCATTAAGTTCAAAGAAAATGTACAAAACATTTTACATGATTGTAATATAAAAACACTGTTTTCGTCTGAAATAAGAATAGAAAATACAATTTATGTCGAACCAACAAATGAGGAAGAAATTATAAACATAATAAAAACACTGAATTCAAGAAAAGGAGCAGGAGTAGACGGCATCCGACCTAAAGACATAAAATACAACGCGGAAACACTTACCCCAATAATAACCCATTTTATAAACGCAAGCCTATATGAATGCACTATTCCCAAAATTCTAAAAACATCAATTGTAAGACCGATTTTTAAAAGTGCCACTAAAAACGAATACAATAATTATCGTCCAATTTCAATTTTAGCGGTAGTAGAAAAAATACTTGAGGAGATTATTGTTAGACGTCTTAATGCATTTCTCGTCAAGTACAAAATAATCAATAAACAGCAATATGGCTTCCAAAAAGGAAAAAATATTAATAAACTGCTGGGCCATTTTTCCTCCCACATAAACAAATCTTTGAATGACAATATGCACTGCTTGGCACTTTTTGTTGATTTTAGCAAAGCGTTTGATACGCTGTCACATAAGAACCTTCTATGTATTTTGGAAAGAAATGGGATACGCGGACAGTGCCTTAACTGGTTCAAAAACTACCTTGAATTCAGATCTTACAGGGTTAAAATAGATGGAAATGAGAGCAAAGAAAAGTATTTGGATCATGGCGTACCACAGGGATCTAAGCTTGGTCCAATACTCTATCTAATATATGCTAATGATATGTTAAACCAACTAAAAAATAGCAAAACTTTTGCCTATGGTGATGATACGGCTATCCTGGTATCACATGAGGATCTTGAAACCGCGGTAAACTCAATGCAATTGGAACTTAATGTGATCACAAGGTGGTGTCACGACAACGGCTTGGTAATTAATGCCAATAAAACAAAGTTAATGCATATCAGATTACCACATATTCCAAGGAGTATCATAAATATAAAATTCCACAACACAGACTGCCTACACAAAAACAAACTCTGCCATAATTTCGATAATGTCCAATGCGACACTGTTATTGAATTAGTGGATAACTACAAATATTTAGGCGTTATAATAGATCAAAATCTAAACTGGAAGGACCATATTTTAGCGTTGAACAAAAAGCTACGTAAGGCCTCCTATGTGCTTTACCATCTAAATAACTGCGCCCCATTAACAGTCACCAAGCAAGCCTATTTTTCGCTGGCTGAATCGTACATGCGCCACGGAATAACGGCATTTGGAAAAGCATCACATTGCAATATTCTACAAAAAACACAAAACAGAATGGTTAAAATTTTAATGAAAAATAAAGAAAATATACAAACTCAAATCAAATTATTCATGCAGCAACAAAATATACTAAATCTTAAGAGCATGTATAAATCAGCTATACTCAACGAATTCCAAGATGAGAACCTTTTGGAAACAATAGACCATCGATATAGCACGAGAAGAAGAGATGAAGGAAGATTTAAAACACCAAAATTTAAAAACAAACATGGGAGAAGCACCTTGGATGTACAATTACCAACTATATTAAATGCAATGCCTATAAATATTCTAAATGTTTTAAACATACAAAATAAATTTAAGCGTAAAACAAAAATTAAAAAATATTTAATAAATTCGCAATGAATGAACATCGTAACTAACAGATGTAGAAGTTTTTATAAAATCTGTAAATTTGAATTATAACTTTTTTTTATTTTATTTTTATATATACTTCTGCATATTTGTATATCCCTGCATAAAAGCGTAAGGCTTCGCGGGGGAATAAGCATTTGTAATGTAAATTATATTTTATTATTCAATAAAATAAAAATAAATTTAAAAAAAAAAAAATTCAATTCAATTCAATTCACTTCAATTCAATTCAATTCAATTCAATTCAATTCAATTCAATTCAATTCAATTCAATTCAATTTAATTCAATTCAATTCAATTCAATTCAATTCAATTCAATTCAATTCGATTCAATTCAATTCAATTCAATTCAATTCAATTCAATTCAATTCAATTCAATTCAATTCAATTCAATTCAATTCAATTTAATTTAATTCAATTCAATTCAATTCAATTCAATTCAATTCAATTCAATTCAATTCAATTAAATTCAATACAATTCAATTCAACTCAATTCAATTCAATTCAATTCAATTCAATTCAATTCAATTCAATTCAATTCAATTCAATTCAATTCAATTCAATTCAATTCAATTCAATTCAATTCAATTCAATTCAATTCAATTCAATTCAATTCAATTCAATTCAATTCAATTCAATTCAATTCAATTCAATTCAATGCAATTCAATTCAATTCAATTCATTTCAATTCAATTCAATTCAATTCAATTCAATTCAATGCAAATCAGTTCAATCCAATTCAATTCAGTTCAGTTCAGTTCAATTCAATTCAATTCAATTCAATTCAATTCAATTCAATTCAATTCAATTCAATTCAATTCAATTCAATTCAATTCAATTCAATTCAATTCAATTCAATTCAATTCAATTCAATTCAATTCAATTCAATTCAATTTAATTCAATTCAATTCAATTCAATTTAATTCAATTCAATACAATCCAATTCAATTCAATTCAATTCAATTCAATTCAATTCAATTCAATTCAATTCAATTCAATTCAATTCAATTCAATTCAATTCAATTCAATTCAATTCAATTCAATTCAATTCAATTCAATTCAATTCAATTCAATTCAATTCAATTCAATTCAATTCAATTCAATTCAATTCAATTCAATTCAATTCAATTCAATTCAATTCAATTCAATTCAATTCAATTTAATTCAATTCAATTCAATTCAATTCAATTCAATTCAATTCAATTCAATTCAATTCAATTCAATTCAATTCAATTCAATTCAATTCAATTCAATTCAATTCAATTCAATTCAATTCAATTCAATTCAATTCAGTTCAATTCAATTCAATTCAATTCAATTCAATTCAATTCAATTCAATTCAATTCAATTCACTTCAATTCAATTCAATTCAATTCAATTCAATTCAATTCAATTCAATTCAATTCAATTCAATTCAATTCAGTTCAATTCAATTCAATTCAATTCAATTCAATTCAATTCAATTCAATTCAATTCAATTCAATTCAATTCAATACAATTCAATTCAATTCAATTCAATTCAATCCAATTCAATTAAATTCAATTCAATTCAATTCAATTCAGCTCACTTGAATTTAATTAAATTCAGTTCAATTGAATTTAATTCAAATCAATTCACTTGAACTCAATTCAATTCAATTCAATTCAATTCCATTCGTTAAACTTGTGTTCGCTTCCTCTTTAACGACATCGTAGATGATGGTTTATTTTATATCTGTGTTCTAGCTCCTCGTATTTTCCATTCATATCGTTATGATATCGTGTTGTACAGTAAGTGATTGTCTTGTACAGTAAGTTATTGCACATGTGTTTAGGCAGTTACCATGTCGGATTGTATTAGTATTCGTATGGGTGGTTTTTGTAATGCTCCTTTGCTGGTCCTTTTGGTTTACTTTAGTACACTTTTTGTACTTTTGTACACTTTTTGCACTTCTACAATTTTTTTACCTTTGTGTATATTATCTGTATGTATGTGTATAGGTTAGTTTAGGTGTTGGCTGCAATCGATGTATGACTCAATTAGACTTACAAGCTCATTGCGCTACCACGTTCAAACGAGATTGAGCGTAAGCTCCACTGGAGAATCACTTAGTTTTCTACAAGAAGCTCAAGAGCTCAAGAAGCACCAGTATCAGATAATTCCCACAGGATTCCCAGGCCGTCGGTGTGCACGGCTGTAGTGCGAGAGGGTTCGATTCCTGCTCTGACCACCTTACACTTCTTTGGATGACCGCCACCTCGCTTATTGACGGCGACACTAATGAGAAATAAGCCATGAAATGGTTTCTCAAAAAACCGTTCGGAACCGATGTATAATTGTAGGTCCCAATTACTGAGTGAAAACTGGAAAGCGCACAGCTTAGTGATTGTGAGAAGCTCTCCCCTTTCCCCTCATGGGATGTAATGGGAAACTATTTATGTATTCCATAGTAGATATCCTCCAGCCAGATAGTCCTGGACACGTGTGAATGTTCAATGGATTCTTCCTCTTCCATACAGCTTCTACAGCAGTAATTGGCCTTGACGTTTAGGCTTACCCCATATCTAGGAATCTGACACTGTCCCATCAAAACTGAGACATGCATTAGGCATTGTAAAATACGGAAGCTTCGTGGATCTCTAACTGTTCATTATGGACCAGATTATGCGTACTCAATCTGTGACCTTCGTCCTCCTACCATGGAACATCATATAGGAGCGTTCTTGTAGGATATGCTTAAAAGGCGCTAAGGGCATCCGAACTTGTTCCAAATCCTGTGGGATCCGTAAAGTAGTCTTTAGTCTCTCCAGCTCATCAGCTCTGCAGTTGCCTGGAATCTCCATGAGCCCTGGCACCCACATGAGTTTAATATCGTACTGCTGGGTCATCTTTTTAAGAGATCTGCGCCCGTCCTGTGCGGAACTTGAATTCGGGTATACTGATTCTAGGGAATTGATGAACGCTTGACTGCCCGGGATACCATTGAACCAAATGACTGCTGTACTATTATCCTTCTGCCAGACGGTAACTTCCCTAAAATCCAAAAATTTCCGACTGATAGACACTACAGTGATCAGGTAGTGTACGAGAAACGGACAACCATAGTTCGCTACTGTAAACTACTGTTTTCAAAATATCCGTATAGAAATGCCCTCTATACTCTTTTGTTCCAGGAGTCTCTTTCCGGTGTGTGAGTCTACAATTTTCGATCGAAAAGTGCGTCTGCTTTCCAGTAGTCGGCAAATCCAGGAATGGTCGGAGTCGACGAATGTAGAAGCAATCTGTCTCCCAGTGGACATTAACCGGCAACAAATATAACACCACATTCAATGCATCACTGGTGTGGTGCTCGGAGCACCCGTGATTCACATCTCGCCAATCTCTGATCTCTTTTGCATATATATTTTCTAGGTTTGTGTACACTTTTTGGATTTTTAGTACACTTTTTTGTGAACACTTTTTGTACTTTACTAGATACTTTCTTTTGCTGTTGTGTACACTTTTTATACTTTAGTGTACACTTTTTGTACTTTGCAAAATTTTTATAATTCTCCGTTTACTTTTTATAAGTTTGTGGACACCTTTTGTTCTTTTGTGAACACTTTTTGTTCTCTTATGTGCATTTGTTCTACATTTGTGTACACTTTTGTTTACTTACGTGTACACTTTTTGTACAGTGTTGTTGTAATTTTATTGAACACTATTTTAGATAACGCGACGTCTTACCCCCACTCTGTTTCTGGCACAGAATAGCAGCCTGAACCCGATTTCATCAGCCTGTCATAAGAAGTTGCACTTAAAAAAGGAAAAGAAAACTTGAGATAGGAATACGAACCATCCCGTATTGAATGGACTAAGTGCGTGCCGCCGTAGGAGCTGCAATGACATTGTGCTCGGCTCGTTTACATGAGAACGTATGATGTATCCTTGCTCTCACCACCTTACAATTCTTTCAACGGCGGTAACCTAACTTAGTGACGGCGAAACTATCGTGTATTTAGCAATGAAAAAGCTTCTTAAAATACCGTTCGGATACGGTGCAAAACTGTAGGCCTTACACTGAAAGAAAGATGAAGGATTCGTAAATTTGATGAAACTTTTCCTCGTTTTCCAACCTACAACACATTTCATTGAATTGATGAAGGACATTTCACCAATAGTTTATGTTGAATTAACGATAACGTTATATCAAGTTAATGTAAATTTTTCATAAGTTTGATATATGTTTCGCATCAAGTTGAAGTAATTTTTCACCATTTTGATATAAATTATTCAACAATTTGGTGCACATTTGTCATCAATTTGATTTAAGCTTTTCGTCAATTTGATGTAAGTTTGTCATCCATTTGATGTAAATTGGTCCTCATTTTGACGTAAATTGTGTGTTAATATGCAGCCAAATTCTTTGGTTTATTTTTCATTCTACAAAATTCACAAGAACAGGGTGTAAGAGAACATAGAAAATGCTCATAGTGTGGGTATGGTCTTCTGTCCATTGCAATATTTTCTATTATGTATATATTTTCAATTTTCTACTAGCAAACTGAAGAACCATATCATTAATTTGATGCAATTTGTCATCAATTCAATGAAGAACAATTGATGAAGATTTATCATCGATTTGATGTAGAGGTTTTCCTTCAGTGTAGTAAGTGAGTGTAGAGACTAGAAACCCCACAGCTCACTGCTTGTGAGAAGGTTCCCCATATCCATCCATTGCACCGAAAGAATAGCGCTTCGTCGCATGGATGACAAATTGTCGTTAATGTTTCTACGGGAATCTTTGATACCGACTGGCATAGTATATGTCAGTGTGATAATGCTTTTGAATTTGCAATCGCCCTGGATGATTCCTATAATATTATTAATGGCTATATTTCTAAATCTGTACCCAAGAGGCCTATAATGGGTAATACTGGTCCCCTATGGTCCTCAAGGGCTCTAAATAGTCTCAAGAATGTAAGGAATAGATGTTCGAAAAAGTATAAAAAATTTGGACTGCTAGCAGACTATGCTAGGTATATCGTTGCTAGGAGTAGATACAACTCTAAATCTCGTGAGAGTTACAGATTATATTTGAATAAGTTGATCCTTGTCAATATACTTTACTTCAGAGGGATTTGTCTACATTCCAGACGTGGTGCGAAATCAACTTGATGGAGCTTAATTTTGCGAAATGTAAGCATATGCTGTTCTCTAGGTCATCGTACTTTTCGGCAAAATACATTTTAGGTGGCAATTTTCTTGAATCGGTGGATTCATTTGTTGATCTTGGTGTTCTCTTGGACAGAAAATTGAATTTCTACTCCCACATAATTACGATGGTAAATAAGGCTTATGGCGTTCTGAACTTTATTAAACGTTGGGCAAAGGAATTTTCAGATCCCTACGTTACGAAAAACCTTTTTACTTCACTTGTCCGCCCTATTCTCGTATAAGGATCTGTTGTTTGGGACCCCCAGTACAATTTGTATGTTAATATGATTGAATCGGTCCAGAAACAGTTTCTTATTTTTGTGTCTGAGAAACCTTCAATGGAACCCGAACCATAATCTACCTTCGTATAGCAGTAGGCTAGCATTGATCAGAATGCCGACTCTTAGTAGTAGACGTACAATGATAAACTCTATTACAGTTTTTAAGATAATTGATGGATGTATACGTTCTGAATTTCTGTTATCTAAGATTTTCATAAATGTCCCATTGAGACCCACGAGGTACTATAAATTCATTCACATCGACAGCGTTCGAATTATGCGTCCTTTGATCCAGTTAGGAGAATGTGTCGTGACTTCAATGAGCTATATCAGTTTATTGATTTCACTGGTAGTTGGGAAACTACAAAGTCTAGCATAATTTGTCATTTGAACCGAGTGCATTAGTGCTACATATTCCTTTACATATGTAAATTTACTTTATCCTTACTATCTGTCTCTCTGTCTGTCTGATTTATAATTTGGTTTTCGTTTTGCTCGTAAGTATTATATATTATGAAGTCTGTTATATTAATATCTCGTGCTGTACTTTTATACTTATTTATGTTAGTGTAATAACAACTGGTTAAGTATTTCTGTAGTTTGGTTGCAACGTGTGAACTTATGATCCTGGCTCTCCCGTTATAGACCTGTCTATAATGTGTACGCTGCAGAGTAACAAGCCGAGCGAATTTGAGCCGACGAGCCGCCGCCGCCGGTAGTTTTTTTATACTTCAAGCCGCCGCCGACTTGATCGGCTAAAATCGGCTTAAAATATGAGCCGATTAACTCGTAGCCGCCGATTTTTTCGTTAGGTGTACTTAAAAGCGTTAATGTAACCAGTAACGAACACCGGTAGTGAGATACTTGGTAGTTGTACTCATTATGATGATTTGTACACGACTGTCTAACATGACGCCTAGTTCCGGCATAAAACGAGAATGACAGACATATATAAGTAGTGACAATGGCACAAAAATCGATTGATTATTTTTTCAACAAACCTAAACAAGGTGAAACTGACTGACGAACAACACGAAGAATTCAGGAACGAACAAAACCTGGTGTTTTATCAGAAATTGGTAAAACAGAAAGAACATGCGAAAGCACATGCAAAAATTTTTCCATGTTACTGGGCCGGCTCCGAATGCTGGAATCATTTTTAACCTTTCATCATTGGAGGCAGAACCATTTTAAAGGTTTATAGTTTTTATTTTCACTGCTTCGAAGAAAATTTTCTTCTTAAAGCGTAAGTTTAAGTTAACTTTTTTATTTTTAAATGATATTTTAAAATGTTAGTACAAATGCAGTTTAACCCTAGTGAGATGACGTACGTCTCTGAGACGTATAAGAGATAAGCATTTATTTATTTCTATCATTTTTAAGGGGAATACTGTTCGTCGGTTTTGCAGTTTAAAAATTTAAGGGGTTTTCTTTAGATAGCAATTTTTATAGATAGAGCAAGATTTAATCTTATTAATTTGAAACGAATTTTATTTTAAAACATTTTGGATAATTTAATTTTAATAATTAGTCCTCAAACTAGCATATGTCTTTAAGACATATGGTTATCTTTTATTTATAAAAAATAAGGATATCTTTTTAGGGTTAACCACATAGTTTCCGAGATATAGTCGTTCCAATTTTCAATATAATATATATATATATATATCTTCGTGGTTTATTATCGGATAGGGTTGTCATTGGGAAGATTAAGTAAACCCCTTTGAACCAACGTCTAATTATTCCGATTTCATTCAGCCACTGTGGGGCGGTTTCAAGTTTTGGTCCAAACATTTTTGGAGAATACTCATGGCAAAATATGAACCACGGTACAATATGTCTCATGAACCCTGGAAACACCAAAGGTACACAACTTCAAAACCCATACTTTGAAAAATTATTTCAATAAATTCGCGCGATGGTTTTAAAATAATTTTTCAAAATGGGTGATTTCGCCGTTCTCTAATTTTATTTGTTTTTAAATCCCGTCACAACGGCTGCAGTTTTCCCAATTATTTTGAAATATAAAATATATCATCATTATTCTGGGGTGTAAAAGGTTCAAGAGACAAATAATACCGCAAATTCAAGCTTGAACTCTTACCTTGAGAATATCTTATAAAGCTATACACCTCAAATGGATTATATTTTGACATAATGAGCTTTTTCACACTCCATGGGCAAAAAATCTGGCATATGTGGGTAAAGTGAATTGGTTGCCAAAATTTCTATTGATTGACAAAAAAGTGTTATATTGTTAAAAAATTTCATTTCCTAAATCTTTTCTCACATTTTCTGATAAAGATTTTTGTTTCGAATTTTATATATTTACAAATAAAAATTAAAAAATGAAAAAGGAAACAAACAACTTTTTTTTAATACTAATTTAAAAAATTTACCTCAAGTTCTTATAAAACAACAAGCAAGATAAAATTAAAAGTTAAAAGAAAGCGTAAACATAAAATATCATTTGAAACAAAAAATAAAATATATATATACAGAGCATAGAATAATACATACATAGATAAACTCATTCTCTCATCTGACGTTTCATTTCACACTCTTCATCGTAGGTTTGTGGAAATGAGAGCAATTAAATTTGAAATTAACTTACACCAGGTGGAGTTACAAAATATGTTCACTTAACTTTCTCCTGTCGTTTTGGTGTAGAACTGAAAAATTTAAATATATTTTGCACTTTTTTGTAGACTTTTATCGTTGGTAAACATGTGTATTGTATTTAACACAACTAGTTTGCCACAAAAACACGAAATAGGTTGTTGTTCTTTTGTTGATCGTTGTATACTATTGCCACTATCTGGTATTATTGAACCCACATTTTCCACCATCCAGTGTTTACTTTCCATCGCACCTATGACGTATAATTTATTGAGCGAATAAAAGTTTCTATGGTATGTATTATTCTATTGTACAGACGGCAGAGAGGAATTTAGGATAGAGTAATTTATTCTCTCATTTTTTTATTCTCATGGGTATGGTTGCAAGTGAACATTGGATGGTTGAAAGCATGGATTCAATAATACCAGATTGAGGCAACAGTATACAACGTCCACCAAACTAATAACAACCGAATTTGGTATTTATGTTGCAAAATACAAAAATCAATAAAAATGTACAACGACAAAAATCAATAAAAATGTACAAAATACATTTAAATTTCACAGTTTCATACGAAAACGAAATGAATGAGTTAAGTCAACCGTTCTTGTACCTCCACCTCATTTGCACAAACCAAGACAAGACTGACTGATTTGAAATACCTATAACATTGTGCCTCTCGCGGTATGAGCTGTATCTCCAAACATAACGCTAAACATCGCCTGCAACTTAAAAAGGGAATGAAGTTTATATTTAACTTTTAAATCAGTAATGTAATTATTTGTGCCTTTTTGCAATTGTGATTCTTTTGTTATTTAACAATTACAATTAACACTCGCACTAACACTGTTTTTACACGACCAAAAACATTGTTGACTGCAAGCCGAAAATTGAGCCGCCGCCGGCAAAAATTCACAACGGCCGCCGCCGACCGGCTAAAAACTTCGGAGCCGCCGCCGCCGACGATATGGCCTCGGCTTGTTTCTCTGGTACGCTGTCCTCACGTTATGAGGTCGTGGCCCTCTCGGTCGGTAGGGGCGGGTAAGAGTGGCGGCGATGGGTTAGCTCGATTAAAAAAAAAAAAAAAAACGATACTTATGCGCTGCAACAATGAAACAAATTGATTCCAGCAACGAAACAAATTCATTAGAATAATGAATCAAATTCATTGCAGCAACAACCATACTTTCGTCGAAGTGACAAACAATTTGTATTTGGTAAACACATTTTTCTACCGGAAATTAAGCTGTACGTTACCTCACTTTCGATGACAAAAGTTGATGTGGGGTGATGAGCATGTAATTTCAAACAATTTATTAAGTGCCAAGAATCTCTTTAAATTTGTAATGTGGCTGACTGGAGGCAAAGATCGAACAGCTTGGAAATTTGTGAACTGCAACTGGGCTTGTACTAAAGAAATCGGGAAGATTTTTTCACAATCAGTGCTCAGTTTGTTTTATTTTGGGGTACACCATCGGGACCTACATATATACTTGAACCTAGGTTGCGATTAATCCATGGTTAAGCAAATGTTTAGGGCACAAACCCAAGTCTTTGTTTACACTGCTGGCGCACACCATCCAATGCACCACTATAACAAAAACATAAAATAAATTTGTGTGGTTTCTGTTTTTCATAAAGTTATGAGTTCATTGAATGTCTCACCTTGGTATCCTTTCCATGACTTTCAGTCATTACAAAGTGGTCTGGCAATGTGGTGCAAAAGATACACTAAAACATTTGAGAGAAATATCATTTTTATGCTAATCAAGGACGACACTCCCACCTCTTATCCTGTGGTGCTGTGGTGTCCCTTTGCTCTGCATGACCGTTTGCGGTCATAACTAACAAGTGTTGTCTATTTAAATTGAAGATAATGCTATCTTAATGCTAATTTGTTTGTATTCAAATAATTCATATGTGTCGGAATGACAATAATTGAGATAAAAAAGAAAAGAATAGAATGAAGGAAATATTTCCTTCCTTTCCAGCAAACAGATATGGTAATACAACAAAAAGTTGCTAGGCAAAGGAAAAACAAATGACCTTTATTTCAAACTTGAGTTATGGATTTCACTTTTCTATTAGCCTCATTTTTCACTTCCACTTCCACATGTACTTCCTAGTTCCCAGTTCCCAGTTCACTTCGATTTGGTCCTGTGACTCCATTTGTTAGTTAATGACTTCTACATAACATGTCATTTTGACACTTGTCTGTCACTTTCAAGTCCCTAAGGTTGGCTGGTGGCACATGGAGCAACACAGAGTGAGTGGCTAAATTCTTGGATAGCTGGATGGTGGTAGGTGGTTTCATGTAAAGCGGAAAGGTAGCCAGATTTGGATTGGTGTAGGATTATAAAAACTTTAAGGAACACATATGAACGTGCACAAACATACAGGCGACCTATACACCAACATACGTTAGCATATTGTCACATATGCCCTGACATGTGGCTCTATTGCAGAGAACTGCTTTAACTTTGTTTGCATTCCTTCCAGGATATGTTGGCAAAGTGACACTTTTTTGTACGCTTTTGTTGCCAGGACATACACATACATACAGACATACATAATTTTATGTGTGTGTGTAGGCATTAGGTTATTGTTTTTTGTTGCTGATATTTTCAATAACAAACTGTGTCATAAATTGGTGGCAACACTGAGTGATGGCTTTAGCCAAAATAAGGATGTGTATGCGATTTGGGAAGTTTGAAAGGCGTTTGGAACAGGAAAAACTTTATATTTTTACCACTTGTTTAGCATTTGATATTTGAGTGGCAGCTTATCCTCCGCTCCGGCACAACTTCCTGAAATATTAACATTGTGTCCTTTATTTTGCCACAGACGAGGGATAATTTGGCCAGAGAGAAAGGTTGACACTTTAAGTAAACTCACCGTAGATTAATTAAATATTTATTTCGTAAATAGAAAAGTGTGATTTATTATCTAATGGAATGTAATGGAGAATTTGCTAATAATGGAATTTGATCTACAACAACAAAACACACAAAAAAGTTACCGGTGGTTGAAAAGCTTTTTGCTGCTGTGAAGTTGTGTTAACCTCAGCAAACTTTTAGTTGCCGCAATTGCAATTGACCATGGCTGGAACAAACTTTTATTTATTCAATGACAAAGGAAGACTACGGGCTGTCGCCTCAATTCAAAGTGGTGGGAATTAAAAGGTTTCAGTTTAATATTCTTTAGATTTAGCTGAGCTTTGGATGGAAGTTCTAATATAAAATTGATGCCGCGGTAATAGAATACGTAATGACGAAAAGGTCAAAAACAAATATAGTTATTTGAAATTGGAACATATAGATGATTATACTTTGGCAGAATGGATCCAATATTCGGCTGGTCACATCGTGCATGCCGCATGATAAAAAGGAATCACCAATATCTGTTCAGAGGCCAAGAATCCAGCTGCCATCAGTAATCTTAAGATGTATCATAAGAGAGGCAAATAGTGTAGGAACTAGAGTGTTCAAAACTGATGCCGAAAAACCGGCAAAACCGTGTGCCGGATTTTTAGAATCTTAATTTTGGAATAAACTGAAAACCGGTGGTATATGATTCGATCTGAATTTGTGTTATTTTTTGAAACGTTGTTTGAGTCGGTCAACCGGTTTTTAATTAATTTGTGCTAAATATTCTTACAAAATTTTGATAATTAAACAACAAAATATATAATATCCAAATATTAATGAATTGTTTGAATTAACGCGATACCTATTTTCAAATACACTTGTATTCCTTGCACAAGTTCTACATCAGATTCCAAGCAATTTTTTTAATTTCAAACTGAATTTATAATTTGAATAACAATTAAATTCTTTATATTAGTTTATACACTAATATTTTACACTATATATGATTTGCATACATAAAAATTTATTTTTAATTCGAACATGAATTTCAAATTTAAATAAGTTTAATGTGAGTTTTAATTAAAGTTGTAAATTTTATAATATACACGCAAAGCAAGTTGGAATGTGGTTTACATTTTAATTTAGAAAATATAAGTTATTGTCCACTTTAAACATAGTTGTGAAATTTTGAGATTGAAACAACAATAAGAATATTCAGTTGAACGCAACCTTATTCAATTCAAGTCATTTCAATTCAATTCACTTCCATTCAATTCAATTCAATTCAGTTCAACTCAATTCAATTCAGTTCACTTCAATTCAATTCAATTCAATTCAATTCAATTCAATTCAATTCAATTCAATTCAATTCAATTCAATTCAATTCAATTCAATTCAATTCAATTCAATTCAATTCAATTCAATTCAATTCAATTCAATTCATTTCAATTAAATTCAAATCAGTTAAATTCAATTCAATTCAATTCAATTCGATTCGATTCGATTCAATTCAACTCAATTCAATTCAATTCAATTCAATTCAATTCAATTCAATTCAATTCAATTCAATTCAATTCAATTCAATTCAATTCAATTCAATTCAATTCAATTCAATTCAATTCAATTCAATTCAATTCAATTCAATTCAATTCAATTCAATTCAATTCAATTCAATTCAATTCAATTCAATTCAATTCAATTCAATTCAATTCAATTCAATTCAATTCAATTCAATTCAATTCAATTCAATTCAATTCAATTCAATTCAATTCAATTCAATTCAATTCAATTCAATTCCATTCAATTCAATTCAATTCAATTCAATTCAATTCAGTTCAATTCAATTCAATTCAATTCAATTCAATTCAATTCAATTCAATTCAATTCAATTCAATTCAATTCAATTCAATTCAATTCAATTCAATTCAATTCAATTCAATTCAATTCAATTCAATTCAATTCCATTCCATTCAATTCAATTCAATTCAATTCAATTCAATTCAATTCAATTCAATTCAATTCAATTCAATTCAATTCAGTTCAATTCAATTCAATTCAATTCAATTCAATTCAATTCAATTCAATTCAATTCAATTCAATTCAATTTAATTCAATTCAATTCAATTCCATTCAATTCAATTCAATTCAATTCAATTCAATTCAATTCAATTCAATTCAATTCAATTCAATTCAATTCAATTCAATTCAATTCAATTCAATTCAATTCAATTCAATTCAATTCAATTCAATTCAATTCAATTCAATTCAAGTCAATTCAATTCAATTCAATTCAATTCAATTCAATTCAACTCAATTCAATTCAATTTAATTCGATTCAATTCAATTCAGACTGACTCAAAATTTGTCGCTAATCCTAGGTGTCAGTTACAACTCTCCACAAAACTTCATGCAGCCGATTCCCCAACCATTTCACGATAACGCCATCTATTTGTCGATACTTCTACAAAGTTCTTAGTGAAACCATCAACCGGTCATGATAGCTTTCAGCATATTCCATTAGCATGAAAAATCACCAATTGGACAACAGCAAACACATCCACGCTGCCGTATACACCAAACTTCAATTAATATTCAAATATTGCTTCTACCCCAACGTAAAACAATTGTCGTAATAATATCAAAATGGTGATTGCACGCAACAAAAAATGTATATGTTTGGAACACCCTCCAAACATTCATATGTTTGCAAGCCCCAAACTCACTTGTATTTAAATGCAAACATTAGAGTCTTTACTGGCAAACATGTATGCTTTTACGCGGAAACATATGCGTGTTTCATGCCAAACATCGATACATATTGTTGTTTGGATGCAAGTATAACGTGTGTTTGTTGTTTGTCGCAAATATAGTATGCTTGTGTCGAAACACATTGTGTTTGCTATTCATTATTACGTGCTGGAGACACAATGATCACTAGGATTTAATAAATGTCTTTCTGGGCAAAATGTGCCTCTGTTTTCTGAAAACTACTGAAAAGAAAAACGTGACAGACAACAAGATACAAAAAACAGTAGATCTTCAATTCAGGAAAACAATATTTGCAAATATATAAGTGGTTCCGGGCCTTTTTTTCAGCGTGATTAAATTGCGATAAACCCGACTATCCTGGTTTCATTAGATCGAAATAACCGGCTAAACCAGGTATCCGAAAATTAAATTTGTTGATTAACAGCCACTCGGTATTACTAACCTAAGCCGGTTTGTCGGTTTTGGTTTTGAAGGCTCTGTTTAAAATATTGTGGCCCGTGGTTCATTGCAACTAAATATTAAATATACCCTTTTACCCCTTTGGGTGGGGACTTGTGATGGATTCGAAACCGAACTCGAAGGCAGATGAAAAATAGGAAGTCCAAGACACCGCTGCAAGGATCAGGTCGACGAATCCTTGCATACACTTGGTATTACCAACTGGAGAGATAAGCAAACTGGTTGGCGTAATATGTTATCTTCGATTTGTAAGGTACCTGACCCCCGTAGTTGTTCGAGACCGGATAAGTAAGTAAAGTACTTTGGACAAATACGAGCCACTCTAATATACATTATGTATTTGTGCTCCCATTCATACTCTAGTTTCCATTTGTTCATATACAAATATGTAATTTATCATCACAAGTATTTCGAATATGTTTGGCTTTTTGGTTAAGAAATCTTTTCAAACTAATTTATGAAAAGATACATATTTTCCTGAAAATAGGAAGAGCAACCAAGTCGGGACTGGGAAATCTATTTGAAAACACAAAACCGCACTAAAAAATATGTACGCATGAATATGGAAGCAACCAATTCCCGGTGTATATATTATTATGCATCCTTCCAGGACACCGCACACTCTCGGTGTTGGCTGGGTTATGTGGTTAAAATTTTGTGAAAGTAACTAAAATAATTTGTCATATTTAAGGGTTTCGAATGATAGACAGGATAAATTGAGGGCAAAAGCAACAACTAGATGTGATTGTATAGAAAATGAATGCATGGAAAGGAGAAACGAAAGATTGGTGAGAACATGTATAGTATAAGCGTGAGATTTGTTGCGGAAATAGTTTATGGCAAAAATTAGCATTAAAACAAAAATTCATAATGAAATTATATAATTGACAGGAATTTTTAAAATTCATATTTTGAATATATTCAATTCAATTCAATTCAATTCAACTCAATTCAATTGAATTCAATTCAATTCGATTCAATTCAATTCAATTCAATTCAATTCAATTCAATTCAATTCAATTCAATTCAATTCAATTCAAGTCAATTCAATTCAATTCAATTCAATTCTATTCAATTAAATTCAATTCAATTCAATTCAATTCAATTCAATTCAATTCAATTCAATTCAATTCAATTCAATTCTATTCAACTGAATTAAATTAAATTCAATGCAATTCAATAAATTTTATTTCAATTCCCCTCAGCTCAATTCAATTCAATTTAATTTAAATTAATTTAATTTAATTCAATTCAAAACAACTCAATTTATTTAAATTCATCTCAGCTCAATTTTATTTAATTCAAATCAATTCAATTAATTTCAATTCAGTACAGTTCAATTCAGTTCAGTTCAATTCAACTCAATTCAATTTAATGCAATTCAGTTCAGTTCTGTTCATTTCGGTTGAGTTCCATTCAATTCAGTTCAATTCAAATCAATTCAATTCAATGCAATTCAATTCAATTCAATTCAATTCAATTCAATTCAATTCAATTCAATTCAATTCAATTCAATTCAATTCAATTCAATTCAATTCAATTCAATTCAATTCAATTCAATTCAATTCAATTCAATTCAATTCAATTCAATTCAATTCAATTCAATTCAATTCAATTCAATTCAATTCAATTCAATTCAATTCAATTCAATTCAATTCAATTCAATTCAATTCAATTCAATTCAATTCAATTCAATTCAATTCAATTCAATTCAATTCAATTCAATTCAATTCAATTCAATTCAATTCAATTCAATTCAATTCAATTCAATTCAATTCAATTCAATTCAATTCAATTCAATTCAATTCAATTCAATTCAATTCAATTCAATTCAATTCAATTCAATTCAATTCAATTCAATTCAATTCAATTCAATTCAATTCAATTCAATTCAATTCAATTCAATTCAATTCAATTCAATTCAATTCAATTCATTTCAATTCAATTCAATTCAATTCAATTCAATTCAATTCAATTCAATTCAATTCAATTCAATTCAATTCAATTCAATTCAATTCAATTCAATTCAATTCAATTCAATTCAATTCAATTCAATTCAATTCAATTCGATTCAATTCAATTCAATTCAATTCAATTCAATGCAATTCAATTCAATTCAATTCAACTAAATTCAATTCAAATCAATTCAATTCAATTCAATTCAATTCAATTCAATTCAATTCAATTCAATTCAATTCAATTCAATTCAATTCAATTCAATTCAATTCAATTCAATTCAATTCAATTCAATTCAATTCAATTCAATTCAATTCAATTCAATTCAATTCAATTCAATTCAATTCAATTCAATTCAATTCAATTCAATTCAATTCAATTCAATTCAATTCAATTCAATTCAATTCAATTCAATTCAATTCAATTCAATTCAATTCAATTCAATTCAATTCAATTCAATTCAATTCAATTCAATTCAATTCAATTCAATTCAATTCAATTCAATTCAATTCAATTCAATTCAATTCAATTCAATTCAAGTCAAGTCAATTCAATTCAATTCAATTCAATTCAATTCAATTCAATTCAATTCTATTCAATTAAATTCAATTCAATTCAATTCAATTCAATTCAATTCAATTCAATTCAATTCAATTCAATTCAATTCAATTCAATTCAATTCAATTCAATTCAATTCAATTCAATTCAATTCAATTCAATTCAATTCTATTCAACTGAATTAAATTAAATTCAATGCAATTCAATAAATTTTATTTCAATTCCCCTCAGCTCAATTCAATTCAATTTAATTTAAATTAATTTAATTTAATTCAATTCAATTCAAAACAACTCAATTTATTTAAATTCATCTCAGCTCAATTTTATTTAATTCAAATCAATTCAATTAATTTCAATTCAGTACACTTCAATTCAGTTCAGTTCAATTCCACTCAATTCAATTTAATGCAATTCAGTTCAGTTCTGTTCATTTCGGTTGAGTTCCATTCAATTCAGTTCAATTCAATTCAATTCAATTCAATTCAATTCAATTCAATTCAATTCAATTCAATTCAATTCAATTCAATTCAATTCAATTCAATTCAATTCAATTCAATTCAATTCAATTCAATTCAATTCAATTCAATTCAATTCAATTCAATTCAATTCAATTCAATTCAATTCAATTCAATTCAATTCAATTCAATTCAATTCAATTCAATTCAATTCAATTCAATTCAATTCAATTCAATTCAATTCAATTCAATTCAATTCAATTCAATTCAATTCAATTCAATTCAATTCAATTCAATTCAATTCAATTCAATTCAATTCAATTCAATTCAATTCAATTCAATTCAATTCAATTCAATTCAATTCAATTCAATTCAATTCAATTCAATTCAATTCAATTCAATTCAATTCAATTCAATTCAATTCAATTCAATTCAATTCAATGCAATTCAATTCAATTAAATTCAACTCAATTCAATTCAATTCAGTTCAATTCAATTAAATTCAATTCAACTCAATTCAATTCAATTCGATTCAATTCAATTCAATTCAATTCAATTCAATTCAATTCAATTCAATTCAATTCAGTTCAATTCAATTCAATTCAATTCAATTCAATTCAATTCAATTCAATTCAATTCAATTCAACTCAATTCAATTCAACTCAATTCAAATCATTTCAATTCAATTCAAATAAACCGAAACCCGATTTATTGAAAATGTTGGGGTTTTGAACACATCACCCATTATGGGGTTGCACTGGCTCAAATTAAAGGAGTGAAATACTTATGGAGGAGTTACTAGGTACTAGCATTGCTATTTATAATAAAGACAATGAGCCGAGCGGTTCTACATGACTCGTTGCAACGGAGGACGTATATGAGGTGATCAGAAAATTGAATGACCTTGATGACTATTCGTCCTCCGATCATAAACGTACTGCATTTCATCTGGACTTCAATATTATCCACCCTGAAGTAGTTCGCCATAATGTGAGGAAGACTGACTGGTCGCTCTATGAAAATACTTCTAAAAGTTGTTTGCGATCTGAAACATCTGTGAACATAAGGCGGAGTAGATGGCGTAGATAAATTGGCGAACAAGGTCACTAGTGCTTTCAGTAAGTTGCTACAAATATCTTTCCAAGAACAAAGTCAAGGGGGAAGAAGAGCCTCCCTGATGGAGAACTTGCGGATATAAGAAAGTCATACCGATGGCTATTTACCACTGACAAGTCTTCGAGAGGTAAGCAGGACTGGGATAATTACTTATAAGAAGGTGAGCTGAGGCGATATAAGAACGAATGGGCAAAACAAATTCCTGGATAATCCTCTGTCAACGCACATACTACATCAAAGTCAATCTACTATCGGCGATTCTCAGGAACAACTTTACAGATTCTACGACGAATTTCAAATGTTAAAATTAGCCCGGATATTGAATGTGCTAACCGAGATATATTTTTGTTAAAACAAAATTAATGTAATAATGTAATAATAAATAAATGTAATTTTTTTTGCTGGTTCAAAATGTCAGAAAAGAATAAATAATAACAACAAAATTTCAATAATGACAACAAAATTTCAGATGTCCTGACAAATGTTAAATTTATAATGATGTCTAAACACTATTGTCTCCTTATAATATGACACTTAAAAGACTAACATGACGTATGATGTATCAAGAATTTGAAGTTGTCAAATAAATATCACTAATTCCTGTCATAATTTCGTTTAACCAACTTCCTGTATTAAGGATAATATATTCAAAATATGAATTTTAAAAATTCCTGTCAATTATATAATTTCATTATGAATTTTTGTTTTAATGCTAATTTTTGCCATAAACTATGTCCGCAACAAATCTCACGCTTATACTATACATGTTCTCACCAATCTTTCGTTTCTCCTTTCCATGCATTCAGTTTCTATACAATCACATCTAGTTGTTGCTTTTGCCCTCAATTTATCCTGTCTATCATTCGAAACCCTTAAATATGACAAATTATTTTAGTTACTTTCACAAAACTTTAACCACATAACCCAGCAAACACCGAGAGTGTGCGGTGTCCTGGAAGGATGCATAATATTATATACACCGGGAATTGGTTGCTTCCATATTCATACGTACATATTTTTTAGTGCGGTTTTGTGTTTTCAAATAGATTTCCCAGTCCCGACTTGGTTGCTCTTCCTATTTTCAGGAAAATATGTATCTTTTCATAAATTAGTTTGAAAAGATTTCTTAACCAAAAAGCCAAACATATTCGAAATACTTGTGATGATAAATTACATATTTGTATATGAACAAATGGAAACTAGAGTATGAATGCGAGCACAAATACATAATGTAAATTAGTGTGGCTCGTATTTGTCCAAAGTACTTTACTTACTTATCCGGTCTCGAACAACTACGGGGGTCAGTTACCTTACAAATCGAAGATAACATACTACGCCAACCAGTTCGATGTTTTGTTTATCTCTCCAGTTGGTAATACCAAGTGTATGCAAGGATTCGTCGACCTGATCCTTGCAGCGGTGTCTTGGACTTCCTATTTTTCATCTGCCTTCGAGTTCGGTTTCGAATCCATCACAAGCCCCCACCCAAAGGGGTAAAAGGGTATATTCAATATTAAATTGCAATGAACCACGGGCCACAATATTTTAAACAGAGCCTTCAAAACCAAAACCGACAAACCGGCTTAGGTTAGTAAAACCGAGTGGCTGTTAATCAATAAATTTAATTTTCGGATACCTGGATTCGCCGGCTATTTCGATCTAACGAAACCAGGATAGTCGGGTTTATCGCAATTTAATCACGCTGAAAAAAAGGCCCGGAACCACTTATATATTTGCAAGTATTGTTTTCCTGAATTGAAGATCTACTGTTTTTTGTATCTTGTTGTCTGTCACGTTTTTCTTTTCAGTAGTTTTCAGAAAACAGAGGCACATTTTGGCCAGAAAGACATTTATTAAATCCTAGTGATCATTGTGTCTCCAGCACGTAATAATGAATAGCAAACACAATGTGTTTCGACACAAGCATACTATATTTGCGACAAACAACAAACACACGTTATACTTGCATCCAAACAACAATATGTATCGATGTTTGGGATGAAACACGCATATGTTTCCGTGTAAAAGCATACATGTTTGCCAGTAAAGATTCTAATGTTTGCATTTAAATACAAATGAGTTTGGGGCTTGCAAACATATGGATGTTTGGAGGGTGTTCCAAACATATACATTTTTTGTTGCGTGCAATCACCATTTTGATATTATTAGGACAATTGTTTTACGTTGGGGTAGAAGCAATACTTGAATATTAATTGAAGTGTGATATTTGCTAAACTAACATTGAAATGTCAACGGGCAGTGTTTGGTGTATACGGCAGCGTGGATGTGTTTGCTGTTGCCCAATTGGTGATTTTTCATGCTAATAGAATATGCTGAAAGCTATCATGACCGGTTGATGTTTTCACTAAGAACTTTGTAGAAGTATCGACAAATAGATGGCGCTATCGTGAAATGGTTCGGGAATCCGCTGCATGAAGTTTTGTGGAGAGTTGTAACTGACACAGGATTAGCGACATATTTGGAGTCAGTCTGTTTTAAAACGCGCAAATATATACCTTGTCATTATTACCGCTAACATTTGTCCAAGGTAATATTTGACAAAATTTAAATGATTTTCATCATATGTGACCTGGTGTAAGAAAAGGGGGCTTAGGTTTCAAGAAATAATTTTTAACTATTTTTGCCAATTCCGACTGAGTTTAGGACGCGTCTCACATGATGAAAACTCAAAAGTTAATCTTGGTCAGAAGTTCAATAAAATGTAAGAGAAAGAATACGAAATACGAAAAAACAGAAGTTGCTTATCTTTAGCAACTGTTTTTTTCAAAACTCGCTTTTGAACGGAAGCACCCATAGACCAGGTCACGTATATAACTTCTTAAAATTTCCCAAAATCATTAAATATCGCAAATTTTGTATATAAGAGCCTATGATTCGGTGCTGTCTGATACAGCTGCTTCTTAACTTGGGAGAAGAGATTACCTATTAATCAGTAACCGTGATAGCCTCTTCCAAATAAAAGACGTGTTTTGACTGCACTGATGGCTTAGATCATCTTTTGTTTTGAAATGGAGACCTAAGCGGTATTTTACGGTTTTAAACGTTTATGTTAGGTTGGAGTGGCAGCCTGTATTTCAGGCACACCTAAACCTTGTGGTCCATTGTGATAACGCAGGGACAGATCTAAAAATAAGATAAGAAAGTTTCCTTGCCGCTATCGTTGATCAAGTTTGATTGCTTGAAAAATCTCAAGAATTTGTGGATCCTAACATCAGCCGGATTTGCTAACTCCCCAAGGAAATGTGAGCCTAGTGTAGCCTGACGACTTTTGGAGAGAGCGGGCCACAGATGAAGTTGTATTGACACCACCTCCTCTTCATCACCGCAGCTTCTGCAAGTTATTTATCAAGAGTTTCAGTCTCTCTGCGTGTCATCGTCCAATGATACAGTGATCTGTCATGACAGACACGACAAGACGTCTGTTCTAGATAACAATAGCAGGGCTTTTTTGGGTGTCATTTCTATGCGGGGCACATCAGCTTGGATTATACACAGTTCCCTACTAGTGACTAGTCAGTTGTCGTATGGGCATAATTCGGCAATAAGAGCTTGGAAGGTGCTGGAGGAATGTCCATATGTTCCAGTTTCGCTGAAGCATGTAAAAAAGTCCTCAGTCTGGCAAGTTAATCTGCTTTGTAGTTCCCTGACGTGTCTCTGCGGCCCAGCACTCAAATCAGGTGAATATTATACTGTTCAGCCATCTCAATAAGTGATCTGCGAGAGTCGATAGTAGTTCTCAAATTCAGGAAGACAGTTCTCATGGACTTAATGACAGCTTGGCTATTAGAGAAAATATTCGGTGGTGCAATGGTTAGTGTGCGCGGCGCTTGTACACGAGATCCGGGGTTCGAACCCTGCTCTGACCACCTTCAAATTTCTTTCGGCGACGGTCACCTCGCATAGTGACAGCGACACTATCGAGTATGTAGCCATGAAAAAGATTCTCAAAATACCGTTCGGAATCGGTGTAAAACTGTAGGTCCCAATCAGTGAGTGAAAACTGGAAAGCGCACAGCTCAGTGATCGTGAGAAGTTCTCCCCGGTCCCTTCATGGGATGTAATGGGAAACCATTTTTTTGTTATTGATTCTGACCTTAGTCAGAACATTACTTCTCTGCCATTCCGCTACATCCCTAATATCTACGATTTCTGCCTGGTAGGCACTACAGTGATCAGGTAGTCTTTTCGCAATGTATAAACCTAGGTCCTTCGGAAAGCCACCAAAGCCTACTTTATCGTCAAGTTCGGAACTATCTATATATTTCCTAGGTCCACGGATGCGACCATTCCATTTTGATCTATCAAGTATAATAGTGTGGTACATGCTGTCAGAGAGTGGTTCGGCCAAAGTGTGATGGACAATACCGGGAACGTCAGGCTGACACTGTCAGGAATGACACTGTGCCCGAAGTCATTTCCTGATCAAAGTGACTGTTCCTTAAGTCTAACAGCAGTATCCGTCGCATGCATCCTATACGCTGAAAAATATTGGCCCCAGCAAAATATTGCAGGAAACATGTACATGTTTGCAAGAACTATTTTCATGAATTGAAAATCTGCTGCTTTATTGTTACTTTGTTGTCTGTCTCGCATTTGTTTTTAGCGGTTTTCAACAAAAAAGTCACATTTGGGTCCCAAAAACATATATTATAAACTATTAATCATTGTGTTTCATATATGTTATATTGGATAGCAAACACAATGTGTTTGGACACAAGTATAGTATATTTCCGACAAGCTACAAACACATTGTGTTTGCATCCAAACAACAAAAAATTACCGAGTTTCCAGCGTGTAGCTACAATGTCCAATGGCATTAAATGATCTATGATATTTAGTACATCAGTCGGTGTCGTTCTCAACGCAACAGTGGCACACATACCAGCCATTCGCTGGGCTTTGTCCAGTATCGTGCAGTAGGTAGATTTCCGTAGTGTTGTCAGCCAGCAAATAACTCCATACAGTATTATCGGTCTAACTACTGCCGTATAAATCCAATGAACTATTCACGGGTTCAGACCCCAGTGTTTTCCTATTGCCCGTTTACAAGTATATACGCCCTGAAAAAAGTGCTCACCAACATATTGCAGGAAACGTGTATATGTTTGCAAGCACTAAGGGCTGCTTCTAAAGGGTGTCTCAGTAAGAACACACTTTTTCATAAAAAAAAAAATAAAAACACGTATTTTTTGAGATAATTGTGATTTTTTTAATGGATTGTAAAGAAGACATGTTCCTATTAAGTATGGAATGAAATGGACGTCAAATGGCTCCCCCGGCTCTGATGGCAGGTCATTACTCTATTTATGACAGTTTCCATGACATACAGAGATGTGGCTGTATCTCACCGATGACACGTTGGATCTCGGATTTGAGCACAATAATTGTTTCTGATTTATTCGCATAAACCCGAGATTTCACAAAACCCCAAAGAAAGGAATCGCAGGGCGTTAAATGGCATGATCTTGGTGGACAGTTGACATCAGAATTTCTTGAGATAATTTATTCTGGAAGTCGTTGCTGCAATAAATCGATGGTTTCATGCGCTGTGTGGCATGTGGAGCCGTCCTGCTGAAACCAAATGTCGTTCTAATTCATCATCAAGTTGAGGCCACAAGAACCCCGTTATCATGTTCCTGTAACGAATGTCGTTCGCAGTCACTGCAATTTCGGTCTCATCTTCAAAGATGTAAGGCAGTTGCTCGTTGTGGGTGCAGTTGCTCGTTGTGGGTGCATTTGATTTTCAAGGATTGCATGAGGATTTTCTGAGCCTTAAATTAGACAATATTGTGTATTCTCGAAGCCATTCAGATGGAAATGCGCTTGAACCGAGAAGATGACTTTATTTTAGAAAAATTGTCATTGACTTCACTCTGCTCCATTACCCATTCCATGGTCTGCTGGTTTGAGCTCCTGAGTAAGCTAAATTTTGTACGCATGAAGGTGGAGGTCTTTTGTCAAAATTCGTTGCGTAGTACTTCGTGAAATTTGAAGTTGTTGAGAACGATGCCGAATTAATGTTTTCGGGTTTTGGCGACACTCTCGTTTACAGTAGCAACGTTTTCAAGAGACCGACCGGTACGTTGACACTCAGGAGTCTTACTGTCCATAACCGAGCCAGTTTCTTCAAATTTTTTTGACCAGTCTTCGAACTGAGTGGCTGCACTTTCTCGACTGAAAATTCTTCGAAGTTTTGGGAGCGGTCTCAGCATAACTTCCTAAATTTTTATAATAAGTTTTCACAATTATAACGCGTTGTTCTTTCGTAAAGTGCTCCAATTTTAGTAATCGGAAAAAACATATGTGGCAGCTGCCAAATTTCAGAGTTGCCACTTGTAAAAAAAGTACACTAAATTTAAAAAGGTGCTATCTTACTGAGACACCCTTTATATAGACCAACATACCATCGACGTATGAATTTCAGCCGATCTAGGCCAATGGCGTAATAATTATTACCGGCTTTATTCTACCAGTATTGGAGGCGGCGCACAGACTTTTACTAAGTGTATTCACTTCACAACATCTAATCAGTATCATATCCATAGAGATGTTGAAGGGATCGCACAAACTCTATGGCACTCAATAATGGCGGCGAAACTTAAAGTTCCTCGTCGTTGGTAATTTTGTTAGAGGTTCCTTTATAAACAAAATCATTACTCTTTTCTTTGGAACAGTGAAATCAAGTTACTGCAGTAAACTGGTAAAATGAGTCCCCCTAACATGTGTGTTGCTCTCTTGTATAAAATAATAATAGTAATGCATGGAAATTGTGAAAATGTCTGCGAGTGTGTGAATAAATGTAAGAAAATCTCAATGAAAATATAAGGACTGTAGTGAAAAGGATAACGATAACGATGTTCGTGGTGGCGGTGGTGGTAATAATGACGATGATGGCGATGATGATGATGATAATGATAATAATAAGGAGTGAAGTAACAGGCAATGTAGAATGTAAATATGTTTGTATATGAGGAAAATTAAGGGTTACATGGTAAATAAATTTCAGAGGTTTTAATTAAAGTGAGAGGGTGTGGTTCCACTGTGTTGTGTGTGGGAGTGTGTCTGATTACAAGTCCATGTGGTTGATGAACTATTTTGCAAATCTTTTTGTTTACCGACAATAACAACAAAAAAGGAAACACGAAAAACCTACACCATACTTAGTGTAAAATTTGTGGTTTTTTCTTGGTTCCTGTTTTTCTTTTTTGCTTTAAAGTTTTTACCCCCACTTCCCTCAAATGCATCTGTCGCAAAAATGGCCTTCATATTCAGAATTAATGATAAGTTATAATATTTTGAAGGGCGATATCATATTTCGTTACATTTAACATTTATTTAGTTTGGTCTAAGATTAATGTATCCCGGAAAAGGAATCATTTCCTTCGGCTCTTTGACTGATTTTGAAAAATTTGAATTTAAATAAAAATTTAAAAAGTCACAACAATAACTGTATCAGCAATGAGGACAACAATGAAGTTGGCAAAATAAAGAACTTTATTTCATTCCACACAGTTGTTGGTTTTGAATGTCCATTTTTGTGTAAAATTTATGCACCCGGAGGTATTATAAATTACTGTCACCTTTTGCAATCGATATTATTTGCGGGCAATATTTTGCCTCTGTATTGGTTGACAAAACACACTCGCACACACACACACATTCATACACACATGCACGCATACACAGTAACTCGTTTACATACAACTGCAAACAGTTTGAAAGGAAGAGGCACGGAAGTGACAATGCATAGTCATTTATTGTTGTGTTATACAAATGTGTATTGTTCCTGTTTGTGTTGTTGTTGTTGTTGGTGCAGCCAATATCATTACCTCCTTTCCCGCTATTGCTGTTGATATAAAGCGTAACAACAATAGTACGCATTTGCTAGTCCATATATGTAACAGCGGCAAAATGCAATGGACTAGAAGGCCTTCCATATTGCGTTCATAGACTGAGAGGAAAATTCGGTTGAGATAACCATATTCGCCGTATTCGAATTTAGAGGTTGACAGATCCTAATTTGAAAGTTGCTACCAACCACTTTAGAGGTTTTCACAAATGACATTAGAGGTCGTCACCTCCGACTATAGAAATTGTTACAACCGACTTTAGAGGTGGTCACAACCAACTTTATAGGTTGTCACATCCGATTATAGAGGTTGTCACATTCGGTCATAGAGGTTGCTACGACAATCTTTAGAAGTTGTTATAACCGACATTAAAAGTTGTCACGACCGAATTTAGATCTTGTTGCATCTGATCTTAGAGGTTGTCACTACCGGCTTTATATGTTGTCACAACCGGCTGTAGGGGGGGGGGGGGGGGGTGTTGTCATAACCGACTTTAAAGGTTGCCACAACGATTTTAGAAGTTGCCACAACCTTCTTTAGAAGTTGCTACAACGGACTTTACAATTTGCTGCAACCGACTTTTTAGGTTGTTATAAACGAATTTAGAGGTTGTCATAACTGACTTTAGAGGTTGTCACAACGGGCTTTATAGGTTGTCACAACCGACTTTATAGGTTGTCAAACCCGACTTTAGAGGTTATCACAAACAATTTTTGAGGTTGTCACAACTGACTTTAGGGATTGTCATAACCCAGTTTAGAGGCTGTCACAACCGACTTTAGAGGTTGTCACGACCGTCGTTAGAGGTTGTCACAACCGAGTTTAGATGTTGTCAGTACCGGCTTTATAGGTTGTCATATTCGATTATAGAGGTTGTCATGACAGACTTTAGAAGTTTTAAACACCGAATTTAGATCTTGTTACACCTGATTTTAGAGGTTGTCACTACCGGCTTTACATGTTGTCACAACCGACTATAGGGGTTCGCATAACCGGCTTTAGAGCTTGCCACATCCGATTTTAGATGTTGCCACAACCGACTTTTGAGTTTGTCACCTCCGGCTTTACAGGTCGTCATACCCACCTTTAGAGGTTGTCACAACCGATTTTAGAAGTTTCCGCATTCGTCTTTAGAGGTTGCCACATCCGACTCTAGTGTTTGTCACAACCGACTTCAGAGGTTGTCACAACTTACTTTATATGTAGGCACAACCAACTTTAGAGGTTGTCACAACCGACTAGAGAGGAGGTCACAACCGACTATAGATGAGGTCACAACCGACTATAGAGGAGGTCACAGCCGACTTTAGATGTTGTCACCACTGACTTTACAGGCTGTCACCACCTACGTTAGAGGTTGTCACGTCCGATTTTAAAGATTGTGACCACTGGCTTTATAGGTTGTCACAACCGGCTTAGTTATCACAACCGATTTTAAAGGTTGTCACAACCAACTTCAGAGGTTGTCACAACTGACTTTATAGGTAGTCACATCCGATTACATAGGTGGTCACAACAGACATTATCAGTTGTTATAACCGGTATTAGAGGTTGTCCCAACCGATTTTAGAAGTTGCCAGAACCTTCTATTTCACAATCGAGTTTAGAGGTAGTCATAACCGATTTTGGAGGTTGCCACAACCGATTTTAGAGTTTGTCGCAACCGACTTTAAAGATTATCACAATCGACTTTATACGTTGTCAGAACAAACTTTATAGGTTGTCAAAACCGTCTGTAGTGGTTGTCACAACCGACGTTAGACGCTTAGCTCATAAACAATTAAAATCTTCTTATATATATTTTGCAGGAATTTTTTTCGATGGCACCCAATGCTGTTTCATTTGCGTTTGAGATGATCCAAGTGTATGCGCCGTATATAAAGACAGATACATCGAAACCCGATTTAGCTGGATTGTTATTGCTCGAGTCAGAGATTTATCTTTGAAATCGTTGCGCTTTACACCTATTTGAAATCCTAGGCTGAATTTTTTTAAGCCGACATTATTATCGATCCTAGGTAAATAATTCATCCACTATCTCAAAGTTATAACGGCTATCGGCATTCATGCATTAAGATGTTGAATCATATCGATAGCCTGTCGCCTTCTGAAAATAGATTGAACTGGGGTTGCTATAATCGAATTGAGGTTGTCACAACCGCATTGAGGCTGTCACAAACGAATTGAGGTTATCACAACCGAATTGAGGCTGTCACAACCGAACTGAGGTTGTCACAACCGAATTGAGGTTGTCACAACCAAATTTAAGTTGTCACAACCGAATTGAGGTTGTGACAACCGAACTGGGGTTGTCACAATTGAATTGAAGTTATCACAACCGAATTGAGATTTTCAGGATTGAATTTAGTCTCCAAAACTGAAATTCGGTTGAAGCAAATACGTTTTGTAATCGATTCGTAAAAACTGAATTTCATATTGTATTCGTTCATTCAATTAAAATTTCCGAAAGTGGCATAAATTCGGTTCAAATAAGTGAACTTGACATCAGCTCGATTGCAATAATCGAACTTGGCATCCACTCGGTCCCAACAATCAAATTTAGCTTTAAGTCGTTTGAAACATAAAATTTAGCGTTAGTTCGTTTGCAGCAATCGTGTTTATGAAGAATGATGTTGCTGCAACCAATATAAGATTGTCACGATTAAAGTTATACCACAATACTGAAATTCGGTTAAGCCTTCTTCGTTTCATATTCGTTTTGATTCGGTTGTGAGAACTAAATGTGTTATTATATTCATTCCATTAACTAAATTTTCCATAATTCTGTTTAAACCCTGAGAATTTGAAACCATTTCGTGTGCAACAACAGAATTTTGTACCAATTCGGTTGCAACAACCGAATGTGACATAAATTCGGTTGCAACAACTGAATTCGGCATCAACTTTATTGCAACAACCGTGTTTATGGAGATCGAGGTTACTGCAACCAAATTTCTCACAAGTTCTGGCCCATTGCTTTCAAATCTGACATTTAAACTTCAAAAACAATTATTATATATTGTTAATTAATTCCCTCCTCCAGTAGACCTGAAACGTATTAGCGATGATGAAAGTTAATGCTGCCAAATCCGCCGCTGAAACATTATAATGCGTTCGTGTGTATGTATGTGTGGTGTGTGTGTCTAAGGTTGCATACTAGTGCAAATGTTTTATTGTGTATTTGTCTACGACAATCATAACTTATACAAAAACAACTAAGCCAATTACAGAGAGGTTTGCACTGACGTTTATGATCTCTATTGGAGACACCCAAAAAGAGTCACTTAGATTTTGTATCACCGCGACCGAAAGAGATGACAAACTTGAGCATCGACCTTAGGTTACGTTGAGAATGTAAGTTCGATGAATTTCTGTGCATCGACTTAAGCCATCGTAGTTAGGTCCTACCGCCCTTCCCGGTTCAATAAAATATTATTTCGAACTTCGAGGATTTAGAAAAAAAACATCCCTTAAAGGGATTGGGGAGAGCTTCTCACAACCAATAAGGTGAGCGCTTTTTATTTATTCCTACACTAACTCCGGTTGCGAACGGTATTTGAGAAACTTGTTCATTTCTAAATGCTCAATAGTGACGCCATCACTAAGCGAGGTAACCGTCGTCGAAAGAAATGTAGGGTGGTCAAGAGCAGGGATAGAACCCTAGGTCTCATGTACAATAGCCGCGCACACTTATCATTGGACCAAGGACGGTGCAACGCGCAACTCAAAGATGGCAAACTTTAGCGTCGAACTTAGGTTAGCTTGAGAAAGTGGGTTCGAGGCATTTGTGCATAGATTCATGGTCCATTTCTGGGCATTGACTTAACCCATCACAGTTAGTTCCAATCACCCTTCCCGGTTCAATAAGAGAGTGTACCGAAGCTCGAGGATTCCGACGATCGATGTCGCATCGAGGGTGAAACCCTTACAGAATCGTAGCAAAAGGCACCAACCGAGCTATTACATCGACGGCATGATTTTGTTTACTTGTTACTGTGAGCAAACCAGACGATAGTTTGTTTACATGTAAGTACTACACTGAGAGTAAATGCGGCCGTTACTTCTTTTGATTTTTTTGTGTACCCGTAAATTTTTGATTCGCCTAGATTACACGCTGAAAAATAACGGCCCCAGCAAAGTATTGCAGGAACTATGTACATGTTTGCAAGCATTGTTTTCGTGAATTGAAGAACTGCTGCTTCTTTTTCTTTAGGGTGTGTCACGATTTTGTTTTCAGGAGTGTTCAACAAAAAAACACAGTTTGGTCACAAAAATACATATTTTAACCAATTAATCTTTGTGTCCCAAATGTATTATATTGAATAGAAAACACACTGTATTTGGGTACAAGTATAACATATTTGCGACAAGCTACAAACATGGTGTATTTCCACCCAAACAACAAAACAAGATAAGTTTTTCAGCGTGTAGACATTAGATGTAGAAGGAAATATTTTAAACGATCGCATGACATCGACTCAAATATTATTATTCATTAATATTTCTTCTTACGATTTTAATAATTCAAACTCCGTCGAAGTTTTTGACTTGTCTGCGGCTTGTGAAGTCTCCATCACTTCGTGTAGGGCATTCAACGCATTTACACAATCACACTGCAGCGGATACGAATGCAATAGCACTGCAATGCGTTGTCTGTCTGTCTGTCTGCTTGTCTTTCTCTCTATCCCTTGTCGTGTCATTGGGTTTCAATAGCTGTGGCATGTGCCGCAGCGCTCCGCTTCTGCATTTTAAAATAAATATTGTCGGCGATTTAACAAAACTGCGTTTTCCCTTCATAGATTTTGTACATTTTATATAAATGCCCAAAATATGCAAATTATTACGTTTCAAAACATTCAACATTCAACATGGCACATTCCGCACCCCCTTCCTGGCAGGTGGAATTATAACCCAATATTCCAAATGCAATTTACTCACACACCTAGAGCCAAGGGACAGACTTACACACATGAGAGTTTCAGCTCGCTCGCCCCGCCATTAAGTGTTAATTTGCAGATTTGACAATGGCAATAATTCAGTGCGCAGGAGGTACAAAATGGCATTTCGCATTCGTCTCAGTGGCAAATGGACTAAATTTAAAATGCAGATAATGTGCAAAGTATTTCACATGAGTGTAAAAAAAATAATAATAATTTATAATTTTTGTTTGTTGCGCTCAGTGTTATTGTGGCCGCCGCATATTGTGGACGGTGGAGTAAATGAAGAGTATTGGAAATTGTAATGTCGTCGCTTCGGTTTCGGTCTACATCCGTCTCTGGCCACTTTGTCATCCAGTTCAGGTGCGACACGATGTTACCAGTTTCATGTTAATTGCATTACTTTAATTGCTGGGAAAAAATGTTTCTTAATCGTTTGCATATGCTAAACCATTCACACAGATATTAAAATTCATGTGTACGAGAGCTGTTTAATAAGTTACTAATCCCAATGCAATTTCAAGGACATCAATTTATTATTTGATAAAATTTCTATAAAACCAGAGCTGTTCGACTTGATAAAAAGTACCATGGAAGGTTAATATAATTAGGTCTCTGCAGAATGATTGTCGGTGACACTATTGAGTAAAAAGTCCCACGAAAAGATCATTGGTTTGCTTTATTGATGGTCAAGTGGAAAATTGTACATAGGTTTTACAAAATATAACATTTTCACCGCATTGTAGTGTTAGGATATTTTTAACATATTTCCCTCGTTCTGTAAAAGTTTGAGGCTGTTACTGAGCAGAAAAAAACAACAACATTAACTTAGTCCTTTCTACAAGTTCTACAAACATTTTAAGAATACAGAACAACACAACCATGTCTCAGGGTTCGTTCAAAAAGGCATTGATTTCGTAGTACTCAATTCTTAACGTTTTACTTTTGCTTTTTCAGTTCTCGTACGTTTTCACATTGTTATGTCAAATGCTTTCAATATGTGACTTATCTAAAATTTATGTCAAATTGTCTTTAGAAAGTCAACAAATAGTTTGTGGTGGATATTGCAGCTTGATTGCCTAATGTTAATTACGCCTAAAAGTATACAGTCGTTACAAGTCGAAAAGCTGCCTTATTCCTACTCATTACGAATGTTTAAATGATCCACTTTTGTCTCTTAAACAGTTGGCAACTCTGTAATACAGTTTATACAATCTCTGTGTTTTAGGACAAGACAAATAAATACATAGTATATGTAGTTTGTAACGACGAGTTTTCCTCTTTGAAGCTAGGATACGCTCAGGAGAGAGAGAGAGAGAGAAAGACCGGTTATTCGTGTTTGATGATTGTTTTATTTCACTTTCAATTTTTGACCTTAACTAATTCACAATTTTGCGTATTTAATGCACACGCTACGATATTTCACTGGGATAATCTTATGGGTTTGCTAAGCCTTGTAGGATCCTCGGCGGGTTGCGCTGTAGTTGAACGTTGTATACACAGGAGTTTTAGAGGGCAGCCATGGGATCTGGCGGTGTTTCGTGGAAAGGCTCGTACCAACGGCAGTTGCTTTGGTAAACCAGACGACGGGTACACGGGAGTCGATGTTTGTGACTTGAAATGCTTCAGGACCCTTCGGGGGTACGGAAATACGTTGTCTTCTGCTGCAATACGATGGTAGGCCTGACAGTTATGATGCGGCGGCCAGATCAACCTCCTTCTGAAAAGAGACCAGGCAAAGTATCGTCAGGATACCCAAATCGGATTCGCTGAGGCAGGGTGTCCCCGAACGAGTACACAGGACTTATCGCTTCGAGGCATTGGTTGGGATTCCCTCAAGCAGGGTGTCCCCGAACAAATAACCAAACAGGATCACTACAGGCTTAAATAAAGGGATAACGAGGACTAAGGCTTTCAAGCAAGATATTGTCAGGATACCCAAATCGGATTCGCTGAGGCAGGGTGTCCCCGATCGAGTACACAGGACTTATCGCTTCGAGGCATTGGCTGGGATTCCCTCAGGCAGGGTGTTCCCGAACAAGTAACCAAACAGGATCACTACAAGAATAAAACTACTAGTGCACAATGCTACAAGCTACTATGACTACAACTAGCTACGATGTGTTAGGGTCGCCGGCTATCCAACGGCTGATTTGATTGAGCTGTGCGCGCCGATTTATATGGTCCAGTCACGTGTATGTGTGATTATTGTTGTGCTAACAACACAAATACTGTCGCTCAGTGGTTTGTGTGGCCCATCTGTTCTCACTCAGCTGTTGGCTGCTGTCACTCTCAGCTGATCGAGGTGAGTTTATCAGAGGTGCATAAAAGAGGCATTAAAGGGGTATTTAACAATAGGGAGTTTTATATATATATCAAAATAACAACATATATAACTGTGTGATGTGGATGGAAACAAGTTTACGACTTCCATCCTCACAAGTTCCATTCAAATTTTATCAGCCTATTTCGCTATCTCGAACGAAACGCTAAGCGAACGAAAATCAGTCGCTCACTTTCGATTCAAATTGAGTTTATCTAAGTCGCAATTTTTGTTCGCCGGACTCTGTGTTTGTTCCCAACTGACATCACATTCGAAATAGAACAACCAAAATTTGTACTGAAAAGATTTGAAATATTTTGTGTTTTCATTCGACCTGAAACGACAAGGTTGTGGAACCCAAATCAACTTTCTTGCGTCTGGAACACGAACGAAAGCTTTCGATCGAGATAGCGAAACAGGTTGTATGAAATTGCCATATAGTCGTTTAAGTGGCCAAGTGGCAACGCTACAAGAAACACATTGGTTGTTCTCGCTTATCGTTTTAGAAATTAAACAAAGAGTATTTTGGGCAAGGGAAAATGTTCCAAAAGTACTTGTTTTCTTAGTGAAATTAGTCAAACCAATAGCATTAGTCCACAAAAAAAAAATTAGAATCAATGAGTTTGCTTTACATAAGACATTAATTCCTTCTCTGATTGTGTGATTAGATTAGTAGAAGTAGTAGCTAAATACCTATTTGTTTTTACTTTTGAATGAAATGAAATTCAATGACAGCTTTATCATCTCGGTGTTCACAGATTTTACAACAAGTTTATTTTTCAAATTTTTGATCCAAAAAGTTAATTCTTCAAATTTGTGTTACAAAAAGTTCTTATTTCCCATAACAGCCTATTAAGGGATAACGGAGATCAGTGAGCTTGCTGTAAGCTTTCTAAATTTTGGTCGCACTTCCCAAGAACTATACAAAATGTATTCAATATTACACTTTCTGTATGCACGTCAGTGTTGCAGTGTTTGTGCGCGGCACTTGTACATGAGAATGTGGGTTCGAGCACCTGCTCTGACCACCACCTTAAGCTTCCCAAATACCGCTCGGAACCGGTGTTAAACTGTGACCCCAATCAGTGGGGGGTCAAACGTTAAAGCGCAAAGCTCACTGGTTGAGAGAAGGTCTACCCAATCCCTTCATTAGATGTAATTGGAAACCATATTTTTTGTGTACTAAAAAGTACATTATTCATAATTGTACATGGAAGCAAAGTTAACCCCTTATTTAGTAAACATTTCAAAAGTAAATACGAACAATCTGTTTTCAGGAGAGTTTCAAAGCTTAACACGGTGCATAAGTTGTTACCAATTGAAAAGGTACAAATAGTGTAAAATAGGTAATAGTTCAAAAATGGTGTACAAATATGTAAAACTACACAAAACGTGTAAATCGGGTTCATGTCGAAACGTATTTCAAATGTGAGACAAACCAAAAATTTTCACGAAAGTTTTAGAACTATACGTTATTAACATTTGCGTAGCAACAAATGAAATGATACACACAGTGTACTAAAAAGTACCGAAGTGTACTTAATGTAAAAAATCAATAAATTATGTACAAAAACCTACACAAATTTTTAACATTTAATACAAAAAAAACTTACCAACCGATACCATTTTCGATAAAAACAATTATTGGAACGAAGTTCCTTACCGCTCGTTGCGGGATGGGGGCTAAATGAAAAAAATTTAACAACTTTTGTTTTAACACTATTTTGATACAACCCACTATTATCAACTACATATATTGTTTACTTTTGCTTTGGTTTGTGTCTAGACTAACTAGATGTCTCATATGTTGTGAAATTTCTTGTTTAATGGGAAGTTTTCTAGGTGGAGCCCGTAACTAATATTTAGTATACTTATATATTGTAGTTTTGAACCCAATAAAAAGAAAATTTGGCAAATCCAAAGTGAAAGAAGTTTAAAAAAAGAAAATTTTCTTAAATAAGTAGCTTCTCATAGACAATTTAATTTTTTTCAAAGAAAAAAACCTATTCATATTTTTAAACAAAATACCTTTTCTTAAAAAAAACCCTTATATTAAAGTGGCACCTTTGCTTAACAAAAGTAAATTGTCTTAAAAAAATTAGCGTTTTTTAAATAATAACTTTTTTTTAAATATACCTGTTCTTAAAAAACGGAAAGTTTCTTACAGCAAATCGCCTTTTATTAAAAAACTACCTTTTCTTTAACGAGTACCTTTTTTGTGAAACAAAATAAAATTTCTTGAGATAAGTACCTACTTTTAAAAATGTAACTATTCTAAAAAAAAGGGCCAATTCTAAAAAAATTCCATTTCTTAAAAAAAATCATTTTCTTCAAAAAAATACCTTCTCTTAAAAATAATACCGTTTCTTAGAAATATTCGTTTTCTTAAAAGTACATTTTCTTAAAAACAAAAATACCTCTCTTTTCTTGAGATAAGTCGCTTTTCTGAAAATAAGTGCGTATTCTTAAAAAATAACCTTTTCCTAAAAAGAGTACCACTTCTTTAAAAAGTACCTGTTCTTTTTAAAAATGTACTTCTTTGTGAAAAAATTCATACTCTTCTGGCTTGTTCTTATAAAAAGTACTTTATCGTAAAAATAGTTCCTTGTCTTAAAACAAACATTAGCTTTTAATAAAAGAAGTAGCTCTCTTTAAAAAAAAAATATTCTTACAAAAAGGAAATAAAAATATTTTTTTTTTTAACAAAAAAACATTGTATAAAAAAAAATTTTCTTAAAAAAATTTTTAATTTTTCAGAAAGTATCTTTTCTTAAAGATCCATTTAAATTATCGTATTTTTTAATGGGCGCCTTAGGCGTGTTGGAACTAATTAGTACATAATATATAGCGAAATTAACTTCGTTTCAACCGGGTGTCCCCTGACATCTCATGTGATGTTTAAGATTGCACTGGAGTGTACATTCCGTAAAATTGGTCTTTAAAGTATGTGCAATATTATTTTCATTCTTTTGAATATTTGTAATGACCTTGTTTTCGTTAGTTTTGAAGTCTAGTGTTTGAGCAGTTCAAACTACAAGCTTCCCGGCTTGATGCAATTTTCTGAGTTAAAAATGGTTGATTTTTGTTGATTCCAAAATGTTTAAAAAATTTTGTTGGTTCCAAAATATTTTAAAAAATTGAATTTTATTTCAAATTTTTGAAATTTAAAATTTTTTAAATCCCACATTTCATAAAATAGTTCTTAAAAATACTTTTGTTTTAAAAATGAATTGTTCAAAATTTACTAAACTGAACATATTTTAAAATTTAAATTTTTTTAAATTGTAAATTTTTAAAATTTTACGAAAGTAAAACTTTATTGCTTTACTTACAGTTGTACTAAACTGTGGAATTTTAAAAATTGAACTAAACTCTATATACAATTGTTTTTAAAAGTACATTTGCCCAACTTGTTTTTTAAATTGTATTAAAATAAACCATGTTTACAGAATTTGCTTAAATTCAGGTTTTATAAAACTATAAATTATATAAAAATGTTTTTTTTTAAATTGTACTGAGAAGTAAATTATTCAAAATTGTACTAGGAAGTTCATTTTATTAAATTAGACTAGAGAGTATTTTTTAAAATTGTACTAGAAAGTAAATTTTTCAAAAATTACTAAGTACAATAGTTTAACATTATATTAGATAGTTAATAATTAAAAGTTGTACTAAACTGTAACGTATGTCCACTTGTACAAAACTGTATAGTTCTAAAAATTTTACTGCATAGCAAAATTTTAATTAATATTTTTTTTACCAAAATTTTACTAAAAATTCGTTTCTGAAAACTGTATGTAAAAATAGAATTTTCCAGAGTATATTCTGAAAATAAATATTCCAATAACAGTACTTTATAAATTGTGCATTAAAATATATTTCTCAAACTTTTACAAAAAGAACTTTATTATAACTTGCACTTAAAAGTTGATTTTTGGAACGAAATTCCTTATCGCACGTTTCGAGATGGGCGCTAAATGAAAAAAATTTGTTCAAATTTTTTAACACTATTATGCTACAACCCAGTATTATCAACTATATTTAGTACTTTTGCTTTGGTTTGTGTCCAGACTAATTTGTTTAATGGAAAGTTTTCTAGGTGGAGCCTGTAGCCAATATTAAGTAATATTGTAGTTTTGAACCCAATAAAAAGTAAATTTAGAAAAGCCAAAGAGAAAGATGTTAAAAAAAGAACATTTTCTTAAATAAGTGACTTTTCTTCAAATAAATACCTACTCTTTAAAAAAATTCATTTTCTACAAAAATTCCTTTTCTTAAAATAAAATAATACCTTTTCCTTTCTTGAGAGAAGTATCCTTTCTGAAAATAAGTACATTTAAGAAGTACCTGTTCTTAAAAAAAGTATTTCTTTTCTTGCAGAATGTACTTCTTCTTTAAAATAGTAACTTTCTTGTACCAAAATTAATTTTTTAGATTGTATTTAAAAGTATTTATGTTTAAAATTTAGCTAAAACTTATATTTTTCAAAGTTCTTCTATAAACTACATTTCATAAGATTGTAAAAGAAAAGAAAAATTTTCAAAATTACAACAGAGTACAACGTTTAGAAAATGTTTATTTTAATAGTTCTCAAAACCTTACTATGGAATATCAGTTTCGCATAAACGCGAACTTTCGTTTAAAACTACAATGGATCTCAACCTAATGTTATGTATTTCCTGCTATTATAGGATACCACAATAAGTAACTTAAGTTTCTTTAGACCACAATTTTGGACACACTCATTAGTTACCATTATTACTTTAGATTACTTCTCGATAACAACCGCAGTCTGCAATATATCCAACCCTTCCTAAGCTCTAAAGTTCAACCTGTCGCAGCACCAGAAGAAGTGTCCCGCATTCTAATCGCAAAAATCTTATCACATAAAAGTCATAATGAACATTAATGTTATTTTAAATTGGTACAATTACCACGGAGAGAAAAGGAGTTGCGTGCAAAAGGCTACAAGGATATCGCATAACAGCAAAAATATGCATAAAATTCCTTTTTTTTATAGAATCTCAGTTGGAGAAAATTCAAAATATTTAAGGCAGCTAAGGATATTAAAAGAATTTCTGAATTCAGTGGCATTTTGCTCATAAGTCACAACAAAATCGTTAACATGAAAAGGAAGTTATCACACAGCAAGGAAATGTTTTATGTAGAGTAATAAACTTAAGCAGAGAGCAGGAATAAGGATAATATGACTGAGGGTAAAGAGAGCAAATGGAGAGTAGTAAAACATATTGCCAGTTAACATGCGATTTTAAAGGAAATTTAATGAGGGTAATTATGTGTACTTTAAAGTACATACACAGAAAAGTGGTCAATCTTTGTAAAAAAATTAATACCACATTTCCTAACAAATGAGTTTATAAATGCAGACTATAACGAATTTTGTTCACAAGAACCCTACGTCTGTGCGAAGCCGCCTCTACTTTCGGCAGCAAAGAAAGGTTTGATTAAAAAATGAGCATCACCTATGTAAGGGCGTTGAGAGATTCAGTCTCTGTTTTTATTTCAGGTTAAAGACTAAGGACGTTATTCATAAAAAGTTGTGAGAGGTTTGAGAGACGACTTATCATACAAAAAACGTCTCTTAACCCTCTCATACGTTTTTATGAATAAGGCCGTAACACTAGTGATAGACAGCTGTCATATCTCACCAGCATAACGATTGACGGAAGTAGCTAACGAAGACGACAATTGCAAAGGTACTAGACAGCTCCTGTCTGTCGCATGGATAAAGATTCACAAAAATAAGCAAGAGCCTTTGCCTATGACCCCAGACCTATTCAGTACACCTGATATTTTCCACAAACAGTGAAATTTTATATTTTACAAAATACAGTCCGTTGGGCTACTCTAGAAGGTCTTCCAGAGTATTCATGTTGCAATTAGCAACTTCCGACTACTAATTGACATTTCTTTAACAACAGTCACTTGAACCTTCCATCAAGTATTATAAATAGAATCAAGTGTGACTAAATATTTCGAGAATACAAGTGAAGCATTCCTGCAAACTCTCTGTGGAAAAGGAGAAAGGAGTGTAATGTTACACTGGAAAACAGCTGCGTCCCTTTGGCACTTAGTTTCATTGAAACTGAGCTGATGTATAAACTCTTCACCACAATGAACATATTCATTGTATCAATGAAACTTTCTTACATCCGAAGATATGATAGTTGCTGCAATGAGTATTTACGTTGTGGCATTGAATTTATACGTTAGTATAAGTTTCGATGAAATTATTCATCAAATACCGAAGCTTTCTCTTAATCAGCAAAGGCCAATGATTTGCAGCATTTTATTCGATTAAATACTGGTGTTTTAAAAGCCAACTTATATTTAGTTAATTTGGGATTTATTGGTTGGTTCTTATTGGACTGGTTCTACAACCAGCAGTAATATGACCACATCCTTCACGGTGGAGCCAAAGACATATCACGTAGTGTCTTAAATATCCCACGTTGTCCCTACAATGTCAACCCCATTAAAAAGGTACCGTTTACCAGGGATGATTTTTACCTTAATAGATTAGTTCCATAGCTATTTCCCTATGCAGCTCAAACAGAGATTATTAATTTACTGAAGATTTATTACGAGACATGGCAACCCTCGTTGAGAGAAGAAGAAAATCAGAGGTTTCACTCAAACGTTTTTTTTTTTATCACGTGTACACAATTTATAACATTGTTGGCACTTGTGTTCTTATGTATATACAAGGAAGTGCCACCCTATATCACATCACGTCACCCTGGTTAATTGGTTTTATTTTAGGACCATGTACTTCGATTGTTTTCTATTCTTTCACTAAATATAGAATGCAAGTAGCACTATCTTTAGTAAAATTTGGAACTTTCTGTGGAAACGCCACAATTTCAATGAAGAGAATTGAAGAGAGAGCACATAGGCAGCTAACTTATTTACTTAATTTCTTTGTCTAGAGCCTACTCAAGAGAGCATTTTCCAATCTATACAAATTTTTCCATCATGAGCTTCAGTTTTGGTTGTCGGTCACAGTTTCTCTCCCGAAGAGAAATAAGAATGCAATCCTTGGTAAACTTTGTTAAATTTTATGAGCCCGGCGAAAAGTTATCGACAAAGTTTATGTTTATGATGGATATCATATGCTTTATGTTCCCGTGCGGTCACCGAGACAATATGAGAATAGATCTATGCAGTTCGAGTTGTAGATAGAAGTTTGACAAATAAAGAACAGTAGTAAATTTCCAGCGTCAAACATAATTTAGCTATAAATAGTGTTGGGTGAGATCGCCCTACATCGATCATAAAATTAATTTGTATTTTTTGATTTTGTTAAATTTGTAAAATATTTAAATTTCGGGCCACCCTAATATTGTTTTCTAATAATTTTGTCGCAACAACAACATACATACTGGTTTTGGTCATTATGTTTGGTACCGTATGTATGTATGTTGTTGCTTGTTGTTTACATTATCGATGCAAAAGAATATAGCAACAACAACAACAGCGCTGACGAAGTCGTTTGCTTCAGTTGGTCACTCAGCCGTTGTATTGTTGTTGCTATTTCTTTTACATTCTCTATTCATATTTACTGTCGTTCTATGTTATGGATTTGGTGGCCCGCGACAATGAGAAAATTTTGTAAAGTCAGTTGTTGAAAAGAATTGTAACCACAAAGTTGTCGAAAACACTTAAAACAATATAGTTGAAATGAAACATCAAACCTAAAATAAAATAATTCGTGTTTTATTTAAATTAATAAAAATAAATAGTTTCTGCGCGAACATTTTGGCGACCGTGACAGGACGGCCTGTAATAATAGCGATTAACTTTTTAAACAATTTAAAAAAAAAGTGTTTCAAAGACTAGTGTTTCGTGGAGCAGATTTTTCGAGCCTTAGTTGAATCCACGGATTTTTTGCATCGTTTCGTCGTTGGAATCACATCATCTTCGATAATTCGTTGCTGCAATTGGGGTCTACATCGCTGCTGCTGCTACGGACAATCTTTGGACGTCGCGTTATATATGGCCGTACTTATTTTATTAGTGGGAGAAATCACATTTCGGTGATTTCGGGACATTTATTTTTGTGGTCGAATCTCGTTGTTCGGTGTACATAGAATATGCCCAATTAAATCGGCAAATTTCTTCGTTTTCGTCGTTGGATCTACTCATCAATTTGTTGCTGCAATTTGGCTACACATCATCGCTTCATATATAAAGTTTATAGGATACAACTTTATTTGCTGCCTCCATTATCCATTTCATCTGGTGTCTCTGAAATATTGGATTTGCAGTTTTACATACAGTTTTAATTAAAAGCTATCGAATATTCGAAATTTTTGTGCTGTTGCCCGTTAAGAATTTTAACGGGTTCTATAACTTTTTTGCCGCTGCATTCAAGATACCGGCATATTGAGTGCCTTAACAGTGCTTTATGAACTTGAATTTTTGGCCTATATTTTTATTTGGTGCTTGTTGCTGTAAGTATGTACCCGAGATGTTCTTTTCTTTGCCCAAAAAAGATTGTGTTTCGCGGAGCATATAATTAGTTCGAACCTCAGTTGTGGCTCCGGGTTTTTTTTTTGCATCGTTTCGTCGTTGGAATTATATCTTCATCCGGAACTCGCTGCTGCCATTGAGGTATACATCGCTGGTGCCGCTACGGACATTTTTTGGACGCCAGTTCATTTTCGGCCAAATTATCGTTTTGTGCATATCGCCGAATAAATTTGGCGTAACAGAAATATTTACGGTATTTGAAGCGTCATCAAATTTTTCGCACTTTTCAAATTCTTGTTGTTCTTTGGTGAGTGTTTCTCTTGAGTGAAATGTCGACATTCGAAATAGATGCAGCGACTGAGGGTGCTGCCGCTATTAGCTCTAAAATGGCGTCGCTCAAGCAAGAAAGAAATATTATAAAGAGAAACATCTCAAATATTCAATCAAAAGTGGAAAAAGATGGCGACAATTTTGATCCAATCATTTTGGAATGCCGTCTACAAATCTTGGAGTCATATTTCGAGGAATTGTCTCACATCCAAGGACAAATTGAAATACTTTGCCCCACAGATAATGCCAGAAGCGATTTGGAGGAGATTTTTATTGCCGCAAGGGCAAAAATAATGGTTTTGCTGAAGAAAAATCGTGACCCTTTTTCGATGGACCACAGTTTTCTCAACGCTTCGATAATTGGTGATTCAAATTCGACTCGTCTAGCCTACTCAGACTCAAATTTTTGTTGCCGTTTTGATACACTTGTAACCACAACCTCACTTTGTTCATATTGTAGCTCATCGGAGCACAATATATCAGCTTGTTCGTCGTTTTCGTCGCTTGTTCTTGTTGAACGCTTTAATTTCGTAAAGCGTAATGGACTGTGCATAAACTGTCTTCGCAATGGTCATCACGTTTCGGAATGCACATCGCAATATTGCTGTACAGTTTGCCAGTTTTCTCACCATACACTCTTGCACATTTTTAGTGGCCCTAAGCAACTTGGGCCTTTGACATCACATCACTCTCAATCATCATCGGAGAATCACAGCAATCATCTTTCGTTAGTTGCTCGCTCGGCCAATAGAGCGATAATTCCAACAGCCGTGGTTCTCATCAACGATTATTGTGACGCTTACCAGCCAGAAGTTTTTGGCATCGGTGAAACCAGAAACAACATCAAGTTTTCTGTCGACACCACAATAAAATCTCGCATTAGTTCGTTCCAGTGGTCTTCATTTTTTGCTGTGGCGAAGACGATTTCGGCTCAACAACCTGTTGAGTACATCAAAACATCGCACTGGATAATACCTCGAATTAGAAAATTGGCTGATCCGTGGTATAGCAAGCCACAACCTGTTGACATGCTTCGCAGTACTGAAGTATTTTTCGATCTGTTGTTCGATGGTCGTATCTCACTGGGAGATGGCACGCCTTGCCTGACCAAAACAATATTCGATTGGATTGTCAGTGGGACATCCAAATTTACACACAACTCAATTGATTCAACTTTGAACAATTCCCTCAATATTGAAGAAACCTCTAACGCCCTCGAAACGTCGCCCACTGGTCAAGAATTCGAACCACTCTTCGTCGGAAAAAGTTGTTTTGATATTGGCGATAGAATCACATTCAAATTGCCTTTAAAAACGTCGTATACGAAGAGGCAACGAGAATGGAACACTTCACTACAATTTCATTTACACTCCAAGCAGTCTCTTCGTAGTTCGAACTACATCACACATCATCGCTATCTCAAATCCACATCTGAATGTTCCACAAATTATCAACAATTTCGTGTCGATGAAAACATCACAAAATATCAACTCGTTTGGTGGAGGACCAGGAAAAAAGAATTTGAGGTACAGTACTTGAATATTATAACATATGACTTGGATGCTGCTTGTCTTTTGTCGTTTCGTATTTTGTGTCTCATTACAGAAAAGTGTTGCTCGATGTTTGCCCGTGGTTCTGATCTACTGCGAAAGGACCATAACTTTAGCAAGGTTCCCACACGAGTATTCAAAATCAAAAAAGTTTGGATGCACATCAATGAAATTTTGTCACATATTCCACATAAAGGTGTACATCGGCACGCTCTCACTTTTCCTGTAATTATTGGTCAACTTCGTCACACCGCTTACGCCTTTCAAATAGTACCTTACGTAAAATGCACCTACAAGTCAACATTATTTTTCGCCACTTCGAAAATATACCAATATAAAGCACAGACATTAATTCGCTGTGAAATCTACGCCACCGTTTTGCTCTGGAAAAGGTGGCTCAACTTGAAATTCATCTCATCGCTCTATTTTTTGAACTACAGCATTTTTCTGCAATGGCCCAAACAATATTCTTCAACTTTGAAAGAACTCGTCGAAAGTCGTATCCCACAACTGGTAGAACAATGCAGAAGTATTTGTTGGAGACATATTCCCCCATCAATTCATCCAGCCGATATATTGTTTCGCATTTGCAGTACCAATGAATTGCCGTACACCTTCACAACACTCGTTCGTAGAAATCCAGCAATCAGTAAATATGCTGCATTCACCCTCAAGTCGTTGGACATGATGACGGTACCCCACCGTAACTATCGCTTTCGCTCGAACTTTAAATATACTGTCAACTCTGGACTAGTTCGCTTTACATTGCTGAAATTACAATGTGGCTCTTCCTTGTCCAACATCAATACCAGCTCTCTCACCATCCTAAATGATTCCTTGAAAGAGAAGCCTTTCAACGGGGGGAGCATGTTGGGTGAGATCGCCCTACATCGATCATAAAATTAATTTGTATTTTTTGATTTTGTTAAATTTGTAAAATATTTAAATTTCGGGCCACCCTAATATTGTTTTCTAATAATTTTGTCGCAACAACAACATACATACTGGTTTTGGTCATTATGTTTGGTACCGTATGTATGTATGTTGTTGCTTGTTGTTTACATTATCGATGCAAAAGAATATAGCAACAACAACAACAGCGCTGACGAAGTCGTTTGCTTCAGTTGGTCACTCAGCCGTTGTATTGTTGTTGCTATTTCTTTTACATTCTCTATTCATATTTACTGTCGTTCTATGTTATGGATTTGGTGGCCCGCGACAATGAGAAAATTTTGTAAAGTCAGTTGTTGAAAAGAATTGTAACCACAAAGTTGTCGAAAACACTTAAAACAATATAGTTGAAATGAAACATCAAACCTAAAATAAAATAATTCGTGTTTTATTTAAATTAATAAAAATAAATAGTTTCTGCGCGAACAAATAGTATCAATTATAGACTTATCGCCCAATCGTCCTCCCTGTATTAAAATGCATTGTATGGAATTGAATTGAATTGAATTGCATCTAAATGAATTGAATTGTATTTAAATGAATTGAATTGAATTGAATTGAACTGAACTGAACTGTATTGAATTGATTGAATTGAATTGAATTGAATTGAATTGAATTGCATTAAATTGAATTGAATTGAATTGAATTGAATTGAATTGAATTGAATTGAATTTAATCGAATTGAATTGAATTGAATTGAATTGAATTGAATTTAATTGAATTGAATTGCATTAAATTGAACTGACCTGAATGAAATTGAATTGACCTGAATTGATTTGAATGGAATTGCATTGAACTATACATACAGACACACATTTTTACTGCCTCTCTTTGTGCCGACCAATGGTCTAGATCAAAGGTCGGCACAAAGAGAGGCAGTAAAAATGTGTGTGTGTGGATTTCCGAGCGTATTTTGAGCGCACTGGGATAAATTTGGTGCTACATACAGTGGTGCCCAAAACATTAGCAACTAAGTTGTCTTATTGTAATAAAAAAACATTTCCTACATACATTTACATTGTACATACATTAGTATTTTTGTACATACATTTGTATTTTTGTACATACATTATTAACAAATTCATTCATTATATTGATGGAAAATAAAAATAAATAAAAATAATAATAATAAAATAATAAAAATGGAAAATAAAAACATTGTACATACATTAGTATTTTTGTACATACATTTGTATTTTTGTACATACATTATTAACAAATTCATTCATTATATTGATGGAAAATAAAAATAAATGTTCCCATTCAACTTTCCACATTGTAAATTAAAATTTTATATATGTATATAGCGAAAAATAGCGACGTCGACCTGCTTGGTTGAAAGCTACTATGCTACTGAATGAAACATGTGTGTTTACTTTTAAGGTCCAATTAGTCTTGGCGGTTGACGGTTGACGTTATACTCAATATTGCGCGGTTAGTTATGACGGTTAGACGGTAGAAAGACAAAACAATACAAAAAAAAATGATCGAAGAGCATTTGTACTCAATATAATTTGCAAGCATGAGTTTTGTGTTAAAAAGTGATTGTGTCACATAAAAAAAAGAAAATTGTGGTTGCTGTGTAATTGTGTATTGCAGCGCACAAAATGTCGAAGTAAAAGCAATAACAATAACAGCTGATCGGTCTTGACGGCTGACGGTTGACGGTGGATTCTGCAACCTGCAGAAGTCTACCGTCGTAAACCGTAAATTTTAGTTGTCTCTCTCTAACACATGCAAAATGCAACCCCAACTCAAACAGCTGATCGCTTACCGTCAACCGTCTACCGTCAACCGTCAAGACTAATTGGACCTTTATTTATTATGCTCTTGGTTGATAGTTTTGTTGCCATTCATGTTGTGTGCGTGTGAAAAGCTGTATGTGTGAGTGGCTGCCCTGAGCTATTAGCGCCGGCCTCTGGTCTAGATACTTTCAATAAAGAGCGTAATTAAAATGAATTAGTTAATTAATTTTCTAGGGATGTCTCAAATAAAACGCTTGCATTTAAATTAAAAATGGAGACATTTAGTTTTGACACTTAATTTTGACACATAATCTGACATTTAATTTTGACAAGCGTTTTATTTGAGAGATCCCTAGAAAATTAATTAACTAATTCATTTTAATTACGCTCTTTATTGAAAGTATCTAGACCATTGTTGTTGAAGTGCTAAGTAGGCGGACCATTGTACAACCCCATCATGAAGAAGAATATACTTATTGAGGCTAAGAGAAAAATTATTTTCTAGTTTTTAGTGCATTTATAAATAAAACACTGTAACTTAATTTTTTATTTTTAATTTTTTAGTAAATAAATTTTTAATGTTTTAATTTTTTTTCATATTCATGTATTGTCATCGAAATCTGACAAGTGTGCAAAATTTTAGTTCGATTGGTCAACTGCAACTGTGTTAAAAATGAGTTACTAGATTTGAACAATACATACTGACAGACAACAGAGCAAGTTAAATAAAGCACTGTAAAAAGGATTGAACGCTACAAAAATGATTTTACCAAAAAAAAAATCAATTTTGCACAAAAAATATTTATTTAGCAATAGTAAGGAGTTGTCTTCGTCGCCATCCTTGTTGAAACCTTTGAAGTTGCTCGTTTTTTTGAATCTTCTTCTGGAGATGAGGCCTTACGTTTTCTTGATTTTTTTATTGGGGTTGAATTCTATTTGACGATGAAACTATAGGTTTCGGTTCCTGTTTCGACGATGAAGCTACAGGTTTCTTTTTGGACAATGAAGCCACACGATTGTACGACGCACTACAGTAAATCTTCATACGAATCAATATTAGTAACAGCATACTTGGCCTCGAAAATACCAAAGAAGCGATCCGGGGCGAACTTGGTATGCTCTGTCAAAAGGCAATTCAATAAAATCGTTGTGTTGAGTCCTCGAAGCAACGGCCATTGCAGATATGATAACAGATCATTATTTTTGTTCTGCCCAACGCAGTTATTTATTTACCAATTCCGTTTCTTTGTTATCTATAGTAGACAAGTCCATTGTAAAAAAGTTTGTTCCACTTCCATTTGATCTTCAGCTTGATATAATGATTGTAGTTCCTCATCGTAATTGATACCAACATCATCGAAAGAATCATCATCATTCTCTTAATTTTCACCAAAATATTTTTGAAATAATTCTTCATCGACAGACATTATTCACTAGTTCATAACGGAAAAGACCAACAGAAACAACTACACCAACTAGATAACGAAAAAAAGCCGGCTCGATAGTGATAATAGCTGATACCATTCTCAAACTCACTTCAGTATTACCGATACGAAAATCCAAAAGTAGCAACTTGAAGCAATTAACTAACATAATATTTGGAGCAAAAGCAACACTGCATCTCACTTGGTGCCCTTGAACAACGAGAGACACTGGGCAATGGGAAGGAAGGAGAACAACTACCGAGAAACTGACGAAATGCATTGTTTATCTTTAACAGCTGATTCCTCGAAATTTTGTTTTTGAGTCATAAGCCACCTTTTCATAGACCGGGTCACATATATATATTATTTATGATAATTAAGTTTACCAAAAAAAATATAAGGACTTAATAAAAAAAATATAGTATTTATTCTGGCCCTTTTTATATTTATTCGCATTGATTGCTTTTTTCTGTTCATGAAATGAGAATCTGCTGCTATTTGCGTGTCTGAAGGCTTCAACGTCGTCAAACGCTTCAATATATTAACAGCCTGTTTCTCAATCTCGAACGAAAGCTCCGTTCGTATTTTAAGCGAAAGAAAGTTGATTTGGATTCCACAATCTTGTCGTTTCAAGTCGAATGAAAATATAAAAGTTTTCAGTGCAAATTTTGGTTTCTCTATTTTGGAAACAAACATAGAGTCCGGCGATTGGAAATTTCCAGTTTGAGTCGAATGTGAGTTACTAATTTTCGTTCGCTTAGCTTTTCGTTCGGGATAGAGAAACAGGTTGTAAAACACGATTGTATTTATGCGTTGCTATACAAACAAACAATATACAATATATGTATTTACTTAACTGCCCAAGCGTTTTTGGTATCCTCCTTCCGACGAACCATTGGGGAATGAGTGCATGAAACTAAAACGCAATACACCAACCAAAATCAGACACACTCTCTTAAACACACACTCAGAAATATTTATGAATCACTGACTGAAAGAATAATGCAAACATATAGATACACACTTACCACATACACTCAGAGAACTAATTGTTTGAAAAGAGGTTGTAGCAACCATAACTTCGGCTGTTACCACCGAATTGAGGTTGACACAACCGAATTGAGGTTGTTACGACCGAATTTAGTCCCCACAACCGAAATTCGGTTGAAGCAACCCCGTTTCTTATTTGATTCGGTTGTGGCAACTGAATCTTCAATTATATTCGTTCAGTCAACTAAATTTTCTAAAATTTCGGTTGGAACAACCGAGTTTTAAATAAAATAAATACGGATGCAAGAACCGAAATTGGTACCAAATTCAGTTGGAGTAACCGAATCTGGCATTAATTCGGTTGTAGTAACCGAATTTGGCATCAATTCGGTTGTAACTATCGAATTTGGTATCAGTTCGGTCGCAGTAACCGAATCTAGCTTTAATTCGGTTGCAACGACCGAATTTGGCGTCAATTACGTTGCTGTAACCGAATTTCTCATGAATTCTGTGGGTACAACCGAATTCATATTCAATTCGGTTACCACGACCTAATGCCATGTATTTAACATATGACGTTTAAAATTCTATAATCAAATGTTATTTTAAAAAGAATTAAAAAATTTCAAAATTGTTTGCTGTTATTAAGAAAGGTAAGTAAAATATGTTTTTTATTAAAACGTCTTATTTTGCAGAAATTATTGAAGCAGATATCAACAGTTTTCAAGTTTTCCATTGTCGGTCATGTGAGATGTGCTGCAAACGTCTGTATACAAAATTGTTTAGGACCTAAATCAACCGATACATCAGCCGAATGTCCCGTGATGGCCGGGACTTGAAAAAGGTCGGAAGGGGCATGTAAAACAAATTTATTATTATATAGATTACCCAACATGTATGACTTTATTTTCTCGCTTTTTGAATTTTTTATAAGAATACAGGAAAATAAATCATCATTTAATAATAAAAAACGTTAATAATTAATTTGTGCCACTATCTAAATTCGGTTGTAACAACCTCTAATTCGGCTGTGGCAACCTACAATGAGGTTGTGACAACCTCTAATGAGGTTGTGTCAACCTCTAATTCGGCTGTGACAACCTCTAATGAGGTTTTGTTAACCTCTAATGAGGTTGTGTCAACCTCTACTGAGGTTATGTCAACCTCTAATTCGGTTGAGACAACCTCTTAATTCGGTTACGGCTAATTCGGCTGTCTCAACCTAATTTTTCTGTGAGTGTAGACTGTGAATAATCTCTTCTTGTCCTCCTTGTATTTTCTTGCTCTTGGGACAACATTAACCTTGCGAAAAACACAGCTATTTTTGTATCACAAATATAGATATATTTGTATCAGAAACACTGATATAGTATAATCCATGTGTCCCCAACATGTAATATTGGAGAGGAAACACGATGTGTTTGGACAAAGGTATGGTATATTAGCGACAAGCTCCAAGCTCATGTTATATTTGCATCTAACAACAAAAAATATAGATGTTTCAGGGTGTTGTTGTCCCCATAATCTACGCAAAATTTTGTTTATTTTAATTTAAATAGGAAAAATGTGTGTTCGAAAACGTAATTTGTTTGATTTCAGAGAATTTTAGTCACCAATTACTGCGTATGATTTTCAGAAATAATTAAAGAAAACTTACCTTTTTGGGGGCGAATTGAAAGGAAACATCGAGGTTTGTTTGTTTAAGTTTATATAAAATTTGTTTGGTTGGTTGTTCTTTTTTATTTGTTGTTTATATTATATATATATATATATGTACTATTATTTTCATTAATATATTGTTATATACAATTATGTATAGATGTTCCGTACTGTTAATAGGTATTGTATATTTTTTGAGTAAAATATATGTTTACAAAAGAAAGTCTTACAAAAGTGTAATATTTTACGAAAAATATTTACGTTCTCAAAAAACTGTAACAAATAAAACATAAAACTTAAACTAAAAATTTAAATTAAAATTTAAAATAAAAATCGAATCGAAACTCTTTACCCAAAAAAAAAACAACACTTAGCTCAAATATAATTTGTCATAGTTGATATTAAAGTTGGTTTAGCTTTTATTTTGTCATAATAGTTGATCTCTTAGTTTTTAGTTTTTTTTATCATAGTGTGTTTAATTAGTTAATTAGTTGTTGGGGTTGGGATTAGGTTTTCGTTTTTTTTTTTGTGTTTTTGGTATAAATACATACATAGTTTTGTAATAAATTTTATTTATTATAATATGTTTATATTAAATTTTACTTAAATTGCATGAGTTTTGTGTGATTTTTGTTTTTTTGTTTGTTTTTTGTTCTGGTTGTATTTGCATTGGGATTTTTGCTAATTAATAATTAATTATTAATGACTTGTGTAGTTTTAAATTTAAATGTTTCATTTTAATAAACTGTTAACAAAGTTTAAATAGGCAAAACTGGCAACAAAATTTCATAGATATATTTTTTTTAATCATATATTTTAAGTTTAATTTGTAGTATTAATTATTCAGTGATAGACTTACGCTAATAGTTTGTAGCTTAACATTTCTCTCAGTGTACTCGTGCTGTGTGCGCCGAGAGCGAGCATGAAGCTTTATCGATAACAATGGAAAATCATCCACAACTTAACACAAGTAACATCTAACTAAATTATGAGTCATAAAGCTTTCTCTTTGGTTTCAGCACAAAGAGAGTAAGTGGGCAAAAAAGAGAGAGAGAGAGAGAGAGTGGGAGAGAGTTAGAGAGCTTTTAGATTGTTAAGGCTTTGATTTCAATGAAACTAAGAAAAGCTTTGTTTTTCATATCAGAGGTTCAGTAAATAAATGAGAAGCTTAGCAACTTAATTATGATATTGTTTTACTTGGGCATACTTCTCTTATTTTCTGCGTGATCGGGGGGGGGGGGGAGGTTTTTCAAAATGCCAACTTGAGCAAAAGCTTTAAGCTTTCAATACACCAAAGCTTCTAGAGCCTATGTAAAGCTGTCATATGCATATGTTTTTAATGTTCTTTGCTATTCAAATATTTGTTTTAGTTACTCATATCTACTTTTAAAAAATGTCAGTCATATTTCATCAAATTCTTTCCATTAAAATAAAATTTGGCCTTTGAATTTCTTCAATTTTTGGGATTTTTCTCTTCCAATAAATACCTAGTACATACTCGTAGGTACGAGTATGTATGTAAATGCTTAAAAAGTTTCCTTTCTGGTGGGTTCATCTTCATTTAGTTGTTGTTGTCGTCACTTTGTTCCTTCTAGAAATCGCTAATCTCACCCTCCGTCTCTGGGTAAGTACAGGTGAAGGGATTCATCAGCCACGTACACAGACCCTTGTCTTGGCGTTTCTTTTTAACAATGATGCGATTGTGATGCTCCTTCGATAAGCCCGAGGTGAAGCTGCTCTCATCGCTGTCTCTGGCCGTGGCTACACTGTGGTAGCCACTTTCGGCTCTTCGTGAAATTCCCGAATGCTTGGAGGTGCGCGGTGTCGAACTGTCGTGACCACTGTCGTAGGCTTCGGATGAGGTATTCAGGGGCAGCAGAGGTAGTTGGGATTGATTGGTTATGGGTAAGCTAGTATTGAGTTGGGTTAGGACAACATCATCGTGTTCGTCTACATGTTCCAGGGAAGATCGTTTCGAGGGAGATAGCAGTGCAGACTTTTCGTCTACTTCGCAGATATCTTCATGTTCCATGATAAAGGGTTTTTCGATTTTCGGCAAATTAGGATCAGATGCACCGTCGGGATGTCGCAGGGAGGCGTATTGTTCCATACCCGCTATTTGCATAATACCATTTAGACTGGGTAGACTTCCTTGACTGGGGCTACGAGAAGGCTGTCTGGGAAAGAAAGACAAAAACCCAAAAGGACCTCTTATAAATTTAGACTGTTCGTATTTTTCTTTTTTTTTACGTTTAACGAACTGGCTGCTCACTGATAGCTTCACTTACCTTGGACTAGGTGGCCGATAGGGTGGTTCACTGCACACACTTCCTGGGCCGGTGTTGAAACGATAGGCTGGCTCACTGTACACACTGCCCACATCGCAACCGCTGCGGAACACCGGTGTCACTTCCGCCATGGCTAGCTGTGAGGTAAAAATCTCACGGAGACGCGCTAATTGGTCAAACTGGTTCCTACGAAAGACAAAGAACCGAAGTGCAAAAATGTAGAATCAATGATAAAATCTGTTCAGGCGTCCCTAAACGAAAGCTGTTATTTTCGGTTACGTCTAGTTTCGCTAACTCTGCACAGTTTTCATTAGTTTCCATACTACCACTTTCCCAACTTACCTTGTTCTATCACCCATGGCGCAGTCACTAAACGCATCACCAGCCATATTGAAACTAGAGACAACGGACATATTTTCCACATGGCTCAAAGCCGCCAAAGGATGTTCTCTGAAAATTATACAAAGCAGAGAAAATTCGCAAATATAAATAAAAAAATTGCTGCCATGGAATCGTTTACACGCTGAAAAATAACGGCCCCAGCAATATATTGCAGGAACCATGTACATGTTTGCAAGCACTGTTTGCATGAATTGAAGATCCGCATCTTTTTGTTTCTTTATTGTGACAGGTACCAGTATTTTCAGCAGTTTTCAAGAAACAAGTCCACATTTGGGCCACAAATACATATATTATAACCTATTGATCATTGTGTGCCAAACATGTTATATTGAATTGTAAACACAATGTGTTTGCACACAAGTATACTGTATTTGCGAAAAGCTACAAACACGTTATAATTGCATCCAAACAACAACAAAAACACAAATGTTTCAGCGTGCAATGGAAAAGTAGTTGAACTCACCCTCCTGCCATTGTACGTGCAATTTCCTCCTCCGTCACTTGCAGTCCACAATCGGACATTCCCATGCTGTGCTGCGAGTAGTGATGCGACGACTGCCGTGACAGTTGCCGCTGCACCAGGTGCTGTTCTTCCTGGCGCCTTAGGTCATGCTGTTGTTGCTGGTACAAGGACTCTCGTGAGACGTGCCGCGACAGTATGCGATGCAAACTCTCGTGCGATATTTCGCGAGATCCTAAAGGTTCGATTAGAGGTAAAGCCGGTGGCACTTCCGAGGGCCCGCTGTCCTCGTCTTCATCACAATCATTTTGTCTGTCATGGGGAAGATTTAATTCGGAAGCTGAAGTCGTAGGTATGTGAGGATGGGAATGATGCTGACCAATGGTGCCGTAACCAACATTTGCATGAGAATGTAATGAATGTAAATCAGTCTCTTCGGTGTTGAAATTGTCGATGTTGGTTAGGTGTGATGGTAATGGGGGTTGCGAGTGGCCGGAATTTTGGCGGTAATGGTGGGCCTCTCTTATTTCTGCCGGTGCCGAGGCATTTGTGGTACTTAGGGCGTTGGTCAAGCCAGGTCCCAGAGGATTCACCAACTCTAGTTGGCTGCTGCGTAATGACTGCTGGTCGGAATTTAATGGTATGGCCGGGGATTGCTGTTGCCTTGTACTCGTGGCGTACAGATCCTCTGGATTGTCAAGGGACTTTTGCTTGAGTTGCGACATATGGAAGGTAATGTTGCGCAAATGCTGCGCCTGCTGTTCTCGGTGGGTATGGGTCGGCGAAGAGTCGGCCGAAGCAGTATGGAAAACTTGGGATGTTTGGTATTCAACCCACTGACGTATCATTGACTTTTTATGAGAGTCCATGAAGCCATAACCTTGCACCTGGGAAGGAGCAATGGGCAAATTACCCGCTGTCAAAGAGCGACTGGATTGTGATTTAGGACCGTCTATCCACGTCTCGCACTGTTTAACATGATTGACTTCCCGCAAAAGGTGTCTAGCCTCCGCTACTTTAGCCCGTGAAACTCGCGGTCCATCTATCCACTGTTCTTCACTTATTTTGCGCATAGGACTACCGGGGGATTCTGTCGCCTCGGCGTTGTTCACAGCCGCTCCTCCTACACCAGGTCTTCTTAAAGGAGATCCTTTGGGCGAGGGAGCATTGGACCCTTTGGAAGCCATCATCGTCATACCAGGATGCCTAAGAGATCCTGCCACTATTTTAGGTGAAGTGGCAGTGTTTGGTAATGTCTTGACACTATGGACAGGAGAGTAGAATTGAGGCTGTTCCGCTGTGGGTTGGACATTAGCTTGGGGTGTGGGACTGTTGGGTAATGCGCCTCGTTTAAGACTTCCCGTTCTTGCAGCCACCACCGGACTTTGTGGTGCCTTTTGTGCTACCACTTTTTTGGCTGAACCTGGAATTTTTGAGGGACTGGATTGTTGTTTCTCTACACCGCTTCCTTTAAGCGCTTTACTCATAACACCACGATTGTCACCACTGCTTAGAGAGGGCAAGTACACAGGAGGATGCTCGCCATCAGTGGCATCGTCACCGGGTCCCATATAAATGACTGTGTCGGCAGACAACTCTGAACTGGAAGGGTCAGCGCCAGAGCCGGCAGATGAACCTGTAGATTGATGGCCTTCAATTGAGAAAAGAAAGTGTGGAAAAAGAAGGTAACACTGGTATTAGATGTGCATAGAAACTCTTTGTTGGCATCAGCGCATTTATTGTCTTAATTTCCAAATTAATCATGGCCTCAACCAGAAAGTTGTTTGCACTCACCATTCATAGCGGATGCCAAAGCGCCCACTCCAGATTTATCGCCACCCAAAGGAAAGCGATGTTTTCGCCTCCTCATGCGATGGATACGTGAGGCCAGTTGTATTGTCGTCAAAGCATCCGTATGCGACTGCAATTACAAAAGAATGAAAGGACACACATGGATGACATTGGTTATGATAACAAGGCTTAGGCAACGTGGCTTTTACTAGTGCAACTACCGGTCTAGAAACGGAAGCAGGTGGAAGGAAGAGAGAATGAGAGATTTATGAATGTTTGGACATTGTCGTGCTCGCACTGAATAACATTAAAATCATTTTTGTGCATCCCCGCCACACTGACAATACATTATGATTAAGAATTCATTATCACGTAGTCTCTATCTCCAACCAAGGAGGAGACCCTAACCCTCCTGCTTCGGCCTGTAAAAGTGCACTCCCAATGACTTACCTGTGTATGCATAGCGTGAGCCATTATGGCGACATGACACGTCAACGGTGCGAGACAGTCTTTCAGCAGAGGCGTCAACGGATGGTCTTTGTTGGGCGGGTGTCTTTGGCCACTCAGAATTGCCAGTAGTATGTTGCCGATGCCGGAGAGGGGAAGACCTCCCGTACGATTGGCACAGCCACCCAGATCGATAAGATGCAAACGACTTCGTCCTCCCGCCACTGTGTGTGTAAAGAAAATAAGATAATAGGAATTCCATGAAAATTCATGACATTAAAATACATTTGCCATCGTTAATGTGGGAATTTGCACTGAATGCAAAAGGACCTAAAGGACATTTTCACACCCAAGCTGGTTGTTGCGTACTTACCGCCACCTTTACGCAGCAGACTGTATTGATAGACGTGCAGAGTGAATATCATGGCTGGCTGCAGACCACCTTGTGGTCGTCCTGCCAGAGCAGCATCTAGGAACAAGGCAGCATGTTCGGCATTGGGGGCACGCAATTCTGTTGGGTTACCCAGAATATCGTCACGCAAATAAACCCCAGGAGAGTCATCAGAGCCTGTTCGGTCGGTGTCGATGTTTGTTTTTCAAAGCAAGCCGGAATATGGAACAGCAGCGCCAAAGGAGAATCAAAAAGCACCATGCAAAGAGAAGAAACAAAAACAAATGGTATTTTAACAATGTGAAATTAAACGTTATACAAATACTCTCTCATTGTAATATAAAATGAAAATGGGGGAAATGGGCCAAAATCCGGAAGGAAATACTGAGGGGAGAATTAGGCGGATGGGGTGTGGGGAGTGGGTATGCCAATGTGGTTGCCACGAAACCCTGGGAAGGGGCAAATGGCTGAATAGTTGAGTTGGGAACATTGTCCTAATGTTATATGACTGCTGCTGCGGCTATATTCGTTTGGGGAGTAGTTTTAGATTATCTTTCTGTACTCATTGCGTAGAGCTTCCATCCTCCCCCACTCCCTCGTCTTGTGTTAAATGGTTCTATAATACTTTTAAACTGTTGAGGTAGGAAGAGGGTGAATAACACGAAGGCTCACCCCAGCATAAGTTGACTTCTGCTCCTTAATTTTAAAGGAAGTGGAATAGAAAACGATTGCCGACTACAACTTGAAGTTAGTTCACAAGACTTTGAGCTCTAAATGGGCTGTAATGACAGTTTTAAAATTCATAACGAGTAACTTTAAAGATGTTGAATGTCGTTCGCAAGGAGTTGGTGGTAGGTGAGACAGGTGAATGGGTTTCAAACTCAGAAAGTTCTCAAGATTTTAGACAATTTAAATTTGGGATCACGCAGTCAAAAGCGAAGACTAATGTAGGCCTGATAGCCGACTAAATGTTTCTTTACCGCGAATCGTTGGGAGACCTTTGTGCGGTGTCCTTTTAGGATACAAGTGTTACTGACTACGTCTTACTGTGACCTTAATATCTAACTTCAAGTGTTCCTAAAGGTTACTCCAAATCAAAACTATTGGGTGTCACTAATACTTAACCTCTAGATGTTTAACTTACCCGTTGCATGTGCAGCCAACAAATCCTTTGGCTTTGCGTCCGGTTTTGTGGCACTAACACCCAGTGCACTGACACGCACCGAGAATCGGGCCGCGCTCTTTTGGCGACGCTCGTCGATACCTTTGTACAGCCAGGAGATGGCACAGGGAATGGCACCCAATTCAGTGGGCGGATTAACGCCACCCAGCATAGTTTTCGACTGACCTGTGCACCCGAAACGAAAGAGAGAAAAACAAGAAAACACAAAAAGAAAATCAACAAAGATGGAAGGACGAAAAAAGTGCAAGATAAGCATGATTGGTTGACTAACGAAGTGAGACACGAACTACAAGAATTTATTGCAATTTCCCCTTGCAGGACAAAAGGAAATGAATACAAATGGTGGGTCAACGTGAAAAGGACGACAACTTACCGGAACTGGGATAACCAATGGTGAGCAGACAGCCATCGGAACCTTCTAAAACGGCAGGGATTACTTCAGACAAAGCAGATGCACACACATCGGACTACCAGGATGACAAGCAGAGACGGAGAAAAAAATTAACGAAATTAAATAGATTGCCGTTATAATGTTGCACCGGACACCTGACAAATTATCGGAAAGAGCCAGGGACACCACCCACCTGTTGGTCTTCCGCAGTGAACAAATTGTCAAACGCAAACATTTTGGGTGCCGCCACCATAGGACCTCGCTCTTGCGACGTTGAGGCGGCTAAATTTGAGGCCGCCGCAGGATCTGTAAGTGTTACTTGGCGCTTCTTCTTGTCCACTGTCATGAAATGGGGCGTCTCAGGCTGGGCATTAGTATCGGAGACGCGCAGTATAACTTTAACCTAAAAGAGAGGCAACAAATGCATTTCCGTTCTGATCCAAATCACTTAAATGTTAAAAGTTTTAAATTACATGTTTTAAATCTAAAATTTCAAGTTATAGTGAAAATTGTTGTTGTTTTCAAATGTCATTAGATTGCTCGTGGGTCGTTGACAGTTTAAGTTGATTTTAATGGTTTAACGAGAAGATTTCTCTTGAAACCCGCATTGTTATGGTCGTATGTATTTCGATTTCATGTTGATTTCGTTTTAACATGCAAATACCATTAGGTTTGAAATTGTATGACTTTACCACTCCCCCCCCAATGGAGCAACCATTCAACACTTACCTTGCCAATGCCATAGTTTTCCTTATTGGCTAAACGCCGCGCTAAACCGGGTGGCATGGGCGGCGGCGCCCTTTGTAAGGCGCCGCAAAAGCCACCATTGCGTGCGGAAGTATTCGCCATAACGCTACTGCTGGTGCGTGATGATTTTGTTGATGTGCTTTGATGTGCAAGTTTTTGTGCCGCTCTGTAATCGAAGTAGAGGAAGAAGCAGAAGAAGTAGAAGAAGAAGAAGAGAGAAAAAACAAACGATAATTAACATTAATTTACAGTTTAGTGTTTGTTTCTATTTCAAGGAGTTTTGTATGCAATTGATTTGGAAAAAAACATCGGCTGAAGGAGCTCCCAAAAGGTAACTGAGTAAGTACAAGGCTTTGGAACGTTTCTCTCAGAAAAAACGGAGTCATTTGAAAATTTTTGATATATGTAAAAACTGAATGCAGAAGTTAGTGTTTCAAAACAATACAAACCCAATTATGGATTTGAAATACTGATTTTTTTTAAATTCTCAAACAGTTGGTGTAGCTCAAAGTAATTAAGTGTCCATGAGAAAGTCTTCGTCTGATTTTCAGGATTTTACGGTCTATAATCCTGAAGGAGAACATGATTGTTATCTCTACTGTATAACGCTTGGCAAACGACACAGGATGCTCCTAACAACAGGAATTTCTTCAGAAAGTCCTATAACTTTGTCGATGGCAATGGTTTCCATCTGAAATAAAATCCTTTCAATTTTGCTGAACGATATTTATACCACTCTCATAAGTGATAAGCCAGAGTCCTTTAATTGCAGCCTTAGTAAATATCTCTTTGTTTTATATCTATCAAGTTGTTGAAGAGATAGAGCAAGTTAATATATAACTTTGTTTGCCATCACATTATATAACACTCTAACTAGTATCTTTATAAGAAGTTGAAAAGATTGCATTAAGAAATCTGTATTATTTTGCCAACAGTTGGAATGAAACTCTCTAAATATTTGCGACTCAAAGATGTTAAAGAGATCACAAGGTAAACCTGGCCTCTGCCTGCAACCACAATGTACTGGTATACACTAGGCATCTGCACAAGACGTTTTGAATGGTTATTCAAGACATTGTATGTTATTTCAAGACATGTACTGTAGCGAAATTGCGGCAATCAAATAGTTCGTGTATGTGTTTGAAGCTGCATAGACGCTGAAGCTATTTTTATGTTCACACACATACACTGACAGTTTGTCGACAGTACCCCGAAGCACTTGGTTGTTGAAACTTCGCTACAGTACCTGTCTTGAATAAAGCAAATGTCTTGGATGACCATGCAAGACGCCTTGTGCAGATATCTAGTATAAACCAGGTTTCGTATTGGTTCGATCGCTACCGCTCGAAGCTAAAAGCAAAAGATCGAACTGGTTTGCGAAATATGTTATCTTCATTTTGTAAGGTTCCTGACCCCCCGGGTGGTTCGCGATAGGATAGGTAAGTATGCCGAAGTGTGTGGAAACATTTTTTTGATAGAGGTATTACATTTCGCTCCATACCATCAACATGTGTCAGCAAAATTTAATCCACTGTGTTTTTCTTGGTACACCGTTTCCACTCCATCTACAGATTTACCGGGCTAAGGTAACTCTTTTAATGCCCAATATGTTTGCGAGCAGATTCAATCAAATTATGTCCCAAGATACAAGCAAGTTACAAGTTAGTGTGATGATTTATTTTTTTGTTGAATTTCGCCGCCTCCATTCTGCTCAAGTACCCTCGAGTTGCCTCACATCTGTTCTTCCATTCAAGCGGTTGGCTCAGAAGGTCTTCTCACTTAGCTTCCCTTGGCGTTGCCATTGACTGAATCATCGTCATATGTGCTGTAAAACTACTACAATACACGACAAGAAAATACTCATTCCTCCCAAACGATATCTCAGATAACTCAAGATAACAAGAGTTCGTTTGGGGATCATAGTTGAGATAAACGAACTTCTGTTAAGCCATACATGTTATTTCGGTTGGAAGAACCGAAAAATATTTGCAGCAAACGAGTTATGAAAAATACATGCTGAAGAAATGTTTGCGAGAAACGAAAAACTGTTCCGCCAACTATTGCTTCGGTTACAGCAACCGAGTTGTAGTTGCTCCAAATTTAATAAACGTTTGCGAGAACTAAAACCCGTTTGCATTCAACGAGTTATAAGAAATTGGAACTGGAAAAACGTTTGCGAGAAACGAAAAAAGTTCTACCAACTGTTATATCGGTTACAGCAACCGAGATGTAGTTACTCTAATCTAAGAAAAAGTTTGCGGGAATTAAAAATCGTTTGCAGTAAACGAGTTATGAAAAGTTAGAGCTGAAACCCCGTTTGCGAGGAAAATTACTTGTACATTATCTTGTACACTTTCGTTAATATTTTTGCTAATGGTTCTATAAGCTCTCTTTTATTTAAATTTCCAACTTATATGATTTTGATTTTACCCATAAATTTTGTTTTAAAACAAATTGGCATTTTGTCTATTTCTACCGCTGTCTATTTACACGTCTGTCTCGCCTCGCATTCAAATAACAACTAAAAGCGCAGCAATCAGTTGTCTATCCAAGATATTTTGCCAAGGTAGAAGCCATAATAAAACTACCAAGTACAACAGGCATTTTGTTTTTCTTTAGGCTCTCCTCGTGTCAAAGTCAACACATACGTATATCAACAAATTAATGTAAACAGAAACAAAACCTTTGAATCTGACAGAAGTGGCCAACTAAACAACGAGAAAAAATTGAAAACAGCTGTCTACCGAGTTTACCTTCTCATTCTACCATGGTAGAAGCATTAGACTGTGAGATCATTTTTAGGTGTATGCGTGAGTGTGTATGACAAACGAGTGCATGAGACTGTGTATACAGTCGACAGAATGAGAGAAGTTTACGGTCTTCGTAATCCGTGCTCTCATTAGAAAAATGGCTAATTTTAGTTAGCGCAAACGTTTTTTTAAATTTGCGGCAAATCTAATTTTGAACGCGTTTGATGCAAACTAGAACTCGTTTGCAACAACATGATACACATTTGCGATATATGAGTTTATTTGGGAGAACTACATGAACGATTGCGATTAATAAATTAATGCAAATCAATCAAAGTATTGTTGCTGTAACCGAGCAATAAACACTTTTTTTCTTTGCGTCTACATATGTTATCTTAACATAATTTACCTGGAAAATAATGTAGAGAACCAAATTAAATTGCACCAAATGGTCACTCTTATGATTATTATCAGGATTGTCATTCGGGGAATGCAAATTCCTTTAATAAATGGTTCCCTCAACTGCAACACCTTTGTACACATTTATTTTTTACTCTAAATATCCTGTATAAATTGTTTATTTTGCTAAATTTGCTGGATAATCTCCCCTAATAATCCCCATGCAATCTTTTCCTATTTGTGCTTCTACTGTTTCTGCCTCGATGGTATCCTATCTATTTTTAGCCTTCAAAGGATATCAATTTCAATGAGTATCTGTGGCAGCATTTTACTTTAATAATTCAAGCAGCATTCTGACGTTAGATTCGTTTGCTTGTGTTGGAACAACGATGTAACCACCATAGTGCTTTTATTATTATTAAAAACCATGACAGACAAAACAACAAACTGACAGCTGTCTTACATTTCGCACACGACAACAACGCTCCAAGTCATGGAGCAACTTGACAGTTCATGAACCCACCACAAGTAGAAACCAAACAACGCCGAGCAGAGAATAGAGGCATCCATGATGAAACAGTTACAAATTGTATTTTAACAAAATTACCTTTAACCTCTTTTTGTAGAGGTTCTTAAATTCTTTTTTTTTCTCTTTGTTTGGCAGCGAGAGGAAATGATTTTGCACTTTGTGAACTTTTTAAATATTTAATGAAAAGTGAAATTGTTTTCCGGGGAAAAGCCAGGGGAAATCCTATATCACTGTCAAATCTACCATGAAACTCGGCTGTGAATCGGGAACATGACGCTCCAAAACTGAGTACAAGGATTTCAAATTAGTATTGAGTTAGAAGCGAAGTGACATTTTCTCTGCCATAAAAAGTTTAATATTAATTTATTTTTATGGTTTCTCTCTCCGTTCGGCGACAAGTGTTGTTTTTATGGGTTTCAATATTTTGCTGCTATTTGATATTCGAAAATTGCCAGGAATTGTTTATATTATTGATTATATCTTCAAAAATATAACATTAATATCATCAGCATGAACAAAATTTACTAAATCATCAGAAAATGTCATAAATTTATTTATGACCAGCAAATCTTGTCGAGCACCAGTGAGTGTGGCAATGAGCAGGGGTTCCGGCAATGCCAAGTATTTCGTCATCGTGTGAAAATGCTCAAACTGGAAATTGTGGAAACAGCGAAGAAATTTATCACCTCGTAAAAATGTGGCTAGAACATGCATTTTCTAATGTTGTAATTTTCAAATGGCATTTAAGATGAATTCCGGTGATACCGTATAATGAAATGCAACCACTTCGCTCCATCCATCTCTCTCCCTGTATAGAGTTTAAGTTCTTTACAACCTCCTTGCGATTTTGAAAGAGCAGAGGTACATATTCCTGTTTAATTTTACAGCTTATCTTTGCCCCGTCACCCTCCTCCCACTATATCCTTGACAAGCAAGGATTTTCTTTTTGCCATGTTTGTTGTCCCCATTTTACTTATTACATGGAAAAGTCGTAAAAAGCATTTTCTTAATGAAATTTTACTTTTTAATAAATGTCATTAGACGTCAACTTCTTTCACAGAAGTGCAAGTGAATTTCATTCATACCAGAGTCCACAGAAGCTCGAGAACTCTAGCGAAGATGCCTGCATGTTATGGCGAGAAAAATGTGTAAGACAACGACGTTCCAACTAAATACGCTTCGCTTTCAAAGTGACACTGGCATCAAAAAGCATCGGGGATAAGTGGGAGATTTGTAATGTTGTTTTTTATATTCCTGGTTTAGAAAGAGAAATTTTAATTAATTTCAAATGTTTGAGTTTAGGAAAAATCAAGTTTAATTCAAAGAAATCTGTAATGCGAAAGATTTTCAAGATTGAATTCAAAATTGTGTTATACATTCGTTTTGCGAAGGATTTTAAAATATCCTTTATAAGGGACAGTAATGAAACAACAATCTTTAGAAGGTTTAAGAAACGTATTAAGTTGAACTCGAGGAAAAAGGCCGACAAATATCAATTTTTTCTTTTATAAGTTGTTTAATCTAAATGTGACATTTATGAGGCATGCCTACCTATGCCGTATTCTGCCCATATATTCCAGCATCTTGTCTATCATCTACAATTTTCACGCAGAAATATTCATTTCACGCAGATAAATTCAAAAAACATCAATTGAAATTTGAGACTTATAATTGAAATTTAAAGCACATCAAAATATACATTCGTTATTTGAAATAAATCAATTGAACTTTTAAATTTGTCAGTTGGAATTCAAAAATTATTAACCGATTTTATATATCAGGGTTTTAAGTATCAATTGACGCCTTTTAAATTTTAATTATTTTTTTTTAAATTTTAATTGAAGTATTTCAACTCTCCAATAAATTTTTTAAAATTCAATTAGAAATAGTGTAGTGGAATTCAAATTGATCATCGTGACAACCAATTCAATCACCTAAAAAAAATAGAAAATATTATTGGAACAAAGTTCCTTATCGCACGTTGCGGGACGGGGGATAAATCAGAAAAAATTAAGCAATTTTTCGTAACACTATTATGCTACAATCCAGTATTATCAACTATATTGGGTACTTTTGCTTTGGGTTGTGTCTAGACTAACATATGTTGGGAAATTTCTTGTTTAATGGGAAGTTTTCTAGATGGAGCCTGTAACCAATATTTAGTATATATTGTAGTTTTGAACCCAATAAAAAGTAAATTTTAGAAAAGCTAAAGTGAAAGAAGGTTAAAAACGAAACTTTTCCTAAATAAGTGCCTTTTCTTAAGAAAAGTAAATTGTCCCCAAAAAGAATACATATTCATATTCCTAAACAAAGTGCATTTTCTTAAAAAAAATACCTTATCTGAAAGAAGTACCATTTCTTAAGGAAAGCCTTTTATCTTCAAAAAAATATATACTCTTAAAAAATTTACCTTTTCTTACAAAAAGCCCTTTTCTTAAAAGTATATATTCTTAAAAATAAAATAGTACCTTTTCTTTTCTTGAGATAAGTAGCCTTTCGGAAAATAAGCAATTTTTTTTTTAAATAACCTTTTCGTAAACATAGTACCACTTCTTTAAAAATACCTGTTTTAATAAAAGTACTTCTTTGTACTTTCTTCTTAAAAATAGTACCTTTACTTAAAAAAAGGCATTAGCCTTTAATAAAAGAAGTACCTCTCTTTAAAAAATTACCCTTTCGGGAAATTATATATTTGATTTGATAGATTTGATATAACTTTCAAAAGAAAGAAACTCAAAATTCGAATTTTATTTAAATGGGAAAAAAACACGTGAGGTGTCAGGTGACACCCGGTTGGAACGAAGTTCCTTTCGCTATATATTATGTACGAGGTAGTTCCAACACTTCTAAGGCGCCCGTTGAAAAATACGATAATTTAAATGGATCTTTAAGAAAATATCCTTTTTGTAAAATGATAAACTTTTTTTTTGAAAAAATTTAAAAAAAAGTATATCGTTTTTGTCAGAATATGTAATATATTTTCCCGAAAAGGCTCTTGTTTAAGGGAAGGTACTTCGTATATTAAAAGCTAATGTTTTTTTTAAGAAAAGGTACTATTATTAAGAAGTTCTTTTTGGAAGAAAATGCCATAACAGTATGAATTTTTTTTACAAAGAAGTACTTTTGTAAGAACAGGTACTTTTTAAAGAAGTGGTACGCTTCTTAGGAAAAGGTTATTTTTTTTTAAGAAATTGTACTTATTTTCAGAAAGGCTACTTATCTAAAGAAAAGGAAAGAAAAGGTATTATTTTATTTTTAAGATAAGGTACTTATAAGAAAAGGAATTTTTGTAAGAAAAGGTATTTTTCAAGAGAAGGAATTTTTTTGAAGAAAATGCTAGTTTAGGAAATATGAATTTTTATTACAGTTGGTCCTTTTTTCAAGAATAGGTAAATTTTTAAGAGTAGGAGGTACTTATCTCAAGAAAAGTTATTTTGTTTCACAGAAAAGGTACTCTTTAAAGAAAAGGTAGTTTTTTAAGAAAAAGCAAATTGTTATAAGAAAATATACTTTTTTAAGAAAGGTAAAAGAAATACCTTTTTTAAAAAATACCTTTAAAAAAATTCCATTATTAAGACAAGGTACTTTTTAAGAAAATTAAATTTTTTTAAGCAAAGATACTTCTTTAAGATAAGGTGTTTTAAAGCAAAGATACTTTGTTTAAGAGAGGAATTTTGTTAAGAAAAGTTCCTTTTTTAAGATTGACACTTATTTAAGAAAATGTTCTTTTTTGAAACTTCTTTCACTTTGGCTTTTCGAAATTTACTTTCAAAACTACAATATGTACTAAACATTGGTTACAGGCGCCATCTACAAAAACTTTCCACTAAAAAAAAATTTCCCAACATATGTTAGTTTAGACACAAACCAAAGCAGAAATTAATACATGCTGGATTGTAGCATAAAAGTGTTAAAAGAAGTTGTTTAATTTTTTTTCATTTAGCCCCCATTCCGCAAAATAATTAACTTGAGTTCAAACTGCATCAATTGAAACTCAAAAAAACATTTATTTAATATTTGCAATCCATCAATTAAAATCCATTAAAATTTCGGTTTCAAATTCCATTTTTAAATTTCAATTGGCACTGTTTCAATTTGATGTAGAGGTTTTAAATCTCTATTGATGTTTCAATTTCAAATGTAATTTTTAAGTTTCAGTTGATATATTTTACATGCCATGAAGAAATTTTATATCTCTATCGTATAACACGTCAATGCGAGCTATTGTCTTGATTTCCCAGTCACCTTTTTTATGTCACAATTAAATGAGTTGTATTTCGGATGTGACCAAAACTACTCATTATGTCCTAGTAAGTAGACCTTGTATCCAATAACTTAATTATACTTAAAAAGTCAGTCATATCCCTCTTAACACTTTCAGTAGCTTTAAACAAAAAGATAAATTAGTTATATGTTTTACAATCTTGTGTGTAACTACATGTGTAATGTAAAGTTAATGTTACAAATAATTGTAAAGAAATGTCAACTTCTCCTTCTACTTACATGTAAATATCACATTTGATTATAAAATATTGTCAAAACAGAGAGACACACGCATTTCAAATCTAATTATACAGTCTGTCTTTCAGTCTCATACATGGTGAGAACACACACATATACTAAACTTGTTACACGGCTGGTTGTTGCTTTCTTGTAAAATTATATTTATGTTAATAAAATTTACTCCTTTCGAAGCGAAGCGCAGAAGAGAGGCGACTAATTTACACACAACAGCCCACCCACCTAGTACCATTAACTTGGTGAATACCTGGCCCGGACAACAAATGTATAAATAATATTAACAAACAACATTCACACGGCGGCGTTAACTACATACAAGGATGTGTGAATGAAAGAATGTACCCACACAAATGAATGGCGTAGAAACAAATGAATGGGAATGGTTGAATGTTTGGTTTTTGTTCATATGTGTATGTGTACAAATGAAGGTGGGTGTGTGTGTGTATTTAACTTTTTAAAGGAATTAAAAATTTCTCCACTGCGGTCATGTTTTTCAACCACAGACAGTCTCACACCTATTCCTGTTGTTCATTGTGTTAGTGGCTAACAGTGTAAGCAGGATATTTTTGTTTTTTACTTTGGTATTTATGTTTTTTTTCTTCCACCATGTGTAGATGTATTTATGTCTGTTTGTCAGTGTTGTTATGATACCATTTTAATGTTATTGCTGGTTGTTGTTGTTGTAAGAGTGAGGGAAGGAATAACCAGGATATTTTACTTGGCTATCCTGCTGCCACAACAACTTGCCATGCCACATGTGTCTGTGCATTTGTGTCGTTGTTAATTAACGTATTAACAACGTGTCTAATATGGCGTTGTTATGACTTTATGTTGTACAGAGATTTCAAAATGTAAGTTCGTAATTAATATTGAGTTAATTTTTTCTATACCAAATCCGAAACGGAATACCCGCTGAAACCAGATAACTCTTTTTTTTGCTATTGACTGGAGTGCCAAAAGCCGCAACTGAAAAACCGGCGAAACCGGTTTTTTGCTATTAAAGCCCGGTATTCAGTTTTTATGAAATTTTCGTTGCCATAAGAAATACGTGTACAAAAAATAACGAAAATTTTATGACGCGAAAAATTCGCTCCCTTTTCATTTGCCTGGTACTCAGCTCCTGGCGAAAATTTCGTAAGCAAAATCAATTACAGGGTTGTTACGCCGAAGTTATTTCGTACGAAAACAGTCATTTGTATCCGGAATTTTTTTTTTCGATGCGATTATTTTTGTAAAAAAAAGTAATACCACATATATTAAAAAAGAAAAGGGGGCGAAGATGAATTACTAATGAAATATTTACAAGGTAAATCAGAGATATGTGGCATCTCTGTAACAATTTTTCCGTTTAGAGATAATTGACAAAATTTCTTGCGAAAATTTCGCAAGAACTGAATACGGGGCTTAACCGTGGGCCGGGTTTAAAAAAACACTTTACGTCGGTTAACCGATTTTTATTCAATGTGTTGTAATATCCTGAAACAAATTAATAATAAATTATTTGATTTTCGAATTTTAATGATGTGTTGGATTAAGAAACATGATTTCTATTTTCAAATCTGTTTTTTGCTTCAATAAATTCTAAACGATATTTCCGACCAATTTTTTTATCCACATTTCATGATTTGAAAAAGAATTTAAATTATTTTCAAATTTCATAATGTAAATTAGTTTACAATAAATGTTTTGAACTTAATGGGATTTTCATACATGAAAATCTTTTTCAAATTTGAAATATGGGAGTTAATTTTGGAATTTAAATCAGTACAATATGAATTTGAATTGATCTTGAAAATTTTATATTAAACACGTATACAAATTAGAATATGATTTAAATTTTAATTTAAAATTAAAACGTGATTGTCAAATTTAAATAGAGTAATAAAGTTTTGAGTTTATACACGAACAAGTATATGAAATGGTCACTAAACAAATGTATTGGAAGTGATACATGTGCAATTTAAATTAATTTAAAAAAATAAACGGTTTTGCCAAAATTTAAAACCGTAAACTGGTTTCTAGAAATAATTGATTTTCGAAAAAACCGAAAACCTGTGTTTGAATTTTTTTAGAATGTATTTTTTTAAAAGCATATTTTATGTCCTTTTTGTCCGAATGTGTATTATATTTTCCCGAAAGTTCTTTTTTTTAAAGAGAGGTACTTCCTTTATTAAAAGAAAATTTTTTTCTAAGAAAAAGTACTTTCAGTAAGAAAAATAAGTTACAAAGAACTACTCTTTTTACGAACAGGTACTTTTTGAAGAAGTAGTACTCTTTTTAGGAAAAATTATTGTTTTGACAAAATGTACTTATTTTCAGAAAGCCTGCTTATCCCAAGAAATGAAACGGTATTATTCTATTTTTGTGAAAAGTTACTTTTAAGAAAACGCATTTTTTTAAGAAAATGTATTTTTTTAGGAGAAGGTTTTTTTTGAAGAAAAGGGTTTTTTAGGAAATGGGAATTTTTTAGAATTGGTCCTTTTTCCAAGAATAGGTAAATTTTTAAGAGTAGTAGTAGCAAAAAGGTACTCTTTAAAGAAAACGTAGTTTTTTAAGAAAAATCACTTTGTTGGAAGAAAGTGTAATTTTTAAGAAAATTTACTTACTTAAAAAAAGTACTTTTTTTAAGAAAATGCAATTTTTTTTAAGTAAATGTACATTTTAAGCAAAGGTACTTCTTTAAGATAAAGTCCTTTTCTTTAAGATAAGGTTTTTTTTTTGTTTAAGAATATAAATAGCTATTTTTTTTTTGAGAAACTTTACTTTTTTTTAAGAAAAGGCACTTATTTACGAAAATTTTCTTTTTTAAATTTACTCTTTATTGGGTTCAAAACTACAATATATGCTAAATATTGGTTACAGGCTCCACCTAGAAAACTTCCCATTAAGCAAGAAATTTCCCAACATATGTTAGTCTAGACACAAACCAAAGCAAAAGTACACAATACAATTGATAATACTGGGTTGTAGCATAATAGTGTGAATACAAAATTGTTCATTTTTTTCATTTAGCGCACATCCCCCATTGTGCGATAAGGAATTTCGTTCCGAAATGCCGGTTTTTTTGGACACTACTATTGGCCGTGTTACGGTTTTGTAAAAAAACGTAATTTTCGAATAAACCGAAAGCTGGTTGTATGATATCGGTTTACCGGTTAACCTGTTTTACCTGTTTTCGCTGTTTTTTAAAATTAAAACCAGAAAGCCAGTTTCTTGAAAAATTGATTTTTCGAACAAAACGAAACCCGTTTCATTTTAAATTACGTTTTTTTACAATTTACTTATGCCCCTACAAGTACTGACTTAACAAGCTGTCGATTTAGGGATTCTCCACTATTGCTACTTGAAATTCAGTAAAGGTAAATTTAATTTGAGAAAACACAAAATTGGTATTAATAAATTAAAATTGATTACAAAAAATACAAATTGATGTTAAGAAATAAAAATTGTAGGCTGCTCGTCTATATAGAATGTTAGATTCAGTTCGAATAAACCGGATTTGGCTGTAATTTCGTGTAATTTTAGACGAACGAAAACAAAAATTTCATCCCAAATCTGTCAGTGTAAATGTGAATTCCTCTTTTTCGAAGGCATATACGAAAGAAGATAAACCCAGTCGAAGTCATGATTTCAACTCAAAGAATCCCTATTCGAGTTAAACTGGAGTGATTGAAGTTCGTTCGTAATTAATAATTGATCTTCAAAGTACAGAGTACTGGGATTTACAGAAATAACATCACCTGATTCATTTGTTTCAGACGCTCCTCTTAGTTTGAAAACACTCGTCTTGGTTTGAAAACACACGTCCGAGTGCACTTGTCTTGGCTTGACAACACTCTTCTGGGAATACTACTTCTGGCTTGACAACACTTTTGTCGGCACTTGTCTTGGCTTAACAATACACTTTTAGGCGCACGTTGCTGACTGGTGGATTTTAAAATGATCGGGAACTCAGTGTCTTGCACACGCGACTATACTCGTACGTGGGTTGCATGGAAACTCTGTGTAGGAACAGTGAGCCGAAGCCCCAGTGTAGGAACAGTGAGCTGAAACTCCTGTGTAGGAACAGTTAGCCGAAGGACAGTGAGCCAAACCCCCTGCGTGGGAACAGTGAGCCAAAGCCGCGGTGTAGGAACAGTAAGCCGGTGGCTCTGTATAGTAATAGTGAGCCGAAGCCCCTGTGTAGAAATGTGTTCACACTAAAGAACGGATCCACGAATTGCTCGTGTCCTTTGCAGACCTAGAGCCCCCATATAAAATGCTATAAGCTTATAGGGTTGTGGGCTCGAATGCGACCCCAAGTCTAGTCGACCTTAATATTACGTACCATAGCTGTAGTGATGCAGACGAGAATTCCATCAAAGCACTCATTCTTGTGTGGCCATTGAACTATGACGCTGCTACAGTTTACCAAACGTCGTCAGACATTGTGTGTTTGTCAGTGACGCTTAGGTGACGGGTAGACCAGTGAAGTATGGGGGTGTGAATGGCGGTGAATGTATAGACTATTATTATGTACGGACGGATTATGATGTCACGTTACAACATGTAATGATATAAACTTTAATTTAAGTATATTGCTAAGAATTTTATACTTGTCCTTTGTAGCGCTGCCTTTTTCCCCAATAATAAAACAAGGGATAACTACAACAGTTTTCTTTATTTTACATGTACCCTTTAGAATAAGAATTTTTGGATAACGCTATTATTATTCAATTTATGCTTTTGGCAGTTTGAAATACAACTCATTTGGTCTGGAAATCAGTTATATATATATCAGTTCAGCTGTTGCCACAACCATAGCTGTCTGTTCAAGTCTATAGTCTATGCCAACAAGCCAGCGACGATTGGTGAACTTCGTACGAATATCGAACGTGAAATTGCAGCAGTATCGGCCGATTTATGCTTGAAAACCGTCGAAAATTGGGTTCAGCGTCTGGACTTCTGCAAGCGTGCCCGTGGTGGCCATGCAAAAGAAATCGAGTTCCATACATAATGGCATCGAACGTACTTTCATAGGAATAAAGAATTTCATTGGTATCTGAAACCGGTTTTGTTTTATTTATGCTTGAAAACCATCGAAAATTGGGTTCAGCGTCTGGACTTCTGCAAGCGTGCCCGTGGTGGCCATGCAAAAGAAATCGAGTTCCATACATAATGGCATCGAACGTACTTTCATAGGAATAAAGAATTTCATTGGTATCTAAAACCGGTTTTGTTTTATTTAAAAAAAAACTTTTGTAGCGCTCTTATTGAAAAGCCCGATATATGTATGATTAATTATTCTCTTGCGTCTCCATTCTTTGTTGTTTCATAAGTTTTTGTTCTCAGAAGGATTCAGCTATTACTTATATATACAAATCTAGTTCATGCAAGCCAAGCGTGGACTAATTGTGTTTATTTTACTAGAATTATTTCAGAAATGCTCCGCCGTTCGGATTTTCTCAGTAAAGGCTCGGACAGACAAAGGGCTTCACGTTGTTGGCCTTTCCAGTTTCTTTCCTCAAAATTAAAAGCTTTTTAAAAAAAAATGGTGTCGCATAACATCCCATGAAGGAATTGAGGAGAGGTTCTCACAATCAGTGAGATGTGCGCTTTCTAGTTTTACACTCACTGATTGGGACCTATAGTTTTGCACCGGTTCTGAACGGTATTTTTGAGAAGCTTTTTCATGGCTAAGTACTCGATAGTGTTGCCATCACTATGCGAAGTGACCGTCGTCGAAAGAAATGTTAGGTGATCTGAGCAGGGATCGAACCCACGTTCTCATGTACAAGAACCGCGCACACTGACCATTGCAGCACTGACGGCCACACATATACTTGTATACGAAACACATACACAAAACCGAAATCACAAATCATTTAGCCGTCGGAGCCTTCGTTTATTCTATTTTCACTGATCAAGCGTTTTTGATATCCTCTGTCCGATGAACCATTGACTACTGAGGACATGGAACTAAAATGCAATACATCAGCCAATATAACAAACACTAACTGCATGTGCAATTTACACGCACATTCAGGAATAGTGATGAATCACTGACAGAGAGAATAATGCAAAAATACAGATACACACTTATAAGATAGACCCTTTCGTTGTTCCTCTATTATTCTCTTGCTCTCGATAGAGCATAAACAGTGCAATAAACACAACTGTATTTGCATCACGAACGCAGACATATTTGAGTCGCAAACACATATATTATAACATATTAATCATTGTGTGTCAAACATGTAATATTGAATAACAAACACAATGTGTTAGTATATTATATTTGCGACAAGCTCGAAACACATTTTATATTTGCATCCAAACAACAAAAATGGCCGATTTTTCAGCGTGTGATATCCCAATGGTGTTTTGACATAAATTTTATCTAAACCAAACATGTAAAGTATTTATGGCAACAGCAATAAATACGTAATGTTAACGATGAATTACACGATTCGGAAGCGAAAAAAACTTGACGTATCACTTTGCAATTCTAACAATAAAAACCCCACGAATCTCTTCCGTTATGGGATAGAATGTATATAACTTTCGTAATGTCCTCTTGTAAACTCTAAACACAAACAAATATCTGCAATTTAAGACTTACTTTCCGAAATCTCTGTACACACGCTTCTTGGCTTTTGATGGCGTTTGCTGGATATTCTATTACGTTTGGTTTAATTATTACTTTTGCTGGTGTGTTTTATATATTATTTTTTTTGCTTTCAAGGATTTAGTTTTAGACATTACTCGTACCTGTTTACTTTGTTTCAGCTCCAGTCTCTAACATTTTTTTGTTCATAAAATTAAACAGCTCTTTAGGGATTTTGAAAAGCAGACGACTGTGCTAAGTAGTGGCAGGATAAACAGGATTTCCACAATTTAATACTCATATTCCAACAAGGCTGTAGAAGCTTTTTGAATTAGAGAATTTGAAAAATGTTGGGAAAAAAGGTTCTCACTCAGGAAATTTTGTATATACATACATACGTATATGTATGTGTATGAATTCCATTCATTTCTGTCATATTTCAAATCTAACATTTATTATATTTTCTTTCAAAAGCTAAACAAAGGAAAGGAAAGAGAAACACGTAAAGCAATTTTTTAATCTCACAACACAGAAATTTCATATTCAGATAGTGTCACCTAATAGTATTTCTGTCCAAATTCGCCCCCTCCCCACCACACCTGCTATACCGACCATAAGGGCCGGCACATCACAATCGTATTTATGTTGTTATCCCTAAAATATGAGCATTTGTCCTTTTGCAAAGTTGTTTAACATTCCCCTGGCATAACCACCACAGCTCCACGGTTTATGTACCTACTTTTTTGTTTGTTTCTCCTGCAAAATGTTGAATTTTCCAACTTTAGGTCATTTCCAGTTGGTTCATTATTTGAATTTCTCTAGGATTAATAACTTATTTCCTTATGTTAACCCCCTCCTTGCAAAAAAAAAAGAGAAAACAAAAAAGGACCTTTATTTTGACATTTTTGGTTTGGTGAATATAAATTGAATTCTTTTTCAAATTGACATTCAAAACACAGGAAACACTTGAAAGAATAATAAAGAAACAACCCACATTTGAATATCCTACCGAGTGCTTTCAGTTTATGTTCTAGTGGGAATATAATTCTGAAGAAATCCCCAATTATACTGCAACCTCTGTACCAACAATAATCAGTCGGACATATTAAAAAGTCTTAACATTCTTGAGCATTCGCAAGGACATAGCAAGGATGAAAGTGCCTAGAATATTATATAAACCTAAGATATTAGTTTATATCCTTTTTGGCCGACTTGGGGATACACGATGTCTTTGTGTGTTAATAATATATGAGATCTACCAGGAATATTTGCTGGGTAAGCAAAAATGAGGGCAATAAATTGAAATTATTGTTATGGGTGGCAGGAGAACTTGTCTATTTCTTCGTATTTTAATACAAAATTAATATAAAATAAAATCATAATTTAAAGTGATTCAGATTGTTAATGCAAGAGAAAATTGATAAAAAAAATATTAATATTTTAAATGTAGAAAGTTTGCAGAAAAATACAGTATTTTCGATATGACAAAGATGGGGATCACCTCAAATTTGTATCTCTCAAAATCAGAACTCTTTTATTCAAAATGGTTTTTTTTTATAAAAAGAGCAATCACACCAGCCAATACAAATGAATAGGGTCAGTGTTGGGAGGACAGATAATCGAAAGTTTTCTCTATATTTACCTCACTTTTCCAGGACTAAGAATTCAACAATACTTAGAATACCGAAAACAAATAAATAAATGGTTTCCCGTTAAATCCCCTGACGGGATTAGGGAGAGCTTCTCACAGCCAGTGAGCTGTGCGCGTTCTAGGTTTACACTCACTGATTGGGACCTACAGTTCTACTCCGGTTCCGAATGGTATTTTGAGAAGGTTTTTCATGGCTAAATACTCGATAGTGTCGTCGTCACTAAGCGAGGTGACCGCCGTCGAAAAAAAATTTAAGGTGGTCAGAGTATGGATTGAACCCACGTCCTCATGCACAAGAGCCGCGCACACTACCATTGCACCATTATATCATTCCGAAATGTTTTGTGTTTATTTTCGTGTTTAAGAGTCCATGCAGCGTCAAAAAAGTTTGGTGGCATTTCGGTATGACTGATAAAAATCTTTAAATTTTTTGGCGTAGCTAACATTTATATCTACAGTATGACAAAGTAACAGTTGAATGTCACCTAACAGTTTTGGGGTGTGTATTACAGCTGAAATGCTCTAACAGTTTGACTGAATAGTCAATCTTGCTGTCAATAAGTATAAGTACATGAGTTGAAAGCAGGAACCCTCTGCAAAAAATTGAGAACAGATGGCGCTACTGTTCGGTCTAACCACTGGGTTATCTTAACAGAATTTGTTGAAACAATTGAGAACAGATGGCGTTACTTCGGGAAGATTCTGTTAACGTGTGGCGAGAAGTTATAACTGATATCAATAATCGATTGGAGCGAATCTTGGATCATCCGATTTCAAACGCCTAAAAGTATATATGATCGAGGAATAGTAAAGTTTTGCTTTGAAGTGTTAAGTTTTCTAGTGTTTTGTAAATCTCATAATTTCCCTCAATGTCTGAAGGATAGGTCAATAGCATGGCCTATAAAGATACTAAGTGCAGTGCTAAAATCCACGTTGATATAAATAATAGTCATGCACTGCGACCATTGCAACAATGACGTTTATTCTTAAATCTGTTTAGATTCAATTGACTTAATTGAATTGCTTGAATTTTGTTTAAAAATTTACTGATACAACGTGCCCCAAACCTAAAGTAGTGGTTGAAACCACAAATTCCTGAAAAGGATATTAACACACATATAATTCCCGTGTTTACCTCGTACATGCATCAACTGTTTTATAAAATTTATTTAAAAAATAAAAATCACCAACATTTGAAATGATAAATTCCGCAAAAAGACTCATACACATTACATACTTTAGTTTGATTACCACTATTACGCAAAAAACGCGATTAAATCACTCGAATAATTCGCACAAATTAACAAATAAATCTGTAATACAATAAGAGAGAACAACACACGGAATAATATAACACAAAGTCCGCCAAATAAATGATGGAAGTGAAATCACGTAGTAATTGCAGTATTGGCATGCAATACGGGGAGGGCAAATCAGGCGTTACTTTGACCAAAAGAAAAACGACCGAAAAGATCCCATCATCATCATCACCACCGCCACCACCGCAATCATCACTCGCAGTCCGACAAAATGCAATAAAGTCGAACGAACCTACAGAGGAATTAATATGCAATTTACAGTGGTAAAAATTAAAATGTTGCAACAATTTACGGCTTCGTTAAAAGTGGCAGCAGATAGGGAGATACCAAAATAAACAAAAAAAATTATTGAAGGGAAAACCTTGACAATTGTTGAAAAAATATGCTGGTATACATCGAAGTATGAAATCCGCTATATGCTGATTTATGAAGGAATGGGTTGTTGCTATAGTTTTCTACTAACTTTGCCAGCTAAGGATTTACAGTTGTAACTTTTGTTGCACCACATGTGGTAACGTTGCGATAACACATATGATTGAAACTTTTGAAGAGAAATTCTTCTCAGGTGAATATTGCACGCTGAAAAAACATGCTCTGTAACATATTCATGTATATGTTTGGAACACACTGCAAACATACATATGTTTACAAGTCCCAAAAACACTTGTGTTTTAATGCAAACAGCATCATACTTACTGGCAAACATGTATGCTTTTACGTGGAAATATATTCGTATTTCCTCCCAAACATAATAATATTTAGAAACGGATTATTATTTGAATTCAATATATTTTTATCATTTATTATAATTAATTTTATCAATATAAATCCACGTTTATAGACAATTAATACAAAAAATTAAAACATTAAATTAATTTTAAACGACCCTTTTTGCATTGTTTTGTTTTCTAATGAAATGAGAATCTGCTGCTCTTTTAATTGTGCTTTCTTTGTTGTCTCTCACAAATTTTGTTTTCAGAAGGCTCAAATGGTCCGTCGTTCCAATTTTCTCAGTAATGGCTCGGACAGACAAAGGGCTTCACGTTGTTGTCCTTACCAATTTCTTTCCTCAAAATCATTTCTCACTTTGGTAGCACAACTACATATATACGTAACATATACATAAAAACAAAAAGCAACATCACAAACCATTTCACCATCCGAGACTTTGTTTATTCCTTTTTTTCACTGAACAAGTGCTTTGTCGACTGAATGTATGAAATTCGTCTGCAATTTACCCGCTCATTGAGGAATATTTATGCAAAAATACCGATACACATTACAATATAGACTCTCTCGTTGTCTAGATCTTGAGAGAGCATAAACAGTGCAACAAGATCAGCTGTATTTGTATCACAAACACATATATATTTGGGTTGCGAACACATATATTTATTACAAAAAATAATCACTGCCTCTCAAATATGTAATATTGAATAGCAAACACAATGTGTTTGCACACAAGTAAACTATATTTTCGACGAGCTCCAAACGTACGTTATATTTGTGTCCAAATAACAAAAAACGACTATCTAAGCATTAATTTTGTGTAAAAACAAATAATTCAAATTTTAGTATTTAAAAACTAAAACAGAAAATATTGTTCATAAGTTTGAGTCAAATCTATAGTCTAGTTTAGTTTAACATTTTAATTCAAGTCCAGTAAAATTTTCCTAAAATATAGGGGAATTAATTCAATTTCAATAGATTATAGTTAATTCACAGTCATACCAAATAGTTCATATACTTGATTCTAGTTCATAAATTTCGTAAATATAAAAAAAAATCTAATCTAGTAGTAAATTCCTAAATTTTCGTTAATCCGTACTGTGAAAAAGTATTTATTTCGTCCACGTGAAGAAGAAAAATAGTAGAAACACCTTTTTACATATGTATTTTAAATTTCTTAAAGATGATTTAAAATATTTTCTAAAATGTTGTCTTTCCTACATTCAAGCAAATGTGAAGTATCGCATCTTATTAGGATAAACAAAACTCAATTTAATGAGAATTGCTTCAAGCATTATCAAACACTAAAATTTGTTGAATTTTTAAAATCGTATTAGCCGAATACAGGTTTAGCCGAATATCGATTAAGCTTCTTAAAATACCGTTCAGAACCGGTGTAAAACTGTAGGTCTCAAGCAGTGAGTGTAAAACTAAAAACAGATCAGTGAACATAAGAAACACTCAATGCATTTACACACGCATTCAAGAATATTTATGAGTCACTGACTGAAAAAATTATTGCAAAAACACCGTTGCAATACAGTGGGGGGAAAACCTGACCCATTTATTATATTGCTCTCGCTCCAAAAGAAATTTAGTAAACAGCTCACCAAAGACAGCTGTATTTGCATCACAATTAAAGCTGTATTTGGGTCACAAACACATACATACTTATATATTATACCATGTTAATCGTAAAGTATACTATATTGCCTACAAGCTGCAAACACTCGTTATGTTTGCATCCGAACAAAAAAACGACAGATTTTTCACGGTGTACTTCTAAAGCTTAATAAAATGCGATAAACACATATGGAGGGGGGACCTATCGAGATTTGTCTGTTGTTATTGATATAGCCACACGCTGGAAAAAATGGAATCTGTAACATATTCTCTCACACACTTTCTGCAGGAACCATATATATGTTTGGAACACACTCCTAATATTGATATATTTGCAAGTCCTAAACTCAGTTATATTTAAATGCAAACACTAGCATGTTTACTTGCAGAGGTGCATTCTTTTCCCAAGCATCCATATACTTACGTCGAACTATTCAGTGGGAGAACAGTCTGTCCCAATTATTATATTGCCCTCGCGCCAAAAGAAATTTAGTAAACAGTTCACCAAAAACAGCTGTATTTGCATCACAATTAAAGCTGTATTTGGATCACAAACACATACATACTTATATATTATACCATGTTAATCGTTGTGTCTCAAACATGTAATATTGATTAGTAAACATTATGTATTTGGGCACAAGTATACTATATTGCCGACAATCTGCAAACACTCGTTATGTTTGCACCCGAAAAAACGATGGATTTTTCAGGCTGTACTTATAAAGTTTGTTCCATGTATATGTTATATATATTTGCAAGTCCTAAACTCAGTTATCTCAGCATCACAATCTAAGCTGTATTTGGGTCCCAAACCCATATATTATAACATATTAATCATTGTATCTCTAACACGTATTTTTAAATATTAAACACTATATGTTTGAACACATGTGTACTATATTTGAGACAAGCTCCGAGCAGTTACATTTTCATCCACAAGAAAAAAATCTGATTTTCCAGCGTGTACATTCTCAAGTAACCACCGAAGCCATAAATTTCATGAACACCAGATTACTGTTCAAATTTACTTACTGCGAGCGTTTATGAACTTTTTGAAAATATTGTATTTGTGATTTCAGTGCATATTGTATTAGTAAGTTCATTATTGCTTAAACGATAAAAAATCCGTATTTTTGTTGTTTGGATGCAAATATAACGTGTTTATAGCTTGTCGCAAATGTACTATACTTCTGTCCAAACATATTGTGTTTGCTATTCAATACAACATGATTAATAGGCTATAATGTATGTTTTTGAGAACCAAATGTGGTTTTGTTTGTTGAAAACCCCTAAAAACAAAAACGTGCCAGACAACAAAGAAACTAAAAAGCAGCAGATCTTCAATTCAACTCATGAAGACAATGGTTGCAAACAGGTACATGTTTCCTGCAGTATGTTGCTGGGGCCGATATTTTTCAGCATGTATACACAATTTTGTTTATACTAAATTTTTAACAGAAATATACTCAGTCCAGGGAGACTGTCATATAAAGGGTTTTCCAATAAGAGCGCTACAAAAGCTTTTTTAAATATAACAAAACCGGTTTTAGATACCAAGGAAATTCATTATTCCTGTGAAAGTACGTTCGATGCCATTATGTATGGAACTCGATTTCTTTTGCATGGCCACCACGGGCACGCTTGCAGAAGTCCAGACGCTGAACCCAATTTACGACGGTTTTCAAGCATAAATCGGCCGATACTGCTGCAATTTCACGTTCGATATTCGTACGAAGTTCATCAATCGTCGCTGGCTTGTTGGCATAGACCATAGACTTGACGTAGTAACACAGGAAATAATCTAACGGCATCCAATCGCACGACCGAGGCGGCCAATCGACTGGGCCATTTCGTGACATAACACGTTCACCAAACTTGGTTTCCAATAAATTGATTGTGGCATTCGCTGTGTGGCTTGTGGCGCCATCCTGTTGGAACCACATGTCCTCCAAGTCCATATTATCCAATTGGGGCCAAAAATATTCGGTTATCATTGAACGGTAGCGATTCGTATTCACAGTAATGTGCCGGTCTTGATCATCGCGGAAGAAGTACGGCCCAATGACGCCGCCGGCCCATAAACCGCACCAAACCGTAATTTTTTCGGGATGCAATGATGACTCATGGATTACGTGTGGTTTGCTGTCTGACCAATAACGCATATTTTGCTTATTGACGAAGCCATTCAGCCAGAAATGAGCCGACCATAAATTGGACGTAGCGCTCTTAAAGTTGAGGCCACTGACTCCAAATTTCGGTAGTAAATTTTAATAATTTCGACTCGTTGTTGGCTCGTATATCTTTCCATGATGAAATGGCAAAACATACTGAAGAGAAATGTCAAAAGAGCGGGAAAAATATGGCGTCGTTTGCTGTCCCTATCGATTTACTTTTGTAGCGTCTCTGTTGAAAAACCCTTTACATAACGCTGATCCCTGAGGAATCGCTTGTAATGTATCTGATCAGTACTCCATCGCTGATCACAGTACCATAGACTTTACAACAGAGTCAGTGAAGTAGATACCTTTTAGGAATTCTATTAAAACCGACTGGGTGAAATTTCATGAACTAATGACTGGGGTGTCGGGATTGGATCTCTGTATCGTAAGGGACGAAGTTAATGACTAAGTTTACAAGGGCAAGGATCTGGAGTTTAGTGCTTTGCGGGTATCGACCAGAAGGTTTTTCAACAAAGTTAAAATATCTAAGATATCGTTTATATTTTAGAATATTAAACGTAAAACGTTGGTTTGTTGTTACTACATCTGAATCTATTAAGAATCGGCTTGGAATTTATGTAATCCGCTGCAGGGTGTGCGTCATTACATGTTGTATTCATATGTTCCTGCACGTAGTGTTCATTGTGCTGAATATTTGCTACATTTGTAATTGCTATTTTGTTCACTAGCACAGATGTTCATACGGTATTTTTTTTAATACGTTTGCAGATTCTATATTTTAATTCCATCACAGGCTGTGACTGACTCACTCTCGCACTCAGTCAGTGATTCGTGCACTCGGTGAAATAAAAAAGAAAGGATTTTTATTTTTTATTTTTTAATGGTTTGTTTTAATATTTTAATGTAATGGGTGGGAAGTGGGCACAATGTTCATTGTCTGTGTACAATGTAAGAGTAATTACATTTTATTATTGTTTTTTTTTTTGCATTTTATTATTTTTTACTTCACTTTAGTGAAATCCATTAAATCGCAAACAAATGTATCCCTACTTACAGCAATAAAGGATAAGGGTGTACAACAAGTAATCAGAATATGAGTTCAATTGATATAAAATTAAATTGTATTTATTCTCTGTATTAGCGGACAACATTGACTATATCTGTAAACCAAGGACGATTAGCTAAATGAAGGGCCTTATAAAAGTTTGTTCCGATACAAACTGATTTTCTAACGTTGCTGCAATGAAACGTTTCGTACATCCGACTATTTTGTCGTTATTGTATATTTACCATTCGCTATTGCGCTGCTGCAATAAATCGATGTTCATTGATGCAAGGAACACATTACGTACATGTATTGCGCTTTTGGGGGGGGGGGGGTGTAACTACTAAATATTGAAAAATAGAAAAAGTTATTTGTTTTATGGAAATGGAAAAGGGAGACAAAAATAACAGAAGAAGGGCTTGCAATTAATGTTCATAATTTGATGTTTCAGTTGTGATATTGCGACACGAAAGTTGCACTCATGAACATTTTAGCAGCAGTCTTTGTAAATGGAACGAACTCAATAATGAAACATATTAATTGCACCTATGAACCCATGCTCGTTGGAGGAATGACACTGTATGTAATGTCACTTTCGATTAAAGTAACTGCCGAAGCAACGAATCGTTTTGCGTCTGTGACGAAACTTTTCATGTCTGTGAGGGTTTAATGGTAATTCGACCCTCCAAGAAATTGTCTCCAGTACATCTTATGGGGGATCTTAAATTTACGGTTGTCCGCCGGGAAGGTGTACTACTTTGTTTTGCCGCCATTTTGGTAAACATTAGTCTTGACAGTTCATATTTGGCAGTTGTGAAGTAGGGACGTGGCAAATTTATTATGGAAAAATATTCGATAAACCAACGTGTGTTAATCGTTAAAACATTTTTATCAAAATCAATCATCGATTACTGTGACGATGAGAAAGTTACGTGAGTGAGAGACGAGACACATTTTCATTTGAATGGATATGTGAATAAACAGAATAGTCGGTTCTGGGCAATGGAAAAACCTCAAATTATTCATCAGTCACCTTTGCATCCATTAAAATATGATTGAAAACTTTTTAACGCCACAACTGCTTGCTTAGGGCTTGATTAACATGTGGTAAGAACAAGACGGTGCCACATCGCATACAGCCAGGATTACAATGGAATTACTGCGAGACCTTTTTCCACAACAAGTTATTTCAAGAAATGGTGATGTTGATTGGCTTCCACGGTCGCCTGATTTCACTGCTCCGGACTTCTTTTTGTGGGGATATCTGAAAATCAAGGTTTACGCAAACAAACCAGAAACGCTTGAGCAACTCAAAGAAAATATTCGTGATGAAATTAGATAAATACCGCGTGAAATGTGTGAGAATGTAATGAAAAATGTGCTCAAAAGGGCACGCATTTGTGAGGCTAAGAGAGGCGGACATTTATCTGATATTGTATTCCATACCTAATTGCCGCCATTAAATAAAACATTTATCACTATAAGATCCATTCTCTTTCATTTAATCAAAAATTATAAACAAACAAATTAGTATACCTTCCCGACGGACACCCTGTACTATAGTTAATAAACTACCCAACTCTAGTGTTTACCACTGAGGGTTTCACGTTCTTGTGGAACAATTTATTAGTGTGCTCGGCGAAGTACACTTAATCGGTATACTAAAACTGTTGAGTCCAATCGCTTATTCACTGCAGCAGTGAACAGTTTCGTTTATCCGTACATTTTGTAGTTTGTACAACAAATATGTCATTAAGGCAATGAATTGCAGAAACAGAATAAATACGAGGGCGGATGAATAAGCCCGTGACTTTTTGAATGAAACACAGTTTTTTTTGCCAAAACAAAAATTAATTTTTCAACATAATCTCCTTTTAGCTCAATACGCTTAGTCCAACATTTCTCCAATTTTTGTATCCCTCCCAAAAAATAGGATTTTTCAAGGTTCATAAAATAGACATTTATTTGAGCAATAAGTTCATCGTTGGAGCTAAATTTCTCTCCCCCGAGCCATTTCCTTAGGTTTGGAAATAGAAAATAGTCACTGGGGGCTAAATCCGGAGAATATGGCGGATGAGGTACCAATTCGTGGCCCAATTAAACAACTCAACACAATCCTTTGAAGTTGTCACACGATTACGTTTATGGTCAATTGAGAGCAAACGCGGCACCCATGTTGCAGACAGTTTTATTAAACCCAATTGATCATTTAAAATCGAAAACACACTCACGCGCTTTTTACAATCTCACGCACTTTTACTCTTCGATCGGCCAACACCATATCGTGGATTTTTTCGACATTTTCGGGTTTGTTGATCTCAATTGGCCGTCCAGAACGTTCAGCGTAATTTGTAGTTGTGCGACCACACCGGAAGTGAGTAAACCACATGTTTACCATTAAAATCGATGTTGCAGAGTCCCCATAGTATTTATCACGCTTTTCCTTGGTTTGATTGACGGTTTTTTGTCGCAAAAAGTAATGTTTAATGAGCACTCGAAATTCACTTTTTCCCATTTTTAAAAAAATGCACGACGTTGTATATTTTTAACAGCTATTAAACGCAAAGTACCGTCATTTACTTGATAATTTACTTGCTCAAAATTTAACAGTAGTGTATTAACAGGTGGTACTTGATGGGAGCAGTGTTGCATTTCATATAACTACGAGGGAAGTTCACGGACTTATTGCTCCGCCTCGTACATACATCACCACAATGAAATATTTATTGCACAAATTCATAGAATATTTACATTGTGGCGACGGGATTTTTACATTACATACAATTTTTCTAGAAATAACTCTAGAAATGACTCTATGAAAGAATAATTGATTCTAGTAAATTCACCATAAAATCAATGAAATTCAATAATATCCTTATGCAAAATGAGAGTGGCTTTTTTTCCTTACTTTCGAAATTCAACGAGCACCGTTCGGAATATTCTGACACTTGTAGTAAACATATTCACTCATTATTTGAGGAAAACCGGACAGCGGTGGGACGTGGATCTTCTGTATCAAAGTTGAAATGTTAGAAAATTATATGCTTTTAACAAACAGCTGCTAGAAAATTACTAATTTTTCAAAGTTTTTTTTGTAAAAAATGGCAAAATTAACACGCGGTAGTTGTTTGATCAAGTCATCATAATTCTGTTGTTCGTTGATTTTTAAGAAATAAATAATTTTTTCAATGTTAAAATGAATTATATCCCTTAACTTCAATCAAATTATTTGTGGAACGAAGTTCCTTATCGCACGTTGCGGGATGGGGGCTAAATGACAAAAAATTCAACAACTTTTATTTTAACACTATTATCAACTATATTTTTTACTTTTGCTTTGGTTTGTGTCTAGACTAACGGCTTGGATCATAGATAAAGAAATTGACTAGATGTCCCACATATGTTGGGAAATTTCTTGTTTAATGGGAAGTTTTCTAGGTGGAGCCTGTAACCAATATTTAGTTAATATATTGTAGTTTTGAACCCAATAAAAAGTAAATTTAGAAAAGCCAAAGTGAAAGAAGTGTAAAAAATAACATTTTCTTAAATAAGTGAATTTTCTTAAAAAAAAGAGTATATTTTCTCAAAAAAAAAAAAAATACCACACATTCTTAAACAAAGTACCTTTTCTTAAAAAAAATACCGTACCTTAAAGAAGTACCTTTGCTTAAAACAAATAAATTTTCTTACAAAATGTACTTTTTGAATACGTGATGATTTATCCGACCTTTCGTATTGTATTCAAAAATTAAATTGTTCGAGCTTTTGGTCGTGTTTTTTCATTTCTAATTAATAATTGTGTATATCTTCCTGACGATGCTATCCAAAGGGTAGAGAAATATCGAAGAATATAATTAATTAAAAACACGACCAAACGCTCGAACAATTTAATTTTTGAAAAGTACGTTTTCTTAAAAAAATTTTCTATAAAAAAAAATTTTTTTTTTCTTAAAAAAGTTTATCATTTTATCAAAAGTAAAAATGGTTTCCTATTACATTCCATGAAGGAATCGGGGAGAGCTTCTCACAACCAGTGAGCTGTGCGCTTTCTAGTTTTGTACTCACGGATTGGGACCTACAGTTTTTTTGAACGGTATTTTGAGAAGCATACCAAAATTATCTTTTCTTAAAGATCCATTTAAATTATCGTATTTTTCAACGGGCGATTTAGCGAAAGGAACTTCGTTCCAACCTGGTGTCCCCTCACACCTCATGTGATTTTTTATTTAAGTACCATAATTTGCGTGCTTCAGAGATTCTACAGTGCTTCAGAGACCATAACTTGTAGTCTATAGGATTCAGTTGCACTACCCGATTGCTAATCGTCCGTAAAGTTAGCAAAATTGTTTTTCACCACTCTTAAGTGGTTCTTGATTTATGGCCTCGGGCAGTGCCCTAGGTCCGCGGCTCGTTTTCGAACAATGCGCTATTTAATAGCTTCACAACTTTTTACAAAATGTCAGATTGGTACACGTTAGACGAAGTTTTAACATCTTTTTGGGGAGACCTCTTTGAACTTTAGGAACCAGTCCTGATGCATGCCCAGGTGACACATTTTAGGGTCTATAATTTTAATTATTGAACGACTCCTCCGCAGTACAAATTTTCTCATCGTTATAGCGCCATTTCATGCACTCTAATATCATGATAATGTCATCATAATCATTCTACGGCAGAAAGGTGCTGACATGCATTTTTGCTCGATTTAGTTTTGACATTTTTGTATATCATGATACCATCATAGAATTATACTAGGTGATTGGAGAGGATTAGCATCATACAAGTCTGTCAAAGTCAGTCACTTGTTTTATTTCTGTCTTTCTTTATTTGTAAAAATAACCTTTATTACGACATTTTTAATTGGAATTTATTTGGAATTTCTTGAAATTTTGTAAGTATTTAGAAAATAAAGAAAGAAAGTAAAATCAGCTGATCTTATAACACTACCTCTTACACGATGCTTTGGATGCTTTATTGTCAGTCACGTTTTTATTTTTAGTAGTTTTTGCTACAAACAAATTCACATTTGGTCACAAATACATATAGTATGTATAATAGGGCGGGTCGATTTATTTTTCGACAATTTCCCTATGATTTCCGTATTCTATGGGTTATTCCATGAAAATTTGCCAAAGGAACCATACCTCTATCGTTAAAATCGAGTCCCCTACTTTTTGTTGGTAGATTTTTTCCCAAATTGACGTTCGTATGAAATATTACCTACACGTTCACATCCATAACTCAAAAACTATCGATCGGGTAGGCGCGTTGGAAAGGTGAGCTCATTTTGATCAATTTACAAAAACATTGGTCCAACGGTTCAACAGTTACGGGCATTTTTGTCCAAATTTTGGAGCATTTTTCCATTTTTTTCATGATTTTGTCCAAGAATATTACTTTCATGGCCATTTTTTTGGCTCAATTTTTTTGACTTACGAAGCTTACGAACCTTACGTTACGACTGGACTGATTTCCGCTTTACATTATTGGCATATTTTTTCACAGGGTGCACACCCTGTGTTATGTTTGTTTATTTCTTTTTGTTTTTACTTTCTTTGTAGACTTCTTTATTTTTGTTTGTTTATAATATTCCAGTGTATGCTAGTTTTGTTTAAGCGTCATTTCAGTGAAGTGTTACTTGAAATAACTAACAAATAATCAAACTATTTTGAAATTTAGAAAAGATTTAAAGGTAAGTGTAAAAACATTGCTAACTATTATAGTTAATAGTTATATTATTATTCTATGAAAAACATATTTAATTCTTTTAGTGACGGTTTAAAAAATGGATTCAGAGCCTGGTTCATCGCAAAATCCAACAGATACCCAACGCAGTAGTTTGCAACATTTGGTCTCTCATGATGTTTTTTCTTTTGGCGTGGCCTGTGAATTACCTGGTATTAATCTGTCAACTAAACGAGATATATTGAAGTACTATTTTTTCTTGGCCGAACGTTCAAAAGCCCAAAGCAAAATGTTTTCGTATAAAACATTTACTCTCCAAGTAGCAGACAGATTGTTAGAAATTTGGAATCAACTTAATATTGAACTTATACTCAAAGGTAGCATCATTAGAAAATTGAATAATTTGCTTGACGCATATAGTAATGCAGATAAACAACGAGTAAAACGCGCAACAGAATTCAAAAAATTCGTAGAATCAACAAACCAATTATTCAACATTGGAAAATGTAAATGCAACTTGAAAGAAAACGACTGCTCATGTGGATCTATCCCAGAAAACTTAAAAGATTTCATGCGCGAATACAAACGATACCGGAACACGATAGTGGAAGTGAAGAGACGATACCAACGACTATACCAACAATCCCAGTGAGCAACGATCCTACATACGAACCACATTATGACGAAATGGAAGTTGATGTGAGAGGAGGTTCAGAATTAGTTCTACCACCTCAAACATACACTCCCAGATACAATACTAAAAACTATGCAATGATGTGTGACAGATTTTGTGTGCATGATAAAATGGGATCAGCATTGGCAACAGCTCTGATGGAAGACCTGGGCGTAAAAGATGCTCATGGCAATCTTGTCATCATGGATACAAGTAAACTTCGTAGAGAAAGAGAAAAATGGAGACAAGACGCACTTCGTAAGCGGTATGATGGCTCGAATTTGATATCATTTTCATTCGACGGCAGGAAAAATGATGTTCTAACTGTAGAAAAAATTGATGAGAAGTTGCATCCAAGGATGGTTAAAGAACCTCATCTAGTTGTTTTGAGGGAACCAATATCTCAATTGATAGGCTACACAAAACTAGAAAGTGAAACTGCGGCAAGCAAAGTCAACAAATTGATCGAATTCTTCCAAGAAAAACAATTGTCTCTCGATTCATTAATTGCCATATGCGCTGATGGTGAACCAACAAATACTGGCGTACACGGTGGAATTTTGCGACTATTCCAAAAACAGTTAAAGAGACCACTGCACTGGTTTGTGTGTCTTCTGCACTTTAACGAGCTTCCGTTTAGACATTTGTTTGACACTTTAGACAAATCAACCACCACTGGACCACGATCAACTACCGGAAAGTTGAGCTCAAAAATTGCTGATTGTGAAAATCTTCCGGTATGTAATTTTTATAGCTGATTCTTTACCATTTTTCATTCTATTTTTTAGCTTTTATGTTTTCTTTTCAGGTGGTAACCGATTTTGAGGAAATCGCTTTGGAAAATCCAGAAGAATTATCTACCGATTCGAGGTACTTGATGTTAATGGCCAATGCAATTTCTAATGGTGTGGTTCCTGCGGATTTGTCTGACATAAAACCAGGGCCAATTGCACATTCTCGTTGACTGACCAAAGCCAATAGATTATTACGGTTGTATGTGACAACTAATAATCCAATTGAAAATTTAAAAATTCTGGCTAACTATATAATAAAAGTATACACGCCAATGTATTTCAATGTTAAGTATTATAGCTCTGCCGCATACGGTAGTACATTACTTTTTAAATTTATTACTTGGACACGATTTTTACCACCGAATTTACTTCGAGTTGTAAATACAGTAATTCAAGATAATCCATATTTTGCACACTCAGAAAATATCTTGCTATCTATGTTGTTTGATGATAGAATGGAAAAACGAAACATTGCTATAAAGAAGATTTTACATTACCGACGAGATATTGTCGACCCAACGGAAGTTAGAGTTTATAAAAAATCTCTTATAAACTTTAATTGTACGGAATATACAAATATGATTGATTTAAATGACGATACCATTTTATTCGAACCACCGTTTACGCAAAGTTATTCGTATGAACATTTGGAGGGATATTTAAATTACGAAGTGCCACCGTTCGATGATCCACAAATTCCTTTACACATTCAAGGAACGGAAAGACATGTCCAATTGCTGGCTGCCACTGCTAAACGAGTTGCAGGAAAGAATGTAGAAGGCGCTATGGCGACGACATTAGAGAGCCGTACGAAAACACCCAGACTTGAAAGCAAACAAGACTTTCAGAAAAAATAATGTTTTTTTTCACATTTTGTCTTTTACTACACTCAAATTGAATATTTTTTTTTGATAATAGGTTGATAGATACTTTATTATCTCTTAATTTGAATTTTTGTAGCAAAAAAAATAAAAAGGGAAAAAAAATCAAAAAGTTGGTTTTACGTGTTATTTTGTTTTAGCAATATCGCATGAATTAATCAATCGAATTCGATAAATTTGGGCTTAAACTCTTCGTTTTGAATTGTAAATTGAAAGTAATATTCTTGGACAAAATCATGAAAAAAATGGAAAAATGGTCCAAAATTTGGACAAAAATGCCCGTAACTTTTGAACTTTTTACCAACAAAAAGTAGGGGACTCGATTTTAACGATAGAGGTATGGTACCTTCGGCAAATTTCCATGGAATAACCCATAGAATACGGAAATCATAGGGAAATTGGTGAATTTTTTCACTCCCTTCAAATCGACCCGCCCTAATGTATAACCTATTAATCATTGTGTCCCAAACATGTTATATTGAATAGTAAACACATTATACTTGCATTCAAACAACAAAAAACTAAAAAAATTTCAGTCTGTACATCAATCATTTTGTGTGTGTTATCATTAATGTACATGTTCAGTGAATTAAATTTCTTTTAAATTCCCATTTGCGTTTCATGTTCACACCGTCTCGTATTGAAAGTGCGTATACAACTCTGCGGTTGAAAGGACTTATGACACAATAATGACATTATCGAGGTAAATTTTCATGATCTTGGGTACAAAAAATGTGTGAGAAATCACACGATAATAGTGTGATTTGTCGATAATCGATGTAGTGATAGATGCATTTAAACGCCCTATTAAACATAATTCTCCTGTGGCCGTTATTGTCGTATTGGCGAAGCAATTCTTTTGATTTATGGTCGCGTTTCACCTACAACGCCGGCGACCTCTCCGCGGACGGTCAGATCTCGGACAGTCTGCTACTTCGCCAGTATCCACAAATAGTTTAACAGCACAATAAGCAAAATGTCGAGCGACCCCGAGCGGTTGCGACGTTCGATAAATTTCCCCAGCCTCCATTCCATATTTTTAGGCAAATTACGACAATACAATTGTCAATATCTCCCCATTCTATAATTATAAGTAAATGATGCTAAAAGCTCTTTACGCGAAAATGAAGTATAAATAACAGTTGTCACAAAGCTGTCAAGACGGAGAGAGTATGTTCAGTGGATTTCTTACAGTTGAGGCGATCAATATTGTATAAGTAATTTACTAAAGTACTACGTGGTTTTCGATGGTACAGTCTAACTTCGAATGTTGAAGTCTCGATATATTTCGAAACAAATGCATGTACTACTGTTTAACGCTTGTTTTAAATTTGGATACTATCCTAAAGCCTGGAAACACTCAAAAACTGTAGCAATTCCAAAACCGGATAAAAAACAGTAATCAACCTGATTCTTACAGATCGATAAGTTTACTGAATACAATGCGTCAAATTTTGGAAAAAGCTTTAAAAGAAATTATTGTTGACTTTATTGAAAACGGGGACATACTCCCTCCCCAACAGTTTGGTTTTTGGCAGAAACATAATACAGTTCAGCCTTTAGTTCGAATTAATAAATATGTGAAGAAGAACTTTATCTGCGGGAAATCTACAGCAGTGGTACTGTTGGACCAGTACTGTTGAAAGCAGCATTCGATACCGTATGGCACGAAGGACTAATACATAAATTAATTAAAATTGGGCTTAATATGTCAGTGGTAAAGATCATTAGAAGCTTCTTGACATATCGATCTTTTAGTGTTCATATTGGTAGTGACTCTTCAAGTGTATATTATATTCCAGCTGGATGCCGTCAAGGATCTTGTATCGCCGATATTATACAACTTATTTACATATGACTTTCCATACTTAAACGGTTGCGAATCTTCTATATTTGCAGACGACACTGCAACTCTCAGCTCGAATATTTACGCAACGGATATTCTGTTAAACCTCCAAGCTTCTGTGGACAAAGTTATAGAGTATTTCAATAATTGGAAAATTGTGATAAATTCACTAAAGTCACAATCAATTTTCTACACTAGGAGAAGAAAATCTTGTTTTGTGTCTCAATCAAAAATTAAGGCTTAGAAGTTGAATGGGAGACAAATGTGCGATACCTTGGAGTGGTGCTCGATAATAAGTTACTTTTTAACGCTCAGATTTCGAATATTGTTAATAAACTGAACATAACTACAAAAGCTTTGTATGCGTTTATCAATCGAAAGTCGAAAATGAGCATTGAAAAAAAAATACTAATTTTAAAAGTTGTTTTTCATAGCATTTTGTTGCACGGCACAAAGCTTCAGACTGCCATATAAAGCGTTTACAAGTTTCCCAAAATAAAATTCTTAAGATGGTGTATAATCTTCCGTATCACTATTCAACCTTACACAATATTCGGCTTGTTAAAAATAAACTAATTGTTATTACTAATAAATTTTTTGAGAGGTGTTCATCCTCTCGTTATTATATTATATGTTTATATATACACATTTAAGATGCTAAGTCAGTTAGACTAATCTCTTCAACATTATTTAAATCTACGTATATTATTGTACATTAAATATATATTACAATTGAATTGAATTGAAAAAAAAATGCATGTACTAAGAACCTTTGAAGTTGCTCAAGTTCAGGTCGGCGTATTTTGCGACTAAATTTCTACAACTTCTGAAGCAGAAATACCAACGTGAAACGAAAACAAAGTTCCAAAACCTGTCATTATTTTTAAATGAATATTGTTATGAATTGTTGAATGAAATGCTCTGGCTTTGTTTGCCGCTTTTAAATGATGATTATTGAATTTCAATATTACAATATCAAGTGAAGTATCAGATTGAATTGTTCCAATACAACCATACTCATATACATATCTACACTTTTGTATCTATGTGTTTGTTTATTGATATGTCGACTTTTTTTGTATCCCCAACAAAGCCATATAAATATTTAAATTTTTTTGGATTATTTTCAAACATAAAAACTCTATTGGACATTCATTATGATCAACAATAACGATAAAAATAGGAAATACAAAAAAGTGGCAATAAAACTTCGAGGTGGTTGGCTGGATTCCCCATTCCACAGAAGGCGGCAATAAAATTTAAAATATTATTACATGTAACTAACAATCACTTAGTTTGCATTTTAAGTACTTAATTAATGCGTATTAATCACCACATTATTGTCATATTAATTGTCTATAATTTTTTGTGTTTTTTTTTATTTATTTTTTTTTTGACAGTTAAATATTATTGTTGTTGCTGCCCCTTTTTTATGATCCACCTTTATTAGCATAATCCGAGAATTATTACAACTTGTGGCGGCGGTTAACTCGAGTGTGGGTAACCAACCATCCATACCACCACCAATCAACACTTTGGCTTAACCAACTGACACAGGGAATGACTGGATGTTCGATGTGTCGCTCAGATACTAATTTGAAATTCCACAGGCATTGAAGTTGTCAACCGTTAATATGTAGAGATTGGAAAAGTGATAAAGATCTATATGGTGAGTTTTTAAAAGGGGTGTATTTTGGAAATTTTGGTATTTGAATTGTTCCGAAATTGTCTCTTCAGAACCGCACATGTCTATAGTTTTTTCTATATACAAAAGATGACAAATATTTACATTACTTAAGTTTAAACAAATAGCTGGCAGAATTGATAGACTGTGGGCTTTGTTGTTAAGGCCTCGCCGATCTGATTGATTTTATTATAACCATTTTTCATCGTGATTGCATTGCAGGCTCTAAGTCACCTTTCATATAAGAACAAGTTTATACTAACCGTGCGAAATCCGAAACAATTTTTTTTTGTCAAAGGAACTTTGTTAAATGTGCGACATTTCTGTAAGACAGTGTATGTTTTTCGAATTAAATAAACTTATAAGTCTTTGGTCTAATCATCTACTTTTTTTATGTAAGAAAATGTTAAGAAGTGTTAACAGTCCTTGATCAAAGTTTAAAGGGCAATTTCGCTTACACTATACGCTGAAAAATATAGGCCCCAGCAACATATTGCAGTAACCATGTACATGTTTGTAGGCAATGTTTTCGTGAATTGAAGATCTGCTCTTTTTTTCTTTATTGTCTGTTACGTTTTTGATTTCAGCAGTTTTTAACAAACAAAACCAAATTTTGGGTCAGAAATACATATATTGTAACCTATTAATAATTGTGTCCCAAACATGTTATATTGAATAGGAAACACAATGTGTTTGGACACAAGTATACTGTACTTGCGACAAGCCACAAACACGTAAATCTTGCATCCAAACAACGACAAAATAAGAAAATTCAGTGTGTAGTTCAGTGTCTACTTTTATATTTTCAATATAAGTAAGATGTGACTGTCATGAGGTAAAAAACACCTCAGGCTATTACAAAATACCAACATGGAGCTTTTGGAAACGAGTACTGTCTGAAAAATCTGACGTTTTTCATTGTTTGGATGTAAATAAAACGTGTTTGTAGCTTGTCACAAATATAAAATACTTGTGTCCAAACAAATTGTGTTTGCTATTCAATATTGTATATTTGAGACACAACGAGTAATAGGTTACTATATAAAAATGGATCTATGTGTGTATGTTACGAAAGAACTCGAAAACGGCTGGACCGATTTTTATGAAATTTTCAGACTATATTCAGAATCATCTAGCGGGTGACATAGGCTATACAGGGTAAAATTGGGCGGTCCAACGCCCCCTTTACAAAAATCGCTTTGACGGCTTTTATGATAGACCGATTGTTATGAAAATTTCACAATGTGGTACTGACGACCTACTGATACTCCTTGGCTATACTTGGTTTCATTGGTTAAATGGGCGGGGCACCGCCCATACAACTTGAAATCTAAAGTGGCTATTTCTCGTGAACTGTCAGAGATATGAAAATGAAATTTGGTATATATGTTGTTGGAACAGTGTGAATTACAGCCAGGGTGGAAGAGGGCGGTGCCACGGTTCGAAACGTAATGGAACAACAAATTTTGTTCAACCTTTGGCATTACCAGATCTTTGAAGACAAAACGTAGTTTGCCGGGTCCAGCTAGTAGGTTATAATATATGTCGTTGCAAGCCAAATGTAGATTTGTTTGTTGAAAACTGCTGAAAACAAAAACGTGACGAACAACATTGAAACAGAAAAGCAGCAGATCTTCTATTTATGAAAAAAATGCTTGCAAATATATAACGGGTCCGCCAAATAACTTTTTTTTTTGAAAATGCTATAAAAAAAACTACTGAATATTTTCTCAAATTTCTTTTTTTATTTGAAAGTACAATCCTTCCGGTTAATAATGGAAAATAATTTCATTCAAATGGCTGCCTCGGCTTGTCACGCAGTAGCCTACACGATCGGTCCAATTTTTAAGCACATCATCGATTATCGAAATGTTCAATTGTTGAGAACGACGGTGAATTGATTTTGATGGCGCTTCACGCACACTTTCTGCCACAGCAGCAATATTCTCGGGTGTATGCACTATTTTTGGCTTTTCACGCTTTGGTTTATCGATGAGGATGCCAGTTTCTTTCACTTTTTTCACAAGATAACGAACATACGGAGCTGACGGTGCTTCTCTTCTTCCAAAATCTGCAACATTACCATGATTTTCAAAGTAATGTCGCAATATTTCTCAGCGTTGTTCAAGCGTATACACAACCATATTGTTCAGCGGAAGGATAAAATTAATTATCTGTCAAATCAGACATGAGCTAAGTGTTACCATTCACGAAATAAGAACTAGTTGAAAAAAAAATGTTAGATTGCGGACCCTTTACATGGTTCGTGCAGTATGTGGCTGGAGTGTTTTGAAGATCTGATACTTCTTTGTTTCTTTGTTGTCTTTCACGTTTTAGTTTTCAGCAATTTTCAACAAACAAACCCATATTTGTTTCACAAAAATAATTTTTTTAAAATTTTAGTCATTGTGTCTCCAACATGTAATATTTAATAGCAAAACTTAATGTGTTTGGACGCAAGTATACTGTATTTGCGACAAGCTACAAACACGTTAAATTTCCATCCAAACAACAAAAGAAGACAGAGTTTTTAACGTTTAGAACATAAAGGGGATTGTCTAACAATATAAGTATGATTGCTGCTGTTGTGTACCGCCTGACCACAGTGGGCAAAATCCACTAAAAGGATCGAAAACAAATAACTTAACAGCAAACAATTTTTTAATTGAATTTCATTCCGAAAATTCATTCGAAATTTACCCAAATTATCTGAAATAGTTTTTTGGATATTATCTCTGTGTTCCTCGCTCGCATATGCTTCCACGTACAAGCATACATATTTGTCAGTAAACATCCTAATGTTTGAATTTAAATACTCCTGAGTTTGGGACATGCAAACATATAAATTTTTGAAGTGTGTTCCAAACATATACATGGTTCCTGCAGAATATGTTTGGGAGAATATGTTACAGAGGCCGTTTTTTTCATCGTGTTGTGTTGACAGATCAGTTGTGTTTTAAATTCAAGTAGGCAGACGCCAATCGTTCGTTTGGAACCTCTGGGAGGAAACACGAATGTTTCGTCGTAAGAATATGGATGTTAGGGATGAAACACGCATATGGTTGCATGTAAAAGGATGTACCTTTCCAAGTAAACATGCTAATGTTTGTCCTTAAATGTAAGTGAGTTTAGGACTTGCAAGTATATATATATTTGGAGTGTGTCCCAAATATGTACATAGTTCCTGCAGAATGGTTCTGAGCGAATATGTTACAGAGACGGTTTGTTTTTTGCGTGTAGACAATTTGTTTAACGAGAAAACGAGCATAAAGTACTTGGGACAATTTTGTTTAAAATACATCTTATGTGAGAATTTAAGATGTCAGATTTTAAGAGGTTTTACCCTATAACTCCATGTAATATAATAGAAATCTTTGTTTCCTTCATGCTCAAAAATCTGTATATATTTGTTGTATGTTTGCATATATAATGTGTTTGTAGCTTGTCGCAAAGATAATATACTTGTGCTCAAACACACTGTGTTTGCTAGTCAATACAATATGTTGAAGACAACATGACTAAGAGGTTTTAATATACGTTTTTATGACCCAAATGTGGTGTTGTTTGTTGAAAACTGATGGAAACAAAAACGCGCCAGACAACAAAGAAACAGAAAAACAGCAGATCTTCAATTCGTGAAATTAAAAAAATAAATAAATGGTTTCCCGTTACATCCAATGAGGGGATTAGTGAGAGCTTCTTACAGAGAGCTTCTTAGTGAGAGCTTCTTAGTGAGAGCTTCTTCTCCCTATTTATACCGGTTCCGAACGGTATTTTTAGTTTCATGGCCAACTAGTCGATAGTGTCGCCGTCACTAAGCGAGATGACCGCCGTCTTCGTGAAATTAATGCCTGCAAATACACGCTTAAAAATCTGTCGTTTTTTGTAGTTTGGATGCAAATATATCGTTTTTGTAGCTGGTTGCAAATATACTATACTTGTGCCCAAACACACTGTGTTTGCTAATCAATATGAGAAATACATATGTTGGAGACACAATGATTATTAGGCTCTAATATATGTTTTTGAGACGCAAATGTGGGTTCGCTAAAAACGAGACAGACAACAAAGAGGCAACAGATCTTCAACTCATGAAAACAATGATGGCAAACATGTACATGTTTCCTGCAATATGTTGCTGGAGCCACTATTTTTCAGCGTGTATATGGTCCTGTACTATATTGCTAGTGCCGTTTTTTTCAGCGTGTATTACATCCCAAGAACGAACAGGGGAGAACCTCCTTTAGTCAGTTGATTTAAATTTTCGCCAAATGTCATACACTTTTCCACACACATTTTCCTTGTAGCTCAGATTCTAAAGTTTCTTTACGAAATTATAAAGAAATTCAGGATTCAATCGTTTTTTAATTCAAAGCAAATAAAATTTTCCTTTAATCCAGCAAATATTTGAAATGTTATTATTTTTTTTAATCTCACTGTTACGTGAAACGTTAATGGCTTTAAGAACCTGCATCCTTTAACAACAAACAACGTTTGCTCTTTTCAGTGAAACATCTCCCGCTTCGACCTCTGCGCAAAACTTCAACAAATATCCTACTTCTTTGAACTATTTAAGCCTTTAAATCTTAGATTTTCCTTTTATTTACCTTTAAATGCCCGAATGAAGAAAAAAAAATTGGCCATATTTTCCTTCCACAATCAAATCGATTTATTTACTGGCACAATTGGCAATTCAAACCACTCCTGATTTTGATTCCAAACATACATTTCTTCATATAAAGAAAAAATCTTGGAAAAAAGTCCTTCTTATCCTTAAACATTTGAACACATAAGCGAATATGTAAGGGAGAAATAATTTAACGCATGGCCAAACGGTTTTCCCTTCACCCACTTCTCATCCTTCGTCCTGCGAATACAATTTAAATGACCATAAAATATACAAACTTCAGCTTTATTTGTGTATAACAACAAGCAAAGAGAACTCTGTGTTGACCCTTTTGGGCTCTGAAAACCTGCTCCTTTAGATTCAAACACAAACACATACAGGACTATTATTATATATAGTCAGAGGGTGATTTAGGGACAGCGAGTTTATACATACAAAAGTAAAGTTTAAATATAAAACCTTTAAATATTTTATAAACAGATCTAGTAAAACAAACAACGGCCCTCTGTGGGAGGAGAGTCCATAAAGATTTTATTCCTGAAAAAATATGGAGTATAAATCTGTATTTAAAAAAAGATTTATTGAGAAAAAAAATATGACTTTATTTAGAAATTTCTAGGGTATTAAATTGAAAACCTTATTTACGTTGGCAACCAATATATCCTTGTTTCATGTCAAATACCAAATCAATGGAGCACTTCCACTCATCATCCTCCTACTGTTGAGGTTTTTAATTTTGTCTCTACAAAATTTGTTAAAACATTTACCCTCTTTCATTTAGACTACGAAAATTTGTCAATATTCCCTTCCACTGAGTGCCTGATGTCCTTTTCACAAATATATGAGCGGGAATGACAGCGTTTCGCTCAGGATGCCACCGATGGGTTTGGTGTGTGAGCCAAGAGGTAAATAAGTACGTACGACATGCAACTTGCTTTCAATTTGTTTGGTTTACAGCAAAAAAAAAAGAGACTCTTCACTTTACCCGGCCTCCGCTCTGAAACATAACACGAAGGGAATAACAAATCCTATGAAATGGCCAAAGTTTCTATGACACACGACACGATGATGGCAATCTTACACAGTGGGTGATATTGTGTAAAGTGTGGAGAAAATTTAAAATTTTGTTTTATATATTAAAAAGCATTGTTGGATAGTCAACTTTGATTTTATGCAACTATATGCAATAAATTAAATTAAAGGATCATAAAATGAATAAAATATTTTCATTACTTTAGGTTAAAAACGCATTGATCGGTATCTAATGTATTACACTGTCTCCGAACAGTAAGGTTGATTATTTGTATTTGTTTTTATTTTGTAGCTTTGTTATTTTTTTATGCCTGCGCGTTCCTTATGTTGGCATTTCCTCGGAAACATCAAGTTTTTGTCATGTAGCGTCAACCTTTTAATTGTTTATATTTTAAGACCAGTTAGTTTGATTGTTTTCTCTTCTGTTACTAAATACAATGCTACTTAGGCTTTGTATTTAGTAAAATAAGGGAAAACAATCGAACTGGCTGGTCCTAAAATATAAGCAGTTAACGATGCTGAAGTTACGTGACAAAATTTTGACTTTTCTGTGGAAATGCCCATATACCATCTTTTTGTTGGGCACTTTATGTACACGCTGAAAGCCTTTCTTTTTTGTTGTTGTTTGGATACAACCATAACGTGTTTCCAGCTTGTCGCAACCACACTATACTTGTGTCCAAACACATTGTGTTTGCTTATTCCATAAAATTTGTTTGAGACACAATTATTAATAGACTATAATGTATGTTTTTTAGACCCAAATGTGGATTTGTTTGCTGGAAACCGCTAAAAACAAAACCGAGACAGACAACAAAGGAACAAAAAAGAAAGCTATGCTTGCAAACATGTACATGTTTCCTGCAATATGTTGCTGGGGCCATTATTTTTCAGCGTATACAAGAGTGGGTCGATCTTTAGCCGCTGGAACACAGACGGCAAATTTGTAATTTATATATTTCATTAAAAATATGATTCGAAAAAATTTTTCACTAAACGCGAATTAGTCTCTCTGTTTAGAAATTCCGGGATAGATCTACTGAAAGGTAGCTCAAATGTGTCTTCGTTAAAATGTTGTCTTATTATTCTTCAAGACTTCATCAGGAAGAGCACCAATTAAAAACAACCTAGCTCCAACTCTGTTTGTAGAACTGTTTGTCTACTATTTCGTTTATAACAAGAGTGTAACAAAAGTAGCTCAGTCGCAAGAAAACCAATAATCAAAAATCGAATAATTTCAACGAAAAATAGCTAATATTCTTCTTCACAATAATTCAGTGTCATACAAAATTTTGTAAACAAAAAGTAGCGCAAATCGAAAAAGAGCAAAAAATCTAGACTAAATCTAAATAAAATTAGATCAAGGGAAACAGCTTTGTATATAAATAAATCTACATTATTAAAAGATTTTGTAATAAAATTAGCTAAGAACTCTTACTATATTACGAAATGTAGAATAAACAGCCAAAACAAATTAAAGCTAAGAACTACGTCTATGTGAATCTTAGCCAACTTTTGTACACCCTTTAGATATAAATTCTACTTCAAGTGCGGATAAATCTAAAAGACCGTAGTCACTGAAACTCTACCTAAAAATCTTTGTTCCCCTATCGTCTTTTTTTTTGTTTTCTATATTGTAACAAAAGTAGCTCAAAATTTGGTCTGGAATATAGAACACATTTAATCAAAACAATATCTTAATATTTAAAACTAGATAGCTCAAACCCCTAAATTATCAAGAAATTCAAAATACATACAAAACAATCTTAGCCAAATAAATCTAATTCTTTACCAGAAATATGGCTGCATAATCTTAGTTATATTTTCTTCAAGATTTGGTATAAATATAGCCAAACCCCGCTATAATAAAGAAGAAATTGTGGTACTTACATATATATATAATGGGCCATAACTTTTATATTTATCCATGGATTTTCTTCAGATATGATTTATTTTCTTCACTAAAATGCAGACAACAAATTCGAGAAAATTTGTAAATTTTGTTTTCCCATTTTACTGGAAATTTTTGTTTGTGGAAATTTTTTATTTTTTTTTTATTTGTAAAAAAAATACTCCTATCTTTTTGCCCACTGCCTTTAAAGTACTATACCGATTTAAAAGCTGCGTAAAGAATATTTGTAGCCCACATAGTTAACTTTGAAATTGAGACAACTTTGTGATTGATGAGGTTTTTGTTTCAAAAATTCTAGTAAAAATTATGAATCCATAAGATATTCAAAATACATACAAACAATCTTAGCCAAATAAATCTAATTCTTTACCAGAAATATGGCTGCATAATCTTAGTTATATTTTCTTCAAGATTTGGTATAAATATAGCCAAACCCCGCTATAATAAAGAAGAAAATACAACAACAAAACAATTTGAAATTGTGGTACTTATATATATAATGGGCCATAACTTCTATATTTATCCATGGATTTTCTTCAGATATGATTTATTTTCTTCACTAAAATGCAGACAACAAATTCGAGAAAATTTGTAAATTTTGTTTTCCCATTTTACTGGAAATTTTTGTTTGTGGAAATTTTTTATTTTTTTTTTATTTGTAAAAAAAATACTCCTATCTTTTTGCCCACTGCCCTTAAAGTACTATACCGATTTAAAAGCTGCGTAAAGAATATTTGTAGCCCACATAGTTAACTTTGAAATTGAGACAACTTTGGGATTGATGAGGTTTTTGTTTCAAAAATTCTAGTAAAAATTATGAATCCATAAGATATTCAAAATACATACAAACAATCTTAGCCACATAAATCTAATTCTTTACCAGAAATATAGCTACATTATTCTAGTTATATTTTCTTCAAGATTTTGCTATAAATATAGCCAAACCCCGCTATAATAAAGAAGAAAATACAAAAACAGAACAATTTGAAATTGTGGTACTTTTATATATAATTAGCCATAACTTCTATATTTATCCATGGATTTTCTTCAGATATGATTTATTTTCTCCACTAGAATGCAGATAACAAATTCGAGAAAATTTGTAAATTTTGATTTCCAATTTTGCTGGAAATTTTTGTTTGTGGAAATTTTTTATTTTTTTTATTTGTAAAAAAACTCCGATCTTTTTGCCCACTGCCCTTAAAGTACTATACCGATTTAAAAGCTGCGTAAAGAATATTTGTAGCCCACATAGTTATCTTCGAAATCGAGACTACTTTGGCATAGATGGGGCTGTTGTATCAAAATAATAGTAAAAATTATGAAACCATGCTGTAAGAAAAGTAAAATTAAAAAAATTAAATCTATTAACAATGTATCTAAACAATTTCTCCTCGTTACCTTGCGAGAGCTTTATTATTCGGCCTGTTCTCTCAAACTTAAGTTTTTACTGTCAAATTTATTCAAGTTCAACATTTTTTTGTTCGTTTTCTTCGAGTTTATTAGTCCAGAATACATAAAAACGTTGGTCGTAGCTTTAGAGCAAAATGTTATTATTGAAGTTAAGATCTGAAACGAAGGACCGGCAGAATTCGAACTATTGCGCCAATATAGCCCAAATTAAAAAAGCATGTACACTTTTGCTAAATAAAATAGAAACACAATTGTACCCGCAGAAAAGATAACCGAATTTGCCGTAACCGCGTTTAGAGGTTTTCAAACCCGAATTAAATGTCATCACATCCGAACTAGAGGTTATCGCAACTGCATTGCAGGTTAGAGGTTGCCACCTATTAGAGGTTGTCACAAGCTATTAGAGGTTATCACAAAACTACTAGAGGCTGTCAGAAACTATTAGAGGTTGTAGCGAAATATTAAAGGCTGTCACACACTATTAGAGGTTGTCACAACCTATTAGAGATTGTCACAACCTATTAGAATTTGTCAGAACCTATTACACATTAGAGGCTTTCTTAACCGCATTAGCTGTCATCCCATCCGTATTGGGGTTGTCTCGACCGTATTCCAGGTTAGACTTTGCCACCTATTAGAGGTTGTTGCAACCTATTAGAGGCTGTCACAATCTATTAGAAGTTGTCACAAACTATTAGAGCTTGTCACAACGTATTATAGGATGTCACAACCTATTAGAGGTTATCACAACCCATTAGAGTTTTTCAGAACCTATTACACATTCTAAACGCATTCTGTTTTGTATTCAATATTGCATGTAGGAGACACAATGATTAATAGGCTATTATATAAGTGTTTGTTCCCCAAATGTGGCGTTGTTTGCTGAGACCTGCTGACAACAATAACGAGATAGGCAACTAAGAATCAAAAAACCAGCAGATTTTCGATTCATTCAAACAATGCTTGCACATAAAAATATAGATCTTCCAAACATATTCATGGTTACGGCAATATTTTGATAAGGTAGTTTTTTTTCAGCTTGTGGACAAGAATATTTCCATACAAAATTCCCAAATTTCCCCACTGTGTGACAACAAGGAATTCCTGCCTAACACAACAGCAGCGTCAAAGCAAAGAAAAATCTGAGTGGATGGAGTAAATTTCATTCATTTTGGTGGAAAAAAAATATTAAAAGTGAATTTGTGTACTGTGTAATCCTGCGACAGTTCAATAAAGCAACCAGGATGAAAAAAGAGCAACTGAAATTTCGATATCTACCCATCAAAAATTGACATAATACTCTATTGTACTTGTCAATATAATCATTGACAAGGACATCGGCAACATCGTGATGTTCTAGTGGGGACGGGACGAAAAAAATAAGGGAGGTTTAACAGCAAAATACCATTAAATTTGCTGCTGCTGTTGTTGCGTGGAATCGCAGTTAATTGAAGTTTAATGCTTTGGAATTTCGACCCCTCAACATAAATCGAAAAATGTACGCAAAACCTTCCCCAGCCCTACGTTGCCTATGACCCCACACACTCAGTTTACACAAATTGCTTGGTAAACAGATCATTGATGTTATTTGAGAGTTTTGATTGCGGCAGTCAAAATATTTTTCTTGTCCAATCATTTGAAAATTGTATTATAATTAAGTGAAAATGATTTGCACATTTTTGATTTTGCTTGATTTCTTGGGGATTTTTTCTAAAGGGGACTATCGCACTCTCATGTCGTTGTTGGCTACAGGGTGTGGTCGTGGCATGAAATGTATCTGTATCTGTTTCAGTTTCGGTGTCCACTTGCCAGTAGTTTTGTTGGTGATTTGCGATTTGTAAAGTGTTAAATTGAATTTCGTTTTTAGTAATTTTCAGAAAATTTTAAAAAGTAAAAGTTTTATATTTTTTTTTAAAACATTTGCGATTCCATTTATCATGGCTGTCGTTGTAGCTGTCACTGAGTTTTGCCTTCTGTTAGTTTTTTTTTGTCGTTGTTGTATGCAACAATTTGGCTGCAAACATAAAAGGGCGTCGCATGTCTATGTCTGCGTCTTTTCATCTGAATGTCTGTCCATTTGTGTGTCGTTGTGTCTCTACTGTTGTGTTTTTAGTTAAATTAAAAGTTAACACCAAAGTTTCATTACCCACCCGGTGAAAGTGAAATTGATTTGCTGCATTTTTTTGCTCTCCGGCTGCTGAATGGTGAATTTGCAAAAATCACATTTTGAATTTTGCATATGAGTCACAGTTGTACAGGAAGTTAAAGTGATTTCTCGTTGCTACGACGAACTTTTATTAAAAGTTCAGATTCCGACAATTGGGAAAATCTACTAAATGTATACTGAGCAAATACATTAGAGGGAACGTTTGGAGTTAAGAAAGACTAGAAAACGATTTTCGGAAGTGTCAGGATGCAGTAAAAAGTCAAATTTTTTCAACATAAAAACTAGACACAGAAATGAGAATTATGAACTCTTCGAAACACATACACACTGGAAAAAAACGGCCCCAGCAACGTATTGCAGAAACCATGTATATGTTTGCAAACATTGTTTTCATGAAATGAAGACCTGCTACTTTTTTGTTTTTTTTTTATTGTATGTCACGTTTTTCTTTTCGATAGTTTTCAACAAACAAAGCCACTTTTGGGTCACAAAACCATATATTATAACCCGTTAGTCATTGTGTCTGCAACATGTAATATTGAGTAGCAAACACAATGTGTTTGAACACAAGTATACTAAACACGTTATTTTTGCATCCAAACAACAAAAAAGACAGATTTTTCGGCGTGCATTTAATTTATTTTCGCGGCCACATTGACCAGCAACATATCAGTGGAGACGACTATATTTTTGTCTGATTTTCAATTCATTTCCTAATTTTATTATCCTATCCGCTAAGGTCGCATAAAACCGTCTTTGTAACATATTCTCTCAAACCCATTCTGCACGAACCATGAATATGTTTCGAACACACTACACATTTTCATATATTTGCAAGTTGTATACTCAATTATATTCAAATGCATACATTAGGATGTCCACTTCCAATAATGCATACTTCTTCTTGAACCCGTATATGTGTTTCGTCCCAACCATCCATATATTTAAGTCGAAGCATTCATGTGTTTCCTACGTACATACAGGTGCAAACTTCTGCAATACAACTGCTTCAATTGAATAATAAATTATTTAACTTAAGTTATATAAATATTATGTAACAAATTTTTTAAAATAAAACCGCAGTATTGAATACACACCGAAAAATACGTCTTTGTAACATATTCTCTCAAACGCAGTCTGCAAGACCCATCTAAATATTTCGAAAACACTCGAAATATTCATATATTTTCAAGTCCTAAACTCACTTATATTTAACTGCAAACATTAGCATGTCTACCTGCCAGAATGCATACTTTTACTTGAAGCCATATGCGTTTTTCACTCCAAACAACCATATATTTATGTCGTAACATTCATGTGTTTCCTTCCAAAACAACGATTGACGACTTAGTTCGTGTAACTAAAATGGATTAGATCAGTCAACTTAAGAGACACAAACATTTACACGCGTATTCAGAAATACTTACAAACTACGGACTGGAAGAATAATTAAAAAAATACAGCTAACACTTGCTATAACATTAAATTAGGCTGAGAACAATCTCTCTTTTCCCCTCTTGTATTATTTTTCTCTGGACAGAGTAAAGTGACCAACAATTAAATCAAAAGTACACCAAACGCAGCTGTATTTGTATCACAAACACATATCATTGTGACTCAGACATGTAATATTGACTAGCAAACACAATGCGTTTGGACACAAGTAAACCACGTTTGTGATAAAGTCCCAACACATTTTGTATTTGCACACAAACAAGAAGAAAGGACAGGCTTTTCAGCAGGTTAGGGACGTGACTGTCGCCGAAATAAATGAGAGAGGGTTATAGTGTGGATTGAACCTACTGTCGCAATGTTTTTGGACACAAATATATTACGTTTATGATAAGCTCCAAACACATTTTATATTTGCAACCAAACATGGAAAAAATTCAGATTTTTTAACGTGTTAGGGGCATGACATTCGCCAAAATAAATTAATAGGGGTTAGAGTGGGGAGTGAACCTACTATCGCAATGTGTTTCGACATAAGTGTACTACGTTTGTGACAAGTTCCAAACACGTTTTATATTTGCAGCAAAACAAGAAAAAATACAGATTTTTCTGCGTGGTACGGACGTGACCGTCGCCGAAATAAATGAAAGGGGCTTATGGTGGGAAGTGAACCTACTGTCCCATGTACAAGAGTCGGACAACCTAACCACCTCACCACAGTTAGATAGAATAAACTAAATATCCTAAAAAATTACAAAGTAGTTTACCATTTTCTAGAGCTTGTTTTTGGTCACTTTTTAATTTTCTTCAGTTTCAAAATAATTTCGGATTGACTTGTTTAGAACACTTGCCTTGGCAGGAGATCAATCATATTGGCATGATGTAATTCGTATTTTTCTCGTCTCACTTTGCCTAGAGCGTACTTATCTTGACTTCAGATCATTATAACATATTTATCATTGTGTCTCAATCATGTAATATTGAATAGCAAACACAATGTGTTTGGACACAAGTATACTATATTTGGTACAAGCTGCACACACACGTTATATTTGCATCCAAACAAGGAAAAATAAATTTTTTTCGCGTGTAAGCATTTGCTAAAAATCTATTTTTTGAGACATTTGATAACAGTTGAAACATTGGTTTTTAGTGTCGTTACATTTTGCTCAGAACTATTAAAATGTTGCTCTATATCTGTTCCGGATATTTCGTGCGAAATACACTGACGAAAGTTACGGGTGATTTGTTTGCCATGTGGGTTTTCAGTGTTACGTTGTTGCCAAATACAAAGTCACAAATGTTCAGTTTTCCCTGGCATATCATCATGAATAGACTTACAAAAGAACAACGCTTGCAAATCATTGAGTGAATGGGCCTAAGACAGGCTGGGGGAAGATACTCTTTTTTTTTATCGAAAAATCGTCTTCTGCGACAAGGCTCATTTTTGGCTCAATGGGTACGTCAATAAATAGAACTGCCGAATTTTGTCCAAAGACCAGCCACTAAATATTGGTTACAGGCTACACTTAGAAAACTTCCCATTAAACAAGACATTTCCCAACTTGTATGAGACATCTAGTTAGTCCAGACACAAATCAACTCAAAAGTAAACAATGTAGTTGATAATAGTGGGTTGTAGCATAATAGTGTTAAAACAAAAGTTGTTAAATTTTTTGTCGTTTAGCCCCCATCCCGCAATGTGCGATAAGGAACTTCGTTCCAAAAATCATTCCTGATGAACGTAGAGTACGACGAAAGTGCGGAAATTGTTTTTGTCTATAAGAATTTTGTTGTCTTTTTGGGCAACAACAAAAAGCATGTCTCATGGGAAATGGAAAGAAGTTTCTGCGAATGTTTTCTTGTGTGTTTTGCTTGAGATATTTTTCAAACACTTGCATAGTGGTGAATTCTCAATTCAAACGAGATTTCGATTGCATTTAGTTTCATGAATTTTTCAAAAGCATCATTCCCAACAACCGCTGACATGTGGTTAGATCTGAAATAGCTACACTTTTTGCAGAAATGATAAGACTTCATATATCAAAAATATATATTTCTATTAGTAAAAATACAGAATGGTTTTGGGCTCGCATATTAATATAAAACTTAATAATACAGCCCTTTAAAACCTCCGGTGTAAATGGCACACCTGACACTAATTTTAAGTGGATGCATTTTCTCATTTAAGATGTGGAAGAGATTGCGGTATAACTTTAGTCTAAACTGCTACCTCATATGCACGCTGGTTTTTTTGGTTTGGATGTCCAATGGACATCCATATACATATAATGTTTTTGTATCTTGTCGCAAATATTGTATGCTTGTGACCAAACTCACTGTGTTTGCTCTTCAATATCTCATGTTGGAGACACAATGATTAGTATGTTAATATGTGTTTTTGTGACCCAAATGTGGCTTTGTTTGCTGAAAACAAAAACAAGACAGACAACAATGAAACAAAAAAAATCTGAGTTTTGGAACGAAGTTCCTTATCTCACGTTTTGGGATGGGGGCTAAATGAAAGAAATTAAACAACTTTGTTCACACTATTATGCCACAACCCAAAATTATCAACTATGTTGGGTACTTTTGCTTTGGTTTGTGTCTAGACTAACATATGTTGGGGAATTTCTTGTTTAATGGGAAGTTTACTAGGTGGAGCCTGTAACCAATATTTAGTATATATTGTAGTTTTGAACCCAATAAAAAGTAAGTTTGGATAAGCCAAAGTGCGAGAAGTTTAAAAAAAGTACATTTTCTCAAAAAGAATTGATATTCATACCTTTAAACAAACAATTTTTTTTTAAAAAAATACCTTATCTTAAAGAAGTACCTTCGCTTAAAAAAAGTAAATTTTCTTACAAAAAGTACCTTCTCTTAAAAAAAGTATTTTTTATAAATAATTACCTCTTCTTAACAAAGTAAATTTTCGTACAACAAATTGCCTTTCCTTAAAAAAGCTAGCTTATCTTTAAAGAGTAAATTTTTTGGGAAACAAAATATCTTTTCTTGAAATAAGTAGCTACTCTTGAAAGTGTACGTATTCTTGAAAAAAGGACCAATTCTAAAAAAAAAATCCAATTTCTTAAAAACGACCTATTCGTCAAAAAAGCACCTTCAAAAATAGCTTCTCTTAAAGAAATTCCTCTACTTAAAAATAAAAAAAAACTCATTTTCTTTTCTTGAGATAAATAAATTTTTAAAAAAAAAAAAAAAGATAACCTTTTCCTAAATAGAGAAATAACCCATTCCTAAATAGAGTACCACTTCTTTAAAAGTACCTGTTCTTGAAAAGGTATTTCTTTGCAAAAAAAATTCATTCTCTTATGGCTTTTTCTTACAGAAGGTACTTCTTCTTAAAAATTATACCTTTTCTAAAAAAAAACCATTAGTTTTTAATAAAAGAAGTGCCTCCCTTTAAAAAGAACCCTTTTGGTAAAAAATATAATACATATTCTTACAAAAAGGACATAAAAATATGATTTTTTCTTAAAAAAATACATTGTATATAAAAAAATTTTCTTAGAAAAAGTTTATCATTTTACAAAAAGTATCTTTTCTTAAAGATCCATTTAAATTATCGTATTTTTCAACGGGAGCCTTAGGCGTGTGGGAACTAACTAGTACACATGGCGAAAGGTACTTCGTTCCAACCGGGTTTCCCTGACACCATAGATAAAGTAAACTAATAGATGAAGCACAAGTATTGGGAAAATTTTAGTGTAATGGGTAATTTTCCAGATGTCGTTGAAAGCAATAAATGGGAAATTTTTTAGCTCCCAAAAAAAATTAACATATATGACATTAAAATTCTAAAATTTCATAGCAAAAGAAAACATTATTTTCAATAAAAATATCACTTCGGAACAAGAATACAACACGTTACTAAAAGTGGAATATCTGATGGCCACCGAATTGCAATAAATTGGTTCTTGAAATAAATTAGTTCTTCAAATATTACGTGTTTGTAGCTTGTCGCAAGTATAGTATTTTTGTGTTCAAACACATTGTGTTTGCTTTTCAATATTTCATGCTGAAGACACAATGATTAATAAGTGACCCAAATGTGGCTTTGTTTGTTGAAAACTGTGGAAAACAAAAACGACACAGACAACAAAGAAACAACAAGGCAGCAGATCTTGAATTCATGAAAACAATGCTTGCAAACATGTACATGTTTCCTGCAATATGTTGCTGGGGCCGTTGTTTCTCAGCATGTGCAGAATATTTGGCGCATCGAAAAGATTTACAGTGGCAACTATTCAAAATATCAATGAACCACTTTATGGTATTTGCTGCTGCCCATTTCTGGTATGTAAAGCATCATCTCCTTAGTTCATAATGGGTTAACAGCAACACATTTCGTCCACAATTACTCATTGCAAGAAAATGAAATGAAGTGCAGTGACTCATGTAACAAATGCATACAAATTACTACTGTATTTTCAACAATTCTCCTCTCCAACAAACTTAAGAGAGCATTATTGTTGGCAAAAGGATATTGTTTAACATTAAATTATGTCTATAATTAAATAAATGTACACGAGCCTCTCGACATTCTATTTCATTCTTGTGTGTGTATGTGTGTTTTTTCTTCTTTGTTTCTTTTTTGTTCGTTCGCATTGTGACAGAACACACACAAATTGAATGGACAGATGAATACAATGAGTGCATGCAATGAATGCGTTGAATGATTTGAATTATCAACATTTATTGCTTGTACGAATGTATGAATGCGATCATAAAATATGTTGTTGCATGCTGCGTGTGCGACTGTTGAAAGCACAATCTGCTTCCGTTTCCAATGCAACTGCTGTTGCTGCATCCCCAACAGAAATGACTGTGTGTCTGCTTCTCTCACTGTGTGTGTGTGTGTGTGTGTGTTAGTGCGTAAATACAAGTGCATTTTGTGGTTTTGTCAAGGGCTGTTGAGAATAAAATGAAAAGCACTTAAATATTGTTGAATTATTAATCAAGCCAAACGGCCACTTTGCAAAAATGCTCTCCTTGCATGGCATCCCAGTGCACGAGACTCCACTTCACTAGGCCTTGTTGACGAATTCTTCACTGCTGCCCCCTAGTATTTTCTTAGTTTGTGCATGTGTGAAGCGAAGCTTTGATGCATTTCATTCCTTTCGATTATTTGTGAATTGTGAAATTTTCTTCAAATTCGAGTGGCGGGTTTAAGAGAGAGCACGTGTGGCAGGATGGTGGATGTTTGTGTTAAAGCAATTAACACTTTTCGCTGATCATTTTGTTAGTCGCAGGTGTGGGTCAATTTAAGGAAACAAAATATGCAAACAAAAATAGGAATTCCAACTTCGTTCCAACTCAAGGAAACAAAAAATAAGGAAACAAAAATACGAATTCTAAATTCATATAGAACTAAACAAACAATAATAAGGGCAGTTCTTAAATGTTTGCCATATTGTTGCTCTAATCAAATTCCCACTGTTTTTGAATTTCCTGTACTTTATATTACACTTTTTTTGATAATATTGAGTTAATTATTTCGTTGCCTAAAACTATTGTCATGACAATTTTTGGTTGAACAAAAATGTCCTTCCTTTTCTTTTCTCTTAAAACATTGCCACCGCAAAACGCCTTTCCTTGCCGAGGGGTTTTCATACCCCATTTACCGATATGAAATCCTTAAGGATTTTGTTGACCCAATTTCCTGTTTGTTTTAATTTTACATTTCTCGTTTTGTAACTTCTTTTTTACCTTTGTACACACAAAACCATAGGATATGACCCGAAATGTTGTGATAACATAAAAATTTCCCCAATGTTTTTGTAACTTTTTTCTATGCGAAAGGACAAAGTTTCATTGAACTTGACAGCGAAAATATTTTGATTTAATTGCGTCTACCATGCAAAACCAATTTCAACAACGAACCAGCGACCAACCAACTGTATTAAACATAACAACCAACGACCCACCATAATTTGAAATGTTTTCATTACGAATCCTTGGAGTCCTTAACCTCTCCTCTCCTCGCCTCTTTGTTTATTTCATTTTGTTACTTTTTCCAAATAGAATTTCCGTTTATTGGCGGAAGTTAACGCATAGAATGTTCGCTATTGTTATTTTGGTTAAGCGTTTTTTTTTCTCCAATTGTGGGTTTTTAGTGGGCTTGTTCGCCGTTTTTTTGATTAAGTTTGGTTGGTTTGGTGCCGTTTTTTTTTCTGTTGAAAATCAAAGGGGTTTAGTTGGGGAAAGGACCCTTTGTTGTTTCTTATTTATGCTGTCTCTATTGGAAAACGACCCTTAGATGTGAAAAAATACCCACAATAATTAGACATGAATTGGTGTTAAAGAGGGAAGGAAATAGGCGCAAATATATAGCATACATTTTTTCAGTTTTGTTTTTGCTTGTCCTTTTTTGTTTCCTACAAGGCAATAAACAGTTATATTTTGTTGAAATACGTTCACATTTAAGTGCTTAGTCGAGTATTTATAAGATTTATTACATTTTATCAAGAGAAATGTATTTTAATTTAAAATTTAATTTAAATTTAAAAAAAAATGTTTAAAATTTGAAATCTTCGCTGGTTCTGAGTGCTATGAAATCTTTCGCGATAGGTATACGTAGTGTCAGTGCTCTGAAAGCAATAGTAATGTCATTATTTGAAAGAGTCATGTTGCAAAGGGAACCAAAACAAATGAAAAAATTGTGGGGAAATTGAAATAAATTGTGGGGAAATTGAAATGTTAAAGTAAAGATATTTTATAAATATTTTGAAGTTCAAGATTTTAGCACATCGGGTGTACAACGAAATCGATTCGGCATTTCGTATGATTTGACATTTAAGTCGAATACCTTTGATAAATCTAATTATTTATATTAAATAATTTCTTGTTTAACTCTGGCTTTATTTAATGCAAGAAAAAAGCAAAACAAATAATTGATATCCACTGTAGTGCTAAAAAAACACATCATTCTGAATACTTGTAAATATTCTGACGAACTCATGATTGGGCTAGTAACATAGTGCAACACATAATATGCAAACTCCTTCTGTGAAATTTCTCCAAGCATTTATCGAAACTAACACAACCCTATTTGGGTTCTGCTAGTTTAGATGCTGTTCGAATTTTATGGTATCATTTATATTTTGGCTTAAACTTAATTTTTCCGAACAACATGAAATTTTTCTCACGGCTATATCTCGGAAAGCAATCGAAATTGTGTTTTCACGTCTTCAGCACAATTATAGCTATGGACTAGAAGAAAAAAAGTGTGAAATAAACGAACCCCCAAAAACCGCATCTAGTGGCTGAAATTTTGCAAAAATTTCGGACAATTTGCAGTTTTTCTTTCTTTTTTCACCAGCTCATAATTTCGACAAGAATAGCGATTTTTTTTGCGCTGCCTAATAATGAGTAATTAATGTTTTTATTTGAATTCAATTAATTTTAAAAACTTTTCCGCCCATGTATGTACATATATATCTGAATTACCGTTAGTAAATGGTATAGCCGAAAAGAGAAAGACATGAAGTTGTTTTTTTTTTGTGATCGACTGCATTAACGAAAAGATGTAGCCTCTCATAAGTTTAAAACAATCACATTCTTCGCTTTATGTGGCTATCCACGCTTGATCGCTTATACATCGCATATGCATAGAAGTGCAGGTCACCCCGGTGGGTATTGGTAAACGATGAACATAAAAACCTTTGGTAAGGCGAAGGTTAATGGAAAGTTTTCTAGGTGGAGCCTGTAACTAATATTTAGTATATATTGCAGTTTTGAACCCAACAAAACGCAAATTTAGAAAATCTAAAGTGAAAGAAGTTTAAAAAAAGATCATTTCCTTAAACAGGTGATTTTTTTAAAAAAAGCTAATTCTCTTAAAAAAATAGCTATTCATATTCTTAAACAGAGTATCTTTTATTAAAAAAAAAAAACATTATCTTAAAGAAGTACCTTTGCTTAAAAATGTAAATTTTCTTACAAAACATCACCTTTTATAAAAAGGAATTTTTTTAAATAAGTACTTTTTCTTAAAAAAGTAAATTTTCTTACAACAAATTGCATTTTCTTAAAAAACTAAATTTTCTTTAAAGATTACCTTCTTTGTGAAACAAAATAACTTTTCTTGAGATAAGTACATTCTCTTAAAAATTTACCTATCCTTGAAAAGTGGCCAATTCTAAAAAAATTCCCATTTCTTAAAAACAAAACTTATCTTCAAAAAATACCTTCTCTTAAAAAAATACCTTTTCCTACAAAAATTCCTTTCCTTAAATGTACCTTTTCTTTTATTTTCTTGAGATAAGTAGCCTTTCTGAAAATAAGTAAATTTTCTTAAAAAATAACCTTTTTCAAAAATGAGTACCACTTCTTTAAAAAGTACCTGTTCTTAAAAAAAAGTACTTCTTTGTAAAAAAAATCATACTCTTATGGCTTTTTCTTACAAAGTGTTTCTTCTTAAAAATAGTAGCATTTCTTTAAAAAACATTAGCTTTTAATGAAAGAAGTACCTCTCTTTAAAAAACAACCTTTTCGGGAAAATATAATACATATTCGTACAAAAAGGAACTAAAAATATACTACTTTTAAAAAAATAGAAAAAAAATTTTCTTAAAAACAGTTTATTATTTTACAAAAAGTATCTTTTCTTAAAGATCCATTTAAATTCTCGTATTTTTCAACAGGCGCCTTAGGCGTGTTGGAACTAACCAGTACATAATATATAGCGAAAGGAATTCGTTCTAACCGGGTGTCCCGTGACACCTCGTGTAATTTTTTGTGCTGTCTTTCTTTTGTAAAATTTTTACTTTTTAAGACTCAACATTAGCCTGAAAAACTAGGGCTATTGCAACAAAGTTGTAGTTGCAGCTGGTCCTACATTGAAATTAGAGAAATTTTATCATGAAATTCAGTAAAAAACAAAAGACGCTTCCTGATTGCTTTCAAGTGAAAATAAGTTTAAACGTAAAGAGATAGAGGGTTGAGATCTGATAAAACATTGTCTAAATTAGCTGTTTCCCTTTGTTCCTTTGAATCAAATAGAACATATAAAAATTTACCAAATTTGCTCGAGAACTAAGTATATAAGTATACTAAGAAGTATAAGTATACAGAGAATCAATGAGTGATCGTACTCAATTCTTTCCATGAGTTCTCTATAATATTGAATACTGTTTGGCGACGACGAGCTGCTTGTTCGTTCGCTGCCGCTACATACTTATTTTCAGGCAGAGACTATTGTTGTACAACGTCCACGTATGTGATGCTGACGCTGTGTGTTGTTTGCATGTGTTCACTTCGATAGATTGCCCTACCCGTGCCTATAGATTTTAACTGTTTAAAAATTACTTTTTTTTTAAAAAAAGGTACTTTTTGTAAGAAAATTGACTTTTTTAAGCAAACGTACTTCTTTAAGATATGGTATTTTTTTTAAGAAAATGTATTTTGTTTAAGAATAGGTATTTTTATACCCTCACCCATCGGGATGGGGGTATATATCGTTTAATACGTAAAAAAATGTAACACATAGAAGGAGCCACATTAGACCCTTAGTATCTTTGGACGAAATTCGTTTTAAGACTTTTCAAGACGTTTGAGCCATGTCCGTCTGTCTGTCTGGCTGGCTGGTCAACACGATAACTGCCGAAAATCCGATCTTAATAACCAATCTTAATAAAATTCGGTACTAGGCAATATTTTGCTAAAAGCTACTGTGTAATTCATAACTTACTATTGTCACACGCCCAGTTTCGTACTTCCCATACAAAAGTTGTGCGTATTTGCAGTTTTCCGACTCAATATCTCCAAAAAGATCATAACCGATCTTAATAAAATTTGGTACTGATCAAAATTTTGGCAACAACTTGCTATGCCCGTTTTTGTCCCTCGCATATAAATATTCCGAGGGAAACCAAATAATTTGGGTATTCAATAATATTTAGCGCAATGTCAATCTGCAATTGAGTATGGGCGTTTTTTAACAGAACTCCCATGCAATCGATGACTTACGGTGAGGGTATGATTAAGTCGGTTCACCCGACTGCAACTTATGTACTGGTTTTTGAATAAATTTACTTTTTTTTAAGAAACGGCAGTTATTTAAGAAACTTGTCTTTTTTTAAAATAAAAGTATTTTCTTTAGAAAAGGATTTTTTTTCAAATAAAAGGTAATAAAAGGAATTGTAATAAAATGCAAAATGTGGCCGTCGGTGGTGCAATGGTTAGTCTGCGCGCCTCTTGTACAGGAGATCCTGGGTTTGATCCCTTCTCTGACCACCTGCAATTTCTTTCGGCGGCGGTCACTTCGCATAGTGACGGCGACAAAAAGCTTCTCAAAATACCGTTCGAAACCGGTGTAAAACTGTAGGACCCAATCAGTGAGTGTAAACCTAGAATGCGCACAGCTCACTGGTTTGTGAGAAGCTCTCCCTAATCCCTTCATGGGATGTAACGGGAAACCACTTTTTTTGAATAAAATGCAATATTTCTTTGCCAGTCGTGCACATTGGTTTTTCTAAATTTACTTTTTATTGGGTTCAAAACTGGCTTCGCCAAGAAAACTTCCCATTAAAGCCCGGTATTCAGTTTATATGAATTTTCTGTTGACATAAGTAATACGTGTATAAAAAATAACGAAAATTCCGTGAACCAAAAATTCCGCGCACTTTTCATTTCCTTGGTACTCATTGCAAAAATTTCGTAGGCAAAATCAATTACAGGGTTGTTACGCCAAAGTTATTTCGTACGAAGACAATTGTTTGATAATTGTTTGGGGCCGGAATTTTGAAATATCGATAATTTTAACAACCAAACGTAACACCACATGCGTTAAAAATAAAATGGAGTTCTAAGAGGAATTATAAACGAAATATTTACAAGGTAAATGAAAGATAGGTGGTAACTCTCCGCGACAGAATTTTCCGTTTAGAGATATATGTATGAAAAAAATTTCTTACGAAAATTTCGCAAGAACTGAATGCGGGGCATAAACAAGATATTGCTCAACATCTGTGAGACTTCTAGTTAATTTCTTTCTCTGTGATTCAAGCTGTTAGTGTAGACACAAACCGAAGCAAAAGTAAACAATATGGCTGATAATAGTGGGTTGTGTTAAAACAAAAGTTGTTAAATTTTTTTTCATTTAGCCCCCATCCCGCAACGTGCGATAAAGAACTTCGTTCCAAAATCGCAATTACTTTCTTGTCAATCCAATTGTGAGTAGTTTCAGGTTTTTTGTTAATTTTTGTCAAAATTATAAAATATTCTCTAAATTTGTATCTGTCTCTTAACACATAAACCCACATGAAGTTCCTTCACGTGGCTTGTGGAAGTTATAAAGAAATAAACATCCATATGGGTGGTTACATTCCCCCTTCACATTAATTGCAATTGTAATTACAAAAATAAATATTATCTAATAATCATAAATTTATCAACAAAAATATTAAAATTCAAAATTTCCCACGATTTCTGAAAAATCCCTCCAATGATGCACTTGACAAAAAAATGTTCAAGTTAAATATTTTTATGTTTTCAAAGATGGAAAAAAAACCCGGGCAATTGAAATATTTATTGGTATTTGAATACAAGTTACACTACACCACACTTGAGAAGGCAACTCAATTACAAATTCCCACAGTTGATTAAAAGCCTAGACACAAAAGACGATTGAAGAAAAAGAATTTCCATTTAACACAGGAAAGACAAACACTTGTAATGTATCCCTCCAACCATCTAAGGCGGTTGGCCATTCATTGAATACTTAAGTAGTTATAGTAGTAGTTAGTAGGAACAACTCGAACTAATAATGTCTGTTCAAGCGTTTGTTTCTTTTCTTTTTTGTATTCTGACGATTTGTTCATAATCTTAGTAAGAATATAAGGCGATAGTGAATGTGGACACTTGACTCTGGACATGGACATGACAAACAACTCGTAAACATTTCATTAAGGAACATTTCATGAGTGAGCAGGAGCGGGAGCGTGAGTAGTGTGCATATCTATCTACTTAACATAATCCTATTAACATGTTAATAGAACGTCATTATGATTATTTGTTTTATTGTAGTTGTTGTTGTTGTGTTTATTAATAATAATAATAATAATAATAACGATGATAATAATAGTTCTCAGACAAGTAGCCCAACAACATCAACAAAAATGCCGACACCATCATCACTTGCATCAGCGACGACAGCGGCAACAATAAAATAATAACAATAACTTAATGATGACGACGACTTATGGTAATGAGTCCTAAATAGGCAATTTAATAGGCGGACGGACCTGCAGACGAACTCGAGACGAACATAGAAATTATCATACCCACAGTCGTGAATAGAAGAAGATTATATAGAAATGAAAAAGAAAGAGAGAGAGAGAGAGAGAAAACCACATGATAAGAAAAAGGAACAAAGAATGTAGAAGATACAGTGGATGCAAGAAATGTTACTTATGTAGGCCAACATAAGTCAAGAAAGAATTGCCTTGTTGACCCATTTAACCTGGCGTTTACACGGGACAGTTTTGCTCCGACATTACAAATATATTCACACATTTGTACTACCCACACTTACACTTCTCTCACTTGCCTCGCCTCTGTCTCTGATTGTTCAACGAACTAGTAAAGGTTGGCGCAATAGAACAACTGATTTTGTTGTTGTACTTTTTTGTTTATTGTGTTTGTTCATATGAAGCTGTGTTGACTTTGACGGTTAAAGTCATGAAACAAAAACTAAATGCCTGTTGGTTCACACAATTACAACAAATCCTACTGCGTCAACCTCTACTAGTTCAGCCATCGTCCATATCGGTGACGTTTCGTAGTAATTTGAGAAAAAAGCAAAACATCGCAAACGACTTAACAAATTCGGAAATATATTTGTATTTGAAAATTTTGCTAATTTTTATTGAAATATTGTTTGACAATACAAACATATAAACGTGAATACATGTCTAATTTGCAGAGTACATCAGTTCCATTGTAATTTAGAGAAGTAAGACAAAACACAAGGGCATAAGAGCGAAGAAACAAAAAATTAAAGCACGAATTTTAACGAAACGACACTGTCGGCGGTTGCTCAAAACTGTACTGTCTTTATACAAACAATTTTTCTCTTTGTGACAACTAATACATATTCTCAACTATCTTGTCTCAAACTGTCCCGTGTAAACGCACCGTAAGAGACCAATCGCAGACAATTGCAATTTAAATTTAGCAAAGGAGAGAATTTACAATACTAAGATTAGGCCTGTCACCATGATATCCCGAGGAGGGCTCTCGCTTCTCAAATAGAGTGATTTGCCTTAAACGTGTTTGACGGTTACTTCAAAAATTTAATTTTAGAACAAACTGAATACCGGTTATTTACGCCTCTTGCGTCAGTTTCTTTAAATTTGCTATGTTAGAATAAACCGAAAATCGGTTATTTTACGTCTCTTAACCGGGCGTTACTAAAATTGTGCTAAAGTTTTAATGAAATTCTCGAGTTGGATTTCGGATGACTTCTATTTTCAAATCCAAACAATATATTATATTTGTTGGAATAATTGACTTTCGGGTTGAGTTGGTACTGATGGATTTTCGATCGATACCAATCCGGATATGTTTCTCGGGATTTCCACGCTGAAAACCTTTGATTTTGTTGATGTTTGGATGCAAATATAATGTCTTTATAGCTTGTCGCAAATATAGTATGCTTGTGCCCAAACACATTGTGTTTGCCTTTCAATATTACATGCTGGAAACACAAAGATTAATATGTTAATAAACACGTTTTTGTATCCCAAACGTGTGTTTGTTTGTTGAAATCTGCTTAATACACAAAAACGTGACAGACAACAAAGAAACAAACTACCAGCGGATCTTCAATTCAAGAAAGCAATGCTTGCAAACATATACATGGTTCGTGTTCATGTTACGTGTACGGCATGTGACCGTCTGTGGTGCAATTGCTATTCTGCACGGCTCTTGTGCATGAGAAAGTGGATTCCATACCTGCTAAAATCACCTTAAATTTTTCTTCGATGACGGCCATCTCGTTTAGTACTTAGCCATGAAAATGCTTCTCAAAATACCGTTCGGAACCGCTGTAAAACTGTAAGTCCCAATCAGTCCAAATTTGAAACCGTACAGCTCAGTGGTTGTGAGATGCTCTGGTAAATGGTAAACGACTTTAATTTTTATTTTTTTTTAGGACAAGTACCACTGTCTTGATGAGGCCCGCATCTCGCCCACATTCACATCATTCAAGTTACGAATAACAAAAAAAACAACCTGAAAATCAGTATTTTGTTGTTGTTTGGATGCAACTATAACATATTTGTAGCTTGTCGCAAGTGTAGTAGACTTGTATCCAAACACGTTGTGTTTGCTTTCAATATTACACATGGAGACACAATGTTTAATATGTTATAATATCATATATGTTTTTGTGACCCAAATATTATATTGTTTATTGAGAACTGCTGAAAACAAAAACTTGACAGACAACAAAAAAACAGCAGATCTTAAATTTAAGAAACCAATACTTGCACATATGTATGAGGATGTTCTAAAATGTTGTCCACCCCTCAAAGTGTACCATGGTTTATTCTATGATGATTCCCAAAATATGTCGTGTCTAGCATTAAGATCCCGTCAGATCCCCCCACCTTGCAATGTGAGTCGACGGCTGAACAATGTTACAGGGACCGTTTTTTTCAGCCTGTACATGATGATGCATTTATTTCTCACCCTGGATTCCCGGGATATCTAAAAGTGGGCCCCGTTCTCGGGGAGTATTAAGTTTCCCGTAGAAATTCCAATGCAAAACTCAATGAAAAGTTTTTTTATTAAAAAAATGGTTTTTAGTCGGAAATGTTGCCATCGTTCCAACTGATATATGTTCCAATTTTTTGGAATAAGCTAGAAGAAATATAATCGATGGTAGAACCAGGAGTAGAACTGGTTGTTTTACACTTTATAGGATATTCCACAACTGTTTCTTTGCAATCGAATAGTTTGCTGGGTAGTCTTTTTACCTGCATGTCGTGATTGTGTTATACAAAACTTATTTTCAAAGATGTTTTGTCAGTTGTTGATTTTCATGGGTTTTGATGCTCTATAACTGGCAGCTGGTTGGGATTTTCCGTAAAGTCGGTCAGGATGTTTCAGGCTAAAACTCTTATGAGTTTCCTATGCCCCTAACTCCATGTTTTGGGAACAAAATGTGTTAAAACAAGTTTAGACTTTGCCAAAATTTTGATTTTCTGACATTTTTGTGTAGGTCAAAAAGCAACTGATAAAGTTCCCTTCCTACGAACCGAGGTAGGGTAAAACCGTTAAAAAAATTCCTCGGTGTTATAATTACGAGCACATGAAAATTCCTGGATAAATCCGGCAAAGACCTAAGACCATCATTGCAATACATCGATTTCTTTACCTGTATCACATTTAGTAAATGGAAGAAAATTATTAGACAAGAAAAGTATTTCGCAATGGGCAAACAATTCCTTTCAAAACTCACAAATCTTAGTGCGCTTATCAAGTAAATAAATTGGAGTAATTTTATTGATATTAAAAAATATAAAATGCTTCTGAGGGAAGCAAATTGGCACTGCTTCGAAAGTAGCAGTATGTGCATTTTTACTTTGAAGAATAGAAGAGACTTAAATAAAAAATACGAAACCGTTTTGAACTTAATTAAATTTAAGCAACTTAAGTTAAAAAACAGTCGGGATAACAAACTGACCGCAAGAGAAAAGTTTGAATAAAAAACGTTTTGAATAAAATTTATTTTATAGCAAGAACTCTCTTGTACTATTATTGTCTGTCATTTCACACGCTGTAAATGCGACATATTCCAGGAAACATGTATATGTTTGCAAGCATTGTTTTCATGGATTGAAGACCTTCTGTTTTTGGGAACGAAGTTGCTTATCGCACGTTGCGGGATGGGGGCTAAATGAAAGAAAAATTAACAACCCAGTATTATTAACTATATTGTGTAAATTTGCTTTGGTTTGTGTCTAGACTTACATATGTTGGGAAATTTCTTGTTTAATGCGAAGTTTTCTAGGTGGAGCCTGTAACCAATATTTAGTATATATTGTAGTTCCGAACCCAATAAAAATAAATTTAGAAAAAGTAAATCACATTTGGTGAAAGCGGTAGAAGTTTAAAAAAAGAAAATCTCCTTAAATTTCATTTCTTATAAAAATTTAAATTTTCTCTAAATTCTTAAACATATTCTTAAACAATATTCTTAAACAAAGTACCTTTTCTTAACGAGAGATACCTTATCTTAAAGAAGTACCTTTGCTTGCAAACGTACATTTTCTCACAAAAAGTACATTTTCTTAAAAAGATACGTTATCTTAAAGAAGTACCTTTGCTTGAAAAAGTACATTTCCTCACAAAAAGTACCTTTTCTTAAAGAAAGTATTTGTTTTAAATAAGTAGCTTTTCTTAAAAAGTACAGTTTCTCACCTTTTCTTAAAAAACTAACTTCTGGTTAAATAGTACCTTTTTTGTGAACAAAAATACCTTTTCTTGAGATAAGTACATACTCTTAAAAATGTATCTACTCTTGAAAAAAGGACCAATTCTCAAAAAATTTTCGATTTCTAAAAAAAAACCTTTTCTTCAAAAAAAAAATACCTTCTCTTAAAAAATACATTTTCTTACAAAAATTCATTTTCTAAAAAGCACATTTCCTTAAAAATAAAATAATTCCTTTTCTTTTCTTGAGATAAGTAGCCTTTCTGAAAATAAGTACATTTTCTTAAAATAATAACTTGTTCCTAAAAAGAGTACAACTTGTTTAAAAAGTACCTGTGTTTAAAAAAAGTACTTCTTTGTAAAAAAAAAAATCATACTCTTGTGGCTTTTTCTTACAGAAAGTACTTCTTCTTAAAAAGAGTAAGTTTTCTTATAAAGTAAAATTAGCTTTTAGTAAAGTGGAAGTGCCTCTCTTTAAAAATTTAAATTTTCGGGGAAATATAATAGTTATATGTTCTTACAAAAAGGAGCTAAAAATATAATTTTTTTTTAAAATACATTCTATAAAAAAAATTTTCTTAAAAAAGTTGATAACTTTACAAAACGTATATTGTGCAGTTGATGGTGCAATGGTTAGTGTGTGCGGCTCTTGTACATGAGAACTTGGGTTCAATCCCTGCTCAGACCATCTTACATTTTTTTCGACGACGGTCACCTCGCATATTGATGGCGACAGTATCGGGTACTTAGCCATGAAACAGTTTCTCAAAAATTCCGTTCGGAACCGGTGTAAAACTGTAGGTCCCAATTAGTGAGTGTAAAACTAGAAACCGCACATCTCACTGATTGTGAGAAGCTCTCCTCAATCCCTTCATGGAACGTTATGGGACACTATTTTTTTTTTATTTTATATTTTCTTAAAGATCCATTTAAATTATTGTATTTTTCATCGGGCGCCTTAGGCGTGATGGAACTAACTAGTACATATTATATAGCGAAAGGAACTTCGTTGCAACGGGCTGTCCCCTGACAGCTCATGTGATTTTTGTTTCTATGTTGTCTTTCACGTTTTTGGTTTCAGGTGTTTTCAACCTACAAAGCTACATTTGGGTCACAAATATATATATTATAACCTCTTAATAATTGTGTCGCCAACATGTAATTTTGTATAGCAAATGCAATGTGTTTGGACACAAATACACTATATTTGCGACAATTATTATTATATTTATATATTTGCATCCAAATATATAAATATAATAATTTGCATCCAAACAACAACAAAAATAAAGGAGTACATTTTTGAAAAGGAGTACATTTTTGAAAGTAGCTTAATTAAAATGGTATTTCTAGTCGGATATAATCATGAATTTGCCAAGAGCACTGAAGGTTCACTGCCTGAGCACCGGTGAAAAAGCAGTAAAACAAAGCTAGAAAAGAAGTGCATCTCTCATGCGATATTCTTAACAGTTACTTTTACTTCGCTTCCGAACCATAAGATCTAGTTATTTTTTTAAGACCAGCACTCAGGGGATGCCCCCCTATAAATGCAATGCATTGTGCTGGCGACGGAAATTTAGGTAGAGGAGGGTGGAAAGAGGGAGTAGTGCTTATTTACATTTGCCTTGAATCGCTGTATGTCACAATTGGCGGGAAATACACTTGCGGGAAGTTTATTCCACATACGGACCGTACGACTGAAGAACGAATTTTCTCTGTAGTGTGTTGCGCGATCGACTGGCCAATATATAGTAAACGAATGGGAGTTCCTTGAAAGCCGCGTACTTCTGCCAAATGTCCTCACATCTGGTATAAGTTGACGGATGTCCGAGGAACACGCACCGTGAAAATACCGATAGAACAGTGTCACGCAACCCACATTACGCCGATGCTCAAGGGATGCCATAGAGCTGGACACCCTACTGTCCCCTATCAACACCTTTGCTCTCCTTTGTACACGGTCCAGCAACTCCAAAGATGACTTTGGAGCACCTGCCCATATATGGGAGTTATATTCCATTCGCGGCCTGATGTAGGTGGTGTAGATATTAAGGAGATCAGATGGAGTGAAGTACTTCTTGCACCGCTTTAAAAAGCCTAGGCACTTCGATGCATCTTTTCTTTTTGACTTCTTAGTGTGCTCCCATTTTGCAGACCCATCCAGTTGTAATGACCATGATTTGATTAGTTCTGCTAAACTTTGCCAGCATTCTTACAATTGTTTTTCAGTCTATTTTATCTTTCATAACTCAGAAAATTCTAAAAATTTAATTGACACAAGAAATCTCTTTTGAAAACATAAATTTTCTGAAACTGTTCAACACTCCACCCTCTCCCCTTCATCCACACATAAAAAAGATATCACACAACAATCACAAGTGACTGCTACGCATTAACCCCCTGCAATGCCAGGGAAATCTTAGCCTATTTAACAACAGAGAACAACTAAGAAATTTCAATCTCAGTTACACTTGGCACAAACCGGAAAACTCCTGAGGGTTCTTAAATTGCAACGTGGTGGAGACTTCTATATGAGTACGAGTATATGAGTAACTCGAACGATATCATAGACTCGTAAAAAAAAAGATTTATGAGTATGAGTATTGAGAGTAACCCATGCTGGGCCTGAAAAGAACCAAAAAAACAACAACACAAATACCCATGAAAATAAAAGCAACAACAACATTGTTGTTAAAAATAATTAATTTTGTCATTGTATTGTCACCAACAATTTTTGTGTTTTGCGTTTTTTTTTTGTCATCCATTTTCCATATTCATATGTCCTTTGCTGTATTGAAACCAGTTCAGCATTCAGCTTTTCAAGGAGTAAAATTTTAATTTAGAGTGTAAAGGAGCTCGAGTTAAAACGCGACTGGCATGTGAAAGAAAAAGGGTTGTTTTGATGGGCGTTATGTGTGTATGTGTGTATGTGTTGAGCCAGATGAAAGCCGGTATGTCAAAAATTGTTCAACACCCACTTTCGACACCCGTTTTCATTGTTTAACAAAGAACAACAACAAAACGAAACAATAATAAAAGCAACCAGAAAGTAAACATGCACAATAAAACAATACAAAATATACAACAACAATGAGCAGTATTTTACATAAAAACGCAACAACGACATCAACGACTTACACACGCTTTCGACAAGGATATATGAGATTGTGTTGAGAAAAAAATAGAGTCCTGCATATGTGAAACGCTAAAGAAACGTAGTGAACGCTTCAGAGTTCAAAGAGTACTGAGTGTACACAGAGAAAAGTTATATTGACCATATGCAAGAAAGCATGTAGTGTGATCAATTGATATATTAGTTAGGATAGGTTGAGAAAGAGGATTCAAGGCTATGGAGCTTTAGATTCATGCGCCATTTCGGGGCATAAACTTAAGCCAATAGTTGGACTTGTTATGTTTCTAACAAAAAAAAAATTGCTCCCATAGATGCAACAAAAAGAAAGATGCACTAAAACAAACTGATAAACTATTTCAACACTTTGTTACCTTAATACTAATAAGTATAAAAAAGACCCAACTCATAATTTTTCAAAATCGAAGTTTTTATTGATTCTTGTTGAGTACGTCCTGATACACAATATATTAAATGTCCTGATATATTAAAATCTCCTACAGGTTAGATGAAAACTAAGGAAGTTTTAACACGTTGTTACAACTAATATATTTGTTACCAATTTTCATTATGTTTGTAATGTAAACAATTGTTTTTTTTTTGATTTATCTCTTACTTGATTTCAAATAAAGGCTGTCTCTTTTAAATTTAGTATAATTTTTTTTGTGCAAGCGGCAACTCTGAAATTTGGCAACTGTTACATATATCTATACCGATTATTAAAAATTGAGAACCTTACGAAAGAACAACGCGCTATAATTGTGAAAACTTGTTACAAAAATTCGTTCAATGGGTAATGGAGCAAAGTGAAGTCAATGGCAATTTTTTAAAAAAGTCATATTCTCCGACGAAGCGTGTTTCTATCTGAATGGCTTCGTGAATACACAAAATTGTCGAATTAGTGGCTCAGAAAATCCTCATGCAATGCATGCGAAGCAAATGCACGCACAACGAGCAACTACCTGGTCCATACTTTTTTGAAAATGAGGCCGAAATTGCAGTGACTGAGATCGACATTTGTTACAGGAACATTATAACGGAAATCTTGTGGTCTCAGCTGGATGGCATGGATCTGGACGACATGTGGTTTCAGCAAGACAGCATCACCTACCACATCGCGCGTGACACCATCGATTTAATGCAGCCACGATTTCCAGAACAAATTACCTCACGAAATTCTGATGTCAACTGGCCACCAAGATCATGTGATTTAACTCCGTGCGATTTCTTTATTGGGATTTTGTGAAATCTCGGGTTTATGTGAATAAACCAGAAACATTTCCTGAGCTCAAATCCAAGATTCAACGCGTCATCGGTGAGATACAGCCACATTTCTGTGAAAAATTCATGGGAGATTTTACGAAAAGCGTAATGGGGGCCATTTGAAGGATATTTTATTCCATAGTTAATCGGAACATGTCTGCTTTACAATTCAATTAAAACCCACAACTATCTCAAATGGTAGTGTGCGCGGCTCTTGTGCAGGAAAACGTGGGTTTGATCCCTGCTCTGACCACCTTAAAATTCTTTCGACGGCGGTCTCCTCGCTTAGTTACGGCGACACTATCGAGTACTTAGCCATGAAAAAGCTTCTTAAAATTCCGTTCGGAACTGGTGTAAAATCGTAACGGGAAAACATTTATTTATTTCTTTATCTCAAAAAATACGTTATTTGGAAATGGAAAAGTGATTCGTACTGAAACACACTTCGCTATGATTTTTATTATTTATTTCAAATTTTTAACAAATTGAAATATGTTTTCTTTGTTGTGGTATGGATACAAAGGCAACGTGTTGGTTGCTTGTCGCAAACATTGTATACTTGTGTCCAAACACATTGTGTTTGCTTTGCAAAATACGTAAATATGTATTTGTGACCTAAATGTGGCTTTGTTTGTTAAAAACTGCTAACAACAAAGACGTGACAGACTACAAAGTAACAGAAACTCAGCGGGTATTTAATTCATGAAATCAATACTTGCAAACATATACATGGTCGCTGCAATATGTTACTGGTGCAGTTTCTGGTCAGCGTGTAGCGTCTAGCTAAAATTACTTCATATACATTGTTTAGTACTTTCGTTTGCAACCTTGCACAAACTTATGGACATAAAATGTATTTTATTCCCGTCGTATTCATTACATTGAAAATATGAAAAGTTTACTTTTTCACTGAAATGTAAAGGTTAAAATAAAATGTAAAATGTGAAAACGAATAGGGCTTAATGTTAGTGATATAGCATAATAAAGGGTGTACCAAACTTCATGCAAGATTGTATTGTAATTGCAGTTTTTCTCGGGATGCATGGCATGTGGCTATGGTTTGTTGAAACCACAGGTGATTCACATCCATATCATGATATTTAGGAAAACCAAACTTAATTATCACGTCGCTGCAGAGCACCATACAGTGTAATTGTTCGACCAAACGCAGTTTGGAAGAAAAATGTTCCGATCATACCGCCAGTCAAAAATCTATACCAATCAGTGACACGTTGTTGATACATTTGGTTTTCATCAATTACTTGTGCAATTCCTGAACCCTAAATGTGCCAGGTTTGACGATTAACGAAGCCACCAAGATGAAAATGAGCCTTCGCTAAAGATGATTTCGGTGAAGATATTTTTGTTCGAAACCTTTCATTATATTTAAAATGTTTTTCTTTCAAGGAGAACGCGCTGTTCTTTAATTTAGAGTTCAAATTGTAATAACCCTGAACTCTCAACTGTTACGCTCTAATTGTATATTCAACAACAGTACTATAGTACACACATCGCTCAAAATTTTAATCTTGCGTGAATTTTCGGACATCCTCCGTATGGGAGTGTTTTAAAAGCATATAACTTTATTTGCATATGGGTATTTCCACAGAAAGGTCAACCTTTTGTCACATCACGTCACCCTCGATAATTAATTATATTTTAGGACCAGTTAGTTTGATTGTATTTTTTTCTTTTACTAAATATGCCGTTACTTACATTCTGTAGTTAGGAAAATAATAGAAAACAATCGAACCACATGGTCCTAAAATATAAGTAATTAACGAGGGTGACGTGATGTGACATAGGGTGGCACTTTCTCTGGAAATGCCCATATGTATAACCTAGATCTTTACGCCGCCGCCTCATTACATAGAAACCGGTGCACCGGCTACGGCGGCGTGTTTTAGCGGTTATAACATTTTGTTTAATATTTAGTATAATCGATCAAGCAATGGTATTATCCTGATTTAGAACACACGTTGCAACCACAACAAGCAAAAAAAAAAAACTACTAACTAAAAAGTTCACACAACCTCAATCAGAATATTTCCTTATAACAGTCAGCTCAATTTCCCAAGATTTATATTATGGACTTAAATGACAATTTGAATTATGCATAACAACAGCCAGGCGTAATTCCACATGATACAACACCAACAGCCAGTCCCATTCCCTTACAGGTTACAAGACACATTACAACTATAACAACTGCAGGTCAACTTTCGTAAGACTTGGACTCTATACAGCAGCAGCCGGGTCAATTTTCCAATAATCAGACGCCGATGCAGAAACAAGCGGCGTAAACCTCAACACTGACGTGACGATTTCAGTGTTGGATTATTTCAAATTTGCATTGGATTTCAATTTGCATTACTTATACAATGCAAATGCAATAGAACTACCAATGTTTGCAATGGCAATTAAAACTTTTCTCGTTTCCATTTGCTCAGACAATGCAAATGCAGGTTATGGAATCGAATGTCCATTGTAATGAAATATGAGAATGCTTCTAATTATTTTGAATTTCTTTGACTGCTGTCAATGCTGTTTTGAATGTATGTCTGTGACTTCGATAGATGTTGCCACATAGCCCTTTCAAATTCTTAAACCTGTAGTCAAATAAACTGTTTGAAAACCAAAACTGTCATATGTGAAGGAAACATAGTCATAATGCAATGAATCCATATTCCAGCATCGCGGTTTTGGATTTAGGCTGACGTTCTTAAAATTAACTTAAACCTTCCCTTGGCCTTTATTATTTAACTTGTAACATGACGCAGAACAATTGGTGATCATTTCCAGCAGAATAAAGTGCAGTTAAAATCAAAATCAATTAAATTAAAAATCAATGAGTGTTCGAACTCACGTGCGATGTATTAACCCATTTTGTTACAAGGTACCTATCCGATTTCTATGAACACATTTGGTAAATGTTACATTGGAAAATAAAAAAAGAATAGTTTTTTTTGCTGAAGGCTGTTTTGCTATTGCAATTACTTTTTTCTTACATCTGCTTTAACATTAGATGAAATATTATTAAAATTATTAAAGCAATATTTAGCTCACTGAAATAATTGTTTTTGTTTTTGTCATATACAGAGCGACGACAAAAAGTATTGAATAGTATAGAGAACTTATTGCACTCTTTTTAGGCTCTCATGTAGAGAGTCTGAGTAATAGAACATAAACGAGTCTTATTCTCTTTATAGAATATATCAATATAAATGCACCATTTCGACAATGTTAGTACATAAAACAATACAAAAAGCAAAAATGTTTCAAAAGGCGTTAATGTTTCACATCAAAAGTATAAATGGACCTAGTTATGACAACAAGAGTGTAATACGTTTTGAATCATTCACCAGATGTCGCCAGTGCTTTTGAGTCTTAGAATTCGTTCCATGAGTTCTCTATACTATTCAATACTCTTTGGCGGTGACGACCTGCTTGTTTGTTCGCTGCCGCTACATCAATACCGTCATACTTATTTTCAGGCAGAAACGAATATTGTACAACAACCACGTAAGTGATGCTGTTTACATGTGTTTACTTTGATAGATTGTCCTAGCCGCGCCTATTACCACATCAAAACCCTGGGGGTATTCGCCAAGTATTGAAATTGGACGAACTGTACGCAGTAACATCTGTATTCCGGCAGACTGTAGTTAAGGGACATCTAGATTTAGCGAAACTTTTGGGATCGGTCATGTTTTGAGGAAATACGAAAATTATGTGATACAAAATGAATATGAAAATATGTCAACCTATTGGAGAAATGCTAAAGTTCCTAGAAATATTTGTGCGTCTTACTACTTGCACTGAGAACAATTGACTCACTAAGGTTTTAAGTTTAGTATTTTCAATATCAGCGATTGGTATGTGGAGAACTTCTTTAGAAATAACATTTTCATTACTTCGAAAGAATTAGTATGGAAGAAGAAATATGGATTTTGTAAATTTTAACTTCCTATAAATAGATAAATTTAGGCTTTCAATATGTCGAGACCAATGCTGGTTTTTGCAAATTTAGGAGATTTTAAATATTTATAGGAATTGCTATTCAAAGTGTCGATATTTGCAAAAGCATTGGTTTTAATTTGTTTCGCTTGTTTTGGAGTTTTCAAAAGAAAAACACAGATACCATTTTTATAAATTTTTCGAAATTTTATCGTTGTTTAATATACAATATTAATTGTTTAAGCTAATTCGCAGACTACAATGAGAAAAATTGAAAAAAATATGCTTGAACAAGACTTCAAAATCCTGCCGTGAAAAAAAATGCTCCGTCAAAATTTCGAAAAAATATTTTGGAACGAAGGTCCTTATCGCACGTGGGGGCTAAATGCAAAAAAATTAAACTTTTGTTTTAACACTATTAAGCTACATCCCACTATTATCAACTAAATTGGTTATTTTTGCTTGGGTTTGTGTCTAGACTAACACAGGTTGGGAAATTTCTTGTTTAATGGGAAGTTTTCTAGATGGAGCCTGTAACCAACATTTAGTATATATTGCAGTTTCCAACCAAATAAAAAGTAAATTTAGAAAAGCCAAAGTGAAAGAAGTTTAAAAAAAGAATTTTTTTTTTAAATAACTGTCTTTTTTTAAATAGTAAATTTTCTCAAAAAAAAATACATATTCATATTCTTAAACAAAGTACCTTTCCTTAAAACATTCCTTATCTTAAAGAAGTATCTTTGCTTAAAAAAGTAAATTTTGTTATAAAAAGTACCATTTCTTAAAAAAAACGTAATATTTTAAAAATAAGTACATTTTCTTAACAAAGTAAATTTTCATACAACAAATTGCCTTTTCTTAAAAAAACTACCTTTTCTTCAAAGAGTACCTCGTTGTGAAACAAAATAGGTTTTCTTGAGATAAGTACCTACTCTTAAAAATATACATATTCTTGGAAAAAAGGACCAATTCTAAAAAAAAGTTTCCATTTCTCAAAAAAAAAAATTTTCTTCAAAAAAAAACCTTTTCTTACAGAAATTCCTTTTTTTACCTTTTCTTAAAAATAAAATAATACATTTCCTTTTCTTGAGGGAAGTAAGCTTTCTGAAAATAAGTACACTTTCTGAAAAAAAATAACATTTTCCTAAAAAGAGTGGCATTTCTTGTTTTTACCTAAATACTATTTTTTATACCTAAATACACTAGCACCTGAATTCTGTTACTTTTTAACAATACAAATCGGCAGTTAATTAAAATAGTTCTGAAATTTTGTATTTTGAATTTTGAATTTTGGCATTTTACCTACCGATTTTTATTGTTTAAAAGTTACAGAGTTCGGATGTAGTAATCGAAACTTCAACGGCCTGTAGGGGCCTATAAGTACCTACGAATGAAACAAAGTTTAACGTTCCCGTAATCAGCTCGCATCTTTAGAGCCCCCTCCCCCCCCAGAGATTGAAGTTTCAAACTACGAGGTTTTCTGGAACACCCTAAGTATCTACATTTGTGCACGATATTGAATATATTTTCTTTTATTGAATATGGGTTGTAATTAATTTGTATCCAAAAAAAAAATTCCCAAATTTTTGAGTCGCGTGTTCAAAACAAATAGCTGGTAACAATTTCATGCATATTATTTGTTGAAATTTTATTCCCAGAGTTTTTTAAAATTTTAAGAATAAATTTAACATTTTTAATTTATCAAATAGATCTAAATATTAAAGGAATGATTTTTATTTTGATTTTAAATTTTAATATAAAAAGAAAATAAAAAATGGTTTCCCATTACATCCCATGAAGACATTGGGGAGAGCTTCTCACAACCAGTGAGCTGTGCGCTTTCTATTTTTATATACACTGGATAGGACCTACGGTTTTACACCGGTTCCGTACGGTATTTTGAGAAGCTTTTTTCATGGCTAAGTACTCGATAGTCTCACCGTCACTGAGCGAGGTGACCGTCGTCGAATGAAATGTAAGATGGTCGGAGCAGCGATCGGACCCTCGTTCTCATGTACAAGAGCCGCGCACACTAACTATTGCCCCACCGAGGTGACAATTTTAAATAAGACTTCACTTAAATTTAGTTGGTTTATTTTGTCCGGTGTAATAACACACACCCTTCTTTTTTGGTGTTTGGTTGCAACAAAGTCAGCACCAGAATAAATATCAACACCAACACTTGCTACACTAAACTGGTATCCTTTTTTCTGCCGCTTTCTGTTGTTGTTGCTGCTGTTTTGTAGCATTATCCTTATGCCATTATATTGGCACTTGTGTTTGTTGTAATATTTTAATAGAGCACACAACAACAACACCAACAATGTTGTATATTTTTTCTCCTGGCTGTTGAAAAGGATCGTTCTTCTATAATCCCATTTTCGTAGTGAAGACCGAGTAACATACAAAACTGGGTGCAGCAACAGTGGCAAACCCGCACTGATGACATTTGAAATTATGACATTTAGATACTAGTTATGATAACATAACAAACATTACTTTTCCCATTGAAATGACAATGATGATGATGGCGATGATGATGACGATAATGGGGTGATTTGTTATATCAATGACACTGCAAATTGAGAAGTGTCATTTTATACTCATTCCTTTTTATTTGGCATAGCAAGTGCAATCCTTTGAATTTGAATATTTGACACTAAACTACTGCCAATTAGTAGCTCTATTCACAATTCAATGCCAGACCACAGACAGATGTACTTCACTTCACTTTCCTCAACCCTTTTGGTGCCCCTATCAACAAATGTAATTTTGTGGTTTTTCGAAATCAAACTAAAATTGTCCGCACACATCCTCATTTTAACATCCTTTCATATCATGGTAGCTTAGCATGCAACAGTAGTAGTGGTAGTTGTACATATTTGTATTGGTTTAAAATAATAATAACCTTTTATCCATTGGTTAGTTGAGGGCAGCCAGAATCCTTTTGAAGTTATCCTTTTTGAATGAAATCTACACTTTTGTTACAGTAGCAATGGGCAATGGGTAATGGGCTTTTCTTTTCTCTTAACAAATTTCACTAATTTCTTTTGCTATTTTACATAAAACTTTTTAAATTTTTCCAAATTTTAAAATCACCACGGCCATGATTGCAATTTTCTTTCCATAACCGGTTTTAAATCACTTTAACATTTTTTTTTTGCGTTTCAACACTTTTTGCAAATTTTTTTTTTAAAATTTGATATTTTTGAAAATTTTTCTAAAAATCACATTTTTCTAGTAAACTTTTTCTTTTTTAATTTCTTCTTTAACATTTTCTGTTGATTTTACTAAACATAACTTGATACGTTCTTTGCCCGTTATATCGTTACAGGAGTTCCGCTTCCGTCAACGTTTCAATTGTTACTAAACATTTCTTTTATTGGGGGGCCGTGTTTTCCAATGCGAAACAGCGACGACGAGTCCACACACTCACGAATACCGTGGAGTTTCACTGGTCGTCTGCTCTTAACTTAAACGAACGTATCGGCTGCATCATCGTTAAACCCCCCTCAACAACATTTACAGCAACATGTTGCAGCAACATTATTCCAACATGGCAATGCCATTACTCTCTCGCGTGCTTTTACTCTCTTGTGATTATTACAGTACATATCTCTATTTGTTGCCAGCATTTGGCATATCGTAATTTGGTTGTTTACAATGTGGACAGATGAACGGACGGACGTACATACATTTGTATGGGCACAATGTTTGTTTACACTTTGAATTGTCTCTGGTTCGTTGCTGTTCTTCTTGATATTATTGCTGTTGTTATTGTTGTTGTTTATCGTAACACGTGGGTGTTTTGTGAACAAAATCATCACAAACACTCAGGAAGCAGAAGTGGAAACATTTTACTACATTCTGTCGTGGTAAATGTGGCGGACATGGAGCCTAAACGATTGTGCATGGTCGATATGTCTGCTTGTACGCCCGCCCGTCTGTTGGCCTGTACTGAATGAATGTTGTTCTGCTCTTGGCTGTCACAAAATTGACAAACTTTAAGTTTCCGCCAACATTTGGGGTAGAAACTGTTGAAATTTTTAAATGTCATATTTATTGGCAGATCATTACACCGGTTGGTGGATATTTGGTTGAATTTTTTTTTTGGATTCTAGAAATAATTCATCGTGTTGGACACAAACATAAATAGTGATTTTTATGGCATTTTTCTTTGTAGAATTATGTGTGTCAAACAAACATTTTGCTTTAAAAACATATTTGTACAGACATAATTTAGAAAGATCAGCCAGTAAATTTTTTAGTTTTGTGGTATAATTTAATCAATTTGGGAGGGGAAAACGGCCTCTATCACATTGTGCAGGAACCATGTATTTGTTTGAAACATTAGTTACATGGATTGAATATTTGCTGCTGTTTTGTTTCTTTGTTGTCTGTCACGTTTTTGTTTTCAGCAGTATTCAACAAACAAAGCCACATTTGGATCACAATAATATATATTATAACCCATTAATCATTGCGTCTCTATCATGTATTATTGAATAGCAAACACAATGTTTTTGGACACAAATATACTATATTTGCGACAAGCTACAAACATGTTATATTTTCATCCAAACAAGAACAAACACAAATCTTTCAGCGTGTAAGAATTTGTCAAATAATTTGTATTCTACCATTGTTTTTTAAAATCAAAAAAAAATACACGAGGTGTCAGGGGACACCCGGTTGGAAGGAAGTATTATATACTAGTTAGTTACAACAAGCCTAAGGCGTGTGAGAGGTACTTCTTTTATTAAAAGCTAATGTTTTTTTTTAAGAATAGATACAATTTTTAATATGAAGTACTTTCTGTAAGAAAAAACCTAAAAGTCTGTTTCTCGATGTCGAATGAAAACATAAGCGAACGAAAGACACACGGAAAGAAAAAACTCGTTCCTCCCAAACGAAATCTCAGATAACTGAAGTTTGTTTGGGGACTGTAGTTGGGAGAAACGAACTTCTGTTAAGCCATACATATCATTTCGTTTGGGAAAACCGAAAAATGTTTGCAGCAAACGAGTTATGAAAAACATAAGCTGAAAAAAACGTTTGCGAGAAACTAAACACTTTTCCGCCAACTGTTCCCTCGGTTACAGCAACCGAGTTGTAGTTGATCCTAACGAAAAAAACGTGTGCGAGAACTGAAAAGCGTTTGCAGTAAACGAGTTATGAAAAACTAAATCTGAAAAAACGTTTGTGATAAACGAAAAACGGTTCCACCAACTGTTTTTCGGTTACAGCAACCGAGTTGTATTTGTAGTTACTCTACTCAGTACAGCATTACTTGTATATTAAAATTTATATTTATGGGTTCCATAAGCTCTTTTTTGTGTAAATTTCCAACTTTTATGATTTGGTTTTACCCACAAAGTTTGTTTTTTAAAAAAAAAAGTTGGAATTTTTATCTATCTTTTCAGTGTCTACTAACACGTCCGTCTCGCCTTGCATTCAAATAACAACTAATAGCGCAGCAAACTACGACGCATCAGTTGTTCATCCAAGCTATATTGGCAAGGCAAAAGCCTTTTATTTTACAGTCGACAGAATGAGAGAATGAGAAAAATTGACGTTCTTCGTAATCTGTGCTCTCATTAGAAAAATGGCTAATTTCAGTTATCGCAAACGGGTTTTAACTTGCGACAAATGTAATTTTGTACTCGTTTAGTGCAAACGAGATCTCGTTTACAATAACATGATACACATTTGCGATATATGAGTTTATTTGGGAGAACTACATAAACGGTTGCGATTAATAAATTAATACAAATCAATCAAAGTATTGTTGTGACAACCGAGCAATAATCGTTTTTTTTTTCTTTGCGTGCAGTCACTCGAATTCGATTCAATTTGGGGTTTTCTATCTCTTAAGTTTTTGTTCTTATGCACTTGCTAGATCGACATTTTTCATTTGATTACAATTTCCTTAAAAAATACTACTTTATTGTATAGGCTTGAATACAACCCTGCCGATCTATTGATACCGATTGTCAGTGAATAGCAAAGCAAAATAAACAAGACAAACTAAACAAGCAAAAGTAATATAACAAATTGAAAAAAAATTAAACCCAAATGTTCCTCCATTCCTCCTCCACGGAAAATTTGCTGGCTGCAGCTGCTGCTTCGTTGATTTTTTCAGACTATAATTTCCCATTCATTTTAATTTGAAAATTTATATTTGATTTCCTTTACTTTTTATATTTCTTTGCCACTTCCATTCGCAGTGTTGACAACTCATTCGAAGTAGAGAAACCTAATTTTGTATGAAAATCTTTACGTATTCGAAATTTTCTTTCGACTTGTCTTTCGAATCGTCGTTCGCAAAAAGTTTAGTTAGTGAAACCCAAATCAGATTTCTTTCGCTTACAAACGTTGCGAATGCATTCTGTTGACATCGAGAAGCAGGCTATAAGAGTATGAATTTGTTTTTACAATGAAGTCCTTTTTTTAAGAACAAGTACTTTTTAAAGAAGTGGCACTCTTTTTAGGAAAAGGTTATTTTTTAAGAAAATTTACTTATTTTCTGAAAAGCTACTTATCTCAAGAAAAGTTATTACTTTATTTTTAAGAAAATTTACTTTTAAGAAAATGAATTTTTGTAGGAAAATGTATTTTTTAAGAAAAAGTATTTTTTTTGAAGAAAAGATTTATTTTAAGAAATGGGGTTTTTTTAGAATTTGTCCCTTTTTCAAGAACAGGTACAATTTTAAGAGTAGATACTTATCTCAAGAATAGTTATATTGTTTTACATAAAAGGTAATCTGTAAAGAAAAGGTAGTTTTTTAAGAAAAGGCATTTTGTTGTAAGATAATGTACTTTTTTAAGTAAAGTTACTTATTTAAAAAAATTACTCTTTTTTAGCACCAAATCGGAATAACTACGAAATTTACCCTTAAGTGAATTTTCAGTTTTGACTTATTTTTGGCATTCAAATTGAGTTTCGAGCTTTGGTGTGTTAAAAAATTAACATTAGAATTTTATGAGGAAAATTCTTGTAGTACACTTTAACCCGTTACACACCTGGTATAGGGGTGTATTTTACCCTTTTCCACAAACAGAACAAAAAAGACCCATATATTGGGGCGGTAGAGGGTTAAAGTATTCGACAAAAATGTTTCTCGTAAATTTTTACATAAAATTGCCGAACACGTCTTATACCTAAAATGTACGGATAACATGGTTTTCTATTCCGATTCATCATAAGAATGTGCTAAAGGGGGTAAATTTCACTCCCCTTAAAAAAAACTCTGACGTAAACTTTCAAACCCCATCGCGCGTTGGGGGATGGGGGCTAAATGAAAAAAATTAAACAACTTTTATTTTAACACTATTCTGATACAACCCACTATTATTAACTACATTGTTTATTTTAACTTGGTTTGTGTCTAGACTAACGGCTTCGATCATAGAAAAAGAAATTAAATAGTTGTATGACATACAGATATTGGAAAATTATTGTATATTGGGAAGTTTTCTGGGTGGAGCTTGTAACCAATATATAGTATATATTGTAGTTTTGAACCAAATAAAAAGTAAATTTAGAAAAGTTAAAGTGAAAGTGAAAGAAGTTTCAAAAATATAATTTTCTTAAATAAGTGCCTTTGCGTAAAAAAGAGCGTTTTCTCAAAAAACTACCTATTCATATTCTCACACAAAGTATCTTTACTTAAAAAAATACTTTATCTTAAAGAAGTACCTTTGCTTAAAAAGTACCTTTTCTTAAAAAAGGTATTTTTTCAAATTAGTATATGTTCTTAAAAAAGTACATTTTCTTACAATAAATTGCCCTTTTTTAAAAAACTACCCTTTTCTGTAAAGAGTACATTTTTTGTGAAACAAAATTACTGTTCTTGAGATAAGTACCTACTCTTAAAAATGTACCTATTCTTGCAAGAAGGACCAATTCAAAAAAAGTTCCCAATTTTATAAAAAAAAAACTTTTTCATCAAAAAAAATTCCTTCTCGAAAAAAAAATTAAATTTTGTTACAAAATTTCTTTTTCTTAAAAATAAAATAATACCTTTTCTTTTCTTGAGATAAGTAGCCTTTCTGAAAATAAGTACATTTTCTTAAAAAAAGAACGTTTTCCTAAAAACAGTCCACTTCTTTAAAAACTACCTGTTCTTAAAAAACTACTTCTTTGTAAACAAAATGCATACTCTAATGGCTTTTTCTTACAGAAAGTGCTTCTTCTTCTTCTCTACCAGAATCGGTTGTCAGATCCTTGTTATTTTCGAAAAGTTTCATTTTATTCCACAGTGTATTTATTACAGCGTTTTTTAAATTTGATAAATTAATAGGAAAAGATGATTCAGACTCAGAACTTTGGAAGAAAGTTTGCGTAAATTTTTAATGTTTGCTAATCAACTGTCACGTCATAAACGCCAAATTGGTCATGTGTTTCGAAGGAATGGGTTCAGGTTCGAATTTTTACATAGCCCACATTTTATACTTATCAAAATATAGATTTTTGTTTGGCTAGTAAATGCGAAAAGTAAAATATTGACTGATGATGCATATCCAATGTTTTTGGGCATTCCACAACCTAGTATCTTAGCCCCCTACACCCATAGAAAAATAACCGAAGTTAGATGTTTTTTGTCACAACCATATTAGAGGTTGTCACTACCTCTAATGCGGTTGTGACAACCTAATAGAGGTTGTTGCAACCGAATTTACGGTTACCACAACCTGTTTCAAACAATTAGTTCGGTGAGCGTAAAAATGAGCTACTCAAAGGGCAACTGATTTAACTCCAAAAAAAAAAGTGGGGAAAATGGAAAAATGGAAAACTGATTTTTTGTGTATTCTCTTATAAAACTAGCGCAAGACCAAAAACTACTTAATGCCCTACTGTTTCATTTTGATGATTATTAACAAGTCGGTTTTACATTCAACAGGATTTGGGTGATTTAGGCCGGGGCCACACTGGCGTTTTCTTGTCGCGCGTTTTCAAAAGCTTTCGTAGAAGTATACACAATCAACGTATACAACTCAACGTTGAGCTTTTTTTTACGTTAGAGCGTTTGAAAACGCGCGACAAGAAAACGCCAGTGTGGCCCCTGCCTTAAAGACATTGAAATCTCAAAATTTTTAAAATGTGAGAATAAATCAATTGACCTCTATTTAGGTTAAATACCGTGTATGGTACATTGGTCTCTTACAGATTTCATTTGATTTTGCCTCCGTAATGTACAATTTACCTATAAAGTTATTTTCTAAATATCCAGTATTAGAGCCGGTCTTTATATTAATTTTTGCCACAATTAAAATTTAATCTAAATCTGCACTAAATATTAAACATTTCCTATATAATTTCTGGCGATATAATATTCCACGCAACAAATATTGTTTTAAACAATAAATGTTATATTTTCCCCTACCATATTGATCATTATTTTATATGTTTCTTAATTATAATTATTGTATACTAACTCCTTTTTATTGCAACTCTGTATTTGTCACAATACCTAACTGCAATCGTTTTCTCTCGCTGCCCTCAGTTCATTGACACTAATTCAACGCATGTGAAGAAAACAGAAGAAAAACAGCAGAAGATTTCAATCGAGCAGAATTTCATTCCATTCCGTTCCAGACTAAATTGTAACAAAATCAAATTAGAAACAAATGAAATGACACAAAAACAGAAGATTTTTGATGGAATGAGAACAAAAAGCTGAAGATTTTGTAAAATGTAAACAAACAAAATTGTTAGCAGAAGAAAAATATTTTCTAAAATCGATTTTATTTAATTTATGTTAATTAATAATACAAAATGTGAAATGATTTGTTGCTAATAAGAAGAAACTAAATTGTTATATTGAAACTAAATAAAAAATTGTTTTGCTAAATGAATATTGGCAAATTTTAGTATTATTATTTTGTTCTGCAACACGAAACAAATGACTGTGTTGCAGTTCGGAATATAAGAATCCACTCCGGAGACACGTACAAATCGAGTGCTTTGTTGGTCATTGGCCAGAAAATTAAAGTGTGTGAGCTATAGGGTGAGAAAGTGCAAAACATCTTCATAAGAGCGGCCAAAAAAAGCACTTGCATTTCCGGCCACTAGCAGCTAACACCACATTGTGCGTCCACTCCGAGTATAAGGATCTCTTCTGGAGACATGTACAAATCGATTGGTATATGTCTCATTATCCAGAAATTAAATTTGCGTGAGCTATAGGGTGAACAGTTTTGAAAAAGTGTGAAATATTTTCATACGTGTGGCCAAAATACGCATATACATTTTCGATCACCAGAAGCAAACAAAAGATTGTGTACTAACTCCGAGTATAAGGATCTCTTCCGGGCACATGTACAAATCGATTGGTATATGTCTCATTATCCAGAAATTAAATTTGCGTGAGCTATAGGGTGAACAGTTTTGAAAAAGTGTGAAATATTTTCATATGTGTGGCCAAAATACGCATATACATTTTCGATCACCAGAAGCAAACAAAAGATTGTGTACTAACTCCGAGTATAAGGATCTCTTCCGGGGTACAAATCGATTGGTATATGTCTCATTATCCAGAAATTAAATTTGCGTGAGCTATAGGGTTGACAAATTTCAAAAATTTTCATGTAAAAATTTCAAAAATTTAAAAAACCCATTTTGATTCACGAACACGAAACCAAATGGTGTCTGTCCAAACCCATTATACAGTCTCTTCTGAAAATATGGTCGAATCGATTGCCATGTTAGTCATTTCCCAAAAAATAGGATTTTCGAAGCTATATGGTGGACAAATTTCAAAAATCTTCATATAATAATTTGTATCATCTACAAACGCATTTTCATTCCCCAACACGAAACCAAATGGTGTCTGTCCAAACCCATTATACGGTGTCTTCTGGAAATATGGACGACTCGATTGCCATGTTGGCCATTTCCCAAAAAATAGGATTTTCGAAGCTATAGGGTGGACAAAGTTCAAAAATCTGCATAAGAAATTTACAAAAATCAACAAACGCATTTTGATTCACGAACACGAAACCAATTGGTGTCTGTCCAAACCCATTATACGGTCTCTTCTGGCAATATGGACGAACCACTTGCCAGGTTGGTCATTTTCCAAAAAAGAGGAGTTATGGAGCTATAGGGTGGACAAATTTCAAAAATCTTCATGTGAAAATTTCAAAAATTTACAAACACATTTTCATTCACCAACACGAAACCAAATGGTGTCTGTCCAAACCCATTATACGGTCTCTTCTGGAAATATGGATGAATCGATTGCCAAGTTGGTCATTTTCCAAAAATAGGATTTTTGAAGCTATAGCGTGGACAAATTTCAAAAATCTTCGTATAATAATTTGTATCGTCTACAAACGCATTTTCATTCATTAACACGAAACCAAATGGTGTCTGTCCAAACCCATTATACGGTCTCTTCTGGAAATGTGAACGAATCGATTGCCATGTTGGTCATTTTCCAAAAAATGCGTTTGTTGATTTTTGTAATTTTCATATGCAGATTTTTGAATTTTGTCCACCCTATAGCTTCGAAAATCCTATTTTTGCGCAAATGACCAACATGGCAATCGATTCACCCATATTTCCAGAAGAGACCGTATAATGGGTTTGTACAGATACCATTTGGTTTCGTGTTAATGAATGAAAATGCGTTTGTTGATTTTTGTAATTTTTGATATGCAGATTTTTGAACTTTGGCCACCATATAGCTTCGAAAATCCTATTTTTTGGAAAATGACTAACATGGTAATCGATTCGTCCATATTTTCAGAAGAGACTGCATAATGGGTTTGGACAGACACCATTTGGTTTCGTGTTCGTGAATCAAAATGCGTTTTTTAAATTGTTGAAATTTTTACATGAAAATTTTTGAAATTTGTCAACCCTATAGCTCACGCAAATTTAATTTCTGGATAATAAGACATATACCAATCGATTTGTGCATGTCTCCGGAAGAGATCCTTATACTCGGAGTTAGTACACAATCTTTTGTTTGCTTCTGGTGACCGAAAATGTATATGCGTATTTTGGCCACACATATGAAAATATTTCACACTTTTTCAAAACTGTTCACCCTATAGCTCACGCAAATTTAATTTCTGGATAATGAGACATATACCAATCGATTTGTGCATGTCTCCGGAAGAGATCCTTATACTCGGAGTTAGTACACAATCTTTTGTTTGCTTCTGGTGACCGAAAATGTAAATGCGTATTTTGGCCACACATATGAAAATATTTCACACTTTTACAAAACTGTTCACTCTATAGCTCACGCAAATTTAATTTCTGGATAATGAGACATATACCAATCGATTTGTGCATGTCTCCGGAAGAGATCCTTATCCTCGGAGTTAGTACACAATCTTTTGTTTGCTTCTGGTGACCGAAAATGTAAATGCGTATTTTGGCCACACATATGAAAATATTTCACACTTTTTCAAAACTGTTCACCCTATAGCTCACGCAAATTTAATTTCTGGATAATGAGACATATACCAATCGATTTGGACATGTCTCCGGAAGAGATTCTTGTACTCGGAGTTAGTACACAATCTTTTGTTTGCTTCTGGTGACCGAAAATGTAAATGCGTATTTTGGCCACATATATGAAAATATTTCACACTTTTTCAAAACTGTTCACCCTATAGCTCACGCAAATTTAATTTCTGGATAATGAGACATATACCAATCGATTTGTACATGTCTCCAGAAGAGATCCTTATACTCGGAGTTAGTACACAATCTTTTGTTTGCTTCTGGCGACCGGAAATGTAAATGCGTATTTTGGCCACACATATGAAAATATTTCACACTTTTTCAAAACTGTTCACCCTATAGCTCACGCAAATTTAATTTCTGGATAATGAGACATATACCAATCGATTTGTGCATGTCTCCGGAAGAGATCCTTATACTCCGAGTTAGTACACAATCTTTTGTTTGCTTCTGGTGACCGAAAATGTATATGCGTATTTTGGCCACACATATGAAAATATTTCACACTTTTTCAAAACTGTTCACCCTATAGCTCACGCAAATTTAATTTCTGGATAATGAGACATATACCAATCGATTTGGACATGTCTCCGGAAGAGATTCTTATACTCGGAGTTAGTACACAATCTTTTGTTTGCTTCTGGCGACCGGAAATGTAAATGCGTATTTTGGCCACACATATGAAAATATTTCACACTTTTTCAAAACTGTTCACCCTATAGCTCACGCAACTTTAATTTCTGGATAATGACACATATACCAATCGATTTGTACATGTCTCCGGAAGAGATCCTTATACTCGGAGTTAGTACACAATCTTTTGTTTGCTTCTGGTGACCGAAAATGTAAATGCGTATTTTTGCCACACATATGAAAATATTTCACACTTTTTCAAAACTGTTCACCCTATAGCTCACGCAAATTTAATTTCTGGATAAAGACACATATACCAATCGATTTGTACATGTCTCCGGAAGAGATCCTTATACTCGGAGTTAGTACACAATCTTTTGTTTGCTTCTGGTGACCGAAAATGTAAATGCGTATTTTGGCCACACATATGAAAATATTTCACACTTTTTCAAAACTGTTCACCCTATAGCTCACGCAAATTTAATTTCTGGATAATGAGACATATGCCAATCGATTTGTACATGTCTCCGGAAGAGATGCTTATACTCGGAGTTAGTGCACAATGTTTTGTTTGCTTCTGGGGACCGAAAATGTAAATGCGTATTTTGGCCACACATATGAAAATATTTCACACTTTTTCAAAACTGTTCACCCTATAGCTCACGCAAACTTAATTTCTGGATAATGACACATATACCAATCGATTTGTACATGTCTCCCGAGGAGATCCTTATACTCGGAGTGAACGCACAATGTGGTGTTCGCTGCTGGTGGCCGGAAATGCAAGTGCATTTTTTGGCCACTCTTATGAAGATGTTTTACGCTTTGTCACCCTATAGCTCACACAGTTTTATTTTCTGGCTAATGACCAACAAATCACTCCATTTGTACGTGTCTCCGGAGTGGATTCTTGTATTCCGAAGGCCTACACAATCTTTTGTTTCGTGCTGCAGAACAAAATAATTAAACTAAAATTTGCCAATATTCATTTAACAAAACAATTTTTTATTTAATTTCAATATAATACTTTATTTTCTTCATATTAGCAACAAATCATTTCACATTTTATATTTGTTAATTTATATTAGCGATGAAAACAATTTTAGAAAATATATTTCTTTTGGTAACAATTTTGTTTGTTTACATTTTGTAAAATCTTCTGCTTTTTGTTCTCATTCCATCAAAAATCTTCTGTTTTTGTGCCATTTCATTTGTTTCTAATTTGATTTTGTTACAATTTAGTCTGGAACGGAATGGAAATGAAATTCTGCTCGATTGAAATCTTCTGCTTTTTTTCTTCTGTTTTCTTCACGCCGATACCAATTCACACGAATGCAACGCAAAAAACATGGTCACGTCAAAAGTTTTGTTACATCGTTAATCGTGATAGTCCTCAAGTGAAACAAAATCAAGGAAAAATGTACAGATAAAAAACAAAACCTTAGTGAAATTTATAAAAATGTTTTAAATTGATTAAATTATATGAAATAAAGAGAACATCAATAATAATAAAATGGCCGGCACGCGAAGTTTGTCTCCAAAACTAAGTGCAATAAAAGTTTTATATTTGTATCTAATTCGACAAAAAATTATAGTGGTTTCTACTTCCAATTAAGACGGGGAAATGTAAAAAATGCCTTAAAATCTTCGTCAATCCCGCCGTGTAGAGCAACAACAAAGTTTCTCTTTTCGTGCAGTCTCAGTTTCTGTGCTGGTCTGTTAATTTTTGTTACAAACGCGAATGCTTTGTTTTGGTTGATTTTGCACTCGTTCGTATAAGATAAACTTCGTGCTCGTTTTGGTTGATTTTGCACTCGTTCGTATAAGATAAACTTCGTGCTCGTTTTGGTTGATTTTGCACTCGTTCGTATAAGATAAACTTCGTGCTCGTTTTGGTTGATTTTGCACTCGTTCGTATAAGATAAACTTCGTGCTCGTGTTGTGATGAAATTAATAAATCGGTGTTGAAAAGTGTGTAGACAATTGTCTAATAGTGTGCGTAAGCTTAAAATATACGGTAGTGTTGTGAATGGTTCTATTCTTAATTTCGATGGTTAACAATTAGATTAGAAAATCTCAAGATTTGAAATGTTCCATCGTTTAAGTTGGGTAAGACATTTGATATTCCTTGCATGTGCTTTGTGATACAGTTTTCTTAGAATGCAGTTCACTACGTTGAGGATTTGAAAAATAGTGAAGATATTTCAGATTAGAAGTTGATTTTTACATCGACTTCCCTTGTACTAACAAAATAAACGTACATTCTGAGCATATTCTTACAGATATCTGTAACTTTAAAATATACAAATGTTTTTTTTTTTTTTGGCAGTATCATTTAAATTTTTTTTCTGTTTGTCATTTTTCAATTAACCTTTATACCTTTGCGCGATAACTCAATATTTCGCCATACGAGATCTATAAAGCGCGTACATTATAAAGTTATTTCATCATAACAAGAATAAAAGTCATGGCAGGTTTCTTTCAGCGATATACCCTTTCTAGATTGCAATGGCAAATCGCCTTTACCAGCTCTCCAGAGAGTATTTCAAGTCTTTCTAAGGGCAAGTTTCACACTCGTAATTTAAAAGTTCACAGAAAATTTTCATATTAAATCACAAGCATCGGGCATTTAAAGTACATTTAAATGGAGAATTTTCAACTGTGAAACTGGGCACAAGTCTCTCTTTCGTAACTTAATCAAATATCCTTTACAAATGTACTAAATCATACGAGAGTAACTTAAAAATTGTGTTCCGTTTATGTCATTCGGCTTATATCACCTCGTCTTGCGTCTGCCCCTCTTTCGAGCTTATAAGCCATAAATGCCTTTACACTTTTCGCAATTCCGAGCGACAAAGGTGCAAAACTTAAGGTCACAGTCAACGATTTTAAAGATTTAAATATCACACAGGTTTTCCATGAGCAAGCAGTTTTTCGCAAGCTGTTTTTTCATACTTTGACTGTATGTAAAGTATAAGTAGTGATAATTCGATTTTCTTTTTCAAATTTGTATTAATATCCCAGAGTATCGATACATTCCGACATCTAAAACTACCGACTAATTAAAAATACCCAACGTCAGTGCCACTTCGATATCCAAATCTTTTTTTTTATATATATTTGTATCTTGGAAGCCAAGTAGACACGCATTCATTCAACATTTCAATTCAATCAACATTTTCCAGCCAAGATCAATTGTGTATCCAGAAATGTCAAGGTAAGTGTGTACATGTAGATTTTGTATATATTTGTTAAATGTAAAATTATAATTACAAAATTACATTTTAAAATTGTTGTATATTTGCCTTCAACATTTGAAAGTCATTATGATCCTGATAATGGTACAATGTCCTAGGAAGAATCAGGATACGAGTCGAAAAAGACTAGGAGTTAACAGATTTTATTTTAGAATGAAAATTCCTGCCTATATTTAAAGAATTTAACATAAGGCAGTAGTTTGTTTACCGGATTCACACTGTGTCGAACTAAAACAGTGCTGTGGAATCGGATTTGGAGCCGGAGTCTGAGTTTGGGATATTTTCCTGGAGTCTGAGACGGAGTTGAGGTCGTAAAAATGTAGACGACTCCGACTCAAAGTTTAGCATTTCCGTCAAAAGTTTCGAAAAGACTAATTTGTTGACCAATTTTTCGTTTAATATATAAGTACATTCTGATACCATATTAGATAATTTCAGTTTGGCTTACCCTGCATTAAGACCAGACATGACAGTGATAATATATTTTGGTTGTTAAAAAAGAAACAAATGTTTGTGAAACGTAGTCATCCAGACAATTCTGTACAGAAAAGGAAAAACGACCTATGTGCATTTCGAACTTTTTTAGATGCGCATATTTAGGAGATATTTTCAATGAGAAGTTCTGGCATTTAATTAGATCTGTAAACAATATCTGGTGTATGACTTCCTAACACATAAGTCAAATTAAACAAAATCTGAATCTGGAGATAATTGGGTTATCGTTGTGCTCGCCATCAAGATTATCCTAAGTGTACTTAAGACGTTTTTCCTTTTTGGCACAGAATTATAAAGACCATACAGTCAAACGCCGTCAGTATCGTTTGGTGTGAATTCAATTTCATGTACCAAAGAATACAATTAAAAATAAATTTTTCCAAATTGCGCCACCTTTTGCGATTATATTTTGCTTCTTTTCCCCAAAATATAACGAAACTACACTCAATTGGACGCTTACATCTAATCATTTGCCGAATTTACTGCAACTGAAAAATAAGAGATAGTGCCGAAGACAATGAGAGAAGTGTGAGTGTATTAATAAAAAAAAAGTTTGTATGTCTTGCTAATGTCTCCACTAAACTGTCCCGTGTAAACGCCAAGATAGTTCCATACCGATTTGTCTTGATTTCTCATGCAAAAAATTATATATTTATGGCGGTTATATATTTCGCAACAAAGCCGATGTGTTGTTAAATTCTTGTTATCGCTAAAAATGTTCCAACTGACATCTAAATGATACTCACAAATAGACAACAGGAATGATACACTGAAAGATAATCATTACATCAAATCGATGATAAATATATATCAATTGTTCTTCATTCAATTGATAACAATTTTCATCAACTCAGTGAAAAGGTTCTTCAATTTTAATATTGTGCGTTTCTTCACCTTTTTCAGCTTCATTGAATTGATGAACTTTTTTTGTATCAATCTTCATCATTGGAATTCAGAATTAATTAGTGGGATCGATTAAAAGTATGGACGTATTATTAAATTAAAAGACAAAAATAAGTAGAAAATTAGTCCTAAAAATTTGGTTACAGATTAACAATCAATTTAAATCGAAATTATGACTAATTTACATCAAATTGATGACAAACTTGCATTAAATGGATGACAATCTTAGATGTAATTGACGAAAAATGCGCCGCAAATTGATGGAAACTTTACATCAACTTGATGTAACGATGTCGTCGAATCAGCAAAAACTATTGCAAAAACTTCATCAATTCAATGAAATACGTCGTAGGTTGGAAAATTAGGAAATGTTTCATCAAATATTTCTTCTAAAAATAAATATTTGTGTCATACACCGAACTATAAGTACAATAGACAAACAATTTCTCTCATCTAACGTTTCATTTCACACTCATCGTCGTAGGTTTGTGTAAACAAAAGATGTTTGAAGAAAATTAACTTACACCAGGAGGCGTCACAGGAACTTTTGACTTTGAAATTTAAATGTATTTTGCAAATTTTTGTCGACTTTTTGTTGAACATTTGGTTGAAGCAAGCTCGTTCCATTACTGATTCGGTTGTGACAACTGAATCGGCAATAATACTCATTATGTCAATTAAGTTTCAATAATTTCTGTTGCAATAACCGAATTTGGAATTATCTCGGATGCAACAACCGCTGCAACAACCGTATTTGGCATCAATTCCATAGCTATTATCGAATATGGTATCAATTCGGCAGCAATAGCAGAATTTGGCCTTAAGTCGGCTACAAACACCGAATTTGGCATCAGTTCGGTTGCTGTTACCGAATTTCTCTTGAATTGTGTTAGGACAACCGAATTCACTTTCAATTCGATTACTTTCATACTTACTCAGGGGTCTCAAACAACCTAGAAGGGTCAAAGGCCTTGCAAAATGAGGATAACATGGAGGGTCGTTTATCTTCAATTGATAATTCAATTGGACCTTGTAAGCGAATAATCCCAAATTTTTGGACAAAATAATCAACATACTGGGGCGTGAAATTCATAATAATGGAGATTGATGGAGAGTTGATATTCTTGGATTGAGTTGCACAATTTCGGCCACAGCAGCCACATTATCGCCGGTACGCACAGTACGGATGACGGGGACCATAAGTGTTGTCCAGAAGCAATCCAGTGTCATGAACTTTTTGCACAAACTTGCGTACTACACGCGCAGTAGGTGCTTCATTTCGGCCAAAACTTCGTTTAATCAAAGGCGCAGTTCGGGCTACACAGCACTCATTTTGGAAATAAAAAATAAATATTTTCCCATAACATCCTATTTAGGGACTTGGAGATCCTCTCACAATCGGCCTTTCTAATATTTTCACAAACTGATTGGAATCTACATTTTTACACCGGTTCCAACCGGTTTACTCTGCCGTCACTAAGGAAGGTGTCCATTGTCGGCAGAAATGTAAGGTGGTCAGAGCCATGGATCGAACCCACGTTCTTATGTACAAGAACCGCGCACACGAACCATTCCACCACCGACGGCCACCTTGGAAATTTGTTTGCAATATTTCCCCAACTTTGTTCAAGCGTAGGTCGACTCAATTTTGTCCGCGGAGGTTTAATACTGACTGATAGTCGATATTTCGAACAGAAAAAGATCTATCAGCGTATCAGTATTTCTATCAGTATTTGGTCCAGCCATTACATATTTTTATTTTAATGATTTTTTAGAAACTTCTTTTAGTTTTGTTTCTGAGAGCCTATGATCTTCCATTGTGGCTTACGGCTCCGAATCTGGCTTGTAATTAGGGCTGGCTGGCGAACCGAGAATCAAAATTCAGTCTCGGTTCTGAGTCCGAATCTCTATGAGTCACAAGTCCTCTCGAGCGAGTCAATACAAAATATTTGTATGACTCAGGGTATTAAGATCTAAATGATTCACATCAACGGTTGTGGTGATCGACAGGGGTTATCCATTGCAAATAATCCCAAAATAACTTTTCATGCTCTGCGTTCTTCTGTGATAGCGTTCGCCACCTAATACTCGTGCACTTATATGATAAATTTCTGGATTCAATTGAAATTATCACCGGCACAGTTCCCATTTCTAGCAATGCCCCTTCCGCCAGCCAACAAATTGAGCTGTGTCCTCCGTATAATGACAAATTTTCTCTTAATTTTTTTTTTACTCTTGCGTTTCCGTACATTCCGGCAGCACAGTACATCGTATTTAGGGGGCATCACTAGAATGTTGGGCAGAACTAAACAAAATTTTCGACTCGAAGGGGGTTATTTGTATGAAATTTTTATCCCAAGTAATTATGGTGTCGCTTATGATAAAATGCGATCCTTTTATACACTGAAAGCAAAGGCTTCATCAGATCCTTCATCAATTTGATTCATATGAATTGATGAAACGTTTCCTCATTTTCTAACCTTCGACACTTTTCATTGAATTGATGAAAAAGACTTCGACAATATTTCATCCATATTTCCTCAATAGTTTATGTTGGTTCAACGACAACGCTACATCAGCTGATGTAAATTTTTCATAAATTTGATGTAAATTTGTCATAAAGTTGAACTAAATTTTTCACCATTCTGATGTAAATTTTTCATCAATTCGGTGTACATTTTTCGTCAATTAAATGTAAGATTGTCATCAGTTTGATGTAAGTTTGTCATCCGTTTGATGTAAATTGGCCATCAATTTGATTTAAACTCTTTGTTATGTGTAGCCAAACAATTTGCATAATTTTGCATTGTAAAAAATACACAAGAACAGGGTGTAATAGATCATAGAAAATCCTCAAAGCGTCAATAGTCTTTTCTGTCGATTGCACTATTTTCTATTATGTATTTATGTTCAATTTTCTACTTGCTTTTTTCTTTTTCTCTTTAGTTTTCAATACTACGTCTATATTTTGAATCTATCCCACTAATTATTTCAAATTTCCATTGATGCAGATTGATGTAAAAAAGATAATCAATTCAATGAAGCTGAAAAGGGTGATGAATAGCACAATCTTCAAACTGAAGAAGCTACATTAATTTGATGAAATTTGAAATCAATTCAATGAAGAACAATTGATGAACATTAATCATAGATTTGATGTATAGATTTTCTTTCAGTGTATGTTCCATGACATTTCTCTTCAGACATTTCCCGACTTCATACACAATTTTAATCGATTTCGAATTGCACAGATTTATTGAACATCATCAAAAATAAATTAATTTTAACAAATTTTGAATATACAATTTTGAATTACTAGTTACGTTGTCTGATATTTTAAATTTATAAAACATTTTTCTTAAAATTTATCTTATCTACAACGCAGACAAATTGCATTTATCAATTCGTTGTTAAATAAATATGATTCCATTTATTTTTTCTAAATTATTTTCAAAATAAATTTGCTTTAAGCAACCAAGATCATAAACAAAAATTATCTATTTCCGTTAAGGAACATCATTAACGCCCCACATTTCAAGGCAATTAATCACTTACCCGCTCCCAAAAAAGAAAGACAAAACAACGAAAAAACAATCACATCTCTTGGGCTCCATGCTAAACTAAACTCGAACTATGTAAAATTTCACATATTACTGGAATTCCAAGAAATTTTCGGAGCCACAGGTCAAAGATGGGACATCCTCCAGCGAGAACGAAGAATTACAAAATCAATTAGCTTGGGTTTTATAACGCTATTCGGCCCAAGTCAAAACATTGAAAATCTCACGTAAATTGGATCATTAACATCAACAAACTCATCATAAATTTTATGATCGAATCGACGAAACACCAACACTTTTTGGAAAAATCAAAAACAAGAAAAGGAAAAGCAAGAAAAGAAAGACAAACTGATCGTAGAAAACCAATTTGTTTCGGGAGAATTTTTACAGTCTGAGTGATAAAAACGGAAAGCATAAAAATAAATCTAGAGGAGGCGTGTGGCAAAATGTCAAAAAATATTCACAACTCATGGATGAGAATGTAAATGACTGCGTGATATTTTGAGAAAATTTGAAAAATTTGAAAAGATAATTTCTCCCCTAAACTTACGATCAATCTGTCATTAGACAAGTCATAAATCATTTGACACCCGGCCCAAGAATCGCAAGAGTGGCACTGAAACATATGTTTTTCACATGTACATTGAGAGAGAGAGAGAGAGAGAGAGGAAAAAAGAAGGCGGCGGGATTTATGTACTTAGATCTGTATCAACATGATGGTACATATGCATTTATATTTCCCCAGTTCGAGTATAAACTTCTCATCTCATATGTCTATGATGATGTTTTATGAAAAATGATTCTGCTGGAATAAATGTGGTCGATTTGTATCAAGTTTATTCCAAACTAGGGCCCATCACTTAACACTTGACTATTTAAACTGGAGGCGCCACTTTTCAGTTGACTTAAGTTTCTTTCCTCCTCTGTATCGCTCTTTCACTGCATGATGATCGAAGGCAACATTATGCACCACATGTGGCCGGGAATAGATATTTATTATTATACGAGTATACCATGAAATTTTAGCGAATCTAATATTTCATAAAACCCCTCAACCCTCTCTTGCATTCCCACTGTCATTTTCGACAGATTTCCTCTGAGAATTTTGACATTTTCACCCTGCAATGCATTGAAATCCCCAATACATTTCTGATACTAATACTGAAGCTCGTTAGAGTAGGGTGAGTATTTTATGTGATTCCTAAATTGCACTCAAATTATTTCAATTATTTTAATTAACTTTAGTTTAAATCATTGCACAGATCGCAAATAACCCTGCGTGTTGGTGTTTGGGTTATGTTTTCCATGTAATTTAGTTTGCATTATTATCGAGATTCCATAAACATTAAATCACTTCCCCATTACAGTCGAATGGTCTGACACTGATTTGCCAGACAAAAGTTGAAATATGTGTGCAATAATATAATAACTCTAAATACACTCGCTCATCACACATCCTGCTCAGTCTATTTGCAGCGATAAATAACACTTGTCAGCAAAGAGATTTTGTAGCCAAATAAATCACAGAAAATTGTCATAGATTTGAATTTATTGTTTAAGATAGAAAATTGGATTTAGAAATCGCATAATCAGGACAATTTCTTTAAATGTTTACTCGAAGTCGGTATAAAACTCTAGGACACCTATTTTGAATCTAAATCTATAACATCTATCTAAATCTAAAATTAAACAACTTTTTTTTAACACTATTATGCTACAACCCAGCATTGTCAACTATATTGGGTACTTTTGTTTGGTTTGTGTCTCGACTAACATATGTTGGGAAATTTCTAGTTTAATGGGAAGTTTTCTAGGTGCAGCCTGTAACCTATATTTAGTATATATTGTAGTTTTGAACCCAATAACAAAGTAGATTTAGCCAAAGTCAAAGAAGTGTAAAAAAGGAACATTTTCTTAAATAAGTGCCTTTTGGTAAAAAACTCAAAATTTTTTCAAAAAAAATACCTTTTCATATTCTTAAACAAAGTACCTTTTCCTAAAAATAAACCTTATCTTAAAAAAGTACCTTTGCTTAAAAAAAGTAAATTTTCTTAGAAATAGTACCTTTTAAATAATCAATATTCTTCGAGCTTGAGGTCAGATTTGTTGTTGTTTTATTTATTTTCCTCGATATTTCGCTACTCCTTTCTGTAGCATCATCAGGAGATATAAACAATATTTAACAATTAAAACAAAATAACAATATTTGTTGTTTTGATTGTTAAATATTGTTTATCTCTCCTAATGATGCTACACAAAGGAGTAGCGAAATATCGAGGAAAATAAATACAACAATAGCAAATCTGACCTCAAGCTCGAAGAATATTGATTATTTATTGATAAAGAAAAGGTCGAACAACAGAATAAAAATAATTGTACCTTTTCTTAAAAAACGTAAGTTTTTAAAAATAAGTACCCTTTCTTAAAAAAGTACATTTTCTAACAACAAACTACCTGTTCTTTCTTTAAAGAGTACCTTTTTTGTGAAACAAAATAACTTTACTTGAGATAAGTACCTACTCTTAAAAATTTACCTTTTCTTGAAAAAAGGACCAATTCTAAAAAAATTCCCATTTCTTAAACAAAAACTTTTCTTCAAAAAACTTGACTTCTCTTAAAAAAACGTTTCCTTACAAAAAATCCTTTTCTTTAAAATACCTTTTCTTAAAAATAAAATATTACCTTTTCTTTTCTTGAGATATGTAGCCTTTCTGAAAATAAGTACAATTTCTTAAAATATAAACTTTTCCTAAAAAAAGTAACACTTCTTTAAAAAGTACCTACTCTTAAAATAGTACATCTTTGTAAAAAAAAATCATACTCTTCTTCTGGCTTTTCTTCCAGGAAGTAAGTACTTTTTAGAAATACATAGTACCTTTTCTTAAAAAAAAAACATTAGGTTTTAATACAAGAAGTACCTCTCTTTAAAAAGGACGCTTTCGGGAAAATATAATACATATTGTTACAAAACGGAGCCAAAATTACACTTTTTTAAAAAAAAATTAATTTTATAAAAAAATAAAAATTTTCTTAAAACAAGTTTATCATTTTACAAAAACTATATTTTCTTAAACATCCATCTAAATTACCGTATTTTTCAACGGGCGGCTTAGGCGTGTTGGAACTAACTAATACATAATATATAGCGAAAGAAACTTCGTTCCAACCGGGTGTCCCCTGAAACCACATGTACATGCATGCCACCTCTGATTGTGAAATGTTGCGAATTATGCCTGAAATCTGGCCAGTGATTTAAATTTGAGATTAAATTTACATTAGAAATGTGATCGTCAATTCGAATTCTGCAACGACGGAATGGTTTGCGTGTGATTACTCGTATGTCTGGCCTTGTTTAGTTGTTGGCATTGAATTGAGTTATAGAACGAATTCGTAATAGGGAGGTGCATGAATACATTCAAATATAACAAAATACACAGAGAGACCTAATGCTTTGCAAAGAGGTAACAGCTACCGTAAATTCAGTTGTTGCCATCGAATTGCGGTAGCCACAACCGAATTGAGATTGCCATGACTGAAATTAGGTTGAAGCAAGATCATTCCATAACTGGTTGTGACAATTGAATCTTCAATTATATTCGTTATGCCAACTAGGTTTTCAATAATTTCTATTTCAACCAAAAGAAATTGGAATTAATTCGGATACAACAAGCGCTGAAACAAGCGAATTTGAAATCATTTCGGTTGCTACTATCGACCTTGGTATCAATTCAGTCACAATAGTCGAATTTGGCCTTAAATTGGTTGTAACGACCTCATTTAACCTCAATGCAGTTGCTGTAACCGAATTTCTCATGAATTCTGTCGAGACAATCGTATTCAGTTTCATTTCGGTTACTTCCACACTTACTCGGGGGGTCCCAAACAACCCAGAAAGGTCAATGGCCTTACAAAATGAGCATAACATATTCTCCAACCTGCTCGATCTTCAGCTTTTCTCCTCCAGTTGGTAAGACCAAGCTTTCGCAGGCAATATTCCACCTGGTCTTTCCAGCGAAGTATTTTTCGTCATATTTCGCGATTACCTTCGAGTACGTCTTCGAATACCATTCGCACTGGTTCATTCTGATCCACTCTACTGACAACCGCGCTATTTTGATAATCATAACTACGTCGATGTCGGGATACAGAATATACAGCTCGTGGTTGATCCGACACTCGCAGTTTTCTATTACAGGACCATATATTTTTCCCAGCATTTTCCTCTCGAAGACTTCCAGTGATGTTTCATCAGCATGCTATATGACCCAGGATTCTACTTCATAAAGCAAGACAAGTTGTATGACAGTCTAATATAGTTGAATCTTCGTTCCTCGAGAGAGGGTGTTATTTCTGAAGTACTTGCTTAGCCCGAAATACCACCTGCTTGCAAGCACAATTCTCCGTTTGACTTCTAGCCTGACGTCATTGTTCACAGCAGAAACGACGAAACTAAATTCGTCCACATTTGTTGTCATAAAGATTGCCCCAAATAAATGCAGCAAAATAAATCATCACTAAAATAATAGAACAAGATTTCAGAATTTTTCTAAATTCGGTTGTGACAACCTCTCTTTCGGCTGTGACAACCTCCAATTCGGTTGTGACAACCTGTAATTCGGTTGAGACAACCTCCCTTTCGGCTGTGACAACCTCCAATTCGGTTTCACAACCTCTAATTCGGTTGACACAACCTCTGATTCGACTATGAACCTATTGTAGTTGTGATAGCCTGTTAATTCGGTTACGGCTAAGTGGGCTGCTTCAACCGAATTCCTCTGTTAGTGTATATTGGTACAACAAGTATTCAAAACTGGGTTTTCTGTCATCTACCAGTCGTGCTGTTTAGTAAGTGCTTTTGAGAAATTAGCACTGACTGCTTTTCTAATAGACCAATAGACCGATTGTTTTGAAAATTTCGCAATTTGGTACTGTCGACCTGCTGATACTCCTTGGCTATACCTGGTTGTGATTGGATAAAGGGGCGTGGCACCGCCCATATAACTGAAATTTAAAATGGCAATATCTCATGAACTGTCAGAGATATCAAGATGAGATTTGGTATATATGTTATTGTAACAGTATGAATTAAGGCCAGGGCGATAGTGGGCGGTGCCACGCCCCCTTTTGGAAAATTGCACTGACGGCTTTTCTAATAGACCGATTGTTATGAAAAACTCTCAGAGATATGAAGATAAGATTTGGTATATATGTTGTTGTAACAGTATGAATTACAGCCAGGGTGAAAGAAAGAAAGAAGCCGATATAACAGCCATAACTATAGTTTGAAACGTAATGGAACAACAAATTTTGTTCACCCTTTGGAATTACAAAAACTTTGAAGGCAAAACGTAGTTTGCCGGGTCCAGCTAGTTTATACATAAAATTGCTGAACACTTGTTGTACCTAAAATGTAAGGATAACATGATTTCCTATGCCACTTCATCATTAGAATGTGCAAAAGGGGGATATTTCACTTCCCTTAAAAAAAAAAATTCAGACGGAAACTTTCAAAACTGATTTTTACCTCCTACAGATTCCATTCTCAGAACCTTGTTATTTTTTTTTGTTCCACAGTGCTATTTTGTCGTCTTAAACGTTTTAGAGAGTATTTGATAAAAACCGAGTTTCCTTTTCTAAATTGAAAGAAAAATCAAAACACATGAAGTCGTAGCAGTGTTTCGAACTTGCGTTTTCGTTATTGGAACGATGTGTTTGGTGCATTCATGCAGATCTCTACGCCATAAGTTATCGTTTACCGGCAGTGTGATATTTTGAAAATCTAGCTGACCCAAAGACAACATTAGCCGAACTTTGGAATGCTGAACTTTAGAATTAACTTTTTCGACTATAACTCGTATATTTTGTGAATCAATTGCCCAATTCGTGCCCCTGGCACGGTCACATTTTATATATAAGTAGTTTCCAAGCGATTTATTAATTTTGTATGAAGAAAACAAAATTATTGAACTTTGAACTCAGCTTTTAAAAATAATGATGACAAGAATGAAGATAAATTTATAGATAATATTAAGTTACACAATTAGTTTGGGATGGCATCATGAAGTTAATAAAATATATTACGAAGTACCACGAATAAAAATATCATATTGCTTAAAAATACATATATGAAATAATTCCATTAAAATTTCTTACAAAAACTAAAACTACATATTGAGTTTTGATAGTTACAATTTTCAAAACACATGAAGAAAGATGTCAAGTCCAATAAAATTGTTGCTACCAATACAATTTATATTTCGTAGACTAGTGTAGCCATCACAACTTCACCCCCACCGCTATTGCTCACATAATATGGTATTTAACTAACCATACTACTAAGTCTACTACTTATTTCTACTCCTACTACCAACACAAACATCCCTGCACACACACAACACAATCTTTCGAAAACAATTATTTCGTTTTCAGACAAAACAATGCCAAAATGTCTGTCAAAATTGTAACGGGAAATTTGTGAGTTCGCTTTAACAATCAATCCCTTTCCACACGTTCTGTAGCGATACAGAGATATTTTCGTCGGTAGACTCCACCGAGTGTGATACTTGATGCTGATTCTGTTGCCGGTGTTTCCCTGTTCCTCTCTGCCGTGGTTGTTGGCGTTGTATTAATTAAATTAAAATTCCTTCTTTGTTATGGCGGCATTTTTTTTTGCTTGTGTTCATGTTCTTTGTCGTGATATCAGGGCTGCTAACGTTCGCACTCACTTAGATTTATTCATGCGAATTGTAGGAAAGTGAAATCTTGTACCTCTTGTTCTTGTAGTAATTTTAATTTTGGTGAGATTTTTAAGAATTTTTTCAGAAATACTACAATGAAGTCTAGAAACTTAATCTTGTTTAGGGTGGAAATTAGAGGCGATTAAAGTGTATAGTCAATGCAAAAGATTGAATAGCTCTTCTATGCCAAACGGTTTGAAATCATTACGAAAATTTTCAAATATTACCAGTGACGAAATATATCTGCAATGAAATGGATGATTGACTGAAACCCGTTTCCCATTGTGATGAATAGGTTTCACTGCTACGATGAATAGGTGAGTTTTTCGTGTCTAAAGAAAATCTTCGATCATGTATGTATGTCCAAGCGTTCGTGCATGGTTGCCAAAATAAGTAATAAGTGAATTTAGTGGAATAAAATCAGCGTGGCATATGACAAACACGTTGCTTTATTCCGTTATTCCGAGGCACAGTGGATAATTTTTAGCGCAGGCTGGTTTACCAGTTGAAACCATTTCATTTCGTTTTAACGTAATCACTAAATCACTTAACGTAAACATTAATAGCTAAAAGTGCAAGTCTCTCGATAAGATCTTTTAGTGAAAAATGGTGACCAAAATTACTTACTTATCCGGTCTCGGACAACACCGGGGGGTCAGGGACCTTACAAAACGAAGATAACATATTTCGCCAACCAGTTCGATCTTTTGCTTTATTTCTCCAGTTGGCAATACCGAGTGTACGTAGGGATTCGTCAACCTAATCCCTCCAGCGGAGTCTTGGTCTTCCTACGAGTTCGGTTTCGAAAACTCTTCGTGCTGGTTCGACTTCATCCATTCTACTGACATGTCCTAGCCAGCGCAATTGCGTTATTTTAATCCGCTTAACTATATCAATGTCAGGATAAAGCTCACACAGCTCATGGTTCATGCGTCGCCGATACTCGCCGTTGTGCACTATAGGGCCATAAATTTTTCGGAGTATTTTCTCTCGAAGACTCCTACAGACGTTTCATCAGTATTCTACGCCATGAAGCAAGACAGGTTGTATGAGAGTCTGGTACAGCTGGACCATTATTACTCGAGAGAGGGTTTTATCTCTAAAGTGCTTGCTTAGCCCAAAATAACATCTATTCGCAAGCACAATTCCTCGCTTGATCTCCAGGCCGACGTTGTTGTTTTTGTTTACGGCAGATCCGAGGTACTATATAAATTCGTCTACCACCTCGAAATTGTAACGATTATCACCGTTCACGCTGTGGTGTAATCCCATGGAGGCCCTGCTCGTTGAAACCGTTAATTTTGTCTTGTCCTCATTTACTGTCAGACCCACTGTTCCTGACTCCTTCTCAATTCTCGAAAACACCGCAGTAGCTTCTCTGATTGTGCGCCCAATGATGTGTCTAGCATCAGAATACACGAGCAGCATGTGACTTTTGCTACTGATGGTTTTATTCATGTTGACTGCAGCTTTTCTCATAATGATCTACAATAAGATGTTAAAGAGATCGCACGGTAGGGTGTCGCTTTGCCTGAGTCCTCGCTTAGTTTCGAAAGGTTCGGTAAGATCCTTACCAACTTTCACTGCGGATTTGGTGTTCGTCAAGGTCATCCTGCAAAGGCGTATGAGTTTTGCAGCAATACCAAGCTCAGACATTGCTTCATAGTGTTTCTCCCGTATCGGAGTATCGAAGGCCGCCTTATAATCGACAATTAGATGATAGTCGTCGACCTGTTTTTCGTGGGTCTTCCCCAGGATTTGACGTGGCGTAAAAATCTAGTCAGTTGTCGATTTTCCAGGCCTAAAGCCGCACTGGAATGGTCCAAGCAGGCCAGCGATAATTGGTTTTAGTCTTTCTTGATAGGATACTTGATAGGATCTGATATGCTATGGATAAAAAGCTTATTCCACGGTAGTTGGCACAGAGACTCAGGTCACCTTTCAAAAATGGAGCATAGTACACTGATACTCCAATGCTAATGATGCATGCCCCTTATCAGCTCATCGCCGCCAACCTTAAACAGCTCCGCCGGTAATCCATCGGCTCCTGCGGCTTTGTTGTTCTTAAGCCGGGCAATAGCTGTTCTGACCTCATCTTGGTTAGGAGGGGCGCAATCGACGTCTGCGTCCATATTGTGATCGATTGACCCATCGTCATTAGCTATCTCAGGTAACAGTAGCGCGGAGAAATGATATCTCCATATTCACTAAATGCTTTGCTCATCTGCGATGAGATTTCCGTCCTTCTATTTACAGAAGGGGGCTCCGAACCATATCCATTAGTTCCGTTTCCGAGTTTTTGGTAGAATTTTCTGGCTTCGATCTGCGTTGCGTATGTGTCAATTTTCTCACTCTCGCGCTTTCTCCACTGCCGTTTCTTACGCCTAAAGAGACGGTTTACCTCCTTTCTTTTCTCCCTATACCGCTCAGTCGCAGCTCGCGTTGCAATTGCCTGAAGCACTGCCATGCGTGCAGCGTTCTTTTGCAATGCGACACTCTTCATCGTACCACAGTTTGTTGCGAAGCGGTTTTACAAAACCAAGTACGGTTGTTGCGGCAGTTTTTATAAAGTCGCAAACAGGTTTCCACTGCGCTTCACGATCGTCATCAGGAGGGGTTGAGTTCTATGCCAAAAGTTGCAAGAGCTTCCTTGAGCAGGCTGTGGCTACCTCTGGTAATTGCAGCTTTCGGATGTCCAGTTTGCTCTGCGTCTGCTTTCGTCTTGTGCGAACCTTTGCTTCTACCAGGTAGTGATCAGAATCAATGTTAGCTCCTCTGATCAATCGTACGTCCATTACACTGGATGAATTACCACGTGATCAATTTGGTTCTTCGTTCTTTGTTACCCAAGTTGCCATTTGTATGTCTTTATGCTGGAAACTTGTACCACTAATGACCATGTTTTTTGCCACGCGAAGTCAATCAGTCTGATACCGTTGTCGGAACTGTCAGCATGTAAACTGAAATTGCCAATAGTTGGATTAAACACATTCTCCCTACCTACTTTGGCATTAAAATCTCCTAATACAATCTTAATGTCATGGCAAGGGCAGCGATCATATGTTTCCTCTAGGAGCTCGTATAATATGTCTTTGGTATCATTACCTTACTCTACTGTCGGGGCATGCACACAAATTAGGGATATATAAAAATGTTTCGCTTTTATGCGGATTGTTGCTATACGTTCACTCATGGGATGGAACCTAGACACTTGATGTCACAGCCTTTTGCCAATCCGCAACCAAGTTCACGTTTCTTCTCATGGCAACTGTAGTAGTTATATGTCGCAGTTTCTTTTCCTTGTGCATCCATGTCCTGTCCATCGAATTTCCTGAATAGCGGTAATTTCAGCCTTATAATTTTCGAGGACATCTGCCAGTCGGATACTTTCACCGGATCTATATAGAGTTCTTACATTCAAAGTGCATATCCGTAGATCGTGGTCCTTATAACGTTTGCGGGTGTTTCGTTTCTGTATATTCACTGCCATTATGAACGGTGGCGGGAGGCAATCCCAGCCAACCGGGTTTTCACATTTTATCTACTGACCAGGATGCAATATTTCGAACCTGGATTTTCTTCTTTTGGTTTCTATCCGCCGTTGGCCCGTATGTTTGGCTCATCCGCCTTCTAAGGACAAACGAATATGCCCGATTGTTTGATGAGCTTCAGTGACATCAGTCACCTACTAAACCTGATTTATGAACTATTCGACTGAAAAACTCAATTCGATATTTAACTACAATTTTCCCAAAGATGACCACTGACGGAAAAACTAGCCATTAGACTATTTGTGCAACTAAAACGAGTCGCTGTGAGAGAAATGGAATGAAACTCTCTTCCATTTGATAGAAGTCGTACGACCATTCTGATTTCGATTTACACTATTAGTTTTGGAGAATGCAAAAACATCTGTCTGAAAAGTGACGCACAAAATGCAACAGTTATAAAATAAAAATGGAGTAGAGAAGAAAGAAAATTGTGAAAAAAGGAGTAAGACTTAGAATAAAGCGACGAAATATAAGTGATTATTAACATTCGTTTCATTCGCAAAATTTTTTTAGGAAATCATTAATGTGAGATATATGTATAATAGATATGCCAAAATATTTTCTGCAACTCGCTCTCCTCAAGTTTACACTAATTCATCCGCTCTCATCAATTGACAATTTTGACATATCCAGCGATTTCTGTAATTGTCTAACACGGCCATAACTAGGAAAGTGATGTGTAAGTAGTGACAAGCGACGTGCGTTTTTGGAGGCAGGGAACTTTAGGCTGGCAACACGCTTTCCTGTTACAACCCATTTAATAGTTCCCGGTTGTTTTGAGAGCAATTTGGTTTGGCAATTCATGATCGGAGCATCATTTGCAAATTGTTCAAATGTATTGGGAAAAACATGCTTCAATTCGAGAAATTCATCGGGCATTACATGGGATGTAACGGGAAACCATTTATTTATAAATTATTTTAAAAATCACTGTCCACAAACATACACATTTTAGAAATTCATATTCATTATATATGCACTTCTGTTCAAATGGATTTTGAATATTTAAAAAAAAAAACATCCCCTAATAGCGTAGACAGACGACAGCGTTAATTTGCATTAGCAGTCTTGATTGCGAGAAGCTCTCCTCAAGCCCTCCATGGGATGTTATGGGATACAGTTTTTATTTTTTTTTTAATTCAAATTCACTTGTGAATTATCCCCGTCCCAATGTGTATTAGCTTTGGCGTAAATGCATAAAATCAGAGTGCATTTGTACTGCATTTAGGTATTTCAATATGGCAACACCGTCGACAATCAATCAGCTCAAGATGTATCTATACATAGAGGTGATAGCCGGAACACAGTGGAATTGGAACTTTCTTGTGTTTGTTGTTTGCTTTGTTGATTTTATGTACTGATGCTTGACACCGCTGAAGTGGATGTTATTGCAACAACACCACCTGCTATCAACATGTATTTGATACATCTTGAATCAGCTGTTGTCAAATTGTTTGCTATCGTCAATTGGAAATGGATTCAAAGTCAGCAAAGGTGAGTTATTTTAATTGTTTTTTGCAAAAAAATGAGAAATATTTAAAATCGAAACGCTTTTTTTCCATTTTAAGATTTCCAAGGGATAGAAGCGAAGCGTGTGGTATGATGGAGATGCGGAGGTTCTGCATCTGATGTAAAAGTCCAAAAAATTACTTGACAATCAAACAGTTGTTCACAAACAAACAGCTGTTTACTAAATGCAAAAACTGTCGTCTGTCAGGGCAAAATGTTAATTCATATTAGTGAGCTTTTAATGCAAATTAACGCTGTCGTCTGTCTACGCTATAAGACCGTTAATGCATTCTTAGAAATTTGATTGCTGCCAACTATTCTATTCAGTTGTATTTCGGACGATATGGCAACATTGAAAAAGTATTAACTGTGTTTTCGGAATCAGAGCAAGTATTTTGTTTTAAAAATTGCACCACCAAATTTATAGTGTCGATACTCGAACTTGATAAAAATATTGCAACAATGTTTTGTTTTCATAAATTCATTATCGTATTGTATTTTGTTCTGAAAATAAGAGCAAACTCATTTGAATTCAATACTAAAGCCCCGTATTCAGTTCTTGCGAAATTTTCGAATGAAATTTTGTTACTTACCTCAAAGCAACATTTTGTTTCGGAGAGTTACCACCTATCTCTGATCTACTTTGCGAACGCTTCATTTATAATTCCTTCACGCACTCCATTTTATTTGTATCGCATGTTGTGTTACTTTTGGTTGTTAAAATTATCGAAATGTCAAAGATCCGGTCCCATATAAGTAGAAAACAATCGTTTCCGTTCTAAACAACTTTGGCATAGCAACCCTGTAATATACTTTTGATGTGTTAACATCTATACGCGCGCCTCTAGGGCAGTAAACTATAAATTTAATACATACGCAAGTGTTAGGTTTGTAAGAGTAAATCATCGTTTGTGTGTTCGTTGCTTGGCAGTCGGTATTGAAAGTGATTATTGGGCAATTTTCATATAATTTTCCCACGCGATTTTCTCCGGAAATTCATAGCCGATTTTATTAATTTTTGGATTAAAAAGCTAGTGCGGGTTTCGACGAAGAGTTTAGGCCAAAAATTAAGGCGATCCGATATCGGCGAGCCGAGATTTAAGTGTTTTAATTTGGAGTATTAATTTGGAGTAATATTAAAAAAGTGTTTTATGTTGATCTTCGGTTTTGTCTTATCATCGTTTGTTTGTTCGTTGCTTGACCGGTATTGAAAGTGATTATTGGGCGATTTTCATATAATTTTCCCACGCGATTTTCTCCGGAAATTCATAGCCGATTTTATTAATTTTTGGATTAAAAAGCTAGTGCGGGTTTCGACGAAGAGTTTAGGCCAAAAATTAAGGCGATCCGATATCGGCGAGCCGAGATTGAAGTGTTTTAATTTGGAGTAATATTAAAAAAGTATTTTATGTTGATCTTCGGTTATATCGTACGAATATAACAATGTATGTATGTATGTACAAGTGTCTGTTGCTTTGCATTCTTTGACTTTTGTGGGAATAAACCAAAAAGTATTGAGCAAGAAAATAATGACACATGTGCTTGCACTGGGTCTTTAAATAATTTTCAGTATTAATATTATTTAACTGTAACGTCATCATATGATTGAACGCTGTTTTATATTTTCCAATGTAACATTTACGAATGTGTTCATAGAAATCGAACAAGTACCGTGTAGCAAAAAGGTGTTAACACATCGCCCGTGAGTTCGAACACTCATTGTTTTTATTTTCTTGCGAAATTTTCGCAGTGCTGAGTACTAAACAAGTGAAAAGTGAACGAAATGTGCGGTTCATGAAATATTCGTTATTTTCTATACACATACTTCTTATGGCAATGGAAATTTCATAAAAACTGAATACCGGGTTTAAATGTGAAAACTATTTAATTTTAACTAGGGGAAAGTGGCCATGTTTTTTCTCTAACCAGTAATATTAGAAAAGGTTATGGCTGCAGTTTCCAGACTATATCTCTTCTGAAAGTTCAAAAATGCTTTATGCAATTATAGTGACAAGGAATATCAAAAGCGAAAAGATAAAACATTAATAAAAACTCCATCAAGAACTTAGGTTTTTGGTACCTTATTTTTTACATACTTTTGGAACCCTGTCGGGACTAGGGGGGTTCTTTCACTAGTTAAATTAAATTGATACAGTTTTAACATTTCCCGACAGTAGGGTCAATCTCTTTAGTAAATATTAGTAGCGTCAATATATGGAAGTATTTCTTTGCTAAAGTAAAGTATTGTTGTAAATCAACAATAGGACTTAAAACAGTGCCAGAGTTTACACTATTTTCATTCATTCTTGGAACAGTTTAACTTTAATATCCTTTGATTGAAGAAACATTTTCGCCGCAACGACAAACCATAACATCAAGTCTTTCGTTTACTAAAATATCATCAAATCCAAATGGTTTTCATAATTTTTTAGAAGAATGAAAAAATGGAAATGGATTTTATAAACATTGGCACAGTATCATCAGTTCTTAAGAGATAAGATACCCATCCAGCAGCAGGAGCAGCTGCAGTTGCATTATGTAAACACAATTGATATTTCAATATTGAATGAAATCTTTTTTGATCTCAAGATGAAAATGTTCATACTGACTGCACTACATGATGTGAATGACAGGGCTGATGATGAGCATGAGGATGGGAATACTGATGATGGTGACGTTGATGGGAATGGAAATGGGAATGACGATGGCAATGGTGATGGTGATGGCGATGAAAAAACGTGCAAATGCATAAACAATACACGGGACCAACAACAGTAAGACCACTTGTCCGACAGCAGCAACAACAACAACACATAAATGACATTAATGTAAACAACTTAAGTGCAACAAAACGAAATTCATTCGTAAAGAAAAAAAGGGAAGAAATTTTTGTGACACATGAAAGAGAACAGAAAGAAATCCATAGCAACTTACACTAACATCAACAACGAGAGAATGAAAAGCGCCAAGTGTTACGGGTGGGGGGTGGTGTAATAAGTCTGGACACAATTAAAGAAAACTGTTTTTCATGAACTCGTTTTCGTTTATATCATGCTGAACAAATTGTCAAACCTGAGCTATCACTAGTGCAAGATTTCAAATGATTCTCGCAACAACATAGCCTCTGAAACTCGAAAAGGTGTGTTAGTAAATTCAGCAGAAAAGACTGCTGAAATTTTACGCAAAATGCTTTACATGTTTGGTTTAATCAACATGTATATCAAAATAACGTTATATGTTGATGAAGTTCGTGGTGTGTATTGGTTGTCTACGCCTTAAAGTATGCCTTTTCTACCACATACCAGCTTACCTCGTATGTTTTAGCAATTCGTTTCACCACCGATTAATTCGCTTAATAATCCTCCAGAAAAATCTAGAGAGATGGCGCTATTTTCCAGATGGTTCGCGAATCTGCTTATATCGCAGATTGGGAGCTGAACTTGAAAAGTACTTATATAGTAAATAGCTGAAGTGCGACGAAATTGAGGTCAGCCCCATCTGGGCAATAGTGTGTTAGTGTCAAGTTATATTAAATAGTGTTAAGTTGTACTGTAAAATTAAATATAAAGAAACCTTTTGCACTAATCGTAATCGTATTGATGAAAAATAAAACAGGCACCAAAACGGCATAGATAATTCGAAACACTACACGCTGAAAAAAACGGCCTCTAACATATTCTCCCAAACATATTCTGCAGGAACCATGTATATGTTCATTCATATGTATGCAAGTCCCAAACACACTTGTATTTAAATGCAAACTGTAGCACGTTTACTGGCAAACATGTATGCTTTTACATGGTCACACATACGTTCTTCATTCGAAACATAAATATACTTACGTGGAAGCTTTCGCGTGTTCCCCAAACCTCCTTATACACATTCACGCACATTCAGGAATATTTATGAATCACTGACAGAGAATAATGCAAAACTGCCGATCAACACGATATAGACTCTCTCGTTGTTCCTCATTTATTCTCTTGCTCTCGAGAGAGCATAGACAGTGCAACAAACACAGCCATATTTGCATCACAAATGCATATATATTTGGGACGCAAACACATATATTATATAATTAATCATTGTGTCTCAAATATGTAATATTGAATAGCAAACATAATGTGTGTGCATACAAATATATTATATTTGTAACGAGCTCCAAACACACGTTATATTTGCATCCACACAACAATAAACGACAGATTTTTTAGTGTGTATAACATTTTTGGCTAGAACTGAAACAGCTATACGGGTTGCTAGGAATCATGAGAAAGCATTTGCAAAACTTCTTCTTTTAAAAAAAACTGTATATCTATCTCTGTTCATAGCGATATAGATTATCTTAAGCTTGAATAATAAAATAAAAAGTTTTTCAGGGATGATTTTTATTTATTTATTCGGCCTTTTTATTGGTACTTTTTTATTTTAATATTCAAGCTCAAGACCATTCTATATCACTATTAATAGAGATATAGTGTTTCTAACAGAAATTTTGCAAAATGCATTCTTATAATTGCTTTCAAACCGTATAGCTATTTCAGATCTAGTCCCAAATCGGCATCAGCGGTTGTTTGGAATCAAATCATCAAACTCAATTGAGAATTTCCAACTATGCAAGTGTTCGAAAATAACGGAAGCAAAACAAACAAGAAAACATTTGCAAAAACTTTTTCATCCCTGATGAAGTGTTTTCATTAATTATAGGAAACGTTGATCTGTTGGCTCTTGAGAAATTAAAAATGATATTCCAAAAATTAGTAAAAGGTGTTCGCTGGAGTTGCTTGTAAATATATCTTCACCTGTTGAAAAAGAGCTACTCGTTGAAATTCATGCTAACTTTTTAATTTCTTCTAATCTAATGCATTTCAGATTTTGTTTAATTCATGTTTAAAAAATAACAAAATTTGATCCCCACAATTGATTGCAAGAATATAACTTACGAAACTGTTAAAGACCGTAGGTTCTACACGCTGAAAAATAGCGGCCCCAGCAACATATTTCAGGAACTATGTACATGTTTGCGAGCATTGTTTTCGTGAATTGAAGATCTGCTGCTTTTTTTCTTTAGAGTCTGTCACGTTTTTGTTTTCATCAATTTTACACAATTAAATCCAAATTTGGGTCACAAATACAGATATTATAACATAGCAATCATTGTCTCCCAAACATGATATATTTAATAGCAAACGCATTGTGTTTGGGCACAAGTATACTATATTTGCGATAATCTACAAACACGCTATATTTGCACCCAAATAACAAAAAAGGAAAATTGTTCAGAATCGAAAATAAGTTTCACCCCTTATACAACCCACCCTCGTAGAGGGCAGAAAAGTGCTTGGAAAATGGGGAAAAACTTTAAATACACTTCATAACATTTTCAACTAAATGGACGTTTAAGAAGGCAGCTTGAAAAAAGGAGCACAATGACAGCAACAAACAAGAAAAACACTTAACATAAAAACGCAAAAAGACTGTTTCTTTTTCTAACACTTCGTCCGGCCCCCCCCCCCCATGGTTTCTTCAGCCCTCTGCTTTGTCCCTTAATGTCTGATAACAATTGATGAAACGAACCGAAGAATAACAACAAGAAGCAAAGAAGAAAAATATCCTTTACTTTTTTACACCCGGCAAAGTTTTGGATCAAAACTCAAGAATGGAAATTTGTACTGCACTAGTTTCCATTTGTCTTCTTTACATTTTCCGCCTCAACAAAGTCGCTGGAGAGTTGCTGAACAAACTTTGATGAATTTAGGGAATTTCTATGATATCCGTTAGCTTCATCTATCCTTCCCTCCACGGCTGCCAATAAAAGGGACTCCAAAATACATATTTGCATTTTCCTTATAAATTGATATACTCCCAGGAAAGGATATACCAATCAATTCGACAAAAACATGTTTAAACAAAATATTATATACAACAAATTCCCACGACAATCCAGCCACAAAGAAGGTTTATCAACGTTAAGCTCAAATGTTTATCCAGGCAGTCAATGAAAACATCAGTAATTCCTTTCATTAAGATAATAACTAATTTGATTAAATGTCCAACGAATGAACCCCGTCAACACTAAATCAACAACAAAAGAGGCCACAATCTGATAAATAATTAGAAACCGCGCGCGAGTTAATGTCGTTAATAGATATAAACTATAATTTTCAGTTTCAACCCCCTGACAACAAATAACAACAACTCAACATGACACCGCCACCCCTTTGGCCCATAACAAACAAAAGAAACAGACAGACGGATGGAAGGACATTAGTCAAAAGACTGTTGGAAAATGTTTGATATATTAAATAAACAAATTAATGCAATCAAATAGAGAATAATCGAGATTTATTAACATTTTAACGAAGAGGAATCTCTGCTAAGCTAATTAATGAAAGGAAAATCGAATGCCCTCGCATATCCTTTCTTGCTGTTACTCGTCCCTCCTATACTTTATGAGCAAATGAATGCTCATTCGCTGTGTTATTTAATATTGTTCAAAGTGTCAGTTAATTTGACAGCTTGAAATGTTTGTTTGTGTGAAGGAAAAGCAAAAAACAGAAATCGAGGAGACAGAGAGAAAAATTATCGTTAGTTGTAGTAGCATTGACCTTACCACAAAGCCTTAAAGCCAACATTATTGACACATTCCAGCCGAAAAAGAAAACACAATTCAACACCCTCGGAATTTGTGGAGGGGGAGGAGAGGTTTGGTTTTTACAATCGCATTCCCTTGCAGCGTTTCGGATATTCTCGAATTGACCTTTTATCATGAAGACAAATGGAAAGCAGGCGAGGAAAAAAGGAGCGTACTTTTTTCACGGCGATAAAAACCCTCTTCAAACTATATTACGGCTAGTACGTAGTTGCAGGTATTGGAAACCTTGTTGTGGCATTATGGGCTAGACAAGAGAATGGAATGCAAATTGGACAAATTAACTAATGTTCATCATGTCAGAAGAATCCACTGCGTTTTAAATTATACACGCTGCAAAATATATTGTTTGGATGCAAATATAACGTGTTTGTAGCTTGTGACAAAATTAGTATGCTTGTGTCCACACACATTGTGTTTGCTATTGAATATAACATGTTTGGGACAAACGAAAGTAGGTTATAATACATGTATTTGTGACCCAAATGTGGCTTTTTTTGCTGAAAACTGCTGAAAACTAAAACGAGACAGACAATAAAGAAACAAAAAGCAGCAGATCTTCACTTCACGAAAACAATGCTTGGCAAACATGTACATGGTTCCTGCAATATCTTGCTGGGCACGTTATTTTTCAGCGTTGAGCATTTTGTATTAAATGTAGACCAACACTCAGGGGATGCATTCCATATATGCAGTGCATTGCTTTGATTACAGGAAATAAGGGTCACTACACACTGAAAAATTTGTCTTGTTTTGTTGTTTGGATCCAAATATATAATGTGTTTGTAGCTAGTCGCAAATATGGTATACTTGTATCCAAACACATAATGTTACATCTTGGTGACTCAAAGATTAATATGTTACAATATATATTTTTGTGGCCCAAATATGACTTTGTTTGTCGAAAACTTTGTTTGTTGAAGGCGAAAATATGGCAGAAAATAAAGAAACAGTATAGCAGCAGATCTTCACTTCATGAAAACAACGCGTAAGTATATGGATTTTCTGAACATATATATGGTTCCTGCATGAGAGAAGTGAACAGTATTTGTTGATTACAAAAAAGTATATTTTCCCATTAAATCCCATGAAGTAACGGGGGAGGGCTTTTCACAACCAGTAGGCTGTGCGCTTCATCGGCGTGAAGAAAACAGAAGAAAAAAAGCAGAAGATTTCAATCGAGCAGAATTTCAATTCCATTCCGTTCCAGACTAAATTGTAACAAAATCAAATTAGAAACAAATGAAATGACACAAAAACAGAAGATTTTTATCGGCGTGAAGAAAACAGAAGAAAAAAAGCAGAAGATTTCAATCGAGCAGAATTTCATTTCCATTCCGTTCCAGACTAAATTGTAACAAAATCAAATTAGAAACAAATGAAATGGCACAAAAACAGAAGATTTTTGATGGAATGAGAACAAAAAGCAGAAGATTTTACAAAATGTAAACAAACAAAATTGTTACCAAAAGAAAAATATTTTCTAAAATTGTTTTCATCGCTAATATAAATTAACAAATATAAAATGTGAAATGATTTGTTGATAATATGAAGAAAATAAAGTATTATATTGAAATTAAATAAAAAATTGTTTTGCTAAATGAATATTGGCAAATTTTAGGTTAATTATTTTGTTCTGCAACACGAAACAAAAGATTGTGTAGCCCTTCGGAATACAAGAATCCACTCCGGAGACACGTACAAATCGAGTGCTTTGTTGGTCATTAGCCAGAAAATAAAATTGTGTGAGCTTATAGGGTGAGAAAGTGTAAAACATCTTCATAAGAGTGGCCAAAAAATGCACTTGCATTTCCGGCCACCAGCAGCGAACACCACATTGTGCGTTCACTCCGAGTATAAGGATCTCCTCGGGAGACATGTACAAATCGATTGGTATATGTCTCATTATCCAGAAATTAAATTTGCGTGAGTTATAGGGTGAACAGTTTTGAAAAAGTGTGAAATATTTTCATATGTGTGGCCAAAATACGCATTTACATTTTCGGTCACCAGAAGCAAAAAAAAGATTGTGTACTAACTCCGAGTATAAAGATCTCTTCCGGAGACATGTACAAATCGATTGGTATATGTCTCATTATCCAGAAATTAAATTTGCGTGAGCTATAGGGTGAACAGTTTTGAAAAAGTGTGAAATATTTTCATATGTGTGGCCAAAATACGCATTTACATTTTCGGTCACCAGAAGCAAAAAAAAGATTGTGTACTAACTCCGAGTATAAGGATCTCTTTCGGAGACATGTACAAATCGATTGGTATATGTCTCATTATCCAGAAATTAAATTTGCGTGAGCTATAGGGTGAACAGTTTTGAAAAAGTGTGAAATATTTTCATATGTGTGGCGAAAATACGCATTTAAATTTTCGGTCACCAGAAGCAAACAAACGATTGTGTACTAACTCCGAGTATAAGGATCTCCTCCGAAGACATGTACAAATCGATTGGTATATGTGTCATTATCCAGAAATTAAATTTGCGTGAGCTATAGGGTTGATAAATTTCAAAAATTTTCATGTAAAAATTACAAAAATCAACAAACGCATTTTCATTCATTAACACGAAACCAAATGGTGTCTGTCCAAACCCAGTATACAGTCTCTTCTGAAAATATGGACGAATCGATTGCCATGTTAGTCATTTTCCAAAAAATAGGATTTTCGAAGCTATAGGGTGGACAAACTTCAAAAATCTGCATATGAAAATTACAAAAATCAACAAACGCATTTTTTGGAAAATGACCAACATGGCAATCGATTCACCCATATTTCCGGAAGAGACCATATAATGGGTTTGGACAGATACCATTTGGTTTCGTGTTAATGAATGAAAATGCGTTTGTTGATTTTTGTAATTTCATATACAGATTTTTGAACGTTGTACACCCTATAGCTTCGAAAATCCTATTTTTGGGAAAATGACCAACATGGCAATCGATTCGTCCATATTTTCAGAAGAGACTGTATAATGGGTTTGGACAGACACCATTTGGTTTCGTGTTAATGAATGAAAATGCGTTTGTTGATTTTTGTAATTTTTACATGAAAATTTTTGAAATTTGTCAACCCTATAGCTCACCCAAATTTAATTTCTGGATAATGAGACATATACCAATCGATTTGTACATATCTCCAGAAGAGATCCTTATACTCGGAGTTAGTACACAATCTTTTGTTTGCTTCTGGTGACCGAAAGTGTAAATGCGTATTTTGGCCACACATATGAAAATATTTCACACTTTTTCAAAACTGTTCACCCTATAGCTCACGCAAATTTAATTTCTGGATAATGAGACATATACCAATCGATTTGTACATGTCTCCGAAAGAGATCCTTATACTCGGAGTTAGTACACAATCTTTTTTTTGCTTCTGGTGGCCGAAAATGTAAATGCGTATTTTGGCCACACATATGAAAATATTTCACACTTTTTCAAAACTGTTCACCCTATAACTCACGCAAATTTAATTTCTGGATAATGAGACATATACCAATCGATTTGTACATATCTCCAGAAGAGATCCTTATACTCGGAGTTAGTACACAATCTTTTGTTTGCTTCTGGTGACCGAAAGTGTAAATGCGTATTTTGGCCACACATATGAAAATATTTCACACTTTTTCAAAACTGTTCACCCTATAGCTCACGCAAATTTAATTTCTGGATAATGAGACATATACCAATCGATTTGTACATGTCTCCGAAAGAGATCCTTATACTCGGAGTTAGTACACAATCTTTTTTTTGCTTCTGGTGGCCGAAAATGTAAATGCGTATTTTGGCCACACATATGAAAATATTTCACACTTTTTCAAAACTGTTCACCCTATAACTCACGCAAATTTAATTTCTGGATAATGAGACATATACCAATCGATTTGTACATGTCTCCCGAGGAGATCCTTATACTCGGAGTGAACGCACAATGTGGTGTTCGCTGCTGGTGGCCGGAAATGCAAGTGCATTTTTTGGCCACTCTTATGAAGATGTTTTACACTTTCTCACCCTATAAGCTCACACAATTTTATTTTCTGGCTAATGACCAACAAATCACTCCATTTGTACGTGTCTCCGGAGTGGATTCTTGTATTCCGAAGGGCTACACAATCTTTTGTTTCGTGTTGCAGAACAAAATAATTAAACTAAAATTTGCCAATATTCATTTAACAAAACAATTTTTTATTTAATTTCAATATAATACTTTATTTTCTTCATATTATCAACAAATCATTTCACATTTTATATTTGTTAATTTATATTAGCGATGAAAACAATTTTAGAAAATATTTTTCTTCTGCTAACAATTTTGTTTGTTTACATTTTACAAAATCTTCTGCTTTTTGTTCTCATTCCATCAAAAATCTTCTGTTTTTGTGTCATTTCATTTGTTTCTAATTTGATTTTGTTACAATTTGGTCTGGAACGGAATGGAATGAAATTCTGCTCGATGGAAATCTTCTGCTGTTTTTCTTCTGTTTTCTTCACAGGCGTGTGCGCTTCCTAGTTTTACACTTATTTTTTACATCTACAGTTATACTGCGGTTCCGAACGGCATTTTGGGAAGGTTTTTCATCGAAGTGACCGAGGCCGAAACAAATATAAGGCCAAGAGAGGAGAGACTGGACCCACGTACTCATGTACATGGTGGCGCGCGAATCGTGCTACAAAAACAAAACGTAATAGCTTTTGTTCTGTGTGAGTAATAGGCATATTTTTTTAATTATTTTGCAAGTTACTATTTGGATTTAGTAAAGTGACTTCTTGGGTCCAAAGGGAATTTAGGTAGGAGTTTGACGGCATTCCCCCGAGTATATGAACCATTATGAGGTCTGTAAACATCGCACAAAAACCGTACCATCGACATATCCCTATAATCGGGCTCAAGACACAATCGCGGCATCGTCAATTTAGTCAAATCCAAGCGTTTCGACTCGAAACTTATCGTCGCAAATTGGACCTAGAAGACGGCCGTTACAAATTCATGATGACTTAAACTTGCTTCCGTACAAAGTCAAAACTACAAGCAAGATAGAACCCTCTGGATTTGCCTTTTCGCCTGGAATTGTGCCTAAAAACTATTGAAATGACCGAAGAAGACAACAACTTGATAAATTACTTGTTTATGTCTCATGAGGCCCATATTGAACTCAACGGCAGTATAAACAAGCAAAATTGCCAAATATCGAGTGAATCCAGAAGTACTCCATGAGGCGGAACCACACCCAGAACGAGTCGCGTTGTGCTGCACAGTTTCGTCAAGGGGCTTTGTGGAGTAATACTTCTTTGATGAAAACGGCGTAACAGTAACTGCCAATGGGGACTATAACTTAACCATGTTGAGGGAGTTTTTTACCCAGAACTGCGCCGAAGACGTATCCGTTTCAACAGCATTTGGTTCCAGCAAGATGGAGTAACATCACACATAACAGGACTGGATATGGCGGACCTCCAACGAAAATTCTCAAACAAAATAATATCCAGAAACTCCACTTTCCGCCGGCCACCAAGGTCACCTGACATGACTACACCAGACTTGCTTTTTGATCGGTCATGCTAGGCAAGAGGTGTATAAAGCGAAACCAAGGGACTTGACTGAAGTGAAGCAGTCCATTAAAACAATAATTGAGGCGGTCCCCCCGACTTCAACACATCTGGTGTCGCCTTTGATCAGCCGTCGCATGTGCGTGTATGAGCTTGGTGGTCATTTACGGTCTACCAACTTCAAAAAAATTTATTATTTAAAATAAAATATAATTTTCTATACTATAAAAAATAAATAAATAAAATACATTGATCAAAAAAAAAGTTACTTGAATTTCTAATTGTTGCACAATTGGTGTGCCACCCTGTATAATTGTCCCCATATATTACCAACTCTTGTCTTGTGGTCGTCGGTGGTGCAATGGTAGTTTGCGCGGCTCTTGTACAAGAGAACGTGGATTTTATCTCTGCTCTGACCACCTTGCATTTCTTTCGACGACGGTCGCCTTACTTAGTGATGGCGACACTATCGAGTACTTAGTAATAGAGAAGATTCTCAAAATACCGTTTGGAACGGGTGTAAAACTGTAGGTCCAAAACATAGAGTGATCAATTAGAAAGCTCACTGGTTGTGAGAAGCTCTCCCAATCCCTGTATTGGATGTACTGGGAAACGGGTTATTTTTGCCATAAACATCAACAAAATATTTGCCCACGAGAGACAGAGAAAGAGGAGAGAACCCCCGACCGCAACTGCAATTAGTCACAATGTGAACAAGGCGTTCACTGGCCTTGAACGTTAAGGGGTAGACGAGAAGTGTTACAAACTTCGAAAGGATCGCCCGCTAACGTGATTTCAAATCCCTGTTTAGACTGCTTAAATTTTTTCTAATTGCAGAAAAACCCTTATCTATTTAGTCCAAAGGATCAAAACATATATAATGAATTTAATATTTAAAATCACTCCACTCTACTTCTCAGTTATCCCAATATAACTGTGTTAATATAAATTTGGATTGAAAATAGTAAAGACACAAACCAATTTATTTAACATAGCTCTGTTATGTATTGTACAGACCTCGTAAACGGGTTTAGCACAAGTATTAAAAATAGAAATGCAGTCAAATCATCTAAGGTAGCTATTAACAGATTTGGTTCATGGAATGTTAGTATTTTAGTTGTCAGAAGATTAATATTGTCAAAAGATCTTATACAGATAACCTCAAATTCTAAAACTCGAAAGGTCTTCCGAAATTTCTAGTTTGCAAAATTGGATGAAATTCCTTAAAGACCTCGCGACTAGCACATACAGGGTGATTCAATTGTAATGCATATGTTTGACAGCAACTATTTGTGAATTCGCGCATCCAGTGATTGTTACGTGCATCCTGTGTTGCCAGAGGTGTCGTGGTGGACATTTAACGGATATTGTGTTTCATACTTAATTGCCATTGAATAAAAAAAGTCATTTCGAAAAATATTGGTGTGTTTTATTTATAAAAGAAAATCTGGTTCGTGGATAATTCTTCGATTTGGGGCAATATTGATTAATATTGAAAAATTTTGTAAATTTATTGAACAGAACTATTTGGAACTTCGTTTGTTGCTATGGTTTATGTGACGAATATATTATAAGTAATTTCAGAATTCTTAATTCTCCAGTTATACATTGATTTATTCCATATAAAATGCAAGTTCCAAATTTTATAGATGGATGTAATTTCATTCATCTACAAACATTAGAAAACAGAAGAAATATTCATCTTCCCACACACATTCACAGCCTAAATTCAGGGTCAGTAGACTGTTGTTTGTTATTATCTAAAATAAATTGTCATGCTCCGGTTAAATCACTAACACCCCAATTATATTTTTATTCATAATATTACACACTGAAAAATCTGTATTTTTTGGCAGTTTGGATGCAAATATAACGTGTGTTTGCAGTTTGTCGCAAATATAGTATACTTTTGTCCAAACACATTGTGTTTGCTATACAATATTACATGTTGAAGGCACATTGATGAAAATGCTATAATATAAGTGTTTGTGATCTAAACATATCTGTGCTTGTGATACAAATACAGCTGCGTTTGTTGAATTGCTTATGCTCTCTCGAGAGCAAGAGAATTAAAGATGGTCACCTAGAGATTATTCATAGTTTATCTTGTAAGTATGTAACAAAATTTTTGCATTATTCTTTCAATCAGTAAGCGTGTTTTGGTTACACCGCTTGCTTATATATTCGCTTGTTTTGTATGAAGCACTTAGCGAAGACTTAGCGAGAACTTAGCGACGAGATTCATTTTCGCTAAGTTTAAAACAAACAAATGTTGACATCTTTTACCGTTTTTAACCATTTTTCATATTTTTGAACAAAATTACTTCTCGCTAAAAAGCCGTTTTCTTTGCAACTTAGCAAGCGATAATCGCTTGTTTGTAACCAAAACACGATTAGTGATTCATAAATATTCCTAAATGTGTGAAATGAGCACCTGTTTCCATGTTAGAATATGAAGGTTTGGAAGCAAAAACGCGAATGCTTCCACGTAAGTATATGGATGTCTGGTATGAAGCACGCCTATGTTTCCACATAAAAGCATACATGTTTGCCAGTAAACATGCTAATGTTTGCGTTTCATACAGAAATCGTCGTATCATACGAAAATCGTCTTTCAAACCTCTCGTAACTTTTTATGAATAAGGCCGTAATAATATAACACGTTAACACAGCTCTGCCAACGCCGTAATAGTTCTCTGTTAAATGCATTGGTTTGTGTATTTCCTATTTTGTGTAAGAATTTATCTTAACCCTCACAACGATTTGAATCTTCCGCTGCATCAGTGTAATTTTGATTCGCCCTTAAGGTTTGCCACCACCGTCCATGATAGCCCTTACTGGCATTGAAGTTCACTTTCCGTTGGTCGCTTGGTATTTTTTCGGATAATATTTATTGAAAAGGGTGTCTCCGGGCCCCCCTCACTCTCGGCTTCTACATCTGCACTGGGTTTTGTCTATCTTCCTCAGAAATTCTTCCTTAACAGTTGGTGCTCGTATGTTTATGCCATTCACAAATTGGCCTAATTTGACTTTTGTAACGTCGTTGTCGTTTAATGTTTTGAGCATTATTGTTTGGCATCCATACCACTTCCTTCTAATAGATACTACTCCCCCGCTTCCCGTAATTCTATAGAAACCTGATTGTTGTTGTCTCTAAAACTGTGATTGTTGATGGTGTTGTAGTTGTTGCTGTTGCTGCTGCTGCTGTTGGTTGTCATTCGATAAGTACGTTATTATTTCAAACTGTCATTGTGCGGATATAAACGTTTATCTGGCCGTTTGAAGTTGAATACGGACCGACGAGCATAAGAGACATGTTTTTGATTGTTGCAGGGGTAGGAGAATTACAAGAAAAGAAAGGGAGGAAAGGAGTCCATATACTGTGTAGTATGTCTAAGTATACTAAAGTAATTTGTATACAAATTTATGCCGACGCCTTATGTGACAAGTACTTGACAGTTGTACATGTCAACATACGACAGAAGAAAATGAGAAAAGTAATCCAGGAATTTTTTAATAATTTCTTTTGTCACTTTTGTTTTCACTGTTTAGTGACGGGGGAATTGGAAACTTTCTGGGATTTTTGATATTTCCCAATTAAAGAGATGGAAATGAAACTTTTTCAGAAACTGAAAATGTAATTCAAAATTGTTTCTTATTTGCAAACGGATAGGTGAAGGTAACTCATTAGGAGCTTGCAGGACAGTTTAGTATAATAGAATTCGACAAATTGTAATGCAAAATTGTAAAATTATTCTTGAAATTTAAAAATGTTGCTTAAAATTTTCAATTTTATTTGAAATTTATATATACGGTTTTAAGTTGTAACCTGGTAACTGATTTTTTGCTATTTTTCAGAAGACGAAAACCCCGTAAAACCTAAGATATACGATACATTTGTAAAAAACATTTGGTTTTTTTTTTAATTTTATCTTTTTTACAAAGTTATAATGTTTTTGTAGTCCCCTGAAAATATTAAAAAAGTCAGTTACGAGGTTACAACTTTCAATTTATGCAGTTGGGATATAATTTTTAAATTGTCAGTTTTAAACTTTAAATAATGTGTTTTAAATTCCTGATAACGTTTCAATTTCTATTTTGAACTATTTATAATTCCATTCACGTACTTTAAAATGCAATTTATGTAAAGAGTGTCTCAGTAAGATTGCAGCTTTTAAATTTAGTCTAATTTTTGATGTTTTAACATCTATAGCGGCGTATAGGGACTAAATCTATCAAAGTCAGATTTTATGCTGCTGCTAAAACCAGATTTTATGCTGCTGCTAAAACCAGATTTTCTGCGACTGCGAAAGAGAATAATGACGTGTTAAACAAAAATGAGTGATCAAGAGAGCAATGAAAGAGTGGTGTGGCAGGGGTGTGGCAGGGGTGAGGCAAACGAAATTGTGTCTATAGTGTATGTATTAACATAATAATGTATGTATGTGAATGTGTCTCTTGCTGTTGGTGAACGGAGATATAAAGCATAGCCACTCAAAATTTCATTTGCAAGCGCAGTCGACGTTATGGTGACACACTAGTACGTCAGCTACTTCGCACAAAGTATGTGTGATGTTGTGTGTTTGGTTGTTTCGTTGTTGTTGCTATGGCCAAATAAATTTGATGTTCAGTATTGCCCGGTGTATACAAAAAAACTATTATTTTTTATTTTCCAATGTAACATTTACTAATGTGTTCATAGAAATCGAACAGGTACCGTGTAGCAAAAAGGTGTTAACACATCATCCGTGAGTTCGAACACTCATTGATTTTTTTTTGTAGAAGTGGCAACTCTGAAATTTGGCAGCTGTCACATATGTATGTTTATTCTGATTATTAAAAATGGAGAGCTTTACGAAAGAACAAAGCAGTATAATTGTGAAAACTTAATACAAAAATTTGGAAAGTCATGCGTACAAAATTCAGCTTTCTCAGGAGCGCAACCCAGCAGACCATGGAAAGCACCGGCAATTCGTTCAATGGGTAATGGAGCAAAGCATTTCCATCTGAATGGCTTCGGGTATACACAAAATTGGCGAATTTGGGGCTCATAAAATTCTCATGCAATCCATGAGAAATCCATAGGTCACGCGGCGTCATCGGGTCTTACTTTTTAGAAGACGAGGACGAAATTACAGTCACTGTGAACAGCATTCGTTACAGGAACAGGATAACAGAGTTCTTGTGGCCTTAAGTAGACGGCATGTATCTGGACAACATGTAGTTTCAGCATGACGGCGCCAACTGCCACACAGCGCATGAAACAATTGATTTATTTCAACAATGATTTCCAGAACAAATTATCTCAAGTAATTCCAATATCATGCGATTTCTTTGTTTGGGGTTTTGTGAAATCTGGGGTTTATGCGAATAAACCAGAAACAATTCCTGAGCTCAAATCCGAGATCCAACGCGTCATCTGTTGAGATACAGCCACATCTCTGTGAAAAAGTCATGAAAAATTTCATGAAAAGAGTAATGACCTGTCACCAGAACCGTGGGAGTCATTTGATGGATATTTAATTCCATACTTAATCGAAACATGTCTTCTTTACAGTCCAATAAAAATATCACAACTATCTCAAAAAATACGTGTTTTTATTTTAAAATTAAAAAGTGCATTCTTACTGAGACACCCTGTACATATTTCAAATTTGAATTGATGACTTATATTTTAAATATAATTTAAATATTTTCACTTCACGGTTATATTAATTGTGTTTCCAACGAGTAAAAAGGAAAAGAGTAAATGGCCGTCGATGGTGCAATGGTAGTGTTCGCGGCTATTACACATGAGAGCGTGTGTTCGATCCCTGCTCTGACCATCTCCAATTTCTGTCAATGACGCACAGTGCTTCAGAACAGATTTCCATCGGCTAAAATTAAATATTTTTTGATCCAGTAAAGACTTTTAAGATTTTTGAAACCTCAATTGTAGGTAAGTATTCAAGTGGGTTATATTTGAAAAAATATTCCAAAGTTGACTACTTTTCTTATTATTCGATTTTAAGGTTTTTTTTCTGTATCTGTAGGTTTTATCTGTAGGTTGTATGCCCGAAATTTTCCTATAACCCTATTTAGCAGATAAATCGAATTGCTGGGGGGGAATTGCATACAGGTAGTACTGAAATTTTAGACATTATAGACCTTTCAGTGTGTGTTGGTACTTAATGATCTTCCATCGATTCTAATACGCACATGTAAATTACATAATTTGGTTTGTATATATACGATTGATGATCAACCGATGGTATCACTTCAGGCACAGTAGTTAGACATCTGATGATGAACTTGTCACGGAGATCGAAACTAGTCATGCCAGTGAGTTTGTGTTGAACTGAATTGTCTATTATTTCAAAACCAACCTGACCTTGTAAGCTTGTAGTATGAATTTCTCATACATTAACTAAAAACTAACGAAATCGGTCACAAAATTCAATTGCGAAAATACTATTTTTTTTTAGAAGAATATTTTTCACGGGCTATGTGCTAACACCTTTTTGTTACACGGTACCTGTCCGATTTCTATGAACACATTAGTAAATGTTACATTGGAAAATAAAAAAAAGAATAGTTTTTGTGCTGAAGGCTGTAATATTGTTAAAACACATAAAGCAATACTTAGCTCACTGAAAAGAGAGAGCGACGGTAAAAAGTATTGAATAGTATAGAGAACTTATTGCACTCTTTTTCCGCTCTCATGAAGAGAGACTGAGTAAAAGAGCATAAACGAGTCTTATTCTCTTTATAGAATATTTCAATATAAATGCCCCATTTCGACAATGTTATTACATAAAACAATACAAAAAGCATAAATATTTCAAAAGGCATCAATGTTTCACATCAAAACTGTGAATGAACCAAGTTATGACAAAAACAGAGTAATCCGATTTGAATCATTCGACAGATGTCATACAATTCGTTCCCTGAGTTCTCTATACTATTCAATGCTCTGCGACAACGACCTGCCTGTTTGTTCGCTACCGCTACATCAATACCATCATACATATTTTCAGGCAAACTATTGTTGTACACCAACCACGTATATGATGCTAACGCTGTGTGTTGTTTGCATGTGTTCACTTTGATAGATTGCCCTACCCGTGCCTATAGATGTTAACACATCAATAAATGGTTTCCCATGACATCCCATGGAGAAATTCGGGAGTGCTTCTAACAACCAGTGAGCTGTGTGCTTTGTAACTTTATACTCACTGATTGGGACCTTAGTTATTACACCGATTCCGATCGGTATTTTGAGAAGTTTTTCATGGCGAAATACTGTGAGGTGACCGCCGCCGAAAGAAATTTATGGTGGTCAGAGCAGGGATCAAACCCAGGATCTCATGTACAAGAGGCGCGCACACTAACCATTACAACACTGACGGCTCCAAATCAGTAAGTGTAAAACTGGAAAGCGCACAGCTCTCTCATTGTGAGAAGTTCTCTCCAGTCCCTTCATGGGTAGTAATGGCAAACAATTTATTTATTTATTAAATAGACCATTAAGGGGCTTGTTAGAGATTGTCGTTTGATACCGGCGCCAATTTCTACACGGAAAAAAATCGTTACCGCGATGAGTAGCTTGATCTAGCGCAACGGTGTAAAACCGCATTCCTGTAATGAATAGTTTCGCACACCTAACAATTTTGTCGTTGCTTCAATAAATATTTACCTTGTAACTATGAATGTATACGAAAGTTCATCAAAACCTGTCCTAAGTTTAGTAAAGCTCAACAGAAGCTCAGTGACTGTAAGATAATAAGTTCCACCCCTGAAATACAGAAATGTAATGGGGTTTTCTTGCCTGAACACTTAAAAATGTGCATTTTGTTATTGTTTGGATGCAAATATAACGTGTTTGTAGCTTGTCGCAAATATAATATACTTGTGTCCAAACACATTGTGTTTGCTATTAAATCTTACATTTTGGAGACACCATGACTAATATGTTATAATATATGTTTTTGTGACCCAAATACGGCTTTGTTTGTGGAAAACTGCTGAAAATAAAAACACGAGACACAAAAAAGGAATAGAAAGGCAGCAGATCTTCAATTTAAGAAAACAATGCTTGCAAACATATACATGGTGTTTGTAATATGTTGATTCCAGCCTGTGTTGGCTGCCGTCAAGGTGAAATTTTTTCTTATGATTGCCATTTTGATAATAATAAAGGTAATAACACCTTAACACCAACTGTTATCCGCTGGATAGAAGATGGAGCAAAGTCTCTGTGCACTAAAGCAAAGTTTATGAAACCATAAGCAGAAGGAGTCAGTGCTCCACACTTCTCTATTAACTTGATTTCTTCAAATTCACACCACATGTGGCATATTAAAGCAAAAGAGCCAAGTTAACAACTAAGACCATGTGATGTACAGAGAGGATGTAGCTACAAAGTTGAGAAAAACTCTGTCTGTCTGTGATAATGTGACATAGTAATGATGACTTAAGACTAGAGACATTTTGCGCGTCTCTTAAGCTGAAAATATATGAATTTTTTTTCTACCAAGTTGACAAAAGGCATTAACATATTTTCGACTGAGACACGACAAGTAACAAATATTACAAAAAATGAAGATTGAAAAGTAGGTCGCATTTATTAAAAATGCAAAATACAAGGAATTCTCGTACTCTGGTAATAATTTACAACAAAAGAGAAATTTGAATACAATTCCACCTCTCAATTATTTAAAGACATCCACCGTTGTGTGTTCGTTGAGTTTCCACCAACATTTCGACAACAACAAATATTTTAAGGATTACAAATCCTTTTGGAACTCTTATCAAACAACAACCTTGGTGTGGCAATGCGGGGAATGCCAACGACAGACATCAACACTTAACGTCTGTTTCGAGAAGATGAATCACGGCTCGAAAGGATAACGAGTTAAAGGAATACGATTTTCCCGAAAATAATCATCTCAAAAAAAAAAATAACTGTGTGCGCTGAGAATTTTGTAACACTTCAACTTTTTCAACACTTTTCCCATTATCCTTTTCCAGCAAGGATAATCCTCTTATGCCAACTGCACTCGAGTAAATATGGATGGTAGTAATTCACAAACACACACACAAAGCTGCAATATTTACCGCCCCTAGACGTTTCTCCCCTCCCGAAATTGTTAAAGTTGGGATTACTTTTGGTATTTGGAGTACTAAATGATGATGTCAAGGATGCGAATGTTGCTGCCACCGCGCAAAGTTGTTATGATGATAATGATGCCACTGATGGTGGTGTTGATTGTCAGGAAAAAATGATGATTTTGTTTACAATTCATATGTGTTTACCAAACAAGGATTTCTTATGTCATCCTTGTTGTACTCCTTTCGACGTAAACAGGATGTGCCATAAATGTATGCGCAATGTCCTTAAAGTCAATGTAGTGAATGACAGGGGGTAATGTGGAAGAAAGTAGAAGTGGCAATATGCATTTGACAGCACAGCAAGCTGGCAACAAATTGCAGCAAAAATATTTACACACTTAAGCAATTTTACAACAACAAAGGGGTTTGGGCGAGGACAGTAACATTATAATAAACTCAATGCTACACAGCTGTAAACTAAGCACGGGTATTGCAACATTTCAAAAACTATTTAGAATGTTTGAGTAGTGTAATTGTAGTTACTCTAATGTAATTGCGAGTTGTATTTGGAGTAGGATTTTTGATTGTAAGGAAACATATTTTCGTTTTATTACTTGAACGAATTGCGAAAAGATTCAAACAAGTGGATCCTACAGTTCCACACTGGTTCACGAAGGTAATACTCTTCTTAGCTTTGTTAAGAGTTAATCATGTCGATAGGGATGTCCGTGCCTTAAAACAATATACGAGATTGACTCGTCAAAGCCTTAGGCAACTATTTTGAATGTATCATGAAATTTGTTTTTTTTTTACAAAAACTAATAAATGTTTACCAGGAACAAATGAATCATAAGCTTGAGCAATAAAATAAAAAAGTACCAGTCAAAAGGCCGAATGAATGGAATTCAGACCTGATGGATGCGCCATTTATTTGGACCGATCGTGAAAGATCAGGTTGGGCCGCTTTTTGCGACTTTAGACCTGACAAAGCTGATACCGCCCAGATCTTCAAACTATGCGAGATCTGAGAAAAAACATCCGAGAAATAGGTAGACCAATCCTTCTGTTTGTTGAGTACCACATTGAGTTGGATAGAATCACACTGAAAAATAACTGCCCTAACTAACTGCAGGAACCATGCACATGTTTGCAAGCATTGTTTTCGTGAATTGAAGATCTGCTGTTTTTTGTATCTTTTTGACACTCACAATTTTCTATTATAGGACCATATATTTTTTGCACCATTTTTCTTTCGAAGACACCCAGTGATGTTTCATTAGCATGCGATATGGCCCATGATTCTGTACCATAAAACAAGACCGTTAAGAAAGTCTGATAGAGTTTGATCTTTGCTCGAGAAGGGGTCTTATCTCTGAAGTGGTTGCTTAGCCCGAAAAAAACACCGGTTTGCAAGCACAATTCTCCGTCTGATTTCTAGGCTAATGCTATTGCTTCTGTTTACCGCAGAGCCGAGGTAAATGAATTCGTCCACTATCTCGAAATTATAATCATTTCACTCAATCGGGTGGATCGAAAACTAAACTTAATTTTTTATTGTCCTCTTGTACTGCCAAACCCGCTTTTGCTGATTCCTTCTCAATTCTCGAAACTACTGGTGTAACTTCTCGCAGATTTCGCCCAATGATGTCTAACTCATCAGCATACGCGACAAGCATGTGACTTTTGCTGCTGATAGTTTTATTCGTGTTGACTGCAGCTGTTCTCACGATGATCTCAATTAATATGTTGGTCTTGCCTGAAGTCTCGCCTCGTACTAAATGGTTCGCTTAGATCTTTAGCATTTTCTACTGAGGATTTCGTGTCGGTCAGTTTCATTTTACAAAAGCGTGTCAGTTTAGCAGGAATACCAATCTCCGACATAAATTTTTAAACTTTTCCCCGTAGCAGGGCTATTGAAGGCAGCCATATAATCTACAAAGAGGTGCTAGGTATCGAGTTGTTTTTCATGGTATTGTTACTATAATAAATAATGACACCGACTGATATTAAATCTTCAGTAATTTTTGGTAAGAGATTCATCACAGCCTTTGATAACATTATCTTCAACCTCATAATGTGGTTTATACTGACTATGATGGATATCATATCCTCAATGATAATAGGCAAGAGATTTACTTCACTAGTTACACGGCCTCTGACAAGACGACAATCGTGCGATCTCTTCAACGTCTTTAAGGAGTTGTTAGTTACAAAGACTGCACTGACGGAAATATGTAGCATCAGCAGTCACATGCTGAACTATTTTATAGGAAATGAGGTACCACACAAGGCGTAAGTCTATCCAGCAATCCCTTCAACTTCTTATTATAATTTATAGTGACACTAACTCGCCTTAAATACGCAGTAATAACGGTGTGGTATTCGCCACAACTTTAAATACCAAACAAGGCCTCGGTTTAGGAGACTGTATATCGTACGATCTTTTCGAAATCTTTATAGACATATAAGTGACGAAGGCAGCAGTGAACAAAATATATATGTCATCACCTGTAGGGTCATATGCTGAACTATTTGATAGTAAACTAATGTAGGAAAAAGTAAAACTAATGCAGACAGAAAGAAGCTAAACTATCTAGCGATCCCTTCAACATCTTAATGCCCGTAAAGGATGTTATGTCTGCAGTGATAATTGGTAAGAATTTCATGGCAATTTTTAATGCCATACAAGACCTCAGACCATGGGGAAAACTATTGTACATTCTCTTCGATATCACTAAAGTGTATCATTATCTGTAGGGTCATATGATGAACTATGAGATTGTAAATAAAGTTCCAGGGATGGCGTAAGTCAACACAGCAATCTATTCAACTTTTTCAAAAAATTGCATCCCATTACATACCGTGAAAGGTTTGGAGAGAGCTTCTCACAACCAGTGAGCTGTGCCCTTTCTAGTTTTATACTCACTGATTGGGACCTACAGTTTTATACCGGTTCCGAACGGTATTTGGAGAAGCCTTTTCATGGCTAAATACTCGATAGTGGCGCCATCACTAAGCGAGGTGACCGCTGTTGAAAGAAATGTAAGGTGGTCAAAGCAGGGAATGAACACACCTTCTCATGTGCAAGAGCCACGCATACTACCATTGCACCACCAATGGTCTCATCAACTGTTTACCATAATTTATAATTAGTATCGCCACTGACGGACATTAAATCCTCTGAATTTATAGCAGTGTTTCACCACATCTTTTAATATCACACACTGAAAGAAACTGTATTCATCAAGACGGTGATAAGTGTTCACCAATTGTATTTATGAAAGTTATGAACAATTTATTCAATTTGAAGATTTGGTGATTCTTGAATTTTTTTCAGATTCATTGAATTGATAATCATTCTTACATCATTCTTCTTCATTCGAATTGGAAAATAATTAGTGGGATCAATTCATTTGGCCGTAGTATTGAAAAATAAACTGAAAATAAAAAAAAGTTGTAGTAGAAAATAAAAAAGAACATAATGGAAAATAGTGTAATGGACAGAAAACATTATCCACCCTATGAGCATTTTTTTTGTGGTCTTATACCCTGTTCTTGTGGATTTTTTACGATTAAAAATTATCTAAAGAGTTTGGCTATTCACTAACAAACAATTAGCATCCAAATGACGACCAACAAACTGACAAATTTCCATAAAATTGATGACAACCTTACATCTAACTGACGAAACATTTACAGCAAATTGATGAAAAATTAACATCAAAATTGTGAAAAATTTACTTCAACTTGATGACAAACTTGCATCAAACTGATGTAAAATTCACACCAACTTGATGTGACAGTGTCGTAGAATAAGCGTTAACTATTGATGAAATATGGATGAAAGATTTCGTCATCAATTCAAAGAAATGTTTCGTAGGTTGGACCATGAGGAAATGTTTCGTCAAATTGATGAAGGAATTCATATATTTGATGAAGTGGACGAGGCCTCTGGCAAGGGAGTCGTCTACCGTGTGATCTCTTCAACATAAGGATGCGATCTATTCAACATCATAATGTAGTTAATAGTTACACTGACGAATGTTATATACTCAGTGATAATTATTAATAAAGTCACCGAACCTTTCAATACCCTTCAGAGCCTCAGGCAAGGGAACATACGATTATTGATATTATAAAGAATTCAAAGACGACAAGGATCATTCTGTCATGTTCAGTCCTGTAACAACACAGTTCTCGTGTAATTTTTTAAGTCATGGAAATATAACTATATACGGACAACACTACGTGGTAAAAGACCAAAAAAAAAAAAGACATGTGTCTCTGAGTTTTGCCCAAAATCATGCACTTTTTTTGAACAGGGAAAAAACTAAAACAAATCCAATTTTTTAAAGTTTTTTGCGATTTTGGCCTTGAAGATGAAGATTTTTAGATTTTGTATATGTTCTTTTTGACAAGAGCTCCAACTTTCCCTCAGAGAGTAAATCCACATTACGTACGATTTGCAAGATATGAGCCTAACAGAATGATCACTTTTTGCAAGAATGACACCGAGGCCCCAAATCTTTGGGGGCCCATAAAAAAGAAGTTCATGACTTTGGGTAAAACTGGGAGACACGGGTGTTATTTTTTTTTTTTTTTGTCTTTTATCGCTTAGTGGTTTCCGTATGTGGTTATATTTTTTCGCGTTGCACTGTGTTATCAAAAGCGGACTTGACTGTAAACTAGAGCAAAGTAAAGTTCATGTCTAAGATAAGTGACTCAGCTGATTCAGTACTGAGTGGTACTGACATGTAAAAAAGGTGGGCCGAATAAACTTAAGTATTTTTATAGTGACATTTGGAAAATTTTAATACCATTGTCATTCGGAAATTATAGAAATAATCTGAGTATTTGAAACAGTGGCATTATTGACCCACAAAATCCTGCAACATCGATATTCCAGGCAGCAAATTTAACCATTTACTTCAGTCTGAAACATAATTACAGTTAAGGCAAAAAAGTATTGAACAGCCTCCTCATTATATTTCATATATCTTCCCCTGCATATTTCCCTATTTAAAAAATGTAATTCTCCTTTCTTCTGATCCAAATTTCATATATAAAACAGAGATATAACATTTGACTCCATGTGTCGGTGCAACTGATTATTGACAGCTGTCAGTTTTTCTATAAAGGATTTCATTCATTTTTTATGGAATTCTCCTTTAAAATCATTTGTTCTTACTTCAGCTCCACATTGATTGACGTTGTCTTAAGGTCATCGATTTACTTTGCCTTTTCTTTTTCTTCGTCTTTTGATTCTGTTTCAGTTTCGTTTGCTTATATCGGAAAAGAAGAATATCGAAATGTCGAATTGATTATTTATGACAAGCGAACACGTATGGTAAATATTAACGACCTATTTGACTTTACCCGCCCGCCTAGGCCTAGTATACTCGTAAGTGTTAAAGAGAGAGACAAAAAAAGGCCTGCTAATGACAAGGATAATGATGTTCATGGTAATGGTGTAGTCGATGATGATTATGATGACGTTGAGGGCTACGCTGATTTTGTATTCAAAGTGTTGACAGCTGTTAACATATGTCAATATGACATGCAAACGAATGCATTACGTGTAAACGGTAATGATGTGTGTTCAATAATTTAGGTTATAGTTGAGGATTTTTAATTACAAATTATTAAGGATTCACTGAGCGGATATGCGAGCACGCATCCTGTAAGGATTTCCGTCAGAAATATAAACTTGTTTTAAACTGTGTAGAAAAGGTCTTATAAAATCAGGATTGTGATCATTTTCGGCATCATAATCTCTATACAAAGGATCCTGAAAATAAGGATTCCTAAAATTCCTATAAATCCTAAACTTAAGTTTGCATCTGTATTTCTAAACTTTTTTTCTAACTTGGATTCTCCCTCAATTAGCCCCTATTTTCAGTTGACTACAATTTCAATTGGCTCCAAAACAAAGCTACTTATCAGCTCGTACAATTCTTCTTTTGTTTCTATTTCCACCTCTATAAACAAATTTAGTTTTATTTCTTCCTTTAACTGGGCTTGTTTTATGCTTCATTTAACCGTAGGTCCTTGTACTTATTCATGTTCTCTCTTTAGCTTCCTTTTTGCTGAGACCAGCATGAATCCGTGTGTTGTATTCCTTCTTTCAATCTTGTACTCGCATCCGCAAATGTTGGGCTGTTGTCTATCACCATGTCTGGTTACATAACCAGCCCACAGACCATCATCATATCCGTTCGTTCGCCCTCATGTCCGTCCTTTTACATGATGCCAACTAAGGTCATCATTAGGGGGAGGCTAACAATGTGCCAGTTGGGGCTTTTCGTCTTCTTGATAGTTTTATGTTCGTTTGTTTGTTTCAGCTTTTTATTGCTTCTGTTGCAGAATTGTTGTGTTGATTTCAGATACTTGTGCGATACGGCCACTAGCAAGACTGGGCCAGGGACGGGCCATACCTGCCACATTTAAAGATCTGTCGGTGAATATGTATGCCAAAGTGTGGGAGACGGTTTATAATCTTAGTAGCTGGTTTGCTTGTTTCTGCTGCCTTTCTTTTATTGGATTTCCACAAAGTTTTTATTACATTCGTACATATTATTTTCACCTTTGTTGGACATATTATAAATATTAGTTGGTCCATGGTCACAAATTGCAGACGAAGCGAATATTACCAGCGCAGAGCATCTGAACTATAACAAAGAACTTATATATTCATTCGTAATCGCCAATGACACCATGACTGTAATGGGACCGAAGACGATAAGAATTTAAATACTTATGAATACTTTACACTTATTAAAGTTTACACAATTTACACAGAATAAAATGTAAATCAGAATCAGTATAATAATTAAGGTATCGATTAACCCCGTGTTAGACTGTTACTGCAAATGGAACAATTCGCGAAGAGAGAAATGGAGTGAAACAATCTACCATTTGAAAGAAATTGTACGATCATTCTGCGTTCCATTTACACTATTCTTGCAAGTGACAAACAAAAGTCAACAGTTAATATCAAATATATTGGGTACTTTTGGTTTGGATTGGTTTAATGGGAAGTTTTCTAGGTGGAGCCTGTGTCTTACAATAGGTAGTTTTGAACCCAATAAAAGTAAATTTTGAAAAACCAAAGTGCACGGCTGGCAAATCCATGAAATACAACCCTGTGCATGGAATTACATTTGGTAGGACACTTACTCTTATGGCCAGTTTTTCAGTCAGTGGTGATCTTCGTTTCTTAGTTAAATTGTGGTTAAACATCGATTTGTGTTTTTTACTCATTGTTTAACTATGATTTAACCACCCAATGTTGGTTGGTGAACTTATAGTCAGAACCCTATTATTTTGACAATCAAATTATTGACTGTCAAAGTGAGAAATGAAGATTGTATAAAATACATGTTTCAGATTTGCGTATTTGTAGACATACTTTGAGTTTAGATCGTTAAATTGTTGCTCCTATATAGTTTTTTAGACATTTTTGATAAAATGACTTCGATTTTATGCATCTATTTCTTATTTTACATAATTCCATTTTGTTTGTTCTCCTTTGTTGTTTTGGTATTTATCCCAAAACACACGTTTTTTCCAATAAAAATACAAGGGTTGCGATATTAGTTGACAATATGGCGACTTACATTAAATCACATCTGAAAAACAAAATGCAAAGTTAAACTCTAATTAACTTAGAATTAAGATTAAGTAATCCGATAGTTAACTACCCACTTAAAAACTGGCCATTACACTCGTACTTGTGGTTTGGTTTGTGTCTAGACTAACTGATAGGGAGAAATTTCTTGTTTAATGGGAAGTTTTCTAGGTGGAGCCTGTTTATTACATATTGTAGTTTTGAACCGAATAAAAAGTAATTTTAGAATAGCCACAGCGAAAGAAGTTTAAAAAAGTACCATGTTCTTAAATAAGTGCGTTTTCTTAAAAAAAATAAATTTTCTAAAAAAATTTACCTATTCGTATTCCTAAGCAGACTACATTTTCTGAAAAAAAAATACTTTATCTTAAAGAAGTTCCTTTGCTCAAAAAAAGTAAATTTTCTTACAAAAAGTACCTTTCTCCAAAAAACTAATTTTTTTGAATAAGTACCTTTTCTTAAAAAAGTACAATATCTTACAACAAATTGCATGTTCTTCGAAAATTGCCTTTTCTTTAAAGAGTACCTTTGATGTCAAACAAAATAACTTTTCTTGTGATAAGTACCTACTCTTAAAATTGTACCTGTTCTTGAAAAAATTATCAATTCTAAAAAAAATTCCCATTTCTGAAAAAAACTCTTCTTCAAAAAAAATACCTTCTCTTAAAAAAATTCCTTTTCTTAAAAATAAACTAATATCTATTCTTTTCTTGATAACCTTTTGCTAAAAAGAGTACCACTTTAAAAGTACCTGTTCTTAAAAAAAGTACTTCTTTGTAAAAAAATCATATTCTTATGGCTTTTTCTTACAGAAAGCACTTCTTCTTAAAAATATTACCTTTTCTCAAAACAAAAAACATTAGCTTTTAATAAAAGAAGTTCACCTCTTTAAAAAGGACCTTTTCGGGAGAATATAATACATATTCTTACAAAAAGGACCTAAAAATTTACATTTTTTCTAAATACGTTCTATGAAAAAAATTGTTCTTAAACTAAGTTTATCATTTTACAAAGAGTATCTTTTCTTAAAGATCCATTTAAATTACAGCATTTTTCAACAGGCGCCTTAGGCGTGTTGGAACTAACTAGTACATAATATACATATAGCGAAAGGAACTTCGTTCCAACCGGGTGTCCCCTGCCACTTTATGTAATTTTATTGGCGTTTTCTTTGTTTTTGCTCGTTCCATACAAAATACAACCCTGATCGTATAATTTTTTAAGCAAAATCAAGAAATGAGAAGAATCAAACACATCTAACAACATTTTGTCTGCAAATCGTTCTCCTCAATTTTACACTATTCCATCCCCTCTCACCTATTGCGAATTTTAACATATCTAACGATTACTCTAGCAGTCGAACACGGCCTTTAGTGAGTGGCCTCAACAAATTCGCAGGTCTCACAAAAAACGACAGTCTATTGTGCAATCTCTTCGAAATCATAACAGTGAGAAAAAATTTAAACGATGACCTGAACCAAAATGACGTATGAACAGAAAGTTTCAGGTTTTACTCTCGTATGAAAAGTACAGGCTTCTTGCTGGCAGAAGCCTGGAAGGGATATTATAGTTTTCTCAGAAAACGCCATATTACACTGTGCGACACCAAAAAAAATGATGGGGTTCTGTCAACGGATTCTGGTACAAAAGGCTAAAAAAATACACGTGTATCGGCGTTTTGCCAGATCTGATCAGAATTTTTTTTAGGGCGGGTCAAAGTTTCCGCCCCTCGGAACTTTCCTGCAACATATCGGCATGCAAAATTGTGTGCTCCTTACTTCTGAGGTACAAAGTATGTACAGAAGTTTTATAGAAAAAATTCAGATAAACATTTTTGTGGAAAAAATTAACCCTCTAGCCGTCACGTACGAGTATAACCATAATTTTTACTTTTTTTTTTAAAACTTGCAAAAAACTGCTTCAAAATGACGGGGGGCGTGGTTAAAATGTTCTACAAAAATTATCGCCATAAACTTTCTCTATACATGTCTGAACACTCGAAAACACAAATCTTAGCCCAAGCGAGCAAAATTGTAACAGGTTTCCCATAATGGAAGCGTAAAACTTTAATTTAATCTAATAAACTATAATTATTTAATTACATTTAGAAGTAAACCACGGTTTTGAATTTTACTTTGATGTGGACTCTTTCATAATGAACACTTAAATGTATAACAATTATAAATATATGTTTAAATGAGCGTAATATGTAAACAAACCCCAATGTTACACTTACACACTCTCCTCAATGTTACAATATTGCACTCTCTTCAATTCTTTAAAGATCAAAAATGTCGAATGTAATTGCTTATTATTATTGTCCTCGAATTGATCAAAAAAGAGGCATCTAAAGTCTTTGAAATCATAGAGTTATTATAAACTAATAATTCTGTCTAATGACGATCCAGAGAATATACCGGAAGAGAGATATTAAAATTTCAACTGCTCCTGGATGCCTCAGAAAGATTGACGCTCGCACTTGTCGTCATTTGGCAAAATTAGTGAGAAGTGACAATGCAATTTAATCCCAGCTGCGGCACTAAAAACGTTAAATATTTACGCCAGTGTGTGAACTGCTCGTCGAAGTCTCAAAAGATTGGGTAGTAAGGCTGCAGAGAAGAAAAAGGAACCATTTTCAGAAACCAATTCGACACGTTTTAAATAACAGAAATACAATTTCGCCTTGTATTTAAAGTTATATGGTCGGTTGAGTCTAAAATCAATCGATGTGAGTCCGATGGCTGTACTTGGTACTGGAACAAAGATCCACCTCGAATGCAATAACACGAAACATGAAATGTGGATCCATAATGGTATGTGGATTTACTACTAAGAATGGAGTAGGTTCTCTGGATAAAATTGAAGGTATTATTAAAAAAGGATAATATATTTCAAATTTGCAAAATCATTTACCAGAATCATTTAAAAAAAATCATTTACCAGAACCATTTAAAAAAAAAACGCGTCTTGCTACTGAAAAAGTGATTTTTCAGCCTGACAACGACCCATAACATTCGGGCAAAATAGTTATACACTGGTTAAACAGTCAACAATTTAGAACTTTAAAATGGCCAGTGCACTCAGTGGACTTAATACTCATCGAATATTTTTGGAGTTACATAAAATATCAGCATGCCAAGTACCCAGATGCTCCAAAAAGGGGTAAAGTAGTTGTGGGATAAAGTAAAATAAACTTGGGATGCAATTCTAGTGGAAATGACGGCAAAATTTTGCAACAGCATGCCTCGATGTATATAAGCTCTTAAGAAAGTCAAAGGCTACTGGACATAATATTGAATCAGAGGACAAATAAATTAGGATAAAACCAGAGTGCAAAATTAGAAAGGCCTTTACAAATACTTTCGCAGGAGGGGCAATTTCTTTCGATAGTCCTTTAAAATTTATAAGTTTCTCTTCTATATATTTTCTCCGAGCGGCGGAAAATAATATTTCATTATACACAACGTATTTCAATACGTTAACATAGTTATGTTAACGCCATAACTGACGTATGTCAACTGTAGGGGTTTGTGTCTTTGCTAGTTAGATCCTGAATCTTTCTTCACTCTCATAATATGTATTATGTACTACGTAGTTCCAGCACGTCTAAGGCGCCCGTTTAAAAATACGATAATTTTAATGGATCTTTAAGAAAATATACTTTTTGAAAAATGATAAACTTTTTTTAATAAATTTTTTTTTTTATAGAATGTATTTTTTTTTTTAAAAGTATATTTTTAGGTCCTTATTGTAAGAATACGTATTATATTTTCCCGAAAAGGTCCTTTACCTCTTTATTAAAATATAATGCTTTTTTAAGAAACTATGGTACTATTTTTAAGAAGAAGTACTTTCTGTAAGAAAAGTATAATTTTTTTTACACAGAAGTACTTTTTTTAGAATAGGTACTTTTTAAAGAAGTGGTACTCTTATTGGGAAAACGTAACTTTCTTACGAAAACGTAGTTATTTTCAGGAAGGCTACTTATCTCTACAAAAGAAAAGGTTTATTTTATTTTTAAGAAAACGTACTTTTAAGAAAAGGAATTTTTGTGAGAAAAGGCTTTTTTTTGGTTGAAGAAAATGTTTTTTAAATGGGAATTTTTTTTAGATTTCGTCACCTTTTTCAAGAATAGTCACATTTAAGAGTAGGTACTTCTCTCAAGAAAAGTTATTTTGTTTCACAATAAAGGTACTCTTTAAGGAAAAGTAGTTTTTTAAGAGAAGGAAATTTGTTGTAAAGAAATGAACTTTTTAAGTAACGGTACTTATTTAAAAAAAAAATACTGTTTTTAAGAAAATGTAGTTTTTGTAAGAATATTAATTTTTTTAAGCAAAGGTACTTCTTTAAGATAAATTATTTTTTTTAGAAAACGTACTTTGTCTTAGAATATGAATAGGCATTTTTTTTTCAAAAATATACTTTTTTTTAAGAAAAGTCACTTATTTGAGAAAGTGTTCTTTTTTTAAACTTCTTTCTCTTTGGCTTTTCTAAATGTACTTTTTATTGGGTTCAAAACTACAATATATACTAAATATTGGTTACTGGCTCCACCTAGAAAACTTCCCATTAAACAAGAAATTCCCCAACATATGATAGTCTAGACACAAACCAAAGCAAAAGTACCGAATATAGTTGATAATACTGGGTCGTAGCATAATAGTGTTACAAAAAAGTGTTAAAAACAAGCTGTTTGTTACATTTAGCCCCCATCCCGCAATATGCGATAAGGAACTTTATTCCAACTGTAGGTCCCAATAACTGAGTATATTGTAGAACTTAAAAGAATTTCAAACCAGATGTGGACCAGATATCTCTGCGATATATTTTAAAAATTATCACAATTTCTGATAATTTGTTTTCAAAATTTCGCCAGCTGTTACTTAGGAATTCGATTGGATGTCTGAAAGATTTATCGGTAAACAAATTAACATTCAAAATTTCCTCCGACGACTTTTTACGCTACAGTGTATATACATTTATCGTATCGATATCTGGCAGTAATTCGTTCCGGATTTGGGTGGTTTTACAGAATACCTTAGCAACGTGTTTACAATTTCGGTGCATTTTTGTTTGCTGGGATGCTACTAACATTTCGCTAAGGAACTTCATGGTTAACTGCTTGAATTTTCAGACGTTTAAATGGAAAGCATATTATTTGTCCAATTGCAAAGTACAGTAGCCTAGTTTATGATGACAAGTTAAAGACGGTGGCCACATCCAGAGATCTAATTGTCTGAAATGAGGTTATAGCAACCATAAATTCGGCTGCTGTCACAGAATTCCGGTTGCTATAACCGAATTGAGGTTGTCACGACCGAACTTGGTACCCGCAAATGAAATTCGGTTGAAGCAACTTCGTTTCGTAATTGAATTGGTTGTGACAACTGAATCTTCAATTACATTCTTTCTGTCAACAAAATTTTCTGAAATTTCGGTTGGAACAACCGAATTTAGTATTGATTAGGATGCAACAAGCGAAATTGGTACCAAATTCTGTTGGAGTAACCAAATGTGGCTTCTATTCAGATGCAACAACCGAATTTGTCATCAATTCGGTTGTAACTATCGAATTTGGTATCAATTCGTTTGTGATAACCGAAGTTAGCCTTAAGTCGGTTGCAACGATCGAATTTGGCAGCAATTCTGTTGGTTTAACCGAATTTCTATTGAAAAATATTGTAAACACGTCTTTTTCCAGAAAGTGTTCAATCAAATATCAATCGCCTGCATATATAAATCGGTTTAGGTAAATTGACAGGTACTACACGTCAGACTTGGTGCGGTGGCTCATCATGTCCGGGACTGCAAAAGAGGCCGGAAGTATATCAAATGTGTTACCGTAAAGATTTGTCTATATAATTGACTTTTTATTCTCGGTTTGTTATTTTTTATGAGAATTCCGGAAAATAAATCATCAGCTAATAAATACCAAAAAAAAAAACAAAACTTCATTTGTAACACAATTTAAATTCGATTGCAACAACCTCTAATTCCGCTGTGCCAACATCTAGTGAGGTTGCGATAACCTCTAATGAGGTTGTGTCAACCTTCAATGAGGTTGCGACAAACTCTAATGAGGTTGCGACAACCTCCAATGAGGTTGTGTCAACCTGCAATGAGGTTGTGTCAACCTCCAATGAGGTTGTGTCAACCTCCAATGATTCTGGCAACATCTAATGGGGTTGTGTCAGACTCTAATGAGGTTGCGACAAATTCTAATGAGGTTGTGTCAACCTCTAGTAAGTTGTGTCAACCTCTAGTTTCCGTTGCGGCTAATTCGGTTGTATCAACTGATTTTTTCTGTGAGTGCAGAATCTTCTTATTTTCATTCTGTCTGGCAGTTTGTTTTACATTAAAAATACTCTATTATCGATTTAAAGGCAAAAACCATTTTTAAATTCCTATTAAGTTTTTCATCTCATTTCGTGCGTTCTTTTTGTTTAAGCTGAAGATGCATATCTCATAAAAAAGACTTTCGTTCATTCCATTTTCTCAATGTTTCTTTTTGTTTTCTATGAATATTTGTGGTTACGACAAATTTACGACTTCCGTTTTTCATTAAACGTCCCAACACTGAGAAAAAGAGAGATGAAGGAAAACTCCTGAAACCTAACCAAGTTGCCAACATACATATCTGGCACAACGTATGTGCACGGCAGGAGACATTAGATCCAGTGGCATTGGAATCTTAGTGGTAGGTCGGTGTCTTCCCGGTCGGCTCTGGCTGCGTCATAAAGTATACTTAGCATAGATCACATTACAAAACTTGGAGATATGTATTATGTCTAGTTGTACCATATGGTAGTGTGCCTCTCCTGAAAATGGCTTGTGGCGTTTTTGTCATAACACCATCCGACCATCAGCCTGTCTACTTTTCTAACTTCATTGGCGCACACTGGCTGGATAGGATGACTAGGTGGGATGGCTGTCTGTTAAATGTAATAATTGCCTTAAAACTGTAACGATTTGTCACGTGCTGTTGTTGCGAGTTGCCACTGCTGCTGGAACAATGGAGCACACAGATGCGGAAGAGCCAAAGCGGCAGAGCAGCCATCACTGATGTTATCATATTACCCATGAAAAGCTGCTAATGCTGCTGCTGCCGCTGATGCTGGTGTTGGTTCTTACAGCTTGTACTTTTGTTTCTATTCGGATTGGAGTTGGCATTTTCGTTTTTTTTTTTGGTAACAATTTCTTCTTATCACAAACTGTCGCTTGGAATTTTACGTTTTATAGACGTGTCTTTACGAATAGAATTATTCCATATATTCGTTCTCACCAGCGTTTCCTTCTGTTTTTCACATGGAGCACATTGGGATGCGATTGTGTTGCCTTAGCCTTCCACTTTCACGCCCCGTCTTTTTGTCCTCGATTGTGGTGGCAATTTCATTATATTCCCTGAGCTTCTCCTTTTTGTGTTCTGCTCCATTTTCAGATAAAAATCTTGGTGCTTTGTGTCCTTTTAAACGATTTTCCGTTTATTTCCTAACATTTATACTAAACATATTGTCAAACAATTGTGGTGTTTTCTGTAATACGGGTAGGAGTGGGTCCTGCGAGTATCCTGACAATGGTACTTAAACAAAAATCAATGCCAAAAATTACAACAACAACAGTTCCCAAGAAAGTTTCTGTTTCTGCCTTGGAATCTGGGCAAAGTGTTTGCAAGATTTATGAGTTTTTATTTTCACACATACTCGTGCGCTAGTAGACCAGACACACATGTACCGAAGACGTAGCTTATGACCCACCCTTCGTGGTACCTTATTCAAACATCTCTTTTTTACGGTTGCCACCACTTGGCCCAACATGTGGCACGTAATGTCGTATTGTTTGCCGCAATTTTGTAGCAGCAACATATGCCCGATTGTTTTGATATGAATCTGTGGATGTTGGTGTTTCTTTTTCCGCTCACAATTATTGTATCCATTTTTTACATGACCTCCGTGCGAATCTGAGATGCGTCCTTCGTTGTGTAACATGTTTTGTTCCATGTAATTTCATCTCTTATTAAGCTGTCACACGTTTTTTGTTTCATCTGTTTTGCGAGTCAACGAAATTATCATTCCATTTAGGATGGAGATATGATGATCCCCTTTAAGATTTTCCTGACACCCTGACATTTAAAGTGAGGACTCATGATTATTTTTTGCTTCAAGTGAATTGAAACAGAATGACTTTAATGTGGAGGATGGTTAATGAGGGCTTTTCGGATGCCTGTCACAAATGACAAGGACTCGCGATATTTTAAATCAAAATGTCGAATGGAAAATTCACTTCTCTGAAAGATATCAGAACAATCGGGTAAAAAATATACTTTCGTGTTACTGTTAAGGAGAAGATCTTAACTTATAAGAGTAACTTCACCCTTTCAGGGATGAGTCTTATTTTGAAACCCAATAAAGTCTTGTCCAAAAATGTTTCATAAGTTGAAAGATTGCGTTCTTCGTACTCAGAAATCCTAATATTCTTTTTTATTCTAGGAAGTAAAATGACAATGATCAGTTACCATTGAGCATATAATCGCAATAGTTATTTTCGGCAGGTTGTATAAATCTCGACGATTAAGACTTCGCAAGTCTACAGCAAGTTGAAATTCTTTCTATTGTATCTAAAGCGACGAAAACTAAATACTTGACCCATTGCCTCTATCTGGTATTATTAAAGCAATACTTTCCAACATGCAACGCCCATATGCAACCAAACCATACTTCGTAGATTTGCTGAGACAAATCCCTACTCTATACGTCATTACTCTCTGATATTTACTATGAATGGAGTCTAGGGCCAAACTCCATCATTTTAAGTCCGCGCATCTGTGCGTCGAAATATCGCAGGCATTGATCGAATACGGACAATACTTTCACATTAGGATTTGCTTGCTTGTTTTTGTTGAAAGGAGAGAGAAGTAATTCAAGAAAAGAAGTATTTTTGAGTGTATACGTGGTTGTGTATACGCTTATTCGATTTACACATGTTCAAAAACATTTTGCATGTTTTCCGTAAAAGTAAATTATAGGAATTTTGTTGTAAATTAATATTCGATTACAGCAATACAAATGACTTTTACGAGAAACATTTTTTGTTTCGGGCAAACGTTTTAACTTTGGCGGCCAACGTTGAGTATACGTAACAAACGAATTTTGTTTGCGCCTAAACGATCACGCACGACTTTAGTGCACAGGAAGTGGGGTGCAACATTCGCACTGCCACCATTCCCATTCGTGTCTACACATAACAAAATTTATGAGAATAATATTGAATAAACCCGTATGTTGAAAACAAAACTTAAAATCAATAACCCTTCATATTCGATTCAAACACTGCGTTTATCAATATTCCAATGGTAGAAAATTACACTTAATAAACTGCACTTGATAAGCAAATTATTGAACACATTTGAATTTTCAATAATGAAAATATTTGAAACAAAGTACAGAGAATATTTGTACCAAATGATTCGTGTGTTTGTGTGCTTCGGATATATTTCGAACATTTACATAGCAATTATTTTGATGAATCATCATATATCAATATCAACATTTCAATAATAATAATCAATATCATCATTCATTCAATCTTGTGGATTTGCCGGGAAAAGTCATAGTGGATGGGGGAGAAAGCTGGAAAAGTGAAAAGTGAAGTGAAAATTGGTGGGTAAATTTAGTTTCAAACTCAACGAGGACTAAATTAGGCGCACTCGCCAAAAAATTGGATACTCACTTAGCAGGTCGGTTATTTTTGCGACCCTACTAGATTTGACGCGCTAACGAACTCGCTTACTAAATTGTAAATAGCCTAATAAGTCGCTAAGAAAGTTCGAGAGCAAAACCTATGAAAGTGAGTCGTGGCTGACCACAACGTGAAGAAAATATGGATACGTTTCAAACTACCGATGACTAAGTTAGACGAACTCGCCAAAAAAGTGGATACTCGCTTAGCAGGTCGCTTAGTTTTGCAACCCTGCTAGATTTGCCGTGTGAAGCGAACTCGCTTACTAAGTTGTAAATCGCTTAATAAGACGCTAAGAAAGTTCCAGAGCAAAACCTATGAAAGCGGGTCATGACTGACTACAACGTGAAGAAAATATGGAATCGTAAAAAAACCGGATGATGTTTCTAGCGAGGAGTCAAATGTCAAGACTAGTGACTACAAGAAGACCATTCTGTATCTACAGAGTGAATTCGCTACGTTGCGACTACAAGTATCATATTTCACTGAGATGCCCGACGTGAGGGACGAAAACGTGCTAAAGCGAAATGCACATGATGACAACGACCATGCCGAGGATGTTGTTGACGAGATGGAGATGACCAACTGAGTGCGAGTGTTTGAGTGCGACGAAGAAGAAGCCTGTACACGCTGAAAAATTTGTCTTTTTCTTGTTTGGATGCAAGTATAACGTGGTTGTAGCTTGCCGCAAATATAGTATATTTGTATCCAAACAAATTGTGTTTGTTATTCAATATAAAATGTTTGGGACACAATGGTTAATAGGATATAATATATGTATTTGTGACCTAAATGTGGCTTTGTTTGTTGAAAACTGCTGGAAACAAAAACGTAACAGACAATAGGAAAACAAAACCCAGTAGATCTTCAATTCACAAAATCAATGCTTGCTAACATAGACATGGTTCCTGCAATATGTTTCTGAGGCCAACATTTTTCAGCGTGTTGAAGGGAGGATATCTCAACGTGGGAAACCCGGTACAGCATCTAAAAGAACAACAATGTTTTAAAGGGGAAGACCCATTGTAAAATTGTTTAATGTCAATATTAAGGACATGTCGGTTAAGATAGAAAATTATTAACAAGGACTCTCTTAATCTTAAGGTCAAGGACAACCAAGACTACCAGAGAATTTGTAAATTGCTGGAAAATGAGAAGGTCTCGTATTTTACTTACGCTGATGACTATCCGGCATTAACGACATCTCTGATGTGACTGAGTATACGAATACGAATGAATATTCAACGTGTAGGCAAGTTGAGTGGGAACCGATGGTTGCTCCAAGTGAGCTAGGAATCGGGTATGAAGTCGATATACTCCATGCAGTATATTTTATACTGCAAGGTGTATATCAACAAGTATCGCCAAAGGGGTTTGATACAATGCAAGAACTGCCAGAGATTTGGGCATATCTCGCCTAATTGCAGGATGCCACATCGGTGCGTAAAGTCCAGCCTGTTTTATGGCCCGGGGAACTGCGAGTTGCCGAGTAGAGAGGCTATTGCGGCGGAAATCGTCGCCGACCCTGTTACGGGAGAATATTCAGAACGCGTCGCATTTAAGGTCAAGTGCAAAAGAAAATACCTAAAGATCGCGAGAACGTTGCAAAGTACGTTTATAAATAAATAAATAAATGGTTTCCCGCTACATCCCACGAGGGGATTAGGGAGGGCTTCTCACAACCAGCGAGCTGTGCGCGTTCTAGTTTTACACTCACTGATTGGAACCTACAGTTTAACACCGGTTCCGAAAGGTATTTTGAGATGCTTTTTCATGGCTAAATACTCGATAGTGTCGCCGTCACTAAGCGAGCTGGCCGCCGTCGAAAGAAATTTAAGGTGGTCAGAGTAGAGATCGAACCCACGTCCTCATGCACAAGAGCCGCGCACACAAACGTAACCATCGACGGGCCTGCAAAGTACATTTACATACCGGAAATGTCGAGGCGGGCCGCAGGCGTCTCGTACTCGATTGCCCTTCGTGGGGGGCCTGCCATCATGAGAGGTCTGCCTAACGAGTGGGCATGTGGTAAGATCGCGAGACAGCCGTCTGAGGCCTTTTCTGCATTTGACAGCGACAGTCGCCAGTTGCTTGGTAGCGACTTTTTAACTTGCCTCAGCAAGATCGGTGACGTAGCGGGAACTTACTCGCGAATGACGGATTTAGGGGAGAATAAAAGGGCCCTTTTTGATATATTGGTCATCCTACGGCTGAATACTGTTGGATAAGCCACCAATCACAACGATTGCAACCCAATTGGGATAAAACTTCGCATGAGATGCTTTATTTTTGTAAATATTTTTTAATTTGTATTATGTAAAAAGTTGGTTATGAGAGCTCCGACCTGCGGGAATCTTCAAAACCCGAGAGTGGCATTGCCAAATGAAAAAAAAATCACATGAGATGTCATGTGATATATATTATGTACTAGTTAGTACCAACACGCCTAAGGAGCCTCTTCAAAAATACGATAATTTAAATGGATCTTTAAGAAAAGATACTTTTTGTAAATTGATTAACTTTTTTTTGGTATAGAATACATTTTTTAAAAAATAGTTTATTTGTAGGTCCTTCTTGTAAGAATATGAATTATATTTTCCCGAAAAGGTAAATTTTTAAAGAGAGGTACTTCTTTTATTAAAGCAAATGTTTTTGTTTAAGAAAAGGTACTATTTTAAGAAGAAGTACTTTTTACAACAAAAGGCTATAAGAGTATGAATTTTTTTTACAAAGAAGTACTTTTTATAAGAACATGTACTTTTTTAGGAAAAAGTTATTTTTTAAGAAAATTTACTTATTTTCATAAAGGCTACGTATCTCAAGAAAAGTTATTTTGTTCCACAAAAAATTTATTCTGTAAAGAAAAGGTATTTTTTTAAGAAATGTCAATTTGTTGTAAGAAAATTTGTTTTTAGGAAAAGATACTTATTTTTTAACAAATTACTTATTTTAAGAAAGGTACTTTTTGTAAGAAAATTTACTTTTTTAAGCAAAGGTACTTCTTAAAGATAAGGTATTTTTTTAAGAAAATTTACTTTTTTTAAGAATATGAATAGGTAATTTTTTTTTAAGAAAATTTACATTTTTTTATGAAAAGGCACTTGTTTAAGAAAATGTTTTTTTTAAACTTCTTTCACTTTGGTTTTTCTAAATTTACTTTTTGTTGGGTTCAAAACTACAGTATATTTTAAATATTGGATACAGATTCCACCTAGACAATTTTCTAGACAAATTTCCCAACATATGAATGTGTCAGTTGCCAAATCGATTAACTCCATCAAAAAATACCTGTAGAAACTTAAATTTTCGCGGGGTTTTCAAATTCCACGTTCATTATAAATGCAAACTGACATTATATATTACTTCACTACAGCTATATCTATTACATAGTTAAATTCAAAATGAACTGGGTATATTAGTTTAACCCACAGAAACTAACATACCAAAATTTTGGGAAAGTGGAGTTAATCGATTTGGCAACTGACACATTCATATGTTAGTCTAGACACAAACCAAAGCAAAAGTACCCACTACAGTTGATAATACTGAGTGGTAAAGAGTCACAATCAGAGAGACTTAAAATAAAAAGATCTCAAGTTACTGATTGTGAGGAGAACTTCCCAATCGATTCATGTGATGTAAAAGAAAAAACAGGTCTTTGAAGTTCGACCCTTTTCTACTGAGATATAGTCACTTAGATAGATATTCTATAGACAACTTAAATTTCATTTCGATATTACTAGACTCAACCTTTGTCGAATCTCTGTATGATTCATTGCAGTTGCAGGCAGCCTTCATCCATTAACATTAAATGAATTTTGTGCAACACATTGTAAATCTTTTGATGGCGGGGCTGAACAACTGTCACATGACTTAAACACTTCTGGCTGGATAACTATAAAACAGAGATGGAGCACAATTACTTTGTGTAAAGTGATTTATGTTCAAGTTACTCTATTAAATGGCGCTAATTTATGAATTCACAGAATTCGTTCATTTCACACAGCAGAGTATTGAACTGAACCACCCTAAATTCGAGTACTCCACATTAACCTCCGGACATGTGTACGCACGAAGTCTTCTTTTAACGAGGCCATTCCAATATGAAATCTATATATAAATACAAACGTTAAAAGAAACTATAATTCAAAAATTTCCCCTACATTAAATTGGCAACATTTGCGTCGAGTTAAAAGAAACAAAATTTTAATTACAATTTGCCACAGTGGGTGCCATCGAGAGTTCACTATGTAGCCTAGCAATTGTCTAATTTTCGAAACGCAAAAACGTCATCTCGTACCAAAAGTAATAATCGTAAAATGAATGTTAAATACTCTCCAAATAACAATTGTAATAAAAATCATTGAAAGTACTTATTGGACAGACTGGAGATTTGACCATTAAACACTTGTTGTTCCCCAACATTTGCGAGCAATTGTGTTCACTTAGGGCCCAAAAAAAGTGAGTCGGAAACAAAAGAGCACACACAGAAATAATCTTCAACACTTTGACCAAATGAAATTAATATCAAACAAACATTTAGTTTGGCTATATGGCAAAGTCTTCCCCAAAAAACAATCCTACTCACGGATGATGCCAATCGCTCCACCCACTTTTGTTGCCAGCATCACGTCCCATCAATGACATCACTGCATAGTGAATTTTCCAACGCAATGAAAGCAGCAACAGCAATTGTTTACACAATGAACACTTACGGGCGAATTGGCAACCCAATCGTTTCAAGTGTCACTCAGGGGATGCATTAAATGCCAAAAATGAAAAGGCCAACCAGCCAAGCAGCCATTCCATTCCCATCCCATCCCATCCTCTCAACCAAATCAGCTACATCGCATTGTAAACAATCAATGGGGCGAGCGTGATGCTGAGAATTCAATAAATGATGCGGAATTTCGATATCAACAATTGTCCAGTCGTGTAAATGTTACTTACATACAGAGTTCATATGGGGTCAAGCTGTTTGAAATTCCCAAATTGAAACTATTTTAGAATGAGTTTGGAAATTGTAAAAAGGTTATATGAAGAGCAGTTTGGGAATTAGAGGCATGATATTACAGAAGTTAACCATTATTTGCTCGATTAAGAAATAATTATATCCTGGATATCGAAACAAATTTTAGGATGGGAATACAGTTTCTTTAATATATTAGTGCATGCAAAGAATTTCACCAAGGAATTTCCAAAACAAGGATCTTACCTTATTTCCCCATTACATCCCATGAAGTAGAGTAGAGAGCTGCTCACAATCAGTGAACTCTGTGCTTTCTACTTTTTTACTAACTAATTGCGACCATGAAACAGCTTCTCAAACTTACCAATCGGAACCGGTGTAAAACTGTAGGTACCAATCAGTGAGTATAAAACTAGAAAGCGCACAGCTCACTAGTTGTGAGAAGCTCTCCCCAAATCCTTCATGGGATGAAATGAGAAACCATTTTTTTTAAATGCGTCCTAAATTTTTACATCGATTCCGAATGGGTCTTGAAAAGCTTTCGCATGGCTAATAACTGAATTGTGTCGACATCGACATGCGATATGTCAGTTATGTTTAAATTTTGTTTTCGTCCTTTTTCAGAAATGCGTCACAAAAACCGGTCTAGAACTGCAGACTAAATGTCCAACAATTATATTCCAAAAACAGATTCCAGAATGAGTTGTCTAGGACTATAATCCTTCAGCTTTAAATTTCACGTTTCATATTTTTTTCAAAAATTTCGAATACAAATTCGTTTGGTCTAACACTACGGCTTCAAGTGTTCCACAACTTTTTTGGTAAGAAACTTCACTAAGACAGTAAAAGTTTTAAAGATGATCTTCAAAAAAATGGCACCAAACATGCTCCATGCACTGAGAGAAAAAAATTTCATCACGGGAAGTAATATGTTTGGCAAGTTATCACTTGAGTCGTACGCTAAACTTGATATACATACCTAGACAATATATCTCTATGCAAGTACACGCTGAAAAATATGTCCTTCTTTTTTATTTGGATGCAAATATAACGTATTTGTAGCTTGTCGCAAATATAGTATACTTGAGTCTAAACACATTGTGTTTGCTATGCAATATTACATGTTTCCGACACAATGTTTAATAGGTTATAATATATGTTTCTGTGACCCAAATGTAGCTGAGCCTGTGGAAAACAGATGAAAAAAAAACGTGGCAGACAGCAAAGAAACAAAATAGTAGCAGATCTCCAATTCAAGAAAACAATGCTTGTAAATATGTACATGGTTCTTGCAATATGTTGGTGGGGCGGTTATTGTTCAGCGTGTAGTAGTTGTGATCACAGATAAAGTAATCTAATAGATGAAGCACAAGTGTTGGGGAAATTTTAGTGTAATGGGTAATTTTCTAGATGTCGTTCAAAGCAATAAATGGGATTTTTTTGATCCCAAAAGATACAAAAATATGCAATTAAAATTCTAAAATTTCAGTTCAAAAGGAAAAATAATTTTCAACAAAAAACAAGAATACAACACGCTACTTAAAGTAGAAAATCTGGTGGCCACCGAATTGCAAAGCCATGTCACCACCGTCTACGTCCTAATAAATTGGTTCTTCCTCGGGTTCAGCTACCATTCCTCAGACACTCTATCGGTTTTGGCATCTGCGACCACAGAAGTTGCTACAGTTTTTGGGCGGGGAAGTTTTTAGATTAAAAAGGCGTTCCGGCATGTTCATCTTCCGGCGGTCTTACGGGTTTTCTTCTATTGATGTCCCAACACCGGCCTCATGCCTTTGAAATATTTCCTTTATATGAGAAACAAATACTATTATGTAAAATAATTTAAATTTTGTCACATTTGTCCTTGTTCAGATTACTTCCACAAAAATTTCCACAATTTTGAATAATTATGGGAAACCTCAATGAAAGTGACAGTAGTACAAGACACCACCTAGTGAAACAAAGTTAACAATGGTCGAACTATATCTATTATTTCCTTTATCTATGGTTGTGATCACTGGACACTGTTTAAAAGGCAGACCCACGTCTAAACTTGGAATCTCTGCTAATGATTACTGCAGAAGCTGTGGTGATGAAGAGGGGGACTAGAGCGCCGATCATCTCATATGCGACTTACCCGGCTATTTATGTGAATCGAAGAAAATCCTGTATGTGATGGAAATCGATCGATTCAAATCGAATACGATTTCACATAATAATGATGTTTTTGTGTGCAAATCTTCTAAATCAGTTATTGAAATCCGTTTTTCTGTCATTAAATAGTGTGTGTATATGTAAAATATTTGTTCCCCAATATTAGGATATATGCCAATAAACTTTATTTAAAAGGTCAAATCGTATACGCAAAAAATATCGGCCCAGCAACATATTGCAGGAATCATGTACATGTTTGCACGCATTGCTTTCGTGAATTGAAGATCTGCCGCTTTTTGTTTCTTTATAGTGACTGACAGGAGTGTTTACAGTAGTTTTCAACAAACAAAACCACATTTGGGTCACAAATACATATATTATAACCTATTAATCATTGTGTCTCCAACATGTCATATTGAATAGCAAACATAATGTTTTAAATTTGCATCCAAACAACAACAAATGAGAAGTTTTCAGCGTGAATTCGATTTTGACTCGATCGTTATTCATCACATGCTGGACATTCAGGGAGTTAAGCTGAATAAACTTAGGAGGTTTGTGTACAGTACTAATTTGTTCGCCAGGGTCTAACATACATACGTCTCTTCTTCAGCCACATGCTGGAATATCGGGATGAGGTATCATTTGGCTTGAACGCCCCTTAATCACACCAGGTCAATTTACAGGTTTAACAATAGGGACAAAATATGATGCCTCGTGATATTACAATGGTCCTCATTGGACTAAGTGTGTCAATAGCAATAGCAACTTCTACCAATCTAACCTAACATGGTTGTTAGTAGTTTTACATTGCAGCAATGAAAAGTTTAGTACATCCAACGTATTTGTCGTTGCTGCAACGTAGCATGATAGGTAACTACGTTTGTGATGAATTTTTGTAGAGACAAGGATTGAATAATAACATTTTAGGAGTCTGAGAATTAAATGATTTTTATTTGAGGCATCTCATACTTGTTTCTCTGTATTTTGTTATATATCTGTGTAGAAAAAGAAAAACGACTTATGTGCTTTTCCAACTTTTTTTAGGTGAGCATCTTTAGCATCATCTTTGCATGAGAGGTTTTGAAATTTAATTAGGTATGTATACAATATCTGGTGAAACAAAAACTTGATCTGGAGGTAATTGAGACTTATCATAGTGCACTTACTCAATATTTTCCTAAGTGCACTTAAGACGTTTTTCCTTTTTGACGCAGATATTGTTACAATCATACGTGGGGCAAATTAATTATATGACTTTTATAATTTGTAGTCTAATTTGAATTACCTCTACAAATGCAAATTAAAAAAAATTTAAACACTATTGACAATTGTACATATTTTCAAAGTATTTCCTTCATATCTGGTAGTTTTGGTTTTCAAATATTTTATACAGTACAGGTTTATGAATTTGAATGTACCACGAGACAACACCAATCGAAGCCACAAACCTCTACACATAAAACAAACATTTCCATATTTGATTACAATTAGCATCCGATTCCACAACCTGCATTTGCATTGCCTGGGTAGATGGAAATAGAAAATCAAAATATTTTAATTGTCATTGCGACGAAAACAAAAATAAATCCTTATCGAACCGCTTAAGGATACACCACATTTAATTAACCAGTCTTCCTTCTGTTGAAAATTTTTCGGCAACAACTTTGAAACATATTTTACTAAAGTGCATCTTCCACCCATTGTTGTCCTCCCTTTCCGGGAAATGTCATCAATAAACTTTCTGTTTATCCACTTACAACTTTTAAATGAAATCCATATTGTTTTCCATAATTAACAACAATCAATGACATCCGCATTAAAGACATTTAAGCATTAACGGCTTTAAACTGTTTACACCAACCGCACGCAATCTCATCGTTCAGTAGTCGCAGTAAGGGAGTTCCAGGACGAGAAGATATCCTTTTTGAATATCAGTGGTTGTGGAGCCAGTAATAAAAGTTTTCTAATGCGACACTATTAAGTACTTTCAGAACATGGCAGAAAACATTTATTATCGCAATTTCAGTTTGCGAAACTTTTTAAAACCACATTAACGTCACCGCCGCCCACCACCAACCACATAGACAGCGAAAGGAAAGGGAAATCGAAGTTCAAAACTTTAAAAAATTACAACTCAGGGATGGAAATCAGGCCTTGTGTAACCTTCAACATGGCAGTGCGTGTGGTTGGGGAATGATGGCAAGCGGCTCGTGTTTGTCGCCCCATAAAATAAAAGCGGAAATTAAACTTTGTTTTTCCTTAGATTTAATAGCATCCTCCCTCCCTCCTTTGTGGAAAATGTTTAACACTATCAACTCTGTGCAACAGCAAGTTTTTATTGCATAAAGGGAATGGGAACAAAAGCAAAGACAGTGAAAATGCTTTTAACTTGGAATTTGAAACTGGAAAGTGTTGACTATTGATGGGCAAGAAAGTACAGCTGTTAAGGTTGTCCAAGGAATCGAATCGAAAAATTCCAGTTTACCACAGATTTCAAGCAAAGTATTGACTCTAATGGAGTCAATGCCATCAGTAATGCATTTATTTTTTCTTTTCTATGTGTTGAAAGAAGACAAATCAAATACTCTCAAGGATATGCGTAGTGTCCTTACAGCACAAACATTTATTAAAAGGCTGGAAAGTGTTTATGGTTACGGGGTATGTCATTGCATGATTGGCAGGACACGTGTCTAAATGCACGTGTTGCATATTAGCGTCTTTGTTGTCAATGACACTTTAGTGTTTCTTTGTATTGTATTTGTTGGAAATCCCTGAATTTCAAACAACATCAAGGATAATTGATACTTTGGCCGTCAGGGATTTGTTCACTCTATCTATCCCCTCTTTTATTTATTGTATCTTTTAAGTGGCCACAATATGTAAAAACCTGAAAAAGAAACCATGGGAAGGATATTTGTGTCTAAGAGGGCGTCTGCGAGATTTAAATGAAATGAAAGGGCAAACAAGTATTTTTGTGAACCCCTAACAATTTTTTGAATGAAAGAGATAATAAGTCTGAAAGTGCCAAACATTATTGTTTATATAGATCATTAGGATGTTTGTGAATAACAAAATGTAATTAAGTTGTTAAAATTTTTACATTAAGAACTGAGTGAGATTTTAGGAGAAATATTGTATCTGCATAAAGAACTTGTGCTTTCTACAAAAACTTTCCTAAATTTCAAAAATCACCAGGAGACGAAAATTTTATCTAATAAAATTTCAAAATTAACAACTTTTCCGAAATACTGTTACGTAGATTTTAGGCATGTGCGATTGATCGATTAATTAAATCTTTGATTGATCAATATCGTGATTAATCAGTTAATCGAATAATCATTAACTGATTAATCACGATATTGATCAAAAAATGTATTCAAAAAATGTTTGGAAAACATTTATACATAAAGGGTGTCTCAGTAAAATTACACTTTATAAATATAGCGTAATTTTTTCCGTGTGCCAGTGGCAACTCTGAAATTTGGCAACTGTCACATATATTTATTCCGATTATTAAAAATCGAGAGCTTTACGAAAGAACAACGCATTATAATTGTGAAAACTGATTACAAAAGTTTGGAAAGTTATGCTGAGACCGCTCGGAAACTTCGAAGGATTTTCAGTCGAGAAAGTCCACCTAACGTGTCCACCATTCGATGAGTGGTCAAAAGATTTGATGAAACTGGGTGGGTTATGAGCAGTAAGACTCCTGTGCGTCTAGGTACCGGTCGGTCCCTTTAAATCATTGCTGCCGTTAACGAGAGTGTCGCCGAAAACCCGAAAACATCACTTCGGCATCGTTCTCAATAACTTCAAATTTCACGAAGCACAACCCAGAGAATTTTGACAAAAGACATCCACATTCATGCGTACAAAATTCAGCTTACTCAGGAGCTCAAACCAGCAGACCATGGAAAGCGCCGGCAATACGTTCAATGGGTAATGGAGCAAAGTGTAGTCAATGCCAATTTTTCAATAAAATCATCATCTCCGATGAAGCGCATTTCCATCTGAATGGCTTCGTGAATACACAAAATTGTTGAACTTGGAGCTCATAAAATCCTCATGCAATCCATGAGAAACAAATGCATTCACAACGAGAAACTAACTGTCTGGTGCGGATTTTGTTCAGGCGGCGTAATTGGGCCTTACTTTTTTGAAGATGAGGTCAAAATTGCATTGACTGTGGACGGCATTCATTACAGGAACATGATAACGGAGTTCTTCTGGCCTCAACTAGACGACAATGATCTGGACCACATGTGGTTTCAGCAAGACGGCGCAGCAACGATTTCCAGAACAAATTAACTCAAGAAATTCTGATGTCAACTGGCCACCAAGATCATGCCAAGAATCTGCTTACGACATTTCCCAAACACCCCCAAAATCTTGAAAACCGGTCAAAAACCCGGGTTTGCGTACGTTTCCACACTTATAAGCCTGTAAGTTAGTTGATTGTCAACCGATTTTCACTTTCACACCGGATTTAAAACGAAGAAAACTTTGGCCTTTCAAACGATATATACCTACTTTCAGAAAATATGAGAAGCCTGTGTGTATTTGTCCAGCAAACAGATAGTTTTTAATTTTTTCGCCATTTTTTAACTTCGGGATGATTTCACACATTATTTTATAAAGAAACCATAATACTCTTGAAATTATTCAAAAGTGACGTTTACTGGCGGTTTCTGTAAGCTTTAAAATGATGTCCAACATTTTGAAATCCAGTAACGCATTCCAAAGTTATATCATTTTTAAGTCAGGTCCTTTTTTAGGAAAGTGGCAATTTTGACTCAATTCTGCTATCATAAAATTCGTATGGACGAGGAGAAACGAGAGAAAGTTGTCGGGTTCGAACATTCTGATTTTTGTGTCGATTTTTTTTTGGAATTACCCTATACAAACAACGAAAACATTTGAAAATTTTTTTGTAAAGAAGACTATTAAAAAATTCATACTGAAAATACATAAAAACATGGTTTTCGATTAATCAATTTTTATATAAATCTATTAATCGTCCCTGTCCCTAATCCCTTCTTGGGATGTAACAAGAAACCATTTCTTTTATTAATTAATCAAAGTGCAGATTAATCGTTAATATAATTATGCAAAATTTATGAATAATCAATTATTTGATTAATCAGGATTTCGATTATTCAGATTGCCTGATTAATCAGTTAATCGCACATCCGTAGTAAGTTTTCTTACTAGCATCAGGCAAAAATCAACATCGCATGCATTTGATTCATTTAAATAGAGAAATTGCATTTGATATTTAAACTACATTGAAAAACGTTCTTCATATTTATTTGAATTTGAATTTTTATGACCGATTTTTTTTGGGTAATGTATGATAAATTCATACTACAAGCTTACAAGTCATGAACATTTTTCTAAATCAAAAATGGTTGGTTTTTGACGGATATAATAGACAATTCAGTTAAGCACACTCACTGGCATGACTTGTTTCGAACTCCATGACAAGTTCATTTAACTAGGCCTAACTACTGTGCCTGAATTTATACCATCGGTTGATCATCAATCGTATATATACACACTCAATTCTGCAACTCATATGTGCGAATTAGTATCGATCGAAGATCCCTAAGTATCAACATACACTGAAAGGCCTATAATTCCAACAACAAGAAACAACAGCTTTTTTCCACCATGTTCTTCTTTCTTCATATTGTTACGAAAAATTCGTTACATATTTGGATTACCTAACATCTATACCAAACTAATTTCGAAAACAGTTTGTAGTGTATACTGCAAGTTGATTGCATAAAGCCTGAAAGTAGGCCATCGTTACAAGATGAAAATCTATCTCACGCTCACTCACCACAGATGTTAAATGATATCGCAGGAACAGTCTGGAATAATAGAGAACAGATTATATCTCACCACCAACCATTATGTCAATGTAGAATTTTCAAGAACACGCGAGAAGAGACAGTGTTACCACGAAATGGTTCGCGATGCTGCTGATATCACGGATTGGGAGTTGAATTCGTAAAAATAACTGATTTGCCGCGAAACTTTCATTTCCAGTTTTCAATAAATTGTTCCCTGTGACTTTTTCAAATTCAAAATCGATTCCCATCGGTCTGTTCATGTAGTAAACATTTTTGAGCTCTGTAAAAAACCGACGATTATTTTGCAATAATACCATTGAAAACCAGATATTTGGGTATATTTTAGAAATTAACCCTAAATTGACTAGTTTTCTTATTTCTTATTTCTAGATTTCAAGGACATATTTTGACGTAACAAACTTCAAATTTTTTTGTTTTACCAATGAAAATCTTCTCAAATAAAAATGGTTTCATTTACTGAAAACGTTTCGCACAGTGACAAATGCTTTTTAATGCACCGATAAATATGCTTCACTACTGCGATTAATATGTTTTATTGCTAAATTGAAAAATGTGGTTTCTTTGATGCAATAATGTTTGAAGGAAGGAATGCTATAGTTTCATTGAAATTATAACAAACCTGGGTTGATGAGACAAAATTAGTAAATTCGTTTGTATCAAGATCAAGAAAAACTTACCAAGATGAAACCACAGAATTTTATGCAGCCATTTGAATAAGATTCATCTGCAACCTTAAGTCACACTCTTCTTATTTTCAACGTTTGTTTCCTAAATACTCTCAACAAATAATCAACATGTTTATAAACTTATCCCAATGGAAACTTCTCATGTGAATATCAATATGAGAAACGTCTCTTTACATTATAATTTCCCAATGATAACAGACAAATACAGTCTTAATCCCACCTAATGCCACCTAACTTAATTCCACTTAATGCCACTTACTATCTGCAACTGCATTTATCATTCCCTCATTACGAGGGGTCTTCCAAATGTTCCAAAATGCAGCTGCTTAGCATTCCCAGAAATGTAGCCGCCACTTTACAATAACAGATACCTCAAGATATGAAAGACAAGGACTTAATGGCACCACAATTACAAACGAGGGGAATGCAAATCACTTGGTGAATCAGTAGCAGCGACAAGATGCAGTGGAATTGTAACAATTTAATCCATTGGAAAATAAATAACAAACCAAGATATTATTTTTTTATTTAATTCCCCAAAACAAATCCTCGATATCATATCAACTAAAGTTTCAAGGCTAAGACTTGTTGGGGAAGATAAAAATAGAGAAGTGCATTTGAAGAATAGTGTATAATAAAAACCGTGCTACACTCTGTGTCCTCTTCAAGAAAGTGCAACACCACCCATTGTTGATTTCCCTTAAATTAGTAGTGGGAGGGGGGGTGTTTGTGTTTTAATCAGGGTCTCTTTCATTTCGTTATGCCAACCAGCCCAGCGCCTTTGTGTCCGTGATTTGTTAAATTCTCCACAGAATTTATGATAGCACAGATGTTTAATATCATAACTCAACATGTAATACTCGTATTCATGTGTTGTTCTCTGGGCAACACATGAGACGAAGACGACAGACTATTTCGGATTTTGTTTCCAAATCGATTCTTTTCTTTTTGTCTAGCAACAATTACGAATTCTTGTTGTCTTAGACGTTGACGCGTTTTGTTCATTGGTATGTAAACACATGACCTTTCATTGAACGAACAAACAAAATGTCATCATCGAACATTTGTTAAACACAGTGAGTAAAATTATGTGACATTCAATTTTATGATGTTTTGTTTTTTTAAGGGATTAAAATAACTCAACCCCATGAGTGCGTGCTGTTTCATTGTATGAAGTATTTTGATGGGGTTTAGATTATTGTAGTATAATAAATTATGTATCACTAGACTAGAACTAACTCTAAAGACAAATGTATATCGACGGTTAAATACCAAAACCTCATAAGTTAAAAATTAGCCATTTTCGAATTTTTCATGATATGAGTTGAAAATATTATTCTGCATGTACTGTAACTTTGAAAACAGCATTAAATGCTTTTGTCAGAATGACTTTCAGAAAGGGATATTACATTAATTATTGAAAAATATCCAATTACTTTTTTATATTTTAGTTTTTTTGCTCTCCTGAAAAATATGAAATTTTGACTTAGGTGGTTTTGGTATTTAAACGTCGATACACTAATCGGCAATTTCATAGCAATTCCCATGTATACTTCATAAATATTTAGCATCCAAACCATTATTTTGTCAAGGCAAGTACTAGTATAATAAAATTTCTCGTTAATATTGCAGACACGGTAAAAATTATTTTATTTTATTTGCCGAGTTCTACACTGGAAAAAATAAAGATTGCTATTAACAGCCAACAATGTTTACCACTTCGCAGCAGGCAACTCTTCTGTTATTACAGTAAATGCACTGTCAGAAAAATAAAGTATTTGCAGTGTGGATAAAAACATGACAGCAGTTTACAGCAGTTTCTTCTTCAGTGTTTACTAACATATGTTTTTAGTGTAACAACAATACTATTACTGTTTTGATGCTAAAACCATGTGTACGAATATCTGGCTAGGTATGTACGTATGAGTGGGTAATAGAGGGCGGATCAATAAGGCCGTGACTTTTCGAACTCCCTCGTAGTTATGTGAAAAGACCTGATGGCTTTCCTTTCGGAACAGTGAAGTCGATCCATCCACCGGCTTGGTGAGAGTAAGGTAGTGGCTCTTGATATTTCCAAGGCATTTGACAGAGTATGGCACGATGCACTCTTGTCAAAGCTCGCTGCTTTTGGTGTCGGTGATAACTTCGCTCGATTCATATCGAGTTTTCTCAAAGATCGTACTATACGAGTTGTTGTAGATGGGGTTTCATCCGACGAGCATAAATTGACTGCAGGTGTATCACAGGGCTCTGTTCTTTCTCCTTCCATTTTTCTTATTTTCTTTGACGATCTCCTGGATCAGACATTAAATCCAATCTAGTCTTTTGCCGATGACAGTAATCTTATTCATTCGGCCGTAGGCCAAGTCTTCGAGAGATTGAAGTTAAACGCCGGACGATGAATGAAACACTCGTCCGGGATCTGGTGTCCATTTTTGAATGGGGTCGAAAGAATGGAGTAGATTTTAATGCGGGTAAGACCCAGTATTGTTTGTTGTCGCATAAGCGGATTGCTGACCCAGGTGTGTCGTCGTTGTCTATGGACGGTGTGGATATTGATGAATCAGACGCTCTTGAAGTTCTGGACATGAAAGTACAATCCGATGTCCGTTAGGCAAAACATGTACTTGAAGTGTCGAAAAATGCATTCAAGTGTCTAGGTTTTTTTAAGCGGTGCAAGAAATACTTCACTCCATCTGATCTTCTCAATATCTACACCACCTACATCAGGCCAAAGATGGAGTATAACTGCCATATATGGGCAGGTGCTCCTTGGGCCTCTGGAGCTTCTCAACCGTGTCCAGAGGAGAGCGACGGTGTTAATAGGGGACAGTAGGGTATCCAACTCTATTGCCTCCCTTGAGCATCGTCGAAATTTGGGTTGCGTGTCGCTGTTCTTTCGATATTTCCACGGAATGTGTTCCTCGGACAGCCGTCAACGTATGCCAGACGTGAGGATATTTAACTGAAGCACGCGCCTTTCCAGGAACTCTCATCCGTTTTTTATCGAGTGGCCGGTTGACCGCACTACACACTATAGAGAAAATTCGTTCTTCAGCCGTACACTCCGTATGAGGAATAAACTTCCGGCTAGTGTCTTGCCCACCAATTGTGACATACAAAGATTCAAAGCAAACGTCAACAGACACTACTCCCTCTTTCCATCCTCCACTGTCTCAATTTTCCTTCGCCAACACAATGCACTGCATTTATAGGGGGCATCCCCTGAGTGTTGGTTTGATTAAAAAAAAAACACCGCGCCCATCAAGTACCCCCTGTCAATAGACTACTGTACAATTTTTTAGCAACTTCCGTCATTTACTTTGCGTTTAACAGCTGTTCAAAACATACAACCTCGTGCATTTTTTTAAAAAATGGAAAAAAGTGAATTTCGATTGCTCATTACACATTATTTTTTTCCGAAAAAACCCCGTCAATCAAACCAAGGAAAAGCTTGATAAATACTATGGGGACTCTGCGCCATCGATTTCAATGGTAAAAAAGTCGTTTACTGACTTTCGTTGTGGTCGCACAAGTACAAATGACACTGAACGTTCTGGACGACCAATTAAGGTCATTACACCCGAAAATGTCGAAAAAATCCACGACATGGAATTGACCGATCGAAGACCAAAAGTGCGTGAGATTATTGATGCCGTAGGCGTTTCATATTGCATTGTAGTTTCGGTTTTAAATGATCAGTTGGCTTTAAGAATGCTGTCTGCAAGATGGGTGCCGCGTTTTCTCTCAATTGACCATGAAATTAAGCGTGTGACAAAGTCAAAGGATGGTTTGGTGTTGTTTAACCGCAATTCGAAGGAGTTTTTGCGGCGTTTTGTAACTGTGGATGAAACGTGGAACCATTGCAACATTTCGGCGACCAAGCAGCAGTCTAAACAATGGGATTCTCCGGGTAAACCGGCTCCGAAGAAGGTCAAGGTACGTTTGTCGGCCAATAAGGTGCTGGCAACAGTTTTTTGGGATATTTGAAAAATATTTTTGTTTTTGCAAAAAAAAATCTGTTTCGTTCAAAAAGTAACGAACTTATTGATTCGCCCTCTATTGAATACATTGTCTTTAGATAAAGTACAAATTTCTTCGATAAACTTAAAACAATAATTTGTTTAAAAACGGTCCAGCTCAAGGGATCTTAACGGTAGGTACAAAATATATTGAAAATCCCCAGAAAACAAATCAAGGTACACTTCGAGGGTTGGATACAAAACATTTTTTCCCCCACCATACAATTTGAGTCGCTCTAATGTATATCTTTCGAACATCCATTTACTTAAGTGCGAGCATTGTTTTCACGAATTGAATATCTGCTTCTTTTTTGTCCGTCACGTATATGTTTTCAGCAGTTCTGAAGAAACAATGTCATATTTGAGTCAGAAAAATGTATATTATATCATATATATAACATATTCATCAATGTGTCTCTAACAAGCAATATTGAATAGCAAACACAATGTGTTTGGACACAAATATACTATATTTGCGACAATCTCCAAACACGTTATATTTACATCGAAACAAAAAAAGACAAAGTTTTTGGTTCAAAATTGTTTGGTTCAAAAGGACAAAAGAAATGCAAAAATTTCCAGTTCAAATTGTTGATCTCACACGCTGAAAAACGGCCCCAGCAACATTTTTAAGAAAGCCATGTATATGTTTGCAAGCATTGCTTTTATGAAGTGAAGCTCTTATACTTTTTTTTGTTGTTATCTGTCACGTATTTGTTTTCAGCAGTTTTCAACGCACAAACCCACATTTGGGTCACAAAATCATGATATATAACCTATTAATCATTGTGTATCAAACATGTAACATTAAATAGCAAACGCAATGTATTTGGACACAAGTATACTATATTTGCGACAAGCTACAAACACGTTATATTTGCTTCCCAACAACAACAAAAATACAAAATTTTCAGCGTGCAAGTATCTTTGTAAAACGGTTAGAGACACCACACACGACTGCAAATGTGTATTGTTTGGTACTGCTTAGTAGAATCTGGAAAACAAATCTATTTTCAAATCAGGTTAGAAGTTTATTTAGTTTACATGGCATGACATTTTGAACATCACCTATTTGGTCTACTTTGACACCCTGAGGCATAATGTACTTTACGTTGAAATAGGATGCCTCTACATTAGGGTGGGACAATTTTTTTGCTGACCAAGATTACAGCAGGAACGTAATCTACGGCAAATTCTAAGAAAATGTTCCCAAGAAACCATGGTTCTAAAATCCAAATAGAGCCAGCGATTTTTCACTTGAAAATTTGTATGTTAACCTAAAAAAATCCACCCAAAAGCCATTCTTTTGAAACTTGATACTCTTCGATTTCGATGAAGTGTCACACATATATTCTACTCATAGCTGCCGTTCCAATGACGTCTATTTTAGGTCGAAACTCCTCACGGTTCATGTTTTATAGCTGTGTAAAGTTTATCTCTGCAGAATTTTTGTGTAAGGATAAAAAATAAAATAAAATAAAATAAATGGTTTCCCATTACATCCCATGAAGGAATTGGGGAGAGCTTCTCACAACCCGTGAGCTGTGCGCTTTCTAGTTTTATACTCGCTGATTGGGACCTACGGTTTTACACCGGTTCCGAACGGTATTTTTGAGAAGCATTTTCATGGCTAAATACTCGATAGTGTCGCCGTCACTATGCGAGCTGACCGCCGTCCAAAGAAATTTTTTAAGGTGGTCAGAGCAGGGGTCGACCCAGGATCTCAAGTACAAGAGGCTCGCACCCTACCCATTGCAGCAGAAAGATACCTTTGATAATGTCAGAATGTTTTGTTAATGCTTGAATTCGATACTAGATGTGCCATTTGTATTTTTTATTCTTAGAGAGAAGGTTTAAACCAATCAGTCGATATTTTGATCGTTACAATCTGATATCGAATTCAAAAGATATTCTAACAACGAGTTGAATATATGTGTGAAATTTCATCGAAATCGAAGAGTATCAAGTTTCAAAAGTATGGCTTTTGGGTCGATTTTTTTACGTTAACCTACTAATTTTCAAGTCAAAAATCGCGGGTACAATTTGGTTTTCAGTACCATGGTTTTTGGGGAACATTTTCTTAGATTTTGCCGTAAATTACGTTCCTGCTATATTCTTTGTCAAGTTTTTTGGTCCCATACAAATTGACCCACCGTACTCTACACACCATATTCTGAAAGCCTGAGTTCCCCTCTACAAAGGGATTCTCATTTTAAAAAATTGTTGGGACCTACAGTTTTAAGCCGGTTCCTAAATTCTCGATAGTGTCGCCATCACTATGCGAGGTGACCGCCGCAGAAAGAAATTTAAGGTGGTCAGTGGAGGAATAAAACCCAGGATCTCATGTAGGAGAGACGCGTACCATAACCCTTGCACCTCCGACGGCCACAAATACTGCTTGCTTAACCAATTTCCGGTCTGTTGTTTTAACGCAGCGTGAATTTCGTCGTGGCTTTCCTGACAATTGTACACCATATGCGCGAGACTGTAAGAATTTGGCTGAGAGTGTATTGCATTCTTAAAATAGTTTAAAATTTGTAATATAATTCCCTCTTTTATCAATCGAGGATATTCCGTTCCAATTTCTGGGTAAAAATCGAAAATATTATTCTGTATCTGCAACGAAGTAACAAAGTAATGGTTTTTTGGCCCAAAATTGGCCACTATACTGTCGAGGCTCAGTAGGGTAGTTTAGCAGTAGGGTAGTTCAGCAGGAGCTTAGTTACGCTGAAAAATCTGTCGGTTTTTCGTTGTTTGGATGCAAATATAATATGTGTTTGTAGCTTGTCGCAAATATAATATACTTGCGCCCAAATACATTGTGTTTGCTATTCAGTATTACATATTTGAGACACAATGATAAATATGTTACAATATATGTGTTTGTGACTCACATATATTTATATTTGTGATACAAATACAGCCGTGTTTGTTGCACTATTTATGCTCTCTCGAGAACAAGAGAATAAAGGCGGGACAGCCAGAGTCTCTATCTTGTTAGTGTGTATCTGTATTTTTGCATGATTCTCTCAGTCAGTGAGTCATAAATATTCCTGAATGAGCGTGTAAATTGCATACGAAGTGTTTCTTATTTTGCCCGATGTATTGCGTTTTAATATCATGTATTCAGTCGTCAATGGTTCATCGGGCAGAGGATATCAAAAGCACTTGATCAGTAAAACACGAATAAACGAAGGCTTGTAAGGTTAAATGGTTTGTGATATTACTTTGGTTTTTGTGTATGTGTTTCGTATATATGTACGTGTGCTACCAAAGTGAGAAAATGATTTTGAGGAAAGAAACTGGAAAGGGCAACAATGTGAAGCCCTGTTTTCTATCCGAGCCTTTACTGAGAAATTCGGAACGGCGGACCATTTGTGAAATATAATATTAAAAACACAAGTAATTAATACACGATTCTTTTGCATGAACCAGAGTTGTATATACGTATATTGTTTGTGTACGAACGCATAGTGATTACCAAGGCATAGTTGAAACCTTCTGAGAACTAAAACGTGAGAGACGAAAAAGAAAGGAAAAGCAAAAAAGCAGCAGATTTTTTTCCATCAAAAAAAAAAATGCATTCAGTGCAAGTTAATGTAAATTATAAGGAACCACATTGTCCACAGCATGCAATGTTCTACAAACAATCTCATTATGGCACCTTACTACGTAGCTGATGACTACGTAGAAACTTAACTTTTGAGTGGATTCGTACCTCCAGAATCATTTGTTTACCTAGATAAAAAGGGATTCATACAGGATTCATCAGGCATCCCTATTTTCTACCACGTTCATAGAAGAGCTAATGTTAAGTCTGTCAATACTAACTCCGTTAACGACAGTGAATTCAGATTTGATACATCAGTATCAAACAGGGACATTAACGAGAGACTTAAGATCGATAGAACTAAATTCTGGTGGATATCAAATTAATTGCGCCTCTCCTTTTTACCAACTCTGACCTCTTTTATTATAATCTTTCTTTGAAAAATAAGTGATTTTTTTTTTAATTTTTCATTACAAACTAATATATAATGAATCGTAACTACACTTATATGTATTACGTAAAGACTATAAATGAAATTAAAATTATTCATAAGTTTTGTGTAGTTATAAAACATACTGAGTTCCCGAGTATAGGGCTATGTATAGAAAATAAAGTGTATCTAATCTAATTTGTTTATTTATAGAAATGAATTGTAAAAAATGATGAACTAAATAAATGACAAAAAAAAAATTAATTCCACTGTGCAACAGTGTAAGTAAAGTACTTCAACGTGGTATCACAAAACCGCGCTCGGTTTTGCTCCTATACGTAACAATTTCTTTTTACAGGTCGAAGAAAATTTTGGAGGTGGGTCAGGGCCCTATTTCGGATTTTACTTCAATAAATCCTAAACGGCTGGAAATTTTGGATTACAACCTTTGACAATATTGTAGCTATGTTCCTATTTCACAATTCCCTCTAATATATATCTAAGGAAAAGTACACTGTTAATCGATTATTGCACGAAACGTCATGTCACATATTTTAAATGTTTTGACATTTCTTGCCTAACGGTAAATAAATTGCGGTAGCTGTCTTCAAAAGAATTGTAGCTTATAAATTTCTTGAACCCTTTTCTAAATACACTAATCAACAAAAATTATATTTGGAGCTACATAATTGGTGGAGAAATGCTGCGTTTAGCCATATTCTTCAAATATTCACCTATATGTATTCAATATTAAACAAATTACAAATTTATATCGTGTACAAAGTTGAAGTCCTTAATATACTTAACATTATTGTCCAATACACTAATGAACAAAAACTAAATTATGGGTTCCAAAATGAGTGTACCAATTCAGAAATATTAAATTTTCGGTTATAATTTATACACTATTAACACAGGAATATAATAATGTTCTCCAAAGTTGTACAACTTTAGGATTTCGACAAAATTGCCAAAAATATGGTTGTTTTTAGCGTTTTTGTTCATAATTGATATATCGTTAAATGCCTTTTCAAGTAACCAAAACAACAATCGGGTCACCCGATAGGCTGCTCAAGTTTTTTAAAAACGGGAATTGTGAAATAAGAAAATGGCTAGAATATTGTCAAAGGCTGTAGTGCAAGAACGGGGGTTTGTGATACCACGTCCAGTCCAAGTACTTTCACAAATTTTTGGTTTGGTTTAGACCCGAAACAAATTCCTTTCATTTGTGTCACAGTGTTATTGATAAATGTGGATTTATATTGATAAAATTAATTATAATAAATAAAGAAAGAAAGAATAATTCGTTTCTAAATATTATTATGTTTGTGTGGAAATACGCATATGTTTCCACGTAAGTATATGTAGGTTTGGGGGAAACACACGAATGGTTCCTCGTAAGTATATGGATATTTGGGATGAAGAACGCATATGTTTCCACGTAAAAGCATGCATATTTGTTTGTAAACATGCTAATGTTTGCATTTAAATATATGTGAGTTTGGGACTTGCAAACGTAGAAATATTTGAAGTGTGTTCCGAACATATACATGGCTCCTGCAGAATATGTTTGCGAGAACTTGTTACAGAGACCGTTTTTTTTGCAGCGTGCAGGTGTATACTTATGTCACACAAAGATTTCAAATACCACAAATGTTAGACGTGTTCACAATGACAGATCAGACCTGCAAACAAACAAATTCCAAAATACTTTAAATATGCATGATGCGATAAAAACAATTGTCTAGTGACTACGGGCGATGATACACTGTTTGAATGAACTGCTATCCTGTGTTTACTATTTACCCATCTACAACGTGATCGCTAATAATTTCACAACACAATGACTTCATCCTAGATAAAAAGACTCTTTGGCGACAAATGGCGTAAATACATCATTGGCATTAACATTTCCAATTGTACACAAATCAATTCGTTACTTTAAGATAGAGTCAACATACCAGAAATCTTTATAAAAAAAATCCTCTATTGTCTTCCGGTTGAATGAATGAATGAGGTGAACGATGCGAAAAGTGGCTGGAGATCAAATCCAGGACACGACGTCATTTATTGTTAACTATGACTGAATGACTTTACTAGAGTTTTACTATTCCAGCAGAAATGACGACAACAAGAAAACAATAGAACCAAACAAAAAAAATCGCAGAATGTTGTGACAACATTTGTGCTTTTAGAGGTTCATCATGATGCAGCACCAGCCACAGCAGCAGTAAATGTTGTCACTATTTTCGAACATTTATTGCAGACATTTGAAATAGTAGCGAAATTGAATAAATAAAATCCGCCCCAGAAAGGAAAAATAACAAAAAAAGACAGGATTCAGGCATTCGATGTCATCAGGATTTCTTTATTCGCTACGGTTTTGTGTTTTTCCTGGTTTTTTGCTAAATAATTCCGCAGCATTTGTATATCCTTTTCAGGTTTTTGTTTTGTTTTTTGGAATATCATCATCTTTTTGGATTGATTTTTCATTTGTTGTCGCAGCAGCAGTTTTATGGAGTGACTCATGCAAATGACGACTTGACTCCACTTGAAGTTGACTTGACTGGAGATTGGGAATACAATTTGTCTGCTTTGATTGTCTAATGCTCCACAAGGAAAACAATCAATGTCAGCACTTTAGTGGCCATTTGTAGCCATGGTGTTTGCTTCCTCCCTGGGTAAAAGACTTAGTTTTTTTCTTCCTTGGGTGGGAAAGTAGGATAAAGGAAAAACTTTAACAGATTAAATTTCGCAACTTGCAACTGTTACCAATGTTCTCAGGAGTCGCTAAGGTGAAGACTCTTTGACACACGTTTGTCTGTCTGTGGGCTTATAATTCTAAGGATTGTGCCTGCTTTGACATTGTCATAGTAATCAATGATATATGAATTTAGAGGATTTGCAATATTTTGTTGACCCTCCATGGCAGGATTGTATCCTCCCAACAACACAAATCGCATTTGTTGCCTGCCACTTCTTGCATACTTTGTCTTTTGTAATATAAGTAACATTATCATCATCTACTATGGCGGCGGGGGTCGTTGTCCCGGCTGCTGTCGTGCTTTACCTCAACATTTTTTTGATGAGACGCGACATTCTGGCCATGTTGTAGGTATCCCATGTATGTAGGGATCTGTGTCGATATCCGAGGTATTGAGCAAAGTCATTTGGTTGATGAAAATGTGCTTAGAATTCCTGTTTTATATAATTTGGTTCTTTTAGTTCTTAGTTCTTTTTTGGGGCAACTTTTTGTATTCTCTTCAGCTTTTTTTCCACGTTTTGTTTCTTGTGTTTTTGCCTTCAATTTGTAAAGTTTCCTAAGTGGATTAAGTAATTTGTTTTGTTGTCACAATTGTAGTACAAATATCCACGAGGTACATTTCGGCTGTCAGAATATGGCAGTGGCAGTTCCAATCCCAACGATGACAGGCACTGCATCACCAGATGAATAAAAAGTATGAAACCAAAACATTCCAACAAAAAACACAGATGAAGATGAGTTTGGTTCATTAGGTTAATACATTTGATTTAATATAATGATGACATTACGTGTTTTGGCATTAGGAATGTAATAAAGCAAATATGTTGTTGGTTGTTATGTGACAAAATCGAATTACTAAATTTCATAGTGTAGAAGAACAAGTTTAAATGTGAATATAGATGATGCAAAGAGAGCTGGTTGAAAATATGTTGTGTGACTTTGGAGCGAGACTTCAAAATCAATTAGGTTTCATATTGAGAGTTGTTTTGGACGGATGTTTGTGGTTGACATCCCAGCTTAATGGAGAACATTTTTAAACAACAGCTGAAATTGTGATGAAAAAATGCTTAATTGGAAGTACTTCCATTAAATGACAACACCATGTAAAATTCATTTGGATGGCAACCAAATTTTCACCACTTTTTCCCGAATAGTTGTGGTGATAACGCCAGTAATTGATACCCAGCTTTTATGCTGGGTGTAGATTAGGGTGTCCTAAAAAATTTTTGTTTTTCGATTATCATGGTTGCTCAAGCTTGATAGGAAAGCTTATAGGGTAAAGTATTTTTGAGATTTTTTTCAGATATTTCGGAAGAGGTTTAGAGGTCGCACAACTCGAATTTCCACCATAAATCGGGTATTCTGGACGTTTTTTGAATTTTATTTAAAACTTTGTCAATAACCACGATTTTCTTAGTTTGTAAGTCAACATTTTTAAAGCAAAACGATCAAACTTTTATTGTATATGCATAAACCACCAGTTTTGGCAATGATTTTGCTCAACAAGGTACCACGAATGAATTTTTTCGTAAATTTTGGATAAATTTTGTTAGGAACGCTTTATAACTTTTCAAATTCCTATCCAAATCTAAAAAACTAATGATGCACTTTAAAGACTTTAAAAGACTAAATTCCAAGCAATTCTGTGAAAAAAAACTTTTAATTTGCTGTTACTGTTCCAGAGTTATACCATTTCAAAGCCTCTTACCCATTGTATGAACCTAAAAATATTATAAACTGTTTGCTATTTTTGCATCGGATTTGCTTTAAAGTTCTAGGAAAATTTAAAACACTAATGATGCTCTTTAAAAGACGGATGAATGCCAAGCAATTTTGTAGAAAAAATTTTGAATTTGCAGTTATTGTTCCAGAGTTATGCCATTTTAAAACTGTTTACCCATTGTGGCCCTTGGTGGTGCAATGGGTAGTGTGCGCGGCTCTTGTACATGAGATCCTGGGTTCGAACCCGGCTCTGACCACCTTCAAATTTTCTTTCGGCGGCGGTCACCTCGCAGAGTGACGGCGACACTATCGAGTATCTAGCCATGAAAAAGCTTCTCAAATTACCGTTCGGAATCGGTGTAAAACTGTAGGTCCCAATCAGTGAGTGAAAACTGGAAAGCGCACAGCTCAGTGATTGTGAGAAGTTCTCCCCAGTCCCTTCATGGGATGTAATGGGAAACCATTTATTTTTTTATTTTTTTACCCATTGTGTGGAACTAATAATACTATAAACTCTGCCAATTTTTCAACGAATTTGCTCTAAACACTATATTCATGAAAAAATCTACATGCGCTGAGTAACGACAAAGAGTTACACGAAGAAAAAACGGCCCCAACAACATATTGTAGGAAACATATATATGTTTGCATCAATCAAAAAAGCAAATTGAGCAAACAAATTTTTACTGATGGGACACCCTAGTGTAGATGTCTGATATCTACACGCTGAAAAAAGGCCCCCGCAACATATTGCAGGAACAAAGTTCCTTATCGCATGTAGCGGGATGAGAGCTAAATGAAAAAAAAATTAAACAACTTTTGTTTTAACACTATTATGCTACACCCCACAATTATCAACTATATTCGATACTTTTGATTTGGTTTGTGTCTAGACTAACTAGATATCTCACATACCTTGCGAAATTTCTTGTTTAATGGGAAGTTTTATAGATGGAGCCTGCAATCAATATTTAGTATATGTTGTCGTTTTGAACCCAATAAAAAGTAAATTTAGAAAAGCCAACGTAAAAGAAGTTTAAAAAGAAAATTTTCGTAAATAAGAGCCTTTTCTTAAAAAAAAATTAATTTTCTTAAACTAAGTAGTTTTTTTTTTTAAAAGTACCTTTTCTTATGAAAGTACACTTTCTTGCAACAAATTTCCTTTTCTTAAACAACTACATTTTCTTTTAAGAGTCATTTTTTGTGAAACAAAATAACTTTTCTTGAGATAGGTACTTACTCTTACAAATGTACCTATTCTTGAAAAGAGGGCCTATTCTAAAAAAATCCCAAAAAACACATATCCATATTCTTAAACAAAGTACCTTTTCTTACAAAAAATACCTTATCTTAAAGAAGTACCTCTGCTTAAAAAAAGTAAATTTTCTTAGAAACAGTACCTTTTCTTAAAAAAGTAATTTTTTAAATAAATACTCTTTCTTAAAAAAGTACATTTTGCCTTTTTTTAAAAAAAAGTAAATTTTTTCAAACAAAATATCTATTCATATTCTTAAACAAAGTACCTTTTCTTAAAAAATGCATTATCGTAAAGAAGTACCTTTGCTTAGAAAAGTACAGTTTCTTACAAATAGTACATTTTCTTAACAAAAAGTATTCTTTTTTTCAAATAAGTACGTTTCCGTAAAAAAGTACGTTTTCTTACAACAAATTGTCTTTTATCAAAAAACTACCTATTCTTTCAAGAGTACGCTTTTTGTGACAGAAAATAACTTATTTTGGGATAAGTACCTACTCTTAAAAATTTACCTATTCTTGAAAAAAGACCAATTCAAAAAATACCTTCTCTTAAATAAAATTAATTTTCTTACAAAAATTCCTTTTCTTAAAAATAAAGTAATACCTTTTCTTTTCTTTTCTTTTCTTTTCTTTTCTTTTCGAGGCTTAAGTAGCCTTTCTTAAAATAAGTACATTTTCTTAAAAAAGTAACTCTGTCCTAAAAAGAGTACCACATCTTTAAAAAGTACCTGTTCTTAAAAAAGTATTTCTTTCTAAAAAAACATTCCTACTCATGGCTTTTTCTTACAGAAAGTACTTCTTCTTAAAAATAGTACATTTTCTTAAAAAAAAAATTAGCTTTTAATAAAAGTAGTACCCCTCTTTAAAAAATTACAAAAAGTACCTAAAAAAATGTATTTGAAAAAAAACATTAAAAAAAGAAAAATTTTTTTTCAAAATAAAGTTTATCATTTTACAAAAAGTATCTTTTCTTAAAGATCCATTTAAATTATCATATTTTTCAACGGGCACCTTAGGCATGTTGGAACTAACTAGTACATAATATGTAGCGAAAGAAACTTCGTTCCAACCGGGTGTCCCCTGACGCCTCATGTGATTTTTTGTTTTCAGTAGTTTCCAACGAACAAAGCTACAGTTGGGTCACAAAAACATATATTATAACCTATTACTTATTGTGTCTCAAACAGGTAATATTGAATAGCAAACACAATGTGTTTGGACACTATTATACTATATTTGCGGAAAGCTACAAACACGTTCCGCCTTATTCAGAATAAGTTATGAGAGGTTTGAGAGATGTTTGTTTGTATGATGAACTATCTCTCAAACCTCTCACAACTTTTTATGAATTAGGCCGGTTATATTTGCAGTCAAACAACAAAACAGACAGATTTTGCGTGTGAATAACCTGCATTGTTATTCTCATATACTGTTAGTCTCTCATAGAAGTTTTGTAAGACTTCTGTATTATCAGTTTCCAATTTTCTCTCTTCTACCTTTAATTACACTTGGAGTACCTATGATGTCTCTTCAAATTTACTTCGGGACTAATTGTTCAAATGTCTTTCAAATGTTTTCGTCTATGACCTTTGACCATTTCATGCTATGCCAACTACTCGAATTACAATTTTTGAGTTTTCCACACAGACAGTAGCCATATTTGAAGGATATTTTTGGAACGTGTCTAATTGTTTATTTAACGAGAAAACAGGTGGCAACCCACCACCACCATCTCCAACATTGCCACAAGAATCACACAAAATTCCGTATAAAACTTCACATGCTAAATACTCCAGGGTACAATTACAATTTAATGGGATTTAAAATAAACGTTGAACGCTGTTTAAAGGACATTCTAGTATATAATATAATTAGATCGCCAACAGCAGCACATTTTGTTTTATTTTAAAACAAAAATTCAAAATACTCCAAGGTAAGAAAAGTTTTTCGATGATATTCCAGCACAAGTAAGGAATCAAAATATGTTCCCTCGCACCTTCGGATTGTTGGAAGGCATAGTAATTTTTCTAAATTTAGTCCAAAAGTACAATCGTAAATTTCAAATTACTTTTCGAACCACGGACAACCATTACCCAGTGGAGTGACTCAGTGAAGTGTCATCGTAAGAACATTTGTTAAACTCCCATAAACAGATACAAGTACAAAGTTGAAGAGGAAAAAGGGATTTTCCTTTGGCGTGGAAGCCACTTAAAACATTTACGAGTGTTAACATAGGCACTGCGCTTCATTAAGTTTTAGCACAACTGAGAACAGAATACATCATCTTTCAGTTCCACTTGGATAGTGGATAGAGTAACTCCCATCATAGTATTTTACACTGTGTGGCCATAAATTCGATAATTTTTGTTGTGTCTATCCGTCTGTTTGACTGATGTTTATGCCGCATCATCACTCCATCGCTCGGTTTCAATGATGTCTGTTTTTCCTTGATTTTTTTTCTATACACGTCGCCTTTCTCCTTAAGAAAATAGCTGTCAAAGTTATTAATTAAAATTTTTCAATTTTCATATTCTATTTGAAGGGCATATTCCTTGCCTACAAAGAAAAAAAAAGCATCTCATCAGTAGCGCATTTATGGCACAATGGGGGAGCAATTTGAGTATTAAAATTATTTTAGCTGAATCGAATTGGAATTTTGTTGAGGGAGAGAATTAGTACACGCTACAAAATATGTCTGTTTTTGTTGTTCGGATGCAAGTATAAAGTGTTTGTAGCTTGTCGCAAATATATATAGATTGTATCCAAACACATTGTGTTTGTTGTTCAATATTACATGTTGGAGACACGGTGATTAATATGTTATAATATACGTTTTTGTGACCTAAATTTAGTTTTGTTTGTTGAAAACTGCTGAAAACCAGAACGTGACAGACAACAAAGAAACAAAAACACAGAAACAACAATTCATGAGAACATTGCTTGCACGTTCCAAACCCGTACATGGTTCCTGCATAATTTAACTATTGCCGTTTTTTTCCAGCGTACATAAGAAATAAAAGCGTGTATAAATTTTAGAAATTTATTGGGCTCTGCTCCCTACAGGATTCGCAGAAGTTTCGAAGGGACTCTCATTGGATGAGAGTTACCATTGGAATTTGGATTATCAAACTTTCGAGGATGATATATAGATGATATATAGGGCATTTTCGGATTTGAGCTGGTGTAACATATTGCGGCAAAGGAGTATGGCTTAGTTTCCATGTGACTTATTATCGGGATCTTTGTCGTGCAATGATGTTGCGTATGATTTATGCATTCGGTCATTTATACCACAAAAGATATGATTTATTTGGCTACCGCCAAAATATTTGTTCGACCATTTTATATATGGACGCATGTCAAATCACCAGCTGCACATACAAACTGCTGGAAATAGTTTTAAACAAATGTCGAGACTATGAAGGTGAAATTTTAATACCCCATTTCGTCCAGGAAGAAAAGCCGGCATTGGTGCACTCTCCGTGATAGTTTCATGGATGTGATTACAAGGAGCCGGCGATGGCTGAAGCGTTTTTTTTTTTTTTGTATCCACTTGACCCAGCAAATTTTCACAACATTTTCAGAATCTCGCAATTTAAAATTTTCAGTTTCGGGACCCTTTTTCGAATTTGGAACACTTTGGAATTTTAGGACATTATCAGAATGTCCTAATACGCATTTTAAAATGGGATAGTAAATTCGAAAAGTGCACCTCAAGGGCTATCAGCAGGTAATGGTTTTTCAATAAGAGCGCTACAAAAGTTTATTTAAATAAAACAAAACCGGTTTTAGATACCAATGAAATTCTTTATTCCTGTGAAAGTACGTTCGATGCCATTATGTATGGAATTCGATTTCTTTTGCATGGCCATCACGGGCACGCTTGCAGAAGTCCAGACGCTGAACACAATTTTCGACGGTTTTCAAGCATAAATCGGCCGATACTGCTGCAATTTCACGTTCAATATTCGAACGAAGTTCATCAATCGTCGCTGGCTTGATGGCATAGACCATAGACTTGACGTAAGCCCCACAGGAAATAATCTACCTGCGTCAAATCGCACGACCGAGGCGGCCAATCGACTGGGCCATTCCGTGAGATAACACGTTCACCAAACTTGGTTTCCAATAAATTGATTGTGGCTATCGCAGTGTGGCTTGTGGCGCCATCCTGTTGGAACCACATGTCCTCCAAGTCCATATTATCCAATTGGGCCAAAAATATTCGGTTATCATAGAACGGTAGCGATTCGCATTCACAGTAATGTGCCGGTCTTGATCATCACGGAAGAAGTACGGCCCAATGACGCCGCCGGCCCATAAACCGCACCGAACCGTAATTTTTTCGGGATGCAATGATAACTCATGGATTACGTGTGGATTGCTGTCTGACCAATAACGCCTATTTTGCTTATTGACGAAGCCATTCAGCCAGAAATGATCCTCATCGCTGAAGATGATTTTCCGATGAAAATCCGAATCATTTTCAAGTTGTTACTCAGCCCAATTCACGAATATACGACGCTTATGGTGGTCAAGCGGCTTCAGTTCTTGCGTCAATTTGATCTTGTAAAGCTGTAGGCCAAGATCTGTTTGCAAAATTCGCCACAACGACGTCACAGATATGCCCAACGCTTGAGAATGACGTGTGAGAGACACATTTGGGCTTTCTTGAACTGAAGCCTCAGCGGCAGCAATATTCTCGACACTACGGGCACTTCTTTGTCTCACTGGCACGGGAACATTTTGTACTGTGCCTGTGGATTCAAAGTTTTCCACTAGACGCTCAATTGTTGATCTGGTAGGACGATTATGACGACCATAAATTGGACGTAGCGCTCTTAAAGTTGAGGCCACTGACTCCAAATTTCGGTAGTAAATTTTAAAAATTTCGACTCGTCGTTGTCTCGTATATCTTTCCATGATAAAATGGCAAACCTTACTGAAGAGAAATGTCAAAAGAGCTGGAAAAAATATGGCGTCGTTTGCTGTCCATATCGATTTACATTTGTAGCTTCTCTGTTGAAAAACCCTTTATATATTTGGTTCATGGTAGAAGTCCCATTTTACCACAGTGTTCATTATGTAATTTAAAAGTAATTTCGGCATTTATGTGTTTTTTAATTTCTGAGTTTCATTTAACATTTTAAGCGCTTTAACATAGCTCTGTTAACACAATAATAGAGCTCAGCTAACTGAAGTGGTTTGTGTCTTTACTAGTTATATTCCAATTTATCTGCACGCTGCGTTTACACGAGACAATACAATGAAAATATGTATTAGTTGCCAATGAACCGAATTGGCTGCTTATATCAAATCATTTGCCGACTTTACTGTCTTTGAAAACCCAGAGACAGTAACGAAGACCACGAGAGAATTGTATCCGCAAAACTGTCTCGTGTAAACGCCAAATAAACTACGCTCACGCTCTCCTGAACCTCAGCGTCAAAATTGTTCATGAGCGACGAACCTTATTTCCATCTGAAGCCCGGTATTCATTTTTTTATGAACTTTTGGTTGCCATAAGAAGTACGTGTATAAAAAATATCGAAAATTTCATGAATCGAAAATTTCGCTTACCATTCGTTGGCTTGGTACTCAGCTGTTTGCGAAAATTTTGTAGGCAAAGTCAATTACAGGGTTGTTACGCCAAAGTTATTTCACATGAAAACAATCATTTGATAATTGTTTAACAACCATCAATTTTAACAACCAAAAGCAACACGACATGCTTTAAAAATTAAATGGAGCGCGTAGAGGAATTATAAATTAAATACTTGCAAGGTAAATTAAAGATATGTGGTAACGCTCCGCAACAAAATTTTCTGTTTGGGGATAAGTAACAAAATTTCTGAGACAAATTTCGCAAGAACTGAATACGGGGCTTGAACGGATAGATAAACAAACAAAGTTTGCGCTTCTGGCACACTGAGAATCCACATATCATTTACGAAGAGCCAAAACATCTACTCAAAGTCACTACACCGTCGGCAACACGATGACCCTGACTGGTAGTGATAGAGACTCATAATCAAGGAGATTATATTGCCTCATATTAATGTATTGGGGCTGGAGGGCATGTGGTTCCTAAACAAGGGCGCAACTACATACACAGTTCACACGACAATAAAACTTTTGAGGGATACATTTCAGGATCGGCTAATGTTTCGTTTTGGGGATTTTCAGTGACCGACAAGATCGCCTGATTTGACTGCTCCAGATTTCTTTTTTTGAGGGGTTTTGAAGTTAAAGGTGGACGTCAACCAGACACAGACTTTGTAAGCTGTCAAAGAGAATATCCGGCAAGACCGCTATAATTTATAGCCCGAATTTCTCGCTAGAAAGATTGAAAATGCAGTAAAAAAGGCCAAATATCGTCATAGATGACGCCACCCTTTTGACTGTTATCATCTTCTAAAAGTAGTGAGAAAAATATAAAGGTTCAAATAAAAATTTGAAAATAAAATTGTGAAATTGTGTCCTTTCATTTTAAAGATTAGGCAGAACAAAAACGAGTAAATGTCGTAAATTGAATCACCCTGTACATAAATTGTAAGAAAAATACTTAGTTTAAACTAAAATTTGAAAAACACATTCCACTTAGGGTAAACTAACAATTAAATGTCAACTTTTATTCTAATAGATTTGTCTAGTTAGTGGAATGTAATGTAATTGTATTCGGGGTGCTGTGTAAGACTATTGGTTGTTAAAATACTCGATGTTTCTAGATGACTTTATTCACAAGAAGGTTGATGAATTCACTAATCATAGAGCATTCTGAAAGTAAGATCTTTTTATGGAAGAGAGACTTGATAGCGTGTTATGGAGGGTTATGACTGCTATAAATACAAATTGAAAAGAGCTTTCGATTCAGCGAATAGTAAATGTTGTCCAGAAATGTAACTATAAAACATAATATCTATAGTTGAAATTCTGATCTTTAAGTACAGAAATGTATTTTAATATTATTTCATTATAATTTTATAACATTTGAATTCAAAGAAACATAAAAATCAGAAAACTTAATTTAATAACTTTTTAAGTTGTAAATATTTGCCAATATACCTTTATGACTTCTTGACAGTTGATACTCTAATATAAAGTTATTGCAGTATTAACTAATGTTAATTATCGCCATGTATATTTTGTAAATAAATGATACACAAAAAATCAAAATAACTTTCTTATTTTTATAGAATTCGAGTAAGTCTGAAGAAATTCTAGGAGAAATGTTCATATCTTTTAAATATATAGTCAGTATCGTAATTAAGAAAGAACCACGTTTTATTAACGATAAATAAATCAAGCCTCAAAGTTCAATTCGTTACAATGTTTTTTTTTAATTTTTTTTTACGAAAAATGTGTTGGACTTATTTAAAACGAATATTTGAATGCCAACATTTGTGCCAACATTTGTGCCAACATTTGTGCCAACAGTTTTGCAAAGGTAGTGGTGATAAATTCGCTAACTGTGTAAAATTCTGGAAAATACTAGATGATTCTAGATGGCGTTATGATTAAATCCACAATAAGGCTTATGAATTCGCTAATCATACAGCATTTGGAGTGAGCTAGTTTTATGCGAGCAACTAGATGGCGCTGAGAATTATGACTGCTGTAAATAAACGGCTAGAGGCGATTTATGTATTCAAACGATGAACGTTGTTGTTCAATGTGGAATTTTGTTGTTGAACATCGACTAATTGTGAAGTGTATTAACCATAAATAAATCGTTTCTCATTACATCCCATGAGGGTATTAGGCAGAGCTTCTCACAACCAGTGAGGTGTGAGCTTTAGATTTTTTCACTCACTGATCGGGACCTACAGCTTTACGCCGGTTCCGAAGGGTATTTTGAGAAGCTTTTTCAAGGCTAAATATTCGGTAGTGTCACCGCCATAAAACGACGTGACTGCCGCCGAAAGAAATTTAAAGTGGTCAGAGCAGGGTCGAACCCACTCCCATATATACACACTGCCATTGTCCCACTGAGGGCCACCATAAATAATGCAACTCTAAACGGGCAATTCGTTAAAATATCATGAACAATCAAAGTAAGTCCTTAGTATTTTAAACTGTAATGTTACAAAATGCTAACATTAATCGAACAATTTACAAACAATTATCAAAACCCAGTTTTTTTCTTTTCCCCCCAATGTGCCGGCTACATAAGAACTCATCTACTTTAACAACTCTGACAGTCTTTCAAGTATGAAGTGTGAAAAGTGTTTGTTGACAATATGATTTACTCAAAACTACAAGCAAAGAACCGTGGCAACCGTGGTGGCAACATCGAGATAGGAAAAACTTCATTAGATTCGGTCCATAATAATGCTTCAGCACTTGTTCGTAATGAGGAAGATATATCCTATGCGTATATGGTCTCAATATAATATTCCCTTTTGAAATTTCGAATAGCAAATAGGCATAAGTTTCTGCTCTACCGATTATTAAATTCGTTGTTAATGGTTTGTGCAGTAAATGTTGCTTCAAATTTTGCTGCGTGCCACATTTGAATACATACCTACCTACCTCCCTCACACTCCACTCCATTCCACTCCACCCAACAATGGTCATTAATTATTTGTCAAATATGAAGTTCAATGTTTTGTACAAATTTGACATGGAATTTGTCATGTTTTATGCTGTGTTTCGGGTAAATGGTTTCTTAGCAAGTCTATTAATAGGCAACTTTCAGCCTCACGGAAGATACGGAGAGTGAAATGTTTATGACCAACCGTAGACAAATCGATTTTTATTGAGTGCTATCAATTGTGTTCATTGAAAGGAACCGCGATTTAATTGAGTGGTACGATAAAACATTTCAATTCAAGTCTCTATTTGAAAAATGAAAAAGGAAAGAGGAATTCAATTTAAATTTAACCATGAATTTAATATTATGCGAGGGTGTTCCATGTTCCACTTGCAATTGGTTGGTATAGCTCAGAAAGTGTCAAGAAATATGTTCGCATTACTCGGCAATATAAGAAACTAACCCATGCAATATCTGAACCTATTTCGTGCGAATTGAATTTAATACAAGATATTGTGTATTTCACTTTAAGGTGAAAGGGATATAGTTAGTATTGTAATGATTATAATGTTTATTTATGTCATAGTAATGTAATCTGCATGCTCACTAATTTAGCTTACTGTAAATAACAGTGCGATTAGTGTATGCCTAAAAGTATGCATTGCAACAATGTACTAGCTCACTAAACCAGTATCACGAATTAGCTTCAGTTAAGATAACTCTCCGCTATTCGATTTGGTTCTACTTGCTTCCTGAGGTGGATTCATTACCCCTTTTTACTATACCGTAACGACTAGAAGGTTCTTGAATTTGCTAAAGATAATGCCATCTGAGTATGGTGAGTTTGTATAAATATCTGCGTTTTTGGCACTCGGAGTCAGTCTGTGATTAAACGCTGAAAAGTTAGCAGCGCGAATTAATAGTAAAAGTGGTCAATATAGACAATTGTGAAAGTTAAGCTGTGTAACTAAAGTGAACGGTTGTACTGTAGGAGTAAAATAAAAGGAATTTAAACTCAATTTTAGTTGTTTTAGATCCGAGTTATTTCTAAAGTTGTAATTTCCTTTAACGCGAAGATATCATGTTTTCTCCGGCTAGTGAACAAAATGCATATGCCGCGGTTGGGATTCGACAACGATTCGTATAAAGATAATCAAATATAAACACAAGAAGGTTCTTGAATTTTCTAAATAAATGCCATCTGAGTATGGTGAATTCATAAAAATAGCTGAGTCTTTGGCAGTCGGAGTCCGTTTGTGATTAAACGCTGAAAAGTAAGTAACGCGAAGTAATAGTAAAAGAGGTGAATATAGACATTTGTGAATGTTAGGTTGTGTAAATAAAGTGAACGGTTGTAGGAATTAAAACTCAATTTTGGCTGCCTTAGATCCGAGTTATTTTTAAAGTTGTCATTTCCTTTAAGGCTAAGGGATCATGTTTTCTCCGGTTGGTGAAAAAAGTGCATATGTCGAGGTTGAGATTCGACAACGATTCGTATAAACATAACCAAATATAACGACTAGACGGTTCTTGAATTTGCTAACTATAATGATATCGGAGTATGGTGAATTCGTATAAAGAATTGAATCTTTGGCACTCGGAGTCAGTCTGTGATTAAACGCTGAAAAGTAAGCAACGCGAAGTAACGCTAAAAGGGTGAATATAGACAAATGTGAATGTTAAGTACTGTAGAGAAGTAAACTAAAAGGAATTAAAACTCAATTCCTGTTGTCGTAGATCTGAGTTATCATGTTTTACGCCTCAATTAAGGCAACGACTTCAAATTCACTTAAGGTGCAAGTGAAATGAAAAACACCACTAACTGCCAGGACATCCCCAAGTATTTAAAATTGGCTTACCATTTTTGAATGTCAAGTGGGTTACAACTCCATTGCACTTTACACGAACAGCAACTAATATTCAAGAGTATATTGGCTAGACAACTCGGGCACTGTGTTGCGCGGCAGTTAGTAGAAACATCTATGTGTAATGATTTCCCCCCATAACAACTAAGCCTGCTTATGAACCACTTATTCGAAACTACAGTTTGATTGATCACAAATTGACCATTCAAAACTGTTCCAAAACCCCTCATTTCACCTCCATAATCGGGCAATTTTGCAAAATGCATTTACTGGAAATGGAAACAATAAAGTGCCACCCAACAAAGACTCAATCAACGTCTTACAACACAGCTCTCCCTAGTTCCCTTCAGTCCTTGCAGGACCAATTAGAAAATGTGCATCAGGCGCATTGTTTATTCATGTCTCGTGTTTTGAGAGAAAAAGAACCTACAACATGGACAACAGCTCAATTTAATCATGTTCAGTTAACATCTCCACTATTCCATTATCTGCGCACATTTTCGCCTAATTCGTTTCCATCAATTTGAGGGAAAACGTTTTCTCGCCCTTCAATTGCAATACAGTGTGTTGCTGCTGCTGCTTCATCGTCATCATCCTCATCATCATCTTCTTGTATGGGTTTCAAAGAACAAAAGGACATGCAAAACAAAAGGATGCTGGGAAATGGACGTTTCCCTCTTTTGTTCTGCAACATTTGAAGGAACTAATCTGCATGCATATCTAAACAAAAATAACAAAGTGCCGGCCATACCCAACATCGGCAGTGAGGCAAAGTACTTAATTAACACACACAGGACGCAGGATGCAGGACTCTGGCAGTGAAGAATGTTGCAATTTACTTTCACTGCATAAGCAACACATCCTCGTCACAACACTCTTTTTTGGTAATTGTTGTACACACAAAAAAATCTAATTAAATGTCGCTCCTTCTCAGTCCCTTCTTTCTGTCGCTTCGTCCCTGTGCCAAAGTTCTTTCCAAGTCTATTGTTTAGGGGTCTATCACTCACCTCGCATAATAGGCAGCCGCCGCCATGGCCTGGGCTGTTTCAAGACTAACTTCGATTTTTTTGCCGTGACGATAGGGCAACTTGGCCGTTCCATCATGTTCGAGTACCAGAACATCCTGAAACTCGCCGGTATCCTCTTCAAAAACGATGGGCAAAGCGTTGGGTCTATTGTTACGATTATTATTGTTATTGTATTGTCCTGATCCCGATCCTGCACCACCGGACGAGGAGTTGATGATTGAGGAAGAGTTTGACTGCAATAAGCCGGCTTGATGAAGGGTATGTTCAACGGAGGGATGTTCAACGGCATCCATAGACTCTTCCAATGCAGGCATTTTGTTGAAGGCCAATGTGCCAGGAGGTGGTAGATGCAAAACGTTGTTGGGATTGGTTGGGTTGGCGATGGTGGTGGCGGTGGCTGTGTCTGCCACATTTTCATCATGAGCACCCAGTGGATGTTCACGCGTGCCTGATAAGGACGTTGTTGTTGGTGGCTTTTGCATGTTATTACTTAATTGTTGCCCCATTTCACTGGTATCCTTATTTGGCTGTATCGTTTTCTGTTGATGCAGTTGCAACTGCATCTGCTGATTCTGTTGCTGCTGCTGTTGGATTCTGTGTTCCCTTAATTGTTGATACAGTGTGGATTTATGTTCTCCATCAGCTTTGGTTCTTTGCTGAGGATTGTACGGATATTGGCCAGGCATTTTCGGACTTGCATTGCCCACCAAGGGAGGTGGTGCAACATATGCCGGCGGCTGATTATTGCTCATTTTTCCATGCGATTTCTTATCCGTTTCCTTGTCGTGTAAGGACTTTTTGTGTGATTTATGAGTTCTGCCATTGGTGTTACCTTGAGCAGCTTGACAAGCCAACAGTTTTTTCTTAAGCAAACGCGACGGTGGCAACGGCGGAGGGGCATTATTTGCTCCCTGGTTACGAACTGGTGGTGGAGGAGGTATTGCAGGTCTCTCCTTGATGGTCTCATAGACATGATTAAATGGAGCTGGTGGTGGCGGAGGCTGAGACTCAAGGAGGAAATGTTTCTTGGTATCTACGGGATCTACATAAGAATCGGAAAACTGGAAATGTTGCTGATATGTGTTACCGGAAGAGGGAGCAACGATTTTACTGAGGGTCTTGTTGGTCGGAGCAGTCTTTTGTTGCCAAATTGGTCCAGAGTTTTGCCCGGCATTTGCAGGTAAAGGGATTTGTGGCCTGGTGGCGACATTTCGTTGCTGTTGCATAAAATGCTGTTGCTGCTGCTGCAGCTGGTGCTGTTGTTGCTGCTGATGTTGCTCCGTGTCTACAAACGTTGTGTGGCTCAACAAGTTACGCTCATAGATATCGTTCAATAGATTTGTGGCATTCTTTGAAATGTGATTGAATGTTGATGCCGGCTGAAGCGGTTGCGAATGTTGTGGATGGCAGGGATACTGTTGTTGATGCTGGTGCATCGGCTGTTGTTGCATCTGATGTGGTTGCATCTTTTGATGTTGATGTTGCTGGATGGGTATGCGGCTCATTGCTTGTGAATTGAGGGATTTGGATGTTTGCTGCTGTGGTGTTTGGTGTTGCATTTGTCCATGGCTTAGACGATGATGTGTGACACCAGCATTAGATGGGGTTAGTAGGAAATGCTGTTGTTGCGCTTGATTTGCACAAGATTGCTGCTGCTGCTGTTGCGGCTGCATGTCATACAATCCACCGCCGCCACCCTTGGATTTTCCACTCATATATGTCTGTTGTTGTTGTTGTTGCAAATGCAATTGCAATTGCTTTTGTTGCTGCTGAAGTTGATGTTGCACTTGGTGTTGGTGTTGCAACGATTGCTGTTGCTGTTGTTGTTGTTGCTGAAATTGCATTCTTCTGTGCTGCTGATGCTGTTGATATGTTGGCCTGGTCGTCGTCGTCGTCATCATCATCGCTGTACCTCCTGTTGCCATTGTGCTATTCCCTGGTGTATGAATGATGGCGGCAGTAGATCCGTTCAATGTTGTGGCAGTATTGTTGTTGTCAGTGGAGGTGGCATCGTTGCTACTACGTTTTAAGCCCGCATGTCGTGGTCGATGGACAGAGGCCTGTAAAGGGTGAAGAAAAAAAGAGGGAAAACATGAATTGAAATAGGGGGAAATATGTTAAATATTTTTGTTAATTACAAATTTTTCAATCATCATTCCAGAGGCTGGTTTACATGTAATTGTTGATTACAAATGAATGATATTTTTGGAGGAGGATTTAAATTTAAAGGTAATTGAGGGAAATGAATTGATTTATTAATAAGGTAACATACAAATATACATGAAATCGTAACACTTTCAGATGTGTTTATTTGTTAAAGTATGGGAATCGTGTTCGCTATTTGAAACTTTTTTGTTGTGCCAATTTAAAAATATCCTGGAAGCAACAGTTTGTCCTTTTTTATGTACTGCTCCCAAGGTTCCGTAGGTCGGAACACTATACAGGACGGGTACCACTTTCCAACAGACGGATGTCCTCGAAAAATATAAACCTGACATCACAGCTATCCAGGAAATGCGATGGACAGAATATGGTTGCACCAGTGAAAAAACTGCGATATTTACTACAGTTACCAGGAACGAAAGCACGAATTTATGGTCGACAAGAGACTGCGACACCTAGTTTCAAGGTTCAACCCAGTGAGCCACAATTCGCATCAAAGCGAAATATTTCAACATCTCGTTAATTTGTGTGCGCGCAACGACAGAAGATAAAAACGATGAGGTCAAAGAAACATTTTATGAACGCCTGGAGGAAGTATATGAACGCTGCCCTGACCACGACATTAAGATTATTCTAGGCGACTTTAATGCCAAATTAGGAAAGGAAAGTGTCTTTCGACCAACCATCGGTAATCGCAGTCTACATAATACCACCTCTGATAATGGAATAAGACTGATATAGACTTCGCCGCTGCAAAGAACATGGTAGTTAGTAGCACACGATTCCAGCATAAGGACATACATAGGGCGACCTGGATATCTCTTGATCAGAGAACGAAGAAGCAGATTGATCAGTTGGTAATAGTTGGCGCAAGCACTCTTCGAGTGTAACGGATGTACGTGTGATTCGAGGTGCCAATATCGACTCGGATCATTAGCCGGTGGCTGCGAAAGTTCGCACAAGACTGAGCAGGGCGAAAAATGTACGAAGCCGAACACAGGAAAAGCTGGATATTTACAAGCTACAGATACCGGAGATATCTATGTCCTATCGACAGAAGCTCTCTCTCCTGCTAGAACAGAATACCCGCCATCCCGAAGACCCAGATGCGCAGTGGAATCACATCTCCCAATCTTTGGAAATCGCTGCAGGGACTGAACTTGGTTCGCCCTTAAACGTAGACAACCGATTTAACTTTGAAGTTGTAGATGAATTTATCTACCTTAAGGAACAAACAGTCAGTTTTTTCTATAAAATAACTTTCCTTGTAGCGAGTCGTATCGATAAGTACACATAATATCGAGAATCTCATTATCCAAACCCCAACATTTCATAGAGCTTTCATGGACAAGTCCAAACGGTGTAGTTATTTCCAGAATAGAGTTTAATCAATATTACATCTTACGTAGTATGAACATCTCTCTCCCATCATTTCTGTATATTAGTACTACACTCGCAGATAAAATCGGTTGAGGCAACCAAATTTAAAGGTTGTCACAAACGCAACGACGGTTGAAAGACGGACTCAGTTCCGAATCAAAAATGAATAAAAGTTGTGGCAAACACGTTGATGGTTGCAATGACAAAACAACACATTAAAATAAGCTGAATCAAAAATGAATTTAGTTTGTGGCGAACACCTTGTTGGTTACAATGACCAAATTATTTATTTGAATTTGAATTTTTATTATTTAGAAATTTATATTTTAGATTTTTTTTTTGAAAAGGGCTTTACCATATTTCAGTTGTCACAACCGATAAGTTTTTTAAATAAGGTTGTCTCAAATGGGTTCTTCTAATCTATATATTTTCCAGTAAACATGCAGTTAATATACGCAAAGAAAAAACTCGTTGCTCCCAAACGAAATGTCAGATAACTGAAGTTCGTTTGGGGACTGTAGTTGGGAGAAACGAATTTCTGTTAGGCCATAGCTGTCATTTCGTTTGGGGTAACCGAAAAATTTTTGCAGCAAACGAGTTACGAAAATATAACCTGAAAAAAACGTTTGTGAGAATCGAACAACGGTTCCGCCAACTGTTGTTTCGGTTACAGCAACCGAGTTCTAGTCACTCTATAAAAAAAAACTTTGCGTGAACTGAAAAACGTTTGCAGTAAACGAGTTATGAAAAATTAGAGCTGAAAAAACGTGTGCAACAAACGAAAAAGTTCCACCTACTGTTCTTTCGGTTACAGTAACCGAGTTGTAATTAAAACTTTTACATGTGGCTTCCACAAGCTCTTTTTTGACTAAATTTCCAACCTTTATGATTTTGGTTTTACCCACAAAGTTTGTGTTAAAAAACGTTGGAATTTTTGTCTATTTTTTTCACTGTAAAAGCGCAGCAAATTACAACGCGTTAATTGTACATCCAAGATATATTGACAAGATAGAATCATTAGATTTTGTGATCACTTTTATATGTATGCGTGAGTGTGTATGCCAAACGAGTGGATAAGACTGTGTGTATACAGTCGACAGAATGAGAGAAATTTACGTTCTTCGTAATCTGTGTTCTCATTAGAAAAATGGCAAATTTCAGTTATCGCAAACGTTTTTTAAATTCCGGCAAATGTAATTTTGAACGCGTTTGATGCAAACGAGAACTAGTTTGCTACAACAAGATACTCATTTGCGATATATGAGTTTATTTGGGAGAACTACATGAACGGTTGCTATTAATAAGTTAACACAAATCAATCAAAGTATTGTTGCGGTAACCGAGCAGAAAACGTTTTTTTTCTTTGCGTGTATTAATATTGATTCTATGGTTAATAATTAATTTATTTTTGTTCTTCTGAGGACATACTTTAATGAAGATCGTCATTATCTTCAAAATAATGAAATAATGTATAGGCAATGTAGAGGGAAAATATCCGAAATTACAATGGAACCCTGTTGGGTAAACTGACACTTTGTTCCTGAAAATCTACGACCTGTGTCCACGCTGAATACAACAGACCCAGTAACATATTGCACGAACCCTATACATGTTTCCCAGCACTGTTTTCAGTAATACATGATCTACTGTTCGTTTGTGTATTTGTTGGCTGCCACTTTTTGTTTTCAGCAGTTTTCAACAAACAAAGCCATATTTGGGTCACGAAAACATATATTATAACATATTAATGATTGTGTCTCCAACATGGAATATTGAATTGCAAACACAAGGTGTTTGGACACAAGTATACTATATTTATGGGACGCTGCAAACACGTTATATTTCCATCCAAACGACAAAAAAACAGATTTTTCAGGGTGTAGTCAAAAGTATATTGCGTGTACCCAATGAAAGGGAATATTCTGACGATCCCAATGGTGCATTTGCTGATATGATCAGTTTGACACATATCTTTGTGCTTTTGGGTACCGTGAAGGGCCTTAGAAATAATCGAAAATATCAACTTGTTCGGTCATGCAAGTGCATGTAGTTGAATAAATGGTAATTTTCGAGTTGTGGTTTATAACGATTTCCAAGGCCCTCGACGTCGGTGGTGCAATGGTAGTACGCGCGGCTTTTATGCATGAGAACGTGAGTTCGATCCCTGCTCTGACCACCTTAAATTTCTTTCGGCAGCGGTCACCTCGCATAGCCACGTCGACACTGTCGAGTATTTAGCCATGAAAAAGCTACTCAAAATACCGTTCGGAACCGGTATAAAACTGTAGGTCCCAATCAATGATTGTAAAAGTAGAACTCGCATAGCTCACTGGTTGTGAGAAGCTCTTCCTAATCCCTGCATGAGATGTAACGGGAAACCATTTATTTATTTTAAGGCCCTCCATTGCCTACAATGGCACACAAATCTAACGCTGAAATACTATGAACATTGATTTCTTATGGAGTAACCGGACTTTCCTCTTCCTATGAAGTTACCAACTTCATTTGAATGTCCCAAGCAGCAGTTCCCCCACAAGGACATCTGTTTTGCTATTCTGAGCGCAACTCTAAAGAGAATAGCTCCAAATCGCTAAATTTTTCTCTTGCATTTTGCAACGCGAACTTAATAACGAACTTTAACGTAAGTAGCGAACTTCAATTCCGTTTAGCATTGAAAATACTTTCGAAAACTAAAAATATGTGGGTGAAGATGTATTCAAATTTAAAATAGCAAAGACACAAACCAATTTACTTAGCAGAGCAGAGCAGAGAGTTATAAAACTAACAGAGCTCTGTTAAGCACTTTATTTTAAAGATAGATCAGCAATTAATTAATATTTTTAATTACAAAATCGATACAGAAAGTTAAGATACAGTAACTAGTAAAAACACATTCCAAGCTAAATATAGTTATATATATATATATAATATAATAAAACTAATATATGTGTAACCAAATTCCTAATATTGTTATTAAAATATGTCTGATATAGTAGGCCTATTAAGTCAAAATATGGCCATATGAAGAATTATCCACAAACCAGTCCATATTACAGTCGATAGTCCTTATGGAGTCCCTTCGAAATATAAAATCTAGAATTTCCCAAAAACCTTCAGAAATTCAGAATTTGATCAAAAAATATCGGTGCAAGATTTGAGCCCACTGTGGTTAACCCAAGAGTTCTCCAATAACCAAATATGTGCAGTTGGGTAGTGCTTGACACACCCTTTCCGAATATGCTACCAACATATTTCAGAAGACATTCAGAATAACAAAATTTTAATTCTGCATTTCAAGTTTTGAATTTCTGTATGTTCTTGGGAAATTCTAAATTTTATATTTCGAAGACACTCCTTAAAGAACCCATACGTGGTTTATTTAATTTGCATTGGATTTTAATTTGCATTACTTTATATAATGCAAATGCAAAAGAATTACCATTCTTCACAATGGCAATTAAAAATTTTGAATTTTTATTTGCTCGGGAAATGCAAATGCAGGTTGTGAAATCGGATGCCAATTGTAATGAAATATAGGAATGATTTTAATTATTTTGAATTTGTTGGACTGCGGGCAATTCTGTTTTTAAAGTATTTTATATATGTAGGTTTGTGGCTTCGATAGGTATTTCCTCATATATATTTTCAAATTCATAAACCTGTACTGTATAAAATATTTGAAAACCAAAACTGTCAATATGAAGAAAATGCTTTTAAAATAAATACAATTGCCAATGGTATTTACATTTTTTTGAATTTATATTTGTATGCAAGAGCCCCACTATATGCGACGTATTTAAATAACATATTTGGGATTTGGTTGTATATATACTAGTTTTTGCGGCGGCCTGAAATATCGCCTAAATGAAAAATGACCCAACAATTTTATGAAAAATCGCCCAATAAAATTGGGTCAAAATATGAAAAATAGCAAATATTACATATAAAATTTATCCCAAAAATAAATGCCAAATGGCCTATGAAAATGAAATATGAAATATGAAAAATCGCCCAAAAATATTGGACAATTTTTCATATTGAAAATGGCCCAATTTAATTGGGCAAATTTTCATATAAAAATAGCACAAAATCATAGTGAGAATGAAATAAGATACAGTACATGTAGGAGTCCAAAACATCAATATTTGAAAAAGATTAAATCTCAGCCATTTATAGTCATTTTATATTGTGTCTAAATAAGCGCTGCAGTTCTCTATTTTTTTCGAAATAATTTTTAATGTTTTCTTTTATCGAGCGCCGCCATAGTAAAGTCACTATTCTTCTCGAAAAGAATTTTATATTGCGTTTAAGTAAGCGCCGCAGTCGAAAAATTGCGCGATTTTTTCGAAATAGTATTTCATATTATGTTTAGCGAGTGCCGCTGACGGAAAGTCAATTCATATTGTGTTGTAGCAAAGAAAAAAATAATTCTCAAAAATTTAAAAAAAAAATTCAATATTTTGTTGTTTTTTTGTTAAATTAAAACACAAATATTTATATTTTATAATATTTTTGTTTTAATTTCAAGTTTCAAGTATCTACAATTATGAAATATGGCCCACAATGGGTCTGTTTTCATATTTAGTTTTATGAAAAAACATCCAAATGGGCAATTTTTCACAAATTTGAAAGGTGTTTTACATACAAATCCAATAAAAGTATATTCATGAAATTTGACACACTAAGTGGGTTTTCATCAGCAGGGTCACATACATATATAGCTTTTTATTGTGGCAACCGCATTGAAAATAAGTTCGCCTGTACCAACAGGATCGGAAATAATTTATGTTGTTGCAACTGAATTAAATAGAATTTCAGTTGCAGCCACAGTATTTTTACAAAAACTCAGATGCAGTAACTGAATTTGTCATAAGGAATGCAACTTGTTGTTGAAATTTTTAGAAATTCGATTGTCGCAACCGAATTATGTACAAACGGAATTGCTTCAAACGAATTTCAATTGAAGCGATTGAATTGTGACAACCTCGATTGTGACAAATTCAACTCGGTTGCGTCAACCGAATCTCGTTGGCCAACTGCTGCTTTAAAGTTATTGCAACCTATTTTCAAACAATTAGTTCAATGAGTATCCAATCGACTTCGTAATTATTCTAAACAGTTAAAAATTACACGAAAATTTACAACAATACGTTGTCGTATGCTCCTCCTAATTAGTTTTTGTTTATAACAACACATGTTTCGAAAGTATTCATCCCAATGCAACTCCCCCTAATTGTCAATGTCATGAACATGCCATTTTTTCCTTTTCATTTCCATTTCAATTAGCATTAATCACTCGAAAATTCTTAAAATTCCCAAAAATCACGCATAAATTCGACGAAATCCACTTAAACTTGCATGCACCAGACACGGAATTGCTTTCTTTGTGACCAAATTAATTGCCTATGATCTCTTCCACGAGCACCCCAGGAAAAACTAAAAATAGTCAATGTTCCATTTATGATTGACTGAGTAGATGGTGCCTCCACAACCACCAGCACCACCACCAACCAGTCCAAGATAAGAAATGCAACATACTACCAAGCCATCAAATGGAACATCATCATCGGGGCACGCACATTTTTTATGATGGGCTGTCACCCAACATCGTCATGTTGCACTTGTCATAAAAGTGGGCATTAACATGGATTTCGTTGCCTTTTTCCTTGTGGATGAGAACAACACAACATGTTTATGTTGTTGCTGGTTACAAAGCTCCGTGTGCCCAAATGTTTTCGTTCTTGTTTTTGTTTTATGGGAATGTTTCATAATTTTTGGAAATATTTCTTTCTCAAAAGTTCAAAAATACTTACAAAGACGGGTGCTGCTGTTACGGAAGACTGTGATGAGTCGCCATCACTGTGTCTGCAAAGAAAGATTAAGAAAAATAAATTTAAAATACTATTAGTCAGATTGTATTTGTTAAATTAAGTGTTATGAAACAAATTTACGAACTTTGAATCGTTTTAATGTAACGCGCCGAAACTTGTGGGAATATTTTCTAGTTAAACAAATTTTTGTTAATCGTTACAGTCTAACAGGGAACTGACAAAAGTTTTTCACTGCCAGTAAGCTACGTGCTTTTTATTTAAAGACTCCGTGGTTTTTACACCGACTCCGGAGACGAGAAACGACTCATTTAAATCATAGATCTCCTCATATCCAATATCGGCCAGATATTAATTAATGTGATTTGAAAATGAAATAAATATTTTTTCTTTCGTTGACTTTGCTTACAACCTTACTCTAAACCATGCATGGGTTTTTTTTAATTTGCATTGGATTACAATTTGCATTATTGTACCTAATGTAAATGCAAAATAATTACCATTGTGCGGAACAAGTTTTGAATTTGTATTTGCTCAGACAATTCAAATATTGGTTGTGGAATCGGATGCCAATTGCAATGAAATGTGGAAATGCTTTTGCTATTTTGAATGGCAATTCTCTTTTTGAAGTTTTATTATGTGTAGAGGTTTGTGGCGTCGATATGTATTGTCTCGTAGTACTATCAAATTCATAAACCTGTACTGTATAAAATATTTGAAAACCAAGCCTGCCACTTATACTGGAAATGCTTTGAAAATAAGCACAATTTTCAATGGTATTTAAATTTTTTTTGAGATTGCATTTGTAGAGGTAAAATTGAACTACAAACTATAATTATCATATAATTAATTTGCCCCATGTAGGCTCTAAACCAAAACGAAGAAGAAAAAGTACAACAAAGAAACTTAAAAATTTGTCCAGTACCTTACACACCGAGGCATTTTCAAAATGTGCATTCTTGTGCAGTTCGTCGACACTCATCGTGGCCTTCATCTATCAGGCACACATACAGAACTTCCTTACTACTTCTACTACAAAGACGATAAATTCGACACATATTCTCATCTAACTTCTTCGAAGAGGCCTTGAAAAAGGAGCATCTTACTTTCTTACATAGGTAGCCTCAAACACCCCAGAGGAGTCAAAGGCCTTACAAAATGAGGATAACATGTTTCTCCAAACGGCTCGTTCTTCAGCTTTTCTTCACCAGTTGGTAACACCACGCCCTCGCAGGCAATCTTCCACCTGGGTTTCCAGCAAAGTCTGGGTCGTCCAGTTTTTCGATGTTCTTGGAGTACGTCTTTCGTACTGGTTCATTCTGATCCATTCTACTGGCATGGCCAAGCCAGCGTAGACGGTCTATTTTGATAGATATAGATTATAGATTATACAGTTCACGGTTCATCCGTCGTCGAAACTAGAGATCCGCACAAGACGCCTTGAATGGTCATTCAAGATATTTGCTTTTTTCAAAACATGTACTGCAGCGAAGTTGCGACAACCAAGTGTAAGTATATGTCCATGTATACAAACACACAATACGATGTGAAGCAAAGTAGTAGTGTTTAGTTGTGCTCTACAACCGCAAATACATAAACGAATGTTTTTTTGTTTCAGAACACCGAAGTATTCGGTTGCCTTAACTTCACTACACTACATGTCTTGAAAAAGAAACAAAATGTCTTGAATTACTGTTCAACATGTCGTGTGAATACTGGCCGATTTCTATTATAGAACCATATATTTTCCGGAACATTTTTCTCTCAAAACTCCGAGTGAGGTTTCAGCACCATGCGATATGACCCAGAATTCTCCGTAATAAAGCAAGACAAGTTGTATGAGAGTCTGGTATAGTTGGATCTTCGTTTCTCGATAGAGAGTCTTGTCACTGAAGTGCTTGCTTAGCCCGAAATAACACCTGTTTGCAAAGCTTGATTTCCAAGCTGACGTTATTGCTTATATTTACGGCATATTCGAGGTAAATGAATTCGTCCACTACCGCGAAATTACGACGGTGATCAACTTTCACCCTTTCATCCTATCGGATGGGTGTTCTGCTTGCCGAAACCAATAATTCTGTCTTGTCCTCCTTTACTGCCAAACCCACTGCCCCTGATTCCTTCTCAATTGTCGAAAATACTGCAGTAACTTCTCGCATATTTTGCCCAATGATGGCTAAATCATCAGCATAAGTGAGAAGCATGTAACTTTCGCTGCTGTCGTCGTGGCCGTCGGTGGTGCAATGGTTAGTGTGCGCGGCTCTTGTACATGAGATCCTGGGTTCGAACCCGGCTCTGACCACCTTTAAATTTCTCTCGGCGGCGGTCACCTCGCATAGTGACGGCGACACTATCGAGTATCTAGCCATGAAAAAGCTTCTCAAAGTACCGTTCGGAATCGGTGTAAAACTGTAGGTCCCAATCAGTGAGTGAAAACTGGAAAGCGCACAGCTCAGTGATTGTGAGAAGTTCTCCCCAGTCCCATCATGGGATGTAATGGGAAACCATTTATTTTTTATTTATTTACTTTTATTCGTGTTGACTTCAGCTTTCACACGATGATCTTAATTAATTTGTTGAAGAGATCGCATGATAGGGTGTCGCCCCGTATGAGACCTCGCCTCCTACTAAATGGTTCGATGAGATCTTTAACTATCGTTACTCCGGTTAGTGAAAAAAATGTAAATGCCGCAGGTGGGATTCGAACTCACATTCGCTGGATGATCGTTTCGAAAGGAAATTACAACTTTGAAAATAACAAGGATCTAAATCAATTTAATTTGAAGCATATGGTAGTGCCAGACCAGAACAGAAATTAGAATAGTGCGTTCTATAAATAGGACTTTCAAAACTTCGGCATCAGTGCGTGTAAGTAGGAAAGCAATGTGTAAGTAGCGACAAACAATCACTCTGCACAATAAATGTATTCGGCTAGTGACTAGTGTGAACGCACACCGCAGTGGCTTAACGGGCTAGACGCTGCTGAAGATGATGCTTCACAAACATCGAAACGATCGTCCAGCGAATGTGAGATCGAATCCCACCCGCGGCATTTACAATTTTTTCACTAACCGGAGATAGCATGATCTCTTAGCGTAATGGAAATTGCAACTTTGAAAATGACGAGGATCTAAAACAATTTAATTTGAATCTCTACTCAGGTTTCCGTGTCAGTCAGTGTCATTTTGAGGAGCAGTATCAGCTTAGCAGGAATCCTAAGCTCCGACATATCTTTATACAGATTTCCCCATATCGGGCTATCGACGGCAGCCTTATAGTCTACACATAGTACGCGGTTTCAATTAAGGCAGTTGTCAAATATATATGGTAGAAGATAACTTAGCTTCTTGAATTACAATTCCTACTCCCAAGCAATACCTAGGTTTTTAGCGAATTGGGATGGCCTATACCCTGTATCTCACCAAAGCAAATCCATAGTTGTCATGTGCAGACATCAAAATTAAATTTAAGTCAAAACTTCTAGTGTATTTTTGATTGATATGTCATGTCAAGCTTGTGATATGTTGTTGTCTTACAGGAAGCAATTACAAATTTGCCAGATATCTCAAATCTTCTTTAATTAAAATTTTTTGTAAAGTATTTTCCTTTAAATAAAAATATATCTGTACCTTAATTGCAAATGCGCGTCGCTGACAATTTTTGCGACATTGCGATTTTTATATATTTCGACAGAAAACGCTGTAATGCAAAATAGCACAAATTCAAAAAGAGACTCAACACAAAAATTGTCCCCGTTATTTTAATCAAACTCCATTTAAACATTTTTAAAATTTGTAAAATTTTGGTTTTTTTTGTTAAGTTGTTTACCCTCGTGTCAATTACGCCCTTTTAGATTTAACTTAACGATAACTGTCAAGATATTACCTTTGTCCTTTATATTCTCGTCATGACACCTCGTTAAATCTCATGTTTATTACAAAACACATACATATTTAGTTCGGAAGCCAACAAATACCAGCCCGTAATCAGATGATCAATTTGGTCGAAACTGCAGAGTAAAAACACCTAATGTAGAAAAGTACTGTACTCTTTATAATATTTCAAATGGTCGAAAACTACATTTAGCGAAGTTCTTTACCTTCGAAATTCAGACAACACAACAAAATGACAACCAGATGGCGCATCATAAGGTAACACAAAAATCTATACGCACTTAATTCGAATATATTTCGATGTTAAGTATATGTTGCCGCCATTTACACCAGGGGCACTAGTCTATAGTTGAATAGCAGCCAAAACGTGTAAAAAATATGTACCATCGATTGTAATATATGTGTTCAAAGGCACCCTGTATTTGATTTACATGTATTTAGAGTATTCAAAAACCGAAACAGAAAACTTGTCTTTCGGTTGTTTTGTCATCCACCAACCGCCGGTTTTCTGAAAATTGTCACTTTCGAACAACCCTTGGAACGTACACAGAAATAAATTCTACAGGTACAAATACCTTGGTTAGCTTAGGCAAATTTTTTTGTATCAAACTGGAAACGGTTTGATATATTACCTAAGCCATTAGGTAATTCTCACTCCTTTATGCTGAGTAAATTTTACATTTCAAAATAGGTAACACTTTTCGAAATTTGTTTTGATTTTGAACTGTCACAGAAAAAATATATTAATTAAAATTCGAAATTTATATCGGTTGTCTCATTAACCGGGAGGTAAATTGAAGACGAGTTGACAAAGGGCAAAGATTATACCGGATTATCAAGATGGCAATTTGTTAAAGGAAAGTCGAATGCCCGGTGTAGTAAGGAAGGAGCCCATGATATGTGAAAATGACCGAATAGGAACCTGCACCCAAAATTAATGTAGATTGAACATGTTTCGCTCCAATGTTCTCTGGTGAATACACAAGAATGATATAGAAGTAGCGCAAGTGACCATAACGGTTGATACTTCTATTCTCATCCCAGACATTTGTGTGGAATGTAAATGTATGTATTTGCGATTTAAGGCATACAAAATCAAAGTTACTACGCCAATCCAATCTTTGATATTTGTATTAATTCGGGTCCATACAGGCACACATAATCCATTTTTCAATTTTATAGCAATTGTAATATTTCTTTGAATTCTCATGAGTACAGAGGTGGCCACTGGATCTACATTAAACTGGATTGTAGTTCATTCATTATTGGTTCTCATATTTCCTGTGTAATTTGTTCCATATTAAAGTTACCATCCACCGTTAGTGTATGATCACGTACCATTATTGTATCGTATTTGGACAACTTTTGACCCAATAAATATCATTAAATTATAACAAATTAAAGGTGTAATGTAATTTAATTAAAGAAATACGTTTTTTTTCTGAAAATTAACAAATAATTATGCGGACAATTACCTTTAAGACTTTGGTTATATTTCCAAAAAGTAAACGGAAAATTATCTAAAATTTTAGGTGATTTTTCGAACATGTGAAATACCTAAGTTTATTTCTGATATTGCCGTAAAACTTAGCAAACCCTATGTTGCCTTAGAACTTAGGTAAATTCATACACAAATTTTGGGCAATTTTACCTCACATTGCTTTTCTGTGTAGTTTTTACTGCCGGTTTTTAGTTTTTTTCTGAAATCGGATCTTTCTAATAAAAAAGTAGGTTTACTTTCTTTTTTTGAAACACATTGACAAAAATTAAAAAAAATAAGGTCTTCGGTGGTGAGGTGGCTAGTGTGCGCGGATCTTCTGCATGAGAACGTGCTGCTCCCTGCTGTGACCACCTTACATTTCTTTAGACGACAGCCACCTCGCTTAGTGATGGCGACAGTATCGAGTACTTATCCATGAAAAACCTTCCCAAAATAACGTTCGGAACCAGTGTAAAACCGTACGTTCCAGTCAGAGAGTGAAAAATTAGAAAGCGCGCAGCTCACTGGTTGTGAGTAGCTCTCCCCAATCTCTTCATGGGATGTAATGGGAAATGTTTTTTTTTGTTAAATAAAATAAATATTTTACAATTGCATCCCATGGAAGAGAGATTCTCACTATTAGCGAATTCAGCTTTTTCTACTTCTACACTCACTGTTTAAGACCTGCAGTTTTACACTGGCTCCGAACGGTTTTTGAGTTGTTTTTCATGTATTCCACAAAAAGTGTAATTATACAGATTAATTAAAAAAATGGAAGATGAAAATTTCAGCTGTTTAAATGTTGTTCTACTAAAAATTAAAATTTAATTCCCAAACAGAAATTAAGACACAAATTTGTTTCCAAACCATTTTTATATAATTCTAATTGCTTGTATTTAACAGAAACAGTTTATAAATATGTACTTTGTTTGAGATTCATCAAACGCATTTGTTTTAAAATTGTAATTTTTCATAATTGTTTTAACGAAACCCCCCAATTTGTGGGATTTAGTTATAAAACACGAAAGCGGTTTAAACTGGGGGGTTTCTTCAAAAAAACTGGTGGAACCGGTTTTTCAAAACTTTAATTTTTCGATGCTACCGAGACCACGGATTTTTGGATTGACCGGCGTTTTGAATACACTACACATAATTCAGGTGCTGAAGTAATTTCAAATTTCCTTTGACGGTCCATTGATGTATCTACAAATTTAAACTACTGCTCATGAAGTTGAGCTTCGTAAATGTTTTTGGGAATTCTGATATAAACGTCTTATATTAAATTTTTCTTCGTGATAATTTGTTTATTGCTGGTACTGATTTAAGAGCTGTGATATGCGAGTACAACAAAAAAATAATGATTACTTGATTGTGTTGCCGTAATTACTTAAGTAATGTTACATTTCCGGTTGGTCTGCATTTGAGAACGGTCAAAATTATAGGAGTTTGGGGAAAATATCAAGAAAAAGTGACTTTATCTAAAATTTAATTGGTATCTACATTATATCCTCAGACATACATACTGCCGAAACTGTCAAACATGGAGGATCAAGTATAAAGGTTTTTGGCGTGGTTTTGATATTATGGAGTTGGACTCATAGAGAAATTCTAAAGAGAAGCCATGAGGGTTTTAGTTACACCAAATTCTCGTCGAAACTCACCGCGCTAACGACAGTTTTGATACGGTTTTTTATGCCAGTTGTTGAAATTATTGAAAATTATGGTGATTTTAAAATCAAAACAAAATTATTGGATATAAAGTTATATTGAAAGTCAAAAGTGTCAATAAAATCAAATATAAAGTGTTTTTTTTTCAATTCTCTCACTCTCTTTCACATTCTCTCCTGTATGAAATTTGCAGCTAGAAACTGTGTCATCGAAACCCTCTGGTTGGACTAGCAAAATATTATGCCTCTGAAATAGATATTTCAGCAGGAGAATAATCCAAAACATACAAGCCGACTCGCAGAAAAGTGGTTGCAGTCACCGGATCTCAATCCAATTGAAAATTGTTAGTTTGATATCGAAAAGGAGGACTTACCAAAACCGACAAACTATAAAGAGCTGAGGTGCGTAGTTAGAGAGGCATGGACAAAAATACCTGATGAAAGGTGCAAGTCACTAGTGGACTAGTTAATACGCCGGGGTAAAGCAGTAATAAGCATCCGAGCCAGTACAACTAAGTATTAGATTTACAGAAATACACGCCAGTACACTTATTTAAAGGCACCAACATTTCCATATTCAGCATCATGTATCTTTTGCAATTTGTAACCGATTGCAGAATTTTAAAATGGAAATGGAAGCTAGACATCTTGAGATATAAAAAATCATGACAATAGTGGTTTCTTAACTAAAGAACTTTTTTGAGAAATTTATAAAAAAAAGTCCAAAAATAAGCTATTTTTTTGGTTGACTTGAATAAAGGCACTTTATTATTTTTGAAGCTATGCTTCTTACAGCGGGCTTTGAGAGACGGAGTTAACTGGGAAAAAATGGCATAACGAAAATGCGTGAGGTGATAGTACCGTTATTTTTAACATAACAGAATAAGCTTTATCATATACCAGCGCCACCTCTACACGACTAGTAGAAATAAAAGTAGCTAACCTGTTATCAATAACATGGATCAATCCAGCACAGATTACAACCATATTAATATTTCAGAAAGCTTTAATAAACATGACTTTAAATACAATGTGCCGGATTTCGCTTTTGCAAGCTTTTATATCATTGTTAACCCAATTAAAATGTTTTCTTAACATACAATACGTTATACGGCAGTATAGGGGGGTAAATTCGTGCTAGTGGAAAAATAATAATAAATAATATCTGATGTGTTAATAATAATAGTAATAATAAATAACTATATATATTGTCAATCATTGTGTTTCAAAAATATTAAAAAACAATCGAAAGTAAGTTGGAGCATAGCTTCTGTCGGCAGTCCCCCAACTGCCACGTGTGTTTTTTTTTTATTATTTTTAAAGTAAGCGATGATTTTGTTGTAGGGAGTGTTTGTTTATTACAATTTATTACATCTTAATCATTTTACGAGTCAAAATAGTAAAACAAAAAATCTATCGGAAAAAACTAAAATCGATGTTTACCGTTCTGAAGGATATTCTAACCGCGCAATAGCTAAAAAATTGGACGCAGCCCAACAGTTGTCGACAATTACATCAAGGACCCCGAGGGGCATGGAAAAAATTTTAAAGGAAGGGTTTGGTTTCATTGTCTTTATCTACGTATGTGAAAACAAAAATCGGCAGAATTGCTTCTAATTCTGCCTTATCCTTGTCAAAAATAAGAGTTCAAGCTGGAGTGAAAGGGAACTATTTGTTCCCATATCTTGGATATTGCAACAGGATAATGCCCCTATACACAACGCTAGAGTAGTAAAGGAGTTCATCGCAACCCAAAATGTTAATATTCTTGACTGACCACCCTATTCGCCAGATCTAAATATTATCGAAATTATATGGGATTGGTTATCTTGTAAGGTCTATGAAGGACGTAGACAATTTAATGACAAGCAGTCACTAATTGAGGCCACTAAGGATGCTTGGAATCACATTTCGTTGGATGACATAAATTCTCTTCATCTCTCAATGAAAACCCGTATATTTGAAGTTATTAAAAACAAAGGGGGTTGTACCCATTACTAATAGTTCTTAGATAAACTAAAATAAATTAAAAAAACAAGAAAAACTGTTTTTCATTAAAATTAGTTAAAGTGCCTGTATTCAAGTGAACCAAAAAAAAAATAGAAAATTTTTGGACTTTTTTTATAAATTGCTCAAAAAAAGTTCTTTACTTAAGAAACCACTATTGTCATGATTTTTTTTTATATCTCAAGATGTCCAGCTTCGATTTCCATTTTAAAATTCTGCAATAGGTTACAAATTGCAAAAGATACCGGCTGCTGAATATGGAATTTTTAGTGCCTTTAAATAAGTGAAACGGAGTGTATCGGTATTTAATTTATTATTTGAAAATGTCGTAGTTTATAGTGAATTAAAAATTTATATTTTATGTTTTTGTTATCAATGCTATTTTGTTGACTGATGTCATGTCTAAAATGAATAGACTTAATGTCAACATTAAGACTTAAATAAGGACTTAATGTCAACATTAAAATGACTGAATTTTATTTAAAGTTAAATTAAGAATGGTGTTTATCTTTAAATTATTGCAAAAACTTTTAGGGTTCCAGAAGTGAAACTAACATTTTTCTTGTCGCCTTTTATGGCTTGGTGATGCTATTTTTTCAGCACAGTTGTAGGTGGCAAGAAGGTATATAAAAACCACATCTTATTTATTCTCCTTATGTCGGTAGTGAAGTTTTCATAGTGCATGAATTTCCCATGCGCTGTAGGCAGGCATTACCGACACAACGATAATGAACTCGGTGTGGCTGTTAATTTTCCACCAACCAGATGTTATAGAAAATGGTAGTGTTGCAAATTCTCACCAGAGGGCAACGGCTGTTTCCGTACAATGATTTGTTATACGGATACGGTTTAAATGAACTCTAAAAACAACAATGTTTCTAGTTTGGTGCATGAGTTTGATCATAAAGTATATGTATTGTCAACACAAAAATAAAAAATGTGATAAAAGTGTTTTTTAAATAGTTTTTCTTTACTTGGAAAGTAGTCTATGTCAGCGCCATCTAGTAAATGTCTCGTGTATTTAAAACCCACCACAATTGTTTCTATATCTATTATTGTATTGCCTTCATTGGTTGTTGTGTTTGCTATATATATAGCGTTTCTCTGAACTCACCTCATTAGCATGGACACAATCCGCATGTTTATAACCACCCTGTAGAATGTCTTTTTCTCCTCCGTTTGTATTTAAATTTTGCATAAATATAAAATGCAAATTGCATACTTTATAAAAATATTGCACAGAAATAAAGAACAATGTGGCCGATTCTAGTAATATGAATTATTAGGTTACTGTAGCAAAACTCGAAGAGATTAACATGTGAAGCATGTAAAACATCTGCAATTTCTATTTCTATTTGAATAAAATCAAAATTATTCTTTAATAATTTCACTGTTGTTGTTTTGGAATGATATTTTTGTATCAACGTTCTAGTAAATCGTATCGGTTAGAGGCAAGTCTACAGATTTGATCGGTAATGTGAAAATTAAATGAAATGGCTGTATTAGAGGTTTACGTCCATTGTTTCCGCTTAGGCGGCGGCGTAGGGACTTGGGAAAACCGGCAGGGGCGGCTTTACCGGTTAACCTGGCGTTGGCTAACAGCGGCGGCACCTATCCCTAATTATTAGGAAATTTACCCGGCTGTTGCTGTGCATAGTTAAATTCTTAGGAATTGTAACCTTCTGTTGATATGGTTGTAATGTGTGCTGCAACCTGTTAAGGAATGGGACTGGCTGTTGGTGTTGTAGCGTGTGGAAACGTCAAAACATTCGAAAATTGGCGGCGTGGCTCGACGGCGTAAAAGTCTAGTCTGTATCTAGTCAAATTTGTGAAAAAAAAATCGATTTTTACCGTTTCTCAGATTTTCCTGTACTTCTTTTTGAACAACATCACACTTGAGTCCTTTGGTTAATTTAGATTCATTTATAACGCATTTACACCGCCGTTTATTTGAAATTTCTGTTGGCAACTTCGTGCTTGAACAAACTCCGCGCCGAGACAAAATTATCGAAGACGGCGGCACAACAGAAAAATTAAGTTGGCGGCTATTGGGTTTTCCAGTTTATTATAAATTTGGGATGTTTTTGTAATAACTGAACCTCGAAAATTGGTTCAGTAAGTGTATTCGGGATAGTCGATAAAAGCGGCTCACAGTTTAAACCAATAAGAGCCATTTATATCGGCGGCGCCGTGAGCTTCAAAAACGTTTTGTTGCCGGCGACGCGTTCATCTGTCAAACAGTTGATTTTTTGTGTATGTTTTTATTATGGCTATAGTAACTAACAGTGTTGCAGCAAAATTTTAAACTTCGGTTTTTACAGATTAAAATTGTATGAGTAATCTTCTGGGATATCGAGGGTTGGAGTTAATCTTCGAAATGCGTTAATCTTAGTTGGTGTAAATGCCACATTAGATTCGAAATCAATATCAGCCCTCATACATGCATACACGCTGAAAAATCTGTATTTTTGTTGTTGTTTGGATGCAAATATAAAGTGTGTTTGGAGCTTGTCGCAAATATAATATATTTGTGTCCAAACACATTTGTGTTTGCTATGCATGTTTGATACACAATGATTAAAATGCTATAATATATGTGTTTCCGACTCAAATATGTCTGTGTTTGTGATGCAAGTACAGTCGTGTTTGTTGCACTGTTTATGTTCTCTCGAGAGCAAGAGAATAAAAGAGAAACAACGAGAGAGTCTACCTTGTAAGTGTGTATCTGTATTTTTGCATTATTCTCTCAGTCAGTGATTCACAAATATTCCTGAATGAGCGTGTAAATTGCAGATGAAGTCAGTATTTCTTATTTTGGTAGATGTATTGCGTTTCAATTTCATGTATTCAGTCATCAATGGTTCATCGGGCAGAGGATATCAAAAGCACTTGATCAGTGAAAAATGAATAAACGAAGGCTTGGAAGGTTAAATGGTTTGCCATGTTGCTTTGGTTTTTGTGTATGTATTTCGTACTACTAAATTGGGAAACGATTTTGAGGAAACAAACTGGAAAGGGCAACCTTTGTCTGTCCGAGCCTTTACTGAGAAAATCGGAATGGCGGACCACTTGTGAAATATGTACAATAAAAAAACAAAACTAATTAATGCACGCTTGGCGTGCATGAACTAGATTTGTATATTGTTTGTGAACCAACGCATAGTGATAACTGAAACCTTCTGAACACATATCTGAAACCTTCTGAACACAAAAACATAAGAGACAACAAAGAAAGGAGAATCAGAAGAACAGCAGATTCCCATTTCATGAAAAAAACAAATAATGCATTCAATGCAAGTAAACGTAAAATGTGGCCTTTTAAATCGTTTAACTGTTTGTATTAATTAGTTTTAAATGTCGATTTATATTGATATATTGATATTAATTATATTGAAATCAATGAATAATACGTTTCTAAATATTATTATGTTTGGGATGAAATACGCGTCTGTATCCACTTAAGTATATGTAGATTTAGGGGAAAAAGGCGAATGCTTCCACGTAAGTATATAGATATTTGGGATGAAAATCCATGTTTCCACGTAAAAGTATACATGTTTCCAGGTAAACATGATACTGTTTACATTTAAATACAAGTGAGTTTGGGACTTGCAAACATAGGAATGTTTGAAGTGTGTTCCAAATATATACATGGTTCCTGCAGAACATGTTCGGGAGAATATGTTAGAGAGGCCGGGTTTTTTCAGCGCGTACGGTGAGAATGTATCAAGTTTAAAGCTAACAGTTGGGCCATGTACAATTTGGAATTGTAACCCTCCGTTATTACGAAGCAGATGGTTAATTTAACATTTATGAAGTGTCAAATTTCTAGTTAAAAATTAGGAATTTACGCAATGTGTCGGCTTTCGCTTAAAGAAAATTGGGAAGTATTACAAATATTCTGCCAAAGTTGTGAGTTCCAAAGATGAGCATTTTTATCCAAAAATCATATTTTCCGATTAAGCTCATTTTCACGTCAGGGGCTAAGTTAACAAACAAAAATTTTTGAATTTGGGGCTTGGAAAATAAGCACTTCGTCCATTGATGCCTTAAAACACGAAATTGATGCGGTGGCTCACTCGATAGAGGCCCAAACGGTCGAAAATGTACTGAAAAATTGGCTAGAGCGAATGCAATACTGTAAGGCAAGTCGTGGAAGCCAGTTGAATGATGTTGTGTTTCATTCATAAATGTCAATGATAACCAATCTAACCAATACAAATCATAATTTTGAAAAAAATTCTAATATTATTTTTTTTAAAGCGAAATTAATTTCCAAATTTTACACGGCCCAACCTATACATATATAAAAAATATGTCAGACGCACAACATTCAGAATCGGTGTTAAACTGTGTAATGCAATAAGTGAGTTCATAACAATACCAAACTCACCTATTATTATCCTCCAGTGTTTCCAATCTTTGTTGTTGAGCTGCCTTAGCTGATCCATGGGCAGCTCTGCGATTAGATCTTTGCGAACGATTTGATTTGGATCGCTTCAACATTTTCGGTTAATTGTTTCAATTATTTTGGTCATACATTAATATTTTTAGCAATATTTTTGAAAATGTAAATTGAAATTGAATCGAATGTTATCTGTAGCTGCGACTTCAATGTTTGTTATTCGAGAATCATTAACCTTCATTTGGGAATGTCTTCCTGTGGTTGTGGGTCGTTAGTACTGGAACTGATAGTGATGGGTAGAGTTGCGACACATTTGTACATGAAGATTGTTTTATCTGCAAAGATATGAATGAGGTACGACATTTTGTTATTGGGGAAAAAATATTTTCATTACGTTTTATAACGATTAAAGATAACAAGAACGCACAAGTAATTTTGATAGTTTTTGACAGAAAAATAGTGCAAAATATTAATGTTTTATTGTGAAGAAAATTAAAAATTAAGTTAATTGATTTGATTTAGGAAATATATCGACCCTAACTACAAAAGAGTCATAACTCAGAATTGAAATTGTTTCAATAGAGATTTGGAATCTAGATTTGTTAAGTTAAAAAATGTTTGAAAATTCTCCAGTAATAGACGGGATTTGTTTTGACGAAAGTGAGATTAAATTGACTAAAGATTTTAACAGCGCATTGAAATCATCCTTGGCTATTGTTTTAAAGCCAAAAATTAATATCTGACATTTTTGAGATGTGACGCTTTAGTGGTTACTTACTTATGTGACCTCAAACAACCGAGAGAGGTCAAGCGCCTTAAAATGAGAGGATAAGATGTTTCTCCAACCGGCTCGATCTTAAGCTTTGCGCCTCCAGGTGATAACACCAAGCTCTCGCAGGCAATATTCCACCTGGTCTTCCCAGCGAAGCCTTGGTCTTCCTACTTTTCGATGACCATCGAGTGCGTCTTCGAATACCTTCCGCACTGATTCATTCTGATCCATTCCATTGACATGGCTTAGCCAGAGTAAACGAGCTATTTTGATAGACATAACTACGTCGAAGTCGGAAGTTTGTAGTTCATCCGTCGTCGATACTAGAGGTTTGCATAACACGTCTTGAATGTCCATTCAAGACATTTGCTTTTTTCAAGACATGTACTGCAGCGAAGTTGCGGCACCCAAGTACTTCGGGGTACCATCGCCAAAGCGTTCGAGTATGTGCGTGTACACAAAAACACAATAAATGTGAAGCAAAGTAGTAGTAGTAGTACTGTTTTGTTGTGCTCTACAAGCTGCACATACATACACGAATGTTTGTTTTTAGAGCACCGAAGTATTCGGTTGCCGCAACTTCGATACACTAAATGTCTTGAAAAAGAAACCATAAGTCTTGAATGATCGTTCAAGATGTCGTGTCCAGATCTCTAGGCGATACTCGCAGTTCTCTATAATAGGACCATATAGGTATATTTTATGGAGCATTTTCTCCTGCAGATTGCAAGTGATGTTTTATCGGTATGCGAAATGACCGAATATTCTGCGCCATAAAGCAAGACAGGTTGTATGAGAGTCTGACATAGTTGTATCTTCGTTTCTCGCGAGAGGTGGGGCTTATCTCTGAAGTGCTTGCTTATCCCGAAATTACACCTGTTTGAAGCACAATTCACCATTTGATTTCAAGGCTCACGTTATTGCCTCTATTACGGCAGATCCGAGGCAAATGATTTCATCAACTGCCTCGAAATTATAACGGTTACCTATTCATTCAATCGGGTGGATGTTCTGCTTGTCGAACCATTAATTTTATCTTGTCCCCGTTTACTGCCAACCCCACTTTTGCTGATTTCTTCTCAATTCTCGAAAATACAGCAATAACTTCTCGCAGATTTTGCCCAATGATGTCTAAATCATCAGCATATGCGAGCAGAATGTGTCTATTGCTGCTGATAATTTAACTCGCGTTGACTGCAGTTTTTCTCACGATGATCTCAATTAATATGTTGAAGAGATCGCAATAGGGTGTCGCTCTGTCTGAAGCCTCATCACGGTGAGATATTTAGTGATCTTTGCTGAAGATATCGTGCCGGTCAGTGCCATTCTGCAAAGGCGTATCTCAGCGTAGGAGGAATACCAATCTACGACAAAGCTTGGTACAGTTTTCCCGATATCGGTCTATCAAAGGCAGCATTACAATCTGCAAAGAGGTGGTTCTTGTCGATTTGTTTTTCATGGGTTTCCTCTTAGATTTGTTGTGACGTGAAGATCTGGTCGCAAGTTGATTTTCAAGGCCTAAAGCCAAACTGATAAGGTCCGATCAGGTCTGAAATAAATGGCTTTAGTCTTTCGCTCATTACGTTCCAGAGGACATTGTATACGATGGATAAAAGGTATTCCACGATAGTTTATACATACAGTCGGGACGCCTTTTTTGAAAACAGGACGCAGTCTGCCCAGACTCCAATTGAAGGACATACATTCATCTAGCCAGATTTCGCATATGAGCTGATACATGCAGCTTTCCAACTTATAGCCACCAGTTTCAAACAACTCAGCTGGTAGTCCATCAGTACCAGCGGCTTTGTTGTACTTAAGCCGGAAAATTTCAGTTCTAACTTAGCTTTGGCTAGTAGGGGGAAATTGACGCCATCGTCCTGTATGTGATTCATACCCCATTTATATTCTTGACTCCTGGTACAAGTAAAGCAGATAAGTGATATTTTCATATTTCCAACATAATCTGCACATCTGTGACAAGATTCCCGTCCGTATAAAAGAGGCCCTGATCCATGACCGTTGGTTTGAGTTGGCACTTTTCGGTATAATTTCCGGGCGTCATTCTTCTTTCGGTGGTGCAATGGCGGTCACCTCGCTTAGTGACGGCGACACTATCGAGTATTTAGACATGAAAAAGCTTCTCAAATTCCGTTCGGAATCGGTGTCAAACTGTTCCAGAGGCGTAAAACTAGAATGCAAACAGGTCACTGATTTGTGTGATGCTCTTCCAAAATCCCTTCATGGCATGTAACACGAAATCCATTTTTTTTATTCTTCTTTCTGTAAGATTCAATTTGCTCACTCTCGCGCTTTCCCCACAACCATTTTTTCTTCCTAAACAAACGGGGTTCGTATGTCCTCTTCTCCTTATATCTCTCCATCGTAGCTCGCTTTTGTTATGATACGTTTTGCTTTCTTTTCATCACTTGCCATTCGACAATATTCATCCTACCATGGTTTTTCATAACCCAGTACGGTCTCTGCAGCAGTTTTCATAGAGGAGGAAATGTACTTCCAGTGGGCTTCAGGATCATGAAGCCGCTTTCTGCGCCAGTATCTGAGTGAGTTCTCTGTATCGGCCGTGGCTATCTCTGCTAATTTATATATATGTCTAGTTTCGCAAGACTTTCGCTCTGCTTATCCTTTGGTAGAACTTTTGCTTTAACCAGGTGGTAATCTGAAACGATATTAACTCCTCGAATCACACGTACATCCATATTACACTACTAGAGTGCCTTGCATTAACTACCAGGTGATCAATCTGGTTTTTCGCCTGCTGATCAGGGGATATCCAACTAGCCTTATTGACGTCTTTATGTTGGAATCTCGTACTATTGACAACTATGTTTTTCGGCCGCGGCAAAATTTGATGGTCTCATTCCGATATTCCCAGGTTAACCCATCCCTATTTTATTATTTATATGATTAGACGCGTCGTTTTCGAGTTATAACCATTTATTATTTTAGGCATTTTATAATTTATGCGATTTTTTTTTTAAAATTTCCATACTTTGTGAAACTTCCAAAAATTAGTTATTTTTTCGCTTCGAGGCGCCGTTTCTGAGATATAGAAATTTTTCTAATTTTTTTATATTTTCGATCAAAACTGGGGATAAGCTACCCAGGGTATCCCTATCCCATTACCCATCGCCGTGGGTAATGGGTAAAGGCCGCTTACCCATTCTCCATGTGTTGTGGGCAGTCGTGATGGGTAACTCACAATTGCCTGGATAACTACCCATTATTTTCCCCATACCCTGTGGGCAATGGGTAAACGATCACTACCCAGTCCCCACGGCAAAAATATTGGGTTATCCAGGATAGCCCATCACCCACGAAATACGAACCCGGCTGCGAAGTGAAGAAAACATAGCCGCCGTGGTAGCCAGTACCGAAGTAGGCCCACAAATGTCGATTCGATGTATATCAGCTGAATTCGACATCGCCAAAGAGTCAACCAGGCTTACATTGCGGTTAGATTTGGGCCTACATCCGTATAAGATTGTGATGATGCAAGCATCGAAGCAGTACGACTATAGACAACGCCGTGAATTCACTAACTGGGGGCTGGAAATATTGGCCGGAGATCAAGATTTTGACCAAAAAATCATCTCGTACGAGGGCCATTTTTGGCTCAGCCTTTATGTTAACAAGCGGCACTCTATGTTATTGGAGCGGCACAAACGACAAGTGATTGGCCAAGCATAACTGAAACTACAAAAATGTACTGTTTGGTGCGGTTTATGGCAAAGTGGCATTATCGGACTTTATTTCATTCGACATGTCGAAGGATATACCGTTACCATCAATGGTCCTCTGTATACACCGTTGTAAACCGACTTTCTGTGGACATAGTTCGACAACATCGTTATATACGAGCTGTGATTCCAAAACGAAGGCGTTACATGCCATACAAACGACGCAAAGCTCGAAGTTGTAAAGGCATTGTTTGGCGACTGGATCATCGCACGGCGAGCGTTCATCAATTACCCGCCGAAATCATACGACTTGACACCCCTCGATTATTTCCTCTGCGGTTACGTTCAAGTCCTGTGTCTACGCTAGCAACCCAACTACTTTGGACGAGCTCGAAGCCAACGTTCGAAACGCTATTGCCTGAATAACCCCTGCACATGTTGCTCTCAGTTATCAACATTTGGGACCACCCTTTGAAGCACTGCCAGCGACGCCTGGCGGCCACTTAAACTATATACTATTCCATACATAAATGAATATACGTAGCTTCAAAATAAAGTCAAATACAATTTGATATTTCATACCGCTGTTGTTTTGTTTAAATTTATGTTCCTATCATTCTTATCTAAAAAAAAACCATGTAAATTCGAATTTAACTAGCAAATACACAAACCACTTTGGTTAGCAGAGCGCTGTTATTACGTAACGGGTATCAGTTAAAGTACTAGAAAGGGATGTATATTGAAATAAACAAGGTTTTTGGCGAATTAAATTAATAAAAAAAATACAAAACTGACAAATGGTATAAAGAAGAATCCTTGATTTGGGCTCAATGTCCTTGCTAAAATTATGTTCGCTGGTAAGCTGTTCAAGGTTTCTGCCACTAATAGTGAATTGTTTTTTATACGATTTGTCAGTTTTGTATTTTTTTATTAATTTAATTCGCCAAAAGCCTTGTTTATTTCAAGATAAATACTTCCCTTTCTAGTACTGTAACAGATACCTGTTAACGTAAAAACAGCGCTCTGCTAACCAAAGTGGTTTGTGTCTTTGCTAGTTAAATTCGAATTTATCTTGACGCACAAAAAAAAACCGTTTCCTATTACATCCCATGATGGAATTGTTCGCTCTATATTACAGCTGTCATAAAATCTATAAAAATGGTTCTTCAGAGATATTGTGGGCAAATGTGATTGATTTAGTTTCATAGAATCTATGAAAATATTGCATAGATATTTTTGCGATTTTCCTTAATCGTCCTTTTAACGCTGTTTTATTCCCGTTAATAAAACAAATATTTTTTTAAATTTCTATAAGTACAACAGTTTCAGTTACTTCTCTTTTACTTATACAGTACAACCGTTCAGTTTATTTACACAACTTGACATTCACAGTTGTCTATATTCAACCTTTTAGCTATTACTTGATGCTATTGTCGTCGTAGTTATATGCAACCATTCATTATTGCGTTTAATCACTGACTGCCTTCACACGCCAATGACCTCAGCTATTTATAAGAGTCATGCAATTTGCCTCCATGGTCTCTAGCAGTTTCTAGATTGTTCTACCCGATTCCAGAACCTGTAGGATAGCAGTTATATTTGTAGCGGACTCATCACCTGGTTTGTCGTACGGGTATACTTTCAGTCGCAGCGTTAGTCGCCCTGTTATTTACATTATGTTAACTTGGTCATTAAGAGTAAGTAAATGCTTTTATTTAATCGTAACATTATTATAAATATATTTCATAGGATTCTTCCTCTCACGGAATCTATCAAAGTCATAGGTGTTATGACCACAATTTGTAGGTTTTATATCATATTAATTAGTTCCATAGATCCTATGAAATGCTTCATGGGCTGGAAATTAAACCAGAAATTCATAGGATCTATGATCGGTTTTGTAATATTAACCAAAAACATTTCTACAGTGTATGAATACCAGGTATTTTTCTTGGCATTTGCCACTGTTGCCACAGACATAACAAGATTATTTTACCAAGTACTGAAATGTTTTATTTTTTGTGTTAAAGTCAATTCAACTATGAATCCATACAAACTTATTACCCTTTTAATTACTCGTAACCACTCAAAAACGGGGTCTAAGCCCTGTTCGCTATGTGCTCAATATTTCATTATATTCGCAACCAGTTCCTAGATTTGTTGGGTTCATAATTGGCTCTTTAATATTTGTTAACAACATCTGCTTCCAACATAATTATTATCATAATAGTTTCTAAAACTGCATTGCAATTCTAGCTAAGTATCTTAGAGTAAAACAATATTTGCTCTTCTGGAACTTCTCCTCTGCTGCAAATCCCCCTCGAAATATCATTAATTTATCACAGCTTATAAGAAAAATTGTATGGCACACGTTTCTAATTTATCTCATAATGCAACATTTCATTTCCACTTGCAACGGGGCAATTTTTCCCTGACTTTGGATCGTGTGTTTAGTTTTCAAGTCGCATTCACAACCATTTCACCTGCAGCACTGGTGTTTTTCTTTCGTGTAATGATATCCAACCAAACTCTCCTCCCAGTAAGTAGAAGGGAAACAGATTCAAGGTACTCCAGATGCTGCTGGTGGTGGTTGGATGTTTGGTGGAGGCCATCCATCCACCAGACTAGGCGTCCCCTCCTTGAGCACGACAACAATTGTTATCAATTTAAATCTAAAATTGTGTGTATTATAACAATTTCACCAGCAAAGGAAGGGAAAGGAGAATAACGAGCTCCAGTGTCATGGAGTGTAATGGAAGAGTTGTCATTTATTTTGATGTGGCACTCATAACCCGTCCGTCATCTACTCAAAATGAATTGTTTGAAAACATTCGCATAAAAATGATGAATACTTAAGGGAAGGGAGTAGTAGGAGGGCATATCATGCATCGCACTGTAGGGTTCAACATACGGTTAAATGTAGCATAAACATTCATCCTTTCATATGAATGAATGTCTAACTCTGTGGGTTGTAAACAACGAAAATAGCAATCATTTGCACTGAATTGCGTGTTTGCCATATGTGATGGTAATCTTCACCTGAACTCCAGGAACTTGTGGGATCACTATCACCACAGAGCAGAACAGTACCCGTCACAGGCATCACCAACGCCACCACCACCACCTTTGCCACTGCCACTAACTCCCGGCCACCTCGCCCAGTCCAACGAGAGTACTTAATGTCAGATTTAAAGTAAGTACCTACAATTCCGGGAATGTTCTCGTATATTTAATGTTAAGGAATTCCCGAATTGGCAAGATGTTGTTGTTGGCCCCCATAATAAGCTTAAGCAGATTCATGTTTTTTCTCAAACCATCCTGATCCCCTAGACAAATATAAATAATGGCAAGCGTTTTAAACGGAATGAGAGATTTTTATGATGTATTCTCTCGCAAACCAAATACAAGAAAAAAACAAGAAAACAAACTGAAATGAAATCATTGAAACATTCATGACTTTTGCTGTTAAAATGCAAACATTTGTATTACATCCTCAAAATCCTTCAAACAGGATATGAATCTACCAGCACATGTAGTGGAGCTGGTGCTGGTCCCAAAACGACTAGTTTCAATTCTAAATCCTTCGGAATGGGACATAAGCAGCAAAACGGTTGAGCTTTATTAAAAAAGAATATATAAACTTTGTTTATGGCAAAAATTCTACATCAACTGCTCCGACATGCATTTCTACATAGTAGTAGTAGTAGTAGTTGGAAAGGCGGTAAATATTAAGAGAGGCACCCTTCCTCTCAGCGACTATTAAGTGATAGTTTTAAACATTCTTGAAGCTGAGTATTTTCTAATTCAAAGATTTTCAAAATCAATAACTCTCAAATACTGAAGTGTACGTCAATTGCAATTGAGATGTAGGAAGGCTCATTTATAGTACACGCTAAAAAATCTGTTTCTTTTTGTTGTTTGGGTGCAAATATAACGTGTTTGTAGCTTGTCCCGAATATATTATACTTGTGCGCAAACACATTGTGTTTGCTATTCAATATAACATGTTTGGGACAAAATGATTAATAGGCAATAATATATGTTTTTGTGACCCAAATGAGTGTTTTTATGTTGATACCCTCTAAAAACAAAACGAGTCACACAAAAGAAACAAAATGGCAGCAGATCTTCAATTCATGAAAGCAATGCTTGCAAATATTAATATGTTTCCTGCTGGGGCCAATATTTTTCAGCGTGTAGGGTTTAATGAAATAGCGTTTTTCTGTTTTTCGGGAAATAGAGCGCAATACTTGTTGCCCAGTACAATAAAGTTGAATCACGGAGATAATACCACATCCCTTAAAATATTGTAATAATTTCATTCGGTGCAGTCGGTGGTGCAATGGTAGTGTGCGCGGCTCTTGTGCATGAGAACGTGGGTTCGATCCCTGCTCTGACCACCTTAAATTTCTTTCGACGGCGTTCACCTCGCTTAGTGACGGCGACGCTATCGAGTACTTAGCCATGAAAAAGCTTCTCAAAATACCGTTCGGAACCGGTGTAAACCTATAGGTCCCAATCAGTGAGTGTAAACCTAGAACGCGCACAGCTCACTGGTTTGTGAGAAGCTCTCCGTAATCCCTTCATGGGATCTAACGGGAAACCATTTTTTTTACATGATTTCATTTGTATTGTATTTGAATTTTAGTGTTTGGTTAGTGTGGGCAGTTCTTGTACATAAGAACGTAGGTTCGATCCCTGCCCTCACATTTCTGTCGACGACGGCCACCTTGCTCAGTTATGACAACACAATCGAGTACTTAGCTATGAAAAGCTTCTCAAAAATAACATTCGTAACAGGTGTAAAACTGTAGGTCCAAATAAGTGAGTGTAAAACTAGGAAGCACACAGCTCACTGGTTGTGAAAAGCTCTCTCCAAATCCCGTCATGGGATGTAATGGGAAACCAACTTCAGCACAAGTGCTTGTAATTAGGAAAGAAAATCATATTTGTAACAAAAAAAGAAATCATTCACTTGTGAGAGAGAAAGAGGAGAGAATCCCTGAAAACGTAAACTGTAAATAGTTATACAATTGAACAAGACGGTCACTGGCATTAAACGCTATCACAATCTCTGAATGTTAGTTCAAATCCCAGTTCCGACAGTTAATTTTTTTCACTAGAAAAACTGACAATTTTGGAACGATTTTTTTTTATCGGACTTTGCGTGATGGGGGCTAAATGAAAAAAAATTAAACAAATGTTTTTTAAAACCCAGTATTATCAACTATATTGGGTACTTTTGCTTTGGTTTGTGTCTAGACTAACAAACTCATATGCTGAAAAATTTCTTGTTAAATGGGAAGTTTTCTAGATGGAGCCTGTAACCAACATTTAATGTAAATTGTAGTTTTGATGCCAATAAAAACTAAATTTAAAAAAGCCAAAGTGAAAGAAGATTAAAAAAAATAAAATTTTCTTTAATAAGTGCCTTTTCTTAAAAAACGTAAATTTTCGCAAAAGCAAAATACAGATTCATATTCCTAAACAAAGTACCTTTTCTTAAAACAAATACCTTATCAAATCACATTTTGTTACATAAAGTACATGTTCTAAAAAAAAGTATTTTTTTAAATAACTGAATTTTAAAACAAAATTTTCTTGCAACAAATTGCCTTTTCTTAAAAAACTACATTTTCTTTAAAGAATACCTTTTTGTGGAACAAAATAACTTTTCTTGAGACAAGTATCTACTCTTAAAAATGTACCTATTCTTGAAAAAAGGACCAACTGTAAAAAAAATTACCATTCTTAAAAAAAATTGTTGTTCAAAAAAATACCTTCTCTGATAAAAAATATACTCTCTTACAAAAATACCTTTTCTTAAAATTAACTTTTCTTTATAAAAAAAATTATACCTTTTCCCAAAATAACCTTTTCCTAAAAAGAGTACAACTTCTTTAAAAATTACCTATTCTTAACTAAAGTACTTCTTTGTAAATAAAAATACATGCTCCTATGAATTTTACTTAAAGAAAGTACATCTTCTTCTTCAAAATAGTACCTTTTCTTAAAAAAACATTAGCTTTTAATAAAAGAAGTACGTACCTCTTTTTAAAAAATTACCATTTCGGGAAAATATAATACATATTCTTACAAAACGGACCTAAAAATTTACTTTTTTTTTAAAAAATACATTCTATAAAAAAAAAAATTTTGCTTAAAAAAAGTTCATCATTTTACAAAAAGTACTTTTCTTAAAGATCCATTTAAATTATCGTATTTTTCAACGGGCGCGTTAGGCGTGTAAAAACTAACTAGTACATAATATATAGCGAAAGGAACTTCGTTCGAACCGGGTGTCCACTAAACCTCATGTAATTTTTTTCTAGAGTTTCGTCAAAATTTCATGTTATCAATTATGTCTTAGGTTCATCCCAGTTTGTCCACACAGCGCTATTCTTTTAAACTACAATTATAATATTTTAAGTTTTTTTTTCAAAACTGCACATTTGAATACCGTATTGTTATGATAAATGATTTACATGCCTGGCTTAACTAACACTTATGCCAAAATAACACTAGAATGCCAACAATCAGTTTGTGGTGGATACTGCAGGTTAATTACCTAATGTTACATACACCTAAAAGTATGCCATCGTTGCAAATTAAGAAATAATATTTAAAACATCTAATGTTAAATTTTCATCAAGTTTCTTCGCGAACAGTTTGGATGGTTATGGTTGGAACTTGGGTGAGAAACAGCTTGTAGTACATGACATTAGCTGCATTTTCTGAAAATTATAAAAAGGTTTAAGAATTGGCTACTACTTAGTTGTTTACAGAATTTTGTGTAAAGTTCTAGTTATTTGTAGGCGCTGTTTCATCGGTAGAGATGCAATTACATCTAGTGAAAATTTAAAGGAGTTGCATATTTTTCGGTTGGGTTTTTTTGATGCGTTTTTTTTTTAAATTTGAATTTAATGAAATAGTTCACTGACGTCGACTTATATATAGTATATTTCTTGATTAGTACTTCGTACCATCAATATTTTAGCGTTTGTGAGAAGCTCTCCCAAGCAGCTTCATGGGAGGTCTTCATTCTAAGACGCTTATAATTTAAAAACTAGGACCCGATCGGTAAATATCCTGTCTGTCGTGAATATTGCAGCTAACTTACATAAATAAATGCATGTCCTTTATTTATTTAAAGGAAATATACCAATATAAAACAATATTACAAACAAAGTTTAAACAAAAGTTTCACGAGGAACATAGGCGTCAATCAATGAATTCTCACCATCGACTTTTGTGTCTGGCACGTAATGTAATTTAGTTCCATGACAGTCGATTTTGTTTATATTCTTTATATTCAGGTTTAGAAATGCAACACGGAACTTATTTACTCGATCACTTATATCCGTTGCAGAGCTACCATCCTCGGTAATCTTAATAGTTAATCTTCAATTAAGGGATCTTCAATTAATGTACGTACCATCAACTGATATTATGAAAAATAAACTCTCTGAGTACGTGGCCAGACAAATGGACTAAAATCTATCCGAACTGCGTAACTTCGCTGCGATCAACGGAAGCGGTTATGTTCTTCTCCACAAGAAATACACGTACTCGATACTATCGCTAGCAGCGTAAATTGTGTTTCTGCTAGAGATGTTCGATTAATCGACTAATTAAAATGTTGATGAATCGATATCGTAATTAATCTGTTAATCAAATAATCAAAAATTTCTTATTAATCAAAATTATGATTAATCAAATAATTAATGATTAGTCAATAATTTTATTACTCATGCAAATAATATGTGGAAAACTCAAATATATTTTGAGTAAAACTGAAAAACCAAAAAACACGAATTGCCCAATTACTAAAATTTTTGATTAATCAATTAATCCTGAATATTGATTAATCAAGTTGGAAATAAATCGATTAATCGTAAATATGTTTAATCAAATAGAATGATTAATCAATTATTCGATTAAGCAGGCCGTCTATTAATCAGGTTGCCCGATTAATCAATTAATCGCACATACCTTGTTCTACACCTGGCCTTGTGAAAGACCGCAGAAAACATATTCACCGCAATTCAGGTGCAGCTCCCAGCATGATGGAAACGATGGTCCGTTTAGCAATTTTTGACAAATTGAAAAAGGTTACGAATTTCTTTATTCGTTCTGTTTAGCGCTGTTTTATTCCCAATTATAAAACAAGGCTTGATTATAACAGTTTAACTTCGTTTTTATTTTACTTATATAGTACAATGGCGTTGCTTACTTTCCGGCGGTTAATCAAAAACTAACTCAAAATGCCAAACTGCTAAGCTATTTAAACCTGTTATGCTTTTCGCCGCCAGAGGCTCTACCAGCTGCTATATTGTTCTACCCGATTCCAGAATACAATGAAACAATCTTAAATTTGAGTAGTAAACTGCGAAACGATCATCCTGCATCCTGAGTAATTGAAAAATCCCCATGTTTTAACTCATGAGAAATAAAAAAATTATCTTGAAATAAATCAGAACGAATCCGACACAAAAGTGAGAGAATAGGTTGTAGTTGGTGCAGGCATTTTTCGGCTTGCCGCAACGATTCCACTCTAAAGCAGGAATCACAATGCAAGCAAAATTTTCAATAGGCGTTCGCAATGTAAGCAACAATTTACTTCGAATGCCATATACATATATACTATTAATAAAGTAATCAAATACATGAAGTAGTTCCAATAAACACATTCTATAGATAAATTTATGTTGAAAAATATAGGTTTTGAAAGAAATGGTTTACATTTTCATTGATACTTCTTAGTTCTGAAATGAAATTCCAAATGAAGCGCCATCTAGGTGTCAATTATATAGCTTGATTCGAACAAAATTGTTACTGAAGTAGAAGTAGATCAATTTCTGCCCCAAAGTTCAACCAGAGGGTTTCTATGGCACAGCTGATCGAAAAGCCACTAGGGAAGTGATGTGGAATGAGAGATCAAAGAAGACATGCAGATTAGAGACCATGCAGGAAACTAAGTTTAAAAGTGTTTGATTGATACTAATGACAGATAAATTATGTTTGCATCGAACGAAAATACGCATTCACTTTTATTTCTGTCCGTATTATGTCCAACCAAAGAGTAAATTACAAAAGCAACTCGAACTCAATGAATGAAGAGGCATCGAAGAGAGTAATGGAGGCTCTTTAGTATTGCTCTGTGGTTCAACTAAATTTTTGGAAAGAAAACGAAAGGTCATACGAAATGAGTTTACTAAATAGTTGCTGGCATTGTGAATTCGGCTTAATAATGTGATCACTGCTCTATATATTTATGACACAACTATAATATGTAGACAAGAGTCTCCGTCCCTCTCTTTACGTTCTCTTGATGACGACGAGATAGTAAGCTGTTTCATCGAGTTCGAGTTGCTGTTGTATTTTTTCTCTTTTTGGTTGGACATAAAACGGACAGAAATAAAAGGGAATGTATAGTTTCGTTCGATGCAACCAACATGAAACATAACTTAGCTGTCATTAGTATCAATGAAACATTATTTAAATTTAGTTTGGTGCATGGTTTGCTTCTGGCTGCTTATCGCTTTCTCACCTATCAATTTCCTACCACAAAGTCGATCTCATGTGTCATGGATGGTTTGGTATTCAATCATAATACAATTAGTACAATTATAAGACAATTGTTTCCCAACCCTATTATGATCAGCCACAATTATAATACTTTTGTCTGCAAATAAAATATAATAACTACAATTTGTAAATGAAGTAGGTATCAAACACTATAGATGCAATGGATTTGACAGCCCAGATTGAAATCACCTTGCAGTTAGGATGCAAATTTATGTTATACAAATTGTTCTAAAATAATAATGTGAAAGTAAAATCTGTTTCAACGTCTTTAACATGAAGTAGAGAATTGCAACCTCTTTTCACACATGTTCTCTTTATTTCATGTTCATACGTTTGCAACATTGAGATAGTTCGTTGTGAGGTTTATATTCTGTGTACACATTCATACATCAATCAGATGGATTTGTATTATCTTTTATTTTCAAACCATTTGAGATTTGACTTTTTCGATTCATTTTCATATGAATCCTACGAGGTTCTTTTGTTTTCTAGCTCTAAAATAAATGAAGATTCCATTGAATTTGATATTTATTCGCTCAAATGAGGTGCGATAAAGATCTCTATCATTCAGCTGCATAAATACAAATGGTATTTGAGCCAAATGCAAATATGACATGGAAAATACGAGTACTATTTGTACATCAACGAATACATTTCATGAATAAGAATATGTGTACTTGGTATGAGTCCAAAATATGGTAGCAAGTAGTTGGCAGAGGCGGCAGCCAGTTGGGTTGGTACACACGCTGGCCCAAACTTAAAACGCTCTTAAAAAACTGTGAATTTATTGCAAACTCCAGCCCAAGATGTGAGAATATGTTATTATTACATTAGTTATGGAATCAGTGCACGTTCGTGAGTTGGTTCCAGCATTTAAGTGTTAATTATGGGTTGTAGCTATAAAGATTATTTTGTGTTGTGTCTCAAAGCGCCTATAATTTATTCCATTACATTTCGTACCAACCGCCAAACATATTTTTCTTTTCATTTCAAGCCGCTTTGGTTTACTTGGCTTTTGTGGTTTTATTATTTTGTTCTGTTTTTGTTTGTCGGCAAATATGAAAAAATATTGATTGTCTATCACAACAAATCCCCTATGAATTTGGATTAAAAAAAATGCCTGTCTTCTGAGGTTTAAACAAGTTTATCAATTGCCCGCTTGTGCGACATAAAGTGTTACAGTACTTGTTTTCATTACAAATTTTCAATTAGTAATAATTTAACCCAGTTAAGCGGGACAAGTGTTTAAGTCAGGTGGAACTGTGGTTTAAGATGGACTGATAAAAACTTCTTAGGATGGAAAGGAATTGTGTTCATATTTAAGGCTAAATATAAGATATTAAGCTAAAACATCGGAAAGGATTCCTCGACAGGATTGCGATATTGTTTAGTATTTGAGAGTTGAAGAAACAATAACCTGCAAAGCGAACCACAGACTTGCTATTCATGAGCAAGAGCTTGGTCGGTATCTTTCTACCTGGCTGATGAATTTGAAAAAGTATTAGCAAAAATGTTTGTAAAAATGTTAATGAGTTGAACAACTTCGATAACATTCCGGTTTGGTATCAAGAAGGGCGGTAAACCAACAATAAACATCAATGATATGCTCATAAAAGATGTTTATGCTCATTAAAGACAAGTCTGTAGGTCGCTTAAGTGATAAAGTAAAGCGTCTGCGTTCGAGTAGGTTTGGTAGGCAAAAGAAGAACTTCTACTGCTGGTTTGTAAACGCAAACGTTTTCAAAGAAAATGGCAAAGTAATTTGTAAAGAAAATTGCTTAGAAAAATTTGGTGGAGACAACCAATTGGCCGCCACCGAATTGAGAAATTAACACAACCGAGTTTAACGTTTGTCTCAATCGAAGTTTGAGTTTAACACAACCATAACTCCGGTTACCTCAACCGAATCAAAAATTGTCTGAGTTTGTCGAAGTCAGAAAATTATGTTGTGGCAAACAAAAAAGTCGGTTACCGCAACAGAATAGATTTGCAATGCGATTGTCTCAATAGAAAGTATTTTTTTTAATGAATTTCTACACAATTTTTGAAACACAGTTCCTTATCGCACGTTGCGAGATGGGGGCTAAATGCAGAAAAATTAAACAAGTTTTACTTTAACACTATTATGCTACAACCCAGTATTATCAACACTATTGTTTACTTTTGCTATGGTTTGTGTCTAGACTAACGGTTTGGATCATAGAGAAAGAAATTAACTAGATGTCGCACATATGTTGGGAAATTTCGTGTTTAATGGGAAGTGTCTAGGTGCAGCCTTTAACTAATATTTAGTATATATTGCAGTTTTGAATATTGCAGTTTTGAACCAAATAAAAAGTAAATTTAGAAAAGCCAAAGTGCAAGACTGACAAAAATATAGCATTTTATTACAATTCCTTGTATTACCTTCTATTTGAAACAACATCTTTTACTTAAAAAACTAATTTTATTTAAAAAAAAATAATATTTTCTTAAATAATTGTCTTTTCGTAAAAAAAAGTAAATTTTCTCAAAAAACACCTATTCTCAAACCTTGTTAAAAAAAACCTTTCTACAAAGTAACTCTGCTTAAAAAAAAATTTTTTCTTAATTTTATTAAAATAATTACCTTTTTTTAAAAAAGTACATTTTCTTACAACAAATTGCCTTTTCTTACAGAACTACATTTTCTTTAAAGACACCTTTTTCGTGATACAAAATATCTTTTCTTGAGATAAGTACATGCTCTTAAAAATTTTCATATTCTTGAAAAAAAACCAATTCTAAAAAAATTGTCATTTCTGAAAAAACGTTTCTTCACAAAAAATACCTACTCTTTAAAAAAAACCTTTTCTTACTAAAATTAATTTTCTTAACAGTACCTTTTCTTAAAAATAAAAGTACCCTTTGTTAAAAAACTTTTTTTTTTTAAATAAGTACCTTTTCTTAAAAAGTACATTTTCTTTCAACAAATTTCCTTTTCTTAAAAAAGTAAATTTTCTTTAAAGTGTACCTTTTTTGTGAAACAAAATAACTTTTCTTGAGATAAGTACCTACTCTGAAAAATGTACCAATTCTTAAAAAAGAACCAATTTTAAAAAAATTCCCATTTCTTAAAAAAACCTTTTCTTCAAAAATACATTCTCTTAAAAAAAAAATCTTTTCTTACAAAAATTGCTTTAAAATTCGTTTCTTAAAAATAAAATAATACCTTTTCTTTGATTTTCTTGAGATAAGTAGCCTTTCCGAAAATAAGTAAATTTTCTTAAAAAAATAACCTTTTCCTAAAAGTAATACCACTACGTTAAAAAGTACTTGTTCCATTAAAAAAGTACTTTTTGTAAAAAAAAATTCATACTTTTTGGCATTTTCTTACTGAAAGTACTTCCTCTTAAAAATAGTACATTTTCTTAAAAAGAAACATTAGCTTTTACTAATAGAAGTGCCTCTCTTTAAAAATGGAAATTTTCGGGAAAATATAATACATATTCTTACAAAAAGAACCTAAAATATACTTCTTAAAAAAAAAATTCATTCTATAATAAAAAAGTTTTTAAAAAAAGTTTATCATTTTACAAAAAGTACTTTTATTAAAGATCCATTTAAATTATCATATATTTCAACGGGCGACCTAGGCGCGTTGGATCTAACTAAACCATTTCCAATTGAAATTTAGAAAATATCAATTTAATTTTGAAAAATTTCAATTGAAATTTGAAAATAATGTTTGAAATTTGAAATACATCAATTGAAATTAAAAAATTCTATTTGAAATACAGCAATTGAAACTTGAAACACATCAATAGAAATTTAAAAGACATCAATTGCAATTTAAAAGACATCAATTGAAATTTCAAATTCGTCACTTGAAATTATAAAATTATGAATTATGTATTAAATTTTTAAATTTCATTTGGTGTGTTTTAAATTTCAATTGATGTATTTTAAATTTCAATTGTTGTACTTTAAATGTCAGTTGATGTATTTCAAATTTCAATTGATGTTTTTTAAATTTCAAATGATTTATTTCAAATACTGACGTTATTGCATCTGTTCATGGCAGATCCGAGGTAAAGAAAATTCGCCCACTACTTCGAAATTATAACGGTTATCAACGTTAACCCTTTCATCCAATCGAGTGGATGTTCTGCTTGTCGAAATCATTAATTTTGTCTTGTCCTCGTTAACTGTCAAAGCCACTTTTGCTGACTCCTTCTCAATTCTCGGAAATAATGCAGAAACTTGTCGCAGATTTCGCCCAATGATGTCTGAATCATCAGCATATACGAGCAGCATGCGCCTTCAGTTGCTGATATTTTTATTCGTACTCTTACAATAATCTCAATTAACATGTTGAAGAGATGGCATGATAGGGTGTCGCCTTGCCTGAGGCCGCGCATCGAACTAAATGGTTGGGTGAGATCTGAGATCTTTACCAATCTTTACTGAGGATATCGTGTCGGTCAGTGTCAATGTTACTATTTTAAATAAAATTTCATTATTATTACAAATGCGTATCAGCGTAGCGGGAATCCCAAGCTGCGACATACACAGTTTGGTACAGTTTTCCCTGCATCAGGCTATCGAACTTAGCCTTACAATCAACAAAGAGGTGGTGGGTGTCGATATGTGTTTCGTGGGTTTTCTCCAGGATTTATAGTAATGTCGATAGTTGACTTAACACGCCTAAAACCACACTGATAAGGTCCGCTCAGGTCTGGAACAAACGACTTTAGTCGTTCGTACATTACGCTTGAGGCGACCTTGTATGCGATAGATAAAAGGCATAATCCATGACAGCTCTTACATATACTCGGGTCGCCTTTTTGAAAACAGGCCAGAGTATGCTAAGACTCCAATCATCGGCCTTGTATTAGTCTAGCCAGATTTGCATATGAGCCGATGTATGCACCTTTCCAACTCATAACCGCCAGCGGTTTTGTTGTTCTTAAGCCGGGAAATTGCATTTTTCACCTCGATGTGGTTAGGCGGGGAGCAGTGGACGCCATCGTCTTGTACAAGGTGGCGCAAAAGTAATCCTCCTATCAGAAAATGCTATAAATTTTGCGATTGGCCCCTAATGTCAGTTCTGTTTTGACATTTGTGTAGTGTGTAGTAAACACATGCGAAATACACGTTAATAAACAATGTTACGCTACACTGCTCCAGAACGCGGAATATTGCTGACTATTTATCTGACCAATAATCGGTCGGTGACCTTGGCACAACGTGAATTTCGTCGCAGATTTCCTGGCCGTCCAACGCCTACTGGTAAAACACTGCGACGTTTAGCCGCTCGCCTCGAAGAGACTGGCACAACACGAGATGCTGCCAGGCGTGGCAGACCCCGGAGTAGCCGTTCTGCAGAGAATATTGCTGCTGTAGCCGAGGATGTCATGGAAGCGCCGTGAGCGCTACAGAGCAATGATCAACGAGTTCTTTTTGCCGCAACTTGATGAATTGGGATTGGAAAATATGTGGTTCCAACAGGACGGTGCAACGGCACACACTGCACGTGCCACAACCGATATGCTGAAGGATGCATTTCCCGGGCGCCTAATCTCCCGTTTTGGCGATTTGCAGTGGCCAGCAAGATCGCCTGATTTGACCGCTCCAGACTTCTTTTTGTGGGGATTTTTGAAGTCGCGGGTTTATGTCAACAAGCCTCAGACTCTTGCAGCTCTTAAAGACAATATCCGTCAAGAATGTGAGGACGTATCGCCGGAAGTTTTGGCCAAAGTGATGGAAAATGCCATAAAAAGGGCTCAAATGACAATCAACTGTGGCGGCGGCCATTTTTCTTGACTTGATGTAAAAAAAATTAAAAGACCAAATAAAAATAATCCACAAGAAGGATCAAAGTTTTTAATTTTTTTTTTAAATTACAGCCAAAAAACATCGGAAGTTTACTTTTGCGCCACCTTGTATTAGCGCAACGCCCTCATCTATGTATATTGACTTGTGCTCTGACACAAGTAAAGCAGAAAAGTGATCTATCCATATTACCAACATATTCTGCACATCTGTTACAAGATTCCCGATCCTATCTCTACAAAAGTGGGCCCTGGTCCATGTTTATGGGCCTCATTCTTCCTTCTGTAAGATTCAAGTTGCTCACTCTCGCCTTTTCTCCACAACAATTTTTTCTTCTTAAGCAAACGCATTTTTTCTCTTCTCCTGTCCTTACAGCACTCTGTCGCGGCTCGCGTTGCAACTGACTGAAGGGTTGCCAAACGTGCAGCGTTCTTTTCATCAGTTGCCATGGGACAGGTGATCTATTCGTTTGAAATAACCAAATTTTCCGTAACCGAATTTAGTGGTAATCAAAACTGAGTTTAGAGCTTGTCACATTCAAAATTTGAGTTTGACACTGACGTGATTTCAGTTGCCTCAACCGAATCAAACCGAGTCAAAAAGTTCAGTTAAAACTCGAATGCCGTAACTGACTTACTTTGGGATGAAATTGTCTCAATAGACTGCTTTTTTTTTTATCAAATTTCTATACAAAAAACTTAAAGTTCCAATCGTTGACTCTAAAAGCGGAAAGCGGAAAGTTCACCCCTGTTTCTTCTCAGAATGTAATGGTAAACTAGTTATTTATTTATACAAAGTCTTTGATATAAAAATCACCATTTGATATAAAGCAATAAGTTGTGTTCCTTTTTGTTCGATTTAAATTTTGAAAGTTCAGTTTTGAAATATATCGACTTCAATGACATATAGAGTTTTAACGATGAACATAATTCAGTCGTGTCAAGCAAATTGTTAATGAATTCAGTTGTAGCAACCGAACTACAAATACATTTGGTTGCTGTAACTGAATTCACTTAAAATTCGTTTGCTGCAACCGAATCAGTGGCAAATTCTATAGCGGTGATTACGATTATTTTTAAGCTCAGGTACTACAACCAAGACAACATCATATTCGGTTGGTGGAAATAAAATTTTTGGAAATTTCTTTTGTTCTAACTTAAATACTATAATTTTCGGTTGTTGCAAGTGTATTAAATATAAAAGAGGTTGTTACGATCAAACTTCAGTTGTGGCGGGTGACCTATTTCAGTTGTAGCAACCTCAGTTCAGTTGTGACAAACGCCTGCCATTGAAACAACCGAATTTGCGGTTGATGCTACGTCTTTTAGAGTAGATCTGTGAGTGAAGAAGCACATTGTTTCCTCAGGGGTTTAAGCAAGTAGTCCAAAATAGTGCTGCTTGATGGAAAATTAAGTTTAGAAGATTTTTCCATAGAAACATGCATGAGCTGAAAGGAACAAATTTAAATTTTTTAGAAAATCATCTTTAACTCCCTTCAAACTCACGTGACTTGATTTTGAAAAATGATGCTTTTGATTTTGAGAAAAACCAACAATATCATTACCGGCGTTGTCAACTCCTTTTTCAACCGACCAAATTCTTCACATCATTAATCATAAATCCATCATCATCCTACCATGGATATCACACCAGGGGGATATATTTCTCTGCTGATTTTTTTTTAATAAATACAAGACAATGCATTAATAAACTACCAAGTGCCCCCTATAGCTCAGTGGGAAACGACTCAGAATCACAGCGTGATATTTTGCTAAATAAGCAATTTAGTGAATGAACGAATGAATGAATGAATGCTTGACGCTGTTGTCCGTGTTGGTGGTGGGTAGGTCGATAGAATCATTTAGCATGAGAGATATCTTCATATTTTGGTGTGAAACTTAAAGCATAATGTTGGTGTCGACATAATGATATTTAACCCTAATTACGTTTCAACTCGTAACAAATTTAACCGCCCGCCCCAGACATCCACAAATTGCTGGTGGTGGAGTAATTTTCTTACCACAAACTCACTCCCACACCAGCCTTTACTTGTTTGACAGTTGTGGCCTAAACTTACCAAAGTCGACAAATCATTAGTTTTCATTTTGCGGCTTTACCTCTGATGCCGACTTTATTAACGTAAATTAACAATTAATCTTTATGCACAACAACAACCGGCCATTAAAGATTCATTAAGAAAGAAACGCCAAAGAAGAGCGTAAAATTGGTACCGTCCAATATTCAATCATGACAATCATGATGTCCAGGATAATTCCTTATAATTATTAGGGTAATAGGAGAAAGTTCTCCGGCCAGTTTATCATTTGCTTGAGTAAATTTGTGGTTGATTTCTCCATTACTTTTCTTATTTATTGACATATTCATTGCGCAACATTTATCAACACTGTACTGTTAGGTTGATGTAAATGTTAATGTTAATGTTAATATAAAACGGAAATGGAAATGGAAGTGTTACAGAAAAACCACACATCTTCCATTTAATGCATAATTAACGTTTTTCTTTTGTGGCATGTGGTGGCGTGGCCAGCCGTGTGTTGTTCCATGAATATGTAGGACTGGCTACATTACTGGACCATAATTTTTTGGCCATTTGCCTCAAATTGAATATTTTATGCTTCATCATGTTAATGAAAAAGTTTAGCTCAAGGTCATCGTTGTATATTTATTAAATTTCTTTGTGTCTTTAATTTAAGATGTCGAAATATGATTACTATTTTTACCCATTACCTACCCCTACGGACACTGCAAACCATCTGGAGTTACCATCGTCACTGTCATCATCACCATCATCATCAACATCATCATTATAATCTGGGGATATCTTCATTTTGCGATTATCATCATTAGTTTTCACTTCATTAACAGACTATGATTGTACCAGAGGTCGGCATTGAGTAACTTTATAAAAACTTGAAATCATAATCGTGATCGTAATAAGCCATACATAACTGTAAACCGAAAACTTTTACTATTTCTCTTCAAAATTGCAAGCTCGAGGTCATGGGTTGTATAATTTTCATAGTTTCATTCGATATTTGGATACCCGTCAAGGATCATCTTCACGAATACTAAATACATATGTACACACACATATATGGAACTTGAAAAGACCAGAATGCGTACAAATATTGCATTACACTGAGAATGTACGATATCTGAGTAAAAATTACATGAGGTATCAGGGACCACCCGTTTGGAACGAAGTTCTTTTCGCTATAAATATTATGTACTGGTTAGTTTTAACACGCCTATGGAGCCCGTTGAAAAATACGATCATTTAAATTGATCTTTAAGAAAAATACTTTTTATAAAATAATAAACTTTTTTTAATAATTTTTTTTTTGTATGGATTTTTTAAAAAAAAGTATATTTTTAGGTCCTTTTTGTAAGAATATATATGTATTATATTTTCCTGAAAATTAAATTTTTTAAAGATATGTACTTCTTTAATTATAAAGATATTTAGATAAAGGTTTTCAAAAAAAGGTACTATTTTTAAGAAGAAAAACTTTCTGTAAGTAAATGCAAATGGAAATGCAAAGATGTAAATTTTTTTAAGAGCACGTCCTTTTTACAGAAGTGGTACTATTTTTGGGAAAAGGTTATTTTTCTAAGATAATGTACTTATTTTCAGAAAGGCTACTTATCTCACGAAAAGAAAAGAAAGGTATTATTTTATTTTTAAAAAAAGGTACTTTTAAGAAAAGGAATTTTTGTAAGAAAGTGTTTTTTTTTTAGAGTATGTATTTTTTTTGAAGAAGAAGTTATTTTTTTAAGAAATGGGAATTTTTTAGAATTGTTCCTTTTTTCAGGAATAGGTACATTTTTCGGCGAAGGTACTTATCTCAAGTGAAATTATTTTGTTTCACAAAAAGGTACTCTTTAAAGAAAAGGTAGTTTTTTAAGAAAATGCAATTTGTTGTAAGAATATGTAATTTTTTATGAAAAAGTACTTATTTAAAACAGAAATACTTTTTTTAAGAAAATGTTCATTATGCATTGCCTGAGCAAATGGAAATTCAACATTATTTAATCTTTTGCATTTGCATTACATAAAGTAATGGAAATTAAAATCCAATGCAAATGAATAAACCCAACATACGCAATCACTCACTGTACAAGACACACTTTAATGGGTTAATTACGATGTCAACGAAGGAAGCCAGAGAAAGACACATCCGGAAAAGATGACGTTAAAACGAACCTATACTCATACACATACAGTCGGTGGAAAAATCATGAGCTTATTTCAGGCCTGCTATAAAATCAATAGTTAGAGTGTGCGCCTTCTGTACATTACAACGTTGGTTCGATTCTTGCTCCGACCACTTTACATTTCTTTGTACGACGGTCACTTTGCTTAAGAACGGCTACATTATCGAGTAATTAGCTTTGAAAAAGCTGTTCAAAAAACCAGACCTGTTTAGGTTGTGGTTTTTGATTACTCTATATTGAATGTGTGCGCCAGTTCTTTTTCGTTTTGATGCAAATATAACGTGTTTGAGCTTGTCGCAAATATGCTATACTTGTGTCCAAACACATTTTGTTGGATACACATTGATTAAAATTATATATTATACGTTTTTGTGACCCAACTTTTTTTGAGCGTGTAGTATGTTAGCTTTTGGTATGTAGCTGAGGCGTAAGAACTAGCCACGTAACAGTAGATTAGTAGTACAGGGAAGAGTCAATCCTCTCCATCGTAGGATATCCCCATGTTCACTACGTTAATTGATTGGAACATATTGCAGGCAACATACACATGTTTGCAAGCATTGTTTTCATGAATTAATGATCTGCTGCCTTTTGGTATCTTCGTTTTCTGCCTTGTTTTGGTTTATTACGGTTTTCCACCAGCAAATCCACATTTGGGTCTCAAAAATATATATTATAGCCTATTAATCATTACGTCGAAAACATGTTATATTGCATAGCAAACATAATACTATATTTGCGACAAGCTACAAACTACATCCAAACAACAACAAAAAATACATATTTTTCTGAGTGGGCTGAATTGGACATCTCCAAGCCGGGCTCCAAAAAAAAAAGAAACAAGAACCGAAAATCGGCCAAAATATGTGAAGTTCAAAAATTAAAAAATTGATCTTCGGTCGGACCTATGAGGCGCATAGGGTCCAAGAACGGGTCCTCTTAGGGATATCGTAGGAAACTAAACAACTATATTTTAACACTATTATGACACAACCCAGTATTATCAAACATATTGTTTACTTTTGTTTTTTGTTTGTGTCTAGACTAACATATGTTGGAAAATTTCTTGCTTACAGGGAAGTTTTCTAGATGGAGCCTGTAACCAATATATAGTACATATTGTAGTTTTGAACCCAATAAAAAGTAAACTTAGAAAAGCCAAAGTGAAAAACTGGCAAAATAAATATTGAATTTTACTACAATTCCTTTTATGTGAAAAATATAAATAACTACTTTTAAATAACTACTTTTATTTAAAATAATAAAATTTTCTTAAATAAGTGCCTTTTCTTAAAAAATGTAAAGTTTCTCAAAAAAAAAATACCTATTCATATTCTTAACCAAAGTATAATTTCTTAAAAAAAATACATTATCTTAAAGAAGTACCTTTGTTTAAAAAAGTAAATTTTCTTAGAAATTTTTTTCTTTTTTAAATAAGTACCTTTTCTTATAAAACTAAATTTTCTTACAATAAAATTGGCTTTTCTTAAAAAACTACAATTTCTTCAAAAAGTACCATTTTTGTGAACCGAGATATTACCTTTCGTGAGATATGTACCTAGTCTTAAAAATGTACCTATTCTTGCAAAAAGGACCAAAAATTCCCATTTCTTAAAAAAAAACTTCTCTTAAAAAAATTGATTTTCTTACAAAAATTCTTTTTCTTAAAAGTACCTTTTCTTAAAAATAAAATAATACTTTTTCGTTTCTTTTCTTGAGATACGTAGTCTTTCGGAAAATAAGTACATCTTTTTAAAAAAATAGCCTTTTCCTAAAAAGAGTACCACTTCTGTAAAAAGTACCTGCTCTTGAAAAACGAACTTCTTTGTACAAAAAATGCATACTCTTATGGCTTTTTCGTACAAAAGGAACTTCTTCTTAAAAATATCACCTTTGTTAAAAAACAATTAGCTTGTAATAAAAAAGTACATCTCTTTAAAAGTTACCTTTTTTGCAAAAATATCATACATATTCTTAAAAAAAGGACCTAAAAATATACTTTTAAACAAAATGCATTCTATAAAAAAATAATTGTTCTTAAAAACAGTTTATCATTTTACAAAAAGTGACTTTTCTTAAAGATCCATTTAAATTATCGTATTTTTCAGCGGGCGCCTTAGGAGTGTTGCAACTAACTAGTACATAATATATAGCGAAAGGAACTTCGTTCCAACCCAGTGTCTGTCCCCTGACACCTCATGTAGTTTTTGTTTATAGTAAAAGGTTTTGATTGTTTGCCGCAAAAGTAACTGAAAGTTGTTAGTTAATGTATAAGAAATTCAAGTGAAAGTTCGTTTGCAACAAAAGAAGCTACTTTTACGGCAAATATTTTTTTAGTTGAGAGTAAATAGCATGTCACATATTTTTGAGACAACGATATATTTTTTTTTGACAAACAAGCTCTACAGGCTTGCTTCTTGACCTATACTTAGATTAACTATTGCTAATCCTCACTTTCCAATTTGTAGGGCGATTGAAGCGGTAAAATGAGAGATCCATACTTGCAATCATTGAAACACGAAATCCGCTATAGCTGGAATAACCACCAAAAGTTGTATGAGTCCCGGTACAAATAGTTTTTCTGTCCAAAATATATTCTTTTTCTGAACATAGAAAACAACACATTTTTCCAATTTTTGACACAACCAGTTGTCTAATGTTATCGCACAAGTAACTTACTACATCTCTCTGCTATCTATGGCGCAGTTAAACGTCTGCTAAGGATTAACTAACCTCCCACTTAACTTCCGTTTTACTTAGGCCGTTTAACGTTTTACTTTAACCAGCCCCCATTAACACAAATGTATCTGCCCAAATGAATCTTGATAATACAACAATAGTAAGTACGAACAAAAATCTTATGCAAAAAAATAGGAACTTGATTTCCTTATTTCCCCTTTTCACCCACCGACGTTGGGTTGATTCGTTCCAGCTAATGCGTCCTAATGGACATCGCTATTGTTGGCGACTATTTTTGTTGTGTGTTTTTGGTTGTATTGTGGAAGCGCACAGCAGGATTTCTCGTTTCCATTCATTTCGTATCCTTATTTTACTTTCAATGAAGTAGCGAAGAGCTGCGAAGTAAATGAAGATGAAAAACAACGGCAAAATTTAAGGAAAAAGTAAAATTTCACAGGGTTGTTGCATTAGCACATCCGTTGCGAAAAGGGGAAGAAGAAGAAAACATGAAACAACCAACAATACAAAATGTAACGAAGAAATTTCATTTCAAATTTCAGAGGAAACAAAAGATTTTGAAATAAAAAATTACTATGCTAGGACTTTAAGCTAAAGAAACTATAAAAGAACTAGCGGGAGATTTGGGATTGAACAATACTAGGACGGAGACTTTTTACAGCTATTTTAAATATTTAATGAAAATCGGAAGATTTGGTGAAATTGCGAAACATCAAAAGGAATTTAAATACATAAAATTAACTGTATATTTGAAATCGTATGATGAGATTACATTCTTATGAACAATTCAGATGAAAACAAAAGTACAGAAAAGTTAGTTAAATTTAACTAATATATATTGTCAATGCAACAACTAGCGACAATATATTAATGAAATATATTGTTATCTTAATCAATAAATAATCCAAATTTTCTTCGAGCTTGAGGTCAATATTGCATTTCTTTATTATCGATATTGACCTCAAGCTCGAAGAAAATTTGAATTATTTATTGGTAAAACAAAGGTCGAATAACAAAATTCAATTTTATCTTAATCAACATTTTCATGGAAGAGCAGAATTAAGGGGGAACTTCTAAAAAAAAATATGTTTCGATGTTCTTTTTAACATTCTGGCGTTATTCCCAACTGGGACGATCCACAGAGTCAATGTCGTTTTCCACTCGCCTAATGCGTCCTATATTCTCTTGTCAATTATTCTCACCAGGCACGTACAAAATTATTTCTCTAATAGGTGATTTTTGAATTTAGTGCTATTTGTCAACCTAAATATCAAGCTGGGCCCCTCCAGAAATAAAATCCTGCGTACGGTACTGATTTTGACGCCTTGTTGAACTTCTACCTTTATTGCATGAAACACTTGTTCTTACTCTTGAAACTCTTTGAAACCCATCCTGGTCAGCTGGCTGGTTTTATTGTTTCCCACCATGTCTCAGTGTCATTGATGTCATATGATCCCCAGCCTGAACTAGCTTTTATCATCGTTGCACTCGAGTACCATGTGCAATATTAATCTTAATTTCCACTTGGTTATTAGTGATCATCTTCACTCTCGTGCATCCTATAATATTGTTTAGCCATCTTAAAGATTTCCCGATCTTTTTAACCCCTACCTGAAAAAGAGTGTTATTATGGTTAGGACGACGAAAGTTCTGCCTAAGGCCCTCCTGTTTAGTTCAACGGTCTGCCAAAGAAACAACCCCCGTTTATGCTGAAGATTATAATTTTTTTGTTCTTTGGGTACAAATATGTCTTGCTTGTAGCTTGTCTCAAATATAGTATAATTGTGTCCAAACACATTTTGGTTGCTGTTTAATATTACATGTTACAAATACAATGATTAATAGCATATACCATATGTTTTTATGACCCAAATATGGCTTTGTTTGTTGAAAACTGTTGAAGACAAAAACGTAACAGACAACAATGGAACAAAAAAGCAGCAGATCTTCAATTCATGAAAACAATACTTGCACGTAAGTACACGTTGAAAAATTTCTCTTTTTTTGTGGTTTGGATGTGTAGCCTGTCGCAAATATTGTATACTTGTGTCCAAACACATTGTGTTTGCTATTCAGTATGACATGTTTGGGGCACAATGATTAATAGGTTATAATACCTATACTTAAATATGTATTTGTGACCCAAATGTGGTTTTGTTTCTTGAAAACTGATCAAAACACTGCTGTCTGTCATGACACAGAAATAAAAGGCGCCAAATCTTCAATTCACGAAAGCAATGCTTGCAAACATGTACATGGTTCGTACAATCTGTTGCCGGGGATGTTTTTTGTGTAGTCTGAACCGAAAGTGAAATGAATCGCAGAAAATCCAACGAGTCTGTCACTCTTGATAATTTGCTTTAATTTCTTAATTAATATTTTTTGTACGATCGAATTTGAAAATCAGTTTGCAACTTCTAGGGCTGCTGTAGGTTCTCCTCAATTGGAATTAAGTGGTGTCCGATTTTGCTCAGAAAGAACCCAACAACTGTCTAGAGAAAGTTATGACCTTTACTAACTTGCTCTTCGATGCATAACCCTACCTCTGTCCCTTTATTTATTTCTAGTCTGACAAATACACTGCGTCCCCTCGATCAATAGTTTTTCCCAAAATGAGCTGACGTAAAAATGTACATCAGCACAACCTACATGTTTATTGCAACAAGGAAAAATTTTGTAGATCCGACGATTTTTGCGTTGCTTTAAAAATTGTTGTTGAATCATTTGTTGAATCAAATCCATCACTTCCTTTGTGATAAATGACTAAACTCGTTCGAGGGAACCGAAAAATGTTTACAACCAACGACATATAGTAACTAAAAACTTTAAAATCGTTTCCGAAAAACGTTGTCATTATTTACTCTTTCGCTTACCGCAAACGAGTTGTAGTTCTAGTACCCCAAACGCAAGAAATAAACTTTACGCTAAACGAAAAATGTTTACGGCAAACTACTTTTTCGTTTGACGTAAACGAGATATATTTCAATGAATTGGATTTAGTTTGGCCGAAGGTGTTCCCTCATTAATATAAGTATTCTATTGAATATTAAATACAAATTTATTATATGGGGTTTCCAATACGGCCGGGTAGATTTTGACGATTTTTGGCGGTTATGTTGTTTTATCATTTCTTAATTTTCAGGCTTTTTATTCTCCAGACAATGAAGAAAAATTGCCATGGCACGTTACAGCATCGATCAACACGTGGAACCGATGAAACTTTATTATGTAAATGGGCGTTCTCGTTTGGCATCGATGAGCACGTTGCGCCCATTTTGCAACGATATTCATTTTTGTATGACCGGGTATGTCAACAAGTAAAATTGCCGAATTTGGGAAGATACCAACCCACACGAGCTCCATGAAGTGACAATGCATCTGCAAAAAGTTAGTGTTTGGTGTGGATTGTGGGCCGCCGGCATTATCACTCGGTACCTTTTCGAAAAAGATGGTGGCATTGCTATCACCCGCAACGGAGAGCGTTACCAATCTGTGATGATTAATTTATTTTGGCCAAAATTGGGTGATATGGATGTGAACGATATGTGGTTCCAACAAGACGGCTGTACTTGTCACACAGCAGATGACACAATGGGCATTATATACGAGCGATTTAAGGGCATGGCTGTCTCACACAGAGGCAGAGGTGAACTGACCACCGAGATCGTGCGATTTGAGGCCGTTCGACTTTTCTTCTGGAGTTTCTTTAAGGGTCAGGTCTACGCCAGTAAGCCACAAAGGATCGGTGACCTCAAAGTCAACATAACTCGTGCCCTTTTTCATATTCAGACTGATTTAAAAGCTAGAGTTATAAAAAATTGTACTTCTCGAATAAGCTGAACCCAGAGAAACCGCAGAGGCCATTATAACGATGTCTTGTCATTCTATACATTATGTAATTTGAACGAACTTTCATTTATGACAACCCATTCTTTGATATCTCACGCGAAACTTGTTTTATACAATTTTAACATCTGCGTGTCCCTATGGAAAGTAGTTAAATTATCCCTGAAATGGAACTGTACCCAGTGCATCATCACTGCGAGTCAGCAGGTCCATCCACTGAGCCATACGTGAAGTTGAATAAAACTTTACCATTAGGATTTTCCTCTGGGGTTTTGTTGAAAGAAGATGGAGTCAATTCTTTTTCGTGGTTTAGATGCAAACATAACGTGTGTGTAGCTTGTCGCAAATATAGTCTACTTGTATGCAAACATTGTTTTTCTATTCAATATAACATGTTTGGGACACAATGATTAATAGGTTATAATATATGTATTTGTGACCCAAAGGTTGATTAGTTTGTTGAAAATTGCTGAAAATAAAAACGGAGCCAGACAATAACGTCACAAAACATAGCAGATCTTCAATTCACGAAAACAGTCCTTCCAAACATGTACATGGCTTCTGCAACGTGTTGCTTGGGACCGGTATTTCTCAGCGTCTATATTTATGATTTTGTTGAAACTTATTTGCGTTCAAAGAAGAGATCATCAATCCGCAAGTGTGGTCGCCTCTAGATTAAGTTAGGGTAGGTAGAAGTGGCTGTTACTATTGACACACTTAGCCGAATCAGGACACAAAAGATCGAATAAAATAAACTTGAACATAGACGAAAGAAATATTTTTGAGTCAAGCGAGTTCTAACCGTCTTATTCCTCTTTGCAGTTTCCAATGTTGCACTTCATACCTATTAATGTCTATCTGACTACAGGTGCACATTAGGTTAAATATTTAGTTAGCACGTACGAGGCGGATCAATAAATCCGTGACTTTTCGAACTTCCCTCGTAGTTATATGAAATGCACTACTGCTCCCATCAAGTACGACCTGTTAATAGACTACTGTCAAATTTTTAGCAAGTTCCGTCATTTACTTTGCGTTTAACAGCTGTTCACAACTTACAGCCTCGGGCATTTTTTTAAAAATGGCAAAAAGTAAATTTCGAGTCGACATTAAACATAATTTTTTGCGAAAAAAAACCGTCAATCAAACCAGGAAAAAGCTTGATAGATACTATGGGGACTCTGCACCATCGATTTCAATGGTAAAAAAGTTGTGGTCGCACAAGTACAAATGACGCTGAACGTTCTGGACGGCCAATTGAGGTGAACACACCCGAAACTTTCGAAAAAAAATCCACGATATGGTGTTGGCCGATCGACGAGTAAAAGTGCGTGAGATTGTTGATGCCATAGGCATTTCATATGGCAGTGTGGTTTCGATTTTAAATGATAAGTTGGATTTAAGAAAGCTGTCTGCAAGATGGATGCAGCGTTTGCTCTCAATTGGCCATAAACGTTATCGTGTGACAACTTCAAAGGATAGTTTGGAGTTGTTTAATTGGGCTACGAATTGGTACCTCATCCGCCATCAGCCCCCAGTGACTATTTGCTATTTCCAAACCTAAAGAAATTGCTCGTTGGAAAGAGGTTTAGCTCCAACAATGAAATTACTGATTAAACAAATACCTATTTATGGAAGGGATACGAAAACTGGGCGAACGTTGGACTAAGTGTATTGAGCTAAAAGGCGATACGAGTAATGTTGAAAAATAAATTTTTTTTGGAAAAAAAAACTGTGTTTCATTCAAAAAGTCACGCACTTATTGATCCGCCCTCGTATATCTTTCGCAATATTTTGATTGTAATTTCAATTAATATACGAGTACAAATGTAAATGTATATTTTCCGGTGCCACTATCATTTTCCAATCATTTCATATGACTGAAATTAACATTCCACTGAATATCAAACAACTCAAATTCCTTAGTATCATTCATTCATAGCAATTTTTAATTAAAAAATCTACAACTTCTTATGAATTCTTCAACAATCTCACACTAATCTTCGGGGCGGATTTTCAATCTTTGATCTTTACTGTATAATTCAAAATTGAATCGTATGCGAAATATATAAGCTACACTGAAAAAATTGTCTACGTAATATTTGTGAAACGTGTTTAGTTAAAACCAGGACCTTCAGAATTTGAAATTGTCTGTGTGAGGTCTCTGTGCAAGATGTTGGCCCACTGTGGTCAAACGAAGACCTCACACTGCGAAGACCTCCTTGGGAAATTCTACATTTTATATTTCGAAGACACCCATTAAGGACTATCGACTGGCATATGCTTGGTTCGTGGAGAATTATTCATATGACCATATTTTGCCCATGTGACATATATAAATACCAATATTTCGGTTTTGGTTGCATATATATATTAGTTTGTGCAGAAAATATATGTAGCTTGGAGTGTGTTTTTATTAACTACGGTATTTTAAATATCTGCTTCGATTATTTAATTGAAAAAATCAATAAATTGCCGATTTATCTTTAAAATAAAGTGCGTAACAGAGCTGTGTTAGTTCTATAATAGAGCTCTGCTAAGTAAATTGGTTTGTGTCTTTGATATTTTAAGTACGAATTTATCTTCACGCACATTTAATTTTGCCCTCATTTACTGTCCGACCCACTTTTACTGACTCCTCGTCAATTCTCGAAAACACCGCAGTAACTTCTCTAATTGTGCGCCCAATGATATCTGTATAATCTGAATATATCAGCAGCTTGTGACTTTTGCGTGCGATTTAACACCTCTCGATTATTTCCTGTGGGGTAACGTGAAGTCACTGCTAATAAACGAGCAACAAAAGACGCCTTGGAGGCCACAATTGTTCCTGTTATTCGTGACATACGGCCATCAATGCTAGAAATAGTGACCCAAACTCGGGAATCCAGAATGCGCTCCGTCATGAACAGCCGCGGGGGCCATATGCCCGAAATCATTTGCAAGTGTTAACACCAGGTATTGATGTTTCGAAAAACAAAAATTTTGGATTACAATTTAATGTAGAGGGCGGAGCAATAAGTCCGTGACTTTTCGAACTTCTCTCGTAGTTATATGAAATGCAACACTGCTACCATCAACTTTCACCTGTTAATAAACTGGCAAGTTCAGTCATTTACTTTACGTTTAACAGCTGTTCAAAACGTACAACCTCGTGCATTTTTTTTAAATAGAAAAAAGTGAATTTCGAGTGCTCATTAAACAATATTTTTTGCGAAAAAGACCCACCAATTAAACCAAGGAAAAGCTTGATAAATACTATGGGGACTAGGCACCATCGATTTCAATGGTAAAAAAACGGTTTACTGACTTTCGTTCTGGTCGCACAAGTACAATTGACGCTGAATGTTCTGGACGGTCAATTGAGGTCAATACTCCCGAAAATGTCGAAAAAATCCACGATATGGTGTTGGCCGATCGAAGAGTAAAAGTGCGTGAGATTGTTGATGCCATAGGCATTTCATATGGCAGTGTGGTTTCGATTTTAATTGATCAGTTGGGTTTAAGAAAGCTGTCTGCAAGATGGGTGCCGCGTTTGCTCTCAATTCGTGTAACAATCGTGTAACAACTTCAACTGTTTGGAGTTGTTAAATTCTGCTAGGAATTGGTACCTCATCCGCCATATTGTCCGGATTTAGCCCCCAGTAACTATTTCCAAACCTAAAGAAATTGCTAGGTGGAAAGAGATTTAGCTCCAACGATGAAATTATTGATCAAACAAATGCCTATTTTATGGACCCCGAAAAATCCTATTTTTTGGAAGGGATACAAAAATTGGAGAAACGTTGGACTAAGTGTATTGAGCTAAAAGGAGATTATGTTGAAAAATATTTTTTTTTTTTTGCAAAAAATCTGTGTTTCATTCAAAAAGTCACGGACTTATTGATCCGCCCGTGGTCCTGCTTTTCTGGTAACAATAAATGATTAAAATTAAATTTTTTGTGATATTTTTTACAATTTCAATTTCATAAATTTATTTTCAAAGAAAGAATCAGAGATATTTCAACCAAATTTCGTAGATATTATAGTAACAAATATTTCGTAAATTCAATGAAGTTTTCTTGGACTGATTTTTTGTTTTAAATCCGTGAAGTATAAGTATTTCGAAATATCTACGACTACATTTCTTTCAGTGTACAGATATTAAAGTGACTTCATGAAATATAGTTTTGTTAAAAGTCAGTTGAACAAAAAAATAATAATTTGTTTTGAAAAATTACAGCAAATAAATAACTAACCCCGTTTGAGATAAAGGCCAGTTTGAGAATCAGTTCATATGATGTCTTATAACCTTTATAAAAATTGTCTGGATTTTTCTATTAATTCTTAAGTGCCTTTTTCCTCTCTTAGACATTCAGCATAATGACTTTGATAGTGCAAAAGTTCCAGTGTTCTACTAAACTGAATTTGTAGAGAAAATGAAAAACGCCTGCTACTATGAGAACCGTGCTGAGGATATTTATCCAAGGAAATAAATACATAGTCGCAGCTTGGCTGGACTGGTTTACTAGCTATGGCCGCTTGGGCTGCAAAGCCTGCTGACGATGATGAGGTCTGACAAGGCTAACATTAGAAGGCCGTCTTGTAATTTTATTCGCGTTAACGTTACAAAATCTTAACAAGTGTTTTGCCGTGATTTACGCTACGTTTCTTTTCATTTCATTGGATTCAGGTGGAAATCGTGCTCGTGAGTAAATTGTGGTGGCAACCGTTTTTAATGTTGCCAACCATGTTGCAATACGTTCTGCAGCATTCGCGCGCTCGCCTGCCATAAACCCAGCAATTATCATTAAAATCATAAACATGATGCTATTGCCACAATGTAGCATGTGTAGCTGCTGTTGTTGGTGTTGCTGCTGCACACACAGGTGCTATTGCTGTTGCCAACATATAAATTAGTAGACGAGGTTGAATAGCCAAACGAGATCACTTGAAAATGAAAAAAAATACAACTGAACATAACAGCCACCATTCATAACTCGTAATGTTGATAGAGCTCTCGGAAGAGCTGCTGTTACAGAAATTGCCCTGGCAGTTTCTGCGCAAATCGCGCGCGCTATTTTCATCAGTTTTCCACACATTTCTGCACGGATTTCAGTTTGTTGTTAATTTTTGTTGTTGTTGTGAGTTGGCGCTAAATGCCAGCCTCCAATGTCCTATGTGGTAAAGATTTTTGTAAGCTTTACGCTTAATTACAAGCAAACACGCTTATCATCATTGTGCATTCTCATTCGCATTCAAAGCTACATAATCTGCAATTGCAACAAAATGCATCATGTGTTACGGCAGGTGTTACACCTTCGTAGTATCCCGGTGTAGATTATGTTGAAAGGTACGCACAGTGGGTGAAATTGTTACGATTGGCATATTTTGAATATGAAAATCTTTTAACGTTATCGTTAAAAAATATGAAATTTGTTTCCAAAATATCCCACAGTAAAGATATTTTTATTAAAACCCATCAAGCGAACAACTTTTGTCATTTGAGCAAATTTATAAATTTGATTCCTGACGTCGAGTTTTTTTACAACTTTCTCAACATATGGGTCTTTTTGTTGCTTTTGCGGAGAAGGGTGAAACATACTCAAAAATATAAAATTCTACCGGAAGTCTCTGAATACACCAAAGCTCAAAATTCATATTTAATGCCTGAATTAGTCAAAACTCAAAATGCGTTTGAGGGTTAATTACGTACTTGTTCAGAATTGGTGCTAAAGTGTCCCACAAAACTGAAAATGCGTTTGAGGGTTAATTACGTACTTGTTCAGAATTGATACTAAACTGTCCACAAAACTGAATTTTAGGGGGTGGTGTGTATGGAAAAAATATTGTATGACAAACATATTTGTTGTACATTTTAACCAGTTAGATCCCTGTTTTATAGGTCTTTTTTAACCTTTTCCACAAAAGGAACAAAAAATTCCCATATATTTTGACGGTAGGGGGTTAAAATGTTCCCCTGAAATGTTCATCGTAGTATTGTACGTAAAAATGCTGAACACATCCTATAACTAAAATGTAAAGATCACATGGATTTCCTATGCCAATTCATCACAAGAATGTGTAACACGGGGTAATCATTAACCTCTCGTAAAATAAAATTCAGATGTAAACTTTCAAAACGCAGTTAAATTTTTGTTGCCCATTCTAGCAGAACTCGTTGTTAGACCTTGTTATTTTGAAAAAGTTTAATTTTGTTGTAAAGTGTAATTTGTGACTCCCATAATATAATCTCTATCTTTCTTCCCAATATGACAAATCACTAGAATCTGGCCTTCTGGATTTTGAAAGCTTCGTGAAAATGCCCAAATATTATTAAGAAACCCTTCAGTGGTGCAATAGTCTAGGTTTCGAAAGAGAAACATTTATACTTCGCATCAAGTCTAAACCTATATATTTCGTAGTCCTGGAAGTCCATCATATTTTGTCATAGAAAAATCACACCGTCTACAAATTTCATCATACCCCGAGATTCTCCAAGTTGGGTACTGCATCAGCTGAAAACCCTTTGCCCCAAAAATATTTCATTTGGCACGTTTGACAAACGTTAACTGCAACAATTCAAGTACACCCAATACCCCGCATTTGTCCTAAATGACATGCGTGGCGTTGTGCAAGAGCTCTCATTTACCGAAACCTGCAGTAAACCTTTTTTTGAGATTCGAGTACTAGACATCGATTGCTGTAAACGATTTTTCGTTGCTGTAAACGTTTGATTCAGTTTGGAATTATTATTATTTGTTTGCAGTAAACGCAGTATCATTCTAACAATAAGTTTTATTCAATAACTGCTCATTTGCTACAATTACATTCACCGAACGAGCGCATTTATGTGAGATTTCATTTGGGAGTAATTAATTTGTTTTTCTCGTATGGAGTCTTTTTCTCGCCAATACGGAAAACTAACATAAAATGCTGTTCTCGTTAGGTTACACAGTGCAACACGAAAAAATATAACCATATACGGATACCACTACGTAATAAAAGACCAAAAAAAATAAAGATCCGTGTCTCCCAGTTTTGCCCAAAGTCATGCACTTTGTTTTATGGGCCCCCAAAGATTTGGGGAACCGTTGAGAGAAAGTTGTAGTTCTTGTCATAAAGAACAAAATTTGTGAACATATAAAATCAAAGAACTTCATCTTCAAGGTCAAAATCGCAAAAAACTTTAAACAATTCAATTTTTTTACCTTTTTTTCCACTGTTCAGGTCCATAGGTAGCACACCGTTCAAAATTCAAGGAAAACTTGAAGTCGAAGTTTTTTTTAATTTTATATGTTCACAATTTTTGTTCTTTATGACAAGAGCTACAACTTTGCCTCAGAGAGTAAATCAAAATTCGAAACGGTTTGCAAGATATGAGCGTGACAAAAAGATCACTTTTTGCAAAAATAACACCGAAGACCCAAATCTTTGGGGATCCATAAAAAAAGTGCATGACTTTGGGCAAAACTGGAAGACACGGGTCTTTTTTGTGGTATTTTATCACGTAGTGGTGTCCGTATAAGGTTATATTTCCATGACTTAAAAAATTGTACACATAGTGTTATCAATGTTTAAGTTTTGCTCCTAACGATCAACTAACTTCATTATCGATTCTCGAAAGTACAGCAGTAACTTCTGGCACAGTCCGTCGAATTATATCTATAGCATCAATATACGCTAGCAGGCTATGGAGTTTGCTGCAAATTGTTTTATTCGTGTTAATTGCAGCTTTTGTCATTATGATCTGCATTAAGATGTTGAAGAGATCACACGAATCCCCATTCAAAGCCCCTTGTCTGTGGCTTCGCCGAGAATCAAATGCTTTGGTAGGATTTATACTTGCTCGCACTAGGGTATTTGGTTTCGGTCAGTGTCAATCGGCAAAGGCGTTATAGCTTAGCAGGGATAAGGAATACCTCTGTGCTGTTTAAAGAATACCTCTGTGCTGTTTACTGCGTATCGGGCTATCAAAGGCAGCCTTATAATCTACATTGAGATGGTAAGTGTCGAGTCTCTAACCAAATTTTGCATATGAGCTGAACATATATGCCAGTACTCCATTAGCAACTGCGGCTTTGTTATTTTTAGGTCGGAGTGCTGCTATACCTACCTAGTTTTGATTTCGAGAGGCAATCGATACGATCGTCTACTATATGCTCGATTCCCGCATTGAATTCATCTGAGACAAGTTCGAGTCCACACAGAGCAACGATGACGAAGTTTTTTTTAACAGGTGTGCTTCCATTGGCGGAAAAAAAATCGTTACAAAAATAACGCTGTTGCTGACGACACCCGATAGAATAGAATCATTTCTAATTTTTTGGCGACGCTCTCAGGAACTCGCTCAATTGAGAGAATGGAGTTGCCATGTTTTCATCAAATTCTTAAGAGTAACCAACACATAAAGAATGTCTCAGTAAGATTGAACTTTTTAAATTTTGTGTAATTTTTTTGTGATCAAGTGACAACTCTTAAATTTGGCATCTGTCACATATGTTTATTCCGATTTTTAAACATTTAGCACTTTTTCGAAAGAACAACGCGTATGTAATTGTGAAAACGTATTACACAAATTTGGAAAGTTGTGCTGAGATCACTCGCAAACTTAGAAGAATTTTCAGTCGAGAAAGTGCATCTAATGTGTCAACCATTCGAAGGCTTACAACTAAAACCCAAATTAGATTTTAAAATTATTTTGCCTTATTTCTGGTTTGGGGCACAACTTTTGATAGCAAAGACGATCTAGAATTAAACGACCAGAAGATGTGCGCAATTTGGCAACCCTGGTAAAAGAGAACCAAAAAGTGATAGAAATTCACTCAAAGGCATTTCTCTCACGCGCCATATCTTGATTATTTCATACTTTTTGCATAGTTATGTAATTTTACTTCAACATGGTTGGAATTTGTATAGTTGTATACAATAACACTATCAAAAAACTGCTCGTGTATTGAAATTTTCAATGAAGAGAGTAAGAGAGACACCAGAGAATGACCAGGGTTTCACTCGTTGTGTTTGTTGAAATTTGAGTGAAAAGAAATTTTGACTGTCTACTTATACATCGTTTTTGTTGATAGAATGCAGAGATGTTCATAAGGCAAGAAGAAATTTAGGACTGCGATTTATTTCAATTAGTATTTTTAGTAAATAATATTTTTATATTTCTCTAGAAACATTATTTTAATTCTACATTAATTTGTGACTGATTTTTTTCCAGATTTGGTTTCGTCACCACATAAAGGTAAGTCCTCTCGTATCCCTTCATAACACTGACTACAAATCTATATTGAGTGAAACATGTGCAGTCGCTTTGTTTCTGCGACACTAAATCCAATGGCTTTTACAGTTTTTCTCTATCGCGTCAAAATTCTAAGATATTTGGTCACAAAATTTGCTTGGGCTGAAATTGACGCAAAAGTCGTTTGAGTTTGTATTCGATGCACGAGAAGGAAATGTAAAAGATTCAGTTTTACAGAAATTCCATTCCCGCAAAAGATTACATGCGCTAGTTTTCCTGGTAGTTGCATTGACTACGGTGGGTAACGAAACTTGAAAACCGTAAGTTTCCCCTGAAAAAGTTGTCTAGAGACTTACAGTATTTTTCACAATTTCTTCGAGTTATGATATACGTGGATTTATAGGTGAGAAGGAGGGTAGTAGGGTGATAGGCACTTGGGGTTAATAATCACCTAAGTGTCCTCTTCACTTCGTTCTCGAAGTTTGGATACCAATTTTTGAAGCTTTACGTTTAAGTGAGTCTCAAACAGCTAAACCTTTTTGATTTCCCACCAAACTTCGTGGTCCAATTTCTCCGAATTATGCGGAACAGCTTTGTTTAACTTACGAGGGCGGTCCTTACATTAGCTAACCTGACGTACAGATGGTGCCAGTAGTTAGAAAAATAATCAATAAGTGTTCGAACTCCCGTGCGATGTGTTAACACCTTTTTGTTACACAGGGTACCTTTTCGATTTCATTAGTAAATGCTACATTGGAAAATAAAAAAAAATCAAGCTGTTTTAAACATTAATAAATTCATTTAATAAGTGTTGATCAAGGTTTATATGATGCCCAGAATGCAGTCAATTCCAAAAGCCATTATACGAAATGTACTTGCTTCCATTATACGTACAATTTAGTTTCAAATTGTTTTGTTGTGGTTTGAAATGGTTTTTATTTTTATGATGAAGGCTATTTTGCTATTGCACTTTCTTTTTTCTTACATCTGCTTTAACACTACATGTAATATTGTTAAAATAAATAAAGCAATATTTAGCTCACTGAAATATTTTTTTTTGTTTTGTCAAAAACAGAGCGACGACAAAAAGTATTGAATATTATAGAGAACTCTTTTCCGTTCTCATGTAGAGAATCTTTTCCGTTCTCATGTAGAGAATCTGAGTAAAAGCGCATAAACGAGTCTTATTCTCTTTATAGAATATTTCAATATAAATGCACCACTTCGACAATGTTATTAAATAAAACAATTCAAAAAGCATACATTTCTCAAAAGGCATACATTTTTCACATCAAAATTATGAATGGACCTAGTTATAACAAAAAGAGAGTAATACGTTTTGAATCATTCGCCAGATGTCGTCAATGCTTTTGAGTCATACGATTCGTTCCATGTGTTCTCTATACTATTCAATACTCTTTGGCGACGACGACCTGCTTGTTTGTTCACTGCCGCTATATCAATACCATCATACTTATTTTCAGGCAGAAACTATTGTTGTACAACAACCACGAATGTGATGCTAACGCTGTGTGTTGTTTGCATGTGTTCACTTTGATAGATTGCCCTACCCGTGCCTATAGATGTTAAGACATTAACAATATTTTAGTGAAAAGTGGCAACCTTATAAAACTTACGTTTTAAGTTTCAGGGCGCCACGTTGTTTAGAATTTTTATTTGAGCCAACAAAAGTAAACGATGTCAGTGAATTTGTAAACATAGGAAAAATTGGTCACCGTTATGTAATTCAATATTTCCATTTTAAAGGTCCAAGCAATATTAAAGCCAAGCTAGATTCTACTCTGGGGGAGTCTGATCCTTTGCTTACGACTGTAAAATATTGGGTAGCAGACTTTAAAAAAAGGCCGTACGATCTGCCAAGACGAACACTGTATTGGTCGACCAATTGAGGTGTCCACGCCAGACACGGTTAAGAAAATCCACAAATTAGTATTCGATGATCGTCGGCTGAAGGCTCGTCAGCTCGCTGAAATGATAGGCATTTCGAAAACTGCTATACATCCATCGTATAATGACCGAAGGTTTGAAGATGAGAAAGTTGTGCGCAAGATGGGTGTCGCGCTAGCTGTTAATAGAGCAAAAACAGCGTCGTGAAGATGTTTCAGCAGAGTGTTTGGCGATGTTTCACCGCAATAAAGCTACCACTTCACACCTGAGACAAAGCAACAATCCAAGCATTGGACTGGAATGGAAGAATCATGACCAAAGAAGTTTGTCTGTTTTTCTGGGATGCGCATGGGATAATTTTTTTTGATTATCTTCAGAAAGGAAAGACCATCAACGGCGAATATTGTCCTAATTTATTGCAGCGTCTAGTGATGATATTGTGGAAAATCGGCCGCATTTGGCGAAAAAGATAGTGTTGTTTCATCAAGACAATGCACCAGTTCACACATCCACATGGCCAAAATCAATGAATTAAAGTTCGAATTGCTTCATCAGGCACCTTGTTCGTCAGATTTACCTCCCTTGGACAATATTGTATTTCAAAACTTGCAAAAATGGCTCAGTGGTACAAGATTTGCCAACAAGGAAGAGGACGAGTCTCCAGTTTGAAGTTTGACAGTTCTTACTATAAACAGTGTATCGAAGCTTTTGAACATCACTGGAATAAGTGTATCGAGCTAAAAGGAGATTATGTTGAAAATTAAAGACAATTTTTCTCAACTTTTTTGTGTTTGGATACAAATATAGCATGTGTTTGGAGCCCTTCGCAAAAATTGTATACTTGTGTCCAAGAACATTGTGTTTGCTATTCAATATTATATGTGTGAGACACAATGATTAATATGTTAAGATATGTGTTTGTGACACAACTACACCTTTGTTTGTGATTCAAATACAGCTATGATGATGCACTGTGTACTTTATTTTCACTTCCGCTAGGCTCTGTCGAGGGCAAAATAATAAAGAGGCACAAATCGAGATTGTTCTTAGCCTAAGTTAAAGTTGGCCTAAGTAAACTTACAAGTTTATAACTGTATTTTTGCATTATTCTTTCAGTCCGCGATTTATAAATATTCCTGAATGCGTGTGTAAATGAAATGGGTGTTTCTTATGTTGACAGATCATTTTAGTTGCGTTTTAGTTTCATGTATTCAGTCGTCAATCGTTCGTGTGGGAGGAAACACGCGAATGCTTCTACATATTTGTATGGACGTTTGGGATGAAACACGCATATGTCACCACACAAGAGTATGCATCTTTGCAAGTGAACATGCTAATGTTTGCATTTAAATATAAGTGAGTTTTGTACTGGCAAATATATGAAAATTTGGAGTATATTCCAAACATATACATCGTTCCTGCAAAATGTGTTTGAGAGAATATATTACAGAGGATGTTTTATCTTCCTATATCCGACCTAACAAGGCTAGTTTTGGAACCGCCCTCGTAATATGGAATTTAAAAACATAAAATTACTTACTGTGTATTTCTTATATTTGGGAATTCTAGAATGTCTTTAAAACCACTCGTAGAGAAAACCTCAAGTTGCTATTCCCAACTAAACACTTTCGACCCACTGTGCCTGACATGGCCTGCAATAATCCAAATCTACTATGGTAAATTTGGTTTGTTTTCGTTACCCCGCTTAGCATGTTTGCATTTAATAAATCTTTAATCAAAAATACAAATTGTTGTTAATTTGTCTACAACTCAACGCTGCAATCAGATACAGCCGGTCGCGTTTTGTAATGGCCACAGACGATCATTGACCCAATAATTTATGGCGCGCGTCGTCAAGCCAAAAACGCCATGAACGGCGGAATCAGTCTTCATTTAAACATGAGATCAATTACACAACAAGCGGACGGACAGCAGTGAAAACATGTGGATCTGAAAAATGATGAAGCGCATAATTTGTCCATAGCGAAGCTCCCTTCCTTCGGCTGCCGCTGCAACATTCGTTCAATTGAACGTAGTGCATATGTAGTTAGTTGGCTGGCATTTCGATTGTATCTTAAGTTTCGCTGAAATACTTGCAACACAAAGTGATCGTCTTCTGTCAAAAGACGCGACATTTGTTGTCAATTAACAATAACAAATGAAAACACTCATTCAATTGAGTCCCCAGTCATCGATTTGAATTCTCTTCTCGTCTCGTCATTCAATTCATGTTTGTTTTCATCATCATCATCCATGCAGTAACTTAATCATTACAGTGCAAGCGCGTCATCGTCTTTAGTTTTGATGGCCCAGCACGTTTTTAACCCTTCGCTGGTGAGGATGTTTAACATTTTACAAAGGTTTTCATACACGAAGTTAAGCCGCACCGCGCATGCGTGCCAAGCATAAGCAACACTCTCGCTTATGAGAACTTGCAACAAACTGCAGTCCGTCACATACATTTGAACACACATGTGAGCGTCTTATAGAACGAACCTTCTTAGACATTCTTAGGTTTTTACAAATAATTCTCCATAAATTTCAGCTTTATTGTTATTATTAAGTCACGCCTTAATCATTATTGGAATTATAACCATTATAGCATTTCATTTGGTCCGTTGACGTCTAGAATTACAAAATGCAGACATATTTTTATTGTTTCTTTTCCCTCTCCCCAAGATCTTCCACCAACAAACATGGAAGAGGGGGGATAATCCTATGGTTAAACCTTTAACATCTATTGCTAGCTCTAGTGTTTTGTCGTAAATGACAAGTCATGTCTTGTTAGCAGAGACTCATCAAAAATGTCCATAAATGCGGTGTCTACTAGAGATCATCAAACCATGCAACATAATTTGTAAAGATTGTCCCTTCCCTTCTGCTACATTTTGTATTCCTGGTGTCGCAAAGAATGTGTCATTAAGCCTTGTGTCATGTCATATCATAAGATTAGGGTTGAATGATAGTCTGACATTTCCCCCCACATAAAGATCAGTAAATGTCAATTAGGATCAAGGGGAGCATCATATTTGTATAACAAATTAATGCAATTCCTTTGGCTCAAATTTATTGTCTAGGTTAAGGATTTTCACCGAAATTGATAAGAATCTGACATTTCAGGAAACTGAAGTTGCCTCTCTCTGTTTGTTAATTAATTATTTCCTTTGAATGTGCTTCTAAGTTGTCTTGAAGATCTGGATTGAATCTTTTGTCCATAGATAACACTTAAGTTGTAGTACTTAAGATTGTGAATCTTCAGAGACTGTCTATCACATTCTCCATAAATCGAAAAGTATGACTCTGCAAGAAACGTATAAGTTATTTCTTCGTCTGATTTCAATAAGACGTGAGTCCCGGAGTCCTTGTCTCTGTTTCATATTAGACGTGTATAACTATTTAATCAATGGCTGTAAAATTCAATGAACGTCATTTATTTATATTTGTAGTGTTGTCATATTTACAAATTTCGTCATTACAATATTACTACTTATTTTTACAACCTTGACACTATATGACAAAGACGATCAAGAATTCGACGACCAGAAAATGTGCGCAATTTGGCAACCCTGGTAAAAGAGAACCAAAAAGTGCTAGCTATTCACTCAAACCCATTTCTCTCTCGCGATATATCTGTGAAGTGAAGAGAAATCTTGACTGTCTGCATTAGTACATCGTTTTTATAAGTAGTATGTCACATTTAGACCGCAGTTTATCGGAACAGATTAGCGATAACCTAGTTCTCTAATCTTCGCCGTTTACACCACCCAATTTGAGATTAAATTGCCAATGCAGGTGGCAACTCCGTGCGACAAAATTATTGAAGACGGCGGCACAAAAAAAATTTAATTGGCGGCTATTAATTTTGCCAGTTTTGCACAAATTTGGGATGATTTTGAAACAACTGAACCTTTTTAAAATTGGAGCAGTCTGTCAAATCCGGCCAGTTGATAAAATCGACTCACATTTTAAACCATTAAGTGTCAATTATATCGGCGGCGGCGTGAGCTTCAACAAATTGTTGGTGTCGGTCACGCGTCGGAAAATGCTCGATCGGCTTCCGTCTGTCAAACAGTTGATTTTTTATGTATGTTTTTATTGTGGTTGAATTTTCTTAGTAATTAACAGTGTTGCATCAAAATGTACACCAGTTTAAAATGAGATTAAAAATGACACTTTAGGTTCTATAGATTAAAATTGTATAAGTAATCTTCTGGGTTAGTGTGGGTTAACAGAGTTAACCATCGAAATGCGTTAATCTTGGTCGGTGTAAATGCCGTAGTAGATAATTAAGTATATAACAGGACGATTAAGTAATTTTTATTTTTTTCACATTTGGTAATGTTAGTTGGTAAAATGCAACTAAAAAACTCCACACAATCTGGCACACTAAGTGTAATTCATGCTCTGCAATATCTGTTGTCACTTTGGAATACAACAAAAAAAAATTCGGCTAAACTGGCAACCCAAATGAAATTGACACTCTATAAGGGCTTCCATTTGGCCATAGAAAAACTGTAAGGACTACGCTCGATGTCCCCGAAGAAAAACGTTAGTTGTAAAACTCTTTTGTATTGTTGTAAACAAAATTTCATTTACACCAAAATTTTGCAAGAAAAATTGTTATCGTGGATCAAACAAATTATATTGAAATTTAAGAACGCATCTTCATACCATCGGTGGTTCAACGTTAGTGTGCGGGCCTCCTGTACATGATAACGTGGGTTCAAGCCCTTCTCCCGACCGCCTTACAGTTCTTTCAACGACGGTTACATCGCTTAATGAGGCCAACACTATCGAGTCATTTGACATGAAAAAACTTGTTAAAAACCCGTTCGGAATCGGTGTGCAGGTATACATTGGTATCAATTAGTGAGTGTAAAACTAGAAAGCGCACATTTCACTGGTGGCGAGAAGCTCTCCCCAGTCCCTTCACGGGCCTTAATGATAAAATTATGACTAGAACGATTCTTTTCATATGCGCAAACATTGCATCACCAGCAAGCACGTTATGTCTATGTTTCTGCAAAGAAATCCCCTTCGTGACAGTAATGAAATATGCTGCAACAAATCACTTCGTAGACTATATTTTTTGCAACGAATGGGTGAAAAGGGTTAAACAATTCCAATATGTTTCGTACCTATGGTCCGAAAACACCTTTTCGAGAAAACACCTGTTAAAGATTACGAGCCGCGTTCGCGTGTTACGTTCATTTTTCCGCTTCCAGCTATTGCGTTTTCTTGTTGCCCTTGTTTCTCTCACTTACTTACTCGTCCAGTCTCGAACAACCCCGGTGGGCAGGGACCTTACAAAACGAATATAACATATTTCGTCAACCAGTTCGACTTTTGCCTTATCGTCAACCTGATCCGATAGTCTTGTCTTGTTCGGAGTCTTGTTCCTCCTATTTCTCGTCTTCCTTCGAGTTCGGTTTCGAAAACCCTTCGTGCTGGTTCGTCGTCATCCATTCTACTGACATGGCCTAGCCAGCTCAATCGCGTTATATAGATCTGCTTAACTATGTCAATGTCGGGATATAGCTCATGTCGGGATATAGTTCATGCGTCGCCGATACTCGCCGTTGTGCACTATAGGGTCATACATTTTTCGGAGTATATTTCTCTTGAAGATTCCTACAGATATTTCGTCTACTTGCGATAAGACCCAGGGTTGTACGCCATAAAGCAAGACAGGTTGTATGAGAGTCTGGTATATTTGGACTTTTGTTACTCGAGAGAGGGCTTTATCTCTAAAGTGCTTGCTTAGCCGAAAATAACATATATTCGCAAGCACAATTCACGGCTTGATCTCAAGGCTGACGTGGCTTTTTTTGTTTACGACAGATCCGAGGTAAATAAATTCGTCCACCACCTTGAAATTGTAACGGTTATCAACATTCACGGATTCATATAATCGCATGGAGGCCCTGCTCGTTGAAACCATTAATTTTGTTTTATCCTAGTTTACTGTCAGATCGACTTTTGGAGACTCCTTCCCAACACCGCAGTAACTCTCTCATTGTGCACCCAATAATATCTATGTATATCATCATCATACGCGAGCAGCACGTGACTTTGGCTGCTGATGGTTTTATTCATGTTGACTGCAGCTTTACTCATAATAATCTCTATTAAAATGTTAAAGAGATCGCACGATAGGGTGTCACCTTGTCTGAGGTCTCGCTTGGTTTCGAAAGGTTCGGTTAGATCCTTACCAACATTCACCGCGGATTTGGTGTTCGTCAAGGTCATCCTGCAAAGGCGTATGAGTTTTGCAGGAATACCAAGCTCAGACAATGCATCGTAGATTTTCTCACGTATCGGGCTATCGAAGGCCTCCTTATAATCGACAAGAAGATGATAGGCGTCGATTTGTTTTTCGTGGGTCTTCTAAAGGATTTGGCGTAGCGTAAAAATCTGGTGGGTTGTTGATTTTCCATGCATAAAGCCACACTGGTATGGTCCAATCAGGTCAGCGATAATTGGTTTTAGTCTTTCGCACATTATACTTGATAGAACCTTATACGCTATGGTTAAAAGGCTTAGTCCTCGGTAGTTGGCACAGAAACTCGGGTCACCTTTTTTAAATACGGGACATAGTACATTGAGACACCAATCGCCGGGCATGCATTCATCTAACCAAATTTTGCTAATGAGCTGATGCATGCACCTTATCAGCTCATCGCCGCCAGCCTTAAATCGCTTCGCCGGTAATCCATCGGCTCCTGCGTCTTTATTGTTCGTAAGCCGGGCAATAGTCTTGATCTCTCGATCTTGACTTGGTTCAGATATAGTTGTCCAAATTGTGATCGATTGTCTCTTCGTCATTAGATATCTTGTTTACCAGTAGCGCGGAGAAATTATCTCCCCATATTCCCAACATGATATACGATAAGATTTCCGTCTTTGTCTGTACAGAAGGGGGCCCTGAGGCAAGCGCATTAGTTCCGTGTTTGACTTTTTGGTAGAATTTTCGGGCTTCGTCCTTCTTTCTGTATGTCTCAATTTTCTTACTCTAGCGCTTTCTCCACTGCCGATTCTTATGCCTAAAGAGACGGTTAACCTCCTTTCTTTTTCGCAAATACTCAACTCGCAGCTTGCGTTGCAATTGACTGAAGCATGGCCATACATGCAGTGTTCTTTCATACTTGACTTGAGACACTCTTCATCGTACCATAGTTTGTTGCGAAGCCGTTTTTCAAAATCAAGTACGGTTGTTGCGCCACTTTTTATAGAGTTGGAAATGGGTTTCCAGGATCTTTATCGGGAGGGGGTGGGTTCTGTGCCAAAAGTTGCGAGAGCTTCCTTGAGTAGGCTGTGGCTACCTCTGGTAATTGCAGCTTTCCGATGTCCAGAGCTTTCAGCAGTGAAAGTGGGGAAAGACCTCACTGAACCAGTCTGTACCAAGCGAGGACTTAGACAAGGCGACACACTTTCGTGCAATCTCTTCAACATCTTAATTGAGATAATAATGAGAAAGGCTGTAGTAAATACGAACAAGACCATTAACACGAAAAGCCATATGATGCTGGCGTATGCTGACGACATAGACATCATTGGGCGACATTTGCTAGAGGTTACTGCAGTATTTTCAAGAATCGAAAAGGAATCAGCGAAGGTGGGTCTTGCTGTTAATGAGGGCAAGACAAAATTGATGGTCTCAACGACTAGAGAAACCTCTCGACTTGATCCGCACTTGAACGTTAACAACCGATTTAATTTTGAAGTGGTAGATGAATTTGTCTATCTTGGATCCGCCGTGAACAAGGACACCAACGTCAGCCTGGAGATAGATAGGAGAATTGTGCTTGCAAACAGATGTTATTTTTAGGAGATGTTACAGTTTAGGAACAAAGCCCTCTCTCGACGGACAAAAGTCCAGCTATATCAGACTCTCATTTTACCTGTCTTGACATATGGCTCCGAAACTTGGGTCATATCGCAAGCGGATGAAAAATACCTGGGAGTTTTCGAGAGAAAAATTCTCCGTAAAATATATGGTCCTGTTAGGGAAAACGGTGAGTACCGACGTCGCTGGAACGCAGAGCTATATAATCTCTATTCTGACGTGGACATAGCTAGACGAATCAAAGTGTGCCAATTGCGTTGGCTAGGCCATGTTATCAGAATGGATGAAGATGAGCCAGCGCGAAAGATTTTTGATAACTTACCCGATGGAAGCAGGAAAAGAGGACGACCAAGACACCGCTGGAAAGACCAGGCAGAAGAATCCCTCCGTATCCTTGGTGTTAACAACTGGCGAGAAAAGGCGGAGGATACAGCCAGTTGGAAGAATATGTTGAAATTTGTTTAATTTGTTTGTTTAATTAATATGTGTAAGACGTCTGACCTCATGAGGTTGTAATATAGTCAATAAAAGTAAGATGTCCAGCTTCGTCTGCGTCTGGTTTCGTACGATTTTCGCTCTACTCAATCTTGTGCGGTCCTTTGCTGCTACCAGGTAGTGATCAGATGATCGGTGTTAGCTCCTCTGATCACTCGTACGTCCATTACACTGGATGAGTGCCTTCCATCAATTACCACGTGATCAATTTGGTTCTCCGTTCTTTGATCAGGGGACGCCCAATAAAGGTCTGCAGCAAGACATTATTTTTTGCATCTACGAATTAGTTTTGTTTCATTGCACTGTATAAAGTAATACTTTATGCAAATGAATGATAGAAGAATGAGTTTCCTAAAAAGAACACCAAACAACAAATACACTATTTCCTTTTGCGAAATGAATTATGCACACTGTTGGCTTCTCTTCTTGAAATGTCTTGATGTTTTGAAATGTTTTGAAATATACCCGAATACACCGAGTGCACCAAAACATTTGATTTTATCAAACGAATTCAAATGTATAAGAATACTCCAAATATACCGTATGCCGATCATGGTCGGCGTTTCGTCGCACACAACACGAGCAATGATAGAAATTATAAGAGAGTGTGAAAGAAATTCAATTCGAGTAAGGTGTATGATATTTTTTTTCAGTGAAGTTGGTTAATATGTGTGTACGCAACCACTCTAGTCACACACAAACACAGGCACAGAGTTTTGTTTTACATTTGAAATGACAGTGAGTACTCATTTCAGTGTTCTCGGAAAATGATGATGTTTTGGTTCTCGTTTATTTTGCAGTTTGTTTCGAAATAAATGATGTCATAAATACCAGTTTGTCTTGTTAGCAGTGAATGCAATATTTGACGCATTCGCTTTTGAAGTGAATGTCTTGATATGCCATTCAAGACAATCATTGCAGGGGTGTAATATCCAAGTAGCCATATGGATGTCTTTATGTTGGAAGCTTGTAGCACTAATAACCATATTTTCTGCCGCGGCAAATGAAATCAGTCTCATACTGTTGTGGGAACTGTCCGCATGTATACTGTATAGTAATCTTAGAAAAAGAAAAAGTTTTACGTTCCCATAATCATTTCTTCAATACGAATCTTTTGGGACAGCGATAGGAGTTCCAAAAATCGCGTTTTTCGTTACACCCAGTTGGGATTCAGTTTCCAAACCTGCTTTTTAGCCGCATGAGTTAAATATATTTATCGTATCTGACACAGTGACGAAACATTTTCAGTGAATGCAATTACTTTCGTTGCAATATGTGTGACGACAACGAACAAATTCACGCGTGTGACGAAGATTTTTTTCCAGTGTAATACGACATGATTCCAAAAAATTATTTCAGACCAAGCAGAAAGGGAAAAAATAAGAATTCAGCTCAAAGAATATTTAATCAAAAATAATGCAGACTAAGAAAAATAAAAACTCGCTAGGGTTTCAAGTTGCCGTTAAGTAGCGAGGGGCAATTAATGATATTTTCTGCTTCAAAGTCTGGCCAATCACGATCACTTGGCAATCTTCCATTTGTCTTAGAGAGCAGTGCCGGCGAAAGGTGTTAAATTTCAGGAATTCAGTTTAACCCACAATAAAATCATCAAATTGTAGTGGGTTTCAATGCAACAATACAAAAGAATCTTTATAAGTTGGCTTTTCTATAATCCTTTTTAAGTAGATTTAAGGAGTTTTTTGAAATAGAAAATGACAGTTGTTAATGCTTTTATCAAGGCAAAATTCCAACCGAAATTCTAACACTAAAATTCAATCACTTCTTTATCAACAGATTAATTTAAGGATTAACAAAATCTTTGCTACACGTCAACAACATAGAGCTTCAGTCAAATATAAATGAAAAAATGGTAGCAAATTTATCACTCGCTGTGATATCGTGTTACCCTTATTTTAATCTTAAAGAAAAATGGAATTTTCAAATTTGTTTTCAAATCCCCCCTTTCAGTTGAATCTTGTTCGCACCCCAAATTTGATGTTTTACCACCCAACAAAAGATTAAAATTATTTCATAAAAAGATTTCTTATTTTGAAAATGAAGGGAAAAAACGACAAATTAATTTCTATGCCAACAACGAGTATAACAAAGAACGTGTATCATCTGGCAGAAAGTTTAACAACCAAACGAAACAAGTTGACAGGAAAAGGCAGTAACTTCCCCATCACATGCAAGGCAACATGTTTCGACGAGAGTTTCATATGTTTTCCGTTTTGCTTTCGCGGCGGCAGGGAGTCAGGCAGGACCCTTCGCTTTCACATCCCAATGAAACGACACTACAAACACGCTCCATAAAACAAATGTACCTTCACATTTATTCAGCTTATGAAATGACACCTTTAAGTGACAATTGCGTATGTAAAGCTTATTTTCATGTTAGTTCCGCATCAATTGATGTTCCCGGAGTCAGAGAGAGCGAGAGTGATGCAGCGTTATTAAGTTCCTTCCATTCATTCGCATTTGGCGTTAAGAGGAAATTTCACATTTTACACCTAATTGAAGTTACTGAATGGGCACATTTGTTGTCTGATAAACCATAAAGGCTACGCTGAAATTTGCATGAATTACTTTTAAATGTTGCCAGGATGCTGCCTGCCATATGGGAGAATGGATCCATTCATTCGTTTAGTCTTTTGCAAAGGGGACCAAATTACTCGTATTTCATAAACAACAGATATGACCCCATTGAATTGGTTCCCTGTTCATGCAAAATGGGATCAAAATCAATCATGTGTTTATATTGACTTTGAGTGCTTTAAGCCATTCATAAGTAGTGAATATGTCAAAATCGGTAACAAGTTGTCTCGAAAATCAAGGTGGTATTTGCTTGTAAGGCACTTGCTTGAAGAGAAACTTAAAAGGGTGTCACAAGTGATGTACAGCGGGGATTTTAAGAGAGACATTTTATAGTAACAGTAAATGTTAAGTATTTGTTAACTGGAAGAGAATTTTGTACAGTCTGCATAAAGTTGAATTATTAATTTTCAATGTGCAAACACTGAGAGAAAAGCTTTGCATCTAATCCAAGAACAGGGCGCATCAACTGTTTCGGTTATTTTGAAATATTTTTTTTTCGAATTATGAACATTTTTGTGGTTAACAACTGGAAAAAGCTACTATTACCAAAGTTTTGAAAATACTCAACTCATTTCGAACGAAGAACAAAATTTACAATAAATCAAGATTTCGCAGTGATTGAAAACCGCTGTGTCGCAGGGATAAAAAGAAACTGTTCGTTAGCGAATTTACAATGCTGCAATAAATAGTTTCCTGCATCCGAAACTTGTCATACAAGTTTTTTTTGACCGCCCGTTGTTGCCCTACTGCGCCGAATAATATTAATTGCAGCAACGAATACATTTTGGGACATCGGACTGACGGTGGAGGTCGGGCACGTACACAAACGTACCCCCCGAAATTATTTCTTTAGTAAGTGATTTTTGAATTTAGTATTATTTCTCAACCTAAATATCAAGCTGGGGCCCCTCCGAAATAAAATACTGCCTACTGTACAGGTGGATGTGAAAAGTTTCTGATAGTCACACAGTTGGGAGTGGACAGAAATGATTACTTTATAGGGCAGTCCAAGCAGCTCACTACTTCCTAGATGTAAGCCCCGGGCAATGGCTTTATCGGGTCTCTCCCTTAGGTAGTTAGAGTGAGCAGGCGAAACAAATGACATGCCTGTTTGGTTATGCGATCACTGATGCATCTCAGGTCCCTGTCACTGCAGCTCTTCGATTTAGCGGACATGTTGTTTTGTCATCTGAAGGCAGATGAGCCCACACCACTGGCCAACGGCGGATCAAAAGTATCGAAACAAAAATCCAGCTTCGAACTCCACTCTGGTCAGTGTCTGATCCATAATGGACGGCTGAAACATAATCACCCTACCAGTAGGTAAAATGTAAAACCACGGTGGGGACGGCTTGCCTTCCGCCACCGTCATACTGACAATAAAAGTACGAAATGAGAATCGGAAACATAAATCCACCCTATTTGTTAACGATCCTCGCAAACGATATTAGGACCACGATTTTCGGATATTCACTCGGAATGTTAGAACGCTATATAGATCCGGTACCTCTATCCACCTGGCGGATTTCCTCGAGAATTATAAGACTGACATTACTGCTCTCCAGGAGATGCGATGGACAGTACACGAGTGTCCAAGGAGGAAGAACTAGTACATATACTACAGCTGCCATGAGAAAAAAACATGAATTTGGTTGCGGGTTTGTAGTTGGCAAAAGACTGCGATATCTGGCGTCAAGGTTCAACTCCATGAGTGAAGTAGAGTCATCGTCCGCATAAAATCGAAATACTTTAGCATATCGCAAATTTCTGGACATGGCCGACGAAAAAAAACGATGACATCAAGGACTTCTTCTACAAGTGCCTAGGCAGGGAACATGTCTTTGAACCATCCATTGGAAAAGTCAGTCTGCACGCCATCACTTCCGATAACATAATGAGACTATTCAATTTTGCCGCGGCAAAATTGTCAGTAGTACGAGATTCTACTTGGATATCTCCTGATCAACAGGTGAAGAACCAGATTGATCGCCTGGTAGTTGATGGAAGGCACTCTACTAGTGTGACAGAAGTACGGGTGATTCGAGGAGCTAGTATCAATTCGAATCACCACCTGGTTGCAGCAAAGCTTCGCACAACGATAACCAAAGGGAAAGTCGTATGAATCCAGACATGTAGAAAGCTGGACATCGGAAACCTGCAATTACCAGTGTAGCCACGCAGAGAAACTCACTCAGATCCTGGCGCAAAGTGCACCAGATCGGGAAGCGCAGTGGGAGTACAATTCCCATTCTATGAAAATTGCTGCAGAGACTGTACTTGGTTATGACAAACCGATTAAAGACAAACAACATGGCACGATGGAGAGTGTCGCATGGCAACTGGTGGAAAGAACGCTGCACGTATGGCAACGCTTCAGTCAGTTGCAACGCGAGCCGCGACAGAGTGGTATAAGGAGAAGAGGAGAGAGAACCCCCGTTTATTTAAGAAGACAAACCGGTTGCGGCCAAAGCGAGTGAGAGTGAGGAAATTGAACATTACAGAAGAAAGAATGATGCCGGTAAACTCTATAGAAAATACAAAGTCAATTAAATGGCAATGGATCTGTGAACCACTTCTGCAGAGATAAGGGCGGGAATTTTGTCGCAGATGTGCAGAGTATGTTGGGAATATGAAGAGATCAATTCTCTGGTTTATTTGTCCGAGGAGATTTCAGTACAGGTAAGGGTGTTCAGCAAATACCGACGTCGTTGGAACCAAGAGCTGTATCTATTATATTCTGACGATGGCCAGACCATGTTATCAGAATGGACGAATATGAGCCAGCGCAAAATCTTTTCGATAACATATCCGATGGATGCCGGAAAAGAGGAGGAGCAAGACTCCGATGGTGTTACCAACTGGCGAGAAAAGGCGAAGTATAGAAGCAGGTCCATAAATATGTTAATATTTGTTTATTTGTTTGTTAAATTAATATGTGTTAGATATCTGACCTCATGAAGTTGTAAAATAGTCAAAACAAGTAAAGTAAGTTCAGCAAATACAGGCCGATGACGTCGACTGCCCGCTTCCTAGTCAAAGCGGAGTTAGAACTGCAATTTCCCAGCTTAAGAACAACAAAGCCGCTGGTGCTGATGTACTACCGGTTGAACTGTTTAAGGCTGGCGGCTATGAGTTGAAATGGTGCATGCATCAGCTAATAGACAAAATCTGACTAGACGACTGTAAACCCGACGATTGGCACCTTAGAATACTGTGTCCTGTTTTAAAAAACAGTGACCCCAGTATATGTATCAACTATAGTGGAGCACGTTTTTTATCCATCGCATAGAAGGTCCTCTCGAGGGTAATGTGTGAAAAACTAAAGCCATTTGATGCAGACCTGATCAGACCTTATTAATGTGGCTTTAGGCCCTGAAAATCAGCAATCGATTCGGAATTCACCTTACGACAAATCTTGGAGAAAACGCACGAAAAACTAATCGACACCTACCACCTCTTTGTAGATCATAAGGCTGTCTTCGATAGTCCGTAGCGGGAAACACTGTACAAACCTATGACGGCGCTGCTGACCGACACAAAATCCTCTGTCGAGAAAGGTAAAGATCTCACCGATCCATTTAGTGGGAGGCGAGGCCGCAGGCAGGACGACAACCTATCATGCGATCTCTTCAATATAGTAATTGATATCATCGTGAGAAAAGCTGCAGTCACCACGAATAAAACGATCAGTAGGAAATGTCACATTCTGCTCGTGTATGCTGATGACTCAGACATCATTGGGCGAAATCTGTGAAAAGTTACTGTATTATTTTCGAGAATTGAGAAGGAATCAGCATAAATGGATTAGGCAGTAAATGAGAATAATAGAAAATCAATGGTTTCGTCAAGCAGAACATCCATCCGATTGGATAGATAGGGTTCACTTTGATAATCGTTATAATTTCGAGGTAGTGGACGAATTTATTTACCTCGAATCTGCCGTGAACAGAAGCAATAACTCCAGTCTAGAATATAATTGGGCGAGATCTGCGAGAAGTTACTGCAGTATTTTTGAGAATTGAGCAGGAATAACTCGGATCAAAGACAACGAAAATTAGCAAAAGTGGGTTTGGATGTAATCGAGGACAATACAAAATTAAAGGTTTCGACAAGCAGAACACCCAACCGATTGGATGGAAGGGTTCACGTTGATAATCGTTATATTTTCGACGTAGTGGACGAATTTATTTACCTCTGAACTGGTGTGAGAGAATCAATTACGTCTGCCTGAAAATCAAACGGAGAATTGTGCTTGCAAACAGGTGTTATTTCGGGCTAAGCAAGCACTTCAGAGATAAGATCCTCTCTCAAGAAACGAAGATCCATCTATATCAAACTCTCTTACAACCTGTCCTGCATTATAGCGCAGAATCCTGGCTGATATCGCATGCAGATGAAACATCACTGGTTGTCTTCGAGGAGAAAATGGAGATATATATATGGCCCTAAACAGAGAGTATCGACGACGTATGAACCACAAGCTGTATAATCTGTATCCCGACTTCGACGTAGTTATGCGTATAAAAATAGCGCGGTTACGCTGGCTACGCCATGTCAGTAGAATGGAGCAGAATGAATCAGTGCGAAGGTATTCGAAGACGTGCCTTCGTGTACTACCAACCAAGACTTCGCTGGATAGACCAGGTGGAATATTGCCCACGAGAACAAAGTTGTACCAAGTGGAGGAGAAAAGCCGAAGCTTGGAGAAGTATATTATCCTCATTTTGTATGGACCTTGCCCCTCTGGGTTGTTTGGGGCCACATAAGTAACTACGTCAGTAATGATATACACATTCGTCACATTGACGAAACTGTTTCGGTTAAAAAATATGTATAATATGTTTAGTTGTTTTCTGATGAACGTATTCCTCAAAGGTTGATGATAAATTTCACCCGTATGATCAAGATGGAGGAAAACTTAAAACTGGAACCTTATTTCCCATTTCATACAATACCATTCACATTTATAGAGGCCCAAACAATCGAAACTGTACTGAAAATTGGGTAGATCGATTCAAGTACTGTAAAGCAAGTCGTGGAAGTCGTTTGAACGATTTTGTGTTGCATTCATAAATGTCCATGATGGGCCTTACCAACAAAATCATGATTGTGAAAAAAAATTCTGTTAGGATTTTTTAAAGCGAAATTAAATTCCAAATTTTACATGACCCACCCTTTATTTCCAAGAGAAAACTAAAGAAAATGAGACAGAATTATTTATAGCAAAACAAAAAAGTAAAATATAAAATTTGAAAAATATTTGGACACAGTTAAAAATGTTGTTCAATCCTATACAAATATAACACTATTTTTGCCAACGCCAATACATTCCAGAAAAGAGCTGCAATTTTATACAACGCTGTCAAAGATGGCGCCAGACGCTCTCTCTCCCATTTCGTTTAAACGCTAGAGATTTTTTAGTCGACATCAGTAGCGCGCCTGGTTTTGGTTGGTCTCTAATGCAAAGCAATGATCTTCCTTATACCAACATACTTGTACATTCGTGATAGGATTTCCGTGTCAGTTTTTAACCTTTCAGTAGACATTTTCGTCCTTTCTTTTTCCACATGTGCTCTTAAATTGTATCACTTTCAGCCTCTTTTCACTGCCGTTTCTCCTTATTTTTGCTACGTCGCAGTTCGCGTTGCGGCTGACTGAAGCATAGCCATACATGAAGCATCATTTCAATCAATAATGTTTAAAAGAAGGCTGATTCAAGCGAAATAATGTAGGTTGTGATCACTTGTTATACAAATTTGGATTAGATTGTAATTTATTTAAAAATTAAAATATTCGAGCGTTAGGTTAATATTTGAAATACTTTTATTTTCCAATATTTCGCTACCCATTGGGTAGCATCGTCAGGAACATGAAATTGTTGGACTTTTGTTGGCAAACGATTGAAAGTGAATTTTATATGAAAATGAGCAACACAGTTGGGGGGTTCGTACAATAATAGAAATAAAATTTTACATTACAACCCATGGAGGGATAGGAGAGAGCTTCTCGCAACCAGTGAGCTGTGCGCTTTCTAGTCGTTACTGTCACTGATTGGGACCTACAGTTTTACATCAGTTTCGAACGGTATTTTGAGAAGTTTATTTCATGGCTAAGTACTCGATAGTGTCGCCGTCACTAAGCATGGTGACCGTAGTCGTAAGAAATGTAAAGTCATCAGAGCAGGGAGCGAACCCACGTTCTCATGTACAAGATTCACGCACACCACCATTGCACCACCTCACTTACTACGACCTCAAGCTTACACTGCTATCGAGAGATTATGCTTGGAAAATACATCTCATAGCTACGTGAAGTGATCGTCAGCGAAGGAAGTTAAAGGTGATCAGTAAAGTGGCCGAACCCGCATTTTCTGTTAGGGTCATCACCCGAAGTTATATTTAGCTTGTTTTCTGTGTTTAATTTGTATTGTTGGATCCCTAGGAATAACTTTTTTTGCACCAGGTCACACCCTTCCTAAACGTTCTTAAAGGACAACACTTCTTCTTCTGCATTTTCCTGCACTTTGGTTAGCAAATGTCGCCTCAAGCTAATTGATGAACTGATAAATATTGGCTTAACTAAGAAAAACCACACGGCACATATGGTGGTGCGGTATTCAGTTGCAACAAATGCTGCGATGCAGATGACATGAATCGTATCGTTAACAGAATGAAAGCAGCAAGGACCGACTGATGGTGAATACAAGCAAGTGTACAGGAGGAGGAATGAACATTGGAAATTATACCTGCGAACTGTTAATTAAATATTCCATTATAACAAACACATTCCGTTATTATAAGCCAGGGTTGAAATGGGTTCCATTATAACAAACAAATTCCAGGGTTACAATGGTCTTAAGATTTCTAATAGTTCTATATGATTTATGCTAATATTAACCTTTAAGGCTACGGAGTTTTTCTCGAACTTTTTTTTTTTTACTTCTAATGAGAAAATTTCGTTCTTTCATGCTTCATGTATTTAAGATCCTTGGAAAACATTATCATTAAGAAAACTTTCTAATTCCCAAACACTTGCCCTCCGGAACTTGCCAGCAAGGACACACAATAAACAATATTTCGAAATGTAACAACTTTAACTAATAGACAATTTAAGGATAACAGAACAGGAAGAAAAACTTTTGCATGCAAACTTTTGACACGTAAACAAAATTTTTGCATGGATTAAAAGTAAAGTGAAGTCGCAGAGGAAGAGGAATGGTAAGGGCCAGAGAAGGGGATTCACCAAAGAAAAAGTGTAAGCAATTAATTGATGCTGGAGACCAGGACACTACAAAAAAAAAGTGTTAAACAATCGTTTTTTTTTTTGGGAACACCAGCATTTTTTTCAATTTTCCAAATTGTTCGAGACAAAAGTAAACGGAACCTGGTGATGGTTTTTTGATGACAATTTCGATGGGTTAAATGGAAAAAATTTAGAACCATCAACTATCCAGTAGAGGATGTGTGTGTGTGTGTGTGTGTGTGTGTGTTTGTTCAGACGACAATGAGTCCTGTGTTAAGAGTCTATTTTCCTATTGCCATGTACACGTACATGTCCACGTGTCTGTCCATATCCCTGTCTGTCCAAACAAATCTAAATCCAATGCGAGTAAAGAGAATTCTATTGCAAAATGTCTATATTTACACGATGCTGAAATGAAAAATGGACTCGTTTTCTATTGTAATCTTTACACAAAACACGGACCAGACCAGACACTGGGGAGGAGGAAACCATTTTTTATCCTTCGCTGCCGCCAGTTGCTGCTGATGTTGTTTTTTAATTTTAATACACAGTTTTTTTCTAAATGGATCTCCCACTCTCTATGGGCAGCAGCAGAGTAAACTGGTTTGCATTGGTGAGAGGGAGTTGGTTTTGCTGATTTCCGTTTTTTACCTTTAGATTGTTAACGTGAAATTAAACGTGAAATATTGTTGCCAACAATGTTGAAATTGTATTCAATGCCACTTTTTTATGGTTTAGTGGCAAAGAAGAAGAAACACACAACAGCAACAACAACAACACAACCGGCAAAATGCAAACATAAAACGAACTTTTAATTTGTTCCAACTCTCTCTATTTCCTCTTTAACCACCCAAAGGGCTACACGACTACCCACTGTCTAGTCCTTTCGCCTCCTTGATTTGCAGTCCCATTGGGGCGGGGGGTAGTAAACAAACATTGTACGCTGTACAGTTACTAACTGCCAAAGCTTTGGTCAGTCAAACTTTTGTAATAAAATTTTTATATGAAATTGTCTGCTTGGTTAAAGGATTAGATTTGTATAGTGAGAGGCGGCTCTCTATTGTGATTGTGGCAGTCAGTTTCCAGAGTGAAGTACTAAATGCAGCCTTGCTTGTTGTTTGAGCCAGTTAAAGTGGTTCCTTTTGTGATCCTTTGGTTTGGGAATGAAAGGGAAATGCTTGGCAAATACCACATAGCTACATTGTTAACTTGTTGTTTATACTCTTCCTATAAGACGTGAATACGTTGGAGTAAAGAAACTAAATCTGACAACAAGAACACTAGAATTCTGAAATATTATATGTGTTGAGGGAAGGCAGTTTTTATATTGACAATATTTTAGAACTGACACAGTAATAATAGAGACAATGTTTGCAGAATTTACATTGCAAGAAGGTCCAAATTTTCGTCATTAAACCGAAACATTTTTGATGACCTTAAATCAGTTTACTCCAACGAGATTTCACAGTACACGAATTTTCAAAATTTTGTTATGAAAAAAAATTCCTAAAAATGCATTTCGTAAATATTACAAAAATATGAGGATGAAGATAAATTCCGAATTCAACTATCCAAGACACAAACCACTTCGTCTACAAAATTCTGTTATTGCGTTAACAGATCAATGTTAATGTATTAAATTCGATGAGTAGGTATAAAACATCGATTTTTAGCCGATCTGTGACCACAGAGGCACCAAAAACTAAAAAATTAAAAAATAAACAGTTTGAGTTTGATATATTTGACAAATCGAACGCAATATAAAGTATAGCCGAAATACAAAAATATAACTTTGCTCGTCAACGAAACCTACACGCTGAAAAGCAACCAAGCATTAATAAAAAAATAAATGATTTCCCAATACATCCCGTGAAGGGATGCGCTTTCCAGTTTTCACTCACTGATTGGAACCTACAATTGTACACCGGTTCCGAACGGTATTTTTGAGAAGCATTTTCATGGCTAAATACTCGATAGTGTCGCCGTCACTATGCGAGGTGACCGCCGCCGAAAGAAATTTTAAGGTGGTCAGAGCAGGAGGTCAGGCGCCCACACTAACCATTGCACCACCGACGGCAAGCAAGCATTGCTTTCGTGATATGAAAATCTGCTGCTTTCTATTTCTTTATGGTGACATACATCAGTGTTTTCAGCAGTTTTCAACAAACAAAACCATGTTTGGGTCACAAATACATAGATTATAACCATTAATCATTGTGCTCCTAATCTGTTATATTGAATAGCAAACACAATGTGTTTGTACACAAGTATACTATATTTGCGTCAGGCTACAAATTTTTACATCCAAACAACAACAAAAGACAAATTTCTCAGTGTGTATATCATTAAATATCCAGCCTGCCATTAAATTTCCATATTTAAAAACACTTTTCCTCAAAACTCGTTTATAAATTAAACATATATATAAATATCTTAGCAAGTCCCAAAGTTACTTGTATTTAAATGCAAACATTAGCTTGTTTCATCCCAAACATCCATACATTTACGTGGCAGGTTTCGCGTGTTTCCCTCCAAAAATCTCCATATCGTTAGCTAAAATGCAAAAGAACGTAACTACAATTTTCATTTTGTTCAAAGGAGTTGAAAAATAACTTATAAAAATATACAAACAATTCAGTTTGCCAGTATATTTTTGAATCTTACTGAAGATAAGACTTTACTTTAGCAAAGATTTGAATCAAAAATTAAATCCTCACCCTTTTACGAGGATTGTTTCTTCTCTTGGAAATATAAATTAAAACTGTAGTTACGTGGTTTTACATTTCTGCTAACGATATGCTTACTTGGAAACATGTGTGTATTTCATCCCAAACATAATAGTATTTAGAAACGAATTATATTTTGATTTCAAATTTCACTGTCTCAGTAAGAATGCACTTTTTCATTTTAAAACAAAAACACGTATTTTTTGACACAGTTGTGATTTTTGTATCGGATTGCAAAGAAGTCCTGTTCCGATTAAGTATGGAATAAAATATTCGTCAAATGGCCCCCACAGCACTGCTGAGAGGACCTTATTCTTTTTATGAAATTTTCCATGTTTACAGATTTGGCTGTAACTCACCGATGACGCGTTGGATTTCGGATTTGAGCTCAGTAATTGTTTCTTGTTTATTCGCATAAACCAGAGATTTTAAAAAACCATACAGAACAAAATCGTACGGCGTTACACCGTATGATTTTGGTGGCCAGTTGACACCAAAATTTCTTGAGATAATTTGTTGTGGAAATCGTTGCTGCTATAAATCGATTGTTTCATGAGCGGTGTGGCAGGTGACGCCGTCTTGCTGAAACCACATGTCGTCCAGATCCATGTGGTGCAGTTTAGGCCACAAGGTCTTCGTTATCATGTTCCTGTAACGAATACCGTTCACACTCACTCCAATTTCGGCCCCATCTTCAAAGAAAAACAAAGCCCTATCACGACGCCTGACCAAAATCCACACCAGACAGTTGCTCGTTGTGGGTGTATTTGTTTCTCATAAATTGCACGAGGATTTTCTAAGCCCCAAATTCGAAAATTTTGTGTATTCACGAAGCCATTCAGATTGAAATTGGTCAAAGTTGTTGAAGTCACACTTGGCGAAATTGGTGAAGTCACACTTTGCTTCATTACCCACACTGAACGAATTGCCGGTGCTTTTCCTTACAAAAATTACTTTTTCTTAAAAGTACCTTTTCTTAAATCTAAAATAATACCTTTTCTTTTCTTGAGATAAGTAAGTAGTCTTTCTGAAAATAAGTACATTTCCTTAAAAAAATAACCCTTTCCTAAAAAGGGTACCACTTCTTTAAAAAGTACGTTTTCTTAAAAACAGTACCTTTTGTAAAAAAAAAGTTCATACTCGAATGGCTTTTCTTACAGAAAGTACTTCTCTTAAAACTAGTAAATTTTTTGAAAAAACATTAGCTTTTAATAATAAAAAGGACCTTTTCAGAAATATATATTACACAAAGCACCTAAAAATATACTTTACAAAAAAATACATTTTATAATCTTTGCGATTTGAAACTAACTAGTACATAATATGTAAAGTAGCAAGAGGAACTTTGTTCCTTCTTCTTCTTTTTACAAAGAAGTACTTTTTTTAAGAATAGGTACTTATTAAAGAAGTGGTACTCACTCGTCTTAGGAAAAAATATTTTTTAAGAAAATGTACTAATTCTTAGAAAGCCTACTTATCTGAAGAAAAGAAAAGGTTTTATTTTACTTTTAAGCAAAGGTACTTTTAAGAAAAGATATGTTGGTAGGAAAATGTATTTTTTTAAGAGTAGGTATTTTTTTTTTTTTATGAAATTGTTTTTTTAAAGAATTGAATTTTAGACTTAAATTGAAAATTATTTTGGTTCACAAAAAAGTAGTCTTTAAAGAAACGGAAGTTTTTTTAGAAACGGCAATTTGTTGTAAGAAAATGTACTTTTCTAAGAAAAGGTACTTATTTTAAAAAAGTAAATTTTTTTAAAAAAATTTACTTTTTGTAAGAAAATTTCCTTTTTTTTAGACAAAGGTACTTCTTTAAGACAAGGTGTTTTTTTAAGAAAATGTACTTTGTTTAAGAAGAGGTATTTTTTTTTGAGAAAATTTACTTTTTTTAAGAGAAGACACTTATTTAAGAAAATGTACTTTTTTAAACTTCTTACCTGGCGTTTACACGGGACAGTTTTGCTCCGACAGTAGAAATACATTCACCCATTTTTACTACCACACTTGCTTTTCTCTCACTTGCATCGCCACTGTCTCTGATTAGTCAATGACAGTAACTTCGGAAAGAGATTTGACATAAGCGGCCAGATCATGGCTGAGCTAGTAAAGGTTGGCGCAATAGAACAACTGATTTTGCTTTCTTATGACTCCATCTGTTAAATTCAGTGTATTTTGTTGTTGTTCTTCTTTGTTTACTGTGTTTGTTCATATGGATCTGTGTTGAATTTGACGGTTACAGTCATGAAACAAAAACTAAATGCCTGTTGTTGGTTCACACAATTACAACAATTCCTACTGCGTCAACCTGTACTAGTTCAGCCATCGGCCATATCGGTGACGTTTAGTTAGTAATTTGAGAAAAAGCAAAACATCGCAAACGACTTTACAAATGGGGAAATATATTTGTATTTGAAAATTTTGCTAATTTTTATTGAAATATTGTTTGGCAATACAAACATATAAACATAAATACATGTCTAATTTTGCAGTGTACATCAGTTCCATTGTAATTTGGAGAAAAAGCAATGGAAAAAGAGCGAAGAAACAAAAAATCAGAGCACGAAATTTAACGAAACGACACTGTCGGCGGTTGCTTAAAACTGTACTGTCTTTATACCAGCCTGGACGCGTACGTCACACAAACAGTTTTTCTCTTTGTGACAACTAATACATATTCTCAACTATCTTGTCTCAAACTGTCCTGTGTAAACGCACCGCCACACTTTGGCTTTTCTAAATTTACTTTTTATTGGGTTCAAAACTGATATATATATTAAATATTGGTTAAAGGCTCCATTTAGAAAACTTTTCATTAAACAAGAAATTTCCCAACATATGTATGTTAGTCTAGACACAAACCAAAGCAAAAGTATCCAATATAGTTGATAATACTGGGTTGTAGCATAATAGTGTTAAAAAAAGTGTTTTTTGTTTGTATACGTATTCTTTATTTGCAATCTGTTAGTAGAACAATATGCAAATGTGATAATATTCAGCGAAAACATGACATATGTATATTGCTGAGTACCAGTGTACTCTGCAATTCCACTATGAAGTACAATAGTAAAATAATTCAATCAATAACATTTCAAGAATTTAATTAAAGGACGTATGCAAACAAAAGTTAATGTCTAAATGGCAAATCGAGTGTGTGAAATCGTTTAAGTCTACGCACTTCATTACTATCATCCAAAAGAGATAAAGCCAATACATTGGAATGTTTGCTAAGTCTATCAAGATATCGGGTGCTATATAGAATTAGTCGTTCCAAAATTACTTTTTCATAAAAATTGATATTGAACCAACAAATTATTAAAGAACATGGTATATATTTAGAACATTTAAAAAGAAATTTTTTTGGAAAGAATTTTTATTGGAAAAGTTTGTACATACGACTTAAATACTTGCCAACTTGCCCCAAAATAAGCCATAAGGCGCTGGGGCCACAATTACATTGTAATATAAATCATTATACAAATTAAATAAAAAAAAAAATAGATTCTAATGAATTCGCCGTAAAACAAATGCAAAGTACAGCGAATAACCAAATTTGTTTACATACCAATGAATTTATCAAAGAAGGAATAAGATATTTCAAAGGTTAAACTTGAAATTTGAAGCAACAAATAAAGGGTCCGCCATCTAACGTTTTTTTTTTTGGCGTAGAATACGTCTTACCTTACGGTATAGGGAGTCATGTCAGATTGTTATTGTTGTAATCTTTATTTCATTGATTATGAGGAAACGGCGAGATAACTTTTTTTAAAAATTTTGTAGTAGGTAAATGAAGATGTTATCTTTTGATTGATATACATTTCATATTGGTTGATATCTTCCTAATATTTAAATTTCTCAAATGAACATTGTTTAAACACATACACTCAAACATATGTGTGGTGTTTGGTTGAGTGTTTGAGTTTGTAGTGTGAACACAAACTATGCTGCTGTTTCAGTCTGGACACAAACCTTCGGCTGATGTTTTGATTGATGAAGTATTGAAATTTCGTATATTTACTTATGTATTTAAGTGAAACAAAATGCTAAATGTGAATTTGAATTTAACATGGATATATAATTATAAAAAATATATGAAAAAATTAATTCATACATTTTTATGTTAAATGAAAGTGCTGCCAAGTAAGCAAAATAACAATGCTGCTTGATGCTGTTTGACAGCAGCTGACAGTTGACGTTTAGTAAATTATTAAATTATTAAATATTTAATTAAATTCTACGTTAAACTTAATGGCCGTGTCTCTGACACAGCCTGCAGGGACAGTCCAACTGTCTGCTGTTTTTTTTTTTTCAATTAGTGCTTATTTCGTGAATGGTAAGACTTAGCTCATGTCTGATTTGACAGATAAATAGTTTTATCCTTCCGCTGAACGAAGATGGTTGTGTATACGCTTGAACAACGCTGGGAAATATTGCGACATTACTTTGAAAATCACGGAAATGTTGCAGATGCCGATTTTGCCCATTTTCCCAAAAAAAAATCATCTTTTCAGATGAAACTCATTTTAGTCTTGGCGGGTATGTAAACGAGCAAAATTGTCGCATTTGGGGCACAGAAAACCCCCACGCAGACATTGAAAAGCCGATGCACCCAAAACGAGTCACTGGTCCAGAGGCATAATTGGGCCATTTTTCTTCGAAAATTAGCAAGGAGTGGCCATGTTGAACGAGTTTTTGTTCACAAAAATTGAAGAGGAGGATATTGGCAACATTTGGTTTCAACAGGACGGCGCTACGTGCCACACAGCCGAAGCTACACTCGATGTTTTGCGCCCTGTTTTTGAAGATCGCATTATCAGCCGCAGAGCAGATGTCGTTTGGCCACCTCGGAGCTGCGATTTGACACCGTTGGACTATTATTTGTGGGGTGCCCTCAAAGATAAGTGTTACACCGACAAGCCAGAGACAATTGACGCTTTAAAGGACAATATTCGTGACACCATTGGTGAAATACAGCTGCACAGAATCGATAATGTGCTTAAAAATTGGACCGATCGTGTAGGCTACTGCATGGCCAGCCGAGGCAGCCATTTGAATGAAATTATTTTCCATTATTAACCGGAAAGATTGTACTTTCAAATAAAAAAAGAAATTTGAGAAAATATTCAGTAGTTTTTTTTTATAGCATTTTCAAAAAAAAAAGTTATTTACGGACTCGTTAGAAGTTTAAGATGGCAGTAAATTTGTAAAATAGTCTTTATATGCGATATCATATCGTCCCGAATATAACGACACATTTTTGTAACTTTATGTCAAGATATCTCAAATTTGGATTCAAATCAAACAGTTGCAATAGTATACTCTTGTATAGGGGTAAATCATTTGTTGTTCTGTGTTATCAAAGAGGGCGAATATAGAAAATTTTTAAAAACCCACGATTTTAGTCACATGCGGTTTTTGTCATTTGCATTACGAGTTATAGCCATTTCGCACTAGCGTACATTTTGGGGAACGCATGGAAGATGTTGAAAAAATGAAGCATGCGTTCACACTTGCAACATCTTCCAACTGTCATCTTCTAATATTCATTTATTAATATGCCACATCGGTGTAGTGAAATTGTTGTGATCAAAACTAAACGGAACTAAAATGGTTTAGGAAATATTGTCTATACAGGGTGGTTCAGTCACGACTGCACAAATTTCACCAGCGTATTCCTTGGCCCATTTCATGAAAATATGTCCATATATGACCATCGCCGAAAATGCAGGGGGTCGAAATGGCAGCGGTTTGAAAATCTTCGGATTGGTGGTCGGAGGGTACTAGGGTAAAATTGCTAAGTTCTGAACCAGTGGTCGGATTTTTTTGTTTTTGGGCTTGTTGGAAAGGCCTTTACGAGACCTTTCAGAAACTTAAAAAAAATTAAAGAGAAGTGAAATCGCCGCGATACGGAGCTTTCAAAAAAAAAAATTTGGAAAAAAGACATAAGAACGTGCACATAACCTCAATTTTCTCATTCAGTTGGCATTGTCTATTGGGGCCCAGGAGTCGAAAGAATGGAGAATAACATTCGTCAAACGTAAATTTTTTACATTTCGTACATTTATTTCGTCAAGATCTATGTGTAGTAGTTGGCGTTATTGCGACAACGCCAATAGCTGTTTTAAATTTGTTTGGCGTCATACCACTGCCAAATTCAAAACAAATTTGATGAAAATTGCAATACAAGTAAATAAAAAAAGTACAAACAATAAATACATATGAATTTAACAGTCAGTTGAGGCAACGATTTGAAAACATTTAAATCAGCTGTTCCACCGCTGATATATGTGACGCGGCAAATAGAGAGGGACCTAAGGGTAAAAACCGGTTTTGTTCAGGAGAGCCATTTTAAAGATTTAAATACGTGTATCTTTGGTTTACCATCACTGAGCGTGTCGGTATTGGTCTCATTTGAAAGCGACACATCTCATGACGTCAGGAACGTGTTGGTCAACCTTGAAAACGCGCGTAGGTCGTCCCTACCTCTTGTTTTGTGTAGTTGGTTTTTACTGTTTTCTACCTAGCGCGCTGTTTCCATGAGTTTGATATCAATATTGCTCGCGTCTTTTCGAATCCAGCTTTATTTTCTGAAATTATTAATTGTGAATTATAATAAATACGCATTTATAATTCTTTTAAATCGTGAATATCACTCTGTTACTACGAAAATTTTTTCACATAACCTCACTTTCGTCGACTTCACTTTCATAAAACGCGCATATCTCTGGGAGGGAACACTTTTGGGGCATGGGATCGGCCTCATTCGATGCTCAAATGTTGTCCACATCAAAACAAAAATACAGCAGACAATTGTCCGAGGCCTTCGGCCACGGACTGTCCCTGCAGGCTGTGTCAGAGAATAAATGATAAATAACATAAGCAAATGAATTTATTTATTTGATAGTTACTTTTGATAATATACATAAGCATATGGTAGGAAAAATAGGATAAATATGTTTTTAAATTAAAACAGTAAGGATAAATGATAAATAACAGACGCAAATCAATTTGATTTATATTTTTTATAATTATATATCCATGTTAAATTCAAATTCACATTTAACATTTTGTTTGACTTAAATACATAAGTAAATATACGAAATTTCAATATTTCATCAATCAAAACAACAGCCGAAGGTTTGTGTCCTCACTGAAACAGCAGCATAGTTTGTGTCCACGCTACAAACTCAAACACTCAACCAAACACCACACATATGTTTGAGTGTATGTGTTTAGACAATTTTCATTTGAGAAATTTAAATATTAGAAAGATATCAACCAATATGAAATGTACAAAAAAATTTTACCTACAAAAAAATTTTTAAAAAAAGTTATCTCGCCGTTTCCTCATAATCAATGAAATAAAGATTACAACAATAACAATCTGACATGACTCCCTATACCGTAAGGTAAGACGTATTCTACGCAAAAAAAAAAAGTGAAAATTAGTTTTTTTACCTTAGGTCCCTTTCTCTATGCGCTGTCACATATGTAAATACGTCTTTTGTTTTGTTTTTTGAAATTCTGTAATTTTTTCTAGAAATTCAAGTTTTTTCCAGTGATGAAACACTGGAAACTATCGAATAATGTGGGGTGAAACGTAATGAGATAGGAACACTTTTCAAAGATGTTGAGCTCACGAAGAGTCAAATTTGTATGGGGAAATGTTAACGTCTTTTGCAAATTGATTGAAGATGTAAGATTCGGCCTAGTGTGAAAAGGCTATTAGATGTTATTAAATTACATTTGGATTACATTTCATACTTGATATTTGTTAGTCAATTCAATACTTGGAGAAGTGCATGCGTATAATTACGAAAAAGTTTGAAATTATTGAAATTTTTATTTCGAGTTTCTCTCCTGTCATTCGATCTAGTGTTATTCGATATTTTGACTTTGGTTGACATTTCACTTTTTTGAATTTTATTTCATTGGGTGTTATTGTACTGGACGTTAAGTCGTACAACTTACAAACCATTGTGAACATTTGGTTTTACAAAATGTAGAGAAATTGTGGAAAATAGAACCAGTTGAAAATATCTGCCATATATTTCATGTGAGACAACTATACGCTGGAAAATATCGCCTCCAGCAACATATTGCAGGAACCATGTAAATGTTTGCAAGCATTACTTTCGTGAATTGAAGATCTGCTGCTATTTGTTTCCTTATGGTGACAGACAGAAGTGTTGTCAGCAGTTTTTAAAAAAGAAAACCACGTTTGGGTCACAAATACATATATTATAACCTATTAAACGTTGTGCTCCAAACATGTTATATTGAATAGCAAACACAATGTGTTTGGACGCAAGTATAGTTTATTTGCGTCAAGCTACAATCTCGTTATATTGTTGCATCCAAACAACAACAAAATACAAAATGTTGAGGGTGTAACTATAAATATTATTAATGGCCACTATATAATAAGTTCGATTTCATGTACATTCTCAATATAATTTTTTATATTTTTTCTAAAATTTTCCTTTCCAAACATTACGCAGATGTGCATTTATATGAATCCAAAATAAAAAAAAACGTTTCCAACCATGCAACTTTATGGTTTTAAACCTCTGGCTTTTAATGAATTTTAACTACCTCATCGTTTAAGTCAAATCAATCAAAATCAATAAATAAATCGATTCCTTTAAACGCTTTTCTTGTGATCAATCAAAATCACCAATAATGTCATCATTGATAAAAAAGGCAAAATAAAGAAACGAACTAAAGCGAAGAAGAGAAGAAAAAACGCAATTTTATGCATTTCAAATTAAGCGCAAACACTTTGACACTTCTCGACATCGTCGGCAAAAAGTGAGCGGGACAAAAATCAACGCAACGTGATGTCGATTCACCAGGACCGGTTACAGATACCGCCTTCGTAGAAGCTCCAGAAGCTGAACTGAAATCTCGTTCAGTTATGGATCATTGATCAATGATTTATGGAGTCTCGTGTTGGTAATGGTTTCTTGTTTTTGTTGTCATGTGTTCACAACGTCACTGGAACAAACAGAATTTACAACCAGGTTTCTTCGTTCGTTGTCTTGTTAAGATTTCAACTGGAGTGTAAAAGTATCTGACAGATTTAGTGCGTTTTTCAACACAAACTGGAAAGCAAGAAAAAAAAACCAAGAATTTAGTATTATGTTTTCGTTGATCACTGAACGATGACGACCGTCATCATAAAGACAGGAACGTGGTGATCACCATCACTTTGCCACCATCATTAGCTTAGTGAACAATTCAACCAGATACCCGATAGCCACTTTGAGGCAGAGACCACTTTGTCAAACGGCGCCTTACTTTCTATGCACCATTTCACGTTCTAATACTTTATCAATCATTGATTTAAAATTAATTGGAAATATTTTTTTATTATTTCAAATCGTTTTCTTAACATAAATTCACCACTGCCTAATGGACTTTGCAATTAGTTTCATGGATCATTATTTCTTCAGAAATTTATGCCTCAGAATCACATTCCTTCATCATCATTACGCTGTATGTGCGCCGGGACCTCATTACGGCATCACTCACTATTCACATTCTCTGGATGCTGGATGCTGAGTGGGTGGCCTTTTGTCCGGGTTGCTCTATTTGCACACACACATGGTGTTGGATTTATCCAGAATTACGAGATGAATGGAAGTTTTAGATTTCCTTATTGTAGGGAGTGCAATTCACTGGAAGTTCCAGTTTGAAATGTGGGGATTCGTTTGGTGCGAATCATATTAATGTAATGGTTTCATATGTGTAATTAATTTTAATTACGCGCAGTTTTCTATCTGAAAGCGTCCATGGAATTATGATGAATTGAAATTATTGTGGATGCCTGTGTGTGTGTGTGTTCGTATTTCGTTTAAAAGTGTTAATGATTCAGCAAAGACTAGAGACGAAATATTCAGCAACATTTTGGGTTTCATATATTAGGGCTGTTTTCTATCCCCTGCTAAAATAATTTCTATGAGGAGCTAAGCGATATTAAATGGCTCCCTATACAAAATGGTCGAAAAGTTGGTTTAGCAGAGCATAAAAAACATGCCTATTATATGTATATTATCGTGTAAGCTGGAAAACACCAGCCCCGGCACCGTATAGCAGGAACCGTATACATTAGACCGACTCACAAAAAATAGTTCCTTTTGTCCACCTCTCAAAATGTACCTTGGTTTGTTTTATCATGATTCCCAAAATATTTCGAGTGTAGCCTTAAGATCCCTTGAGCTGGCCCATTTTTAAAACGGATATGTTTTTTAGTTTTTCAAAGAATTTTTTACTTTAGCTAAGGACAATGTAGACAATTTACTATCGTATGGACGATTTTTTTAAGGCTCGTTCAACGGTATATAACAGACGCCAAAGCACGTCCTGACAAATCCCATTTTCAGGGATATTCTGCAAAAAAAAATTATTTTTCAGTTGTTAGTACGGTGATTTTTCTGATTTAAATAGCAGATTAACATATTTTAATCTTTAGTCGATTTAAATAAATTTTTGAAATTCCCACTAGTTACCAAAAATTCAATGCGTTGGGAACATGACGTTCTACACAGGGCAAAATGGGTACCAAATATTTTCTTTGGACAAGGAGATCATTGTTTTATAGATATACTTTTTGCAATTTGTAATACATTGTGGGCGTCGGTGGTGCAATGGTAGTGTGCGCGGCTCTTGTGCATGAGAACGGGGGTTCGATCCCTGCTCTGACCACCTTAAATTTCTTTCGAGGCGGTCACCTCGCTTAGTGACGGCGACACTATCGAGTATTGATTCGATTGTGACAACTGAATCTTGAATTATATTCGTTCAGTCAAAAGAATAGAAATTGATACCAAATTCTGTTGGAGTAACCGAATGTGGCATCAATTTGACATCAATTCGGTTGTCATTACCGAACTTGGGATCAATTCGGTCGCAATAACAAGTCGGTATCAATTCGGCCGCAAGTCGGTTGCAACGACCGAATTCGGCGTAAATTCGGTTGCTGTAACTGAATTCATCATGAAATTTGTAGGTACAACTGAATTTCATTTTCAATTCGGTTACCACACCATAATTATATTAATGTAAAACTTGACGTTTAAAACTCTAAAATCAAAAGTTATATTAAATGAAGTGAAAGAATATATTATTGTTCCCGTCACGGCGTTTTCAAGATTTTTTTTGTGGTCATTATGAAAAGTAAGTAAAAATATTGTAATTATGGTTTTTGTATAAAATCGTCTTATTTTGCAGAGAATATCCATTCAGATATCAAGAGTTTTGAAGCTTTCCAATGCCGGTCGTTTGAGTTATGCTGGAACTATCTGTGTACGACACGGTTAGGACCTAAATCAACAGATAAAACACGCCAGAGTTGGTGCGGTGACCCATGATGACCGGGACTTCAAAAAATATTGGTAGTGACATGTATAATAAATGTGTTACTGTAAAGATTACGCTATATAAATTACTTTATTTTCACGCTTTCTAATGATTTTTATAAGAATACTGGAAAATAAGTTATTAGTCAATAATAACAAAAATTCAAAATTCATTTGTGACACTGTCTAAATTCTATTGTGACAACCTCTAATCAAGTTGTGACAACCTCTAATGAAGTTGTGACAACCTCTAATGAGTTTGCGTCAACCTCGAATGAAGTTGTGTCATCCTCTAATGAGGTTGCGTCAACCTGTAATGAGGTTGCGTCAACCTCTAATGAGGTTGTCATAACCTCTAAATTCGATTGCGGCTAATTCGGCTGTCACAACCGAATTTTTCTGTGAGTGTAACACTAAGCGAGGTGACCGTCGTCGAAAGAAGTGTAAGGTGTCCAGGACAGTGATCGCACCCACGTTCCCATGTACAAGAGTGGCGACCACTAATCATTTCACCACCGACGGTCACCCACTTAATTCCGTAAAATCCGTGTCGTCATGAACGTATTATGAACTGCAATTTGAACTTTGCAGCAACGAGAACTTTGCAGCAACGAGACGACGAAATCTCATAATACTCTTTTATTCCATATTTCGTTGCAGCTATTACAAAATCGGTGGATGAACGATTTTCGTTAAGTCTATCATTTCTACATAGGGCTTGGTATGCCTTCTCATGCGCTTCTTTATATGGTTGAGATATTCACCATCTTAAAATAAATGGTGCAGTCTTTTAGGCTTAAAACTTTTTTTGTATCCAAAGCATTTCGATGTGATTGACATTCCAATTGAGTGATATGATATCTAATTGACGTTTCGGCCATTTGTCGTATGTAATTTTTTTCATTGTATTCAGCAATGTTTACAATTTCATCATGGAGAGATACACGCAAGAACAACGTTTACCAATTATTAAATGATTTTATCAAAATAATCGTTCTCCAATTGCAACCTTTCGTGCGCTTTTGCCATTTTATGGTCGTAATAATCGAAGCTATGTCTGAACTTGGTATTCCGGCAAAACTGATCCGCCTCTGTAGACTGACGCTGACCAACACCAAATCAGCAGTGAAAGTGGGGAAAGACCTCACTCCACTATTCTGTACCAAGCGAGGACGTAGACAAGGCGACACACTTTCGTGCAATCTCTTCAACACCTTAATGGAGATAATAATGAGAAAGGCTGCAGTAAATACGAACAAGACAATTAACACGAAAAGCCATATGTTGCTGTCGTATGCTGACGACATAGACATCATTGGGCGAAATTTGTGAGAGGTTACTGCAGTATTTTCAAGAATCGAAAAGGAATCAGCGAAGGTGGGTCTTGCTGTTTATGAGGGCAACACAAAATTGATGATGTCAACGACTAGAGAAACTTCTCAACTTGGTCCGCACTTGAAAGTTGACAACCGATATAATTTTGAAGTGGTAGATGAATTTGTCAACCTTGGATCCGCCGTGAACAAGGACAATAACGTCAGCCTGGAGATAGACAGGAGAATTGTGCTTGCAAATAGATGCTATTTTGGGCTCAGCAAGCAATTTAGGAACGAAGCCGTCTCTCGACGGACAAAAGTCCAGCTATATCAGACTCTTGTTTTACCTGTCTTGACATATGGCTCCGAAACTTTGAACATATCGCAAGCGGATGAAAAACACCTGGGAGTTTTCGAGAGAAAAATTCTCCGTAAAATATATGGTCCTGTTAGGGAAAACGGTGAGTACCGACGTCGCTGGAACGCAGAGCTTCATATAATCTATATTCTGAAGATGAGCCAGCGCGAAGAGTTTTCGATAACGTACCCGATGGAAGCAGGAAAACCAAGACTCCGCTGGAAAGACCAGTCTGAAGAATCCCTTCGTATCCTTGGTGTTACCAAGCGCTAGCTATTGGTCGAATTGTTGCAAATTACGAGCGTACATTTTCCTTACACAATGCTCAAGTGCCAATAAGACAAAGAACCGCTCGAAGTAATGAAAATATTCCTGCCGTTCAGGCAAGTGTTGCTGAAGACCACAATTTATCGATTACAAGACGTTGTCAACAAATTGGGACTGTCTCACACCACAATCTGACGGATTTTGAGAAAGGATTTGGGCTTGCATCCGTATTAAATTATTATCACTCAAGAACTGAAGCCATTGGACTACCCTAAACGTCATGAATTTGCTGATTTTGTCTTGGAACAACTTTAAAACGGTAACGATTTTTTTAAGAAAATCATCTTCTCTCGATGAGGCTCAATTTCATCTGAGTCGTGCGGTAAATTAACCAAACTGTCGTTTCTGGTGCGAAAAAAAGCTAAAAATTATTCATGAACAAAAACTACATTCACCTAAATTGACAGTTTGGTGTGGTTTTTGATCTGGTGGAATCATCGGTCCGTACTGCTTTCAAAATGTAGCTGGTAACACCGTTACTGCCAATGGAGAGCGGTATAGATCTATGATAAGCAACTTTTTATGGCCGAAATTGGAAGAAGTTGATCTCGACAACATCTGGTTCCAAAAAGACGGTGCTACATGCCACACAGCACGTTCAACAACCGAATTATTGCGAGAAAAGTTTGGAGATTCGATTATTTCAAGAAATTGTGACATTGCATGTCCTCCAAGAAGTTGTGATTTAACACCATTAGACTGTTTCTTGTGGGGTTATTTGAAGCCATTGGTCTTTAGCCATGAAACAGACTCTCTCCAAGATTTACAAGTCAATATAGAACGTGCTATTCATGACATACGACTTGATTTAGTGGAAAAAGTGCCCGAAAATTGGGTTCATCGAATTCGTTGCTGCAAAAGAAGACGTGGATGCCATTTGAAAGACGTTTAATTCAGAACTTAATTGCATCGATTCTACTTCACATTAATTAAAAAACATTTGAATTTCCTTAACAATTAATGTGTTTGTTATTTAAATAAATCATATCACTCAAATTGGAAAACGTTTTATAACACGTCACTCGTTCCTTTAGTTTTTTGTTTTTGAATGGAGAGCCAACAAGAAGTTCGCGAAAAGATAATTACAATTTTCAACGAGAATGAAAGACGGTCATATAAAAACAATTGCTAGGATGGCATGGGTGTCCCTAAATACAGTTTCTAGAGTTATAGACAAGTATAAACAATCCCTGACGTTTGGTTGAAAACTTGGGTGTGGCAGAAAAAGGGGGTTTTCCGTTTCATGGACAAAAATCAGAAATCTGACTTGGTTGGAATTGAATTTATTTGATATCGTTTTAAAGGTAATAGCGTAGCTAAAACAAAATCAGCAAAGATTTTTTCATAGAAATAGATTTTTTGCCCTCCAGAGCAATTCAAAGTGAGCGATTTGTATGCTAAATAATTTGATTTTTTAGTTTCGTTCATTAGTAGTTGAAGGAAAATATTGTTCAAAAATACATTTGTGGAAGAAATTTAATTATGTTCTAATTTTTGGATAGGTGAGACGCGGTACACATTTTGTTTTTTTTTTTATTTCGTATAAATCTTAAAAAAAAAATTTTAATTGATTTTTAAAAATTGACGTTTTCAAGACGAATATTTGAAAAATTCTCATTTTTTTATGGCAAAAAAACATAAAATTCGGTGAAATATTTTTTCATGATAAATTAATTTAAACTTTAATCTATTAGAAAAATTGTAAATCTTCTCCGCTTTGTTCCGCTTCTTTTATATTTAAGCTTTTTAAAAAGTGCTTAAAATTACTTTTTTACTTGTTAGTCAAATATGAATTATTTTGTAAGAGATTATTTTTAGTTTAATTTAATAAATATTTGGAAATATCCTCTGTCCGCTGAACCATTGACGACTGAAACTGAAACGTAGTACATCAACCAAAATAAGAATTATTGACTTCTTCAATTTACACGCACATTCAGGAATATTTATGAATCACTGACGGAGAGAATAATGCAAAGGTACTGATGCACACTTACGCGCTAGACTCTCTCATTGTCCCTCTTTATTGCTCTTGCACTCAAGAGAGCATGAAGACTGCAACAAACTATGCAAACAAACATAGATATATTTGGTACGCAAACATATATATTAACATATTAATCATTGTGTCTCAAACATGTGATATTGAATAGCAAGCAAAATGTGTTTGGACACAAGTATATTATATTTGCGACAAGCTTCAAACACAGATTATATTTGCAGGCAAACAACTAAAAACGAAAAATTTTCGGGATTTTTACAATTTGTATGGGAGGTACCAGAACTCGTTACGCGATTTCCTTCAAATTAGGCATACAATTTTCTGCATTGAAAATCTTATACATGGCAAATTTTAGTTAAAATCTGTTTATACGTTAGGGTGTTACGGCAGTCTATTCAAATTCTTTTTCGTTATTTAACAAAACTTGTTTCGAGTAGTTTCACGAAAAAATTTCAAATATTAATTTTTATATGAATTGACTAAAGTTTTGTCGTTTTTATTTGTTTTTTTATATAAATAATAAATAAACACTATTACTTTAACAAAAATATATAAAATCATACTTCTTTATTTGATACCCAAAAATTATAAGTTTCATGAATTAAAAAAAAATAATACAAAAATTAGGTTTTGGCGTAGAATACGTCTTACCTTACGGTATGGGGAGTCATGTCAGATTGTTATTGTTGTAATATTTATTTCATTGATTATGAGGAAACGGCGAGATAACTTTCTTTAAAAATTTTGTAGTAGGTAAATGAAGATGTTATCTTTCGCTTGATATACATTTCATATTGGTTGATATCTTCCTAATATTTAAATTTCTCAAATGAAAATTGTTTAAACACATACACTCAAACATATGTGTGGTGTTTGGTTGAGTGTTTGAGTTTGTAGCGTGGACACAAACTATGCTGCTGTTTCAGTGAGGACACAAACCTTCCGCTGTTGTTTTGATTGATGAAATATTGAAATTTCGTATATTTACTTATGTATTTAAGTGAAACAAAATGTTAAATGTGAATTTGAATTTAACATGGATATATAATTATAAAAAATATATGAAAAAATTAATTCATACATTTTTATGTTAAATGAAAGTGCTGCCAAGTAAGCAAAATAATAATGCTGCTTGATGCTGTTTGACAGCAGCTGACAGTTGACGTTTAGTAAATTAAAATAAAAACTACTAATGAAAATGGTACCTACACGAAATACAAGGACGCAACGAGTGGTTGTTACTGCAGAGAAATAAATACTCAGGTAAGTTTTGTGTTCCCTTGTTTATATATATTTTTATTAAAAATGTTAATTAATTTGTAGGCGCAACATCAACAATGTATATATGTTTTCTGTCTCATCGGATGGCGTATTCAACGTTAAACTTAATGGCCGTGTCTCTGACACAGCCTGCAGGGACAGTCCGTGGCCGAAGGCCTCGGACAACTGTCTGCTGTATTTTTTTTTTATTATTCTTGTTGTTTACAGCTTATACATTTATCTATCAGGAAAAAATAAGAACAAGTCCCTATCTGCTGGTGTTCGAGAAGTGTTTTTGAAAACACTTTTGGTTTCTGCGTAGAATAATAATAACAATAATTTCGGTTTTTATGGGCGGTGGGCGATGGGCATGGTCAATGTTGATGAAATGATATTTTTTGACAAGGTGGGATTTAAATGTGTTCTTCACGCAATTTTCATGAAGGCAAAAAATTTTCGAGAAGGGAAAGAAAATATTAGACATTCTTACGAAAAATCCAAACGTATTAGGAGGAAAATTTGCTCAGAAGACCAATTGCTCGGAGTCTTTGGCAAGAAAAGTTAAAGAGGCGGCAGGTCTCAAAACTTACAAAGTTCAAAAAGTGCCCGATAGAAATTCAAAAAAAAATTCGGAAGCAATACTGCGAACTCAAAATGTACAAGGAAATTTCATTCCAAATTATGGATGCTGTGTAATGGATGATGAAACCTTCGTCCTGTCCGACCTTTTACAGCTACCCGGCCAGGATTTTGATATTGCAGATAGTAGAGGAAATCTTATAGAAGAGTATAGAGTTCAAAAAAAGACAGAGTTTCCGAAGAAATTTTGCACTAGTGGACAAAGGAGCAGCTCATTCGTTACAACTGGCACGATAAAAACTAAAATGCATATCAAGGACTGTCTACAAAAATAACTTCTTCCGTTTTTAAGAAAGCACGAAGATTCTACATTCTTTTGGTCCGATCTCGCGTCTAGCCATTACAGCAACCGAGTTATAGACTGGTTCCACAACAATAATGTAGTTTTTGTACCACAGGAGGCTAATGCACCCAACTGTCCAGAACTCCGTCCCATCGAAAGATATTGGGCCTTACTTAAGCGGCATTTAAAGTCTGCGAAAGGATGCGATAAAAATGCAAAAGATTTTAGAAGAAAGTGCGCTACACGCATTAGTATGGTACCAGAGAGTACAATTAAAGCCCTAATGGAAGGCATCCCTGAAAAAATAAAAAAAATACAGCAGACACTGTCCCTGCTGGCTGTGTCAGAGACACGGCCATTAAGTTTAACGTAGAATACGCCATCCGATAAGACAGAAAACATATATAACAATAAATGATAAATAACATATGCAAATGAATTTATTTATTTGATAGTTACTTTTGATAATATACATAAGCTTATGGTAGGAAAAATAGGATATATATGTTTTTAAATTAAAAGAGTAAGGATAAATGATAAATAACGGACCCAAATCAATTTGATTTATATTTTTTATAATTATATATCCATGTTAAATTCAAATTCACATACATAAGTAAATATACGAAATTTCAATATTTCATCAATCAAAACAACAGCCGAAGGTTTGTGTCCACACTGAAACAGCAGCATAGTTTGTGTTCACGCTACAAACTCAAACACTCAACCAAACACCACACATATGTTTGAGTGTATGTGTTTAAACAATGTTCATTTGAGAAATTTAAATATTAGGAAGATATCAACCAATATGAAATGTATATCAAACGAAAGATAACATCTTCATTTACCTACAAAAAAATTTTTAAAAAAAGTTATCTCGCCGTTTCCTCTTAATCAATGAAATAAAGATTACAACAATAACAATCTGACATGACTCCCTATACCGTAAGGTAAGACGTATTCTACGCCAAAAATTATAAATAAAACTAAATATTTGTAAGCCAGTGTAAAAAGTGAATTTTAACTTAATTTTTGTTAATAAATTAATTCATGCATCTTAATTTTTTTTACCAAAAATGTGTGCACCATTTATTTCGTACGCACTCCTTACATATATAATTCATGATTTCTTTAATAAGCTGACACACTAAATTCTAAGTGAAATTTAGGACCAAACTAGCTATTATACAAGGCATATCCTGGGATCCCTTTGACATCTGTAGCTACAGTAAACATGAGCAAGATCGCCACCACAAAAACGTTCATGTTGTATAGATGATCATGTAATTGATGAATAATATTAGAAGTAGCAGCTTTCGAGAATTAATTGACGAAATTGGGGTTGACAGCAAAAACGAAGCTAAATAAATGATATGTAACAAAATTGAAACGACAATCTGGAGGACAGTTTAACAAATCTTATTCAGACTCAGTGATAGAAAGTACTTAAAGAGGATACTGTTGCAACTATCTATTTCTATTCTAATTTTAACTACAGCCAAGAATACCAACACATATCCCCGCCACAACAGGCAACTAATATACATTGTGTATCCTGGCACTTCAATATCCACGAGAATTGCATTAGTGCGACACTTTATGATGGCCAACATTGTTTCGACTACAATTAAAACGATTGCATATTTTCGTCATTGTCACGGCAACAAAGTGTCATAACAATGGCTCTTGAGAGTCAGCTATACCAATCTGTCTCTAGTGCTCATTAGCGCAACCCTTATTTTATGGTTGAGATACGTTTTTCAAAATGTATTTGTTCCCCTTTAAATTAACTCTGACAATACATAAAGTTTTGAAGTTGTTTTAAAGTACAACATAAAAGTAGTTCTAGGGTTGCAGCAACACTTGTACGAATCGTTCGGTTCTGCGTTAGCATCGTATCTCATTAGAAAGGTTACGACTTTGTTGAACTAACAAGGGGGAGTATTTGCTAAGGATGTGCGCGATGGAGAGGGCGGGAACGTAGTGTAATAAATCTTATTTGGTAAATTGTTTTCGAGTTGCTGACTGCGACTGCCACTGTCGTTTCATGTTGAACATAAAAGTGTTTCAGTGGCAAGTACGATATGTGGGTCCACTGATACCCCGTTTATTAGAGCAGATCTAATGAAGCGTGCAAGTGGGAATTATTGACTGTTTATACGTTAAAAAGTTCCATGTGTAGAGTATTAAAATTGACAAATTGAATTTAATGCTGACACTACAAGAAGGGGCAGAACGCTCTGTTTAAATTACCTGAACTGTCAAAGGACATTCGTAAATTTATTATAAACAAATGTTGGAGGTTGGGCTGGTAACACTATAAGAGGACATTGGGAGGAAAGTCTGGGAATACTTCGAATAAGTGATTTTCATACACGTCATTCTTAGGCTGTTTTCAAGGGAATAATGATATACATACATATGTACATTAGGGTGAACTGAAACTTTCTTTTATGGGTCTCAAAAGATGCGTATTGAAGAACTGATTTCGGGAACATCCAACATTTTATTCTAGTAGGGTAGTTATAGTGCTCTACCGGCCGTTGAAGTTTCGATTCCTATTTATGAACAATCAATCATGATATATTTAACCCCCAAACACGACAATTTTGACAATTGACGAAGACAGGAGGATGAATATTAGCTTAATCCCTGACGATGATGAATTTCGAACTGTAACTGCCAAACCTAATTTACTATTGAAATATTCCTTAACTCATCAGTGATGATTTTTAGTCATTCTGCCTTTTTCAGTGGTTCTTTTTATTTTACTGTTCAAGCTCAAGGCTATTCTATATCTGTATTAATAGAGATATAGTTTTTTCCAAGATCTCATCCTCATGATTCCTGGCAAGGCATGCAACTATTTCAGATCTAATCACAGATCTTCATCAGCTGTTGTTTGGACTGAATGATAGAAATATGAGCGCTATCAAAATTGATGTTGCTGTTGAAGCAGTGACAGTGTCATATCAGGGCGCTATGCAGGCGGGAATGGATATGGTAACACTTTCCCGGGGATTTATGGTGAAACTCCCAGCGAAAATCCTTTCCCTTATTTCACAGAAGAAGACACCAGAGAGGAGTTGTCACAGAACGTTAGAGCTCGACAAGAGGAAAGAACTGGGCGCAATGATCCGAAAAGCGGAGAGAATAGTTAGTTAAGAGTGCTATATTCCGCTTCGAGCAAAGATTCACAGCTGAACAACTTCAAAGGATAAGGATGGACGACAATTATCACCAGCAGATAAGAGCTAGGCCGGCTGGCCAATGTGGTTCTTACTTGGATACCAGACCACAATAGTCTCCTAGGGAACGAAAGTGCGGACGAGCTAACCAGGGCAGGAACCTCTTCCACCGAACTCCATATGGTGTCAGTCGCAACGCATATAGGCCTGCATTACCTTGAACGAGCAAAGACCAGGTGGGATAGGATTGAAACATGCAGCATATCCAGAAACACATGACCAGAATATAACATTCACCGGAGTAACTCCGTGATTAAACATAATCGGGGGAACATATCAAGGCTAATTGCCGTTCTTATCGGGCTCTGGCCAATTGGTAATCACGCCAGATGGTTGAAGCTTTCATATAATGACCACTGATGACCGTGCCTGCGAAGACGAAGAAGAGGAGGAGTTGTTGGAACATCTCCTCTGCAGTTGTCAGGCTCTAATGAATAGACGCCCAAAGACTATAGGTCGTCCCTTCCAACACAACCTCATTGAGATACACGAGATAGATCTAGGGGATCTAATAAGGTATCTCCGATTAACAGGATGGATATAGACACGGTACATTGGACTGTGCGAAAGAGGCTGCTTAACACACATGACGGAAAACAATTGAATATGCTTAAGCAGTGCAATATTTTCCGGGAAACATATTTTTAACAATAATGTAATTGGAGAAATATTCTAAACATATATATGGTAATTACAGTCGCCTTAGCCATTCTAGAAGACATTTGATTTTATATATGAACCCGTCACTAATATTCAATTTTGCACTAGACTCCTTGCAATTTTTATTTACTCGTCCACTTTACCCTTCCCCCCATAATTCTCCTATCCATTTGTTTTACTTAACTTTTTTGTTTTGTTCTTCTTGCAACACTTGTTAAAACATTCCAGTCCACTTCAACACAATCTGACGTGCAACATAACTCAAATAGCTGAAGGAGTTTAAAGTGTAACAGCGTTGACAACGAAGCTCCGAGAAACTGCTTTGCAGGCGGGTGACGAGGGGCAGGAGAAAGGGTTTTGTGTCGTAAATATGAATGAACACGTTTTATTAATATTCTGCCACATGTACGTACGTACCACTGGTTAGTGAATGAGCGAATGATTGGGTAGGCTCTCTCGTATTCCCCTCCAGAAGACCAACACTACTCACACCATCATACATAATGAAAAGGAGATTGTTTAAGATTTAAATGTGGCACGCTCGGCGACAGCGGCAGTGTGTTGTTTGTTTGGAGAAGTTGATGATTTTCTGCTGTGTTGCATCAACACTTACCCACTACCTACTACACCAGCTACCAGCACTTTGGAGGCATCCGAGTGTAATGGCAACTAATTGTCTGCGTAATGAGACAATGACCTTTTACGAGCAAACACAACTTTCGCAAGTCCTGTATGTCGCAAGATGTAATCGTGATGTTTAAGATATGGAAATTACGGAAAAGTAATGAGTCCATTTAAAGAAGAAGTCCTTGGACGTGGCAAATCTGAAATGCTACGATTTTCTAGAGAATTGTGAAAGTTAAGCACTTTATTTTGGGGAAGTGTGATGTATTTGGGTTGTAATCGTTGTAGTTTAAATTATATTAGATTTTAAATTAATAGAGGGAAAATTTAGGTAAAAATAGCGGTAAAATAAATGATACGTTCTGTTGTTTTTGATTCGCTCGGGATACGACTGTTCCTTTGAATTTCTTTTGATGTTGACAGACTGTCCTATCAAATGCAACGATTTGAGTTGTAACTGTCAAGAACAGTACACGCTGAAAAGTCTGTCTTTTTTTGCTGTTTACATGAAAATATAATGTGTTTGTAACTTGCCGGAAATATACTATAATTGTGCCCAAACACATTGTATTTGCTAGTCAATATAACGTCTTTGAGACACAATGACTAATAGGCTGTAATATATGTTATTGAGACCCAAATGTGGCTTTGTTTGCTGAAAACTGCTAAACCCAAAAACGAGACAGACAACAAAAAAAGCAGCAGATCTTCAATTCATGAAATCGATGCTTGCAAACAAGTAAATGTTTCCTGCAATATGTTGCGTGTATATGTGGAAAGCATTAGTATTCACGGATCCAAAGACTAGATCTGATAGTTATCACTTTAATGGTGCTTTCATTTATGATAAACAATTTTAAATTTGTGTGTTCTTTGTCAGATTGTTTCTGTTTTAAAATGAAATATTGTCTGGTTTCGCAACAGTCAACATTAGTCGTGTTTTGGTTACAAGCAAGCGATTATCGCTTGCTAAGTAGCAAAGAAACCGGCTTTTTAGCGACAAGTCATTTTATTCAAAAATATGAAAAATGGTTAAAATCGGTATGAAACGAAATGAATCTCGTCACTAAGTTCTCGCTAAGTCTTCGCTAAGTGTTTCATAGAAAACAAGCGAATACTTAAGCAAGCGGTGTAACCAAAACACGCTTATTTAATTCCGTAAATAGACCTATTGCCTCCAAACGTATCACTGGATGATAATGTTGTAAATGATTAGAGATTTCTGGGATTCGAAATTTTGGTACCTTTCACAATACTGTTGAAAGTCCTCATAAAAGTAACACTAAACTACATTGTAACAAAATAACTTTGGAGAACACGAAATAAATTACAACACACTTTTGGTGAAATTTATTTTTTAGTGCAAAAAAAGAAGAAGTTTTTTAAGGAAACCACAACTTTTTAGCAATTTATTTTTAGTTCACTTTTTGTACAGTGTAAAAGAACTGTTGTGTTTTCTGTGCATTTTGTTACATTTTATGCACTTTTTAGGGTGACAGTAAATCAGAATATTTGTTGTTATGGTTTTGGGTTAGAATTCACTTTTTTTTTCGTTTCAGACATGTGAGTGTAATTTAAAAATAAACTTTGATATTTGTACTTTTAAGTAAACTTTGAGATCTGTCCAAAAACATACTTTCTAAAAGTGTTAAAGAAAGTGCATTTTGAGAAGAATACTAAAGGGTAAACTCTAAACATTATATTAAAAATATACATTGACAAGTAAAATCGTGCGGTTTGAAAATTGCACTAAAATGTACTTGGAATACACGCTCTTTTTGTACCGTATGTTACATTTAACTTTGTGTACTTTTTATGCACTTTGTCTTTAAAAGCATTTTGTAAAAAATATGAGTGCATACTTTTGAAAGGTGTAGTAAAATATTCAGGTCTGTATAATAAAAAGTTCACTTTGGTGTATAAAAAAGTATTGTAAGAAAAATACTTTAAAAATTATACCAAATAGTAAAGTATAATGTGACCATCAGTGTTGCAGTACAGATTTCTAAGTCTACTCGCGTACGCCATTCTTGTACAGAAAAACGTAGGCTCAATTGGCCTACATTTCCTAGCATTGTGGTGGCCACACTAACAAGTCATTAGCCATGCGAAGGCTTGGAATCGGTGTAAAAGTGTAGTTCCTGATCAGAAGCTCTAAAAATGTAAATCCGCACAGCTCAATGCTTGTGAAAAGCTCTCACTTATCCCTTCATGGGAAGGAATTGGAAGTTACGTCAAGTATTCTGAGAAGTACACTTAGAGGAGAATTCTATACACTATGAACATTATGCATAGAAGTACATTTTGTAAAATTTACTAAAAACTGCAGTTTATAAACTATATGAAAAGTAAATTTTAAAACGAAGTGATGTAAAGTACACTTTACACTATTACGTACTAAAAGTACGTATTAAACGTATACTAAAATGTGCTCCCTACAAAGTGCACGAAAAATACAGCGTACTGAAAACTATATTTGGAAACCTGTAATGAAAAGTACACTGTGAAAAATATAGCGAAAAGTACACTTTTTACAAAGTGTACTGAATATTATATTTTAACGACTGTACTAAGAAGTACGCTTTTAAAGTGGACTAAAAATTACACTGCAAAAAATGTACTGAAAATTAAACCTTAAAAATTGTACGGAGAAGTACACATTAAAAAGTGTTCCGAAAAGTACACTTAAAAATTCTACTGAAATGTTCACCTTTTAAATTGTGAAAGTCAACCGAAAATTACACTTAGAAAGTTAACTAAAACTACACTTTAAAAGTGTACTAAACACACTGAAAAGTGTATTAAACTTTGAAAGGTGTACTAAAAAGTACTCTTCGGAAAGTGTACTAAACAGCACAATTTGTAAACTACGAAAATGTACGCTTCAAAAATTGAACTGAAAAGTTCGCCTTATAAAGTGTACTGAAAATTACACTTTAAAAAGTGTACTGAGATTTACAACAAGAAAGTGAACTAAAAAGTACACTTGAAAAAGTTTACACAAAACACTGAAAGGTGTACTAGACAGTACACTTTGAAAAGTACTAAAAAGTACACTTTTAAAAGTGAACTGAATAGTACACTTTGGTAAGAGTACTGAAAAGTACGCTTTAGAGAGAGTACTAAGAAGTACACTTTGGAATGTGTACTGAAATGTACACTTTGGAAAGTGTACTGAAAAGTGCACATTAAAAATGTACTGAAAATTAAACCTTAAAAAGTGTACGGAGAAGTACACATTAAAAAGTGTTCTGAAAAGCACACTTTAAAAATTGTACTGAAAAGTTCACCTTTTAAAGTGTGAAGGTTACTGAAAATTACACTTAGAAAGCTTACTAAAAACTCTTCTTTAAAAAGTGTATTAAAAACTCTGAAAAGTGTACTAAACAGAAGACTTTCAAAAGTGTATTAAGCAGCACACTTTGAAAAGAGCACTAAACAGCACACTTTGAAAAGTGTACTAAAAATTACACTTCGGAAAGTGTACTAAAAATAACACTTCGTAAAGTGTACTAAAAATTAAGCATTGAATAGTGTACTGAAAAGTACACATAGTGTAGTGAAAAGTACACATTAAAAACTGCACTACAAAGTAAAATAAAATAAATGGTTTCCCATTACATCCCATGAAGGGACCGGGGAGAAACTTCTCACAATCACTGAGCTGTGCGCTTTCCAGTTTTCACTCACTGATTGGGACCTACAGTTTTACACCGATTCCGAACGGTATTTTGAGAAGCTTTTTCATGGCTATATACTCGATAGTGTCGCCGTCACTAAGCGAGGTGACCGTCGTCGAAAGAAATTTTAAGGTGGTTGGAGCAGGGATCGAACCCAGGATCTCCTGTACAAGAGGCGCGCACACTACCCATTGCACTACCGACGGTCACTACAAAGTACACACTAAAAAATGCACGGAAAAGTACGCTTCGAAAATTGTATTGAAAAGTTCACCTTATAAAGTGTACTGGAAGTTACACTTTAAATGTGTACTGATATGTACATATAGAAAGTGAACTAAAAAGTACACTTGAAAAAGTTTACACAAAACACTGAAGTGTACTAAAGTTATCTTTTAAAAATGAACTTAATAGTACACTTTGGCAATAGTAAGTACACGTTGGAGAGTCTACTAAGAAGAGCACTTTGGAATTTGTACTGAAAAGTACACTTTGGAAAGTGTACTGAAAAGTACACTTAAAAAATGTACTGAAAAGTACACTTCGTACTGGGTTCCACAAAATTTGACATTGAAGTGTTCTAAAAATTACATTTTGAAAATGGACAAAAACTGCTCTGCAAACATTCACTAATACGAATACTTTTAAAGATGTGCTAAAACATATACTTTAGAAATGTTCCCTAAAGTGCACTCGGAGAAAACTACTAAAACGTATATTTTAAACTGTGTACTCGTACCAAAGAAGCCCTTGTAATAACTAGCATTGTTGAAAAAATAGCATAAATAGTATATACAGTATAAATAGTATTGTATAGTTTAAAATATGTTCTGGCAAGTGCACTTTGTGAAATGTACTAAGTTGTATACTGTGATAAGTATAATTAATGTAACCTTTGAAACGTGTGTACTAAATATGTATACACTTTGAAAATATTACTAAGAAATTATACTTTGAAATAGAAAATGTTTTCAGAAATTACTTGTTTTTACGTACATAGAAAACTTATTTTGTACTATCAAAAATATGTACTTTCTCTTTGGTACACATTAAGTAGTATGCATTTGATTTAGTTTGTATTCACTTGATTAGACTTATTGCTCTTTTTGACCATTTTTGGTATACAATGTCTACTTTTCGATACACTTTAGGTGTTGTTATGTTATTTTAGGCCAACTTTAGGTACTTTGTGGTACATTTTGTTTTTTTAAATTATTATAATAAAAATACTTAATAGAACACATTTGGAGGATGTAGTTATTGTTACATTAAAATTTTAATTATTTTTAATTAATTAGAATTGTTATTCCGTGAGTTCTTTTAGTACATTTTTTATACCTTTGAAGTATGATTTGTGTACATTTGCCACATTTTGTGTACGTTGTGGTATACTTTGTGTGCAGTTTGGTATATTTTTTGTACTTTATGGTACATTTAGCTTTGTGTACATTTTTTGTCTTTGGCTTTAAAAGCCGTTTGCAGAAAATTGTTGGTCGTCAGTCACACTTTATACACATGTTGAGTTTTCATCATTATAACTCCTGCAATGCAAGGGTGCCATCTCAGAGTTAAGCGTGTCTAAAGCCACGTTCCATCACTTGAAATAACGTTCTACATTAGTACACACTAATTTGATTTACGTATCCTCTCTCCGAGGCCTCCGCATTCCCAATTTACCGAGGTCGGATGGAGATTCTTTTAACAATCCAAGTTCGTGACTCTCATTATTCACTGTATATATGCCATTGCATTTGCACTCGAAATTCATAATGAATTAAACAGATTTAAAAATTAAACCAATTTTTATCACAAACATCCTCATTATTATATTATCCTGAATCATTGCCACCATTATCATCGTAGGTCACATTGTGACAAGTTAAAGAAAGTACAAATTCCAGAGTCTTTAGTTCAAACGTTATTAAACACTTGAAAAATTGTCCTGTTCTCCATGGAAGGAGTTTAACTACATTTAAACCTCACATCTCCGGAAAACGAACGAAGTCTGAAAGATGAATAATGTACGGTTTCATTTTCAATACCTTTTTTGTGTTATTCACTGTGCCAGAGGAAACCCCAAAGCACAGTGGGGAGAGGTTTATGAAAACTTGTTTTTTTTTCAATATATAATTTTATAATTTATATGAATAAATTCAGCAAAGTTCTGTTCATGCAGTGTTATAGTATTCGATAAACACTATTAATTTGGGGATAATAATCATATTCGAAAAATTAATATTATGGAAGATATGGGAGGCCAACCAGAAGCATCCGTGCCGTCCGTAATGTCGCATTTACACCGCAGTTTATCACGGCCAGGTTAGGGATAACCTTGTTCTCTAACCTTCGCCAATTACACCACCCATTCTGAGTTTAAATTGACATTTCTGGTTGTAACGCCGTGCTTAGATCAACTCCTCGGCGATACAAAATTATCGAAAACGTCGGCACTACAGAAAAAGTAAGTTGACAGCTAATGGTTTTACCAGTTTCGTACAACTTTGTGATGTTTTTGAAATAACTCAATCTTTAAAATTGGATCAGTTGGTAAAATCACGACAGTCGATAAAATCGGCTCACATTTTAAACCAATACGAGTCAATTAGGACGCATTCAGAAACTGGCGTTCTAACAAAAACGTTAATACTGAACTGGTACGCCAACAAGCAAGATCCAAGTGTGCCAAAGTACTTCGACGCGAAAAGTTTATTCACAAACAGCGTATTCGTGCTAAAGTCTTTCTTTCCCTAGAGGAAGTAAGAGCTCTTGGTCATTTGCAAGAAGAATAAAGGATAGTTTTTCCTCTATCCCAACTCTTCTAAAATGTTTGCAATCAACCACTCCCCGTGATCAATTACGTATCTTGTTCCACGCCCAAGATATTTTTTCGAACGCGAGGAGTTAAAAAGGTTCTTGCGAATCTCGTAGTAAATAAATCCCCAGGACCGGATCGCATATCAGCACTGGTTTTGAGTAGGTGCTCTTTGACGCTGGCACGTCCGCTGCGCAATCTTTTCAACCTTGCACACCGTGCGGGAGTCTCCCGGCGCGTTGGAAGGTTGCTAATGTCCAGCCAATCCCTAAAAAAGTCGTGCACGTATTCCTGCAAATTACAGCCCAATTGCAATTTGTTCTGCGCTCTCGAAGGTTATGGAGAGCATGGTTAACTACCATCTTGTGAAATATCTTGCGTCCAATGACCATCTTAATGATCGGCAGTATGGCTTCCGTAGAATGAGATCTACTGGACACCTGATGGCGTTCCTCTACAGTGGAGTCGATCAGAACAGTGGAGTCGATCCATCCAGAACAGTGGAGTCGATCCATCCAGCGGCTTGGTCAGAGTAAGGTAGTGGCTCTTGATATTTCCAAGGCATTTGACAGAGTATGGCACGATGCACTCTTGTCAAAGCTCGCAGCTTTTGGTGTCGGTGATAACTTCGCTCGATTTATATCGAGTTTTCTCAGAGATCGTACCATACGAGTTGTTGTAGATGGGGTTTCATCCGACGAGCATAAATTGACTGCAGGTGTACCACCGGGCTCTGTTCTTTCGCCCTCTCTTTTTCTTGTTTTCATTGACGATCTCATGGGTCAGACTGTGAATCCAATCTACTCTTTTGCGGATGACACTAATCTCTGTCATTCTTATTCATTCGACCGTAGGCCAAGTCTTAAATGAATCAGACGCTCTTGATGTTCTGGGCATGAAAATGCAATGTGATGTCCGTTGGGCAAAACATGTATTTGAAGTGTCGAAAGATGCATTCAAGTGTTTAGATTTAAAGCGGTGCAAGAAATACTTCACTCCATCTGATCTTCGCAATATCTAAACAACCTACATCAGGCCCTCTTTGGAGAGCGACGGTGTTGATAGGGGACAGTAGGGTATCCAACTTTATTGCCTCCCTTGAGCATCGTCGAAATGTGGGTTGCGTGTCGCTGTTCTTTCGATATTTCCACGGAATGTGTTCCTCGGACATCCGTCAACGTATGCCAGACGCGAGGATATTTAGCCGAAGCACGCGGCTTTCCAGGAACTCTCATCCGTTTTTTATCGAGTGGCCGGTTGACCGCACTACACACTATAGAGATAATTCGTTTCTCAGCCGTACACTCCGTATGTGGAATAAACTTCCGGCTAGTGTCTTGCCCACCAATTGCGACATACATAGATTCAAGGCAAACGTCAACAGACACTACTCCCTCTTTCCATCCTCCACTACCTCAATTTTCCTTCGCCAACGCAATGCACTGCATTTGTAGGGGGCATCCCCTGAGTGTTGGCTTGATAAAAAAAAGTCGACAACGGCGTAAGCCTCAAAAAATGTTTGGAGGCGGCGACGGGGCGGCAATTTGCGATCGGCTCCCGTCTATCAGACAGTTGATTTTTTGTGTATGTTTTTATTATGGTTGCATTTTTTTTATAGTAATTAACAGAGTTTCATCAAAATGTACATCAGTTTAAAATGAAGTTAAAAATTAAACTTCAGCTGCTACAGATTCAAATTCGATGAAAAATCTTCTGGGTAGCGTGGGTTAACTGAGTGAAAGCCGCATTTACACCGCAGTTTAAAACCTTGTTCTCTAATCTTTGCCGTTTACACCACCCAATTTGAGATTAAATTACATTTCAGGTGGCAACTCGGTGCTTAGACCAACTCCGCGTCGACACAAAATTATCGGAAACGGCAGTACAAAAGAAAAATAAAATTGGCGGCTATTGGTTTTGTCAGTTTTGTATAAAATTGTGATGTTTTTGAAATAACGGAACCATTAAAATTGGATCAGTCGGTAAGATCGGCACAGTCGATAAAATCCGATCACATTTTAAACCAACAAGAGCCAATTATATCGACAACGGTGTGAGCCTCAAAAAATGTTTGGAGGCGGCGACGCGTCTGCAAATTTTCGATCGGCTCCCGTCTGTCAAACAGCTGTTTTTTTTGTGTACGTTAATGTATGTCTGTTAATTAGCAGTGTTGTATCAAAAGGTACTCCAGTTTAAAAAGAGGTTAAAAATTAAACTTTAATTTCTACAGATTCATATTTTATGAGTAAGCTTCTGAGTTAGCGCGGGTTAACGGAGGTCACCTTCGAAATGTGTTAATCTTGTTGGTTGTAAATGCCGCATGACGCTGTAAATGCCGATACATACTGGTATTATCTCTTAAGTACTAATATTATATCTTCCACTCACCATTGCATGACAATCACCCCTGTAAATTTTCAGTTCGACCTGGAAACACAAAAAATAAATTGCATTATTTTCAAAATATATATTTGCAATAACTTAAATCATAAATATTATTTGAAATAAATTCTTTAATTTTTATCTTTTTGTAACTTAAAATAAATCAATTGGTAAAACAACTTTTTGTCACTTGTACAGGGCAAGAGTTTGAAATGTTTGCTACCAATTCTGCGAAATTCTCCCACTGTGCAGAGTTTCGAGCGGACTGCCAACGATGATGCAGATCTGAAGTCTGAGCTTGTAGGTGTTGTTGCAGTTAGAGCTAAGGGAGGCTGATACATTTCACAAGACGTCGCAGAGAAAAGGATATTTGAGTGTGTCCTAGGAGTTGGATGTTTAAAATGTAACTGTTAGTGAATAAAGGCAAACATGGACGGATGGATGAATGATGAATGTGTGTTTTGTTTTTGTGTGATTTTATGACACTTGAGCGTATTTTGACCTTCCTGCCTTCTTCTTGCCGTCGCCTGCACTTCCTTCTATCGTATCGTCGTCGTCAGCATCGACTTGCAACACCGCAACAAATTCATAACGAGTTGGTTTGCTTTTCCATTCTTTCACACAAGAGAATTTTGTGAGTTTTAATGTCACCTGAAAGGCACTTGAGACTTTTACCTTTTGCTTCTTCATTTTTATAGGGTTAACAATATTTTAATTTTATGTATTCCCTCAGGGCCAGGCGGCAAGCAGGACGTGGAGGAGAAAGTGGAAGCACAACTACTAACTCTAGTGGAAGTAGTTAACGTTGTAGTTATACATCTTCATCTTCATCGTCATCTTCTTATATTCCTAGGTGTAATTTCATGTTATACTCGGTGTCCTTACATGCTTTGTTGTCACCATGTTGTGGGTATGTCGAGCCTGAGGTTACCAGCCATCCCTTCATTTAGTCTGCCATCCATCCATCCATCCTTCTTCCATCCTTAGTCCGTTTGTTAAGTGCATTACGTATGCGTGGCGTTGAAGTTTATGCTTTTGTTTTTGTTTAGGATTTTTATTCCTTTTTTACTTTCACTCGGATGTGCGTGTGAGCCCGTTCACTGGGATGAAACTAAACTTTTGCTCTTGAGTTTGTTTCCAGAATCCTCAAGAGTTTTCTCCTCCTTGTCGTTTTTCTGTACAATCGCTTACACTGTCATACAGAAACTTCTCATCTTCTCTCCAGTCTATACATAATTGAAGAAGTTCACTTGTTTTCCATAGAACTCAAACAACCAGCTGACTTGCACGCTTTCCCTTAACTTATGATGAACTACCTAGGATATTGTTTCGATGCGAAATTTAGTTTAAGCTCTTTTCCCCATAACTTCTAATGTCTGTGTTTATTTTGGAATTTTCCAAAACATAATTTTGCCACAAAATTCGTTGAAATCATTAAAAAGAAAAGCGTTCATAAAATTCATGTTTTGCGTTTGTGGTTAACAACTTTTCAAGGAACCGCCGCCATTAAAAAAAAGTTCCATGATTAGTAATTGAGCCTAAAGCGAAAATAGAAAGCATAACAAAATAAATAGAGAACAGTGGTTTCCAAAAGAATGTTAACGTGAGAGTGCACGCCGACGTTGCAAGGATTGGAAATTAAAGACTGACCTTGAATTGGCCTCCAAGATCATGCGATTTAACACCGATTGATTACACAGTGCAATACGAAAAAATATAACCACATACGAACACCACTACGTGATAAAAGACCAAATAAAAAAGACCCCTGTCTCCCAGTTTTGCCCAAAGTCCTCCAGGTTTTTGTTTATGGGCCCCCAAAGAAGTGGGGCCTCGGTGTCATATTTGCAAAAAAAGTGATCATTCTCTCAAGCTCATATCATGCAAACCGGTCGGAATTTTTAAATTTAAATTTACATTTTTATTAAAAAAGTGAGGTTAAAAAATTTTTTTTTTTTTAATTTGTTAATAAAAATTAATGAGTTAATAAAAATTAACATATTTATATACAGATTTATAACGTTTTCAAAGGTCTTCTCAATGATACCCATCTCAACCAGATCGGATAAGAAATGGGTGAGATATAAGCGCTTATATACTCTAGCTATAAAGGCCTATATCTCAAGAAGTCTCGGCCTCCTTAAAAAAACGTTCGGGTTTTAATCAGCGCTGTAAGCCCTACCAGGCCAAAGAAGATTGACGCATTTTTCATAAAGTAAATTTGTTCGTAAAAGCGGAAAATAACTTGACTTTGAAGATGAAGTTTTTTTTGATTTTATATGTTATTTTTGTTCAAATTTGCCCAGAGAGTAAATCAAAATTCAGAACGGTTTGCAAGATATGAGCTGGAGAAAATTATCACTTTTTTGCAAAAATGACACCGAGGTCCCACTTCTTTGGGGGCCCATAAAAAAACCTGGAGGACTTTGGGCAAAACTGGGAGACAGGGGTCTTTTTTTTGGTCTTTTATCACGTAGTGGTGTCCATATATGCTTATTTTGCCATGACTTAAAAAATTACACACAGTGTCATTTTCTTTGGAGTTTTTTGAAATTTCTAGTCTTCTTCGACAACAAGCGAAGACAATTGGCAACTTGGGTGACACCATTCGCCGCGCTATTTCTGATGTACGCCCTCAAATGCCGCAAAAAGTGATCGAAATTGAACTACGATACATTCAAAATATCATATTCAAATAAAAATTAGCAAAATTTATCGTCCGAATAACGCCAACTAATACACACACCCAGGGAAAAGATTAGTTGGAAATCAATTCGGGCATTGGAAATTCCATGCTAAAGTCTATATTTTGATATACATCAGAATTATTTGCCGATATTATTGATAGATTAAAAATTGGTCTTATTAAATACAAGTTGGTACTACCGAACTTTAGATGTATTAACCAATTTGAGTATTTCAAAAACCTCATTCATCTGAAATGGAAGATACAACTAATAAAATGTACAATATTAGAATTTGGGTTAAAATATTAGTCACTGTAATCATAATTTTGTTTCTGTCACAAAAACACTTGTTACAAAGTTATGTACTCGATTTTCCACAAGAGGCTTTGTTGTTAAAGAGAAACTACATATATTGGAATGTTACACGAGGACTTTACAAAAGACAAATATTTTAAATTGAAAGTGATAAACAAAGTTATGAAAAAAACAATAAAGTGTATAGACACCAGCCAGCGAAGAATACATATTATCATAAATTGAGGTGAAGTGAGACGTTTAAACACAATCGTTGAATCTGACGCCACTATTGATGCCTTCACAAACAAATGCAAACAATTGTGGACACTTGGCTGGAGGAACTATTATTGTGGATGACACAAATTAACTTAAACATACATATGATACCCAGAGTAACTCATCCCCATTTTTGATCGAAAATATGGAAAATTTAGAAAAAATGTCTATATCTCGAAAGTGTTCCAATTCGCATGAAATATTTGTTTTTCAAAAAATCGCCAAAATAAAAAAATCGCTCAAATAAAAAAATTGCTATATCTCGGAAAAGGTGCGTCCAATCACAAAAACAATAAATTTTGTACCTACTTGGGAGGCTTTCATCTATGTATGTCATCAATACGGCATCACTTTTATTTTTTTAAAAATCGGTAAAACTAAAATTTCTGGCATCAAAAATCGCTAAAACGCCCTATGCCAATATCTCGGAAACGGAGCGTCCAATGGAAATCAAAACTATTTTTCAAGAGTTTCTAAGGATTTTTCATCGCATGGAAAACATTTTTTTCAAGAAATCATCAAACTATGGAAATCGTTGAAATTAAAAAATGGCTATACTTGTAACCGGTGCGCCCAATCTTAAAAATAAGAGGCGTTAACAAATTGATGTCTTTACTACGACATCACTTATTTAACAAAATCGCTATTTTAGCGAAATACTTATTTTGGCGATTTTGGAAAAAAGGTTATGAAAAACCCTTAGAAAGCCGAAAAAATTTGTTACATTTCGATTGACCGATCCGTTGGCAAAATATATACATAATGGCGTTTTAGCGATTTTTTATTAAAAAAAATTAGTTTTAGCGATTTGTTTTAAAAAAAAAGTGATGCCGTAGCAAAAACATCCATTTGTTACTGCGTCCTTCGGAGGTAAAAAAATTATTATTTTTGCGATTGGATGCACCGTTTCCGAGATATAGCCATTTTTGTATTCTAGCGATTTTCTTATTTTGGCGATTTTTTAAAAAAAAAATTATTTCATGCGAATTGGAACACTTTGTGAGAAACCCTTAAAAATATGTTATTTTTTCGATTGGACGCTCCGTTTTCCAGACATAGAAATATTTTTCATATTTTCGATCAAAAATGGGCACGAAATACGAACTCTGGTTATAAAAAATAATAATTTTGTTTATATTTAAGTATAAAATACACAATTTTAATAAAAAAAATATTGTTTTTATTTCTTTTTTATTAAGTTCATAATGGGTTAAAGCATCACCAAATGGTTGTGACAGTCATCAAATGCAAGTAATTACTTTAGTTGAGCGTACCAATATATTATTTGGTACAACCGAATTAGCTTTTACATTTTTCGTTCATCCAACTAATAGAATATTCACCACTATGGAATAATTTGATTGCTAGAACTAAAACTTGAATGACAGATCACATTTATTTCTTGTTGCTGTGACTTCACCTATATATTTCAGTTCGTGCAAACAAATCTGAATTACAAATCAATTGATATACACAACATTTGGTGATACTGAACACAATTGGTAATGACAACTGAATACTGTGATAGTCCAAGGAACCGCCAAGTTTTATTTGGCTGTAAATATAGTTGTGACAACGAATCTCTTCTCTGTGTGCACCCACCGAAATAGTGGTTTGAAAAGAAGTTGTAGCAACCGAAAATTCGGTTGTTGCCATCGAACTGCAGTTGCTTCTACTGAATTGATATTGTGACGACTGAATTGAATCCCCACAACAGAAGTTCGGTTGAAGTAAACTGTACAAAGTGATAATAGGTTGTGACAACCTCTAATATGGTTGTGACAAGTTCTTATTCGTATGGAATGACGACATGTGATTTGCTTGTGACAACTTCTGAATTCGGTTACGTTTAATTCAGGATTTTTTCTATGGGTGCAATTCGTCAGTGTTTTATATAATTTGCAAGCCCTATAGCTCAGTAAAAAGTTTTAAGAAGAAAGAAGATTTCGAATTTGCAATATCCTTAAAATATTGGTTTGATCCAAAGATACCTATGGTGTACTAGGCCTTCTCTACATTCCATTCCATTCCACAGACAAATTCGGTTGAGGCAGCCAAATTAGCAGTTGACGTTGTCACAACTGAATTAGATGTTGCCACATCTGAGTTAGTGGTTGTCTCAGTCGAATTAGAAGTTGTCACACCCGAATAAGAGGTTGTCACATCGGAATAGAGATTATCACAACCGAATTAGTGGCGGACAACCGAATTAGAAGTTGTCACAGCCGAGTTAGAGGTTGCCATAGCCGAATTTGCATTTGAAATTTGTATCTATTAATTTTGTTCTGATTTATTTTCCTGTGAATAATCACAAAGCGAGTAAATAAATTTTTTTACATCCATTTCCAACTGTTTTTGAGGTCTCGGCCATTAGGGTCATGTCACCAATTCTGACGAGTTGTATCTGCCAATATTTGTCCGAGACCTTTCAATACAAATACGATGGCAAAACATCTCAAACGACCGAACTTGAAAAATTATACTGTTGACATCTGTTTGTACTGCACGCCGATCAATGTGGGAATTTTCTGTAAAATATGACGTTTTAATACAAAAATAATAATTACAATATTTTTATTTACTTTTCCTAATAACCACAAACAAATCTTGGTATCACCGCGACCACAAGATTTTTAAACGTCAGGTTTGAAATATATAAACTTATGTTGTGGTAAACGAATTGAAAATTAATTCGGTTATCCAAATATTGAAAGATTGATGCAAACGACTTAATGCCAATTCGCCCATTTCGGTCGAATTAATACCAAATGCGATAGTAGCAATGAAATTGATGCCAAATTCGTTTGTCGCAACTGAACACATTCAGTTGCCGCGACCGAATTTGGTACCAAGTGCTGTTGTTGCATCCGAATTAATCCCAAATTCGGTTGGTGCAACCGAAATTATGGAAAATGTAATTTCCATAACAAACATAATTGAAGATTCACTTGTCACAACTGATTCAGTTATGAAACAAGATAGCTTTAACCGAATTTCAGTTGCGGGGACTAAATTCAGTCATGACAAACTCAACTGGGTTGTGGCAACCGCAATTTGGTAGCAAAAATAATTTGAAAGTCCTAAAGGATGACAGAGAGAGAGAGATAAATACACTAACCGTCGGTAGTGCAATGGTAGCATGCACGGCTCTTGTGCTGTAGAACGTTGGTTCGGTGCCAGCTCCGACCACCCTATAGTTCGACAATCGAGTACTTAGCCATGAGACAGTTTCTCTTCGGCATGTACACAAATTAGCGATATGATAAAGTCTTTCGTTTTTATGCGGATGGTGGCTACACGGGTTGAATCTTGAATCCAGATGTCGCAGTCTTTTGCAAGCTACGAATACGCAACCAAGTGCATGGCTTTTCTCATGGCAGTTGTAATATCTGTGGTCACAAACAATAACAGGCTAACTCGAGTTAGGACAAAATTGAAAAAAAAAATTTGAGAAGTCACCGTACTCAAATAAGCAACTCTCTTTTGTTAAGAAGTAAGTAAAAGAATTCGTTTCCTTGTTATCTGTGACAAAGTTATCACAAAAACTCCGACTCCTGATTTCCAGTAAAGATATTAAACTTTAAACTGCTCTCCCTGAAAAATTTTAGAATCGACTTAGGCTGTTATTTTTTGTGACCACCGATATATGTCACAGTTCTTCTTCCTTGTACAACCATGACGTGTCCATCGCATCGCCTGGATAACAGTAAGCAGCCTTATCATTTTCGGGAAAATCTGCCAGTTGGATAGTGGCGTCGGATCTGTATAGTGTATAGTGATCCAAGTGCATATCCGTAAATCGTGGTCCTTATAACGTTCGCGGGGTCGTCAACAAATAAGGTGGTTCTATGTTTCTCATTCTCATTTTGTACTTTCCAACAGTTTAGTAAATCTGAAGTTGAATGTTGTCGATGAGTACATCCTGGCTGGAAGTTGAAAGCTATGTAATATAATCTCACCACGAATGGTTGATGAAATTGCTTAGGAACTTTCCAGCCTAATCGAGAATAGATGGCGCTACAGCAACATCGTTGGAACATCATATGAATCGCGCTATGGGGAGAAATGTGACTGTAGTCGCACAAAAGTACGCAATGCGGAACAATTGTAAAGGTTTGAAAATAGAGAATTTATGAATACTAAGTGTCTGTAAACAAAGAGAAGTAGGTGTTTTAGCAATCGTAATTTTCAAAAACCTAGTTTTATTAACGATAAATAAAACTACGTTAAAAAGGATCAGTTGGTAACACTATATTCAAAACTACTATAGCATCTTTAGTTAAGCGGATCAAAATAACGCGATTGCGCTGGCTAGGCCATGTAATTAGAATGGATGAAGTCGAACCAGCGCGAAGGGTTTTCGAAACCGAATTCGAAGGAAGGCGAAAAATATGAAGACCAAGACTCCGCTGGAGGTATCAAGTTGACGAATCCCTGCGTACACTTGGTATTGCCAACTGGAGAGATAAATAAAGAGATCGAACTGGTTGGCGAAATATGTCATCTTCGTTTTGTAAGGACCTGACTCCACCGGGGTTGTTCGAGACCGGATAAGTAACTACAGGGTGTTTCAAAGGTGACCACCCTATTGGAAGATGCTCTTATTTTTGCAAATGGCCGCCAATGTCAAATCTGTTCTGACATTTGTGCAGTAGACAGATGTAGAATACAAGTAAACAAGCCATGGAGCGATACACTCCCTAACAACGTGGAATAATCGTGTCTATTTGTTTGCGTAACAATTCGTCTGTGGTGTTGGCGCAGCGCGAATACCGTCGCCGATTCCCCGGCCGCCCGACACCGACTGCGCAAACACTGCGCCGTTTGGCCGCTAACCTTGAAGAGTATGCTACCACACGAGATGTTGCCCGGAGTTGCCGGCCCCAGAGCTACCGCTCTGCCGAGAATATCGCCGCTGTAGCCGAGGAAGTCGAGCTGTCGCCGGAAACATCGACCAGACGTCGTGCCTCGCAATTAGCCATCAGCCGGTTGTCCCTATGGCGAATTTTGGTCAAAGACCTGCGCATGTTCCCATACAAAGTCCAGTCCGTCATCAGCTGCTGCCTGTCGACCGCCAAACGCGTGTAACCTACGCCCAAGCCATCCTCAATCTCGTGGACAAATTGGACGATTTTTCCACCAAAATCATAATGAGCGATGAGGCTCATTTCCACCTCAGCGGGTACGTGAACAGGCAAAACTATCGCTTCTGTGGCACCGAAAATCCACGAGTGATGCACCAGGAGCCATTACACCCGCTCAAAGTGACTGCATGGTGCGCTGTTCACGCTGGAGGAGTCATCGGGCCATTTTTTTTTTCGAGAACGCGCTATAGGGCCATGTTAACCGAGTTTTTTATGCCGCAATTGGACGAATTAGGACTGGAGGACATGCGTTATGAAGTATAACATTGCCTTAAATTAACTTCTAAAATCACTGTGCACATTACTGTGTATGTGTACAAGTACGTCTGGCTGTAAGTTGTAAGCTATCATATACAATCTTAATGGTTGATGAAATCGATAAAGAACTTTGCAGCCGAATCGAGTACAGATGGCGCTACTGTAACTTCGTGCGGCCAATACATGAATCGCGCTATGGGGAGAAACGTGACTGTAGTCGCTCAAAAGTACGCAATGTGAAATATTTATAAAGGATTGAATATAGAGAACTTGTGAAAACTAAGTTTCTGTAAACAAAGAGAAGTGTTTTAGCAATCGTAATTTAACTGCAACGGTATGAAGTTTAACATTGCCCGAAATTAACTTATCAAACCACTGTGCACATTACTCTATTATAAACTGCACGTACATTCTCCTCTTAACATGTGTTTTATATTTGGCCTAAAGCGAAATAACACGACAGCAAACATCAGCCCCATCCTCATCCATCGTACCATCATCATGTGCATTTCTAGTACTTTATCGTCAAGTACACGTAGATCCCTTTGTCGCACGCACTTATAGCACCAGCTCCCTCCTTTCCAGTGAATAAGACTGATATCCTATGTGTCCATAAAAAAATTCTCCCTGAAATCGAATAAACCGAAAACTTACACAAAACATTCCCTTTTACATCTTTTGGTGAATCCCTAACAACAACAAAAAAAAAACGCCGTAAAACAACAAAGTCTGGATAAAGCAAATAAACATCAAAGCATTTGATGAAGAAAGAAAAACACCAACCACACTCATGTACTACATAATTTCAATAAAGAAAAACGCTGGGAAACACCAAAAGAAACAGCAACAAAACTTGGCAATAGTTTACCGAAAATGGAAAAATTCATTATCTCGTGGTTAAAGCCTTTTCCAAAACAAACACGCAGAGCCCGCAGCAACATCACGGCGCTTTCGTGGCACCCGCTGCTGCTGATCACCATGACGCGATAGATACGAACGAGTGCACTGCCAATATAGTCATCCAAGCGTTCATAGTCATTCATTTACTCATGCACTCGCTCACATGTAAATCGTAAACATTGGCCTGTAAACGCCTTTGTACTCATTGTCTTTACTTTAGTTTACTTTTGGGGTAGAGTAGATATTCGCGTCATACGTGTAATTTTGACGGTACTGCCAATGCCGCCGACCAAATGCCCCAAAACTTAATTTAAAGTTATGATCTCAAAAACACAATTCACATACTACGCCTTCCTAGGTGGAGGGGCAAATGAAAGTCTCCTATTATTAGTTCTCTTGTTTGTGCATAAAAAAAATAACAAAGTTTGTAAACAATTTGCTGCCATTAGATCTTGTGTGGCATTCAATACTCATGGTTGGTGCAACGCAACTTTACGGACTACATCGGAGCCGACCATAATTAACTGCGCTGCAAAATGCTATCGCATAAATCTTTCCAGTTGCGGTTGGGCTTTTGAAACACGCGCGTTGAAAAACAAAAAACAAAATGAAATGAAACTTATCGATATTTTTGATCAGATACCAGCTGTTAATTTGGCTTTTGTTTCCACAAAACTCTTTGTGAGTAATGTTTACCTTCTATTTTTTTTTCTAACTGCATCAGATATTGAGATGTCCAGGTGACAATTGGATAGTATAATGGAATTATCTTACAACTAATGAAAACTAATTTTGAAAACCAACAATAGATTAGTAAAAAAATACGGGTATTTCTTATAGAACCGGGCTTGTAATCGATAACCCAGTAACACAATATGTGAATGAGTAGGCTGTCAACCATATTTGGCTAATGTGGACTGAAAGTACAACCAGAGATGAGTGAAACCCTTGCTGGAATTGCCAAGATATCGACACAAACACTTTAAAATCGTTTTGAAAGTTGTGTATGAAACAGATTTGGTTCAAAAATTAAATCGCTAATTTATGGTTACCAAATTGTGAACGGGTAATGATAGTATCCAACAACATCCCACAGCAATATTGTTTCAAAGAATTCAATAAACAAATTTCATTAACATCTGCTAGATTTATTTAAATATTATTACGATAAATGCTTTACATGTTTGGCTAAACTAAAATTTTTGTGTCAAAATAACAGTCGAAACTGTTAGTGGTGCAACTTGATTGACTAATGTTGATGGGTTGACAGGAAAGTTATTTCTGTTTTTTATCAAAGTAATTTTCAATTATTTTATTCAAATATTTAATTTTAATCTACAATATATGTAGGCGACATTTTGTTCAATAACCTTCTGCTATCGTTCTGTCATCTCTTTGATCCCACAGAATGAATTGGTCCATCCCAGAAATATATTCGAACAACTCGGTATGCAAGTCCTCTTCTGTATTGAAGGTTTTTCCATTCAAAGAGTTTTGCAGACTCCGGCATTAATGAAAATCCGAAGGTGCCAAAGCCGGACTATAAGATTAATGTGCCAACACTTCCCATCCAAGCTCCAATATTTTTTTTCGAGTCTGCAAAGATGTGTCAGGCCTGCACTGAAAGAATTTTCTTCATAATATTAATGAAACATCCTTCATTAAAAATTCTTTATTAATCCTATGAAGTTTTTCATAGATTTCATAAATCCTAGGAATAAAATGTTATGAAGTTTATGAAATTTACGAAACGTGTTCATAGAAAAGTTGCATTAAAAATTCTTCATTAATTGTATGAAAACATTTTATTATCGTTATGAAAATTCTTCATTCAAAACTTTTATAACAATAGTTTTAGAAATTTGTTAGAATTTTTTATACATTTCATGAGAAAAGGTTTTAAAAACAATTTACGAACTTCATTCTTTGTTAACATACACAAATTTTAGATGCCCACATTTATTTCTTTTGGTTTGTGAAATCGAAGTATGTAAAGATTCAACGACAAACAATGTAAACAACAAAGTACAACAACCAAGTACACTGAATTTGACAGTTGGGGTCATAAGAAAGTAAAATCAGCTGTTCTAATGCGTCAACCTCTACAAGTTCAGCCATGATTAGGCACAAATATGCAGAAGCAGTGAAATTGTTGTTGGTGATGTCGCTGTATACCATGAAAACTAAATCAACAGGGGTAAGACAAGAATATGGAAGATAATTAATTTAGTGTTACAACAGAGTTGGAGCCGGAAAAAAATATAAATTATTATATTTCTATCATGGTATTTTGGTTTGTTTCTGTACGTCCTTACTGTTTGCTGTTTTTGATTCATATAATCTTTGAAACATATTCATAAATTCCATGAAAGATTTCAATATGTCCTATGCAACTCATTTATAGTTATTATGACATATTTTCATAAATTTTTGGAAGCTTTCGTTTAAGGTTTCGTATAATCTTCATATAATCTATGAAATATTTCATAGACGGTATGAAATATTTTCATTGAATCTGTAAAACATTCTCGTAGAATTTATATAGCAATTTCATACCACTTACGAAGTTTTCATAAGTTTAACTTCATTGAGTCTTTCATAGATTCTATGAAATGTTTCTTTGGCTGAAAAATAATGAAACATTTCATAGAATCTGCGAAGAAATTCATATGAATTACGAAAATATTTCTCTCAGTGTGGCCGTGTCCTCAGACAGGGAAAAGATTAGTTGGAAATCAATTCAGGCATTGGAAATTCCATGATGAAGTATACATTATGATTACAATTCATAATTATCATTTATCAGAATTATTTGTCGATTAGATTAGATTAAAAATAGGTCTTACAAAATAGAAGTGGTTACTACAGAAATTAAGTTGTATTAACCAATTTGAGTATTTCTATCCTCACTCATCTGAAATGGAAGATACAACTCAGAAAAAGTACAATATTAGAATTTGGGTTCAAATATAGGTCACTGTATTCATAGTTTAGTCTCTGTTACAAAAACACTTGTTACCAAGTTATGTATTCGCTTTTTCATAAAAGGCTTTGCTACCAAATAGAAACTATATTTGAATGTAACACGAGGAAAAACTATTATTTTAAACAGAAAATGAGAAATAAATCTGAGGAAAAAAAATAATAAATTATATACACGCTGAAAAATCTGTGTTTTTTTGTTGTTTGAATGAAAATATAACGTGTTTGTAGCTTGATGCAAATATACTATACTTGTGCCCAAACACGTAGTGTTTGCTATTCAATATAACATGTTTGAGACACAATGTTTAAATAGGCTATAATATATGTTTTTAAGACCCTTATGTGGCTTTTTTGTTGGAAACCGCTAAAAATAAATACGAGACAGACAACAAAGAAACAAAAAAGCAGCAGATCTTCAATTCATAAAAACAGTGCTTGCAAACATGTATATGTTTCCTGCAATATGTTGCTGGCGCCGATATTTTACAGCGTGTAGATATCATCCACCGGAAAATGTGGTAAGAATACATTTTCATATTTTACGCCGTATAGAGGTAGAATTTGCTATGCTTTGGACAAAAACAATGGTTGACATATATTTTTCGACACGAAATCAAAAGAATGTGATTAAGGTCCATGTATATTTTACTGGTATCGACAAGACGAATATGCCCAGTTGATAATCTCGTTTCTGAATCGCATGCACTTTTTAATTTTACCAGTATTTCCATAAATTGAGGCTAAGTGGGGCTTATAAACACAGTCGTTGAATCTGACACCACTCTTAACGCCTTCACAAACATGGAACAAATTCTGGGCACTTGTCTGGAGGACCTATTACTCGTATTGTGGATGACACAAATTAACTTAAACATACATGTGATAAAAAAAATCGCCAAAATAAGAAAATCGCTAAAATAAGTAAATACACGCTGAAAAAGTCTTTTTTTGTTGTTGTTGGATGCAAATATAGTATACTTGTGCCCAAACACATTGTGTTTGCTATTCAATAGATCATGTTTGGGACACAATGATCAATAGATTATAAGGTATGGAATTGCGACCCAAATGTAGCGGTGTTTATTGAAAACTGATGAAAACACTGCTGTCTCTCACGATAAAGAAATAGAAAGCAGCAAACATGTACATGGTTCCTGCTATATGTTGCTGGGCCGTTATTTTCTGCTTGTAGCTGTAACTTGGAAACGCAAAATAATGCAAAATTAATAAATTTATTACCTCCACCGGAAGCTTCTTATTTTGGGGACTTTTTTTTAAAAAACGTCGCCCATTCGAATTCGAGCACTTTATGAAACACGCTCAGAAATCCGTATAAAATTGATATTTGTCGATTGAACGCTTCGTTTCCCATAATATAGACATAATGACGTTTTAGCCACTTTTTCAAAAAATTTTAATTTTAGCGATTTGTTTAAAAAAGTGATTGCCGAATTAAAGAGCCGTGGTTAGAGCCGTTTTCGAGATATAGACATTTTTTTCAAATTTTTTCAAATTTTCGACAAAAATTCGGGATGGGTTACCCCGCTTGCGCAAACAATTTCTTGTAATTTTTATTTTCAGTTTAGAGTCCTATAAATCGTTTGCAGTAAACTAAGTACCAGATAATAAAAACATTTCTCGTTTAGCGTTCTGATTAAAATTAGAGTTGCCATAGAACGATTTTATTTGTTTATTAGGAAATGATATGTTTGAGTCAACAATTGTTTGTTTCTGGCAAATTCAATTTCTCCAAATAAAGTTCTTTATATAAAATTTCGTTTTGGCATAAGGGCATTTTTCGTTGAGAGGTTCCGGATCTGAGGGTCTAAAAATAAAAATTCCAACCCCTATCTCTTTTAGGGTTGTGTTTTATAAAGGATTTTTAGCATTTAAATGAACACGCCATTGATACTTTTTATTCGATATAGAGTTGTTAGCATCGAATACCTTACGGATGCGTTGGTTTCTCAAATCACTAGACTGAAGAGAAAAGCTATGTCACACGAGTAGAATTGTACGGCACCACGACGAATACCTTCATCGCAAGTGAACCAGCAAAAATTTGTATATTTATTGAAAATGTTGTCTCACTGTGACAAATGTTGTTGCACTTCTGCGATGAATACATTCTGTTATAAGTACTCGCTGAAAAATTTGTATTTTTTTCTTGTTTGGATGTAACTATAACGTGTTCGTAGCTTGTTGCAAATATGGTATACTTATGTCCAAACACATTGTGTTTGCTAACAATATAACATATTTGGGACATAATATAACATGATTTCCCGTTACGTCCCATGAAGGGATTACGGAGAGCTTCTCTCAAAACCAGTGAGCTATTCGCGTTCTAGTTTTTTGCTCACTGATTGCCACCTACAGTTTTACACCGATTCCGAGCAATATTTTGAGGAGTTTTTCAATGGCTAAATACTTCATATTGTCGCCGTCACTAAGTACGTTATCATGCATAAGAGCCGCGCACACTACCATTGCACCACCGACGGCCACAACATGTTTGGGGCACAATGATTAATAGGTTATAATATACAGGGTGATTCAGGAGGTTCCGGACAAATTTGATACAAAAAAATCCGACCACTGGCTCAGAAGTTAGCAACTTTACCCTACTGCCCTCCGACCGCCAATCCGAAAATTTTGAACCCGCAGCCATGTCGCACCCTTGCATTTTCGGACCTGGTCCCAGTGGACTTTTCTTCATGAAATGAGCCAAGGAATACGCTGAAGAAATTTGTCCGGAACTTCCTGAATCACCCTGTATGTATTTGTGACCCAAATGTTGTTGTTTTTTTTGCTGAAAACTGCTGACAACAAAAACGTGACAGACAATAAAGTAGCAAAAAGCAGCAGGTCCTCAATTCACGAAAACAATGCTTGGAAACAATTACATGGTTCCTGCAATAAGTTGCTGGGGCCGTTATTTTTCAGCGTGTATGTTTCATAGTTCCATTGACCATGCTTCGCAGCTGCAATGAATATGTTTCGCAGTTGTTTGGAATACGTTTTACTTTAGCTTTGTGAATGTTTCACTACAGCAATGAATATGTTTCTCTGCAGCGAAGAACTGTTTAATTGTTGCTATTAATATATTTCATTATTTCGATGGCTGTGTTTCATTCCTGCGATGCGTGCTTTCACTACTGTGTTAAATATTTTCTTTTGCTGGAGTAAATTTATTTCTTTGGTGGAATTAATCCACCAGGATATATATTTTCAAAAAAGACATGGAAATAAGAAGTGTGAAAGATTTCAAGCGAGAGAGTGTACTGATGTAAACTATATCGAAATGAATTTTACAAAAAATTTTACATCTTTTTCTTCTTTCTTAAAAACAACATGATGTCAATCATTGCAACAAAATCAAAATATACAAATCTCAAAAACACACATCCAACATTTTCAGAATATTCATATGGATTATATTTCCGATTTCACTGGGAAAAAACAAATATATTGGCTAAGACATCCCCAATTCATTTGAATTCTTAACAACATCGATGCAAAATGCATTTACTTAGTTGTTGTGTTGCTTCAGATCAGATGAGATTATGGTAATTCATCATGAGATTAAAGGAGAAATCTCAACCAGCAACCAACACAGAATCAAAGAAAACCCAAATTCACCCAAACATCAGATGGATGAATGATAAATCTGTACAATTTGTAGTCAAATGGAAATCTACAAATCTCTAAAGAATTCAAGTATCAGTGCAAATTGTTGCGATGAGTTTTCATCCGGGTCAAAGAAGAAAGATGGAATGATTAAATGTTAGTTGGGCAAGGGGGAAGGGCGTGACAGTTTTACCACAAAATCGAAGTTGAAATCAAGGCAATCTTTCGCTTCCTTAACCGTACAAAACAAAGGAGGATGCAAGCAATTAGTTGTTGTGAAGGAAGAGAACTTTTCAGGGATTAAAAGTTACTGTAACCCCTGAAAATGAGAATATCCAATTACAATGTAACAGATACAACTTTTCAAATTTGGAGTTTTGTTTTAAGGTTCGTTCTTCTGTAGTCTCTTTTGGTTTTTGTTTGTGAACAAAAAGTATTGATTTCATGAATAGACAAGAGACACACAACTAGGTAATGTCAAGAACATTCCTGGCTCATCGCCCGTAACTCTTACACCATTAGCATCAATTTAAAGTAACAAAGGCAGCAAGCAGCATTAGCAGCAACTCCAAATCAGTAGTTATATGTGTGTCTGAAGCTGGAAATCATTGAAATGACGCAGCACAATGATGGTAATTCGATGTTTGGTAAATTAATTAGAGTGCGTGCCATCGCCACCACTGCCACCACTACCGCCAACATCGCTGCTGTCTATGGATGTTTGTTGAACATCTTTATGCCACATGCACGCCCGAGTGAAAAGATTGACGTAACAGCTTCTAATCTGCTGCATCATTTGCGTGAACAAACAAATGTACCAACGACTGCGCTATGAAATCTGTTCAAATCGAGGTAGTTAATGCCAGGAAAAGGTAAATATTAAATGTTTACTTGATCTGTTTTTGTTGTTTTCATTTTCAGTTTCGTTTCTGTTTTTGTTTGATTCTTTCGTAATATCAAACAGTAAGCAAAACAACGTGCAACAAATCCCTGCAACAACAAAATCCCTCTTCAACGCAGATGGACTGAATGACTGATTGAGGGAATGACTTGAAAATGTTGTCTAACATTTAACGTTCGTTTGTATTGCACCCAGAAGTGGGCAATGCACGTATGTAGCTATTTGCCCTTAAATATCAGCATAATTTGTCTCAGCGCGGTGAGTCAATGCAGCGCGGTAAATTTAAATGCAGTCTGCGATCGGGTTCGCGTTGCGTTGGTTGTTTGTAATGAATACCTCAGTTGTACGATCAAAGTTAAGTTATGTCTCTGGTATTGTGACTGCTCTCTCAGCTAATCACGGAACGCATGTTGTTCGATAACATGGCTGACGTTCTGTCATTTGGCATGTGTTCTCTGTGCTCGCTCAGCCAATTTTCCTAACCTTTGTATGGAGCGCTAAGCAATTTTAAACGGATTTAGTTAAAATCACCTAACTTCTCAAGCGAAGTGGTCGAAATATTAGATTAGCGCGAATAACAAAACAATATCAATTGTTTTGGTACTTTGTCGGCTAGTTTGTGAAGGGAGTTTATTTTTTTTTTCCTGAGATACATTCCAAAATTTTTCAGGAGACACAAAAATCTGAATTTCTCGCAGCCTCTATGGAATTTGAGAGCGCAAATATTTTTGAAAGAGCTAACCATTGAACTGCTTCATGAAATACTGAAATATTTTTTGTTAATATAAGAGTGCTGAAAAAACCAGGTGTTGCAGTTTTCCGAGATATCCCTTTCCGATAATCCTGACATAAGCCCTTTTCGAATTTGGTGGTTCAATTACATCTTTACTTAAAACCATTCTACACGCTGAAAAATCTGTATTTGGATGTTGTTTGGATACAAATATAAGGCGTGTTTGGGGCTTGTCTCAAGTATAATATACTTGTGTCCAAACACATTGTGTTTGCTATACAATATTACATGTTTGAGACACAATGATTAATATGTTATAATATATATGTTTGCGACCCAAATATATTTATGTTTGTGATACTAATACAGCTGTGTTTGTTGCACTGTCTATGCTCTCTCGAGAGCAAGAGAATAAATTTGAAACAACGAGAGAGACTATCTTGTAAGTGTGTATCTGTATTTTTGCATTATTCTCTCAGTCAGTGAGTCATAAATATTCCTGAATGTGAGTGTAAATTGCATATAAAGTGTTTCTTATTTTGCCTGATGTCTTGCGTTTTAGTTGCAATGGTTCATCGAACAGAGGATATCAAAAGCGCTTGATCAGTTAAAAAAGACTAAACGAAGTCTCGGACGGTTCAATGGTTTCTGATGTTACTTTGGTTTTTGTGTATGTGTTTAGTATATACAAATGTATGTGTGCTAACAAAGTGAGAGACGATTTTGCGGGAAGAAACTAGAAAGGGCAACAACGGGAAGCGCTTTGTCTGTCCGAGCCTATACTGAGAAAATCGGAACGGCGGACTATTTGTGAAATAAGTGTAATAAAAAAACATAAGTAATTAGTCCACGCTTGGCTTAGATGAACTTGACTTGTATATAAGTATACATATTGGTTGTGTACCAACGCATAGTGATAACCAACCCATAGTTGAAACCTTCTGAAAACAAAAACGTGAGAGACAACAAAGATAGGAGAAGCAACAGAGCATCAGAATCTCATTTCATGAAAAAACAAATAATTCTTTAATGCAAATAAATGTAAAATGGGCCGTTTTAAATCTATTAATTGTTTGTATTAATTATTTATAAATGTGGATTTATATTGTTAAAATTAATTATAACAAATAATACATATGTATTGAAATCAAAGAGTAATTTGTTTCTAAATATTGTTATGTTATGTACCACTGGTGGTACAATTGCTTACGTTGCAAGTAACCCGTACTCTTTTTTGATATTCATGACACAGATTTTATGTCATGTGCCACAACAGATGGTACGGATGCTGTTGGGGTACATCTGTTCCCAATATGTTGAAATTGTAAAAGAAGATGCTCGATGACTTATAAGGCTATATAAATAATACTTTGATGTTTAATAATAATTGGTAAAATTCAAACAATTTAAGCCAAAACTGCTTAAATATTTCATATGAATTGCAGTTAACACAAAAGTCCATGAATATTTTAATAATTGTAAAATAAATATATTTTTTGAAACAAAAGATGAATTCAAATTTTATTTGAATTTCGTTACAAAAAAAAGACTAAACAAAGGAAAAGAATTTTAAAAAAGTTGTTGTTTTATTTCTTCAAAGGTATTTACTACACACATATACATTCATATACATAGTACACAAGGTTCTATTCATATAAAATTCAATTGTGCTGCAGTAGTTTTTGATTTGTTTAATTAAAATCCGATTCAAATCCATTGAAGTTCGATGCATCGCATATCAACGAACAAATAGTTGAACAAATCAAAGAAAATTCAAATGTTTGAGTAGATTCCGAGTACAAAAGTAACATGGAAATCAATTAAATAAATTCTTTATGTACAAAATGGTAGGTATCTATCATACCGCCAGGTTCATTTGTACCCGAAAATTCATATGTTTCTAGTTCCTTCATAACGCTTCTAAGCACTTTTAACATTTAATAGCATTTTTATCTGAAATTTAAACGGATGAAGCGGGAGGGGGCTCTCGTTCTATGAAATGCTTTAGCAACAAACTCAAAGCCCCAGATAGACTGCAATACAAAGTGGTTCGTTTGTTTAACCTCAACCTCTTACTCTTGAATATGCTCTAGTTCTTGGGGAAAAGATTTAAACAAAATGCATGTTGGTATATTTGTTTTTTTAAAGCTTTTTCCAAAGTTTTGAAAATAAAAAATTATTAATATAAATTCCAAGTTATTTAGTTTGTACTCTAATTGTTTCGAATATGATGAACTCATTAGGAAAGTGTTTGGGTTGTGCGAACCACAATAGTTATGATTCTGTAGGATGTTCAGCCGCGAATTGTTTTTCGAGGAGGGCATTGAAGAGCTACTTCTAATCTAATTATTGAAGTTTGAAGTTTCGCTTCCTAAAATATTTTTGTGGTCAATATGTGCCACAAACGACGTGTCATTATAAGCATAAATAGAAAAATATATTTTCAAAAAATAAATACATTGTTTTTGTCAAAATGCACTTGAAATAGAAAATTCAAAGACTGCGAGTTGAAAAAATAGACGTCAGTAACATATTCTCCCAAACACATCCTGCAGCAACCATGTATCGGGTTTTTCAATAAGAGCGCTACAAAAGTTTTATTAAATAAAACAAAATCGGGTCTTTATTTTCTTGTGCATCGCTTGCGGAAGTCCAGACGCTGAACCCAATTTTCGGAGGTTTTCAAGCATAAACCGGCCGATTCTGCTGCAATTTCACGTTCGATATTCGTACGAAGCTCATCAATCGCCGCTGACTTGTTGGCACAGACCATAGACTTGACGTAGCCCCCACAGGAAATAATCTAATTGCGTCAAATCGCCAATCCACTGGGCCATTTCGTGAGATAACACGTTCACCAAACTTGGTTTCCAATAAATTGATTGTGGCATTCGCTGTGTAGCTTGTGGCGCGGTCCTGTTGCAACCACATGTCCTCCAAGTCCATATTATCCAATTGGGGCCAAAAATATTCGGTTATCATTGAACGGTAGCGATTCGCATTCACAGTAATTTGCCGGTCTTGATCATCACGGAAGAAGTACGGCCCAATGACGCCGTCGGCCCATAAACCGCACCAAACCGTAATTTGTTCGTGATGCAATGATGACTCATGGATTACGTGTGGATTGCTGTCTGACCAATAACGCATATTTTGCTTATTGACGAAGCCATTCAGCCAGAAATGAGCCTCATCGCTGAAGATGATTTCTCTGAAGATGATGCTCTTAAAGTTGAGGCCACTGACTCCAAATTTCGGTAGTAAATTGTAATAATTTCGACTCGTTGTTGGCTCGTATATCTTTCCATGATGAAATGGCAAAGCTTACTGAAGAGAAATGTCAAAAGAGCGGGAGGAAATATGACGTCGGTTGCTGTCCCTATGGATTTACTTTTATAGCGTCTCTGTTGAAAAACCCTTTATATTTTAAACTAATCTTTTCCAATTGTTTGATTCAGCTGTTGTTACACAAGGTTTCAAATACTGGAATTAAAAACCGGTTTCAATAATCAAATCCAGCTTTATTAAAACCAAACGGTAAGCTAACCGCTTTGTATAAACCGAGTTTTAATTGTGGGTGTTAAACTCGGGAGTAAACCCCGGGTTTAAAAAACCGGTTTTTGTAACCAACTGCCCCATCAAATTTAATAGAATCGGTTTGAGCACATAGCCTATTTTTCTAACTTATAATTTGAAATGTTTATAATGTGGTACCCTTATAAGTCCATCTTGGCGATTTTTCTTCGAGATAGCCTTCTTTGCCGCACGATAACACCATGCAACCGTTGTATTAATGTATCGTGTTATAGCTTATTGGAAGCGTATAGACTCCTGCTAGAAGTTCTAAATCCAAGTTAAATATTTTTGTCATTTAGATAAAATTTTTTAGAAAAAAGCGAAAAACACAAATATTCATTTTTGTTAAAAATTGCAAATTTTTTCAAATTAAAAATTGGAAACCTTGGAGTGGTCGGATTTTACTCAAACTTTATCCAGTTTATACTGAAGTTAAACTAAATCAGTGTGCAAAGTTTTTTTCAATGAGGAATGAATATTTTCTAGTGTATACGAATTTTCACCCAAAATGCCAAAATCCGAAAACTTTGACTAAAATGCGGCACGGCTTAGAGTTGTCCCATTCGGCTCAAATTTTCACCAAATCAGTTTTAGACCATAAGGATCAAGAACCCGTCTGAGGTTTGTTTAAAATCCAAAATTGTTATTTCATTGCCACCCTAATATCGTCACCTAAAATGCCCAAAGATGTAACCCTCATTTTCAAAATTTTTCAGGAGAAGCAAAAAACCTTATAAAATCCAAAGTATTTCAGTTTTAAACGCGTTCATTCCACAGCTTACCTTAGGAACTTGGAGGTCTACTATTTTGCACATATATATTTTAGCGCGGAGTATTATATTCAATCAAAAAAACAGTATTTATTTTTTGAGGGTTACGTCTTTGGGCATTTCAGGTGACGATATACATGAAACTGTTTGTTTGCATTTAAATACAAGTAAGTTTGGGACTTGCAAACATATAAATGTATAAAGTGTGTTCCAAACATATACACTGCTCGCCACTTGAATAGGACACCCTGTACACTCTCTTTGTAATTACTCATACCTCGAAAGCGTAGTGATAACGTAATGGTATTTTTGCACGTTCTCTTTGTGTTACTATTCTTCAATCTTCTTTAAAAGAACCGTTATATGGTTTTTTTACTTTATGTTAGCATTTGTATAAATTTAGACACATTTTTTGCGCCACATGAATAGAACATGTATTTAGTCTGATCGTTATCTTCAACACGTGGATACATATTTTTCGGTGATCGAAATTGTTTGTTAATTTCTATTAATTAATTTTCAAAAAATCGTAAAATGGGTCGAGGAAAAGCCTTAACCGATGCAGAAAAAGGACAAATCAAGGCTTACAAGGACGCTGGCCTATCTATTGCCAAAATATCTAAGAAAACCGAGAGAAGCCGACACGTTATATCCACATTTTTAATAAATGAGTCTAAATATGGAAAAAACATGAAGGGTCGCACTCACAGAGTGCCTACTGATGCGGAAAGTCGATTAATGTTAAGAAAAGCGTCAAATTCTTACGACTCTTTAGCAAAAAGCAGGGAAAAATGTGGTGTTAAGGCAAGTCTCACAACTATGCGTCGTGTTGTTTCGAATGCTAAGCATCTAAAGAGACTACAAATTAAAAAGAAACCACCCCTTAACCCGGTTCGAAAATCGCAACGTCTCAGTTTTTGCCGTAGACATATGACCTGGACTTCGGAGTGGCATCGTGTGGTCTTCTCGGACGAAAAAAAAATTTAATTTGGAAGGTCCCGATGGCTATAGCTACTATTTTCATGACCTCCGCAAAGAAACTCATCATTTGGACCGACTCTATAGCAGCGCTGGTGGTGTGCTGGTGTGGGAGGCCATTTCGTATTATGGCACCTGCAAATTAAAATTTTTGTCAACCACAATGAATGCGTTGTGTTACAATGGTATATTGAAAGAGGCCTTTCCATACTTTCATAACCTTTTTGAATCTCTGCCTTGGATTTATCAACATGATAATGCGCCTATACATACAGCCAGGGTTGTTAAAACGTATATAGAGAGCCAAAATGTGGAACTATTAAGCTGGCCGCCCTATTCACCGGATTGGAATATTATCGGAAATGTTTGGGGATGGTTGGTACGTCAAGGACAATAATATTCCAATCGAATTAGCTTGGAGCTCGATTTCACTGAACTATTTGGCCAATTTGTATGCATCCCTTCCAAACAGAATGTGTGACATTTTGGAGCAGAAAGGTGGATCAACACATTATTAATTCGTTAACTTAACTGCGCCATTTACGATAATGTATGTAATATTCGTCTTAAAATTAATCGAAAACCTCTAAAATGTTTTCTTCGTTACAGTGTCCTATTCAAGTGGCGTAAAATTAGCATCTAGAATTTTGGCGGTTTTTGGTTAATAATGTTTTGTTAATTCTTAAAGCTTTAGGATTAAATCTTCTTTCTGGTCATATAATAACAATAAAATTAACTTTAATTAAAAAAAAAAAATCTTTAGCATGCTTTGTTTGGGAGCAGTGGGCGATAGAAAATAATTGTAAAGGGTGTCCTATTCAAGTGACGAGGAGTGTACATACACGGCTCCTGCAGAATATGTTTGGGAAAATATGTTAGAGAGGCCAATATTTTTCAGCGTGAATATGCCTATTAGTACTTAAATTAACTATGGGCTCGATTTTAATATTTGGGATAACTTTTGGTACACTACGAACATAAAATCTTTTCGTCTACACAATTCTGTTTCAAGACTTTATGAACTAAATTGAGAAACACATTTGCGTAAATTCAGTATAATTTTTCTCAAATTCAGTAAAATTTTACTTCATTTCTATTCAGAAAAAATTGCGAAAATGTGTATTTTAATTTAAATTCGTATTCCTTTTGCGTGTACTCTGATTAAGACAAGTTTTATAAGATTTTGTTCAATTTTCTAATCATGAGTACATGTTTTGATTTAAATTTTGAACTGACATTTTTTTCACATTTTTATGTTTATTTGAAAAATCTTTTTTTTTTTTTGACAAATTGAATAACAACTAACAACGTTGATAATATTTGTCGTTTATTATGCAAAGTAGTTTTGTGTTCGAATTTTGTAAAATTTCGCGTGATCTTTGGAAGTTAATACAAGCCTTTAAGCTTAGAAGTATATACAAAAACTGCAATTTATTGCAATGTAATAAGTGGCGCTTTAAATAATTACACCCAAAAAATAATCATTACCAAAGTAATTGTTATATCTTATTTAATTTAGTTTTCTATTATGTATTTGCTGACAATCTAAACCCTGTTTGATGTGAGTACCATGAGTACGCGGGTATATTTAATTATCGCCGCGTAGCGCTTTTACTACTCTGTGTAATGATGGAATCGAATGGCTCAAGTAAGCGGCCGACTGGCAAACTGAATGACTGTGTGTGGTACTAATACTCGTATTCTGGTGCCTTATTCCTTGGGTAATTCATGTGAAGTTGTGTTTCTTTTCAACTCATGATGCCTTTCAATGCTGGTTTGCTGCTGCAACAATGGTAATTGGAACTTCAATAGAAATTTTGAAGGGAAGTATTGACAACACTCAAAATTCGAAATACTTCACTTTTAAATAAAATTCAAATTCATATTCTTTAAATACGTATTTATATACTTAAATACAATAAAATACAATTAAATACAATACGAAGAACGTAAATTTCTCTCATTCTGTCGACTGTGTACACAGTCTGATCCACTCGTTTGGCATACACACTCACGGGTACTCATACAAGTGATCACACACTCTAATGCTTCTACCTTGTCAATATATCTTGGATGGGCAATTGAGGCGTTTTACTTTGCTGCGCTTTTAGTTGTTATTTGAATGCGAGGCGAGACGGACGTGTAAGTAGTCAGTAAAAAAATATACAAAAATTCCAACTTTTTTTAAAACTAACTTTATGGGTAAATCCAAAATCATAAAAGTTTGAAATTTAAACAAAAAAAAGCTTATGGAAGCCATAAATAAATGTTTTAATGTACCACTCGGTTGCTGTAACCGAAAGAACAGTTGGTGTAACAGTTTTTCGTTTACCGCCAACGTTTCTCAGCTCTAATTTTTCATAACTCGTTTACTACAAACGTTTTTCAGATTTCGTAAACGTTTTTTTAGTTTGGAGCAACTACAACTCGGTTGCTGTAACCGAAGGAGGTTAAGGTTTTTTAAGTTTATATTTTTCATAACTCGTTTGCTGCAAACATTTTTCGGTTTTCCCAAACGAAATGTCATATATGGATTAACAGAAGGTCGTTTTTCCCAACCACAGCCCCAAACGAACTTCAGTTATCTGAGATTTCGTTTGGGAGGAACGAGTTTTTTCTTTACGTGTATAATTACTGCTGCATTATTAGTCCATATTTCTTCGAGAAATGCTGGAGATAACAACTTTTGTTATTTGGTTAATCTTATACAGCTTCACTATGTACTCTATTTATATTAGAAGTTATAAAAATCAGCTCCGTCGCATTAACGACTGAATTATTCTTAGAATCAGTCGTTTAAAGCCTAAATTGTTTTTTTTTTTATTAATTTTTTCCATGTACCGCTGTTTTGCTCTACTATTTGTACTTGGTACTATTTTTTGCAACTATGTACAAATATCGGACACACAATTTACAGATAATATAGTAAGAAATCAAATTGCATGCTTAGTTCATTCTACAATCTAAGAGTAAAAAAGTTTAATTTTCATCTAATGCGGGCACATTATTCTTCGAAAATAAATCTTGGAAATATCACTCCAGTAAACGGGAAACATTTCGAACATAATAATCGAAGTGAATCGAAACACCGCATGCATCCCAAACAATTATAGTCATGACCTTATTGGCCGATAGACCCACCTTGGCCTTCTTCGGTACACGTTCACCTGCAGAAGTTCACTTCTTTGGCTCTGCAGTTTCAAAAGTAGCTAGTGGCCCTATGTAGGCAGTTTTTTCGTTAGCGAAAAACCTGACTAGCTACTTGAGTGGCTGTAGGTAATACATTGAGTGGCTGCAGGTAAATAATGCACTGAACCGTTATCCCGTTATGATTTGTTGGTTGTTTGGTTATTTTCTTTTGTTGGCGTCAGTTGCTATTAAACATACGTAGAAGTATCATCGTGACAGCGTACGTGGGTTAGAAGTATAAAAAAGTGAATTTTAATAGTGAATTTAACTGTAAAATGACAAGGAAAAGACAAATGAAAAGCTTAATAAAGAAAGAAAAGGAACAAATTGTACAAAAGTTTAAGAATGTAGAAAACGAATGTGGTGAATATAATGAAAAACATTTATTCATAACATTAATTAATTATGGTCCGGCAAATTCATCAAGCCGATTATGATTTTCGAGAAGATGCGAACGAGCTGCAGGTGTCGCACACGACCATTGAAAACCATTTGAAACGGCTTGGACTTGTCAAAAAGCTTGATAGTTGGGTTCCACACAAGCTTAAGGAAATCCATTTAACAAAGCTGATAAGAACCTTCGATTTATTGCTCAATCGTAACAAACATATTCCATTTCTGAAACGCATCGTCACTGGAGATCAAAATTGGATTCTTTACAACAAAAAGGATATGCTCTCTATTTGGTGATATTTTATGGGAGGAATTTATTTTGAACTGCTTCCAAACCATAAATTCTGACGTCAGTTGTCAGCGACTGACGAACCTTGTTGGGAAACTGAAAGAAAGAGGTCCTGAGTTGGTAAATCCCAAGGGCGTGGTTTATCATCACAACGCCGCTAGGCCTCATACATCTTTGCAGACTTGGTAAAAAATATTGGAGCTTGGGCGGGAATTGATGCCACATCCACCTTATAGTCCTGATCTGGTACCTTCGGATTTTCATTTATCCCGGAGTCTGCAAAACTTTGTGAATAGAAAATCCTTCAATGCAGGAGAGGTCCTACAAACCCAGTGGTTCGTGGATATTTGTGGGACTAAGACGTAAATTCTTTAAATATGGGTTTGAAAAGTTGTCTGAACGATGACAGAAGGTCTTTGAACAAAATGGCACCTATATTATAGATTAAAATGGATTATTTAAATAAAATAATTGAAAATTATTTCAAACAAAAAAAAAACGAAATTACTTTCCTGCAACCCATTAGATCCATGTTTCGTCCAGGATTACAAAAAAAAAACGTGAATGACGTTCTATTCGATGTTTAAGGAAAGTGTAGCTCTTGGCAATAAAGCGACATAATTTGCAAAAATATTGATCCACTTTTTAAAGGGACCCCAAAGTAAATAGACCTCGTACATATTAACAACAACAGCATCGTCTTGCTAAAATTAATGGGATCAATGAAACTGAGGCATTGCATTGCTCCAGTGAATACGATTCATTGTTGCAATGAATATATTTTGTTAATGCAATGCATATATTTTATTATTGCAAAGAATAGGTTTCATTGCAGTGATTCATATGCTTCATTACTAAATTCATGAACTATAATTGTTTCATGCAAACAATAGCGTTCCATGTAGTGCATCAAAGAGACAAGTTGAATTTAGTAATGAAGCATAAAACACATAATAAAATATATTCATCGCAACAATGAATCATATTCACTGTAGCAATGAACCGTATTCATCGCCACACACGTTCATTGTAATAATATATCCATTCATAGATCCATTCTCAATGCGGGGACAAATATGAACGCTTGCTCATTTTCGATGAAAGTTTTCGTTAGGACTACAAATAATTTCACACAAGTGATGAAGCTTTATTTTTGGAAGCAGTTTTAAACAAATAATATCGTTTAGTAACTTATAATGATAGTTTTGCTACTTGGCTGATTATGCAGAATGGGATTCTTCCCTTAAAAATTGCAATTAAGTTAGTTTAGCTCTGGTTTTTTCTATTTTTTGCTTCGTAATTCTAAGTTTTCCTTATAAATACTCGTACATACCATATCGTGTACAATCATATGTATGTATTCGTACAAATGAATGTTTATGGTTGCGTTTAACTGCATTGCTAAGATTTATTATCGAATTAAAGTTTGTGAATTTGATGCATTTTTATTCGCTTTTTGGTTAATTTTTTTGTCGGTGTCGATTTCAAAGGCTTCGCCAGCGTAATAAAGTGAACGGCTGAGAAGGAAAGACTGTTGCATTCTAATATATATTTTTTGTAAATTGAAAATCTGCTGTCTCATTAGTTTTATTGTTAACTCAGTTTCAGTGAAACATTTGAAATTTCTTTAAATCGTCATAGTTCTAAATAGCAACAATTTGTGGAGATGCGACTGGAAGACTTTAGGCCTTACGAGGCGGATAGTAACATTTTGATTTCATTTTCACACAGTTCATTTGATACATTTGCATTCATTTGATCTCAATGACTTGGACATTTTCCTGATTCCGCACAATAATCTTTGATGGATTCCTATTTTTGATCTCCGCACACAGCAGCCACAACAAAGACTTCTGTGGAAAAGACCAGGAAGACGAACAACCACAAAATAAATAAACATATTCTGTTCAGCTTCTTGAGCTTCTTCAGAAACTACTACATACACATCAATATTATTTTTTAGTTAGAGCTTCTTGAACTGTTTCTCTTTTCAATCCACTGGTGTTTTTTGGGGTGATTGTGCTGTTGCAGCAGTAGCACCTAAAAATGATGGATTGGACGAATGAATTGAAGTTTCGCAGGAAGGGAATTACAATTTATGGTTAGTAAAGCTGAAAAAAAACTAGCGGCTAAATTGTGCTAATGTTTGGTTTACATGAAACACAATAAGGAACCAACTCAGTTTTACAGCATTTTTATAGGTGTCGAAACGGTTTATTTCGGTCTAAAGGCTGTATACAACAGCATAAGCTGGCGTACACAGGAAGAAATCATTCATTCTTTACCTTGAGTTGAGTTATATGAGAAGGGATAAAAACCCATAAAGAATTATTAGCTATGGAACATAGCAACCAGCATTGGCACCAGCTCCCGCACTTGAGTACCCGCGTGCAGAGGAAGAAGTAGTAACCATAATATCATATTTTTTACGATTTTCTGGCAATATGGAGTTTAGGGTTTTCATTTTCACTCTGTTTTTGTTCTGTTTTTTTGTGTGGAAAAATGTACACATTTTATTTATCATTCTCATAAAATATGACGATGTCGATAAATGGCATTGGCACGAAGGTACAGTGTGGGATTTTCTACATTTAAATAACAAAAAATACAACCGCACTGCAAAATGTATTAGAAGTAATTCCGAGAGTATCAGATTTTCATTAGTTTCAAAGAAGCAAACTAAGTTCATTTTCTTTTTCCAGTTATATATGAATCGATGAAATTGTTTTCATTAGAAGATTTGTAATTTTTACGAACTATCAGATCAGGTGGTCCCCCTATTAGTGGAAAAATTTAAGCTATTGGAACTAGGATCTATTCATATTTATACACAATCATATCTATTCATATATTCACTAATTCCGAACGCTTCAAATATAATGCTTCGTAGCTGAGGTGTAACATGTTCGTTATAGTGTTTCATTGCAGCTATGAGAAGTTTCGTGCATACGACGATTTGGTCGTTGTAGCAACAAAACATAACGATCAAGATTTGTTTGAACGTTCGTCGTTGCGCTTCATTCGTAGTGCTATTTCGAATAGAAAAAATATGTGTTTGAAAATTAATTACAACCATTTTCCGAAGATATTAACATCGTCCAATACAAATTTGCCTCTTTGGCAGCTCAACATCTTTCATAATTTTTGAAAGATATTCCTATCTTGGTTCCACCCAACTTTATTCGGTAGTTTTAAGTCCATCACTAAAAAATACATCCACCAGCAAAACAAAATTAGAACAAATTTAAAAAGAAGAACAACAAAATAATTACGAAAGTAAGAAAAGAAATATAAATAAAGTAATATTAATGTTTGCCAATAGATAATACAATCATGCTATCAGCTATGAATTTTGCGTTATCTGGTATTTTTCAGTGTTCGAAATTGCTAATTTCAGGACATTTGCAAGCAATACGACTAAGAATAATAAATCAGCAAACAGCAAAACATAAAGGAAATAATTGCTTCATCTTATTGAGCAGTTGCACGCAAAGAAAAAACTCGTCCCTCACAAACGAAATCTCAGATAACTGAAGTTCGTTTGGGGAATGTAGTTGGGAGAAACGAACTTCTGTTAAGCCGTACATATCATTTCGTTTGGGAGAATCGAAAAATGTTTGCAGCAAACGAGTTACGAAAAACCTAAGCTGACAAAACGTGTGGGAGAAACGAAATACGTTTCCACCAACTGTTCCCTCGGTTACAGCAACCGAGTTGTAGTTGATCCTAACTAAAAAAACGTTTGCAAGAACTGAAAAACGTTTGCAGTAAACGAGTTATGAAAAATTAGAGCTAAAAAAACGTTAGCGAGAAACGAAAAATGGCTCCACCAACTGTTCTTTCGGTTACAGGAACCGAGTTGTAATTAAAGCTTTTATTTATGGCTTCCATAAGCTCTTTTTTGTTTAGGTTATCAACTTTTACAAGCTTGTTTTAAAAAGTTGGAATTTTTGTCTATTATTTCACTGTCCATTTACACGCCTGTCTCGCCTTGCATTCAAATAACAATTAAAAGTGGAGCAAAGTACAACGCGTCAATTGCCCATCCAAGATATATTGACAAGGTAGAAGCATTAGAGTGTTTGATCCATAGAGTAAATTTGTAGTAGAGCCGCCATTTGTCTCATCTGACGTTTCCTTTCACACTCTTCGTGATGCGGTCGGTGTGATAGAGAGATGTTTGACGAAAAGTGATATACACCAGGTGGAATTACAATAGTTTCTTGCTTTAATTTTTCATGCCATTTTGGTGAAAAACTGTGAAATTTAAATGTGTTTTAAACTTTTTTATTGACTGTTATTGTTAGCATACAGTTGTGTTGTATTTAACACAATAATTTTAACACACTAAACGAAATGCCGTTGCTGTTATTTTGTTAGTTGTTTTGAACCATTGCCTCTATCTGGTATTAGTAAAGCAATTCTTTTCAACATCAAACGTAAATATCACACCAGGCCAAATGTCATAAATTTGGTGGGAGAACTAGTAGATCTACTATAAGTATTAATCTATGGTGTGATCACTTTTATGTGTATGCGTGAGTGTGTATGCCAAACGAGTGGATAAGACTGTGTATACAGTCGACAGAATGAGAGAATTTCTTCGTAATCTGTCCTCTCATTAGAAAAATGGCTAATTTCAGTTATCGCAAACGTTTTTTAAATTTGCGGCAAATGTAATTTTGTACGCGTTTGATGCAAACTAGATTTCGTTTGCAACAATATGATACACATTTGCGATATATAGTTTATTTGGGAGAACTACATGAACTGTTGAGATTAATAAATTAATACAAATCAATCAAAGTATTGTTGTGGCAACCGAGCAATAAACGTTTTTTTCTTTGCGTGTGGTTATTGCTTACGCAGTCAAGCGAAGCAATAGCTTCTCATATCATTGCTGTTGCTGCAAGCAGTAAGTTGTTCTGTATACTTAATTAGCTTTTGCTAATATTCGTGACGGCGTAGTTTTCAAGTTTAAGCAAAGTTTGCAAAAGGTGTCTGTGCTTCAAATCAGCAAGAACTAACTTCGTTTCTGTCTCTCGAAAATTGAAAATATGGACAAATTAAAAAACTTCCATATCTTTCAAACGAGGTGCCCAATCGAAGAAATAACTCTTTTTTCAGATTTCTGAGGGATTTTCATAAAAACTTACCAAATCTTCTTATTTTATTTCTATTCTTAAGAAAATATATTTTAATAAAAAATCTCCAAATTTTCTTTTTTAAGAAAATAGTTTTAAGTACATAAGGTTTCCTAATTCTAAGGAAAAAAGGAACTTAATTTGATTTGAGAAATCTTTGGATCCATACAAAGTTAAATTTTCCTTAGTTTTAGTTTATTTGGAATTAAATTTAGTTCTCTATTTCCTTAGTGTTGATACAGTTTGAAAACAATATTGTTTGCTTCAGGGTGAAGGTCACATTTCACGGAAGATATTTAATAAATTTACTGACTAGATATTAAGAAACATTACCAGATGTAAGACGCGGGTTGTGATGTGATGTGAATGTCACGGTGGTTGCTTATTTTCTGTTCTGAAGACAAACGAATCACCGACCCATGCGAGGCGTTTGTTTGAAGAGGACCGCTGGTGCGCTGCGCCTACCACAGGCACTGATATGTAGTCAGTTGTTGCGGAGTTGGGGGCCGCGCTACTTGGAGAGGAAGGACATTTTTTTTTTTTTTTTTTTTTCGGAACACTCATTTGTCCACATAAGACAAAGGGTCCCATCAATAGAAAATAAAAAGAGATAAAATTTAGTTTCAAATGATGGTCGTACAGATAAAACTACTTCGGTATTTGCTGCCTTCAAGTTCGCGTGGCATGAGTTCGTCCTGAATGCGATCCATCCGTGTTACTAAACCTGTTAATTGACTTAGCACGGTTAACAGGCATTGAAGCCATTCCTACCACATTCTGGTGTCCCAAAATGAAATCGAAAAAGAGAGGTTTGTTAGTCCTTGATGAAACACTGTTTCTTCAAGTCAGCTAGAAATATGTATCGTTTGCCTGTCTGCGCGGAACCAAATAATTGTAAACGAGGTACGGTTTCCGACCGCAAATGGTGCCATGGATGTACACTAGCATAATCAGACCAATACTCTCCTATGGAGCAATGGTATGGTGGCTTGTCGCAGGGAAGACGTCCACACTGAAACTGTTGTATAGAGTACAGAGATCAGTTTGCATTGGCATAACAGGGGCAATTAGGACGTGGCCAGCTGAAGCCCTTAATGCAGTGCTTCATATTATACCAATCGACCTTCACATCACAGCTAGTGCGGCCTGGAGTGCCACCCGACTAAGCGCTCTTTGACTCTGGAAGAGCAACGCATATGGACATGCGACTATACTACAGACAATCCCAAGAGAACTCAATATAACCACCGATTACTGCACCCCCTCATTGAAGTTCGATAACCTATTCGATGTCAGGTTTCCCAGGAGAATAGAGTGGGTTAAAGGGGAACCACTTACAGGTTTTGACACGGACACGGACGGATCCAAAATGGAATGTGGAACCGGCTCAGGTGTTTTCTCCGAAGAGGCTGGCCTCAATTTATCATTCAAACTCCCGTACAAGTGAACCAAAGAAGCCTGCGCCGCACTTATACTACAGCGAAGAACAGAGCATATTGGAATATTGGTAGATAGCCAGGCGGCTCTCCTACCACTTAAATCTTACTACACTGCCTCTAAACTCGTTAGTGAATGTAGGGGAAAACTTGTCGAGCTAGGCCAGCTAGCCAATGTGGTTCTTACCTGGATACCAGGCTACAAGGGTCTTCTAGGGAGCGAAAAGGCAGACGAACTAGCCAGGGCGGGATCCTCTTCCACCGAACTCCACATGGTGTCAGTCGCAACGCCTATTGGGTTGGTCAAAAGAGGTATTTTCCTGCATTACCTTGATCGACCGAAGACCAGATGGGATAGGACGGAAACGTGCCGCATATCCAGAAACACATGGCCAGAATACAACATTCACTGGACTAAGTCCCTGATCAGCCACAATCGGGGAGACATATTTAGGCTAACTGGCGTGCTGACCGGGCACTGGCCAAACGGTAATCACGCAAGGCGGTTGAAGCTGCCATATAATGACCACTACCGTGCCTGCGATGACGCAGAAGAGGATGAGACGATGGAGCATAGCCTCTCCAGCTGTCCGGGTCTGACGAATAGACGCCTGAAGACTATGGGCCGTCCCTTCCTGCATAACCTCACTGACATACACGAGATAGATCTAGGGGATCTAATGAGGTATCTTCGATTAACAGGATGGATATAGCCACGATACTTTGGACTTTCCGGAGTGATGTGGTATGCAAAACGGTGTCTTAAGACACAGACACAGAACTAATTAGTTGCAGCAACTGTAAGCGTTGTTGTTGCCACCGAATTGCAGTTGCCGCAACAGAATTAAGGTTTGCACAACCGAATAGAGGTTGTCACAACCGATCTGAGGTTTTCACAACCGAATTGAGGTTGTCACAACCGAGCTGAGGTCATCACGGCCAAACTGTGGTTGTTACAACTGAACTGAGGTTGTTACAAAAGAAATGAGGTTGTTACAACCGAACTGAGGTTGTTACAACCGAACTGAGGTTGTTACAACCGAACTGCTGTTATTACAACCCAACTGCGGTTGTTACAACCGAACTAAGGTTGTTACAACCGAACTAAGGCTGTTACAACTGAACTGAGGTTGTTACAACCGAACTGAGGTTGTCGCGATTGAATGTAGATATATGAATTGACGCAATAATGCCTAGACACTCACAGAACTAATTGTTTGAAAAGAGATTGTAGCAACTGTAAAAGTGGTTGTTGCCACCGAATTGCAGTTGCCACAACAGTATTAAGCTTTTCACAACCGATCTGAGGTTGTCCCAACCGAACTACGGTTTTCACAACCGAATTGAGGTCACCACGACAAAACTGAGGTTGTCACAACCGAACTGAGGTTCTCGCGACTGAATGTAGTCCCCACAACTGAAATTCCGTTGGCCCAACTTCTAACACGTTGTGACCTCAAATTTGACCTCTAATTCGGATGTGACGACATCTTATCCGGCTATGGTAACCTCTAAATTCGGATACGGTAAATTCAGTTGTTTTTACTATGGGTGTATTTGACCTCGTTTCATCAAAAACAGTTATATCTAGAAGAGTGGTTGTCAGTGGTGTAATGGTTAGTGGTCCCAGCTCTTGTACATTGCAACGTGGGTTCGAGTGCCTTACATTTGTTTCGACATCGGTCTCCTCGCTTAGTTATAGCGACACTATCGAGTATTTAAGCCACGAAAAGCTTCTCAAAATATCGTTCGGAACCGTTGTAAAACTGTAGGTCTCAATCAGTGAGTGTAAAACTAGAAACCGCACAGATCAGTGATTGTGAGAAGCTGCCGCCAATCCCTTTCATTGTATGTAATTGGAAACCATATTATATACAGGGTGATTCAGGAAGTTCCGGACAAATTTCTCCACCGTTTCCTTGGCTCATTTCATGAAGAAAAGTCCACTAGGACCATGTCCGAAAGTGCAAGGGTGTGAAATGGCAGCGGGTTCAAAATTTTCGGATTGGCGGTCATAGGGTAGTAGGGTAAAGTTGCTAACTTCTGAGCCATTGGTCGGATTTTTTTGTTTTTGGGCTTGTTGGAAAGGTCAAAAGTTATGACCATTCTTCTGTCGAAAATTTCAGTAAAATAAAATCTTAAACGTGTTAATTTACAAAAACAAATAAATGTGTGCTGATATTTCGCTTCCAAAAACAAAAACCAACATTTTTGCATTTCAGTAAAATGGTCATAACGTTGGAACGGTAAGACCTCTGGGCTTCGATTAGATCATTTTGGAAAGGTAAGAGGTATGACTATTTTTCAACAGAAAGATAGCAAATTGAGGTTATGTGATTTTTTTTCCATTTTTTTCCGAAAGCTCTGTATCTCGTCGATTTGACTTTTTTCTACTTTATTATTGATTCGGAAAGGCCTCTTAAAGACCTTTCCAACCAGCCCAAAAACCCAAGCCCAAAAATCCGACCACTGGCTCAGAAGTTAGCAACTTTACCCTACTACCCTCCGACCGCCAATCAGAAAACTTTGAACCCGCTACCATTTCGCACCCTTGCATGTTCGGACATGGTCCTAGTGGACTTTTCGTCATGAAATGAGCCAAGGAATACGCTGGAGAAATTTGTCCGGAACTTCCTGAATCACCCTGTATATATAGTTTATATACACGTATTTATCTAGGAGTTGTAGGACTCTCAGATCAATAACACGACTATAATTTTTTAAAACTAAAGTCCAACACTTTCTGTGCATACCATGTGCCTGAAATCGATCGTAATCTGACTTGATTACAACATTTTAAATTTGTTTAATTGACAACAAAAATCCCACACTGTAAACAAACAAACAACATTCTTGCAACAAGCATATGTTGTGCAGCATATGAGGAGCGTTTTGAGCTATCGTTCGTTACTTGTATCACTTCGATATTTTGTTGTTTAGTGTCGAACGTTAAAAAAAGTCGTAAAGATTTTTGTTTGAGGTTTTCCAGTCGTGTTCTTTTTATGGTTTTGAAATTTGTTCAAAACATATTTCGTGTCTTGTGATATTCAACAACACCACCCACCCCACCACCAACACATGGCGTCGTTGTTGTATTTTCAGCTAATTTGTTATCACTTTGTTGTGATTTTTATGTTATTCTACAGCAGCAACAAAAATTCTGAATGGTAAATTGTATTCGTATATCAAGAGTAATTTGTTGTATCTTAATACAAAATACAACAAAATGTCTGTGGTTACATCTTTAATTTTTTTAGTGGGAATTCATGAATTATTAATGACAAAAGCAGTGAATTCATTATTCTGGAAATATTTAATTCGTTCAAAATTATCGTCAAATGCATAAAGTCAAAGACGATGAAGAAGAAGACACATTTTTAAAATATTCATACATATGTATTGATGTATTTAAACAAAACTGTTGTAACATTTAGGCATTTAAATATTTTATTAATGCCGACGACATTCACTTCATAATTAATTGTAAAAAATGGACATTAACTTTTTTTTCATGTCAAAATATTTCAAGTTTTATAGGAATGACTGGTCGACCGTTCGTTCGTTTTGTTTTGATTTTGATTTCATTCTAAACCATAAAAATGTCAAAATAAATTAAATTGATTAATTCCATTGGGCTGTTTTACTGTTGGCCGCCGCTGCACGTTTTGTTTTATAAATATTGAAAATATGTTTGCGGTAGCTGGCGGCGAGACACGGTCAATATGGGTGTAACGAAATGGATTTAAAATAAAAATTTTAATTAATTTGAAATGTGGAAAATCCCGTACTTTGGGTTTGAAATCGTTTTGTTTCTAGTTGGGAGAAAGCTTAAACCCAAAGAAAATTTAAATTCGATTTTTTTTTCTTAATAAAGCAAAGAAGTTTGAAATCAGTGGTTATTTTAAAACGTATAATTAAAATGTAATTATTTTTCTATTTTGAAAGTTTCGTTAAGGTAAAGAACAAAAGAATTAATTTTAATAATAATAAAAATCTTAATAATAATAAAAATCTTCCCTGATGAATTTGGGGAAAAGTTCAAGTTAAAAATTTTCCCAAGGGAAAGATTATATTACGTTCTAGCTCTCCATGATCGATGCACAACGCAAAACTAAGATTGACCGCTTTATCCTTTTAAGAGTTTTAAACCTTGGTTAATCGACTGGACTTTGTCAGGTCCACTTGGTCTATGTTACATAAAAGAAATGTAAATCCTGTTCGCATTTTTGACGGAAAATCTTCTGGATTCGTCGACCCAACTGTTTATAACTCATCAAAACCGTGTTAAGGTGTAAAGGCTTTTACTTTGATATTTAAAATAATGTTTAACAAAATTACACTAAGTTTCTCCCTTTTGAGCCCCTCCCTCCTTACTCACCTAGGAAAGCCCGATCAGTGTATTTGGTACAACATGGTATGTTTGTGATCTAGGAAGAACAAAACAAGTATTGCGCTATCCACATATCATTTCATCTCATCCCTAGAACTAGCCAATCACAGCCGAAAGCCCAATCATATACTGCACCATAATTCCAAGCTTTCGATACCAAGGATCAAATTGTATTTAGATACATCTGCAAACAAAGCACACATAGACGACACGTTTTGTATTGGATGTCGATGGATTGCTATCGTACATCCTGTAGAATCTTAACTGACCAGGTCATTCAGATATTCAATAATGCAATCTCATGCCATGACTGACGCCACTTGAATTTTAAGGGCAACAAAGTCAAAATGGAATGTCATTCTAAATACATGTCTACTCGTAAATTTCAAATTTTAGAATTTCTTGAGGTGCCATCACTCAAGCGATGCCTGAAAATCAGCTGATTACAGAAAAATTTAAAATAGAAATTTAAGGAAAGAGCCCGTGTATTGTAAAAATGATTTTGTTTTGCGATATGTGTCTCAAAGTTTGCTTCAGGAGAAAACTATTAGGGGAAAGATACCTAAAACAGCGTTTGAATTGCTGACGTCAAAATGACAACAGCACAGAATTGACTGCTTTGTAAAAATAAAATATCCTTCAAATACTTACATAACTTTTGTTAGTACCCGCGCAAGGGCAAAGTGCAAATGCGAACAACAGAACGAAAATCATTTGTTTCATCTAACTGTGCATTTGGCTTTTGCTGACGCAGTCAAACGAAGCAATGACTTTCAACAGAATTGCTTTTGCTGCTAGCAGTTAGTGGTTGTTTATACATACTTATTTTGCTTTTGCTATCATCTTCGCTGAGTAAGAAGCATTGAAGCAAAGTTTGAACAATCTGGCTGTGTTTGTAATATATGTATGTATGTATGCGCTTCTCTAACGTGTACTAAATAAAAAATTAACCTATTAGTAAAATTTCTGTAAAGCTTTTCCGAGATATCTCTAGAACTAGAAAAATAGAGTGCAAATGTTCCAGTGTTGGGATTTATAATTTGCATTGGATTTTAATTTGCATTACTTCTAATGCAAATGCAAAAGAATTACCATTATTCGTAATGACAATTACATTAATTTTGAATTTCCATGTGATCAAGCAATGAAAATGCAGGCTGTGGAATCGAATGACAATTGTAATGGAATATGGGAATGCGTTTGATTTTTTGAATTTCTTTGAGTGCTGGCAATTCCGTTTTTAAAGTATTCTATATGTAGAGGTTTGTGGCCTCGGTAGATATTGCCACGTAGTTCTTTCCAATTCATAAACCCGTACTGTATAAAACATTTGAAAACCAAAACTGCCAATATGATGGAAATGCTTTGAAAAAATGGACAATTGCCAAAAGTATTTAAATTTTTTTTGAATTTGCACTTGTAGAGACAATAGAAATTAAACTACAAATTATAATTATTAATTACAAATTATAAAAATTAATTTGCCCCATGTATGAAATATTCAAAGTTAAGGCCGTGTTAGACTATTACAGAAATGGGTGGGTATGTTAAAATTTCAATTTGTTGGAAGCGAATGAAATAGTGTAAACTTGAGGAGAACGATTAGCAGGAAAACTTTGATAAATCTGTTAGATTTCTCTCATTATTTGATTTTCCTCAAAAATTATGCAATCAGGGTTGAATTTTACATGAAACACTTAAAATTTTCACTTTTATGTATTTGTCACTTTTTTCAAGTAACGGGTCTTTCAATAAGAGCGCTACAAAAGTTTTTTGAAATAAAACAAAACCGGTTTTAGATACCAATGAAATTCTGTATTCCTGTGAAATATTCGGTTATCATTGAACTGTAGCGATTCGCATTCACAATAATGTGCCGGCCTTGATCATCACGGAAGAAGTACGGCCCAATGACGCCGCCGGCCCATAAACCGCACCAAACCGTATTTTTTTCAGGATGCAATGATGACTCATGGATTACGTGTGGATTGCTGTCTGACCAATAACGCATATTTTGCTTATTGACGAAGCCATTCAGCCAGAAATGAGCCTCATCGCTGGAGATGATTTTCCGATGAAAATCCGAATCATTTGCATATTGTTGCTCAGCCCAATTCACCAACATACGACGCTTATGGTGGTCAAGCGGCTTCAGATCTTGCGTCAATTTGATCTTGTAAGGATGTAGGCCAAGATCTTTTCGCAAAATTCGCAACAACGACGTCAGAGAGATGCCCAACGCTTGAGAACGACGTGTGAGAGACACATTTGGGCTTTCTTGAACTGAAGCCTCAGCGACAGCAATATTCTCGGCACTACGGGCACTTCTTTCTCTCACTGGCACGGGAACATTTTGTACTGTGCCTGTGGATTCAAATTTTTCCACTAGACGCTCAATTGTTGATCTGGTAGGACGATTATGACGACCTTAAATTGGTCGTAGCGCTCTTAAAGTTGAGGCCACTGACTCCAAATTTCTGTAGTAAATTTTAATATTTTCGACTCGTTGTTGGCTCGTATATCTTTCCATGATGAAATGGCAAACCTTACTGAAGAGAAATGTAAAAAGAGCGGGAAAAAAATATGGCGTCGTTTGCTGTCCCTATCGATTTACTTTTGTAGCGTCTCTGTCGAAAAACCCGTATTTAGTGTTTGCGCACAATTTGCCTTATTCCCTATTCTATTTTTATTTTGTAGCTGTTGTATTTTGTTTAGTTACAAACTTCGATGCTGTTATTTTCTAAAACTCTGTATTATGTTGGAACCCTAGTTTTACACACACTGATTGGGATCTACAGTTTTACACCGGTTCCGAATGATATTTTGGGAAGCTTTTCATGGCTAACTACTCGATAGTGTCGCCGTCACTAAGCGAGGTGACCGACGCCGAAAGAAATTTAAGGTGGTCAGAGCAGAGATCGAACCCAGAATATCGTATCCAAGAGGCGCTCACACTTACCATTGCGCCACTAAACCAAAATGATTAACATGTTATAATATATTTGATTGAGATTCAAATATAATTGTGTTTGTGATATAAATACAGCTGTGTTTGTTGCACTCTTTACTTCAAAAATGTATCTGTCGCTATGCTCTGTCGAGTTTGAGATACAAAAAAGAGTGACGAATAGAGATTATTCACTGTCTACGGTGTAAATGTGTAACTCCATTTTTGCATTATCCCAGTGCGCCATATGAATTCGTTTCGAATTCGAGACCGACTCGCTTCTTCGTACATTTTATCCGAAACGGAAATCAGTTACAGAAGCATGCCGAATCCATTTGCATAAGAAATGCCCCCTCTTTTTTTTTAGTTTTTCGGATCCGTCTCGAACCCCGTCTCTGTTGGGGTTTTTTCAATAACGTGGATTCGAGACTGATTCACTTTTATCAATTTTTGCGGGTTCGTTCTGAATTCGCTGTCGCAATTTCACTGATTCCCTTTTATATGATTTTACGGTCTCGTAACGGGTTCGAAAGGGATCCGCCAATCGGAATTTCTCTGATTGTCTACTACCAATGTGAGAAACTATTTGGAGTAAAGGAACTGAAAAAATCAACAACGCGAAGCACTTTGTCTGCCCGAGCCTTTAGCGAGAACATTTTAAGAAATTTAACAAAAGATCACACCAGTATTTAAACCGCGCTATACTAACACATCGTGATAATCACTGAACCTGCCGACAACAAAAATGTGAGAGACAGCAAAGAAAGGATAACCAAAGAGCAGCAAATTCCCACTTCATGCAAGAAAAAAATCAATGGTGGTAAATCTAAAATGGGCCGGTTTAATTATTTTTATTAATTGGTTATAATTTTAAATTTATATTGGCTAAGTTAATTTTAATAAATCATATATGTGACCCTGCTTAAGAAAAGCCACGTAATGTGTCAAATTTCATGAATTCCCTTTTTTGATTTTGTATATCAAAACCTTACATTTTCTTATGAAAACGCTCACAATTCTCAAAAACATCGGAAGGTAATGGAAAAATGCAATTATATAAAACAGTAAAGTATGAAAATGCAACACAGGGGAGGAACTTTAATTGCGTCTTATACAAGAATTTGTTTTGACAAACAAGCTGGGTTTTCCATGCAGGGTCATACATATAAATTGAAATCAAAAAAAAATTCGCTTCAAAATATTATTACGGTTGGGAGGAAACATGCCCAAGTTTCCACCCGAGTTGGAAACGAAATGCGGACACGTTTCCACATAAGTATACGAAGGCTTGAGGAAAACATACAATTGCTTCCACGAAAGTATATGGGTGTTTGAGATCAAACACGTATATGTTTGTAAGTAAACATGCTGATGTTTGTACTTAAATATATGAAATTTAGAGCGTATTCCAAATATATTCTTATACATGGTTCCCGCTGAATGTGTTTGGGAGAATATGTTATAGAGGCCGGTTTTTCAAGTGAGTATATAAGTAGCTGTCGCCGTCGGTGGTGCAATGGTAGTGTGCGCGCTCCTTGTACATGAAATCCTGGGTTCGATCCCTGCTCAGACCACATTAGAATTTCTTTCGGCGGCGGTTAAAAGCTAAAAGTTGAAAAAGCTTCTCAAAATACCGTTCGGAATCGGTGTAAAACTGTAGGTCCCAATCATGAGTGAAAACTGGAAAGCGCAAAGCTCAGTGATTGTGAGAAGCTCTCTCCTGCCCCTTCATGGGATGTAATGGGAAGCCATTTATTTATTTATTTTTATATAAGTAGCTAATAAATGAGCTTTATATTGAAGTAAAAATGGCTTGAATAAAATACAAATATTAAAATTATAAACGCTGGAAAATTTGTATTTTTTTAATCGTTTGGATGCAAACATAACGTGTTTGTAGCTTGCCGCAAATTTGGTATACTTGTGTCCAAACACATTGTGTTTACTTTTCAATATAATATGTTTGGCACACAATGCCTAATAGGTGATAATATATGTATTTGTGACCCAAATTTGGATTTTTTTGTTGAAAACTATTGAAACCACTGGTGTCTGTCACAATAAAGAAACAAAATGCAGCAGATCTTCAATTCAGGAAACAACCACGTACATGGTTCCTGCAATATGTTGCAGGTCCGTTATTTTTCGGCGTTTATGTAAAGAAATTATTTTCTGAAGCCATTTCATAAATTCGTAGGATTTTTATGAAAGATTTTCATAAAATTTACGAAACACTTCTATGGAAATAAAGAATTTGTAACGAAACATAGTTCATACAAATTAAGATAAAAAATGTTCCAGTGTGGCGTAAACTCGAAATTAAGACCCATTAAATGCAACAACATTCATTACTTTGTACATAAAATGTAGGTACTCGTTGCAGGGAACACCTCTCCACTTGAGTTCTATATTAAGAAATCACTGGTGGTACAATTGCTTACGTTGCAAGTAACCCGTACTCTTTTTTGATATTCATGACACAGATTTTGTGTCATGTGCCACAACAGATGGTGCGGATGCTGTTGGGGGACATGTGTTCCCAATATGTTGAAATTATAAAAGAAGATACTTATAAGGCTATATAAATAATACTTTGATGTTTAATAATAATTGGTAAAATTCAAATAATTTAAGCCAAAACTGCTTAAATATTTCATATGAATTGCAGTTAACACAAAAGTCCATGAATAGTTTAATTATTGTAAAATAAATATATTTTTTGAAACAAAAGATGAATTCAAATTTTATTTGAATTTCGTTACAAAAAAAAAAGACTAAACAAAGGAAAAGAATTTTAAAAAAGCTGTTGTTTTATTTCTTCAAAGGTATGTATTTACTACTAAAAACATGCCTCATTCATATATAAATACATAGTACACAAGGTTCTATTCATATAAAATTCAATTGTGCAGCAGTAGTTTTTGATTTGTTTAATTAAAATCCCATTCAAATCCATTGAAGTTCGATGCATCGCATATCAACGAACAAATAGTTGAACAAATCAAAGAAAATTTAAATGTTTGAGTAGATTCCGAGTACAAAAGTAACATGGAAATCAATTAAATAAATTCTTTATGTACAAAATGGTAGGTATCTATCATACCGCCAGGTTCATTTGTACCAGCAAATTCATATGTTTTTAGTTCCTTCATGCCGCTTCTAAGCACTTTTAACATTTAATAGCATTTTTATCTGAAATTTAAACTGATGAGGCGGGAGGGGGCTTTCGTTCTATGAAATACTTTAGAAACAAACTCAAAGCCCCATATAGACTGCAATACAAAGTGGTTCGTTTGTTTAACCTCAACCTCTTACTCTTGAATATGCTCTAGTTCTTGGGGAAAAGATTTAAACAAAATGTATGTTGGTATTTTTGTTTTTTTTAAGTTTTTTCCGAAGCTTTGAAAATAACAAATTATTAATATAAATTCCAAGTTATTTAGTTTTTACACTAATTGTTTCGAATACGATGAACTCATTAGGAAAGTGTTCGGGTTGTACGAACCACAACAGCTATGATTCTGTAGGATGTTCAGCCGTAGCTATCTAATTTGTGGGCGAATTGTTTTTCGAGGAGGGTCTCAAAAAATGGGCATTGGAGAGCTACTTCCAGGAACATGAGACTTTTTTTATACGAGGATACTTCTAGTCCCCTACCGGCCGTTGAAGTTTCGCTTCCTAAAATATTTTTGTGGTCAATATGTGCCTCAAACGACGTGTCATTATGAGCATTAATAGAAAAATATATTTTCAAAAAATAAATACATTGTTTTTGTCAAAATGCGCTAGAAATAGAAAATTCAAAGGCTGCACGTTGAAAAAAATAGACGTCAGTAACATATTCTCCCAAACACATTCTGCAGCAACCATGTATCGGGTTTTTCAATAAGAGTGCTACAAAAGTTTTATTAAATAGAACAAAATCGGGTCTTTATTCCTGTAAAAGTACGTTCGATGACATTATGTATGGTACTCGATTTCTTTCGCATGGCCACCACGGGCACGCTTGCAGAAGTCCAGACGCTGAACCCAATTTTCGACGGTTTTCAAGCATAAATCCATAGACTTGACGTAGCCCCAGAGGAAATAATCTAACGGCGTCAAATCGCAAGACCGAGGCGGCCAATCGAATGCGCCATTTCGTGAGATAACACGTTCACCAAACCTGGTTTCCAATAAATTGATTGTGGCATTCGCTGTGTGGCTTGTGGCGCCGTCCTGTTGGAACCACATGTCCTCCAAGTCCATATTATCCAATTGGGGCCAACAATATTCGGTTATCATTGAACGGTAGCGATTCACATTCACAGTAATGTGCCGGTCTTGATCATCACGGAAGAAGTACGGCCCAATGACGCCGCCGGCCCATAAACCGCACAATTTCGGGGTGCAATGATGACCCCTGGATTACGTGTGGATTGCTGTCTGACCATAAATTGGACGTAGCGCTCTTAAAGTTGAGGCCACTGACTCCAAATTTCGGTAGTAAATTTTAATAATTTCGACTCATTGTTGGATCTTATATCTTTCCATGATGAAATGGCAAACCTTACTGAAGAGAAATGTCAAAAGAGCGGGAAAAAATACGGCGTCGTTTGCTGTCCCTATCGATTTACTTTTGTAGCGTCTCTGTTGAAAAACCCGATATATGTTTGGAACACTCTCCAAACATTCAAATATGTATTTGCAAGTCCCAAACTCACTTGTATTTAAATGCAAACAGTAGCATGCGTACTTATACTTGCAAACATGTATGCTTTTACATGGAAAACATCCATATACTTACGTGGGCGTGTTTTCCACCCAAATCTCAATATACTTACGTAGAAGCATATGCATATTTCCTTCTAAACACGCGGAGTCTTACATGGAAGCATATATGTACTTTTGTCCTCACAAGGATATGAGAATCTGCTGTTTTTTGTTTCTTCTTTCTTTGTTGTCTCTCTCGTTTTCATTTTCAGAAGGTTTCAACGTCCGCAAACGCCACAACACTTTCCGACATAAATATCAGTATGCGTTAGTACACAAACAATATGTACAGGGTGTTTCAAAAGTGACCACCCTATTGGAAGATGCTCTTGTTTTTGCAAATGGCCGCCAATTTCAAATCTGTTTTGACATTTGTGGACTAGACAGATGTAGAATACAAGTAAACAAGCCATGGAGCGATACACTCCCCAAGAATGCGGAATAATCGTGTCTATTTTTTTTTTGAATAACAATTCGTCTGTATGGTTGGCGCAGCGCGAATTGTCCGATTTCACGTTCGTTCGACACCGACTGAGCAAACACTGAGCAGTTTGGCCACTAACCTTGAAGAGTATGGGACCACACGAGATGTTGCCAGGAGTGGCCGGCCCCGGAGCGCCCGTTGTGTCAAGAATATCGCCGCTGTTGCCGAGGATGTCGAGCTATCGCCGGAAACATCGACCAGACGCCGTGCCTCGCAATTAGCCATCAGCCGGTCGTTCCTTTGGCGAATTTTGGTCAAAGACCTGCGCATTTTCCCATACAAAGTCCATTCCGTGCATCAGCTGCTGCCTGTTGACCGCCAAACGCGTGTAACCTACGCCCAAGCCATCCTCAATATCGTGGACGAAATGGACGAATTTTCCACCAAAATCATAATGAGCGATGAGGCTCATTTCTACCTCAGCGGGTACGTGAACAAGCAAAACTATAGCTTCTGGGGCACCGAAAATCTATGATTGATGCACGAGGAGCCATTACACCCGCTGAAAGTGACTGCGTGGTGCGCTGTTCACGCTGGAGGAGTCGTCGGGCCATTTTTTTCGAGAACGCCGCTGGTCAAACGACAACAGTGGACGGTGCGCGCTATAGGGCCATGTTAACCGAGTTTTTTCTGCCGCAATTTGACGAATTAGGACTGGACGACATGTGGTTCCTACAGGACGGAGCAACGGCACACACTGCGCGAGCCACAGCCGATATTGTGAAGGCGGCGTTCCCGGGTCGCCTCATCTCTCGTTTTGGCGATTTGCACTTGCCCGCAAGATCGCCCGATTTAATCGTTCCAGACTTTTTTGTGGGTTTTTTTGAAGACCCGTGTTTACGTGAACAAGCCCGAGACCCTGGAAGCCCTCAAGGTCAACATTCGACACGAGTGCGAGAATCTGTCGCCCGAAGTTCTCGCCGAAGTGATGAAAAATGCCATAAAACGAGCCCGTATGGTAATCAATTGTGACGGCGCCCATTTAACCGATATCATCTTCTCAACTTAACCAATAAAATTCTCATGGTAGAAATAAACAATCAAAAAACAGAATCGAAGTTTTTCATTTAGAAAAAAATGAGAGCCAAACACCATCGGATAACTTCTTTTGAAACACCTTGTACTGTACAAACCTACTCGTTGAAAGCACTGTTTTCGTGAATTGAAGATCTGTTGCCTTTTTGGTCTGTTGTTGTGTGTCATGACTTCCTTTTCAACAGTTTTCAACAAACAACGCCACAATTGGGTTACAAAAACATATACAATAACCTATTTATTATTGTGTCTCCAACATGTAATATTTAATAGCTAACATAATGTGTTTGGACACAAGTATACTACAATCAACGAACACGTTATATTGGAATCCAAGCAACAAAAAATACCTATTTTTCAGCGTGTAGTTAATGCAAACCAAGCATGCTTAAAATTTCAACAAATGGTCCGAAACTCCGATTTTCTTAGTTTCTTCCGTTGTTGCTCTTTGGTAGCACACATATTTTTGTTGTTTGGTTGCAAATATAACGTGGTTGTAGCTTTTCGCAATTTAGTATACTTGTTTCCAAACACATTGTGTTTGGTATTCAATATTACATGTAGGAGACACAATGATTAATATCTTATAACATATATTTTTGCTATGACTTTGTTTGTTGAATACTGCTGTACACAAAATCGTGACACACAACAAAGAAACAAAAAAGCAACAGAACTTTCTTTCACGTCAGTTGTTAAAACCCCGATCATAGTGTAACTCCGACTGCAATTCAAATTCAAAAACAAAAAAAGGTGAGAAAAAAAACTCAAATTCATTATCTTTTCATAAGTTTTCCAAATGCTCTCTTAAATTATTATCTTTTAAATTTTGAAGAAATTTCATTTGAAATAAAATAAAATATGCTTGACCAGGATATCTGTCAAAATTTTTGGAACGAAGTTCCTTATCGGACGTTGCGTGATGGGGGTTAAATGAAAAAAATTAAACAACTTTTTTGTAACACTATTATGCTATCAACTATATTGGGTACTTTTGCTTTGGTTTGTGTCTAGACTAACATAGGTTGGGAAGTTTCTTGTTTAATAAGAAGTTTTCTAGGTGGAGCCTGTTACCAATATTTAGTATATATTCTAGTTTTGAACCCAATAACGAGTAAATCTAGAAAAGCCGAAGGGTAAAAAGTTTAAAAAGAGAGCATTTTCTTAAATAAGTGCGTTTTCTTAAAAGTATATTTTTCTCAAAAAAGTACCTATTCATATTCTTAAACAAAGTACATTTTCTTAAAAAAATACCTTACCCTAAATAAGCACCTTTGCTTTTTCTTAGAAAAATTACCTTTTCTTAAAAAAAAGTATTTTTTTTAAATAAGTACATATTCGTAAAAAAAATAGCTTTTTCTTAGAAAACTACTTTTTTTTAAAGAGTTTATTTTTTTTTGTGAAACAAAATAACTTTTCTTGAGATAATTACCTACTCTTTAAAATTTACCTATTCTTGAAAAAGGACCAATTCTAAAGAAAATCCCCTTTTCTTAAAACAAAAATTTTTCTTCAAAAAATACCTTCTCTTAAAAAATACATTTTCTTACAAAAATGCCCTTTCTTAAAAGTATATTTTCTTAAAAACAAAATAATACAATTTCTCTTCTCTTATTGAGACAAGTAGCCTTTCTGTAAAAAGTAAAATTTTCCTAAAAAGAGTACCTCCTCTTTAAAAAGTACCTGCTCTTAAAAAAAGTACCTCAATTTAAAAAAAATTATACTCTTCAGCTTTTTCTTACAAAAAGTACTTGTTCTTAAAAATAGTAAATTTTCTTAAATAAACATTAGCTTTTAATAAAAGAAGTACCTCTTTTTAAAAAGCACCTTTTCGGGAAAATATAATACATATTCTTACAAAAAGGACCTAAAATATACCTTTCTTTTAAAAAGAATACATTCTATAAAAAAAAAATTCTTAAAAAAAGTTTATCATTTTACAAAAATTATCTTTTTTTTCAACGGGCGCTTTAGACATGTTGGAACTACCTAGTACATAGTATATAGCGAAAGGAACTTCGTGTCAACCGGGTATCCCCTGACACCTAATGTAATTTTTTCTAATCTCGGTCTTTATTTGCTGCCCATTTGTTCGCGTAAACCGACGATATACCTCTCTCTATTTGTCGGTATATGACTTCTTCGCGGTTTCGTTGCGACTGACTGAAGCGTAGCCATACGTGCACCGTTCTAGGTGTTCAGTTACCATTCGACACCCTCCGTCGTATCACGGTTTGTCTTTAGACACTTTTTCATAACCATGCATGATGTTTGCAGCAATTTTTATCGAGTAGGATATGTGTTTCCACTGCGCTTCAACTCCTCGGGAGAGAGTGTGTTGTGTGTTTATAATCAATTGATTCAACTAGAGTAGGCTGTGGCTACCTCTAGTGATTGGTGCTTTCAGAAGTCAAGCTTTCTTTGTGTCTGGTTTCTTATGATTTTCGCTGAGCATAACCTCGTGCGAAACTTGCAATCATGCAATGATCCGAATCGATATGATATGCACATCCACTAGATAGGAAGAGTGCCTTCCATCTAATACCCAGTAATCAATCCGATTGTTTGTTTTTAGATTCGGAGATACCCAAGTAGCCATGTTAATATCAATATAGCTTCAAAACAATAACAGAGTTAAAGCCAAACATTGCATACCGCAAGTACTTTACTTGTCATAAACAACATAAATAAATAACATAAATGGTTTCCCATTACACCCCATGAAGAGATTGGGAGAGCTTCTCACAACGAGTCAGCTGTGCGCGTTCTGGTTTTACACTCACTAATTGGGACCTACAGTTTTACACCGGTTTCGAAAGGTATTTTTGAGAAGCCTTTTCATGGTTAAATACTCGATAGTGTCCCCGTCTCTAAGCGAGGTGACCGCCTTCGAAAGTAATTTAAGCTGGTCAGAGCAGGGATCGAACCCACGTTCTCACGTACAATAACCGCACACACTGCCATTGCACCACCGATGTCCACAACATAATCAACATATCAACTGAAATACAAATGTGCATTCTTGGATGCTGAAAAACGACACATAGCGCCACGATATTCTAATGGCCAGTTTTTAAGTCAGTGGACATCTTCATTTCTTAGTTAAATTGTTTGTTTTTTAGTCAATTGGTTGCATAGTGAATTATGTTTTTCAGTTAATGGTTAACAATGATATAACCACCCAATGTTGGCTTGTTAACCTGTAGTTAGAATCATATGATTTTTACAATTACATGACTGATTGTTAAAATGAGATATGTCAGATTGTATAAAACACATGTTGCTGGTTTGAGTATTTGAACACAAGCTGCAAAAATCAAAAACGTCGCCAGCAACATATTGCAGGTACCATGTACATGTTTGCAAGCATTGTTTTCATCAATTGAAGATCTACTGCTTTTTTGATTCTTTGTTGTCTGACACATTTTTGTTTTCAGCAATTTTCAACAAACAAAGCTGCATTTGGATCACAAACACATAAGTTATAACATATTATTCATTGTATTCCCAACATGTAATATTGAATAGCAAAACATAATGTGTTTGGACACAAGTATACTATATTTGCTTCGAGCTACAAACAGGTTACATTTACATCCAAACAGCGAAAAAAGACAGACTTTTCAGCGTGCACATACTTTGAGCCTAAATCGTAAAATTTCTGCGTCTACATAGTTTTTCATACAATTTTGATGAAATGTCTTTGATTTTATTCATTTATATCTTATTTTATATAATTCCATTGTGGTTGTTCTTCTTTTTTGCTTTGGTATTTAGAGATGTTTTATCCAAGAAGAATACAAGCGTTGCCATAATCGTTAGCAGGCTTGTATTAACTCGCCACTGAAAAACAAAATGCCAAGTTAACCTCTAATTAACCTTAAATTACGATTAAGTAATCCGATAGTTAACTACCCACTTAAAATGTGACCTTAAAATAACAAATTTCATTGTAATGATTTTCTTTTTGTTTATGCTTTGCCATGGTTTAAAACAATCTACTCTAAAATTTATTCCCCAAATTATAGTTTTGTGTCCATACGAAACTGTAACCTTTAGTACGAGTAGCAACTCAAATTGTCCCAGTCAACTAACACTATAGTTACTTAAATATGAACTTTAAATTGTTATTTTGTTAATAATTCATTTTCCACTCTAAATATTTCGTATTGTTTGGGGAATCCTTCACGTCCTATTGCATCATCATCATCACCATCATTATCCTTTTCCCCATTCACTATCAAGTTTAAAACAATTGTCTTAAGCTTTTGTGCCTCTCTCTCTCTTTCTCTCCGGACCACTGTTATAACAATTTTGCAAGTCTGAAGAGTTTTTTTGTGTGCGTTATCCTTGTCCTGTTTTGGTTGTTACTATTGTTGTTTTTCCGTTTGTTTCAATGTTGTCATTTTACCATTTGTCTTCGTCCTTTTTCCTTTTTTTTTGTTGCTGGTAAAACAATTTTCTTGTGCTCACATATGTATGCAAATCCTTTTCTACAAACATATGCGTATTTTTGGATTTTTTTCTCTCTCGCATTTCTTCCTTTAGAGACATCATATGTTTGTTTATTTGTTACATGGTGTAGTTATCTATTTAATGCGCCTCCCATACATGCTACTACAGTTCCTCTGTCCCTCAGTCGTTTCGTCCTTAGAAGACCATTTACATCTTGCCTTTGTAGTTTATCCTATGGTCTCAGGCTGTCAAAAAGTTTTCTGCTAAGTTTTGTTTAGCATCGTGCGATTTCGTGAATGGTATTTTATTGTAAACTTGGTACAAATATTATACAAAGTCATGTGTAGATGTATTAAGAATTTATGCCAAAAAAAAGCAGAAAAGAAAGAGGAGAATTGAGAAGACCAGAGGGAAGGACGTAGGAGTCCTTGGCACGTCTGTCTTCCGTAGTAAAAGGAGATAATATTATGTTTTAACTTTCTACAAATTGAAGAATATTTATATTTTTTGAATAACCAAAAAAAGGAAGGGAAATACTAACGAAAATCTCTGAAATCATTTGGAATATTCTAAACATTTGGTTTCCCTCAACTATGAAAACAGTTTTATTTAAATGTTTTGCTTTAATATACCAAACTATCAAACTTTAATATCATGTGTCACAAAAAATCAAAAGGAATAATAAATCAAGTTTAATACTTTTATAATTTCAATTGTAAATGCTTAAAGGATATTAAATCCTGTGTCCTAGTGGTACAAACTTTTCTGCTACACTAGCATTTTTCACAAAGCTGATAGTCTTTGATCTATTTTTTTTTCTTACTATGGAACTTCCTGAACTTTGATAGATTAAGGACACAATATTCAATAATATCCGGCATTCTTGTATCCTTTCGTAATATTATTTATTGCCTTAGAATATAATTTAAAAATTGTCTCAATAGCAATGCTGTCATTCACAGAAATGTTATTCGGTATTTGTATTAATAACCTTTGGGCTTGTTAATATTATTATGCTAAGGAACGTTCGATACTGTGCAAAGGACTATATGCTCTTAGGACATCCGGGGATGAGTTGAAAATGTTGAATACAATACTGTTAAACAAAGAATTAGTGAATTGAAGCATTGAAGAGAATACTATTAGGCAGCAATAGCAACCAATAGGATAGTGGGATTTAAGCTAAAAACTAAATTTTGAAGTCATGCCCGGTTCACTGAACATCAGTGTTACAATGCAAAGCATTCACGACGCTTTACTTTGAGAACTCGAGTCCTAGCCCTGCAACTACTGTTCTTTTTTTGGCCACCCTCCACGTAACGACTTTGTGCCCTCGTTTGTGTATTGATTTTACAATGACAACAAACACACAGGTTTCTCAAGGGTCTCCGTCTTTTAGAACCAAACAAGTTCACATTTCCGGGTGTGGACTTGTGCAGTAATAGAGTAGTAATTATCTCGGCTTAAGGTCATGTAAATAAAAGCAATTTCATCGTTTTACTGGATAATCAGTTATTCCAATATATTTCAACATCGCTAGATATTTTCAGGGATATGTTAGAAGTGTCACAATAAAAACTTCAAAATGTGCTGCCACACAACTCGTTCAGATAGTGCAACAACCACAATGTGTGTGAAGATAAATTAGATTTTAACTAGCATAGACACACACCAATTATGTCACCAGAGCTCTGTAATTGCATTAACAGAACTATGTAAGATAGCTAAATTTTGGAAAGTTTATAGAAATTACCGATTTCCTCGCGATCAGACAAATATGTACAACCAAAAGTTAAACATTTTATAGCAAGGACTTATTAAAGGATATATTGGGAGAAACAAAGTTATTCTTGCCTGGGGGAAAAATGTGAGGTTTTCTTACATAGAAAATCTTGGAAAAATTTTGGAGCCATTCCGCCTAATTGGGAAGAGTTTAGTGATTGGGACTAGTAGCAAATTAAAGCTACACGCTGAAAAATCTGCATTTTTATTTGTTTGGATGCAAATAGTATATCATGCTGGTCGCAAACATAATACACTTGTGCCCAAACGCATTGTGTTTCGTATTCAATATTACATGTTTGAGACACAATGATTAATATATTAAAACGTATGTGTTTGCGACCCAAATATTTCTTTGACTGTGATACAAATACGGCCGTGTTTGTTACACTGTTTGTGCGCTCTCCAGAGCAAGAGAATAAAAGAGGGGCAACGAGATAGTACCGTCGTCGGTACCGTCGGTGGTGAAATGGTCAGTGTGCGCGCCTATGATACATGAGATCTTGGGTTCGATCCCTGCTCTGACCACCTTAAATTTTCTTTCGGCGGCGGACACCTCGCATAGTGACGGCGACACTATCGAGTACTTAGCCGCGAAAAAGCTTCTCAAAATACCGTTCGGAATCGGTGTAAAACTGTAGGTCCCAATCAGTGAGTTTAAAAAACTGCAGATTGTAAACGAAGTCAGTGTTTCTTATTTTGATTGATGTATTGCGTTTTAATTTCATGTATTCAGTCGTCAATGGTTCATCGGACAGAGGATATCAAAAGCGCTTGATCAGTGAAAAAAGAATAAACGAAGGCTCGGACGGTTAAATGGTTTGTGATGTTGCATTGGATTTTGTGTATGTACTTCGCATATATTTATGTGTGCTACTAAAGTGAGAAACGATTTTGAGGAAAGAAACTGGAGACGGCAACAACGTGAATCCCTTTTTCTGCCCGAGCCTGTACTGAAAAAATCAGAACGGCGGCCCAATTGTAAAAGAAGTATAATTAAAAAAAAAACAAAAGGTATTAATCCACGTTTGGCTCCCATGAACTAGATTTGTATATAAGTATATTGTTTGTGTACCAACGCATAGTGATAACCAAGCCTTAGTCGAAACCTTCTGAAAAGAAAAACGTGAGAGACAACAAATAAAGAAGGAACAAAAGAGCGGCAGACTTTTATTTCATAAAAAAGTACTTCATTCAATGGAAGTCAATGGAAAATGTAAATATTTTAATTTTTTGTATTCCTTATTTATAAATGTTGACATATATTGATAAAATGAATTATAATAAATAAAGAAAGAAACAATAATTCGTTTCTAAATATTATTATGTTTTTTTTTTATTATGTATTTTCGAATATGTTTCCATGTAAGTATATGGAGGTTTGGGGGAAACACGCGAATGCTTCCTCGTAAGTATATGGATGTTGGAGGGTTTTTCGATAATGACGGTATTAAATACTGAGTATAGATGTCAATACCTTTATTTTGATACTAGACCCAATCATTTTTCCTGGTACCCACCATGGACGAATATTGTCTGTCCGAAACAACAATTTAGCATACTCTTCGTCGAATTTGATATTCTCGGGGGTTTTCGGGAATGAGGGTATCAGATAATGCAAATAGATGTCAATAGCTTTAATAGGATACTAGTCCCAATCACTAAACCTTTTCCGTCTGAAACACTAATTTCTAACACTAATTTCATAAATTCTTTGTCGATTTTGATATTCTGGAGGTCTTCTCGGGAATGAGGGTATTAAATAATGAAAATATATGCCAATAGCCTTAATTTTATTCTACTCCCAATCACCAAACTCTTCCCAGTTAAGCATAATAATAATCTTTCCAAGATTTTCTATGTAAGAAAACCTCACATTTTTCATCCTGACAAAGAATAACTTTGTTTGAAGTCGCAATATATCCTTTAATACATATTTGTCTAATCGCGAGAAAATCGGTAATTTCCTTTCCTTTCCAAAATTTAGCTATATATGTTAAATAGTTCTGTTAATTTAATTACAGAGCTTTGCTAACTTAATTGGCTTGTTTCTCTGCTAGTTAAATTCGAATTTATCTTCACACAAATACAAATATAACTGTATTTGTATCACAAACATAGCTATATTTGAATCACATACCACATGCGTGTATGATAACATTTTACTCATTTTACTTTTTAATCTCCATGTAACACTTACATTTTATACATTTTACATTTTAATCTCCATGTAATATTCAACTGCTAATACGATGTGTTTGGAGACAAGTATACTATATTTGTGACAAGCACCAATCATAGGTTATATTTGCATCCAAACAAAATCAAAACGAAAAAAAAAAATAAATTTTCAGCGCGCCAGTATGAAAAACTACTAATACAAACATTAAATAAATAAATAAATGGTTTCCCGTTACATCCCATGAAGGGATTAGGGAGAGCTGCTCATAACCCAGTGAGATGTGCGCTTTCTAGTTTTACAGTCACTGATTGGGACCTACAGCTTTAAACCGGTTCCGAACGGTATTTTGAGAAGCTTTTTCATGACTAAGTACTCGATAGTGTAGCTGTCACTAAGCGAGGTGACCGCCGTCGAAAGAAATTTAAGGTGGTCAGAGCAGGGATCGAACCCAAATTCTCATGCACAAGAGCCGCGAACACTACCATTGCACCACCGACGGCCACAAACTTTATTCTGAAAAAATATACAGAAAATACCCATTGATAATGTCTGGTGCAGTGCCAGAGCCCACAAAACTACTTGGTTTATACGGCGAAAACAAGATATACTAATATATACTAATGTGCAAATGGTTTAGAAATCTACATAGCAAAGACACAAACCACATTAGTCAGCTGACGACTGTTATCGACAGATAAGTTATTCAATACATCCACAAAAACTTTAGTATACAAGAAACAGTCGGTGGTGCAATGGGTAGTGTGCACGACTCTTTTACATGAAAACGTGGGTTCGATCCCTGCTCTGACCACCTTACTTAGTGATGGCCACACTGTTGTGTATTTAGGCATGAAATAGCTTCTCTAAATACCGATCGGAATCTGTGTAAAACTTTTGGTCGCAATCAGTGAATGTAAAACTAGAAAGCGCACAGCTCTCTAATTATGAGCAACTCTCCCTTGTCCCTTCATGCGATGTATTAATTCAATTCAATTTTTTTTTTTTTTTTTTATTCTTATGTATGTGTGTATGTGCAATAACAAGAGTTCATAGAGACATCAGTGTGAGACATAAAAAGGCAATATCTGCGGAAGTTTAATGACGGAGGTTATGTCTCGGCGGCAGACAATGATCAACGCACTTGAAGGTTTTAGTCCATTGTGATAATACGGTCTAACGAGATTAAGTTCTATCCCCTCCGTATAACCATTTAGTTTGCAGCACGAAGCTCAAAATCCTGTCACCGCTTAAATGGTACAATTCTCTGTAAAAACCAAAGGGTTTCTTATTAAAACTGAAGCTCCCAGCTGAATTCAGAAATGTTCTTCTCCTAAAAAATTTAGGAAAGTGGACTTGAGTCTTTCTTGTTAAGCATGTCAGATATATTGTCTCGGCTACACTCCATTTTTCAATGTGTTAACAGAATATTGAATTATTCTTCACTAATTATTCAAGCTTAAGGTCACTTCAGATTTCATAAAACTTTTTGCTTTTTTCGATATTTCGATTTCCTTTGGAAATCTTCTTCGATATAATTATAAATATAATTATAATTATAATTAATTGTATTGATGTTTGTCTGTTATAATTAATATAAAAACTTTCCTGAAGAAGAATTATATTTATAATTATATTAATAGAAGAATTATATTTATAATTATATTAATTGTAGAAGAATTATATTATATTAATATAGAAGAATTATATTTATAATTATATTAATTGTATTGATGTTTGTCTGTTATAATTAATATAAAAACTTTCCTGAAGAAGAAAGTTTTATGAAATCTGAAGTGACCGTAAGCTTATAATTAATATAAAAACTTTCCTTAGGAAGATTTCCAAAGGAAATCGAAATATCGAAAAAAAACAAAAGGTTTTATGAAATCTGAAGTGACCTTAAGCTTGAATAATTAGTCAAGAATAATTAAAAAAATAAAGGTCGAAAAATTAGAAAGAAATTATTAACAGAGTTCTGTTAAATTTTCGTAAGAAATTTTGTAATTTTTATCTAAAAGGAAATTTTTGTTACGGACAGTGACCACCTATCGTTAATTTACCTTCCAGTCCCAAAGAATTATCAAACAATTGTTTTCGTACGAAATAACTTTGGCGTAACAACCCTGGAATTAATTTTGTCTATGCATTTTTCGCAAGGAGCTGAGTACCAAGCAAATGAAAAGTGAGCGAGGTTTTCGGCTCATAAAATGTTCGTTATTTTGTAGACACGTACAATCCTCGATTGGTCACTGGACGCAAGGAAATGTATTTCAAAATTGATATTCTGAAAATGTTATTTTGATTGAAGGAGGAAATATATATGTTCGTTCGTTCGTAGACAAGTAATTCTTATGGCAACGGAAATTTCATAAAAACTGAATACCGGGCTTAACGGCGTATAACAGCTGCTTCAACTGTAGTGGTTTATGTCTTTGCTAGCCTAGGTATATTACAAATGAAGGCCCTGGTGGAAGAAGGTGTTAACTCACTTTTTTTTCAAAAACAATAATTTCCTTCCTTTAATGTTTCTACGGTATCTAATTTTCTTTTAGATAAGAAAAAATCAACATCTGATATTTAAATTATTAAAATTAAATTTGAATAGGGTTTGTGAAAAAAAGTGAGTTAACACCTTCTTCCACCAGGGGCTTCAAATGGTACATGCAGTCTTCAAATAAGATTTTTTTTATATCGGAAACCCCTCGCTTTGAAATAATCTTAGCATGGAATATATTTCAGGCCTAAATTGCTATCTAATGATAATAAATAGCACCTTTTTATCGAGATTTGATAAGCCCCCCCCAACAATTGTGTTATATACAGCTGTGGAAAACACCTTTCATTAAACCCCTGACACAACGAATAAAAATAATAAATATTCCATTGCCGATGACATTCTGACAAATGCCCAAATTTAGTCGTACAGCATTCTAAGTCATTCAAATTAAGGTAATTAATTATCTAAACGAGGGGTGTACACAGCATGATACGCATACGACGCCATCGCAATGCAAGGCATTTAATGTGTTACACAAGAAAGTCTGGAACGATAATTATTTGAACACAAATGCATTAAGGGGCCCCCTTTTAGATGGGATTAATGTCAAAACATAATTCATAAACTCAAAACACAAATAGATATTCAATAAATACTCGTACTTACTAACAGAATGTAAATAACAAACAGGCAAATACTCACAAGTAGACTCGAGACACTCGAATGCCGGCAGAGTGGCGATGTGCGACACACGACACCCGACACCCGCAAGTGTCAAATAGAATGTTAATTTACATTTTATTGGCCCTGGCGATGACTAACTAAAGATGATAGTATGTATTATGTAAATTATATTGTTTTCCTTGAAAGAAAGTTGCCTTTGATCGAGTACTTTTTGGGTGGTAAGAGGGAGAGAAAGGTGAATCTATTTCGGATATTTAATCATTTAAAGTGCTTTGTCCCCCAAAAGCATCAAGCCAGAGGGCCCAAAAACAAAAGAGCTACTAATTTTCAAATATTCAACTTGCAGTTGTTTGTATGTGAAAGTGCATTTAATGGCATTTAAAAGATTTCTTTCTAATGAATTTATTATGATTTCATCGTCTTGACTGCTGCCTTGCACCTTTTTCGACTTCCACCTCATTTCGAAAACAAGTGCGTCGTTCTCCACACTCGAAATACCAACAAAAACTGAGTCTGCTGGCATGTTGGTGGCGTCAAATATTTGTCTAGTTTGGTGTCTGCATTCACAAGATTCAAAACAAAAACCCTCTGAATTCCATTTAAAGTTTTCAAACAAAAACCAAAAAAAAAGTTGGTAAAACAATAGAAATGATTTGTCTCAAGGTACAATCGACCGACTGCCATTGATGATGATGTTACTCTGCTGCTCCAGCTGAAAATGATGTTCATGGTGATGCTGGTGGTGATGGTGGTGGTTTTGCTCATGATGACGACGACTACGGTTTAAAGGTGCTGGTGCTAATGGTGGCGTCAGAGATTTGTTTGCAATTATGTTAATGTTTGAATTCCAAATGAGGCTGAAACGAATATGTAATTCCACCCATGAAGAGGGGATCTCTCGCTCGCACCACTCATTCCAACTCCAAGCGAGACATTGAAAATAAATTCAAGTCAATTCGATTCAATTGTATTTTATTATATGAAAATGTATTATTGGATCGTGTTATTGCACAAGATGTAATAAATTTTAAATTAAATTGTTAGGGGAGCGTCAAGAGTACTGAGTTGTTTCTTTTGTTGCCTTTCAAACTTTTCGCATAATTTGCGGTAAAACTTAATTATTTTTCTTCGTTTTGCACAAAAAGGGAAGAATTTTTCCATTTCCTTGAAAATATCAGGGGAGTTTGAAAAAAAAAGTTCTTGGGGAACCGTTAAATTTGGTTTTGTGTTAAAAACATATTTATGTTCTGCTGTGTTTGTTTTTTTTTTGTTGTTCGTGCTAAACCAAAAAAGGCGATAAATTGCTTTCAATGGTGAAAGAAATCAAGTAGGTACATTAACCAAATACAAAACTTGAACAGTGGCATGAAAAGGTGAACATTTTCAAAAGTATTTGACCATCATTTTCCGCTGAGAATATTGTCTATTAATAAAACCAATTTACTGACGCAGGATGTAATTTGATATTTCCGCCCTGTCATGTGGAATGTTTTTTGAACAGCTAATTTTTCGATGCTCACCAAACTAAAGCGTTTAAAGACATAACATAATAAACGAATGAGGATAAATGAAAACAATTTGCCATCCACGCAGGATTGCCTACATTGGGCCTACTGTGTTTGTTGATGTTTGTATCAGTTCCTATTCACCTAAACAGAATGTCAAAGTCAAATATTGTTCTCAGCGTCGTCCTCAACTGCTGCCAAGAACTGTAATCGCTATGACAAATACGTATTTAATTTTTGATGTGATAAAATCTATATGCACGGGTAGGGCAATCTTTTAAAGTGAACACATGTAAACAACACACAGCGTTAGCAATAGTCTCTGCCTGAAAATAAGTATGATGGTATTGATGTAGCGGCAGCGAACAAGCAAGCAGGTCATCGTCGCCAAAGAGTATTGAATAGTATAGAGAACTCATAGAACAAAAAGCACTGGCGACATCTGGCGAATTTTTCAAAACGTTTTAATCTCTTTTTGTCATAACTTGGTCCATTCATAACTTTGATAGGAAACATTGATGCCTTTTGAAATATGTATGCCTTTTGTACTGTTTCCTGTAATAACATTGTCGGAATGGTTCATTTATATTGAAATATTCTATAAAGACAATAAGACTTGTTTATGCTCTTTTACTCAGACTTTCTACATGAGAGCGAAAAAAGAGTGAAATAAGTTATCTATACTATTCAATACTTTTTGCCGTCGCTCTGTTTATGACAAAACAAAATCAATTATTTCAGTGAGCTAAATATTGATTTATTTATTTTAACAATATTACATCTAATGTTAAAGCAGATGTAAGAAAAAAGAAAGTGCAATAGCAAAAGTGGCTTCAGCACAAAAACTATTCTTTGATTATTTTCCAATGTAACATTTACTAATGTGTTCATAGAAATCGAACATGTCGATTTTTTTTAACTTTATATTTGTAATCTAATAATGTTAAATTTTTAAGCGGGTAGTTAACTATCGGATTACTTAATCGTAACCGGAAGACAACTAGAAGTTCACTTTTCATTTTGCTTTCAAGTTGCAAGTTAATGTAAGCCATCATATTGTTAACGGTTTTTTTATTGGACAAAAATCCAATGTTTCTTTCTCATTGTTTTCTTATTGGACAAAACATCTGTTTTTGGGTAAAATACCAAAACAAGAAAGATGAACACCGAAAATGGGATTTTGTAAATTAAGAAATAAATGCATAAAATCAAAGTAATTTTTATCAAAAATGTGCCGCAACAATTTAAAGATCTAGGCTCAAAGTCTGTGTACAATTACTCAAATAAGAAACATGTATTTAATGCTATCTGACATTTCTCATTTTGACAGTCAGTAATGTGATTGTCAAACTCATATGGGTCTGACTACAAGTTAACCAACCAACAATGGGTAGTTAAATCATTGATAACCATTGCCCGTAAAACAAAATTCGATGTTAAACGTAGATCAACACTGACTAAGTAAATTAGGATTTAATCAAATTTGGGAACAAAAACACTGGCTACAATTTACGCATTTTTTTAATTTTTGTGGCCTGATAGGCCATGAAAAAATGATTTCCCGTTACATATCATGAAGGAATTAGGGAGAGCTTCTCACAACCACTGAGCTGTGCCCGTTCTAGTTTTACACTCACTTATTGGGACCTACAATTTTACACCGGTGCCGAACTGTAGCTTGAGAAGCTTTTTCATGGATAAGTACTCGATACTCGATAGTGTCGCCGTCATTAAGCGAGATGATCGCCTCGGTGACCAGACCAGGGACCGAACCCTCGTTCTCTTGCAAAAGAGCCGCGCACATTACCATTGCACCACCGACGGCCATAAAAAGCTGATAAAAAAAAAGAACGAACACAATTTTCTGCTTCGCCCAACTTCTTGAGATATGGGCCTTTAAAGCTTGAGTATATAATCGGTCATATCTCAGGTATTTGTGCTCCTATCTTGTTTCGGTGAACACCATTAGAAAGGTAATTACAAACTCTATTAATCCGTATACAAAGATACTTAGTAGGGACAAATAATTACTAAATTGAACATACCCATTAGAATAGTAAAATTGAACATACCCTTTTATTATCATATGGTTTTTGAAAGTTAGCGTTATTTAGTTACGGGAATTTGAAATTGTGTCAAATTTAACCATGGAGTGGTCAGATAAGCAAACCCGTATCGCAGTTATAGGGCTTTTTCAGTGTGGAAAGGGAAAAACGGTATTTTCAAAACGCTCCGCCCGCTCGGCAGTAGTCGCATGTTCGTCTACAGGTGCATACAATTGTTCGAGGAGACTGGAGATATAAAAGATGGCCCCCGTTCGGGACGCCCACGCACCGTTCGGACACAGTAAGTCAACAAAACCGTCAAAGCAAGAATTCAACGAAATGCTCACCGGAAACAAAAATGAAAAATAAATGAAAAATTTAACAAACAAAATGATAGGGTTTATGCACGATCATCTAAAGACAAATCTGAGCTCATCCCACGGGTCGAAAAGGGTCATCCTCCAGTTGCAGTCATGGTTTGGTGAGGCGTCTCTTATGATGGGGTAACTGACTTTGAACAAGGGGTCAAAACATCGGCCAAAGTTTACCAAGAAACCGTTTTGGAAGCAGTTGTGAAGCCGCTTAACAATTTCCTGATCCAAAACCAGCCGTGGACTTTCCAGCAAGATTCAGCACCAGCTCATAAGGCTAAAACGACACAAACCTGGCTTCGGAACCCTCTGGATTACAAATTGTGGACCGTTTTAGAGGACATGGCCTACCACAAAAGATACCCCAACATTGGTTCTCTTAAGACAGCTCTGGTTCGTGCTGGAGCCAATTTTCCAATGGATGAGGTGCATGCAGCTATTGACGATTGGCCAATGCGAATTATGACGTGAGTGAAAGGCAAGGGCTGACATTTTTAATGAAACTTAGCTTTTTGTATACAATACATATCAATAAATATATTTAAAAAAAATTTGGACTACAAATGTTCATTAGTTTTTGTTTTATAGCCCAAAATATAAGTAACAGAATTTATGTCCCAACTTAGAATTAATTTTAATTAACTCATCTGGGAAAAATTAAAAAGTTTACAGTTTTTAAACTCACTTTTTTGATAAAAATCAGTTTTTCTCAAAAAACAGCCCTAGTAAATAAAATACAACACTCCAAGTTATTTTTAAGTTATAATACTGTGCACTAGCCCTTCAAGGACAAGAGATATTTACGTTGAACAAAATTATTTAAAACACGCTTAAGTTTTGGATACGGTTATGTCACGCGTTTATACGTGCGTGTCAAACCAAAACGGCTTTAATTATCTTGTGTTAAAGCGTCGTATAAACGAGGTATATGTTGAGAAATAAAATCGTAAATTCGCGAAAAAATACCTTTTTTTCAAAAATTCGCCGAGTTGTCAAACTGCCCTCGTATAAAATTTGCTTTTTTAGAAATTTTAAAAGATATGGGGACAAACTAATCCAATGAAGTTCTTCGAAACTTCCTTACATATTAAACGTGTTTTGGTTACACCGGTTGCTTATAAGGGCAGATCAATCACTCCGTGACTCTTTTAATGAAACACATTTTTTTTTTTGCAAAAAAAAAACAAATTATTTTTCATTATAATCTCCTTTTAGCTCAATAGACTTAGTCCAACGTTTCTCTAAATTTTGTACCCCTTCCAGAAAATAGGATTTTTCGAGGTCCATAAAATAGACATTTGTTTGATCAATAATTTCATTGTTGGAGCTAAATCTCTTTCCACCGAGACATTTCTTTAGGTTTGGAAATAGGAAATAGTCACTGCGGGCTAAATCCGGAGAATATTGTGGATGAGGTACCAATTCGTAGCCCAATTCATGGAATTCTGACATTGAGACTACACACGTGTGCACCCGTACGTTTATGGTCAATTCAGAGCAAACGCGGCACCCATCTTGCAGATAGCTTTCTTAAACCCAACTGATCATTTAAAATCGAAACCACACTACCATATGAAATGTCTATGGCATCAACAATCGCACGCACTTTTACTCTTCGATCGGCCAACACCATATTGTGGATTTTTTCGACATTTTCGGGTGTATTGACCTCAATTGGCCGTCCAGGACGTTCAGCGTCATTTGGACTTGTGCGATCACAACGAAAGTCAGTAAACCACATTTTTACCATTGAAATCGATGGTGCAGAGTCCCCATAGTAATTATCAAGCTTTTCCTTGGTTTGACTGACGGTTTTTTTCGCAGTAAATATTGTTTAATGAGCACTCGAAATTCACTTATTTCCATTTTTAAAAAAATGCACGAGGCTGTATGTTTTGAACAGCTGTTAAACGCAAAGTAAATGATGCAACTTGCTCAAAATTTGACAGTAGTCTATTAACAGGTGGTACTTGATGGGAGCAGTGTTGTATTTCATATAAATACGAGGGAAGTTGGAAAAGTCAAGGACTTATTGATCCGCCCTCTATTGAACGTGATTTGGTTACATCAATATAATCGCTTGGTTTGTATGAATCACTTAGCGGAAACGTAACGAAGACTTAGCGACACTAATCATTTTAGCTAAACTTATAATTTGTTTTAGACCATATTCAACCCTTTTCCATATTTTTGAGAAATATTACTTATCGCTTATTATCCGTAACTAAATCACGACAATTATGAAAAACATTCATAGTGGAAGCGGAAGAAAGCTGGGAAAAGTGAAGTTAACTATTTGTGTGTAAATCTTAGTTTCAAACTCACCGAGGACTAAGTTAGGTGAACTCGCAAAAAAGTTGGCTACTCGACTACTAGGTCGATTATTTTTGCGACCGTGTCAGATTTACCGAGTTAAGCGAACTCGCTTACTAAGTTGTAAATCGCTTTAGTCGCTAAGAAAGTTCGAGAACAAAATCTATAAAGTGAGTCATGGCTGACCACAACGAGATGAAAATATCAAAACGTAAGAAGAAACCTGATGACGTTTGCAGCGAAGAGCTAAATGCCAAGGCTAGTGAATATAAGAAGACCATTCTGTATCTACAGAACGAAATCGCTATATCACATTTCGCCGAAATGTTCCATTTGAGGTAAGAAAACGTGCTCAAGATAAATGCATATGACGACAACGACCATGCCGAGGCCGTTGACGATGAGTCACGAACACCAAATGTTGGAGCAATTTGGGGCGAGTGGTTGAGTGCCATGAAGAAGAAGCCCGTAGAAGAGGGAATATCTCAATGTGGGAAACCCGGAACCAGCGCTGACAACAAAGCCGTGAGCAACAACAACAACAACAACAGCAACAAAACCAACAACAACAATGTATTAAAAGCGAAGGCTAGTCCATCCATTATAAAATTATTTAATTCAAGTGGATCATAAAGTTTTTGAAATATCTCAACTGGTTTGCGTTTTATTTAAAAAAGAGTTGTCAAGTCCTTATTGGAAAACCCTATATATGTATGTAGGTTTGGGGAAAACACGCGAATGGTTCCACGTAAGTATATGGATGTGTGGGATGAAGCACGCATATGTTTCCACGCAAAAGTATACATGTTTGCCAGTAAACGTGATACTATTCACATTTAAATACACCTGTGTTTGGGACTTGCAAACATATAAATATTTGAAATGTGTTCCAAACATATACATGGTTCCTGCAGAATATGATTGGGAGAATATGTTACGGTGGCCATTTTTTTCAGCGTGTAAAAACTTGAAAGCGCTCATCTCACTGATGGGGAGAAATTCTCCCCTATTCCTTCATGGGATGTAATATGAAATATTATTGATTTATTTTTTAATACACTTCAGTTCTTTATTATTTTTTTGCATTCAATCTTAAAGTGCACTCCGATGTCGTTTTGTACCACTGTGCCACATTGCCTTTCTTTCGGTCATGTCGATTACACGCTCTTGTGGTATGTCAAAATGTTTCCTAAAGCACGCGAAATTATGTTAATGATGCCCTTTTCATGAGTTCTTTCCAACAATACCCAGTGCGACGAGTCTTGAGAATGTCGACTGTTGCACTAAAATTAAACCGAAAAAGTCTTCCTCTTAAAGCGGGAATGCCACAAAAACCAATCAAACTTTGGCCTGTTGAAGGCAATACATGCTACATACTACATTGGGTTACTGGTGGTATCTTTCCATTTAAGTTGGCCCGATTCGAAATATTTTCGATCTGGTAATTTGGTGCGTGTGTCCATCACAACATTACGTTGCAGTTCAGTGCGTTTGCGTTTATCTGCACCACGCACTGACATGCAACACAACTCGGGGTATAGAATGTGGCATCAAGAACGTGCAACACATAAATTAGTACACAATCAATTAGTGCATTTCAATAGCAACAACATCGACAACTGCAATGAGAAAAACAAAATCCAAAAGAGAATCAGCAACATTAAGAGCCATCACTTAGAACCTGCGAAACAAAATTAAGTGTTGGCATCTCTGCTGGGCCTGCACATCAACATCCTTCTCCTTAGGCTGACGCTCATCATTGATGAGTTGTTATTTTCCAATTGAGGGTCGTCGCCGGGCATCAGTTCTCCCTCCCGGGCTGGTGGCTTCCCGTATCGGCATAACCAGTCTCAACGGATGCCATGTAAAATTTTTGTACATAAATTCACATTGAAGAGCAACCATTTCCATGCAATCTCAAACTGAATGGATTCCTGTGTGCGAGTGAGTATGTGCGTCGACATACCCATTTCCATTACCATTACCATTTGCTGTAGTTGGGTGCTTTGTGCGTTTGGCACAATTGAAATAATTTCCAATGTGATTTTCATAGCGACTCGGTCGCCCCCAGACGACCAACCCACCAAGTGGTGCTTGTGTGAGCTGAGAACTTTATAAATTCCAAATTAAATGGATTTTAAAACCACAGAATGAACTGAAATCTCTTAATTTATGGTTTAAAGTTATGGCAGTTTATGGGTAGATCGTCGGTGTGTTTGTTGAAAGGTTATCAATAGGAATTGATGATGGTCTATAGTAGATGGTTTCTGTCCTGCTAGAGCTGAAACTATTCCGAGCCTTGGATGGTTTAGAAGGAGTAGTTTATGTGAACATGTCGATTGTTCAAGGACAATGGGATGTGTTTGAGAATCTATGAAATTTGTCTATTAAACAACAACCTATTTGTCAGTAATATAAAGAACGATTTGTAATAGGATTACAAAATATATGTTCAGGGAAACTCGGACAAAAATAAACACATCTACGTAATTTTGGTGTCCATGATCCAAACGAGCTCTCTTCAATATCTTAATAGAGATAATACTAAAAAGCTTGCAGAATATGCTGACAGAACAGGGATGACAAGAAAACTGGAGTGATCAGTTCCAACAAAATCAGAAAAGCAATATTTTTGCAGACAATTGGAACTTTGACTTTTAATTTATTTTCCCAAAACATCCCTTGGGGTAGTACTGGGCATTTTAACTCAATCACACGCTGAAAAATAACGGTCCCACCAACATATTTCATAAATTGATAATCTCCTGCCTTTTGTTTCTTTGTTGTCCGTCACGATTATGTTTTCAGCAAAATATTTTTCCATCCAAACAACAAAACAATACAGATATTTCAGCGTATAGGGATTTCTTTAAACCAATTTAAAACAACCATTGTTTTCATGGATTGCAGATCTGTTACTTAGTTGCCTGTCACGATTTTGTTTTCAGCAGTTTTCAACAAACAAATACACATTTGGGCAACAAAAACATATATTATAATCTATTAATCATTGTGTCTCAAATATGTAATATTGAATAGCAAATACAATATGTTTAGCTACAAGTATACTATATTTGCGAAAAGCTCCAAACACGGTATATTTGCATTTAAACAACAAAACAATACAGATATTTCACCGTGTAGAGATTTCTTTAAACCAATTTAAAACAAAAGTAAACAGTAATAAAATTAAAAAGGGACATATTAAATATACACGCTGAAAAAAACGGTTGCAGCAAAATATTGAAGGAAGCATGTATATGTTTGCAAACAATTTTTTAATGAATTGAAGGTCTTCCACCTTTTTTGTTGTTTGGTTGTCCCGTCTTTATTTTCAGCAGTTTTCAACAAACAAAACCATATTTGAATCACAAAAACATGTGTAACTTATTAACCATTTTGACTCCAACATGTGATATTGAATGGCAAACACAATGTGTTTGGACACAAATATATTTTATTTACGTCAAGCTTCAAACACGTTATATTTGCATCCAAACAACAAAACAATACAGATTTCCAAAGGAATATAGATATTTCTTTAAACCAATTTAAAACAAAAGTTATGCCACAGTAAATAAAATTCAAAAGGGATATCCTAATTATTCAGGCTGAAAAAACGGTCCCAGCAACATACTGCAGGAACCACGTGTATGTTTGCAGCGATTATTTTCATGAATTGAAGATCTGCTGCGTTTTGTTTCTTGTTGTCTGTCACGATTTTGTTTTTAGCAGTTTTCAACAAACAAAGCCACATTTGGGCCACAAAAACACATATTATAACCTATTAAACATTGTGCCTCAAACATGTAATATTGAATAGCAAACGCAATATGTTTGGACACGAGTATACTATATTTGCGACAAGCTGCATCCAATATTTACATCCAACCAACAAAAAAAGACGTCGCTTTCAGTGTGTACTTTTACACGAACTTCTATCTTTAAGATACCGTCTTAATATGCCTTAAACGATGTTCATCAGTGAATTTCTTTAAAATGGTTAGAGATAAATAGTTATCACTTTAACTATTCAACTCTAACTCTGTACAATTTTCAAAAGATCGCGACTCGTGTGACGCATATACTCATTGGAACATTAATCGATGTCCTAACTATTGCTATCGACAAGATTCCATTGTTCTGGTCTTATTAAAATTGTGCCTCACCGTAGTAAAGGGTGTCGCAGTAAGAATGCACTTTTTGACTTTAAAACAAACACACGTATTTTTTCGGATATTTATGATTTTTTATTGGATTGTAAAGAAGACATGTTCCGATTAAGTATGGACTAAAATATTCGTCATGTGGCCCCACGGCTCTGATGACAGTCCATTACTCTCTTCAGGAAATTTTCATGAATTTGATCTCGGATTTGAACTCAGGAAGTGTTTATGGTTTATTCGCATAAACCCTAGATCTCACAAAACCCCAAAGAAAGAAATCGCACGGCGTTATATCGCACGAACTTGGTGGCCAGTTGTCATCAAAATTTCTTGAGATAATTTGTTCTGGAATCGTTGCTTCAATAAATCAATTGTTTCATGCGCGGTGTGGTAGGTTGCTGAAACCACACGTTTTGCAGAAACCACATATGTGTCGTCCAGATCCATTCCGCCTAGTTGAGGCCAGAAGAACTCCATTATCCTGTTGCTGTAGCGAATGCCGTTCACAGTTACTGCAATTTCGGCCTCATCTTCAAAAAAGTAAGGCCCAATCACGCCGCCTCATCAAAATCCGCACATTTGTTTCTCCTGGATTGCATGAGAATTTTCTGAGCCCCGAATTGTACAATTTTGTGTATTCACGAAGCCATTCGCCAGATCGAAATGCATTTCATCGGAGAAGATGATGTTTCTTTAAAAAATTGGAATTGACTTCACTTTGCTCAATTACCCATTGAACGAATTGCCGGCGCTTTCCGTGATCTGCTGGGTCGAGCTCCTGAGTAAGCTGAATTTTGTACGCATGAAGGTGGAGGTCTTTTGGCAAAATTCGTTGCTTAGTGCTTCGTGAAATTTGAAGTTGTTGAGAACGTTGTCGAATTGATGTTTTCGTAATTTCGGCGACATTCTCGTTTACATCAGCAATGTTTTCAAGAGACCGACCGGTACGTTGATGCACACGCGTCTTACTGTCCATAACCGACCCAGCTTTTTCAAATTTGTTGACCACTCTCCGAATGGTTGACACATTAGGTGCACTTTCGCGTCTAAAAATTCTTCGAAGCTTGCGAGGGGTCTTTCTCTCTAATTTTTAATAATCGGGATAAACATATCTGACAGCTGCCAAATTTCAGAGTTGCCACTTGCACAAAAAATTTATATGAGGTGTCAAGGGACACCCGGTTGGAACGAAGTGCCTTTCGCTATATAAAGGGTTTTTCAACAGAGACGCTACAAAAGTAAATCGATAGGGACAGCAAACGACGCCATATTTTTTCCAGTTCTTTCGACATTTCCCTTCAGTAAGGTTTGCCCTTTCATCATGGAAAGATATACGAGCCAACAACGAGTCGAAATTATTAAAATTTACTACCGAAATTTGGAGTTAGTGGCCTCAACTTTAAAGAAAAAATTTCTGAATTCTGAAATTCATTTCTGGCTGAATGGCTTCGTCAATAAGCATCATTGCATCCCGAAAAATTTACGTTTTTGTGCGGTTTATGGGCCGAAGGCGTCATTGGGCCGTACTTCTTCCGTGATGATCAAGACCGGCACATTACTGTGAATGCGAATCGCTACCGTTCAATGATAACCGAATATTTTTGGCCCCAATTGGATAATATGGACTTGGAGGACATGTGGTTCCAACAGGACGGAGCCACAGGCCACACAGCGAATGCCACAATCAATTTATTGGAAACCAAGTCTGGTGAACGTGTTATCTCACGAAATGGTCTAGTCGATTGGCCGCCTCGGTCGTGCGATTTGACGCCGTTAGATTATTTCCTGTGGGGCTACGTCAATGGCTATGGTCTATGCCAACAAGCCAGCGACGATTGATGAACTTCGTACGAATATCGAACGTGAAATTGCAGCAATATCCGCCGATTTATGCTTGAAAACCGTCGAAAATTGGGTTCAGCGTCTGGACTTCTGCAAGCGTGCCCGTGGTGGCCATGCAAAAGAAATCGAGTTCCATGCATAATGGCATCGAACGTACTTTCACAGGAATAAAGAATTTCATTGGTATCTAAAACCGGTTTTGTTTTATTTAAAAAAACTTTTGTAGCGCTCCTATTGAAAACCCCGATATTATGTACTAGTTAGTTCCAAAACGCCTAAGGCGCCCGTTGAATAATACAATAATTTAAATGGATCTTTAAGAAAATATACTTTTTGTAAAACGATAAACTTTTTTAAGAAATTGTTTTTTTATAGAATGTATTTTTTAAGTATATTTTTAAATTCTTTTTGTAAGAATGTGTATTATATTTTCCGGAAAGGTAATTTTTTAAAGGGAGTTGTTTCTTTTAGTAAACGCTAATGTTTTTTTAAGAAAAGGTACTATTTTTAAGAAGAAGTACTTTCTGTAAGAACAACCCATAAGAGTATGCATTTTTTTTACAAAGAAGTACTTTTTTTAAGAACATGTACTTGTTACAGAATTTGTACTCTTATTTGGAAACGGTTATTTTTTTTAAGAAAATGTACTTATTTTCAGAAAGGCTACTTATGTCAGGAAAGGAAAGAAAATGTATTATTTTATTTTTAAGAAATGGTACTTTTTAGAAAAGGGTGTTTTGTAAGAAAAGGTATTTTTTTTTTAAAAAAAAGTTTTTTTTTAAGAAATGGGAAATTTTTTCAATTGGTCCTTTTTCAAGAAAAGTTTTTTGCTTCACAGAAAAGGTACTCTTTAAAGAAACTTAGTTTTTTAAGACAAGGCAATTTGTTGTAAGAAAATGTACTTTTTTAAGAAAAGGTAGTTATTTTAAAAAATACTTTTTTAAGAAAAGGTACTTTTTGGAAGAACATTTACTTTTGATGTGTTAACATCTATAGGCGCGGGTAGGTACTTAACTCACAAAGTGAATACATCCAAATACAGTTTGTCCGACTGCGATCAGAGTTTGTTTCGTATGAAATTTTCTGTGCATTTCGGGTAGGTCTCAGAATCAGCCAACATCTATTTTGTATACCCCTAAGTGATAAGGGTGACCCATCCCTATATAGAACACAGATTTATCCAACAGCGAAACACAGATTGTCAGACTGCGAAAAAAAAACACACACTGATGTAGCGGCGGCGAATAGTTGGCTTGTATGGGTACGGAGAACTCTCAGAGCAAAGAGAATAATGACGTGGTTATACGTACTATATAAAATTGAGATAGCAAGAGAGCAACGAAAATTGCGTGAACTTGTGCAGCGTATGTACGAGCATAACAATGTGCATGAGTCTGTTGCTTTGCATTCTCTTTGTTTTTTGTGGGAATAAAACAAAAAGTGTTAAGAAAGAAAATATTGACACATGTGCTTGCACTGGTCGTTAAATAATTTTAAGTATTAATATTATTTAAATTTAACGTCATCATATGATTGAATGCGGTTTATTTTTATTTTCCAATGTAACATTTACTAATGTGTTCATAGAAATCGAACAGGTACCGTGTAACAAAATGCTGTTAACACATCGCCCGTGAGTTCGAACTGTCATTTGATTTTTCTTTAAGAAGGGGTACTTCTTTCAGATGGGGTAAGAAAATGTTATTTTTTAAACTTATTCACTTTGGCTGTTCCAAATTTACATTTTCTTGGGTTCAAAACTACATTATATACTAAATATTGGTTACAGGCTCCACCTAAAAAACTTCCATTAAACAAGACTTTTCCCAACATATGTTAGTCTAGACACAAACCAAAGCAAAAGTAAACAATATAGTTGATAACACTGGGTTGTAGCATAATAGTGTTTAAACCAAAATTGCTTAATTTTATTTCATTTAGCCCCCATTCCACAACGTGCGATAAGGAACTTCGTTCCAAAAAAATGCTGTCCCATAACATGCCATGAAGGGATAGACGTGAGCTTCTCACAATCAGTGAGATGTGCCCTTTCTAGTTTTACACTCACTGGTTGGGACCTACAGTTTCACATCAGTTCCGAACGGTATTTTGAGAAGCTTTTTCATGGCTAAGTACTCTATAGTGTCGCCATCACAAAGCGATGGGACCGCCGTCGAAAGAAATGTAAGGTGGTCTGACCAGGGATCGAAACTACGTTCCCATGTACAAGATCCGCGCACACTAACCATTGAACCACCGACGGTGGCACAACAGAAAAATTAAATTGACCGCTTGTGGTTTTGCCAGTGTTGTACTAATTTTGGATGTTTTTGAAATACCTGAACCTTCAAAATTGGGTCAGTCGGACAAATCGTGACAGTCGTTGAAAACAGCCTACATTTTAAACCGATTAGAGACAATTACATCGTCGGCGGCGGGAACTTTAAAGCAATTTTGGTGGCTGCGACACGTCGGAAAATATTCGATCGGCATCCGTCTCAAAAACGATGTATATGTAGACAGTCAATATTTCTCTTCACTCGAATGCCAACAAACAAAACGAGTGAAACCCTAGCCATTCTCTGCTCTCCCTCTCTTACCCTCTTCATTGAATATTTCAATACACGATCAGCTTTTTGATAGTGTTATTCTATATATCTATACAAATTCCAACCATGTTCAAGTAAAATTACATAAACTATGCAAAAAGTATGAATATGACGCGAGGGAGAAATGTGTTTGAGTGAATTGTTCCCAATTTTTGTTTCTCTTTTACGAGGGTTGCCCAATTGCGTGCATCTTCTGGTCGTCTAATACTTGATCGTCTTCGTCCGTCTCCAAGACGATTTAGAATTAGACGACCAGAAGTTGTGCGCAACTTGGCAACCCTGGTAAAAAAGAACCAAAAAGTGCTAGGAGTTCACTCAAACGCATTTCTCTCTCGCGTGCATAGTTTATGTAATTTTTTGCATAGTTTATGTAATTTTACTTCAACATGGTTGGAATTTGTATAGTTGTATACAATAACACTATCAAAAGGCTGCTCGTGTTTTGAAATATTCAATGAAGAGAGTAAGAGAGAGAGTAGAGAAGTACTAGGGTTTCACTCGTTTTTTTTGTTGGCATTTGAGTGAAGAGAAATTTTGACTGTCTACTTGTACATCGTTTTTGTCCGTCAATCAAACAGTTGATTTTTTGTGTAGGTTTTTTTTATTATGATTGCATTTTTTGGTAACTAGCAGAGTTGCATCAAATTGTACCTTAGTTTAAAAGTTTAAAATTAAACTTAAATATTTGATTAAAATTGTATGAGTCATCCACCCGAGTAACGTGGTCTAACGGAGTTAACTTTCGACGCGGAGTTAACCTTTGAAATCTTGGTCGATGTAAATGCCATATAAGACTCTAACTTTGTTTAAATTTCCCAAACGCCTAAGTGTTAAATTAAACTTCAAAACCACGACTCTTAACTACAACTCTTACACTGATTGGAACATTTATCAACGTACCCAATAAGATTGCGTTAATAGTCTGTTCTTTACAAATTTAAGATTCCTATTGGTAAAATAGGAAGTATGCGCGACTGTTGTACTTGAATTTGGATTTCATTTGGAGCTAAAGTAAAGCTGAAACGAAGAACATGGAGGAGAAAAACGTTCTGTTCTACTGACATTCAGGCGTCTATTCTGATTCGACTGCTCCCTTTTTGAGAACAAACATCAAATATTAGAGTACGATATGTTATGGTAGTCTTCAAAATCACAATGAATTAAAGGGCTCCAACCCATTTGAGCGCTGCTATTTTCCGTACATTGTTTCGTACATTGTCTGACGACTTGTGTAATTGAACTGTCATTCCCGCCAATTGTCAAATGCTAACGAACTTTTTAACATGATACTTATGACGATATGTTTATCACCTCCTAAACACCTTGTGAATCATAATGATGAATCTACATTTTGTAACCGACTTCTGGAAACTTTTCGCACTACGTGTCGTATATCAACTGGGACTCTCTGTTTGCAAGCAATAGCTTGGGTTGGCAAGGTAGGCAGGCAACAATGACAAGATGCATATCTTGATTCGTGTACTAAGTAGTCAACATCACGTTGTATCAGTTTAAAGTGATCTCTATATCAGTTCTTTCATTACACATGCAAATCATGTAAATGTTCTGTATATTTTAATAGGTGTATCGCTCATACTAAATAGTATCGTAGTACCCAGTCCCTGCCCTGTGATACCTTCAAATGTGCCGACCCGGACGACCGCAGTTTGGGAATTTTCACAACGCGCAGCAATTGCGGCCATTGTTTTCCTGAATTCGTTTTGCGTAACAAATTGAACTGGAATTTTGCCGGTTCTCTGACGTCCATTATTTGATTCGAAATCAGACAAAATTTTCGTTGTCGCCTTTGCCGTTGGTTGCTGGAGGTTGGTTGGCTGGCAAGTCGGTGATGTTCTTGGTGGTTGTGATAATTCAAATTCATGAATTCTGTAGCAAAACATCAACGTCAAGTACTTCACGATACCAACCAACCAGATAACAATGAATGCCACAAAATAATTGCGTAAAATTACTATGCTAAATGTGTTTAATAGCAGAGACGTGTATGCGACTCCGGTCGACTCTTTGTCTTACGAGTCAATCCATTTCATTGCCTTTGGGTTTCGAGTATGTAGTGTAGAGTGGAGTAGAGAGTGATTTTTCGGCTTCGGTTCAATGTGATAAACTGAGAAAGGTAAAAAAAGCAAATAAAATGTATTATTTTACAGGCATTCAAATGTTTTAACAGAACGACTGTGTGATTGTCCGTCCGGACATTTGTGTGCCAGCCGAGAATGTAAGTGGATTTGTATCTGTTGCTTTGACGAATGTGACAGAATTGTGACGCCATCCCGTCAGTCACTCATACTGCGGCATTTGACGAATTCATTCATTTCGCATCGAGTATTTGCACTGCACACACTCGCGCACTCGCATTAGCTGTGAGCAAGAGCGGCCGCTTATTTTGTTATTTGCATGCGAAATCCCAACAAAATGTTAATTTGTTAAAAAGAGTTTTCTGTCTCGTTTTCCATTTTTCGCCTGAAGTGTTTGAAATGTAATTAGTTGTTACATAAATATGTTTACTTCGTCTATCTGTCTGACTGTCTCACCGACGTTGCATGAACGTTTAACACAGCGTCTGTGAAGAAGCTTGTGAAAATGTATTACTCTGCTGCTAATGAAGGTGAAAATTGCGTCGTGAAACAGATACAGATAATGAAAAGTTTGCTAAATGCTAATTGTGTTGTTGTAGGAAAACGAACTTGATCTATTGCCAAAGTTTGGGAGGAAGTGAATGAAACTACCAAGTATTTTTCGTATTTCTCCTTAGGGAATAATTTCCCATATTGAAGTTATTTAGAATACAGAACCATTTTCTTTGAATTAAATCTCACCTCAAGATATTTAAAAGTAGGGGAAAAACGTCGCAATTTGAAAAACTCACCAGCAGAAACACTTACGAATACATCGAACCTTGTTCCCTATTATATTTCATTCCTTTTTCTGGTTTTACTGCTAGGTTAGGTTAGATTATAGTCACTCTCTGTGAATGATTCATATATACTTTTTAGTCCATTGGGAATCCATGGGTTAAGCAGGTAAAGCGCTATCCCTACCAGAGATTTAGTTTATCTTCGTCATCAGACACTGTAAAAGAGTCCTCATTTATGTCATTGCTGGCAGCATTGTGCACGGCCATAAGCTTAGTCAGATCGGTGTAGAACCTGAACGGCGTCGAACACTCTCCCTATTTTATTAACTTCTTCGTCATGTAGATATTTCCATCCTGAGACATCTTCCTAAGTCGTTATAGAATCCACAGCCTCATGTTCCTGAACCCGTTTCCACGAATCTGCACTCCCATATTGTGGTGCTGCCTCGATCGCGGTTGTCAAAGAATCAAGAGCTCCGTATTCCTGGTACAGTTTGTAAATCTTTACGGTTATCTCTCCACATCCAAATTAGATCACAAAGCCAAATATATATAAAAGAGGATATGACTCGTAGTTCAACATAAGCATCGCATGTCTACAATACCTGTCCTCTCTTCCAAACGACCAATTTTTGGAACGAAGTTCCTTATCTCACGTTCCGGGATAAAGGGTCAATGAACAAAAAATTAAACAACTTTTTTTAATACTATTATGCTACAACCCAGTATTATCAACTATATAGGGTACTTTTGCTTTGGTTGGAGTCTAGACTAACAGATGTTGGCAAATTTCTTGTTTAATGGGAAGTTTTCTAGGTGGAGCCTGTAACCAATAGATATTTAGTATATATTGTAGTTTTGAACCCCATAAAAAATAAATTTAGAAAAGCCAAAGTGAAAGAAGTTTAAAAAAAGTAAATTTTCTTAAATAAGTGTAATTTCTTAAAAAAGTAAATTTTCTCAAAAAAGTACTTAGTCATGTTCTCACAAAAAGTACCTTTTCTTAAAAAAAGTATATTATTTTAAATAAGTACCTTTTTTTAAAAAGTACATTTTCTTACAACAAATTGCGTTTTCTTAAAAAACTTAATTTTCTTTTCTTCAGATAAGTGCCTACTCTTAAAATGTACCTGTACTTGGAAAATGAACCAATTCTAAAAAAAATCCCATTTCTTAAAAAAAAACTTTTCTTCAAAAAAACCTTCCCTTAAAAAAACCTTTTCTTACAAAAATTCCTTTTCTTAAAAGTACCTTTTTCTTAAATATAAAATAATAATTTTCTTTTCTTTTGTTGAGATAAGTAGCCTTTATGAAAATTAGTACATTTATTAACCTTTTCCTAAATAAAGTAGCACTTCTTTAAAAAGTACCTAAAAGGTACTTCTTTGTAAAAAAAATTTTACTCTTATGGCCTTTTCTTAGAGAAAGTATTGGTACTCTTTCTTAAAATAGTACCTTTTCTTACAAAAATATTAGCTGTTTATAAAAGAAGTACCTCTCTTTAAAAATGGAAATTTTCGGGAAAATGCAATACATATTCTTACAAAAATGACATAAAAATATAAAGATTTTTTTAAACAAATACATTCCATACAAGAAAAGAATCATTTTACAAAAAGTATCTTTCCTTGAAGATCCATTTAAAATATTCTATTTTTCAAAGAGCGCCCTAGGCGTGTTGGAACTAACTAGGTCATAACATATAGCGAAAGGAACTTCGTTTCAACCGAGTGTCCCCAGACACCTCATGTGATTTTTTTAATTGTGTAATGGAATTATTGAGAATATACTCTATGGTGTGCATGTCGGGTGGATTGGCTTTGTTCCAAACTTGGGCGTTGAGTCTGAATGGGAAATCCTACCTTCGAAATAAATGCAGTGCATCTCCTGGTCACAGTTCACCCACATTTTTCAGAGCTGCTTGGAAGCAGTCTATTGACCCATAACCTCCACTCGCTGAAAAGTCGGTATTTTATCTGGTTTGGATGCAAATATAACGTGTGTTTACGGCTTATCGCAAATATAGAATACTTGTGTCTAAACACAATGTGTTTGCTATTCAAAATTACACGTTTGAGACGCAATGATTAATCTGTCATAATGTATGTACTTGTGATCCAAATACAGCTTTGTATTTTATTTTTCAATATTTCGCTACCCATTACCCATTTATTAATTAATTAGTAATTATTTTTAATTAGTAATTGTTTATCTTCCTGACTATACTACCCAATGGGTAGCGAAATTAACCACCACACGCTGAAACATCTGTATTTTTTCCTGTTTGGATGCAAATATGACGTGTGCTCGCAGCTTGTCGCAAATATAGAATACTTGTGTCCAAACACATTGTATTTTCTATTCAATATTACATATTTGAGACACAATGATTAATATGTTATAATGTAGGTATTTGTGATCCAAATACTGCTTTGTTTGTGATACAAATTCAGCTATGTTTGGAGCATTGTTTACTTTTTTTTTGTCACCAGGCTCTGTCGAGAGCAAGATAGTATTAGAGGGACAAAAACAGATTGTTCTTTGGCATTATTCTTTCAGTTAGCGAATTATAAATATTCCCAAACGTGTGTGCAAATGAATTGCGTGTTTTTATGTTGACTGATCTGTTGCGTTTTAGTTCCATGCATTCAGTCGTCATCCGTTCGTGTGGGAGGAAACACACGAATGCTTCTACCTAAGTATATGGATGTTTGGGATGAAACATGCATATGTCACCACGCAAAAGTATGCATCTTTGCAAACATGCTAATGTTACCATTTAGCATTTAAATATAACTGAGTTTAGGATTTGCAAATATATGAATATTTGGAGTGTGTTCCAAACATATACATGGTTACAACAGAATGTGTTAGAGAGTATATATATAAGTTTATATTCTAAGTTTCATGATGTTCAAGTTTATGATTTCCCAGTTTTATGTAATTCATTGCATCCAACTTGTTTATTAGAAGTTATAATTTCTTAACAACTGACACATCAGGATTCTTTCTTTTATATAAATGGTCAGCATTTTGGGACAACCAGTGTTGCAGGTTTGTGTGACAATTTTTTGTACGGTAACGTTTGTCGATACCAAAACCTACGAACTCTTTTGGTGACGATGTAAAACTATAGACGACAATCGTATATCCCAACGAAAAAAAGAGTGCCACCTTTCGTTGAAGTATCCACACTAATCCATACCCAAATGACCCTGGGTGTACCGGTTTTTGGGACCCTGTGGTCCCCATAAGTCCCTGCGAGCGCTAGCTTTCCATTTTCTCACATTCTTTAATTAAAAATTAATATTTTTTATGATAAGTAGGTTATAGCACACGTTTTTGTTCGTAGAAACTGCGAAAAAACAAAAACGAGACAGACAACAATAGAACAAAAAGGCAGCAGATCGTCAATTCATGAAAACAATGTTTGCAAACATGTACATGTTTCCTGCAATATGTTGCTGGGTCCTTTATTTTTCAGCGTGTAGTGATCCTGTGCCTCTTCATGGGATATAAATGGAAAATATAATATGATTTTTGGAAAATCAATCGTCGTATTAGTTTTTTTTCACTAATACAGTAAATAGTTTTGTCAATATAAGCATAAGCTACGTTAATACTTTTATAAATTTTTATAAATTATTTTTCGAAGTTCAGTTATGTCAACGTAAGACTTTACGTTAATACAATGAAGTTTCGTTTCGGAATTTTTTTAATTTAAAACAATTAACTCAAATATTCGCATTTTCCCCGACCGTTTCCAGGTCAACTTTACCATATCATCTTCAAACAGGCTATCTTTTTTTACAACTCATTCTCTGATGTTCCATCCATCCCCTCTATTATCAACTGTCTATCGGTTTCCTATTCAAACATTAAAATTTAATTAAATACGAATTAACGCTCCTCTTTTACCTTTTAAGAAAATCATATTAAAAGTCATTACAATAACTTTATTCTACTCCCAATCCTATTCTCCACCACTCCCATTACCGGAGGGAAAAGGACATCGCAAAAAGGTAAAACTTGATATTGAAATCACCATCATCATCATGGTCGTCCTCGTGATGATTGTGAAGGATGTTATTATCCTGAAGTTTACCTTTTCCTTTATTTCCTTGCTCTTTTATTATTATTTTTTTGCGTTTCCGTTTGAACTTGTTTAACAAAACAAAATAAGGAAAATACATATAATAATAAAAAAATTCTTCATAAAAATTAAAAAATATTTTCAAAGATTCACAAACAATGACGAAGCGCCAAGTTGGGGGCGGGGAGTGGAAAAGGTAAAATAACACTAAGGATCTAAGGAATTTTTGCTCGTGCCAATATGTGAATATTAGGATGGCTCAGTTCTGGGGTTTTACAAAGGAATAAGTATTTAAGGTATGCAAAGAAGGCCAACTCAACCATTATACAAGAAATACCCAACCTTTAAACCCGTGGCTTTAGACCTGGAAAGTCTGCAACGAAGTGCGGAACACCAAGCGAGAACTCAGACATAGCGACAGTTATCTATTTCTGCTTCACACGGCATTTACACCGATGAAGATTAACACATTTCGCAGGTTAACTCCGTTAACCCACGCTAATCCAGAAGATTAGTCATACAATTTTTGTCAGTTGGAAGTTTAATTTCTAACCTCATTTTAAACTGGTGTACATTTTGATGCAACACTGTTAATTACTAACAAATGCAACCATAATAAAAATATGCATAAAAAATCAACTGTTTGACAGACGGAAGCCGATCGAAAATTTTCCGACGCATCGCCGCCACCAAATTTGTTTCGAAGCTCTCGCCGCCGCCGTTATAACTGGCTTTTATTGGTTAAAAATATGAGGCGATTTTATGGACTGGCCGGTTTTGACCGACTAATCCAATTTTAAAGGTTCAGATATTTCAAAAACATCCCAAATTTTTACAAAACTGACTATCTATAGTTGCAAATTTAATTTTTCTTTTCTGATGCCGTCGTCAATAAGTTTGTCTCGACGCGGAGTTGGTCTAAGCACGGAGTTGCCACTTGAAATGCCAAGTTAATCTCAAATTGGGTGGTGTAAATGGCAAGGACTAGAAAACGAGGTAATTGCTAATCTGACCGCTATAAACTGCGGTTAAATGCGACATTACCTGTGTTTATTTTGAAAACTAAAACCAAACGCTTAACAAATCACCAATATTTACCCATCCATCAGACTAATTTTCTGAATCGATTAGCCCTTGTTGCTATTTCCCTCCCTTTTGTCAGTCTGTAAGTTTTTCTTGCCAACCCAGTTATAATTTTATAAATGACGAAAAGGTTTCCCATTACATCTCATAAAGGGGCAGGAGAGAGTTTCTCACTCTCAGATTGCTGTGCGCTTTCTAGTCTTACACTCCTTGACTGGGACCTGCAGTTGTACACCGGTTCTGAATGGGTTTTTGGAAAGTATTTTCATGAATATTTACTAGATAGTGTTGTCGTCACTAAGCGAGGTAACCGTCGTCGATAGAAATTAAGTGTGCTTAGAGTAGGGATGGAACTCCATTTTAATGTACACGAGTCTAACACACTAACCATTGCACCAATTATTCCATGAGGAATACCTCTTCGTACTCCATGGTTGTTTTCCCTCATGTTTGTTGTCTTCAAAATCGGAATTTCAAAACTTAGATACCAAACGACTGTTTTTTCATAATACGGTGTCCAAACATTTTGCAAAACAACTCTGGCATTGGTTTTCAGATTCAAAAGTTTCGGCTGACGTAATTTTCGTTGTGTGGCCGTCGGTGGTACAATGGTTAGTGTAAGCGCTTCTTGTACATGAGATATCAGGTGGACAATCAGTCTAACACATACATGCATACATTTAAAGGTATAGGAAATGCGTTTGCTGCCAAAGGGGCCAGCAGGAGTGAACTGGGAAATTTCTGTTTGGTCTTGAAGGTTTCGAGCTCGTTATCGTCTGGGTCCTGGTGTTCGTTCTCGTTGCTGGAGCACACAAAATGTAAGCAAAAGAGCTGCTTATGTCAGGTAATCCATTGTTAATCCTTGTCAGTATCTGTATATTTGTACCCTCTTTTCTCAAGTTGTATTGTATTCGTATTGTTATCAACAATCATAATCGCAATTTAAAAATTTAGATACCAAACGACTGTTTTTTCAAAATACGGTGTCCAAACATTTTGCAAAACAACTCTGGCATTGGTTTTCAGATTCAAAAGTTTCGGCTGACGTAATTTTCGTTGTGTGGCCGTCGGTGGTACAATGGTTAGTGTAAGCGCTTCTTGTACATGAGATATTAGGTTCGATCCCTGCTATGAGTACCTTACATTTCTTTCGGCGGCGGTCACCTCGCTTCTCAAAATACCTTCGGATCCAGTGTAAAACTGTAGGTCCCTATCAGTGAGTATACAACTAGAAAGCGCATAGCTCACTGGTTGTGAGAAGCTCTCTCCTACTCCTTCATGGGCTGTTCTGGGACACCATTTTTTTTAATTTTTTTTTAAATGTTCATTCAGTATTGAATGTATAGCCCGAGATTGCTTCTATCTCTCGGTATGTCCCATGCATCAGCATCGATGTTTTCTGGCACAACAGCCGACGATTTGCACGAAATCTGTGCTGAAGGGAACCCAATTGAAATCAATATACCACTGTTTCACAATGCAGTCGGATGGTGTATCATCGGCATATAAAGCTTTATTTTCATTAATTGACTTTTTCCGACTGGGAAGAAGATCGTGTTATTGAAACCCCCAAAAATAATGCTCAATCGTCAACACGTTCTGGGTACCGTTAAGCTAAAAACTGCAACACTTCTCCATAAAAATTTCCTAGGCCAAAAAATAGAAATGGCAACCATAGTACCAAGCATTTCAGAGATTAAACCTTCTCTCGATAAACAAAAGAGAGCTATAGCAGACTTATACCACCAGACACGCGTCGCAGAAACTCATTATATCACAATGATATACAATGAAACAACATTGGGACTCTTCTAGAGAAAAGTCCTCCTAAAGGGATGTGCTTCTGTTAACGTCATTTGAACCACTAATATAACGAAACCGACGCAGATAATCGAATCAAGATAGAGCTATTACGTTGGCTAGGAATTGTCAGTACACTCAAAGAGCTAATTGTTTGAAAAATGGATATAGCAACCGTAAATTCGACTGTTGCCATCGAATTACGGTTGCCACAACCGAATTGAGGTTGTGAGGATTGTGTTTAATCCCCACAACTGCCATTCGATTGAATCAAACTCGTTTCATACCTGATACGATTGTGAGTAGTGAATATTCAATTATATTCGTTGTGTCTACTAAATTTTCAATAATTTCCATTCAACAACCGAATGCGACAACAATTCAGGTGCAGCAATCGAATTTGCTATCAATTCAATTGCAACTATCGAATTTGGTATGAATTCGGTCATAATAACCGACTTTTGCCGTAAGGTGATTACAACGACCGAATTTGGCTTTAGTTCGATTGTTGTAAACAAATTTCTCATGAATTCTGTCGTAAAATTAATTTGTTTCCCTAAAGATTACACCAAATACTTTTGTGTAATTGTGACAATACAGGATACATCATTGAACAATTCTCAATAAATCCGTTCTAAATAATAATTAAAATTAGAAATTCAGTTGGTACACCCTTCGGTTGTGACAACCTCTACTTCGGTTGGTACAATCTCTACTTTGGTTGTGACCACCTCCGTTTTGATTGTGACACCCTCTAGTGCGGTTGCAGCAACCTCTAATTCGGTTGTGACAACATTTAATTCGGCTGTGACTACCTCTTATTCGGCTGTGACAACCTCTATTTCAGTTCAGACAATCTCCAAATTCTGTTACCACCACTTTGGCTGTCTCAACCGAAATTTTCTGTGGGTGATAAGTCAAAAGATTGTATCAATTCGCAACATATCCCAGCAAGAATTGAATCGAAGATATCGGGTTTCGGAGCAGAATCTATTGCAACGATCTACGGTTCCCTGACGACAAATTAGAACTGATGCTTCGGAATTGATGTAGGAACACGATCATAAATACGATTTTACAAGCAAATATGTGAACTACTAGTGCTATAACTTAAAATTCAACAAATAATTCTAGAATTCAAAATTTTCCTCTAGTCGCTCTTCCAATTAGGTCTTACCGTTGCTGTTTCATAGAAATATTTTCAATAAAATAACTTGTCCTGTAACCGGTTATGTAGAATGCATAAATGTTCCGATTCTCTTTCAATGAAAAATCATTGACTCACAGACGTAGTTGTTTCAGAAGAAGTTGTAGCAACCGAAAATTCGGTGGGGGTCACCGAATTTCAGTCGCCACAACCAAATAGAAGCTGCCTCGACTGAATGTAGTTCACACAAGAGAAACTTGGTTGTAGCGACCTCTAATAGGCTGAAACAATCTCTAGTGGGGTTATGATAGCCTCTAGTAGGTTGTGACAACCTGTAATAGGTTTTGCCCACCTCTAATGGGTTTTACCCATCTCTAATAAGTCGTGACAGCCTCTAATAGGTTGTAGCAACCTCTAATAGGTTGTGAAAACCTATAATAGCTTGTGACAACCTCTAGTGCGGTAGAGACAACCTCTACTAGGTTGTGACAACCTGTAATAGCTTGTGACAACCTCTAATAGCTTGTGACAACTTCTAACAGCTTGTGACAAGCTCTAATAGGTTATGACAACCTCTGGTAGTTTGAGGATTTGTAGTTTCTAGACAACCTCTAATAGGTTGCGACAACTTCTAATAGGTAGTGACAACCTATAATAGGTTGAGGCATCCTCTATTAGGTTGTGACAATCTCTAGTGCGGTAGTGACAACCGGTAATAGGTTGTGACAACCTGTAATAGATTTTGACAACTTCTAATAGGTCTTGCCCACCTCTAATAAGTTGTGACAATCATCTAATAGGTTGTGACAACTTCTAATAGGTTGTGACAAACTATAATGCGGTTGTGACAACCTCTAGTTGGTTCTGGCAACCTCTAATAAGTTGTGGCAACCTCTAATAGCTTGTGACAACCTCTAGTGAGCTAGTGACAACCTCTAATAGGTTGTGGCAACCTGTAATAGCTTGTGACAACCTCTAATAGCTTGTGACAACCTCTAATATCGTAGGTTATGACAACCTCTAATAAGTTGCAGCAACCCCTAATAGGTTGTGGCAACCTCTAATAGCTTGTAACAACCTCCAGCGCGGTAGTAATAACCTATAATAGGTTCTGACAACATCTATTAGGTTGTGACAACCTCTATTAGCTTGTTACAACCTCTAGTAGGTTGTGACAACCTGAAGTAGGTTGTGGCAACCTCGAATAGGTTCTGCAAACATCTAACAGGTTGTGACAACTTCTGATAGGTTGTGACAACCTCGAATAGGTTGTTGTGACAATCGCCAATAGGTTGTGACAACCTCTAATAGATTGCGATAATATCTACTGTGGTTGTGACAAACTCTAATGCAGTTGTGACAAACTCTAATATGTTGTTAAAACCCAGCGCGTTTCTATGGAACAGCTGATCGAAAAGGTACTAGGGAAATGATGTAGAATGAGAGACCAAAGAAGACATATAAATTATAGACCGTGCAGCAAACTTAAGTTTAAATAGTGTTTGATTGCGACTAATGACAGCTAAATTATTTTTATGTCTTTTGCATCCAACGAAAATACGCATTCCTATTTATTTCTGTCAGTATTATGTCCAACCAAAGAGTAAATTACAATAGTAACTCGAACTCGATGGAATGGCCTAGTACCACGTCGTCGTCAAGACAATGTGAAGAGAGGGATAGTGGCTCTTGTCTATTTTTCTATGGAATACCTCTAATAAGTTGTGATGAACTTTATTGCGGTTGTGACAACCTATGAATATGATGACATCTAATATGGTTCTGACAGCCTCTAAATTCGATTATTTTTTTCGGTCTACACGGTAATAGTCTTCGTCACTTTGACTACTAGTTTTATTGAAAGTGATAACGACATCTAAATTCATTGCCACAATGTAACTATTCATCAAAGCAATAAACAGTTTTATACATACGGTGATTTTGTTGTCGCTGCCATGAATATTTGTGTTGTTTCTTCGTTATCTAACTTTGAATGGATCTATTCGTGAAAGTGACGAAGTGTAAAATATTCGCACTCTCGTGCCCATTAAAGAATCAAAATCCTTATGTGTTTTGTTGTAATAGGACTTTTAAATGGACTATAAAATGTAAGTATTGGGACTAAAGTATTGAAAATGGTTCATCCTAATTTGCAAATATGGAAAAATAATGTAAGAAGCAATAACAAATTAAAGGACTTACCGTTCTGTTAAAAAAAAGTTACCCAAGACAATACGAAGAAAATCCATAAAAAGTAAAAATGCCGCCAGTGGTGAAAAGAACAAGGATTCTTAACATATAATGGTATGTGAGAATAAAGCTAAGAAGACATTTTCCTGCTGCCGTTATTTTTCGATTGCCAAAGGATGGATGATAGATGTAGGTGGACAATCAGTCTAACACATACATGCAAACATATAAAGGTATAGGAAATGCGTTTGCTGCCAAAGGGGCCAGCAGGAGTGAACTGGGAAATTTCTGTTTGGTCTTTAAGATTTCGAGCTCGTTATCGTCTGGGTCCTGGTGTTCATTCTCGTTGCTGGAGCACACAAAATGTAAGCAAAAGAGCTGCTTATGTCAGGTAATCCATTGTTAATCCTTGTTAGTATCTGTATATTTGTACCCTCTTTTCTCAAGTTGTATTGTATTCGTATTGTTATCAACAATAATGTTATGGTATTTCCTCGATACACAATGTTTTTCTCTCTCCGTCTCTGAACAAATTGTACTTTGGCAAATTGTAATCCTTAAAGTAGATGAGTTTTTTTTTTTGACGCTTAACAAAATTCGATTTCGTTAACTTAAAATGTCTTAAGTAGTTAAGCTTTAAAACTCCCGAAACACTTTGTTCGATGGCCTTTAATGTGGTGACTAACTCTTGGTTTAGACCTTCACGATATGGTCATTTATCTGGCAGCCATTAAGGGCAAATGATTGATTTTTAGGTGAATTCGATAAAAATTTAGGTTTTCCTTTACATTCATATTATTCCACTTCTTCGTGTGGAATTTTCATAAGGTAAATTCCTTTGACGACACTATGTGACTTTATTTTATCTATTTTTCTTTGACTTTATTAACATTTTTATGTTGTTGTTTTGGGGGGCAAACACACGCACTTTTAGGCTCTTTTGGACTCTCGTGTGCTGGTGCACATCGACACTCACTCAAACGTTATTATTATATTTTTGTTTGGTTATAATTTTATTGACCCATATTTATGCGTTTATTTCGTTATTTTCTTTAATAAAATATTTGTTTATTGTAAATTCCTTTCCAGCTTAACTAACTGTTATCACGTTCCCGTGTGGGTCATCTACAAATACCGGCCTCTTTTTGTTTTGTCACATCTGCCATAGATATTTGTTTTAATAGATACGATCCAAATGTAAATCAATTAATATTGAATGGAGTTCATTCAATATCTTTAAGGAATTAAATTTCCTTCAAATCGTTTGTATTTGGGCGGTAGATAAGACACCTTCAAACCCAAAACTCATCAAGACTTTTAACATTATCTCTGGTCACAGATACTCCCGGTGATATCTTAATAACTTCACTGAAGAACTCACGTCATATCTTTAGCAGACGACTATCATTCTAAACCTTTGCACTCGAAATCATTCCACACAATTTGTCGGAGTTTCTTACAAGCATCCGTCCATGCACGTTTACAACATTTACGTTGAAATGTTCGCGGCAAACTAATCGTGCATTGGTTACAATTTTACTATGAAAGTGTTGAAAAATGCCGGGAAATTTATTTGGTTCGATGGTGTTTGATGTCGGCACATTGGCGGTTGCGTTCGAATCATGAAATTTTATGTTTTTGAATTTTTGTTTTGTTTTGAGTATTCGCTGAGAGATGCAGTTAATGTGTTCTCGCTCTCTCTCTCTCTCTCTCTGTTCTCTTTATAAAACTCTCTCTGTGTGTTTTTACTTTTCCTTTAGTTGCTGCCATTTTAATGGGTATTAATCCTCCTTATTAGGGGGGTGGAAATATTGATGGCTAATTTTGCAATTATAAGTCAAATTGAAAATGTATAGGTGGCATGTGCATGACTACTGTAGACTTTAATGTAACTGAAGACGGCTGTCTCGCTTAGTCAATGCGACACTATATTAAGCATTGTTATTAGTAGCATTTAAGTCAAAATCTGGCATTGAGTACGCATTGCGAGCGACTCCAATTTCGACTATTGTCAACTACTCCAAATATTTGAAAATGTTATTAGTGCAACTTGCAATCAGTGATGGAGTTGACTTCCTTATATGTACATTCCTGGTCAACTATTTCCCTTCGAAATCAGTTCAAGGTTACACAGAGTCTGAACCATAGAGTATTATAATTAGAGTGTCCAACAGCTGTTAACGCTTTGACCGGTTGTCACAGCGCAAGGCAAATGAACTAAGGTGGAAGCACTAGACTTTGTTGGCAAATTGAGAATGTCTTCGGTTGTGAAAATCAGGTGAGTGTGCATTTTTAATGAGCTGCAGACACATGTACACATGGCAGAAAGCAAATAATTATATTGACAGTTTAGTGTTCACCGATAAATTCAATTGTGGAAAATTTATGTGCCTTGCGACCAATGACCACCGTAAGTCTGGTTCTAGACGTGCGTTGCAATTTGCTTTTACACGCACGCAATTCTGTTTCTGCAATTCTGGTTTTTATTATTGCTGCTTCTGACATTCGTATACATCTGAGCCATATGCAGACTATTCGTGTGAAATTTTTACGATTGAGTAAATGAAAAGAAATGTCAAATTATTCTGCAGCCACCATTACTAAAAAATTACGAATGAGAAGAACTGAAAGAATTGCAGAGTTTATGCATGTTTTTTCCTCGTTCCATTCTTCTTATCTCTCTCTCCTACGAACTCATGAATTGCAGCAATTATAATTTCACGTCTAGAAACAGACTAACAACAACCGCATGTGCTGCATCCAGGACATATGTAAACAACATTTGACAATTGAAGACACGGAATGCGAATGTAAACAAAATCCATCAGCTGGACAAGTGCTTTTACCTTTATGAATTCGCCTTGTCACAGCGTAAGTAGGCATTTCATCGAGTCAATCACAATTTCAAAGTCATTATCATCAATCAAACATAATCTAAAAGACTTTAGATGTAATCAAGCATAATCTAAATATAGTATTCTCTTCTAATCTATTCTAAACATAGTACTCGCTCATTCCTCCATCCAGCTTCTTCTGTATGATTTTCCAACTTCATAGTCGATCAGCTGTGACATCGGAACTCTCTGGTTTGGACTGTCCGGCAAGAAAACCAGTCAACAGCCTTAAGACGGTCCTGTTCAACTTCGCTGTGGCCCCTTAAGTGAATAGAACAAATGGTTTCCCGTTACATCCCATGACGGGAGTGAGGAGAGCTTCTTACAACCAGAGAGCTCTGCGTTTTCTAGTTGTTTACACTCACTGATTGAGACCTACAGACTTACACCGGTTCCGAATGGTATTTAAGAAGCTTTTTCATAACGAGGTACTCGATAGTGTCGCTATCACTAAGTGAGATGACCGTGGTCGAAAGAAATATAAGGTGGCCACTTCATATAGGCATGTTGGCTGTTCGATAAACCGCATTTAGTCATTAGCGATCTGATATGTTCAACCAAAATTCTTTCTAGATTCGCGAGTATAAATAATGAGAGGCTTTTTAGACTGGAATCCTTCTTAGACTCATGGACGCTCTCCCAGCCGTGGGGATGAATATGACTTTAACTCTTCTCAAACTTTTCGGAATGTGCTTTAATCGTAACCTGGCTGTGAATAATGTCCTGAGGCAAGAGCAAACTAACCCTATCACCTTGTGTAACGTAGTCGGATGTATTCCATCAGGGCCTGGCGATTTGTATGGCAAAAAACTACATAAGACCCCAACAATTTTGTCAATATTGATCAGTGTATCCGCAGTATCATCGTCGCCCACCTCCACGGCCGAAGATTTGTCAATATTCCCTACACCGCTATCCAGGAACATTAGGGTTTGATCTGTTATGGGGAAGCTTGTAAGTGCTTCCAGAGGGAGGGTTTAAGCTGGCGCTAACACCAGTCAGCTACTTCAACGTGATTGAGAGTTATCCTTTCAATGATTTCTCCGAAGCAGAGCAATGTCTGTGCATGCTAGTTTTTCGGTTTGCTTGTGTTTTTTTTTTCTTCTAAACGATCAGCTTTTGGGCTTCGTTTCTTTTAATTTTATGTCGTGAGATCAATCGGTTAAGCCTCAGTATGTAATTAGTGTTCAGAGGAAAATTGTTGGTGTGTTTGCTGAGCGGAAAGATCATCCCGTCCGGCGAGCCACCGGCCCGGCATAGGCATGGAATGTTGAGCACTCCACTGAAGCAACACTTATACTCGGGAGACTACCTTTTGGTAAAAAATTTAAATTTTGCCCATATGACATAATGGCCAGCCCCACTATTAGGGATGCATTTGAGTGATGCTTGGTTTGGCTTGGTCCTTTCACCACCATGGTGGACGTTCTTACTTTTTCCTACTGACTGGACATGATTTATTTAAGACATATATATGGTTGCTTCCATCAGTCCTACAGCGTTGTCCAATTCAGAGTTTGTTTCTAACGGTTCAAGTCTGGGAGTACGTAGTTCCGAACCAACAATTCTCGACAATTTATCCCAGTTAGCTCTCCATGGGTTACGATAGACTTTCAGGTTGGAAACGGCTGTCGAAATATTGAAGAGAATTTGTCTATGATCGGAGAAAGAACATTCATCCGATGCTCTCCAATTCTCCATGTTACAGATGGTGTTATGTAACATCAGGGTGATGTTCAGGTCTTCATCCCACCCTTTGCAGTTCTTCGAACTCGGAAAAGTAAATGTGGGTTTATTACCGCTATTACATATTAGTAGATGAGTAGACATAAGACACAAGACGTCTTGAATGATCATTCAAGACCTTTAAGTTTTTTCAAGACTTGTACTGCATCGATATTGAGGTAACCAAATACTTCACTGTGAGAAGCAGTAGCGCACAAATATGCAATCCAAATACTTATATTTCGCTTCGCATCGTCCCAGCGGTGAAAGTCATGACCTGGAAGGCCTGAAATCATGACCAAACAGAACTTATTTAAAATACGGAAGGCCTTCCCTATACATTCCCTCCTCCATTCCTTTTAACATTGCGTGAGATTGGGAGGCAAGGTCTTCCTTTACCATTGGCTAGAGAAGGCCTTAGGAGGCATGCAAAGAGGAAGGCCTTAGAAGGTATTTACTTTAATTTATTTTTCTTAAACAAAAAAAAAATTAATATAATTTATTTGATCACAAAATCATTATACACTTCTACATATTTATTTATAAGTATGTATGTATCTATCTTAGGAAGTTTTTTATTTTAAAAACAGCCTGAAAAATATTAAATAAACAATGTAATTTTAAAATTTTTATGAAATTTTCCAATTAAATTACGGTTGAAATGAATGGGAAAAGAAATTTCTCAAAATGGTAAAAATCTGATTATATCTGATAAAAAAAATTCATGCATTCCGCAGGCCTTATTTTAGGAAGGCATTACAAAAGAACCATTCCGCAGGCCTATATTTTTTGTGTACACACACATACACGAATGTCGACAAACCCCGAAGTACTTCCCAGCGGCGGAAATCTGGCGCTGGAAGGCCTGAAATCATGACCAAGAAGGAATTCTATAGAATACGGCAGGCCTTCCCTACACACTCCCTCCTCCTTTCTTTTTAACATTGCGTGAGATTGGGAGGCACGGCCTTCCATCCCTCTCTACTAGAAGGCCTGCAAAAAGAGTAGATTTAGAAGGACTTACGTAAAAATAAAAATATATATATGGAAATTAGCTTCATATTTCAGATTTATATTTTAACCAATTGTAATTCTTATAAATGATTTTTTTTTTTAAATTCTGCAGCCACAGGAATCGAACACACGACCTTAGAACTTACAATCGGACGCTTTATCTACTGGGCTATCGGATGTTATGATTTGGCAACGACAAATTGCGAACATGTGGAAAGACAGGGTTTCATGAACAACAGCATCTTCTGGCATTCTTTTAACAGGTCTGTGGAAGCCTTATAAAATCATGCATTTCGCAGGCATTATTAAAGTAGGCATTACCAAAGAATGATTCCGCATGCCTTATTCGTGGAAGACCTCGCAAATTCCGCCGCTGGGTTGGTTGTCTCAACTACGCTACAGTTCATATCTTAGAAAAAAGAAAATGTCTTGAATGGTCATTCAAGACATTTTATGCAGATGTTTAGTAGACATAATAAAATCAAAAAGAGACTCACATCTTCCGTTGGTTGTACTGCTACCCCAAGTCGTATCTCTAGCATTGGCATCACACCATAATGGGCCCTGACACGAAGCGCCATGCTTTGACAACTGTTTCTCAATCCAAACTAACTTTAGGTGGACTAACAAATACGAGCCTGCATGCTGCCTTTAAGTCCACGCTGCCGACACCAAATTCGAATCGATATATGTTTTTTGCTGGGGAAATATTTTGGTAATGTCTAAATCCATTTTGTAAACCAGTAAAGAATTTGTCTGTGCCTCATTCTATGGTGTTTAATTAGCTTAAAATGTCATGTTTGTTGGAGTTTTGGATATTCTCTTGTTTTTAGAAAGTTTTTCCGCAGGAAATTCCAAAACTTTATCGATGTAACCAATACTGTCATTAAAAACGCAACAATGCTATACATTACCTACACTCTGTGTAAGCGAAAGTGTTGGCCTTTGTTTCCAACTCAAATTAATTCGATATCTTCCTAACACCGTTCGTAATATGATATTGATAGTTTAAATTTTAGATAGTTGCCTGTATAAATCTACCCCAGAGAATAAAGTATATCAAATTCTATTGATGTACAAGCATTTAATTGAATATCAAATAAATATTCAAATATTTCCCCATTAAAATACACAAATACACTTTACCCGTTTGAAAACATCTCAATTTCCTACACGGGCATGATACGATACGTAAAATAGCATCTCCGTTTCGCTATTTAAAAGCTTTTAAACTAATTTCTTAAATAAATATTTATGAAAATGAGACCAAACATCTGGTAGAGATATTCATGTGAAGCCGGGTGAGTCTTGTTTGAATTTGAATATCAGCATAAACAATTGCGATATTTGTCAATTTAATTTTATTAATAAATAACCGAAACCCCCTCCCCCCCACCCTCATTTCCAACAAAGTGTGAATTGAAATGTTTAACACAAATAAAGAATTCATAAAAGCTCTAAATTATTAAGAAAACAGCCAATAATGGGTAATTTATTTATGGTTGTCAGCAAACAGTTTTATGTGACAGACAACAAATTTATATGACGATATAATGATGATGATGACGATGTTGATTCATATGATTATGACGATGTTTGATGCAATTTGTTTATTCGTATGTGCCTTCGGTTGTATGTCGTTGTATATTTACACTGATATGATATTTGCATATCTATGGTAATTTAAGATATTAAAATTCTGCCGTAAACAAATAATCGCTTTGTCTTTATAGTTCTTGGTTGCACGGCATTAATTTAGTTAAAGTGAAATAATAGACTTAAATTCGGATTTGAATTGAAATCGATTCATGAACTACACATGTGGTTATTTCAGTTGCAGTTCGGTGGAGCATGAATAAAAGAGGCGGGGTTTATTAAAATTCTTTATAAATTATGGATAATACCAAATAATTATAGACTTAATGCAAGGCAAATTATTACAAAAAAAAACATATAAAATTAAGAATTAATGATGATGATGTCAGTTCAATTTATCTGATGCACAGTATGCAACCGAATGGTGAATATCGAATAAGTATTCGAAACAAGCATTTTGGACAAATTGTGCATACTAAAGGGTCCGCCATCTAACGTTTTTTTTTTTAGACTAGTGCTTATTTCGTGAATGGTAACACTCAGCTCATGTCTGATTTGACAGATAATTAGTTTTATCCTTCCGCTGAACGAAGATGGTTGTGTATACGCTTGAACAACGCTGGGAAATATTGCGACATTACTTTGAAAATCATGGTAATGTTGCAGACGCCGATTTTGCCCATTTTCCCAAAAAAAAAAAATCATCTTTTCAGATGAAACTCATTTTTGTCTTGGCGGGTATGTAAACAAGCAAAATTGTCGCATTTGGGGCACAGAAAACCCCCACGCATACATTGAAAAGCCGATGCACCCAAAACGAGTCACTGGTCCAGAGGCATAATTGGGCCATTTTTCTTCGAAAATTAGCAAGGAGTGGCCGTTACAGTCAATGACGATCGTTATCGGGCCATGTTGAACGAGTTTTTGTTCACAAAAATTGAAGAGGAGGATATTGGCAACATTTGGTTTCAACAGGACGGCGCTACGTGCCACACAGCCGAAGCTACACTCGATGTTTTGCGCCCTGTTTTTGAAGATCGCATTATCAGCCGCAGAGCTGATGTCGTTTAGCCACCTCGGAGCTGCGATTTGACACCGTTGGACTATTATTTTGTGGGGTGCCCTCAAAGGTAAGTGTTACGCCGACAAGCCAGAGACAGTTGACGCTTTAAAGGACAATATTCGTGAAGCCGTTGGTGAAATACAGCTGTACACAATCGATAATGTGCTTAAAAATTGGAGCGATCGTGTAGGCTACTGCATGGCCAGCCGAGGCAGCCGTTTGAATGAAATTATTCTCCATTATTAACCGGAAGGATTGTACTTTCAAATAAAAAAAGAAATTTGAGAAAATATTCAGTAGTTTTTTTTATGGAATTTCCAAAAAAAAAGTTATTTGGCGGACCCGTTACAACTCTGCCAAAACTAATTTAAAATGAATTTTTGTTCAAATGGTAGTTGTAAGAATTTTGTTAGCATCAGACTTCGTCTTCCAATACACTGACCCTTTGCAATTTCTGTTTTAAGAGTCACGTGATCGGGCACTACAGTTTTACGTCGACTCAGGAAGTTTGTGCTTAGAGAAGCTTTATGCCTACTTACTGGATAGTGTCGCCGTCCCACTGCTATTTTTGTAGACTGTTTAAGTAATTTCAGTGTGGTTTTCACAAAACTGCCAATAGATACCTCGAGGCCATTTGTTGAAAACTAACAGCCTGTTTCTCTATCTAGACGCAAGAAAGTTGATTTGGGTTTGACAATCTTGTCGTTTCAAGTCGAATGAAAACATACGATTTTTGAAAACTTTTCAGTACAAATTTTGGTTTCTCTATTTCGAATGTGCTGTCAGTTAGGAACAAACATGGAGTCAGGCGAACGAAAATTTCGACTCAAATAAACCCAATATGAGTCGAATGTGAGTGACTGATTTTCGTTCGCTTAGCAATTCGTTCGAGATAGAGAAACAGGCTGTAAACTATAGAATTGGACCTAAAGTTGGTACAAAACTGATTTTTGATGTTTGCTTCAAATTTCACTAAAGTCCATACAGGGTAACCGATTTCAAATTTAAATTTTTTGGCGTTACATTTTTGGGATATGCAATACGAAATTTGGGAGCTGAAAGGGGGTTAGCTACAAACTGAAGTCCTTCCCAAGCGCTATGTTTGTAAAAATTTCGTAACCCATTTTACAATTTTTTTTTCTATGTATGCATACGAGTGTAGTGAACAAGACAAGCTACAGCATGCAATTCTTTACCTTTCTAAAATATTATCCGTGCATCAAATTCTGCACAAAATGTGATACATTGGGTGATTTTTGGAACAAAGTTCCTTATAGCACGTTGCGTGATGGGGGCTAAATGAAAAAAAAATTAAACAACTTTTTTTAACACTATTATGCTACAACCCAGTATTATCAACAATATTGTGTACTTTTGCCTTGGTTGGTGTCTATTAAAATTCTTTATAAATTATAGATAATACCAAATAATTATAGACTGATGTACGAATCGATGGTCTATATCGAAAATGTATTTCAGACAAGCATTTTCGAAAAATGTTGTGTATAAGAACTATGTCACACTCTCTAAAAGGAATTTTTTGCTCAAATTGTAGTTTTAAATCATTTGTTAGCACCACAAAATATCTTCGTCTTTCATTACACTGACCACGTGTATTGTATATTTTAAGAGTCACTGATCGGGACTTACGTTTTAACAATGACTCAGGAAGTTTATGATAAAGAAGCTTGTTTACGAACAATTTCTTGATAGTGCCCACCATTCCAATGCCATTTTTCTGGACAACATTTTTTACAGCCCTCATTTTTAAACCGATTTTATGATGGTTTTCACAAACTTTTCAATAGAAAATCGATGACCTTCTTTTTAAAAATAAATTAGTACTCATAAAATAAACTGTGGAATTAAAACCAAAGTTGGTCCAACATTGATTTTAGTTGCTTCAAAGTTCGCTACGATCCATAAATGGTAACTGATTTTAAACTTGTTGGCTTTGAACCGATTATGTAAAATAACATTTTTAATAAATAATGTTCTTCCAAATCTTTCCCTATCACATTTGTGTAAAAAATCTGCTGCTTCCCGGATTTCTAAGGCGAAACATTTCTGCGACGGCATTGAAAACGCGTCTTGAACTTCCAGTCTGCGCTGAGTCCTCTCGACGACTCCCACATCTGTCAGAAATCTAAAAGTACTAAACGGGCGTTGGACGACATCGAGTGATGAATCGTTAGGACTCCTGCTTAACACACACTTTCCAGGCAACTGATCCGAAGATATAAGGTCCAAGTCATTTCGCCCAATGCGGTAAATATCGTGACGAAAGCAACTCTACACTGGGCAATAAAAAAATGTAAGCCCTACAAATCATGTGGCCCTGATGGCATAGCAGCAGTAGGGTGTCCCATCAATAAAAAAATTTTTTTGCTCAAGCTTTATTTGAAGGCTTATAGGGTAAAATATTTTTGAGAATTTTTTCAGATTTTTCTGAAGTGGTTTGGGGGTCGCGCAAGTCGAATTTCCCCAAAAAATCGGGTATTCCGAGCGTTTTTTGAATTTTACTTAAAACTTGGTCAATAGCAACGATTTTCTCAGTTTGTAAGTCAACATTTTTGAAGCTAAGCGTCCAAACTCTTATTGTATATGCACAAACCACTAGTTTTGGCAACGATTTTCCTCAAAAAGGTACCACGTATTACATTTTTTCGTAAATTTTGGGTACATTTTGTAAATAACGCTTTATATCTTTTAAAATTCCTTTAAACATTTAAAAAACTAATGTTGCACTTTAAAAGACGAAAAAAATCAAAGCAATTTTGAGAAAAAAAATTTTGAATTTGCGGTTACTGTTCCAGAGTTGTACCATTTTGAAGCCTTTTACCCATGGTATGAAAATAATAATATTATTATCTGTTTGCTATTTTTGCATCGGATTTCCTTTAAATTACTATGAAAATTTAAAATACTAATGATGCAGTTTAAAAGATGTGTAAATTCCAAGCAATTTTGTAAAAGAAACTTTTGAATTTGCAGTTACTGTTCCAGAGTTATGCCAGTTTAAAACTCTTTACCCATTGTATGAACCTAATAATATTATAAACTGTTTGTATTTTTTCATCAGATTTGCTTTAAACATTGTATTATTGAAAAAATTTACATGCGCTAAGTAACTACAAAGAATTACACCTAGCAACAAATAGTCCCGGCAACATATTGCAGCAACCATATATATGATTACTTGCAAACATATCTATGTTTCCTGCAATATGTTACTGGGCCCGTTTTTTCTGCGTGTAATTCTTAGTCGTTACTTAGCGCATGTAGATTTTTTCATGAATATAGTGTTTAATGCAAATCCGATGAAAAATTGGCAAAGAGTTTATAGTATTATTAGTTTTATACAATGGATAAAGAGTTTTAAAATGGCATAACTCTGGAACAGTAACTGCAAATTCAAAATTTTTTCTACAAAATTGCTTGGCGTTTATCCGTCTTTTAAATTGCATCATTAATGTTTTACATTTTCATAGACATTTGAAGCAAATCCGATGCAAAAATGGCAAACAGTTTAGAATATTTTTAGGTTCATACAATGGGTAAAAGGCTTTGAAATGGTATAACTCTGGAACAGTAACAGCAACTTAAAATTTGTTTTCCGCAAAATTGCTTGGAATTTATTCGTCTTTTAAAATGCATCATTAGTTTTTTAAATTTGAATAGAAATTTTAAAAGTTATAACGCGTTACTAACAAAATTTATCCAAAAAACGTTGTACCTTATTGAGCAAAATCACTGCCAAAACTGGTGGTTTATGCATATACAATAAAAGTTTGAACGTGTTGCTTTAAAAATTTTGACTTAGAAACTAAGAAAATCGTGGTTATTGACCGAGTTTTAAGTAAAATTCAAAAAACTTCCGGAAAATTCGATTTTTGGGGGGAAATGGATTTGTGCGACCTCTAAACCTCTTCCGAAAAATCTGAAAAGAATCTCAAAAATACTTTACCCTATAACCTTTACAATCAAGCTTGAGCAACCATGGAAATCGAAAAAGAAACATTTTTTGGGACAACCTAAACACCAGGGGAGTTAAAAAGTAGGCTACACAGTTTGGCTCGCTGACTTCTGAGACTTCATACAACCTGCATTAAGCTATCCTATATTCCCCTTAGATGGAGAGAATCCGCGGTGGTATACGTTCCAAAAGCGGGGATATCATCGCATATTAGTCCAAAAGACTTTAGACCAATCCTTCTGAAGACATTGGAATTGATGATTAGCTATTATTTGCCACCGACCATAGGTACTTTTCAGCTGTCCGCATGCCAACATTCTCACATCAAGGGCAAATATACTGAAACTTCTGTGCACGCTATAGAGAGCTTCATAGAGAAATGTATTTACCTTGGGTTCGTTCTCTGCTTTAACCACCATAAAATCAGAATTTAAAGTTTGAAATCCTTTCTTGGCCTCCTTAAATAGCTGCATCGAATTCCCTACACTTCCGACATATTCAGCGAAGCCCGCTTTCCTTAGCCGTAATTATGTCATAATGCCTTCCATTGAAGCCAGCAGACTTCACAATGGCATGAATGTCACAAAGCCAACATGAAAAAACACATCCCTCACATACGTCCCTGACTGTACAAATCTAGTAATAAATCCAAATCCTAAAAGTATGCAGAATAATATTGGGTTGTATACTGGGTTATAGCATAATACGGTTAAAAAAAGTTGTTTAACATTTTTTCGTTTAGCCCCCGTCCCGCAACGTGCGATAAGGAACTTCGTTCCAAAAACAGATATACTAAATTTGGCAGTCTGCTTAGTCATATAAAGTTGATTTCAGAGCCATTAAATTTTTTAAAAATTCGTCCGAACACAATCCCACAGTCCCAAAAAAAATATAAAATCCCCAAAAATGGGATTTTTAAGAAAACTGAAGGAATTTTCCACATACGTTTTTAGGTTGTTTAGGGTTTCAACGAGCTTTTCCGCTACACCTGCTGATAAAAGAATTACGAAGAAGAAATCGCGAAGCAGCTTTGCACTTCGAGATAAATTTATCCAAATAGGATTTGTTTTTTAAATCGACCGAATTTCGAAGGCTGTGGAAAAAGCTGTATCAAAGTTAGGCAACTCTGGTGTACTTAAAATTAATCAACATTTAACAACGTTTCAAATACATATAAAAACGTAATATGCCTGGAAACAAATTCCTCTAGTATTCATTAAAATGTTGAGATAGTTTTTTTTCCAAAAAGCAAAAAAAAGGTGTTTATAATGTTTTGAGTTTAATTTCATTTAGCCCCCATCCCGCAAAGTGCGATAAGGAACTTCATTCCACAATATTTGCGGTTGGACAATACGTTGTAAGCTGTATTTGGGAACAAATCCTTACTTCTGTCAACTTTTCCATTTCCTGAACAAGTTCTTGATATTTTTTATCTTAATATTGACCTAATTTCTTTTGTTTGTTTTTTAAAATATAGAATTTATAATTAATTGAAGTTCGTATGCACGTCTATTCGGTACTTGAAATTTCGAATATCTAAAATTAAAATTGAAATGATAATAGTGTACAAAAATGGAATTACATGTGTATTTGGTTTACTGGTAGATTTATAAGTATTAAATATTTTGTTTCCAATTTTGACTCCATAATTATTTAACTAATAAGTTTTTCTTTTTAATATTTTTCAGTATCGTTATTTTCATTTGGACGGTAAGTCAAAATATATTCACACTACAACCACTTGCACATATTTTATCTTTTTGAACCATTCCACTAAACTTTAATGTTCCACACATTATAAATTTCATCAATTCTTCTAACTTTCTGTTACATATCTCAAGGTATTTACGCAAACCCCAAACATTTCTTCACACTCAATAGTTTTGCATTTCGAACAAAGTGTTTGGTAGTACGATAACTATTTCTTAACCAGAACATATTCAGTATATAAGATAAAATGTAAGATAACATGTACACTCAAAGAATAAAGTTTGCTATTAAATGTTATTACTGGGAACTACATTGTTAGAAAAATCTATCTACATAAAGAGTTACGCTCATCGCTGACTCACTGATTCACTGACTCTGTCACACTTTTTGAACACTTATAGTAAAGGGTTTTTCAACAGAGACGCTACAAAAGTAAATCGATAGGGGCACCAAACGACGCCATATTTTTCCCCGCTCTTTTGACATTTCTCTTCAGTAAGGTTTGCCATTTCATCATGGAAAAATATACGAGCCAACAACGAGTCGAAATTATTAAAATTTACTACCGAAATTTGGAGTTAGTGGCCTCAACTTTAAGAGCGCTACGTCCAATTTATGGTCGTCATAATCGTCCTACCAGATCAACAATTGAGCGTCTAGTGGAAAACTTTGAATCCACAGGCACCGTAGAAAATGTTCCCTTGCCAGTGAGACAAAGAAGTGCCCGTAGTGTCGAGAATATTGCTGCCGCTGAGGCTTCAGTTCAAGAAAGCCCAAATATGTCTCTCACACGTTGTTCTCAAGCGTTGGGCATCTCTGTGACATCGTTGTGGCGAATTTTGCAAAAAGATCTTGGCCTACATCCTTACAAGATCAAATTGACGCAAGAACTGAAGCCGCTTGACCACCATAAGCGTCGTATGTTCGTGAATTGGCTGAGCAACAACTTGAAAATGATTCGGATTTTCATCGGAAAATCATCTTCAGCGATGAGGCTCATTTCTGGCTGAATGGCTTCGTCAATAAGGAAAATATGCGTTATTGGTCAGACAGCAATCCACACGTAATCCATGAGTCATCATTGCATCCCGAAAAAATTACGGTTTGGTGCGGTTTATGGGCCGGCGGCGTCATTGGGCCGTACTTCTTCCGTGATGATCAAGACCGGCACATTATTGTGAATGCGAATCGCTACCGTTCAATGATAACCGAATATTTTTGGCCCCAATTGGATAATATTGGATAATATGTGGCCGTCGGTGGTGCAATGGCTAGTGTGCGCGGCTCTTGTACATGACAACGTGGGTTCGATCCCTGCTCAGACCACCTTACATTTCTTTCTACGACGGTCACCTCGCTTAGTGATGGCGACACTATCGAGTACTTAGCCATGAAAATGCTTCTCAAAATACCGTTCGGAACCGGTGTAAAACTGTAGGTCCCAATCAGTGAGTATAAAACTAGAAAGCGCACATCTCACTGATTGTGAGAAGCTCTCCCCAATCCCTTCATGGGATGTTAAGGGACACCATTTTTTTTTTATTGGATAATATGGACTTGGAGGACATGTGGTTCCAACAGGACGGCGCCACAAGCCACACAGCGAATGCCACAATCAATTTATTGGAAACCAAGTTTGGTGAACGTGTTATCTCACGAAATGGCCCAGTCGATTGGCCGCCTCGGTCGTGCGATTTGACGCCGTTAGATTATTTCCTGTGGGGCTACGTCAAGTCTATGGTCTATGCCAACAAGCCAGCGACGATTGATGAACTTCGTACGAATATCGAACGTGAAATTGCAGCAGTATCGGCCGATTTTTGCTTGAAAACCGTCGAAAATTGGGTTCAGCGTCTGGACTTCTGCAATGGCATCGAACGTACTTTCACAGGAATAAAGAATTTCATTGGTATCTAAAACCGGTTTTGTTTTATTTAAAAAAAACTTTTGTAGCGCTCTTATTGAAATCCCCGTTTTAAATATGTATATACACACACACACAAAAAGACGGAAAAAAACGAAAAAAAACCGAAAAAAAAACAAAAAACGAAAAAAAAGCAAAAAAAACGAACAAAACGAAAAAAAGAACGAAACAAAAAAAAACAAAAAAAAAACAAAAAAAATCGGAAAATCGAAAAAAAACGAACCAAAAGCAAAAAAATTCATAGATTGTTGTGCCACTCATAGTTGGAAGATCCAATTGAGCTGCATATTCTCTGTGCATGAATACGTACATATAAGGTACAAGCTGACAAACGTGTCATTACTCAAAATTTTAATTTTTTGCTTAAAAACAATAACCATGGATCACTTCCCTCTGCTGTAAAAATCTGCCATCATTTTGTCTTTAGTTCCGTCAAAAATCTCCTAAAGCAGTTGGAATCTGACCCCATGTTTTATCACAAAATTGTGTTTAGCGATGAGGCCCATTTGTGGCTTAACCGGCTAATATTATTAAACAAAATTGCCACATGTGGAGCGAGACCAATCCATAACAGATTCCATAAAGTGAACCACAGACTTGTCATCCATGCGCATGACCATCAGCTCTTTAATACCGGTTTATCGCCCTACTTGCTAACAAATAACAACGTAATCGAAGTTGTTTGCATCACTATCATGTTCACAATATTTGTTGGTAATATTTTTTTAAACTCATCAGTCAGATAAATAGTTATCGGCCAAGATCACGGTCGTGAATGATAAGTCTGTGATTCGCTTTAAATTTTTCAAATTTTTCAAAAATAAGCCGGACCTCGCGTTATGATCAATGGAGATCGGTACCGCATCGTGATCACTGATTTTTTGTCTGAAAATATGGATGACATTGATCCTGGCGAGATGTGATTTCAGCGAAAAGGCGTTGCGTGCCATACGGCGACGCGAACGCAACCATCGATTTTTTGAAATCAAAACATAGCGATAAGTTGATTTAGAGAAAGGGACCTGTAAATTGGCCAGCAAGGTTGTGCGATTTGACACCGCTCAATTCTTTCCTGTCGGGCTACGTGAAGTCACTGGCCTATGCTGATAAACCTGCAACAATTGACGCCTTGGAGGCCTCAATTGTACGTGTCATTCGTGATGTTCGGCCAGCAATGCTCGAAAAAGTTACCCAAAATTGTACTTCCAGACTGCGCTTCGTCATGAACAACCGCGGTGGCCCGTAATCATTTTCAAATGTTAGTACCATGTATTGATCTTTCGAATATAAACATTTTTTTTTTGAGTAAAATTAATTTTTTGTGTTAATTTCTAAAATTTCAATTTCTATCCAGCTTAAAAAAAACACCCTTTATTATTGAGAATTTGTATACAAATATTTGTTATCTTAACAAACCTTAGTTTTTTTCCTCTGCTGAAAAATTGTAAATTTGTAGTTATGGCTGTTTTGTAGTTAGAGTAGAGTGCGAATGTTTGTTGATAAAGCAAACATGTTTGCTTTCCCCTTTTCGTCTGTGATTACTAACACATTTTTTTCAGTGTTCATAAGATTTGTTTCATTTACACACATATTGTGTGAACTACTTGTAAAGAGCGCTAAGCTTACAAGTGACCTAAGTCAACAAAATATTAATATGTATTAATAAAATGTATGTTGTAATAATCATAGAAGAAAATGTTAAGCATAAAATGGTAGGAGGTTAAATGTTAGGGCACCGAACATAAATTAAAGGCGGCGCACAGTGTCGTGACTTACCAATAGGGGTGCACAATGTAAGGAGTTGTTGTAGGTCAAAGGTGGTATGTTGTAGGTTTTTGGGCCAGCAATTTTAAGAAGCTAAAACGTATGGTTTTTCTTTTCCCACGAAATTTGTCACTCCGGCAAAACAGTGTTAATTTTTGGTTATTTCGGAAGAGAAACAAAATAAGAATGAAAATGTATTTTTGGAAAATGGTGTATTTATAGTGTTTTTTAGGGACAGATTTGTAAGAGTATTACAAATACATAGAATAATATATACGCAAATAGATTAAATATATACTTTTAAACACGTATTAGAATGAAATAAACGAATCTTAGTTTTTAAAAATTATTTAATTAAAATTATTTATTACATATAAAAATTTCTTATTTTGGTTGCCACTTTATCTACCACAGAAAATTATCTTTCACTTCCAAGTGACGTTGGTTTTATAGTTAAACCTGAATAATGTAAATGATCCACATATCATTCTCATTCTCTTTCCTCTTTTACTGCAACTAATTTAAATTTTGGTTTTCATAAGGATGCCTTGATCTTTCGAATAACTTATACTTAAAACGATGCACAGAGAGAAGAGATTCGTTGCCACAACAATATTTACAACCGCCTAAAATTTGTCGGTTCCTTGGACTATCACATTATTCAGTTGAGATTATCAATAATTGTGTTCCGTATCACAAAAATTTGTGCATATCAATTGATTTTCAATTTAGTTTTAGTTGCAAGAACTGAAATATTTAGTTGACCATGAAATACATGTGATCTGTCAATCGAGTTATAGCCCTAGCCAACAAATTATCCTGTAGTGGCTGGTGATTATTCTATTTGTTGGATCAACGAAAAATTTAAAAACTAATTCGGTTGCACTGAATAATATATTGGCATTCTCAATTAATTACTTGAATTTGATGACTCTCACAACCATTTGTTGATGCTTTACAACATCGCACAGTAAATTGCTGAATTGAGTTCGTATAGTATATACGATTGAGGTTTAACCGATGGTATCAATTCATGCACAGTAGCTATTCATCTGATGATGAACTTGTCACGAAGTTCGAAACTAGTCATTTCAGTGAGTGTGCTTAACAGAATTGTCTATTATTTCCACCAAAAACCAACCATTTTTCAATTAGAAAAATGTTCCTGACCTTGAAAGCTTGTACAGGGCTTTCCAATTTGCGTGATATGATTTCTTTAAAAAAAATCACACTAATTGTTAAGGAAATTCAAATGTTTTATATTTAATGTGAAGTAGAATCGAAATCGATTAAGTTCTAAATAAAACGTCTCCACGTCTTGTGTTGCAGGAATGAATTCGATAAACCCAATTTTCGACCACCAAGTAGCACGTTCAATATTGACTTGTAAAGCTTGAAGATAGTGTGATTTATTGCAATGACTTTAAATAACCCCACAGGAAATAGTCTAACGGTATTAAATCACAACTCTTGAAGGCCATTCAATGTCAAAATTTCTTGAAATAATCGAATCTCTACATTTTTCTCGCAATAATTCGGTTGTTGCACGAGCTGTGTGGCACGTAGCCTCGTCTTGTTGGAACCAGATGTTGTCAAGATCAGCTTCTTACAATTTCGGCCACTAAAAGTTTGGTATTCATAGATCTATATCGCTCTCCATTGACAGTAACAGTGTTACCAGCATCATTTCGAAGGAAGTACTGACCGATGATTGTACCCGACCAAAAACCACACTAAACTGTCAATTTAGGTGAATGTAATGGTTGTTCATGAATAATTTGTGGATTTTCTTCGCGCCAGACTCGACAGGTTTGCTTAGTTACCGCACCACTCAGACGAAAGTGAGCTAGACTTGTGTCGCACTCGTTCACTAGTTCTCGAACTCGTGCATTTAAGGTGCCCGGTCGTAACAATAACGAACATACTCGCCGTATCGAACATGTGCATTATGTTCATGAGGGTGATGTCTGGTCACCCTAAATGAACTAGGTAGTTCATGAAGTACCCAACTCTAAAGTGAGCATCATCGGAGATGATTTCCTTAAAAAAAGTTTATCGTTTTCAAGTTGTTCCAAGACAAAATTAGCAAGTTCATGCTGGTCGTGACGTTGTTCTTATCTCTGCATGATGAGATTGTAAACATTGCTGAGTACAATGAAAAAAAAATTACAAATCATGACTTAGAAATAATATCACTCAAATTGGAAACCCCTTTATGGTGAATTTATCATACATTAACTAAAAACCAACAAAATCAGTCATAAAATTCAAATTCATAAACAAAATTATTGTTAATTGTAACCAAGTAACCCCATTTTTGATCGAAAATATGCAAAAATTGAAACGGAAAAATAACTAATATATGCGGATTTTTAAGGGATTTCCATAAAGTGGGCCAATTCGTATTGACATTTGTTTTTTAAAAATCATCAAAATAAGAAAATCACTAAAATAAAAAAATGTCTATAACTCGGAAACGATACGTCTAATCGCGCTGTATCCAATAAATGTATTTAATACGGCATCATTTTTTTAACAAATCGCTAAAGCTAAATTGTTCGAATAAACAATCGCTTAAACTCCATTATGTCTATATTTCGGAAACAAAGCGTTCAATCGAAAAACAACCTATTTTTCCTGGCTTCTGAGGGGTTTTCATAAGGTTAACGTTATTTTTAAAACGCCAAAATAACAAAATCGTTAAAATAAACAAATGGCTTTAACTCGGGAACGTAAATATATTTAAGTTGTTACCTTCATCGCAGGCGGTAAGAATGGACGTATTTAATAGGTATCACCTTGTTTTTAAACAAATCGCTAAAACTACAATTTTTCGAATCGAAAATGGCTTAAACTCCATTATGTCTATATTTCCGAAGACGATCCTTCAATCGAAAAATAACCAATTTATTCGAGTGTCTAAATAAAGGGTTTTCATAAAGTGGTGCAATTCGTATGGATGGGTTTTTTCTTAAAAATCGCTAAAATAAAAAAATAGCTATAACTCAAAAATGGTGCGTCCAAACGCAAAAATTATACATATTGTATCTATATAGGAGGCTTTAACCAATTGATGCCTTTCATAAAAAAATCCGTTAAACTAAAATTTTTTAAAAAAAAATCGCTAAAACGCAAATATGTAATGCCGTATAAAACACATCCATAAGGTAAAGCCTCCTACGGAGGCAGAAAAATTTGTTATTTTTGCGATTGCACGTACCATTTCTGCGTTATAACAATTTTTTTTTTTTAGCGATTTTCTTATATTGGTGAATTTTTAAAAAAAAATTCTTGCATATGATTGGATTACTTTATGAAAACCCCTTAGAAACCATTAAAAATTAGTTATTTTTCGATTGGACGCTTCGCTTCAGAGTTATTGGCATAAGAGCGTTTTAACGATTGTTTTTTTCGAAAAATTTTCGTTTTAGCGATTTCGTTTATAAAATAAGTGATGCCGTATCAAAGACATCCATTAGTTACCGCGCTCGTATGGAGGTAAACCCATTAATATTTTTACGATTGCACGCAGGATTTCTGAGTTATAGCCATTTTTTTATTTTAGCGATTTTCCTATTATGATGATTTTTTGAAAAAAACAAATTCTTGCATACGATTGGACCACTTTATGAATACCCCTTAGAAACCATTAAATATTAGTTATATTTCCGATTGGACGTTCCGTTTCAGAGATATTGGCATAAGAACGGTTTAGCGATTTTTGATTCGAAAAACTTTAGTTTAAAAAAAATCAAATACTGATGTCGTATTCAAGACATCGATAGCTTAAAGATATGGAAAAACCCTCCGTTTCTGATATATAGAAATTTGTTCTAAATTTTGCACATTTTAGATCAAAAATGGGGTCGGGTTTCCCTGGTTAACCCATTACCCATCGCCGTGGGTAAGGGCCGCTTAATCATTCCCCATGTTTAATGGGCAATCGTGCAGGGTAATTTTCCAACGTCGTGGGTAGCTAGCTACCCACTTGTTTCTCCACGGTACCCACGGTGATGTGTATGGGTCACTCATGGGGGGTAAACATGAACTCTGTAAGCACATACAAACAGGTATAATTTAAAAATATCATATGTATGTTTAAGTTAATTTGTGTCATCCACAATAATAGTTCCTCCTGACAACTGCCCACAATTTGTTGCATGTTTGTGAATACGTCAATAGTGGCGTCAGATTCAAGAATTGTGTTTGAAAGTCTCTTCACCTCAATTTATGGTAATACTACTAATATAACAAATATGTATATACGATTCAGAAACTAGTAGATATATCAAGTGGACATGTTCGTCTTGGCGATAACAGTAAAATATAAAGGGTGTCTCTATAAGATTGCACTTTTAAAATTTAGTGTCATTTCTTATTTGTGAAAGTGGCAACTCTAAAATTTGCACCTGTCACATATGTTTATTCCAAATGTTAAAATAGGAGCTCTTTACGAAAGACCAACGCGTTATAATTGTGAAATCTTAATGCAAAATTTTGGAAACTTAAGCTGAGACCACTCGCAAATTCCGAAGAATTGTCAGTCGAGAGAAGAAATTTCAGTTTCCGTCCGAATGGCTTCGTGACTCCACAAGATTGTAGAACTGGGTGCTCAGAAAGTCCTAATGCCACACCACGTATGAAAAATCGATTTATTGCAGCAACGATTTCCAGCACAAATTATCTCAAGAAGATCATGCGATTTAACGCCTTGCGATTTCTTTCTTTGGGTTTTGTGAAAACTCGGGTTTATGGGCATAACCCAGAAACAATTCCTGAGTTCAAATCCGAGATCGAATGCATCATCGGTGAGATACAGCTACAGCGCTGTGAAAATGTCATGGAAATTGGCATTAAAAGAGCAATGGTCTGTCATCAGAGCCGTGGGTGCCATTTGACGGATATTTTATTCCATACTTAATCCGAACATGTCTTCTTTACCATCGAATAAAAAAATTATTTTTTCAGTTCAGTTCAGTTTTTATGAAATTTTCGTTGCCATAAGAAGTACGTGTATAAAACATAATTAAAATTTCATGAACCGAAAAATTTGCTCACTTTACATTTTCTTCGTACTCCGCTCTTTGCGAAAATTTCGATGGCACAATCAAGTACAGGGTTGTTACGCCAAACTAATTTCGTAAAAAATCAATTGCTTGCTAATTGTTTGGGACCGGATTTTTGACATTGCGATTATTTTAGTAAATAAAAGTAATACCACACGCGTTAAAAAATAAAATGGGGAGCTAAGATGAATTATTATGAAAAATTTGCAAGGATAATCAGAGATACATATGGGGTAACTCTCTGTAACAAAATTCTCCGTTTAGAGATAAATGACAAAATTTCTGACGAAAATTTCGCAAGAACTGAATACAGGGCTTTAATCGGAACATGTCTTCTTTACTATCCCATTAAAAAATCACAACTCTCTCAAAAAATACATGTTTTTTGTTTAAAATGAGAAAGTGCATTCTTACTGAGACACCCTTTATGTATTTACTTATACATATAAGTTTTAGTAGAAATATGCAAATAACTTCATAGAACCCATATGCGCCAACAAAAATCATAATCATAAACTTGTGACTTAGACCACTTTCATTTCTTACATTGTTACTTTATCATCACATGTGTCGTAAATTTGCCACAGCAATATGTTTGCTCCAAATGCATGTGATGAATGCGTTTGCCACAACGACAAACTATTGGCGATGAAATCTTCTCCGCTCTAAGGGCAGGACGGACTATTACTAAAGTGTAACGAAGCGAAACAGCATTTGATAAGGAAATTGAATACAAACAAAATCTGAAAACAAGAGAAGAAACGAACCCCTTAAAAACAAAAACAGAAAACTGGTTGATAAACTGACAAAGGCAAATGAACCCCAACAACACAACACAACAGCAACAGATTTCTGCTCTTCCTCACCGTAACGGGCTTAGGGGAAAAATATAAACAAAAATCAGCTGTTTGCTTTACAAAACATGTGCGAAATTATTTCCAAGAGAGCAGTAACATGGTTGCAAGGCAACATGTTGAGAATTGAGGGATGTTTGAAGGCAACGCAATGAATGTTGAATGTGAGGTTTGTTTCTTTGCTAGCCGTAATATTTTGCTGTCATTACAATGAAAAAGTTGTTGCGGATTTGGGAAATAAAAGACATAAAGTTGTATTTTAATTGAGGAAATGAGAATTTCCCGATACGTTTGTGATTGAAGTAGAAGATATTATTCATCTGTATATTGTCGTAAAGTTATGACAGATTGAAAATTTTGTAAATGAAAAACAATAACAAATAGGTCAGGAAATTTTTCTGATACTAAGGATTTACGCCTAAACTAAATTCATTTTGTGTTTTAGTTTAAAGAATAAACGGAAATGCTTGTCACTTATTTAATTTCCGTTTTGTTTGAATTCCATACATAGAAAGAAAATCGGTTGTTTATTATACAAATTGACATCAACGCCCTTAAAATAACACATTTTCTATACATTTGTTTGTGTTTATTTTTGTTTTTTCAAAAATTTGAAAATTGTACATTAAAATACCAAAAAGACACAGTTCATTTTCTAAACTCTTCGATGTATTATGCCATACATCACCACCTGAGACATCGACAATTCATCAAACCCTCTGGTGTCATGTTTTTTATGGAGTTCGTGGTTTCCTAATATGTAATACTTATATAGACAGATTCTTTAGTAATACTTATATATATAGAGAGATGTATATCCCACACAAGTATCGCACCCTAACTACAAAAGTGTCACTACTCACAGTTTTCAAATTTCCAGTAGAGACAATTAACTGGGTTTGTTTTGTTATTAACAAATGTATGAAACTTCTCAATAATAGATATATTCATAAGTTTTTTTTTCTCGAAAGGGAAGAGAAAATTATGTTATATTTGTACAGTGCATAGAAATGGTCTTTGGTTGTTTTGTTTTTAAAATAAAAATTATAAATTTTACAAATTTGAGTTTTGACACTTGTAGTTAGGATGCTGTATATGTTATGTCTATACTAGATTTTCATCTCAATTATATCCTTAGTTTCTTTTTCGTTTTATGTTAACATATGTGTAGACTTTGTACACACTATGTAGCTCTTCTCATATATTCTCGACCCTTCCTACATCCATTGGTATCATAACAAATGTTAGGTCGATAGCTTAATTTTATGTGCAACAATTCGGTGAATTATACGGGTTCCTAAACTCATGTAATCATAGTAAATGAATCGCTTATGTCATTAATTCATATTTGAAAGATCTCAATTTCAGATTGTTGAATTTCACATGCGTACATGATCACCGTTCATTAATAAGGCTGCCTTTCCCCTCTATTTCACGAACTGAAGTTTCATTAAATTAATTTCAAGTGGAACGATAAAGATGTTTGTAGACATTATACAGTGATGGTATTATCGGTCCTTCAAAATTATTTAATATATTGAAATCTTCATGTTTAACTTCCTTATAATATCAGAATGAAATACAGCCTTAATTGCTTCCCACAAACTCAGATATTATTCAACTTCAGTGACCCATTTTATCCTCATAAATTCAAGTATTCTATAATGGTTTTAACAAAAACAGAGTATCGAAGTTTTCATCACTTTTCAGTTTAAATTTCATGTAATTAGTAAACAATAAGTGGACAGCCGAAGATTTATATTCGGTATGATGCCAACCGAATACATGCACAAATACACTCGGAATAATTATGTTAAGGCTTGCTACTTATATTTCGGGTTCAGCGATAAAAAAAAATCATTTATCATTGAAAATGGTTTTATTTGAACGAAGTTCCTTATCGCTCGTTGCAGAATTGGGGCTAAATAAAAAAAAATTACAAAATTACCAACAAATGAAACAATAATCAACAACATTGTTTACTTTTTCTTTGGTTTGTGTCTAGACTAATTAGATGTCTAACATACATATGTTGGGAAATTTTTTGTTTAATGGGAAGTTTTCTAGGTGGAGCCTGTAACCAATATTTAATATATACTTATATTGTAGTTTTGAACCCAACCCAAAAAGTAAATTTAGTAAAGCCAAAGTGAAAGAAGTTTAGAAAAAGAAAGTTTTCTTAAATAAGTGCCTTTTCTTAAAAAAAGTAAATTTTCTCAAAAAAAAATTCATGTTCTTAAACAAAGTACCTTATCTTAAAAAAAAATTCCTTATCTTAAAGAAGTACCTTTGCTTAAAAAAAGTTTTTGATGTGTTAACATCTAGGCGCGGGTAGGCACTAAATTCACAAAGTGAATACATCCAAACACAATTTGTCCACTGCGATCACACAGATTGTCAGACTGCGATCATACAGATTGTCCGACTGCGATCACAGATTGTTTGGCGTTAAACTCCTCCGAAACGGCCGCATCGATTTGTATGAAATTTTGTGTGCATATCGGGTAGGTCTCAGAATCGGCCAACATCTATTTTTCATACACCTAAATGATAAGGGGTGACCCACCCCTATATAGAACACAGACTTGTCCGACTGCGACACACATATTGTCAAACTGCAAAAAAAAACACACTGATGTAGCGGAAGCGAATAGTTGTCTTGTGTGGGTGCGGAGCTCTCTCAGAGCAAAGAGAATAATGACGTCCCAATATGCATTGAAAAATTATTTCTCCAATGTTGGAGAAAAGCTTAGTTCTCAAGTTGATTTCCTATATAATTCTCAACTTGACGTGAAACATTTTTGTCCTTATTGGCTTTCAAGTTGATATCAAGTTGAGAATTAAAATTTTTTCCAATCTTTGAGAAATATTTTAATTCTCAATTGGATATCCAACACTTTTCTCCACTTGAGACCAAACATTTTTTCAACTTGAATTCGAATTGAGTTAAGGTCCATAATTTTTACGTTGTACGTTTTGGTTTTTCTGTTTTTGTTTTTGTTGTTTTTTCAACCACTCGATTCTACGCAGTGATACTTAGGAAAATGGACGACAATGCAGTTAAACGAAAGCAAAGAGAACAAATGCGTGAAAAACGTGAAGTTGAAATTGCAAAAAAGATAAACCCTAATCAACAAAGGCGGGACAAAAGGCTTACGATGTAAACTTAACAAATATTAACCGCAAATTACACATTAGTTGCAATTTATTAATTTTTCATTAAAAAATTTATTAGAAAATCCCCCGAAGTTTTCCTTCATCTGAACGTTGATGATCGCAATGCACCTTCTAGTTCGTCTGATCACAATCCACGAGTTGTAAAAGTCACAGAAGTTCAAACGAAGACTGTCCTTGAAAGACAGCGCAATCTAGAAATCCTATGCATTATTCATGAAATTTGAAAAAAAAAAAATTTGTATAAAAAAATATGCCCATTGAGTGTTTTAATATTCTACATCAGAAAACATTTATTTATGAAGTAAGAAACATAAAAAACATCATGGCACAGTTTTGCTATCAATTTGAAATTTCATTTTTCCAATTAGCTCAAGTTAAAGGTTCTGGAGAATCGCCCATATCATAAATATCACTTTAAAATAAAAAATTCAAAAATAATTTTTTTTTAATATGGCAATTCCGTATTTTCCATTTGATACCGATTGGAGAAATTACTTTGATATCAAGTTGACAATCACAAATTTCTCAATTTGATAAACTAAGAAAATCACCATATAAAAGATGTGCCTTTTAAGTTGAGAAGACTATAATCGCACTGTTGAGGTGCATTTGAGAATTAACGTTGGAGATTTGAGAAAGGTATTTGATCTCAATTGTACCTCAAGTTGATATCCAACAAAAATGTTTATTGGGGTGGTTATACCCTGGCCGTCGGTGGTGCAATGGTTAGTGTGCGCGGCTCTTGTACATGAGATCCTGGGTTCGAACCCAGCTCTCACCACCTTCAAATTTTCTTTCGGCGGCGGTCACCTCGCATAGTGACGGCGACACTATCGAGTATCTAACCATGAAAAAACTTCTCAAATTACCGTTCGGAATCGGTGTAAAACTGTAGGTCCCAATCAGTGAGTGAAAACTGGAAAGCGCACAGCTCAGTGATTGTGGGAAGTTCTCCCCAGTCCCTTCATGGGATGTAATGGGAAACCATGTATTTTTTTTTATACCCTGCCGGCAACTCAACTAAGTTTTAACGCACTTTAATCTGACTACTTCGTAACTAGATATGGTTGATGATTGGATTACTTTTAATGAAGCCAACTGACTATTTTAACATTGCGATGTCTTAGGTAGTAGTCAATTGTCCGACACTGCATGACGTTTCAACTAACTTAAAGTTAGTTACTTTGAAGTTAGCTAAAAGTTATCTAACTTATAGTTAGCTATAAAATAATTACATTTTAGTTGGCTTTAAGTTGACGTTATTTAACACAATTATTAGTTAATTAGCTTATGGTATGCTTTCTCAAAATATTCTACAAATTCGTTACCAGTTTAATTATCCTGTTATTTGTATAATTTACCAAAAATATTCGCTCTTTGTTAAAGCCTTTTATTTCCTTCTTCTATGGAATTATTAAATGCGTGGTAATGAACTCGATAATCAGTAAAAAAAAACAAACAGAAGTTTAGTGGAAGTACAAGAAACTTACATATTGTTACGATTAAGTAAAAGCTTTTAATGACCAAGTAACATTATGTAAATAACAGCGCGATTAATGCTGCACCTAAAAGTATGCATTGTAATAACATACCAGCTCGCTAAACCAGTAGCATAAATTCGCCTCATTTAAGATAATTCTCCACTAGTCGAGTTGATTCCACATTATTCCAGTGGTGGATTCATAAATTAGTAGAAAGATAACTAACAACAACGACTAGAAGGTTCTTGAATTCGTTAGAGATAACTACATATGAGTATGGTGAGTTCGTATAAATACCTGAAGTCTTTGCTACGGAGAGGTCAGTTTGTGATTAACCGCCGGAAAGTAAGCTACGCGATTTGATATTAAAACATACGACTTATTGTAAGGTGGTGTAAATAAAGTAAACTGTTGTACTATATAAGTAAAATAAAAGGAAGTTAAACTGTTGTAATTATCGTAACTTGAAACAAACCTTGTTTTATTATTGGGAATAAAACAGCGCAAAAAGGACGAATAAGGGCATTCGTAAGATTGGTGTCAGAAGTGAAATTACGTATTAAGCAACGATGAAGTTTGAAGAACTCAAAGTTGAACAACTAAAAAAGGAGTTGAGTAAATTTGATCAACCGACAGCTGGTAATAAAGTACAGCTGCAGAGGCAATTAATAGAAGAATTCAATCGACGAAACATTGACATTGACACATACCAGTTTGAGTGTAAAGAAGAAATGGAGATATCTGCAAAGGAAGGAACTTGTAATATGATGTTTCGACGATGGTTGCAGCCATGATGGAGAAATTGAGCGAAAATTCTAGAATTATGCAGGAAACATCAAACGCCATAAATGACAAGCTACATGAAGAAGCTATAAAGAAAACGGAGATACAGGTTAATGATCAACTCGGAAAGGTCGAACAGAAATTGTTTTTAAAGTACCAACCACCGATTTTTTCTTTTAATGTTTTTTGTTCTTGCACAATGTTCTTCGAAAGTATTGCTAATACTAATATTTTCAATATCACTTTCATTTGAACACTGCACATTAGCGGAGGAAACACTTCTTTTTCCTTTGAAAAAAGACTTCTTAAATGTCTTTTGCTTACATTACTCATTATTATTATTATTTTTTGTTATTTTAATTAAATTGCACACTTTAAAAACACTTAACTACACGCATGTGACTAAGCACAACTTTTCACTTTACAATCCACACAAAAATGACAAATGTGTCAAACAAAATTGAAAATAGCACAACAAAAGAAACAATCAATTGTAACTGTTAACACTTAAATTCCCTTCAAACAGAAAAAATTAAATATTCTAAAAAATAAACTTATTGCACAGAATATGCTCGGTTTGATTTTTGTCATTTCTGCATTACATTGTAGTTAGCTTATAGTTAGAACATAAAAGTTAACTAGACGTGCGTTATTTTCGTAGCTGACTACCGAATTGCTTGCAGGGTACGTATATAAAAATGAGATAGAAAGAGAGCATCGAAAATTGTGTGAACTTGTGTAGCGTATGTACGAACATAACAATGTATGTATGTCCATGTGTCTGTTGCTTTGCATTCTCTTTGTTTTTTGTGGAAATAAAACAAAAAGTATTAAGCAAGAAAATAATGACACATGTGCTTGCACTGGTCTTTAAATAATTTTAAGTATTAATATTATTTAAATGTAATGTCAGCATATGATTGAACGCTGTTTTTTATTTTCCAATGTAACATTTACAAATGTGTTCATAGAAATCGAACAGGTACCGTGTAACAAAAAGGTGTTAACACATCGCCCGTGAGTTCGAACACTTTTTTGTTCCAATGGCCTCCGCAGCTTCGCTGGTTTCTCGCACTGGAGAGGCAAAATTTTCGAATACTCAGATTCATATGTATATGAAGATGAATTTGTGCGATGACACGTGTTATGTTGCCGTTGAGGGAACCGCTCGTTTGTTTACAACACATCAACCCTTCAAGATATAGTTTTTTCCTATTCAAATATTTTCCTAATAAACAGTTATTCTGCTTATTTTTCCACACGTGCTTACGCAAACTCAGATAGCAACTAAAGTCTTCGGTTGATTGTTTTGTGTGAATGAGATAATGAGAGCGGGAGAGAGAATTGTAAATGAGATTATTATTTTTTCAGCTGACTACCTCTTGCAATACCATGGCGCAGACAAGTGGAAATTGTTCCGGTTCTGCACTACCTTGGGTTAGTTCTGAAATTAGCGTCCGGTATCTAGTTACATTATCGGTGTTGTTGGAATAACAACGTAAGTAGTTGACTGAATTACTGACTAATTGGGGATTTAGTGCAAATAGCTACCATCGAAACTGGTGGCATGTCTTGGTCGGATGTGTCTTGTGAACCGTGCTATTACAGCCAACGGTAGCTATTACAACCGCCTATCGATGATGTCTAATTTATAATTTCTTTTCACTAAAATTAGATTGGATATGGATGTGAACGACATGTGGCTTCAACAGAACGGCGTTCGGTACAACACAGTTGATGCCACAATAGACGTTCTGCATTAGCGATTTGAGGGCATGGCCGCCAGTTTCGATGGTAGTTACTTCCCCACTAAATCACTAGTTACGTAGTCGGCGGAAAATAACTCCTGTGTGTTGAACGAAAAAGCGGTTTGTCATACACATTTCTCATTTCTCGCAAAAGTGTTTGGGTATGAAACGATTAAAAGTCATTTTCGCTAAACGTAAACGCTGTTTGTCGCTAACATTTATGTCTTTTTCTTTTGTTTGAAGTTACTATAATCACTTTACGGTAAACGCTTGAAACGGTTTTCGTTTCTCATAACCAGTTTCTGAGTTTAGAGTTACCATGTTGTTAAGATGTTTCGATTCTGGCAAACGAATTTATATTAAAACTGAAAGAAAACGGTCGAGAAATAAACGGGTGTATCTATTGCTATGTTTGATTTAAAAAATGTTCGTTTGTCGCAATTAAACTCTCGAAACGAAGTTCATTTTTCGGAGATTTGGCTTGGGCGTAACAAAATTGTTCCAAAATTGTTCCTTCCATACAGTACAGTATAACAATGTTCGAACTATTTCAACAGTTCCGCCAAATGGTATTCTAACTATTCTTCCTAATCTGTATACAACCTGTAAGCATCCAAAGCAACCAATGCATTTTTCTTTATTTCCCATCTCTTTTTTTTTCAAAACCATAAAAGTTCAATTACATTGCTTAGGGCTCCACTAAAGTTGTAATTCATGGCCATTGATGCATAGAGTCGCTGCTCACAATTGTTTAGGCATTCGAAGAGCATAAACATCCCACTTAAGTATTTGTGGATTTTCAATGGATTCATAGCACAGAGCGAAATGGCGTACGAAGATTGTTTTTTTTTTCAAATCTGTATTGAAATTAAATAAATATGTATAAATTTGGAAACTAACAATAAACAACACTCCCTGAACAAAAATGCCAATGATAGACAAATGGACAGAGCAGCCACGTAATCCATGCGATCGACACACTTTAACGGCGGTTCTAGATTGAGGGAGGAAACAACTCCCGAAATAAAAAATTCACACCTCCCTCGCGAACAGACAGCGTCATGGCAGGCCACATTTCCATGCAATGCCAATGGTAATATCGGACCATAAAAAGGAATAACCTCAACATTTATGGACCAAGAACATACACATAGAGAGACAGACGAACGAACATACAATTAGATGCTAAAGTCCATATAGAATGAGCAAAATCAATGACTGCACTTTGGTGAGAACATGGGCATGGACATGGACATGGACACTGGCATGCATTGGAATCGAACAAATCTATTTAATAAACGTGTTTCGCTATTTATCGAATTGAATAAAGCTGTTTTACATTACAATCGAAACCCGAGGCACTTCACCGACCGACAGACACACTGCACCATTAGCAGCTGTTATTTGTTTGTTCTGCGAGAGCTGAGGTCATCCCACTACCCACATTCCGGACCGCTCTTCCACTGCAATCTATGCACAACAATGAGAAGTGGCAACAAATGTTGTAACCACAAAGAAGTTGCAATGGCTGTTAATCCACGTTGATGGCAACGTAAATTTCAGTTTTAAACTTCGAGGGTTTTACCACCTTAGACATGAACATGGCTGCCTCTTCGTCTCTGGAGAAGTTGGTGCTAATTTTTCCTTTTTTTGTTTTATTTGCGATACTTTGCACTGCAGCGATTTGCGTTAACAATTGCATCCTCTTAACACAAATTTGAATTTGTGATGCCTTCGTGTTCCACTCGTCCACATTGAATGAAAAAAAGTTCTCCAGCAGTTCCAAGGATGCTCAATGACGTTACTCCACTCCTGGTCCCACCAAAGGTGGCTGCAGTCACTGTTTGCCAAAGTAATTTATATGCATAGAGTGATGCCTTTCTTATGTTATTGTGACCTATAAAAAAGAGTTTACGATTGAATATTGCAACAGCATCAGCAGCAGCAGTAGTGCATCACTGGTGGCATTGGGCCACTAGCGGTGTAACTATGGGTTCACCATTGCAACGTCTGTCTGCCCGTCTGTCCGGTGCGGTGCGGTTTTATGCGTTTTTTATGTATATTCAAAAATTTATCGCTTACAAAAATTGCAAACAAACCGCACTGCAAATAAGAACCCATCACTCACTCACTCACTCATTCACCGTATTCCTTGCCACTTGCCTCGAGTGGTATTTATATGAAAATATCCAGAAGAAAACTATGTTCCCTGGCAGTTGTACGTAATATATTGATGGCATAAAACGGAAGAGATGTTCTTATGGATGCGTTTTTAAACCCCTAGTTTCCTTGGAAATAGTACATGCAATCAAACAGTCGGTTCAATCAGAAGGCTAGGAGTATTTAAGTGAAGTAGATTTTCTGAGCTACTCCACAAAGTAACATCATAAATGGTTGTTATGGATGTCTCAGTAAGATTGCACTTTTTAAATTTATTGTTATTTATTTCGTGCAAGTGGCAACTCTGAAATTTGACAGCTGTCACATATGTGTATTCCGATTATTTAAAATGGAACGCTTTACGAAAGAACAACGCGTTATAATTGTGAAAACCTATTACAAAAACTTGGAAAGTTATGTTGAGACTAGAGGTTTAAGCCGATTGTTTCCATTTTGGCGGCGGCGCACAGTGTGAAACTTTAGCATTCTAGCGGAACTTTATTCAAAATATCAACTTGAATTCCGTTAAAAAAAAGCATTTACATTTTACTCCCACTATGACGGGACGCTAGTTTTCGGCTTTCGTTTTAATTTTTCTACAAAACCCAAAGTAAAGGTTAATGATGGTTGAAATCAAATATGAAATTTTCGTTATTTTTTCACATTTTGTTAAGTGTTGTAGTATTAAGAATTCTATAGTTGTAAAAAAAATTTACATTTCTTTTAAAACCACAATATTATTAGTTTTCGAATAAGCATGTTTTTTTTAATTTAATCTTTAAAATCTTCTGGCATGTTTTTAATTCAGGCTAAATAAAACAGAAAACTTTTTCTTTGCACAGAACTTCAAAATTGTAGACACATGTAGACAAGCTAAATTTTATTTTTTCTGATTCGTTGAAAGTTCCTTATCAAAAATCAAAAGTTATCTTTTGCCACTTTGTGCCCCCCCGATACAATTTTTTCCAATTTCTCAGGGGGTACCGTCAACTGACAGGCACAAATCGAAGGAGGTTTTTCATGGAGAATAGAAGTAAAAGAGAATTGAAATGTAAACAAAATGTTGCCGGATCCTTTGTTTACAAAAAACTACTAAATATTGTTCATCGACCTACGAAATTCATCAACCGCGCCATAATATTTTTTAATTGTCTATCGATCTGCATTTCAGTTTTTCCAAATCAACGAACACCACTTTCTCTATACAGTCGCTTCGTTGCTGGTGCAATTTGACAACCGTTTTTTGGCATGTAAACAAGCTGATAGAACCTCTAGTATATATTACTCTATGCAATTTCTATAAAGATGAAGAGAAAGGATGTTTTTGAACTTTGGCGACAAACTACAAAGGATGAAAAATGTCGAAGTGTGGTGGAATTTATTGCTTCCGAAAATAATACTGGAGTCTCAGAGAAAACTCAGAAACTCAGAGAATGCAAAAGCAAATACAAGAACTTGTCGTTACCAATTATAGGATTAAAGAATTAAATATTAAAATAAGCCACAATCTTATCATGACTATGATATATGGGAAAGTTTGTAGTTCTCTATCACAGTACGATTCTTCTCAGAAATGCTATATATGTGGAGCAGCCACAACGGAAATGAATCGGGATTCGGTCACCATACCTAACATAGATGAAGATATGTATTCCTTTGGGATATCTCCTTTACATTCCTGGATTCGAGCTTACGAATGTTTTTTACATATATCATATAAACCGGAAATAAAAAAATGGCAAGCAAGAACAGCCGAAGAAAAAGATTCTATAGGAAGAAGAAAGTTGGAAATTCACGAAATGTTCCGAAAAAAATGCGGCTGCTGGTTGATATGCCAAAACAATCTGTGGGCAATACAAACGATGACAATTCGGCAAGAAGATTCTTCAGAAATTCGGAAGTAACAGCTTCAATTACAGGCATAGATATTAGGTTGATAGGTAGGTTTTTAGTAATTCTTGAAGCTCTTTCATGTGATTCGGAGATAGATCCAGATAAATTCAAAAACTATGCTGAAGAAACTAAATCGCTGTACCTATCCATATATCCTTGGTATTATATGCCAGCTTCTATTCACAAAATACTTGTCCATGGAGAGCAAATAATGAAATCTTGCATTTTGCCTTTGGGTCAATTAGCCGAGGAAGCTCAAGAGGCTAATAATTAGGAATATCGGAGAAACCGCGAATATTTCACCCGAAAAACTAGCAGACAGGAAACAAAGAGGTTTCTCATTGCATCTGATCCGCTTCTTTCAATTAAATCTGGATCAAGACTGAAAACAAACCATCTTCCACCAGAAACTTTATCTCTCCTCAAAACACCAAGCGCTTCTGATTCTTGTCCAATTTCTGGAATCAGCGAACAGTACATAGAAAGTGACTAAAGCTGTTTGTTGTTGTACTAAACGAAAAAAAAAATACAAAACCAAAAATATTTGAAAAAAATAAATAATTTTTTTTTTGGTTATTTTCTTAACAGAAAATATTGTTCATTTAATTTATTTTTTTAAATAAGTGAAGTTTTTACCTAAATTATCATGTAAATAATAAAAAATACTTTTGTCCAATAGAACTGTACCAAAACAGAAGCAAAAAGTATGTTCTATAATTAAGTTTCGCTAGAATGCTAAAATGTCACACTGTGCGGCGTAGGGACCTGGAAAAACCGGAGGTGGTGGTTTGGTCGGCTAACATGGCGGCTTCGGCTCTTCCTAATTATTGGGAAATGGACCCGGCTGCTGCTGTCCTGAGTTTAATTCTTAGTAAATTTATAAGGAAATAGGGAAATATTCTGAATGAGATTGTGTGAAGTTTTTAGTTTGTAGTCTTGTAGTGTGTTGGCCGTCGGTGGTGCAATGGTTAGTGGGCGCGCCTCTTGTACATGAGATCCTGGGTTCGATCCCTGCTCCGACCACCTTAAAATTTCTTTCGACGACGGTCACCTCGCTTAGTGACGTCGATACTATCGAGTACTTAACCATGAAAAAGCTTCTCAAAATACCGTTCGGAACCGGTGTAAAACTGTAGGTCCCAATCAGTGAGTATAAAACTTTAAAGCGCACAGCTCACTGGTTGTGAGAAGCTCTCCCCAATTCCTTCATGGGATGTAATGGGAAACCATTTATTAATTTTATATTTGTCTTCTGTCGTGTTGTAATTCAGGCCAATGTCATTAATTGATAGATTATACTCGTACGAAATATTAAAAAAATATTTATACGCCACCGAAACACGAAGCCGCTGCGCCGGTTTCTATGTAATCAGTCGGCGGCGTGGCAAACACCTCACAAAACGGCGGCGGTATTGGCGTGGCTCGGCCTTGTAAAGATCTAGTTAAGACCGCTCGCAAATTTCGAAGAATTTTCAGTCGAGAAAGTGCACCTAAGGTGTCAACTATTCGAAGAAGGTCAACAAATTTGATGAAACTGGGTCGGTGGTGGACAGTAAGACGTCAACGTACCGGTCGGTCTCTTGAAAACATTGCTGGTGTAATCGATAGTGTCGCCGAAAACCCCAAAAAATCAATTCGGCATTGTTCTCAACAACTTCGAATTTCAAGAAGCACTACACAGCGAAATTTGACAAAACACCTCCATCTTCATGCGTACAAAATGCAAATTACGCCGTAACTCAAACCAGCAGACCATGGAAAAGGTCGGTAATTCGTTCAATGGGTAATGGAGCAAAGAGATGCCATTGCCAATTTTTCAAATAAAACTGACACCTTCTCCGAGGAAGCGCATTTTCATCTGAATGGCTTCATGACTACACAAAATTGTCGAATTTGGGGCTCAGAAAATCCTCATGCAATCTATGAGAAACACGGGCACCCACAACAAGCAACTGTGTGGTGCGGATTTTCGCCAGGCGGCGTGATTGGGCCTTACTGTTTTGAAGATGAGACCGAAATTGCAGTGAATGTGAACGGAATTCGTTACAGGAACATGATAACTGAGTTCTTCTGGCCTCAGCTGAATGGCATAGATCTGGACGACATGCGGTTTCAGCAAGACGGCGCCACCTGTCACACCGCTCATGAAACAATCGATTTATTGCTGCAAAGATTTCAAGAATAAATTATCACAAGAAATCTGATGCCAATTGGCCAGCACAATCATGCGATTTAACGCCATGCGATTTCTTCCTTTGGAGTTTTGTGAAAACTCGGGTTTATGCGAATAATCCAGAGAAAATTCCTTAGCTCAAATCCGAGATCCAACGCGTCATCTGTGAAAATGTCATGGGAAATTTCATGAAAAGTGTTATGGAATGTCATCAGAGCCATGGGGGCCAGTTGGTGGATATTTTATTCCATACTTAATCGGGACATGTCTTCTTTACAATACAATAAAAAAATCACAACTATCTTAAAAAATACCTGTTTTGTTTTAAAATGAAAAACTCCGTTCTTACTGAGACATCGGGCATATTCTTTTGTCCTTTAGAAGGCGGACGAGCCAAACATATGGGCCAACGGCGTATAGAAATCAAAAGAAGAAAATCCAGGTTCGACATATTGCATCCTGGTCAGCGTGTGATCCACAATGGGTGGCTGCAATCAAATATCCTGTCAGTAGCTAAAATTCGAAAACCCGGTGGACCGTTCATAATGCCAGTGAATATACAAAAAGAAAAAAGAATCAACCCCTATTTGTTGACGACCCCCGCAAAGGTTATAAGGACCACGATTTACGGATATGCACTTGGAATGCAAGAACTCTACATAAATCCAGTGCAAGTATCAAATTGGCAGATGTCCTCGAAAGTTATAAGGCTGACATTACCGCTATCCAGGAAATGCGATGGACAGGACATGGCTGCACAAGAAAACAAGAAAAAGAAACTGCGCTATACATTTACTACAGTTGCCATGAGAAACAACATGAAATTGGTTACGGATTTGTAGTTGGCTAAAAACTGCGACATCTAGTCTCTAGGTTCAATCCTGTGAGTGAACGTAAAGCCACAATCCGCATAAATGCGAAATATTTTTATATTTTCATAATTTGTGCGCATGCCCCGACAGAAGAGAAAGATGATGATGCCAAACACATATTCCATGAGCTCCTATAGGAAACGTATTACCGCTGCCCTGGCCATGACCTTAAGATTGTACAAGGAGATTTTAATGCTAAAGTAGGCAGGGAGTACGTGTTTCATCCAAGTATTGGCAATTTCAGTCTACATGCTGAGAGTTCCGACAACGGTATGAGACTGATTGACTTTGCCGCGGCAAAAACCATGGTTATGTGGTACAAGATTCCCACATAAAGACATCCACAACGCTGCGTATTCCCTGATCACAGAACGAAGAACCAAATCGATCACGTGGTAATTAATGGAAGGAACTGGTCCAGTGTAACGGACGTACGAGTGATCAGAGGAGATAACATCGATTCTGATCACTACCTGGTAGCAGCATAGGTTCGCAAAAGAAACTGGACGCAGGGGTAGCTGGACATCGGAAAGCTGTAATTACCAGAGCTAGCCACAGCCTACTTAAGGGAGCTATTCCAACTTTTAACACATAACCGACCACCTCCCGATGAGGATCCTGAAGCGTAGTGGAAACCCATTTCCGAAATACCGCTTCGCAGCAAACCATGGTACGATGAAGAGTGTCGCATTGCAAATGATGAAAAGAACGCTGCACGTATGGAAATGCTTCAGTCAATTGCAACGCGAGCTGCGACTGAACGATATTGGGACAAAAGAAAGGAGGCAAACCGTCTCTTTAGGCGTAAGAAACGGCAGTGGAGAAAACGCGAGCGTGAGAGAATTGAGGCATACAGAAGGAAGAACGAAGCCCGAAAATTCTACCAAAAAGTCAAAACGAGACTAATGGACATGGCTCAGGGCCCCCATCTGTAAAGACAAGAACGGAAATCTCATCGCAGATGTGCAGGGTATGTTGGGAATATGGAGAGGTCATTTCTCTGCGCTATTGGTATCTGAGATATCCAATGGTGAGACAATCGATCAAAATTTGGACGCCTGCATCGATTGCCCCCCTCCTAACCAAAACTAGGTCAAAACAACTATTGCCCGGCTTAAGAACAACAAAGCCGCAGGAGCCGATGGATTACCAGCGGAGCTATTTAAAGCTGGCGGCGATGAGCTGATAAAGTGCATGCATCAGCTTATTAGCAAAATTTGGTTGAATGTATGCATGCCCGGCGATTGGAGTCTCAGTGTACTATGTCCCATATTTAAAAAAACATGACCCGAGTCTCTGTGGCAACTACCGTGGAATAAGCTTTTTATCCATAGCATATAAGGTTCTGTCAAGCATAATATGCGATAGACTAAAACCAACTATCGCACCCTATCGTGCGATTTCTTTAACATATTAATAGAGATTATTCTGAAACAAGCTGCAGTCAACATGGATAAAACCATCAGTAGCAAAGGTCCATGCTGCTCGCGTATGCTGATGATTAGATAAGTTACTGCGGTGTTTTCGAAAATTGAGAAGTAGTCAGCAAAAGTGGGTCTGACGGTAAATGAGTACAAGACAAAATTAATGGGTACAGTGAGCAGGGCCTCCACGCGATTACACCAAAGCGCGAACGTTGATAGCCGTTATAATTTCGAGGTGGTGGACGAATTTATATACCTCGGATCTGCCGTAAACAAAAACAGCAACGTCAGCCTTGAGATCAAGCGGAGAATTGTGCTTGAGAATATATGTTATTTTGGGCTAAGCAAGCACTTTAGAGATAAAGCCCTCTCTCGAGTAACAAAAGTCCAGCTGTACACAGACTCTCATTCAACCTGTCTTGCTGTATGGCGCAGAATCCTGGGTCCTATCGCAAGCAGACGAAACATCTGAAGGAGTCTTCGAGAGAAAAATACTCCGAAAAATGTATGGGCCTATAGTGCACAACGGCGAGTTTCGGCGACGCACGAATCATGAGCTATATGAGCTTTATCCTGACATTGCCATAGTTAAGCGGATCAAAATACCGCGATTGGACTAGCTAGGCCATTTCAGTAGAATGGATGAAGACGAACCAGCACGAAGAGTTTTCGAAACCGAACTCGAAAGAAGGCGAAAAATAGGAAGACCAAGACTCCGCTGGAAGGATCAGGTTGACGAATACCTGGGTACACTTTGTGCCGCCAACTGGAGATATAAGGCTAAAGATCGAACTGGTTGGCGAAATATGTTATCTTTGTTTTGGAAGGTCCCTGACCCCCCGGGGTTGTCCGAGACCGGATAAGTAAGTAAAGTCTACCAAAAAGTAAACAGAATGTACCTGAAAGTACATAAAGTGTTCTAGAAAAGTACATCATTTGACACAGTATGCGAAACCATGTACCAAAAACTATATAAAAGTACATTATGTGTACCAAACAAAGTGATTTTGGTACCAAAATAGGAACTATCAATAATAAGTACCAAAGTTACGTACGTTTATTGTTATTTAAATGTTGTAAAGTGTAAGTATGTAAAGTGTTCGAAAGATTACAAAAAATGTACGAAAAAGTACAAAACTATATCAAAAAGTTCATTAAAGCTGACAACAGGCAGATAATTTGTACCATAAATTTAATGTGTTTCATCAAAGTGTCCTAAAGTCTACTAACAAGTAAATATAATGTACCTAAAAGGACATTAAGTGTACCAAAGAAAGTACATAAAGTGTGTCAAAATGTACAGATAATGTGCCAAACCATGTACCAAAAAGGATTTTTTGTACTGCAGAACGTACATTATGTGTAACAAAAATGGGACTGTTGTATCAAAAAACGAACTACCGGGGAAATAATAAATACCAAAGATACGTACGTTTTGGGGTAAAATAATGTATCAGTCGTGTTTGGTAGCAAAGAAGTTCATCAACGTACTAAAATATTTAATAAATTTAAATAAATTTTAATACATAATAAAGGGTGTCCCTAAATTTACGCAACATTTAAATTTGCTGCTATCGACGTAGTAAAGAGTTGGCAACCCTAAAATAACAGCTGACAGTTCAGGGTTAATAAAAATGGCAAATTACACGATAGAACAGCATGTCTTCATTATTGAACAATATTTCAAAAGTAATGAAAGTTTTGCTGTCGCAATTCGATATTAATTCGCGACATGATAACACAGTTTTTTTTGCCGAAATTGAATGACATTGATGTGGCCAATATTTGGTTTCAACAAGACGGTGTCACATGTCATACAGCTCGTGAAACTCTTCAGTTACTGCAAGAGACATTTTCAGGTCGCGTGATTTCTCGATTTGGTGGCGAGAACTGGCCCCCAAGATCGTGTGATCTAACACCATTAGATTTTTTTTATGGGGTTTTTTAAAATCACAGGTCTTTGGTAAATTGGTTAAGCGTTCGTACATTTTATGTACATTTTGGTACTGTTTTTTACGGTTTTCGTACACTATTTACCTTTTTGTAGAATTTATGCACTTTGGTGGTTATTGTTCAGTGTTGATGCTTTTTTGATATTTTCCCTGTACTTTTTGCTTTATGTTATGGACTTTTTTTGGGGGCAGTATGCACGTTTTGGAACATTCTTGCTGCACTTTATGTACCTTCTTGATATATTAAGTACTTTTTTGGTACATTTAATATACTTTGTGGTGGACTTGTAAGTACAATTTATGTGCATTTTAGCACATAATTTGTAGAATTTACACTCGGTAGACTTTATGTACTCTTTGGTGCACTCTATGTGCTATTTGGTACACTTTATGTAATTTATCTTACACTTTATGTACTTTCTACTACACATTATATGTGTTTGGTGCATTTTATGTACTTATTGTACAATTTATGTACAGTATTGTAGCCTCTGCAAAACTTTATGTACTTTCTTGAGTATGCTATCTACTTTTGGTAAATAACATCCTATAAATTAAATATTATTATTAACGAGAATGCCGATCCATATTCAATTATAGGATCCATTTTTTCTACCCCTCTATATAATAACTTTCACATCTTGCGTGCGGTACTCGAGCTGATCACGAGTCGCTCGTTTTACCTACGAGACGAAAATGTGCTTGCGGAACTGCATATAAATAAATGCACGCAGCTCGCTCCCGTTGTCCTGCGTTTTTGTTTAATTGTTTGCCTGCGTTCACGAGTTGTATATTTTAGAATTTTTGGACATCTCACGACTCACGAGAGCAAGTGCATTTCTCTACTCCTCGCTCGTGACGTGTGAGCAAGCTGCGAGCGTGCGTTTACGATGCCTGGTTCATTCACAAAAACTTTTTAGAAACATTTTCGAAGTTGTTAACACAACCTTACCAGAAGTTAGAAATATGCTACTTCCGAAGTAATGAAAATTTTATTTCGGTGACAGTACTTCACAGTGATTTGTCGCTGGGAGTGTAACAAAAATTGTATTAGTTCCAAAAATGATTTGGTTGTTCTTCTAAAGGTTTCGGTTACTCTTTGCGGGAGTTAACAGCGCTTCGCTTTCGATTTTGGTGTTGACTTATAAACAAAACTCGCAAATGGTTCATAACTTTTGAATTCAAAACAAATTACTAATCGTTTTGATATTAGGGTACCACGCAACCAATGAATACAAATCCAGAATCGAATGAATTTCATATTGGATTCTTGACTGCTCCCATCTCGCGGCAGCCACTGTAAAGAATAGCAAACTTGCGTAAAGTGCTTTTTCAAGTATCTTCAATACAGTTTCGGGAATATGAATGTACTTATGTACATATTTCAAAATCATAAATTTATTGTTTTCTAAAACAAAAATAAAAACCAAATCTACCTCTTTAGAAAATGTACATATTTTGTGGTCCACTTGTATTTCCAGAGAAACAACAGTTTTAATTACTCCGAATATTCTACATATTGCATCTCCGTTCCCATACATTTCTTCCATGGAAATTGAACAAACCCACAATGTGTCCTGTCCAGCAAAATGCATAATTATCATAAAATTTAATGGTTTTTGTTGCGCGCCATCTGGTTCAACACTTAGCGGAAGTAAAACATTTCTAATTGCATTATGACCACCAACTCAACTCTCTGCCACACTCTCGGACACCACCAACAATACAATCAACACCATTTGGGGTTATGTCTTCCCGCCATGCATATCCGAGATTTTCGCACACATTCTCATACATCTATCTGGTCATTTGAATGGAGTGCGGGGCACATGTGTTTATGTTGTTGGTTTCCATTACAGCTTCAGGAATGAATTGGAATTACAATAGAATATAAATTGGAGGTTAGAAAGGAGTTGCAGTGAAAAGAGAAATTAACTAAAATCACGTAAGGACTTTGTTGAATATAAAGTGTGGTTTTCGGGAAACAACATATGTAAGTGAAAACCAGCAATGTCGTTTCGGAACAGGAATGTTAAGATGCATTAAAATAAAAATGTTTGGTATGCTGGAGCAGCGAAATTTTCTTATTTCAGGTCGAATATGAAAACCCATGGGCCCTATAAAAATAGTTCATGTGTCAATAACACTGTGAGACAAAATTAGATTTTTTACAAAATGATGGGGTTCTGTCAACGGATTCTGGAAGAATGGTCTAAAAAAATATACGCGTATAGGCGTTTTGCCAGATCTGATCAGATTTTTTTTAGGGCGGGTCAAAGTTTCCGCCCCTCGGAACATTCCTGCAACATACCGGCATGCAAAATTGTGTGATCCTTACTTCTGAGGTACAAACTATGTTCAGAAGTTTTATAGAAAAGATTCAGATAAACATTTTTGTGGAACAAATTAACCCTCTAACTGCTCCAAAATGACGGGGGGCGTGGTCAAAATGTTCAACAAAAATTATCGCCATAAAATTGCACTATATGTGTCCGAACGCTCCAAAACACAAATCTTAGCCGAAGTGCTAGATAAAAGAAGAAATATGACCAAAATTACAGCAGACAGTTGTCCGAGGCCTTCGGCCACCGACTGTCCCTGCAGGCTGTGTCAGAGACACGGCCATTAAGTTTAACGTAGAATACGCCATCCGATAAGACAGAAAACATATATAACAATAAATTCATTTGCTTATATTATTTATCATTTATTGTTATATATGTTTTCTGTCTTATCGGATGGCGTATTCTACGTTAAACTTAATGGCCGTGTCTCTGACACAGTCTGCAGGGACAGTCCGTGGCCGAAGGCCTCGGACAACTGTCTGCTGTAATTTTTATATTTACCAACGGCATTTGATTCAAGTCCGTTTAAAAAAAAAATATTATGTTCAATTTTTTTAAACTTAATTTAATTTATGTATTTTAATTAATATTTTTATTGAAATAAGTTCTGCGAATGTTGAGAGGACCGCCCTAATATTAAAAAAGGTTTACCTTATCGAGTCTTCGCATTAGCATTCGAGCGTTGTGTGAAAGCTTTACGCTTTACAATTCAAAATTAATGTTACAACAGCTTTATTGAAGCTTTCGCAAAAAAGCTTTATTACGTTAGCTTACTGTTTGTTTCACTTTTTACTAGATACATGTTGCCAAGCAACATTAGCTTGCTGTTCGTTTCACTTTTTACTAGATACATGTTCCTAAGCAATGTTGAGCAACCAAAAACACTCAACCAAACACCACACATATGTTTGAGTGTATGTGTTTAAACAATTTTCATTTGAGAAATTAAAATACTAGAAATATATCAACCAATATGAAATGTATATCAAACGAAAGATAACATCTTCATTTACCTACAAAAAAAATTTTAAAAAAAATTCATCTAGTCGTTTCCTCAAATTCAATGAAATAAAGCTTACAACAATAAAAACCTGACAAGACTCCCCATACCGTAAGGTAAGGCATATTCTACGTCAAAATTCATTATATTATGTGGACTATTTTTAATGGAAACAGCAAAATGACAAAATTCATTATTAACCCTTAGAAGGCAGTTAGTTTTTGATTATTATCTAGCACTTGAGCTAAGATTTGTGTTTTGGAGTGGTCAGACACATATGTGACAGCGCATAGAGAAAGGGACCTGGGTAAAAAAAATCAATTTTCACTTTTTTTTTTTTGATGTGGACAACATCTGAGCATCGAATGAGACTGATCTCATGCCCCAAAAGTGTTTCCTCCCAGAGATATGCGCGTTTTATGAAAGTGAAGTCGACGAAAGTGAGGTTATGTGAAAATATTTTCGTACTAACAGAGTGATATTCACGATTTAAAAGAATTATAAATGAGTATTTAGTATAATTCACAATTAATAATTTCAGAAAATAAAGCTGGATTCGAAAAAACGCGAGCAAAATTGATACCAAACTCATGGAAATAGCGCGCTAGGTAGAAAACAGTAAAAACCAACTACACAAAACAAGAGGTAGGGACGACCTACGCGCGTTTTCAAGGTTGACCAACACGTTCCTGACGTCATCAGATGTGTCGCTTTCAAATGAGACCAATACCAACACGCTCAGTGATGGTAAACCAAAGATACACGTATTTAAATCTTTAAAATGGCTCTCCAGGACAAAACCGATTTTTACCCTTAGGTCCCTTTCTATTTTACGCGTCACATATAGTGAAATTTTATGGAGCAGTTTTTTGTGCAGTTTTTTGCGAGTTTTCAAAAAAAATTTAAAAATTATGGTTATACGTGACTGTTAGAGGGTTAATTTGTTCCACAAAAATGTTTATCTGAATCTTTTCTATGAAACTTCTGAATATACTTTGTACCTCAGAAGTAAGGAACACACAATTTTGCATGCCGATATGTTGCAGGAACGTTCCGAGGGGCGGAAACTTAAAAAATTCTGATCAGCTCTGGCAAAACGCCGATACACGTATATTTTTTTAAGACTTTTCTACCAGAATCCGTTGACAGAACCCTATCATTTTTTTTTTGGTGTCGCACAGTGTAATTACTCGGGTTGTACAATCGGTGCCATGACCGGCGATGGTAATTTTAGGACATGAGGACGTGGGTTCGATCCCTGCTCTAACCACATTACGCATCTTTCAAGGATGGTCACCTCGCTTAGTGACCGCGACACTATAGAGTACTTAGCCATAAAAAAAGCTTTTCAAAAGAGCTTTCGGTACCGGTGTAAAACTATGGGTTCCAATCAGTGAGTGCTTGAGTAGACTTTGTGAGATACTCTCCCTAATCACTTGTAATGTAATGGATGTAATGGGAAAAAAAATTTTTGTACAATATTGGTCGACCAAATGATTTGATTCTGCGGTTTAATACGCGTTCATCAATATAATTACATAAAAAACGACTCCCCAATACCGCACATTTGAAAATAGGCGTTTTATTTTCACAATCAACGATATGTGCTAAAGCTTTACGCCGCCGAGCCACTCCGATGTTTGAGTTTTTTTACCACGCAGCCGCCTTATTACATAGAAATCGTCGCGGCGACGGCGAAGTGGTTCGGCGGCGTATAACATTTTGTTTAATATTTCGTATAACACAGTGCAACACGAAAATATATAACCATATACGGACACCACTACGGGATGATAGACCAAAAAAAAGACCCAAGTCTTCCAGTTTTGCCCAAAGTCATGCATTTTTTCTATGGGACCCAAAGATTTGGGGTCACGGTGCCATTTAGCAATTCGTTCAGAATTTTGATTTACTCTCTGCGGGTATTTAGCCATGAAAAAGCTTCTCAAAATTACGTTCGGAATCGGTGTAAAAACTGTAGTTCCCAATCAGTGAGTATACAACTAGAAAGCTCACAGCTCACTGGATGTGAGAAGCTCTCCCCAATTTCTTCATAAGATGTAATGGGAACCATTTTTTTAAACGCTACCTTAGCGCTACCTAAACGGTGTTAAGAATCTTTCCTAGGAAGTTCATATGTTCCAGAAAGTTGTTTATTGAGATCTTGAGATCTTATTTGTGTAGTTAATTGTTTCCTTGAATTTTGAAACGGTTTGCTACCAATGGACCTGAACAGGGGAGAAAAGGTAAACAAATTTAATTTTTTTAAGTTTTTTGCGATTTTGACCTTGGAGATGAAGTTTTTCTGATATCATATGTTCACAATTTTTGTTCTTTATGACAAGGGCTACAACTTTTCCCTCAGAAGGTAAAAAATTCCGAAGGGTTTGCAAGATATGAACCTGTCAAAATGATCACTTTTTTGCAAAAATAACACCGAGGCCCCAAATCTTTGGAGGTCCATAAAAAAAAGTGCATGACTTTGGACAAAACTAGGAGACACTTGCCTAGTTTTTTCTTTTATCACGTAGTGGTGTCCGTATATGGTTATATTTCCATGACTTAAAAAATTACACACAGTGTAATCGATCAATTAATGGCATTGTCCTGATTTACAAGTTCCAACCACAGCAAGTAAAAAACCGCACGCTTTAAACTACACACAACCACAATTAGCACATTTCCTAATAACAGTCAGCTTAATTTCCAAAGGACCAACTTATCCAGTTAAACGACAATTTTAATTTTGCGCAACAAGAGCCAGGCGAAATTCGACACGCTAAAACACCAACAGCCAACCACCATTCCCTAACAGGTTAAAGAACACATTACAACTATAACAACTGCAGGTCAAATTTCCTAGGAATTGAACTCTGCACAACAGCAGCCGAGTCAATTTCCTAATAATTAGTAAAAGCCGCCACCAGATTAGCTGTCCAAGCCGCCGCCGCGGCCGGTTTTCCAGGTCCCTACGCCGCCGCCAAGCAGAAACTATCGGCGTAAACCTCTAAGCTGTGCGCTTTCCACTGCATTCTTTTTGACTGCGTTCCAATAGTTGTATTGCGGTAGTTACATGGTACAGACACCATTAATGGCCTGAAATAGTTGGTTGTACTGTGAGAAGGACTGTTTGGGATCAGAACCATTTGTGGATATTAGAACAGTAACACGATTTCTCTCAACAAGTCACTATAAATCTTTTGTCCAAGAATGAAGAAAAATATGTGGGGAACAATACAATAAATAAATATTTTCCCATAACATCACATGAAGGGACTGGGGCCAGATTCTCGAAACCAGTGAGCTGCGCGCTTTCTAGTATAATTTTACACCGGTTTCGAACGGTATTTTTAAGAAGCTTTTTCATGGCTAAGTACTCGATAGTGTCGCCATCACTAAGCGAGGTGGCCGTCGTCGAAAGAAATGTAAGGTGTTCAGGGCAGGGATCGAATCCATGTTCTCATGTACAAGAGCCGCGCCCCCTAACCATTGCACCACCGACGGGATCAATATTAGGAAGAATATGTCTCCCTAGTACAATGCAGAACTTGCAGATATAAGGAAGTCATGCCGACTACTATATAAAAATACACTTAGACGGGCTAAGAGTATCCCGTGTATGCTATTCCGTAAATCAATGGACGATACATCGGAGGTGCCGAGGCTAAGAATAGTACTAGCGTCAAGCAACACGACAATAGGGCACCTGAACGGCTCTTCTGGCTAGTGGAGATTCGCTCAATCTACTTATGGACATCCACATCCCTGGTAACTCGCTGAACATGGAGAGCTCTTCATGTGAACATACTCCCCATAGATTAGAAGATGCCATTGAAATTGTTACTAAATCCAGGATTAAATAGGCTGTCAGTCAACCAGGCCCGACATGGTATCACCAGGAGAACTTCAGTCTTTTGTCTAACTATTGATCCCGTGGCTGAAAATGAATTCAACCCTAGATGGTGAAGGTATACAAGAGTGGCGTATTTAGCCAAAATGGGGAAGGTCTGGCATATATTTATTTCCCAAAGGCTTCAGGCGTGTAAGTCTGTCATCGTTCGTACACTTGCGTATGTACACTTGCGAGCGAGTATTGATGTAACGTTGTTATCAGATGCACAGCATGCGCGCGTATTGGGCAGATCTACAGACACAGCGCTGCATGAACCGGTAGGATAAAAATCAATGGTTTCCCATTACATCCCATGAAGGAATCGGGGAGAGCTTCTCACAACCAGTGAGCTGTGCACTTTCTAGTTTTATACTCACTGATAGGGACCTACAGTTTTACACCGGTTCCGAACGGTATTTTTGAGAAGCATTTTCATGGCTAAATACTCGATAGTGTCGTCGTCACTACGCCAGGTGACCGCCGTCGAAAGAAATTTTAAGGTGGTCAGAGCAGGGATAGAACCCAGGATCTCAAGATACAGAGAGAAACTGTTGACTGCAAAGACTATACATCGGTAGCCTTTCTAGACTTTGCGAGTGCATTCAATAATATCTCTCCTAATGCAATAGCATGAATATCTATCCTAAATAATAGATGAAGACGAACCAACACGAAGGGTTCTCGAAACCGATCTCAAAAGAAGACGAAAAATAAAAAAAACCAAGACTCCACTGGAGGGATCAGGTTGACGAATCCCTGCGTACACTTGGTATTACCATCTGGAACGATAAGGCATAAGATCGAACTGGTAGCCGAAATATTCGAGACCGGATAAGCAAGTAAGTAATGCAATAGTACTTTCTCTATTGGTCCTTAAGGTGGACGTGTATGTTACGGGGTGTGAGTAAGAAATGTTCACCAGGACCCGCAAAATCGGGCGCCTCGACCTCTGCCAAGTTTGTTAACAGATAACTCTTGGCTCTACTTGTGTGCAACCTTGGACTACATGTCACTCTCGAATATGCAAGTGGGGAAGTTGTCGATTATTTTGACGTCGTGGAACCTAACACCTTGATTGGGTCTGAAATGTAGTTTACAGATTATGCAAACTACTTGGGTGTTATTTTTGACAGCAAGTTTAGCATCAACAACAACAACAAACAACGGTTTCCCATTACATCCCATGAAGGGATTGGGGTGACCTTCTCACATCCAGTGATTTGTGCGTTTTCCAGTTTTACACTCACAGATTTGGACCTACAATTTTAGACTAGTTCCGAACGGTATTTTGAGAAGGTTTTTCATGGCTAAGTACTCGATAATGTCGCCATCACTATTCGTCGTAAGAAGTGTATGGTGGTCAGAGCAGGGATCAAACCCATGTTCTCATGCACAAGACCCGTGCACTTTAACCATTACACCTCCGACGCCCATGGCAAGTTTGATATCATATCCAGCATAGTCGAAAGGGCGAAAAAAGTACTATAGCTCTTCTACACACCTTCATGAGGTTGTAAATGGGGGTATTCTCCGAGAATTGTTCACTGGGTCTATACAGTAGTGACGACACTGAAAATTAACTATGGGGTTATCATGTGGAAGCAGGAGCTTGAGGAATCCACGTGTGTGCACTACTGACTGACGGTCAGAGATTTCTGACGATTTGATGCACTGAATGTAATGTTTTATTTGTTGCCGATGGTCATTGTTGGGAGGCAGATTTCGTATACGTCGGCCATCAGTTTATGACAACTACCACAATGGGGCATGATCGGAGTCGGTCTTGGAACAGCACAGCAAGATGCTCTCAATAATTCCGTATTTGTCCACTACTCAAAAGCAGAACCCCTCTTCGATTGGAAATTTTACGTTATCATACCGAAAAGAGGTTTCTGGAACAGAGAACGTGGTATAGAGTGATATGTGAGTTTCTACATGGGTTAGTCAAAAATGAATGACCAATTATACAAGGTGGCGCAAAAGTAATCCTCCTATCAGAAAATGCTATAAATTTTGCGATTGGCCCCTATTGTCAGTTCTGTTTTGACATTTGTGTAGTAAACACATGCGAAATACACGTTAATAGACAATGTTACACTACACTGCTCCAGAACGCGGAATATTGCTGACTATTTATTTGACCAATAATCGGTCGGTGACTTTGGCACAACGTGAATTTCGTCGCAGATTTCCTGGCCGTCCAACGCCTACTGGTGAAACACTGCGACGTTCAGCCGCTCGCCTCGAAGAGACTGGCACAACACGAGATGCTGCCAGGCGTGGCAGACCCCGGAGTAGTCGTCCTGCAGAGAATATTGCTGCTGTAGCCGAGGATGTCATGGATGCGCCGTCGACATCGACCAGACGACGTGCCACGCAAATGGGTATCAGTCGACGGTCTTTACAGCGAATTTTGGTACAAGATTTGAAAATGTTTCCGTACAAAGTTCAGACGGTGCATCAGCTGTTAGCTGCTGACCGCCAATCACGTCTAACATACGCTCAAGCCATCCTTAATCACCACCAAGAGGAAGATGATTTTTCATCAAAAATAATCATGAGTGATGAGGCCCATTTCCATCTTAGCGGGTACGTAAATAAACAAAATTTACGCTTCTGGGGCACTGAAAATCCGCGTGTAATCCACGAAGAGCCATTACACCCGCTCAAAGTCACTGTATGGTGTGCTGTTTTCGCTGGAGGAGTCATCGGACCTTTTTTCTTCGAAGACGTCGCGGGCCAAACGGTTACTGTGAATGGTGAGCGCTACAGAGCAATGATCAACGAGTTCTTTTTGCCGCAACTTGATGAATTGGGATTGGAAAACATGTGGTTCCAACAGGACGGTGCAATGGCACACACTGCACGTGCCACAACCGATATGCTGAAGGATGCATTTCCCGGGCGCCTAATCTCCCGTTTTGGCGATTTGCACTGGCCAGCAAGATCGCCTGATTTGACCGCTCCAGACTTCTTTTTGTGGGGCTTTTTGAAGTCGCGGGTTTATGTCAATAAGCCTCGGACTCTTGCAGCTCTTAAAGACAATATCCGTCAAGAATGTGAGGACGTATCGCCGGAAGTTTTGGCCAAAGTGATGGAAAATGCCATAAAAAGGGCTCAAATGACAATCATATTCTCGACTTGATGTAAAAAAAATTAAAAGACCAAATAAAAATAATCCACAAGAAGAATCAAAGTTTCTCATTTTTTTTAAATTACAGCCAAAAAACATCGGAAGTTTACTTTTGCGCCACCTTGTAGTTTTCGGTCTACTGTAAGGAACTAGGCTTGCTAAAAAATCTGATATTTTTGTTTGGATGCAATATATATCATGTTAGTAGCTTGTGGCAAATATAGTATACTTGTGTCCAAACACATTGTGTTTGCTATTCAATATTACATGTTGGACACAAAATAATTAATGTGTTATAATATATATATTTTTGTGACTCAAATGTGGCTTTGTTTGTTGAGAACGGCTGAAAACAAAAACATGACAGACAACAAAGAAACCAAAAGCAGTAGATCTTCAATTCATTAAACCATCCTTGCATCTACATATATGGATGTTCCAAAAATATACATTGTTCCTGCATAATGTTACAGGGACCGTTTTTCCAGCATGCATCAGATAAACATTTTTTGGCGATTAGGTAAGTGAGCGGTTGGCTGAAGGATAATAGTCCAGAAGACATTGACGTCAATATATTCTCTGACAGTTAGGCGGTAATAAAGTCCCTGAAAGCAGTATTTCTGAACTCTACATCTGGCCAGGGCTGCCACAACTATTTTATTGAAACGGCCCAGCAATACGATATTTACATCAAATGGGTGCCAGGGCACAGGGAAATTCCATGAAACAGCAGAGAGGATAAGCTAGCTGAACTAGGAAATACATTACAGGTTTCAAGAGTTGACATACCCCTAGTGACTTGCAAGCATAACCTGCATGAACTGTCCTAGGCGATGATGCAGGAGAGGTGGACGAAGGACATATATTGTGTACGAGGAAGTTTACAGCAGGACATTTATGAACCTCCTACCGCTAGCTAAGTCCAAGGTACCAACGCTTCTTTCAGTTTTGGCAAGACACTGTCTGATTGGTTGCCTTGCGGCGAGACAGTTTTGCAGAAACTTGCGGTGAAACTAAATTAATGAATATTTTCACATTAAGTTCGAGGGGAGAGCTTCTCACAATCAATGAGCTGTTCGCTTTTTAGTATTACAATCACTGAGTGGAACCTACACTTTTACACTGGTTCCGAACGGTTTCTTCAGAAGCATTTCTATGGCAAATGTTGCCGTCACGTAGCGAGATTAGTGTTGCTGAAAGAAATGTAAGGGCACCAGAGCCGAGATTGAACCCACATTCTAATGTACAATAGTCGCGCACACTAAACATTAACGGTCAGACAGAATCCTCGGAGAATCTTCTCACTATCCAGCAGGGTGATGTCTGCTATGGGATCGTACCTATTTGGGGACCTTGCTGATTTATCTCAGTTATGCGTTGACAGAATCTGGAGCTTCTTGAGGTTTTCCGTTGGGCCCGTTGTATTACAATGGACTAAAAGAGTTAATATTGGCTCCCGGCTTGCGAGCCTGCTCTCTATTTTGCGACTTGGGAGCCTTTAGGTTGGATTGAGGCGATTCGTGGTACTATCACACTTCAGACAATCTTATATTTTTTTCTATATCGGCCAGGTCGCTTGGCTGAAGGCGACACTATCGTGTAATTAACCATGAATATGCTTCTCAATGCAAAATTCTACCCATGCGATGTACTGTGGACCCTATCTATGAGTCGACAAATTGAAAAGCGCACACTGAACGGAAAAGCATCGTCACAGGGATGAAAATGTTCATCACCCCAATAGCTTTCGTCATCGAAAGTGAGCTAACGTACAGTTTCATTCCCGCTACGAATATGTGTTCATCAACTGCAAATTGTTCGTCACTGCTAAGAACGTATGGTTGTTGCTGCTATGAATTTCATTCATTATTGCAACGAATTTGTTTCGTTGCTGCAATGAATTTGTTTCATTGTTGCAATGAGTAAGTATCGATCTGGCAATGATATTATTTCAATGTCTACCACTTTCGGTTGTTGCAAATGAACTGATTTAAGATGTGACGTGACCCAGCACTCACGCTCACCATTACTTCTTGCTGGCGTCTTTTTTACGCTCACTCATTTTTTTGACTGCTTTCCTCTCTTTATTTTCATAAAACTTAGTTTCATTGCAATGATGAAAATGTTGTTTTGTTGATACACCAAATATCAATAGTTTAAATCTCATGCACTTCCTTTTTTTAGTTTTTAATCATTTTTCTACACAATTCAAATTAAATAAAATTGTTGCAATAACGAAAAGTAAGTTCTTGCAGACACGAAATGGAAAATTGTCAAAGAAATCATGTATGATATTTTTCGTTGCAGCGACTACCAAATTGTCTGATATACGAAACTTTTCATTGTTGCAACGCTAAAATATTAAGGAAAATGTTTCATCCATACGACGAATCATTATTGTTTCAGTGCACCGTGAGAAACTCTCCACCATCCCTTCGTGGGAAGTAATAGGGACTAAGTAAGTTTGACAGTGCTCGTGAAGGAAAAATACACCGGTATATTTGCACTGGGCCTCTCAAAGTCCAGTAGGATTATTTTGTACCTGTACGGGGTAACTAGGTTTAATTAATCCGTTTTCCAAAATTCTTATTTGTCGAATGCACATTTACCTTGATTGCTCATACAACCGCTTCCTTTTCTCGTCGTTTACCTCTACCTTCCTGTTCCAATTCACACTCAGGTTATTTTTCACAACACCATATTCCAACGTTTTCTTAACCACTGACACTGGGATCTTCTTTTTAACCACATATGTGAGGTTTTATTTATTCTTCGTTAAATAACCGCAAACAAACCTAAACCAATTTTGACCAAAAGAAATCCTCAAACAGCATTTCATCCAAAGTAGAAACCTAAAAAACGCTTATGAAAGAATAATTTTGTAACAATCCGCCAGTGCTCGATGATGGCATGCACAGAGATAGCATTTCACCGGCAACCGACTACTGGCTGCCGTTTCTTGCTAACAATTTCCCTTCGTAGTTTCGAAATCCGGCTTAAATTTCTTTAAATGCATTGAAGCGGCGAAACACAAACAAATCTCGTGAAATAGTACTGCACTAATTTTTCCTTGTCGTTCGTCCGTTACTTGAGGAGAAGCAAAAAGTGTTTTCAGTTCGTTTCCTATGCCCGGCTTTGAGACGAAAAATATGTTGCACCATCCATCCGTTTTAGATGGTGAAGTTCATGGCGGTGGCAGATGCAAAAAGTTGTTTGCTTATCCTGCCTGATACGAGTAGTTTAGTTGTAGAGATAAAACAAATTATTTATTTTTTACTTTCGTTGTGAACAATTGTTTGAGCACAGTGGGAAAAAGAGCAACAATTATTGCATATTATATTAAAAAAAAGAGGATTATCAGCACTTTTTGCACTCGCACTGTACAAAGTCTGAAATTTCACCGTATCGTTAGATATCAGATAACTGCAACCTCTTATACCAAGCCACATATACCAAGTAGATTCGTTTTATTTCAATACGTTCAGTATCAACCAACAGTCTCAAACAACAAGCCAACAGGAACTATCTATATTCAAAATTCATTCGCTGAGAGAATACATAATATCTAATCGAAACATGAACAATAGATTACTGAGCATGAAGGTTGATAGTTTCGAACACAATGATGTGCCGACAACGATCTGGCTTTTACACGTACGCAACATACAAACATCATCATCATGCGTATGAGATCGGAAAATTTCATTTAGCAGCTCAGCAAAGTAGGGGCACGACGCTTGTTGTCAAAAAGTTCGATCATCTCGTTCACCACGATCATCACACTTGTCACGATCATCACGATCATTACGATCATCACGATCACCACGATCATCACGATCACCACGATCACCACGATCACCATGATCATCACGATCACAACGATCATCAAGATCATCGCTTAACCGATCCCCATAGGGCGATCCCCATATAGCGATCCTCATATAGCGATCCCCATATAGCGATCCCCTTAGGGCGATCCCCACATCCATACTACTGTGACTGTGAACGGCATTCGTTACAGAATCATGCTAACGGAGTTCTTGTGGCCTCAACTAGGCGGCATGGATCTGGACGACACATATGTGGTTTCTGCAAAACATGTGGTTTCAGCAACCTGCCACACCGCGCATGAAACAATCGATTTATTGCAGCAACGACTGCCAGAACAAGTTATCTCAAGAAATTCTGATGTCAACTGGCCACCTAGATCAAGCGATTTCTTTTTTTTAAGTTTTTTGAAATCTCGGGTTTATGCGAATAAATCAGAAACAATTCCTCAGTTCACATCCGAGATCCATGGCGTCATCGGCGAGATACAGCCACATATCTGTGAAAAAGTCATGGAAATGTTCATGTAAAGCGTAATGGCCTGTTCGTGGGGGCCAGATCCGTGGGAGCCATTTTGCGGATATTTTATTACATACTAAATCGAAACATGTGTTCTTTACAACCCAATAGAAAATCACAAATTGTACTTAAAAGTCCACCACAAAGTATATTAAATGTACCAAAAAGTACTTAATATATCAAGAAGGTACATAAAATGCAGCAAGAATGTTCCAAAACGTGCATACTGCCCCCAAAAAAAGTCCATAAAATAAAGCAAAAAGTACATGGAATGTCAAAAACGTATCAACACTGAACTATAACCACCAAAGTGCATAAATTCTACAAAAAGGTAAATAGTGTACGAAAACCGTAAAAAACAGTACCAAAATGTACATAAAATGTACGAACGCTTAACCAATTTACCAAAGTACATGAAAAAGTCATTTTTGGTAGCAACGAATTGTATAGAAGTACCAAAAAATTTTCATTCGGTACCAAATAGAACATGAAAGTGCAAACAATGTACATTTATTACCACGTAGCACACATAAAGTACCAAAAATTCTACTATTGGGACCAACAATTTTACATTATAAATATTTTTAATAAAGGGTGTCCCAAAATTCACGCAACATTTGAATTGAATAGAATCGTAAAGTACATAGGATAGGGTTATTTATGGAATAAAACATCTGGCAAATGGCCTCCACGGCTTTCCGTACACTTACGTATTCGTTGTCGAAATTTTCCATGACTTTTCTGCAAAAATCTGGTCGAATTTCGTTGATGCAACGATGAATCTCCTCCTTTAAAGCACGAGTGGTTGTGGGCTTGTTAACATAGACCTGTGATTTTAAAAAACCCCATAAAAAAAATCTAATGGTGTTAGATCACACGATCTTGGGGGCCAGTTCTGGTCACCAAATCGAGAAATCACGCGACCTGGAAATGTCTCTTGCAGTAATTGAAGAGTTTCACGAGCTGTATGACATGTGCCACCGTCTTGTTGAAACCAAATATTGGCCACATCAATTTCATTCAATTTCGGCAAAAAAAAACTGTGTTATCATGTCGCGAATTCATATCGAATTGCGACCGCAAAACTTTCATTACTTTTGAAATATTGTTCAATAATGAAGACATGCTGTTCTATCGTGTAATTTGCCATTTTTATTAACCCTGAACTGTCAGCTGTTAGCTGTTTTTCTTTTAGGGTTGCCAATTCTTTTCTACGTCGATAGCAGCAAATTTAAGTGTTGCGTAAATTTAGGGACACCCTTTATTATGTATTACAATTTATTTAAATTTATTAAATATTTTAGTACGTTGATGAACCAAACACGACTGATACATTATTTTACCCCAAAACGTACGTATCTTTGGTATTTATTATTTCTCCGGTATGTAGTTCGTTTTTTGATACAACAGTCCCATTTTTGTTACACATAATGTACGTTCTGCAGTACAAAAAATCCTTTTTGGTACATGGTTTGGCACATTATCTGTACATTTTGACACACTTTATGTACTTTCTTTGGTACACTTGATGTCCTTTTAGGTACATTCTATTTACTTGTTAGTAGACTTTAGGACACTTTGATGAAACACATTAAAATTTATGGTACAAATTATCTGCCTGTTGTCAGCTTTCATGAACTTTTTGATATAGTTTTGTACTTTTTGGTACATTTTTTGTAATCTTTTGAAAACTTTACATACGTACACTTTACAACATTTAAATAACAATAAACGTACGTATCTTTGGTACTCATTATTGGTAGTTCCTATTTTGGTACCAAAATCACATTTTTTGGTACACATAATGTACTTTTATATAGTTTTTGGTACATGGTTTGGCATACTGTGTCAAATGATGTACTTTTCTAGAACACTTTATATACTTTCAGGTACATTCTGTTTACTTTTTGGTAGACTTTACTTACTTATCCGGTCTCGGACAGCCCCGGGGGGTCAGGGACCTTACAAAACGAAGATAACATATTTCGCTAACCAGTTCGATCTTTTGCTTAATTTCTCCAGTTGGCAATACCAAGTGTACGCAGGGATTCGTCAACCTGATCCCTCCAGCGGAGTCTTGGTCTTCCTATTTTTCGTCTTCCTTCGAGTTCCGTTTCGAAAACCCTTCGCGATGGTTCATCTTCATCCATTCTACTGACATGGCCTAGCCAGCGCAACCGTGATATCTTGATCCGCTTAACTATGTCAATGTCAAGATAAAGCTCATACAGCTCATGATTCATGCGTCGCCGATACTCGCCGTTGTGCACTATAGGGCCATAAATTTTTCGGAGTATTTTTCTCTCGAAGACTCCGACAGATGTTTCGTCTGCTTGCGATAGGACCCAGGATTCTGCGCCATAAAGCAAGACAGGTTGAATGAGAGTCTGGTACAGCTGGACTTTTGTTACTCGAGAGAGGTCTTTATCTCTAAAGTGCTTGCTTAGCCCAAAATAACATCTATTCGCAAGCACAATTCTCCGCTTGATCTCAAGGCTGACGTTGTTGTTTTTGTTCGCGGCAGATCCGAGGTATATAAATTCGTCCACTACCTCGAAGTTATAACGGCTATCAACGTTCACGCTTTGGTCTAATCGCGTGGAGGCCCTGTTCGTTGAAACAATTAATTTTGTCTTGTCCTCATTTACTGTCAGACCCACTTTTGCTGACTCCTTCTCAATTCTCGAAAAAACCGCAGTAACTTCTCTAATTGTGCGCCCAATGATATCTATATCATCAGCATACGCGAGCAGCATGTGACTTTTGCTGCTGATGGCTCTATTCATGTTGACTGCAGCTTGTCTCATAATGATCTCCATTAAGATGTTAAAGAGATCGCACGATAGGGTGGCGCCTTGCCTGAGGCCTCGTTTAGTTTCGACAGGTTCGGTAAGATCTTTACCAACTTTCACTGCGGATTTGGTCTTCGTCAAGGTCATCCTGCAAAGGCGTATGAGTTTTGCTGGAATACCAAGCTCAGATATTGCTTCATAGAGTTTCTCTCGTATCGGACTATCGAAGGCCGCTTTATAATCGATAAATAGATGATAGGTGTCGATTTGTTTTTCGTGTGTCTTCTCCAGGATTTGGCGGAGCGTGAAAATCTGGTCAGTTGTCGATTTTCCAGGCCTAAACCCACACTGGTATGGTCCAATCAGGTCAGCGATAATTGGTTTTAGTCTTTCGCACGTTATACTTGATAGAACCTTATATGCTATGGATAAAAGGCTTATTCCACGGTAGTTGGCACAGATACTCGGGTCACCTTTTTTAAATATGGGACATAGTACACTGAGGCTCCAATCACCGGGCATGCATTCATCTAACCAAATTTTGCTAATGAGCTGATGCATGCACCTTATCAGTTCATCGCCGCCAGCCTTAAACAGCTCCGCCGGTAATCCATCGGCTCCTGCGGCTTTGTTGTTCTTAAGCCGGTCAATAGCTGCTCTCACCTCGTCTTGGTTAGGAGGAGGCAATCGACGTCGTCATCCATGTTGTGATCGATTGTCCCATCGTCATCGGATATCTCAGGCACTAGTAGCGGGGAGAAATGCTCTCTCCATATTCCCAACATGCTCTGCACATCTGCGACGAGATTTCCGTCCTTGTCTTTACAGAAGGGGGGTCCTGAACCACTAGTCCATTAGTTCCGTTTTTAACTTTTCGGTAGAATTTTCGGGCTTCGTTCTTCTTTCTGTATGTCTCAATTTTCTCACTCTCGCGGTTTCTCCTTTCTCTTCTCCCTATACCGCTCAGTTGCAGCTCGCGTTGCAACTGACTGAAGCATTACCATACGTGCAGCGTTCTTTTCATCATTTGCTATGCGACACTCTTCATCGTACCACGGTTTATTGCGAAGCGGTTTTTCGAAACCAAGTACGGTTGTTGCGGCAGTTTTTATAGAGTCGGAAATGGGTTTCCACTGCGCATCAGGATCGTCATCGGGAGGGGTGAGTTCTCAGCGAGAGCTTCCTTGAGTAGGCCGTGGCTACCTCTGGTAATTGCAGCTTTCCGATGTCCAGCTTCCTCTGCGTCTGGTTTCGTACGATTTTCGCACTACTTAATCTTGTGCGAACCGTTGCTGCTACCAGGTAGTTATCAAAATCGATGTTAGCTCCTCTGATCACTCGTACGTCCATTACACTGGATGAGTGCCTTCCATCAATTACCACGTGATCAATTTGGTTCTTAGTTCTTTGATCAGGGGATACCCAAGTAGCCTTGTGGATGTCTTTATGCTGGAATCTTGTACCACTAATGACCATGTTTTCGCCGCGGCAAAGTCAATCAGTCTCATACCGTTGTTGGTCACTGTCAGCAAATACTTGTATTTATTTTAAAATGAAAAAGTGAATTCTTATTGAGACGCCCTTTATAATAAAAAAACTTTAAATTTCAGAAGATTACATTTCAGAACACAAATCTGTAGCACTCAAGTTAAAAGAAATTAATATAGATCAGACTTTGCCAGGTTGGAAAACTTTAATTTCATAGAGAAACATTTACCGGTTTTCTATTTAAACGGGAACAAACGCAACATAGGCACCGATATTTTTCGAAAGTGCTCCGCATGCACCTTTTAAAAACGTAGATCGGTAGTTCCCGTCAAATTTCAGAACAGAAAATATATCAAAAAATATATTTTCAAAACGGGAACAACTGCAACATAGACGGTATGGCAAAAGTTCTTGTCTGGGCACTATCCCCAATATTGCTGGCAATGTTGCAGTTGATCGTGTTTTAAATATTTCATCAGCTTGGCAAGCGACTGCTAGCTCAGCACTCCCTTACAAACCTGCCTATGATTAAGGAGGATTTTTTGATGGGGTGGTTAAATTTAAATCTAGTAAATATTTAATTGAGCACATTTCCTCCCACTGTGCATTAAAGACCACATAGCCTGCTGTTTCAGTTACTCAAAGAAAAACACAACAGTGTTCGAGATAGTCATAAGGACGAAAAACAATAAATAAACAACAACAAAAACTACATTATATTCACCACTAAAGAAGCCAGCGAGGATTAGGCGCTGACAGTGTTAAAGTGGCTTTTTTTGGGAAGGACTCGAAAAAATCGTTCATACTTGAAGTGGTTTGAAAACGGAAGCAAAGCGGGAGCAAAAATCTCGTCGACCACTTAAATGCAGACCATTGAAAAAATATGACGAGACTTTTCAAAATTACAATGAATAAATTGGAAATTATACTTAATGGAATCATGCAAGGGCAGGCAAGAACAAAATCATTTAGTTTATTAATTACTTTATTGAGCAAACAATAAATATCAATTAAACAATCATATGGAGGGCAAACAATTGCAATATCAGCACCAGACACATTGGATGATACGATGCAGTGCATCCCAATTGTAATGGCAATAACAGGAGGGGTTGCTGATTCTATAGCACCTTTATGTCTCAATATTATAAATACGAGCATCGAGTGCTGTCCCTTCATGCAACGTGTGGCAGCACAAATGCAGGGCCTAGATAAAAGTGTTACCAGCATAAATCGGCATCAGCAGCTGGTCAAGTGTCTGTTTTATTTCAAAATATAAACACAAACTTTTACACACGTAATGGGAGTAGATACGAGTATAACGTAAGAGATTAATACGGGAAAGTAACAAAATGGATATAATTTTCCTTCCTTGCCACCACATCAGTAGTCAGCAGGCAGTGATGCAAATCATGGAAACCTCTACTCCCACCCAGAGCGACAACGCCAGATATCGTAAAACTTAAGTTGGCATGGGGTCCCCTCATTGGTGGATATCATCATAAAAACGTAACATTGTTCACAAGCTTTCCAAATACTGGCAACATTCAAACATATGTACATACGTAGTATAAACTCATATGATATACATTTGGTATAACATTTAATACATGAGACACAATAGGGTGATTGCAATTTTTAGTGTTTTTCAAAATCGTTTAAGTTTATTAACAGCTTCTTTCTCTATCTGGAACGAAGAGCTAAGCAAACGAAAATCAGTCACTCACATTCGTTCCAAATTGGGTTTCTCTAGGTCGAAATTTTCGTTGTCCTGTCTTTAAGGTTGTTCCAAACTGACAGCGCATTCGAAATAGAGAAACCACAATTTGTACTAAAAAGTTTTGAAAAATTATATATTTTCGTTCGACTTGAAACCACAAGATTGTGGACCCCAAATCAACTTTCTTTCGCCTAGAATACGAATGAAAGCTTTCGTTTGAGATAGAGAAACAGGCTGTAAATGTTATGCAAGAAAGAGCTGTTCCAATCCATATTTCCAAAAGTTAAATAAATTTATTTTGAAATTTACATTATTTGAAATTTACTTTAAAAATGTATTTAAATGTATTCAAGTTTTTCGAAATTCACAAAATATCACACACCCTAATTTAAGCACTTTTACATTACAAATGATGAGGATGTTGATAACAACAATAAAATTACTTTTGTTGCATCTGTTTTGTGTGTCTGGCCCCTCTGGTCTTTGGACGGTCTGATGTTCTGGTTTGTCTGATCTGTTATTCGTCATGAGAAATGTGGTTCATTGTCATGTGGTGCTGGTTTGTCAGTCTCTCGGTCGGTCTGTTGGCAGAAAAGAAGTCTATTGCCAACTTCCCTTTTTGTTTTTGGTGGAAATGTCTATTCTCCATTTCCATTTCTATCTGTTTCCTCTTGTTTTGTATGTGTATTTTTTCAATTTTATTTTCCGACCAGTTTTGCACTTGAAAATGCAATATGCGATTACAGGATATGAAATTATTCACCAGTGCAAACATATGCCAGTTTTTTCCAACTCATACATGTATTTATATAGACATTTGTTTTTAAATACAATAATCGTTATATAAGGACATTGATATTAAAGACAAAAGAGTAGATAGCAAAACAATTAATTGTTTTTGCCTTAACTTTTAAATTGTACTGGCCAAACTCATTTAAACAATTCCAAAATCTTTTTCGATTCAGAAAAAAAGCAAATAAAAGATTAACGTTCTGATTTTGCTTAAAAAGTTCGCAAGAACTTATTTTCCATGACATCCCATGAAGGGATTGGGGAAAACTCCTTGTTAAATATACAAGAATGAAAGTGTCACTCCAATTGCTAACATGTTAAGTTTTAAGCGGTGCAAGAAAGGAATTGATACAAAAATTACATGAGGTGTGAGGGGACACCCGACTGGAACGAAGTTCCTTTCAATATATATTATGTACTATTTAGTTCCAAGACGCCTAAGGCGCCCGTTGGAAAATACGATAATTTAAATAGATCTCTAAAAAGAGATACTTTTTGTGAAATGATAAACTTTTTTTAAGAAAAATTTTTTTTGTTGAATGTATTTTTTTTAAGTATATTTTTAGGTACTTTTTGTAAGAATATGTACTGTGTTTTCCCGAAGAGTTCCTTTTTTTTAAAGAGAGGTACTTCTTTTATTAAAAGCTAATGTTCTTTTATAAGAAAATGTACTATTTTAAGGAGTACTTCTGTAAGAAAAAGCCATACGAATATGAATTTTTGATGAGTTAACATCTATAGGCGCGGTTAGGAACTAAAGTCACAAAGTGAACACATCCAAACACAGTTTGTTCGACTGCGATCACAGATTGTTTTGCGTTAAACTCCTCAAAAAGACCGATTTGTATGAAATTTTGTGTGCATATCGGATTGTGTGCATCTGTTTTTCATACCACTAAATGATAAGGGCGACCCACCCCTATATAGAACGCAGATTTGTCCGACTGCGAAACACAGATTGTCAGACTGCGAAAAAAAAGCACACACTGATGTAGCGGCAGCGAAAAGTTGTCTTGAGTGCGTGCGGAGCACTCTCAGAGTAAAGAGAATAATGACGTGGTTATACGTATATAAAAGTGAGATAGGAAGATAGCAACAAAAATTGTGTGAACTTGTGTAGCGTATGTACGAACATAACAATGTATGTATGTACATTAGGGTGGGTAAAATCCCATGCAAAAAAAATCACTTTTAGGTCACCACCTAAAAATGAAGTTCAGAGTGTTTAATGACTATTTGCAAAATATTGCGATTCTGGGTTCAGCAAATTGTGAGCTATTTTGCTTTAAAACACCTCTAATTATCAGGTTTTTTGGGTGTAACTTTTAAGATGTTGCAGATATTTGGAAAATTTATTATGGATACGTAGACCCTTAGGAGTTCTTGCATTGCATATATTCTTTTTATTTGTATTTTTGAAGTTGATTGAGTTGTAGAAGTTTTAATGCTGTTTTTTAGTGGATTTTCGTGGAGTCCCAAGAAAAAATCAAAATAACTCCGTCATTTTTACTCGTATATTAGCACTGAAGATTTTATAGTGAGCTACTCAGCTTCGTAGCGCGGTATGATTCTTTGGAACATAACGTTAAATTATACAGGTTATTTGGCGACAGCAGCAATTATTTTTTACCCCCGCTAATGTACATATGTCTGTTGCCCTGCATTCTCCTTGTTTTTTGTAGGTCTAAAACAAAAAGTATTAAGCAAGAAAATAATGATACTTGTTTTTAAATATTTTTAACAGCCTGTTTCACTATCTTGAACAACAATTTTCGTTCGTGTTCTATACGAAAGAAAGTTGGTTTAGGTTTCACAATCTTGTCGTTTCAAGTCGAATCAAAACATACAATTTATCAGTATACATTTTGGTTTCTCTATTTCGAATGTGCTGTCACTTAGGAACAAACATGAGGTCAAGCGAACGAAAATTTCGACTTGGAGAAACCAAATTTGAGTCGAATCTGGGTGACTGATTTTCGTTCGCTTAGCTATTCGTTCGAGATAGAGAAGCAGGCTGTAAGTGTTATTAAGTATTAAAATTATTTAAATAAAATGTCATCATATGATTGAACGTTGTTTTTTATTTTCCAATGTAACATTTACTAATGTGTAAATGTTATAGAAATCGAACATGTACCGTGTAACAAAAAGTTGTTAACACATCGCCCGTGAGTTCGAACACTTATTGAATTTTGTTTCTACAAAGAAGTACTTTTTTAAGAACATTTACTTCTTAAAAAAGTGATACTCTTGTTAGGGAAAGTTATTTTTTTTTTTTAAGTAAATGTACTTATTTGCAGAAAGGCTACTTATCGCAAGAAAAGAAAACAAAAGGTAATATTTTATTTTTAAGAAAATTTACTTTTAAGAAGAGGAATTTTTGTAAGAAAATGTTTTTTTAAGAGGAGGTATTTTTCGAAGAAAAGGTTTGTTTTAAGAAATGGGAATTTTTTCTAGAATTGGTCCTATTTTCAAGAATAGGTACATTTTTAAGAGTAGGTACTTATCTCAAGAAACGTTATTTTGTTTTACTGTACTCTTTTAATGTACTCTTTATAGGAAATGTTGGTTTTTAAGAAAACGCACTTTGTTGTAAGAAAATTTACTTTTTTAAGAAAATGCACTTATTTAAAAAAAATTACTTTTTTAAGTAAATGTACTTTTTGTATGAAATGTACTTTTTTAAGCAAAGGTACTTATTTCAGATAAAGTGTTTTTTAAGAAAAGGTACATTGTTTAAGAATATGAATAGGTATTTTTTTTTTAAATTCACTTTTTTATGAAAATGCACTTATTTAAGAAAATTTTGCATTCTTAAACTTCTTTGAATTTGGCTTTACTTTTTATTAAGTTCAAAACTACAATATACAAGGTGGTTCAGGAAGTTCCGGACAAAATTCTCCAGCGTATTCCATGGCTCATTTCATGAAGAAAAGTCGACAAGGACCACGTCCGAAAATGCAATGGTGCGAAATGGCAGCGGGTTCAAAATTTTCGGATTGGTGATCGGAGGGTAGTAGGGTAAAGTTGCTAACTTCTGAGCCAGTGGTCGGATTTTTTGTTTTTGGGCTTGTTGGAAAGGTGTTTAAGAGGCCTTTCAGAATTAATAAAAAAAAAACAGAAAAAAGCCAAATCGCCGAGATACAGAGCTTTCGGAAAAAAAATTCAAAAAAAAAATTCACATAACCTCAATTTGCTCAGCCAGGTGGCAGGTAACTTATGTTTTTTTTTTGTTGAAAGATAGCCACACCTCTTACCTTTTTAAAATGATCTAAACGAAGCCCAGAGGTCTTACCGCTACATCGGACATGGTCCTAGTGGACTTTTCTTCATGAAATGAGCCAAGGAATACGCTGGAGAAATTTGTCCGGAACTTCCTGAATCACCCTGTATACTACTTATAAATATTGGTTACAGAATCCACCTAGAAAACTTCCCATTAAACAATAAATTTCCCAACATATGTTAGTGTAGACACAAACCGAGGCAAAAGTTCCAAATATAGTTGATAATACTGGGTTGTAGCATAATAGTGTTAAAAAACAGTTGTTTAATTTTTTTTTCATTTAACTCCCATTCCGCAACGTGCGATAAGGAACTTCGTTTCAAAAAGAAAAAACACTATAAGGGCGTTTTTTTCGTAACCTATATAAGTTAACATTAACTGTTAAGAAAAAACGCATAGACGTTGAGTATAATCAACTTGGCTTCATCCGATAATTCTTCCTTTGTATTTGTCAATTCGTTAATTTAAAAGTCAAACACAAAACAAAATTCTAAAAAATGTAATGTAATATATGAGGTGGTTGTATTGCATTCACATTGCAGCAGCAATGAATTATTGTATTGAAAAACAGATGTTTGGGTAAGCGAAATCTCCAAACACGAGATTTGGATTGCAATGGTACAGACTTTGATGCTACATTGGGGTATCACCGAAATTAAAAATACACCGGGCATCGTAAACGAACACCTACAGCCTGCACTATCGCCACGAATCATAAGAAATATACAACTCGAGAGAACGTGCGACGAAGAAACAAAAAACCCAGGCATCCCCGAGCAAGCCCCGTGCATTTGTTTATATGCATTTCCGCAAGCACTTTTTCGGCTCAAACGAGCAGAGAAGTAAGGGCAAATGAGTCCAAGTGTTGAAAAGTACATAAAATTTACCATAACGTACATACAATGTGTCAGAAACTACATACAACGTTGATTTACTATAGCATGCTTTTAAAAATGCAGAAAATGTACCACAAAGTAGTACAAATCATGGTCCATAACGTACCTAATCTGCAACAGAAAGTAAAGAAAGTATATAAACTTTACCAAAAATACTTTAAATATAGTAAAACGTACGTAGACTGCACCAAAAAAAATACATAATGGTACTAACATGTGTACCAAACAGTACATAAAGTGTATACAAATAGTATATAAAGTGTACAAAAAGTACACAAAGTTACCAAAAAGTGCATAGTGTATCAAAAAAGAATACAAAGATCTACAAACAGACAGAACCGACGCCATTCTTGCGAATCAGGGGAGAATATCGGTGAAAGTATCTGTTTGTGAATCGAGCTATTCCTCGGCTTTCTTCTTCAATTTACTTTCATTTGGGTTTGCTTTAGTTGTAGTTTGTTTCCAGTATTGTCTTGGAATTCTGCTTGTGGAAGAAGAAAAAATCAATAATATTTTACACAACTTTTTAAATATTTTATTAAAAAACAGTAACTGCCCCTTATATTCAACTAATAATTTTCGAAACGTCGTGGAAATATAAGAAATGGAATGACATAGATTTTATATTTTTCGTACAACAAAGTCAAACTTGGTAACACCTTTATCGGGGTTATTCTCAACGTCTAAAATTATACATGTTAACGTGCAGGTTTTCATTTTGTATGAGTTAACGTGTATAAGTTACGAAAAAAAACGCCCCTTATGCGAAAAATAAAAATACTGAGGTATTTCGTCGAAAAAAAAATTAGGATACCGCAAAAAATAAATTTGCCACGTATAGTTAAAGTTCACCGCAGCAGTTTTAATGTGTCCCCCAATTGAATATCGGTTATGGCAAAATTCGTTTGTTTTGCCGGTAGCAATTTTTCAATTAACCAAAAAATTTTATATTTTTAATTTTTCAGAGTGTACGGGAACGTCAAATTTGTTATACAAAAGTACTAAGTTGAAGTTTACATACCTAGTGTCAGAATGAGCATATGTAGAATAAGGTAATTGCAAAATTTCGACAGGTTAATTTTTTAAACAGCGGCATTTGAAATCAGTATCCGCCTAATTTTTTAATTATATTTTCAGTTTACTTTATTTCTTATTTTACTAGAAAATTCTATGGAACATAGGTGTAGAAAAAAAATATAGTTAAAATCAAATACGCAAAATACATTGAGGAATACGCGAAACCCCGATAAAAACAAAACTTCAAAACGCCGCCGTGAAATAAAATCTTCTGACAAAAGTTTAAAAACATGTTATATGTTTCTTAGATCATGTTTGTCCATGATACTTCAGTTGAGTCGCATATTGTCCAAAAAAATATTGTTGTTATGAAAAATACACTAGGAATTGTTACCTTCGAACAAAACTAGTGTGATGTTCCCGCAATCAGCTCTTCAATATGCATCTATGAACCGAGTTTTCACTCTAGCGATGCCCAATACAGCTGATCGGCGCCGAATCGACATTCCCGGAACTTCTTCGTTACTGGCCGCTACGGAGGCTATGTTTTCTTCACTGCGCACCAATCTCTGTTTGGCTGGTGGCTTTAGGTCCAAAAGATTGTACTCACTTTAGGCGACGAATTGCCTTCACACTGAAGCCATAATGACGAGTTGCGCTCACGACGAAATTCACGTTGGGTATTTTCAACTGAGCCGGAATTTCGAAAATATTGTTAATAATTTCTAGACGCTTGACGCTGCAAAATATCGGTCCCAGCAACATATTGCAGGAACCATGTATAAGTTTGCCAGTATTATTTTCGTGAATTAAAAATCTGCTGTTTTTGTTTCTTTGTTTTATATCACGTTTTTGTATTCAGCAGTTTTTAGCAAACAAAGCCAGATTTGAGCACCAAAAACGTGTATTATAACCTATTAATCATTGTGCCTCAAACATGTAATATTGAATAGCAAACGCAATGTGTTTGGACACAAGTATACAATATTTGCGACAAGGCTACATACAGGTTATATTTGCATCCAAACAAGATTATTCAGCGCGCTGATGTTTAACAGATGTGAAACGATGCATGATGAAATGGTAAACCTAGCTGAATATTTTGACATCTTGATGTCGTTGGTAATTTTGACAGCTACTGAAATATAACAACTGAAACATGTACCACTACTGTCTGGTCACACTTTACTTGTTTCGAATGTGCATATTTTATACATATGAATATGAACTGAACCATGTAATCAGAGCCCATTATGTCACCGAAAATACACTTCCGTGTTAAATTAGTTGCAACAAGCGTTTTAATTTAATTTTTCTCCATATTGTGCCCGTAAGAATCGTTATTCCCAATCCAGAACTTTTGGCAGAAATCAATTGAAATCAACTCGCAAATTGTCTGTAGAGTTTTCCAATTATGCACCCGGTTCAGTCCGGTCTGAGCACTTAATTTCATAATTTCTTCAACAACTCTTCAACTCTCGGGACTCTAAACAGTCGCAAAAAGTCGGGAAAATCCCGCCGACTCCAGAGTGGACTGGAGGCTGAAGTACTTCTATCTGGTGTGGACTTTTCGCATAATATCAATCTTAAGCAACAGCCCAAAAAACCATCCACCAGCAACATTTCGCAGCAATTTTGAGGCCAATTGCCATCACCAACACCATTAGTTGGACAATTAATAAACAGTGTCTGATTGGTTGATAGGATGTCATGCAGAATCCAAAAGAAGTTCATGTACATATCCTCAATTTCTGGTCAGAAAGTCAGTTTCTCTTTGGGCGAAATGACGTTTCAATCAAGTTGGAAATTTAAACAAAAAAGTGCTTATGGAAGCCATAAATACCAAGTTTTAATTACAACTCGGTTGCTATAACCGAAAGAACAGTTGGTGTAACTGTTTTCGTTTCTCGCAAAACGTTTTCAGGTCTAACTTTTCATAACTCGTTTACTGCAAACGTTTTCCACTTCTCTCAAACGTTTTTTAGTTAGTAGTTCTCGCAAACGTTTTTTAGTCGGTTGCTGTAACCGAAACAACAGGTGGCGCAACAGTTTTTCGTTTCACCTTATATTTCTCATAACTCGTTTGCTGCAAACATTTTTCGGCTCTCCCAAACGAAATGACATGTATGGATTAACAGAAGTTCGTTTCTCCTTACTACAATCCCTAGACGAACTTCAGTTATCTGAAATTTCGTTTGGGAGGAACGAGTTTTTTTCTTTGCGTGTACATATAAAATGTTTCGTTGCAGTGCCGGAAAAATCGTCAGAAGTCAAAACTTTTCTTTGGACCAATGTAAACACACTGAATAATATGTTCCATCCATCAGTGTTATATATAAAAATCAAAATGGTGTGGTGTCTACTTCTAAACCAAAGTCTCCATACTAGATTAGATTCCCTGTGTTCGAAAATCGTATTCCCCTCCACCCACATTGAAGCACGGTTTGTAAAATTTAAAAACTTGCAACATTTTTTGGCACAATAACATTAGTGATATGACTTCCGAGGGGGATATATTGGGAGCCCACATACGTGCGTGGCATATAAAACCCTTATCTAAATATCAACAATTGATGAATAATATTGCCACTGGTTGGTCAAAATATTTGCAATAACATGGCTAACAGCAAAACAAACCAGAGAATCGAAAACAAAAGCGACATTTTTATCAAAATTGTTGTAAATATTATATATTTACCGTGTCAGGGGAGTTCGTCAGCGGTCATTTGATTTGATTTATGTCACAGACTGACAACTCAACCTCCAATATACAAAACATAACGAATCGAACTTTATATTATACAGATTATTTATGCGGTAATTACTTTCAAATTAAATTGATCGATGTTGTTGAAAACCAACTAAAAAAATATAAACATCTTTTAACTATGAATGAAAATACAAATACAAATATTATAATGTTATGTTTACATTCTTATGAATCTTCATAAATATTAAAACTGCTGTCATACACAATGAGACGAATCGGTCATCTGTCATCGCAAACGACAATTGTCTGGGCAAATAAATCATCATATTACGAATTACAAAGGATTTGTCATTCCCTTAATGGCATTGCATGCTGTTCCACCGACAACAATTGCCAGACAATACGGAGCCTTGTTTTCACAAGATTTGTATTCCATCAACCTTCCCTGCGCTCATTTCATTTTCTTCCTGATTGAAATACAAACAAATGGGTGTGTGGCAAAATGGATCAACCTTAAGAATTTCACTTGTATTTATCCGACTTTACACTATAAAATGAGGTGGGTGTTGATGACGGCCGCGTCTTACTTTGGCAACATGTTGGGTAAACACCTTGCCCGGACTTATTTTCTCTTTTTTTTTTGCAAACATTTAAATGGGTGCCACACTGGTGTGTCGTTCGCATTTAAATAGTTCATTCGTGGGTTTGCTCCTTCGGCATGTGTGTGTTTATGCTGGCGAAGGACAACTTGTGTTCATGATATCCTTCCTTCCACCACACCAACCGATGTGGGGCTCAATTTGCCCAATGCCACTAGTCATTCGAATGGCATGGAAGCCATAACGGATGTTATTAACTGTTGAGAATGGCTATTTTTATTTACACGAAATGCCAATATTATTTCCGCTAACAATCCTTTAATGACGTTTGACGGTTGGCTTCTCGTTTTTTGCTCTCATTTACCTAAATAAACGGGATATCTGTCGTAGTTTGTGTTTTTAAGGATTTAAAAACAATGAAGGATTAGAAATTTAAGATGAAGACTGAATCATACTTAGGCAGTATATTATATTGATTGTCAGAGATGTTTTGACTCAAAATACAGAAGTGATTTAACATCTGATTTACAAGAATCTTCCTACATCTCCTTATGCCTGTTAATTGTTATATGGGGTGTTTTTTTAGAGCTTATATTTTCCGAGAATGATTAAATCGTCACAAATTGGTCAGATTTGGCAACGATGTTATCAATTGTGGTCAGGTTTGCTTGTCATTTCATCATGAATTAACCGAATTGCCATCATTTGCGACGTACATTCGCTAAATGGGTACAAAATCAAAAGGAAGTCAACCCCACTGTTTTACTTCAATATTCTATTCAGTGATTAGGCTCATTTGGGATGTGGGACTTCCCGTGGATGTGGATAATATCTGATAACAATTGACTTGGCAGTGGCCAGAAATTGGCAACTATTGGGCAGTCCAAATAGCACACTACTTCCATGCAGTATATCCTAGGCAATGGCTTTATCCGAAACCTCCGTTAGCAAGCTAGAGTGAGAAGGCGAAACGAAGGAGCTGTTTGATGGGGCATGCGATCACTGATACGTCTCAGGTTTAGTAGGTGACTGATGCCACTGTCTATCTGGCCTTTTTTTGTCCTTAGAAGGCGGATGAACCAACATATGGGCCAACGGCGGATAGAAATCAAAAGAAGAAAATCCAGGTTCGGCATACTGCCATCGGGTCATAGTCTGATCCATAACACTATGCATCATTTTGCAACCTAAACATTTTGATACGCTTGAGACTCAAACAACTGATAGTTACTGGTGAGTGAAGAAAACACCTAGTTGGGTTTGGTCCGATTGACTAAGGTTTTTTTTAATTGTCGTTTGAAGTTTTAGGCTTAGAAATGAACTTTTGATAAAGAGAACACTTTTTGTAATACGTACATCTCAAAAACTATTCACATATTTGCTCGTGAACTGCCCTACAAAAAACCCTCAAACGTTTAAAAATAAATAAAAACAAAACCCGTAAAAAACGGCAAAAATTATATTTTTTACATTTTAAAGTTTTTGATCATGAAGGTGGAATTTTTTTAATGAACGTTTTTTGTATTGCAGTTCACGAGCTACATCTTTGCCGAAGACACCCAAGAAAAATCTTTAACAGTTTTCGAAATGTAGGCATTACCAAACGTGTTCTCTTATCAATAATTCATTTCTAAGCCTAAAACTTCAAACGACAATTAACAAAAACCTTAGTCAATCAGACCAAACCCAGCTATGATTTTTCTTCTCTCATCAGTAGCTTTCAGATTTTTTGGTCTCAAGCGTATAAAATTTTGAGTGTCTCACTGTGTAATAGGCGGCTGCAATCAGATATCCTGGCAGTAGGCAAAATGCAAAAACACTGACCAAAATGCAAACACACTTGTTGACCAACCCCGCAAACGTTATAAGGACCACGATTTACGGCTATGCACTTGGAAAGTAAGCACTTTATATATATCCAGTGCAAGTATCCAATTGGTAGAAGTCCTAGAAAGTTTTAAGGCTGATATCACGGCTATCGAGGATATGCGATGGACAGGACACGGCTGCACAGGAAAGGGAAACTGCGACATATACTAGAGTTGCCATGAGAAAAAACACGAATTTGGTTGCGGATTTGTAGTTGGCAAAAGACTGCGACATCTAGTCTCTAGGTTCAATCCTGTGAGTGAACGTAAAGCCACAATCCGCATAGAAGCGAAATATTTTTATATTTCCCTAATTTGTGTGCATGCCCTGACCGAAGAGGAAGATGATGATCCCAAACACATATTCCATGAGCTCCTATAGGAAACGTATGACCGCTGCCCTGACCATGACATTAAGATTGTACTAGGACATTGTAATGCTAAAGTAGGCAGGGAGAATGTGTTTCACCCAACTATTGACAATTTCAGTCTACTTCCTGACAGTTCCGACAACGGTATGAGACTGATTGAATTTGCCGTGAAAAAAAAATATGGTCCTTAGTGGTACAAGATTCCAGCATAAAGCCATCCACAAGGCTACTTGGGTATCCCCCGATCAAGGAACGAAGAATCAAATTGATCACGTGGTAATTGATGGAAGGCACTCATCCAGTGTAATGGACGTACGAGTGATCAGAGGAGCTAACATCGATTTTGATAACTACCTGGTAGCAGCAAAGGTTCGCACAAGATTAAGTAGTGCGAAAATCGTACGAAACCAGACGCAGAGGAAGCTGGACATCGGAAAGCTGCAATTACCAGAGGTAGCCACGGCCTACTCAAGGAAGCTCTCGCAGAGAACTCACCCCTCCCGATGACGATCCTGATGCGCAGTGGAAACCCATTTCCGACTCTATAAAATCTGCCGCAAGAACCGTACATGGTTTTAAAAACCGCTTCGCAACAAACCATGGTACGATGAAGAATGTCGCATTGCAAATGACGAAAAGAACGCTGCGCGTATGGTAATGCTTCAGTCAATTGCAACACGAGCTGCGACTGAGCGATATAGGGAGAAAAGAAAGGAGGTAAACCGTCTCTTTAGGCGTAAGAAACGGCAGTGGAGAAAGCGCGAGAGTGAGAAAATTGTGACATACAGAAGAAAGAACGAAGCCCGAACATTCCTTCGCAAAGTCAAAAACTGGACTAATGGGAAAGGTTCACCTCTTCTGTAAGACGGAATTCTGATCGCAGATGTGCAGAGCTTGTTGGGAATATGGAAAGATAATTTCTCCGCGCTACCGGTACCTGAGATATGCAATCACGATGAGATAATCAATCACAATTTGGACGACGACGTCAATTCCCCCTCCTACCCACGACGAGGTCAGAACAGCTATTGCCCGGCTTAAGAACAACAAAGCCACAGGAGCCGATGGATTACCGGCGGAGCTGTTTAAGGCTGGCGGCGATGAGCTGATAAGGTGCATGCATCAGCTCATTAGCTAAATTTGGTTAGATAAATGCATACCCGACGATTGGAGTCTCAGTGTACTATCCCCCATATTTACAAAAGGTGACCAGAGTATCTGTGTCAACTACCATGGAATAAGCCTTCTATCCATAGCATCTAAGGTTCTATCAAGTGCAATGTGCGAAAGACGACAACGGATTATCGCTGACCTGATTGGACCACACCAGTGTGGCTTTAGGCCTGGAAAATCGACAACCGACCAGATTTTCACGCTACGCCAAATCCTGGAGAAGACCCACGAAAAACAAATCGACACCTATCATCTATTTGTCGATTATAAGGCGGCCTTCGATAGCCCGATACGGGGGACTCTACGAAGCAATGTGAGCTTGGTATTCCTGCAAAACTCATAGGCCTTTGCAGGATGACCCTGACGAACACCAAATCAGCAGTGAAAGTTGGTAAGGATCTTACCGAACCTTTCGAATCTAAACGACACCTCAGGTAAGCTGAAACCCCATTGTGCGATCTCCATCACATCCTAATGGAGATCATTATGAGGAAAGCTGCAGTCAACATGAATGAAACCATTAGCAGCAAACGTCGCATGCTGCTCGCGTGTGCGGACGATATAGATATCATTGGGCGCACAATGCGAAAAGTTACCGCGGTGTTTTCGAGAATTGAGAAGGAGTCAGCAAAACTTGGTCTGACAGTAAATTAGGACAGGACTAAATTAATGGTTTCAACGAGCAGAGCCTCCACCCGATTGAACGTTGATAACCGTTAGAATTTCGAGGTGGTGGATGAATTTATATACCTCGGATCTGCCGTAAACAACAAGAACAACGTCAGCCTTGAGATCAAGCGGATAATTGTGTTTGCGAATAGATGCTATTTTGGGCTAAGCAAGCACTTTAGAGATAAAGCCCTCTCTCGAGTAACAAAAGTCCAGCTGTACCAGACTCTCATTCAACCTGTCTTGCTTTATGGCGCAGAATCCTGGGTCCTATCGCAAGCAGACGAAACATCTGTAGGAGTCTTCGAGAGAAAAATACTCCGAAAAATTTATGGCCCTATAGTGCACAATGGCGAGTATGGGTGACGCATGAACCATGAGCTATATGAGCTATATTCCGACATTTTCATAGACATTCTTCGGTCTGCTCTGCCCAACAGAGTCTTTGTCATCCTCTTTTCCTGCTTCCATCAAGTACGTCATCGAAAACCTTTCACGCTGGTTCATCTTCATCCCTTCTGATAACATGGTCTATCCAACACAATTGCCCTAGTTTTGATCGCCTAGCTATGCCTGTGTCGGAATACAAATTATACAGCTCGTTGTTGCAACGACGGCGAGTTTTCCTTAATAGCACCATATATTTTAAGTATAATGTTTCCCTCGAATACTCCCAGGTGTTTTTCGGAGACTTATGCCAGGACAGATAAAATGAGAGTCTGGTACAGTTGGACTTTTGTTTGTCGGGAGAGGGCTTAGTTATTAAACTACTTTCTGAAGCCAAAATAGCATATGCTTGCAAGCACAATTCTCCTATTTATCTTCAGGTTGACATTGTTGTTCTTGTTCAGCGCTGATCCAAGTTAAAAGCCGCAAATGTGCAGAGTATGTTGGAAATATGGAGAGATCACATCTCTGCCTTACTTGTCCTAGAATACTTCATTGTTAAGCAAATTCATTGGTTCATTTTGACGAAGAAGTGGATATTCCCTCCAGCTGCATCTGGTCAAGAAACTTGTAGGCGTTTTCGACATCATCTGAGCCAGGTGAGTTATCTGGGCCAGGAGCGTCTAATATTTAGACTTTGGATTCTCTCATGCCAAAAAATAGTTTTCCAACTGCTTCTTTCCAAGGGGCGGCGCCCGCTTCAGTAATAGCAAGGACTTAACTCGTGCTTTTGTCGTTGGGTGGTTCTTTACGGATGACGGCCCAGTCGGGTTCATGACCTGTAGGCACTCCAGGAGCTTTATTTTCATTTTGGTTAACGAAATCCGTGCCCGAGACCTCGGAGGAATTTCATGCGCCGGGATCAGCTTCTGGCTGATATCATCCCACGCATTGCTCACTGAATCGATAGATTTCTTCAGGAAATCCTTCGAGAACTCGTCTATGCATTTAATCACCCTATAGACTCGGTGAATCTCGCTAACGGACTGGTCTAATTTTTTTGTTGACGCGGGAACGTTTTTGGCGACATTCCACCGCGCTCTTTGGGCCGCCTTCCTAGTCCTGACAGGATGCCAAAAGTTCCTCTTCTGATGGACTGCACTGGCCCATCGAGGAGTTTGTTTTTGAATTTATTTTTAAAAATTACATTGTGATCCCACGAGTGTGCCGTAAGGGGTTGGTCCGTCGTGCGCAATTTGAATCTATAAAAACTGAAATTTGATTTTGAACCTCAATTTGAGCTGGTGTACAATTTGATGCAAGTACCAAAAAAATTCTACCATAATCAAGAAGCCGATCGAAATTTTTCCAACGCGTCGGGGTCACCAAATATTTGTTGAAATTTGGTATGTAGGGACACATTTTTCCTTGAACAATGGACGTGATTTGACTACTACAATGTCCTAGTAGACATTCATATCACAATATCTTACAGTACCAAATCAATGTTTCATTAGTTTTTATCATATTTGGTCGTATTAATTATAAAAGTTATATCACTTTACAACAATGATATGAGTTCCCGTACCCAATCTGAGGATCATCACAGCTGACAACCTCTACAAAAATATTCAACATTGTTTTTTTTTTGTAGTGGAACTTAAATTGAATTCATTCTGTAACTTGTGCAGGCAAACATTTCCAATGAAATGTTGGAAAAACAAAGTTTTATTTGCAATATTTTACATTTCAATCAACACAAATAATTCCATAATTATCCTTAAGCCTCGAACAAGTCTAGCCAGGCATTAACAACAATTTCACAAATTAAATGCACTACTAGATACAGAGATATACAAAACTGAATATTGAAAAGGATATGACTGCCATCTGTCTCCATGTGTGTGTAAAGAATTTTGTTGTTTGCAAGAAATTACAAATTGTTGCATATTCATATTCAAAATACGAATGCAAATTCAAATTCAAATCCTTATTCCATATTCCCTACTCCCTTTGCGAGCGAAATTTCATGAAACAAAAGTTGTATGAACCACCAGCGGAGTAGGAGTGATAGTAACAACAGCTCTTACATCATGAGCTGACAATAAATCAAGTTACCATAAAACTGGGTAACACAACTACTTCATACGAATACGTTTATAAATTATGGCAACATAGTTTTGCAACCAACACCAACACCCCCCACATTCACCACCCCCACACCCACTACTTACATGGCGAATAAACCAGTGCATGCAATAACCTCTCATATGTTTCTCATATATGGATATCCTGTTATGGGTATTCGAAGGATGTGGCTGCTGCATCCTGCATGTAGTGCAGGAATGTTGAAATATTCGTGGCGAAGTGAAAAAATTGCTATGCTGCTTAATGCAATTTTCACCTGAGTGCGTATAGGAGCACTATGTGTGTGTGTGTGTTTGTTTCTACTTATCATCGTATTGCAAAGCTCTCTTGCAACAAAAACCTCTTACATGATGCATATTCATGCTTGCAACATGTAATATCATGTGCTTGATTGTTGTAGTCGCGCATATCAACTCTGACATTACTTGAAATACCATTGAACTTTATGGTTCAAATCGCACAATGGGAGAAAAGCGGTTGCATATTTAACACAATTGATGGGAAAAGTGAGCGACAAATGCTTTTTAACAATCATATGTGGTTTCAATATATGTATGTAAAGGGCGTCTCAGTAAGATTGAACTTTTTACATTTAGTGTAATTTTTTTGTGCAAGTGACAACTCTGAAATTTGGCAGCTGTCACATATGTTTATTCCGATTATTAAAAATGGAGCGCTTTACAACGCGTTATCATTATGAAAACGTATTACACAAATTTGGAAGACATTCCGACAATTTTTCAAAAACGTCATCTTCTCTGTTGTAGAGCATTTCCATCTGAATGTCTTCGTGAATACACAAAATTGTCGAATTTGGGGCTCAGAAAATCCTCATGCAATACATGCGAAAACAAATGCACCCACAATGAGCAAGTCTCTGGTGCGGACTTTGGTCGGGAGGCATAATTGGGCTTTACTTTTTTGAAGATGAAGGCGAAACTGTAGTGACTGTGAACGGCATTCGTTATAAGAACATGATAACGGAGTTCTTGTGGTCTCAACTGGACGGCATGGATGTGGACGATATGTGGTTTCAGGAAGGCGGCGCCACCTGCCACACCGAGCATGAAACAATCGATTTATTGCAGCACCGATTTCCAGAACAAATTATCTCAAGAAATTCTGATGTCAACTGGCCACCAAGATCATGCGATTTAATGCCGTGTGGTTTCTTTCTATGAGGTTTTGTGAAATCTCGGATTCATGCGAATAAACCAGAAAAAATTCCTTAGCTCAAATCCGACATCCAACGCATCATCGGTGATATACAACTACATCTCTGTGAAAGAGACATGGAAAATTTCAATAAAAGAGTAATGGTCTGTCATCTGAGCCGTGGGGATATTTTATTTCATACTCAATTGGAACATGTCTTCTTTACAATCCAATAAAAAAATTCACAATTATCTCAAAAAATACGTGTTTTCATTTTAAAATTAAAAAGTGCATTCTTACTGAGACACCCTTTACATAGTGTGGCCCAAAATTTGAATTTAAAATATGAACCAAGTTAAAAATGCCACACAAATATTGTTACACTTTTATTGTTACAAAGCGGTAATTTTTTGTTGTTTGTATGCAAATATAACGTGTTTGTAGCTTGTCGCAAATATAATGTGCTTGTGTCCAAACACATTGTGGTTACTATTCAACATTACATGTTGGCGACGCAATGCTTAGTATGTTATAATATATGTTTCTGTGACCCAAATATTGCTTTGTTTGTTGAAATCAAAAATGTGGCAAATGCGAAAAAAACGAAGCATCAGCAGATCATCAATTCATGTAAACAATGCTTGCACTTAAGTACATGAACGTTCCAAGCATATATATGGTTTCTGCATAATGTTACAAGGACAGTTTTATTTTCATCGTTCCTATTTTTGACATTTTGTATACACAAATACTTCCTATCTTTTCACTCGATTTAAAACAATTGAACTGGTAAAAGTTTAAGAAGTATCCAGGAATTCAATACACGTTGAAAAAGCTGCCTTTTTTCATTGTTTGGATGCAAATATAAAGTGTGTTTGGAACTCGGCGCAAATATAATATTCCTGTTGTGTCCAAAAAAATTGTGTTTTGTATACAATATTAAGTGTTTGAGACATAATGGTTAATATGTTATAATATATGTTTGCGACTTGTGATACAAAAAAAAACTGTGTTTGTTGCACTGTTTATGCTCTTTCGAGAGCAAGAGAATACAAGAGGGCCAACGAGAGAGTATATCTTGTAAGTGCCTGTATCTGTATTTTTGCATTTTTCTCTCAGTCAGCGTCTCATAAATATTCCTGAAAGTTGGTGTAAATTGCAGATGAAGTCAGTGTTTCTTATTTTGGCTGATGAATTGCATTTCAATTTCATGTATTCAGTCGTCAATGGTTCATCGGACAGAGGATGTCAAAAGTGCTTGATCAGTTATAACAGAATAATCGAAGGCTCGGACGGTTAAATGGTTTGTTATGTTAGTTTGATTTTTGTGTATGTGTGCTACAAAAGTTAGAAACGTTTTTGAGGAAAGAAATTGGAAAGGGCAAAATGTGAAGCCCTTTGTCTGTCTGAGAAAATCGGAACGGCGGACCATTTGTATATAATAAAACAGACACAAGTAATTAATCCATGCTTGTCTTGCATGCACTAGATTTGTATACAAGTATATTGTTTGTGTACCAACGCATAGTGACAACTAACGCATAGTTGAAACCTTCTGAAAACAAAAACGTGAGAGACAACAAAAAAAGGAGAAGCAAAAGAGCAGCAGATTCCCATTTCATGAAAAAAAAAACAAATAATGCATTCAATGGAAATAAATGTAAAAAGGGCCGTTTTAAATCTTTTAATTTTTTGTATTAATTATTTATAAATGTGGATTTGTAGTGATACAATTAATTATAATAAATAATACATATATATTGAAATCAAAGTATAATTCATTTCTAAATATTATTGTGTTTGTGAGGAAATACGCATATGTTTTCATGTAAATATATTCAGGTTTGGGGGAAACACTCGAATGCTTCCACATAAGTATATGGATGTTTGGGGTGAAGAGCTCGTGTTTCCAACGAAAAGCATACGTGTTTCCCAATAAACATGATACTGTTTGCTTTTAAGTACAAGTAAGTTTTGGACTTGCAAACGTATGAATGTTTGAAGTGTGTTCCAAAAATATACGTGGTTCATGCAGAATATGTTAGAGAGGCCGTCATTTTTAATGGCGTGGTCACCGTTTAGTAAGCCTTTGTTTCTTTGCGGGTAAAATCAAGTCGTCACCTTCAATATTATTCTAATTATTATTCTAATTACACTTTTCATTAACATGTTAATGAATGAGTAGTTCATTCTACAAGCTTAAATACAAATGTTCCGTAGTGGAAAATTATCGATTTTGTTGGACTAATGACCAATTCTTATTAATTGATGTGATTAAGGGATTTGTTTTTTTTTTTCTTTTTAGTTTATGTTTTCACCCACTGTGCAGCACTTCATTCATTCACTTTACAGCACTCCGCTTGGAAAACAATCAAATTTACTTGATAAATTATTAAAAGCATAACTTTATTAACATGAACAAGATTGTTTCCTTACAGGAAGAAAAGGCAAGAATAAACATAGACTTGATATTCAATTTTCAAATTTCTCCACGACAATATTAGCTTCTTTCGTCTGCATACGGGTATTCAACTTTTAATATTTATAATTTAATTTCTTTAAATACATTTCATGGCATCTATGAAACACGTTTCGTGTTCAGGAGCTTTACGAGATACTAGTGTTGATTTATTTCGCTTTCCATTAAGCTATTTCATCATTCACTTCGTATTTCCTTCCGTGTTCAATATTCAGATCCTAGAGTGGATGGGGGTGAAAAACAAACTCAGTGCGATAAGTAATAACTCGCCGACCTGGTCGAAGGGGCGGGGCACCAACGTAGCTGTAGACAGACTCTGTGCTGGCATAACTTTGTTGCAACATTAATGAGTTTCACACGTTACACTTGAATGGCGCACAACGACGCCACTAACGTCTGAATTGAAATGAAGACAACAGTAAATCCATCTGAAAGTGCATCAGGATTTTTTAGATATATCGTACGTTAGACGTGCGTGCATATGTGTTTTTATGGAAGATTTTTTATGATTTGCACGATTTGCATGATTGACAGGGAACACACACATCAGCATGCGCCAGTTATACCCTTGATAGATGTAAACCTGAGTTGATACCCATCTACGTACAAGTGCATTTCAATATGTTTTTATAGAGGTGAAATATTTTATGATTCTTTCCATTGCACGTTCTGCTTGGTTTTAGATTTTGCGACACAATTCTAGTGAAAAAAGTAAACATTTACTAGATTTAAATTGAAGCACAGTAACATACGGCACCAGGCATCATTGGGGACATGTTTATACGATTTCTGAATACTATGATTAAATCTGAAGAATAATGAATGAGTTGCTAAACTATCACACACTTTAAGTTTAAACGCATTCGCAGTAAATAATATTTGAGGTTTTCTCTCTGGCAAGAAAAGAGTAGTCGCCTTTTCTCGCCAGTAGGCAACACCAAGGACACAGAGGAATTCTTCGGTCTGAGTCACGAAAACGTTTCGCGTTGGTTCATCGTCGTCCATTCTGATAACATGACCTTGCCAAATCAATTGCCATAATTTGATTCGCTTTGCTATGTTTCCTTCATTGGGCCGTCCAAGCAGCTCATTACTTCCACACAATATGGCCTGGGCAGTAGCTTCATCGGAAACCTCCGTTAGCTAGCTAGAGTGAGAAGGCGAAACAAATGAGCAGTCCGATCACTCATATGTCTCAGGTTTAGTAGGCGACTGATGTCACTGAATCTCATCAAGATATCGGGTATATTCTTTTGTCATTGGAAGTCGGATGAGCCAAATATGTGGGTCAATGGCGGTTAGAAACCAAAATATAAAAATCCAGGTTTGAAATATTGTATCCTGGACAGCGTCTGATCCATAATAGGCGGCTGCAATCAACTATCCTGGCAGGAGGTAAAATGTGGAAATCCGGTGGATTGGGCTTGACACATTGGGAAATACGATGGACAGGACACGGCTCTATTTATCTCCATGCTGACGTTGTTGTTGTTGTTCAAGGCAAATCCACAATAGACTATTCAAAATTAAATCGGTTGTCGACGTTCAAGTGTCGACTCAGTCGAGAGCTTTGTTGAGTCATCGACACCACAGATTTCTCGAACAGAACGGAATACTCCACAAATAGTTGATGGTTCGTTGATTGAAGACGGGGAGTAAATCAACTATTTTGGATGCAACATTACCAAGGATGGTGACTCTGAGATGGATATAAGTGATCGCCTAAATAAGACCCATGTTGCATTCCTAAACCAGTACAACATCCAACGCAATACGAGGATATCGGAAAGACGAAATTGCGAATATTCAATTGCAGAGTGGAGTCTGTATTGTTCTACGGTTGACGAAGCTGATAACGAAGAACGTCCAAACGTTTGTCAATCGTTGTGTGGGCCAAGTACTCCTTATCTACTGGCCCAAGCCAAATACTAATGAAGTACTCTGTCAACGGACATGTACAGTCTTATTAAATAGGATAGACGTAGAAGAAAATGGACTTGGATCGGTCATATACTTAGGCGTCCAACATCAGATATTGCTAGTATGCACATGAATGGAACCCGCGAACCCTATCGAAGGCCAGGAAGGCCATCAAATACATGGAAGAGATGCATAGAGAAGAGATGACTGTTCAAAAATGCACCTGTTTGACGAGATGTGTGAGAGTTCGCATTGTCATGATGGTGGATGATTCGTCTTTGGAGGTTGGTTTTAAAAAGTTCTCCGAAGACTACCGGCAAACAAATGGTCGAGTACTACTCAGAATTGGCCGTCCTACGCTGCTCATTCGGAACAATGGTCACATGACCCATTCGGCCTAAGAAATGGGCGACCATTTGCTTCGCTGTGCTTCTTCCACGAACAACTATTGTTGGATTTAGCTCGTCCAAACGGTCGATTCCTGTTTTGTTTCCGGCTCCCATGCATATATCCATGATTCGTAATATGTCACGTCTTTTGAAGCACCATGGTCGAACTATTTATCATTTCCTTACACCAATTGACACGAGCCCTTTTTTGAGCGATTGCCAAATTATGTGGGATCCAAATTATGGGGGATTGAAGTGGAACTAACGTGCATGGATGCCTCTATCTCACGATATATGACGATCTTCCATTATCCGTTCTCGCACTGCATCAATGTTTTGTGGCAGAATATCCGATTTTGGACGACCTTCACGAAATTCGTCCTCGAGCGAACGGCGTCCGAGACTGAATTCTTGGTACCAACGATTTACAGTGGTTTTTGATGGTGCTTCATCAACAAAAGTCGAAACAAGTTGATTGAGATACTCTTGTCTCGATAATCCACGCCAAAAATCGTAAAAAATCATCGCGCGAAAATTGTCACGGGTTAATTCCATTTTTTAACCGAGACGAATTTTAAATCAGACAGTAAAAACAACAAATAGTGCTCGTAAATGAAAATGTTCTATGTATATTTGGGTTAAAAATGTCGAACTTTCCAATGGAAGTTTCAGTTTGCAACTGGGAACACAATTATTGCCAGTTCCCGAAATATGAACAGCAACCGTACAACCAAACTCGACTATCATGGAACCAAATTAAATCACTTACCAGAGACAGAAATCGATGGGGAGAATTCGGTGACGCCCTATGTTCTTCGCGAACTTTGTATACAAACTTTGTATTGTAGTTTTGTCTTATATTTTGTTTAAATAAATAAAGGACATGTAGATATATGATAGAATATTTTCTTAGCAAGGACCAGCGTATAGCTCTTTCGGGTGTAGTCGCAGATGTTATTAACAATTTATCAAACTATATGCAACAAAACCTCTTCACTCAATGCACGCTGAAAATACGGCCTCGGTAACATATTCTCCCAAACATATTCTGCAGGAACCATGTATATGTTTGGAACACACTTCAAACATATATAAGTTTGCAAGTCCCAAACTAAGGTGTAGGTAAATACAAACATTTGCATGTTTACTGACAAATATGTATGCTTTTACGTGGAAACATATGTGTCCTTCATCCCAAACATCCATATACTTACGTGGAAGCATTCGCGTGTTCCCCCAAACCTCCATATACTTACGTGGAAACACATGCGTATTTTCTCCCAAACATAATAATATGTATAATATATGTAATATGTTTTTTATTATAATTTATTTTATCAATATATATCAACATTTACTTATATAAATAATTACGAGTAAAAGATTTAAATGATTTTTACATTTACTCGCTTTGTTTTATTTTGAATCTGCTGCTCTGTTGTTTCCCCTTTCTTTGTTGTATCTCACGTTTTTTGTCTTCAGAAGGTTTCAACTATGCCTTGGCTATACTGATCAATCATTACTAATCAAAATTAAAATATTGGAGCGGTGGGTCTATAACTTTTCAATATTTCACGACCGATTGGGAAGCATCGTCAGGTAGATAAAGAACAATTGCTAATTTAAAATTTAATTTTGACTATGCTACCCAATGGTTAGCGAAATATTTCAAAATAAAATAATTTAAAATATACCAAAGGCTCGTAAATTTTAATTTTAAATAAATTTTAAAAAATACTAAAACAAGGTTTTTCAGAGTAGCAATTTTGATTTTTATTGAATTTGTATTTGTCATACTTTAGGCAAATTTGTATCAGTTAATCACATTTTAGTCGTTTTCTGATATTTTTGTTTATTTTTACATAACTAGTTTTTGCTGAAAGCCACATAAATCTTGATGTTATAAACATTAATTAGAAAAAAATAGCAGTTTGAATGGAAGGATTTGCGGTGACATAAATGTCATGGTTTCCTAAACATTCAACCAAATCCTGATTAGCTTAAGGTACAATTTGTAATAATTTATCTCTAATTAGCACAATTTTCATCTTATCACTGTTATTATCAAGGCAATACATTCCTTCTCAATATATAAATAAATTAACAGCCTTATAATTTTCATAAATTTATTTCAAATTAACACATTTGCCATTCATCCATCAACTGCAGCACAAAGCCAATGGTATCCTTTGATACAAGTACATAACACTGCATTAAAACACATCCTTGCTGCACATGTTGGCATGGACACTGTCTTGCAATTTCAAGTGTTATTTCTTTTCCAGAACATTTAATCTTTTATCAGATGTGATTAAAAGTGTCTGGTCAACTCCTCCCACTTCAATTGCAACATTAAATACAAACAATGAAACATCATGTGTAATCACACACACACACCCACACATACACTCGAATATATTTATAATAAATACATTAATATTAAACACTTTGAAAATGAGAAAACATCACCAACACCACATCCTTGTTAGCAGGTCCTTTAGAATATTTATGTTCGTCTTACAAGGGAGACAAAGGACAAATCATAACAATGTCCTTGCTGCAATAACTTTCTATTGTTCATTAAGTTGCAAGTAGCAGAAATTAAAGAGACAACATTTTAATATTTCTAAACACCACACCGATACACACACACTCAAAAACTCTCTCTTCATTCACATGCACACTTGTCCCAAACATAGAGTGACTCCATTGCAATATCATGGACTTGGCATTTTTTTGTTTGTTTGCAGCATCTTTGTATCATTTTAGGTCTCTGTGTCTGTGGTTGTGACAGTGGCAATCTGTCTGTGGGTATATGTTAGGGTATCCTTTTAGTTGCAACTTTAATTATTTTGCGAAATACAGTCTAATCGAGATCCGTAGAATAATAAACGTCTATAAGCAACCGGAAGAGATTCAAGAGCTGCCATTACATCTAGAAAAACAGTGGTTTCATGTGGTTTAGGCGGTAGTGGAATCATCGGATCATATATTTTCAATAATGAGGACGACCGGAACATAACTATGAAATTTGCTCATTATCACCCATTCACCCATTGAATCCAGTGCTCTCCATGACACTCGGCTCGAACAAGACGGCACTACTTGCCACACAGTCCATGAAGTCATATTATTACTGTGAGAACAATTCGGTGAGCAGTTCATTTCACGCTTCGGATCGATGAATGCCAATACCCAACGGGCAGATGTCCTCGGGAATTATAAGAACGGGTTATGGCTGTATAAGGAAGAAGAACTGCAAAATATATAACAGCTGTCATGAGAAAAAGCATGAATTTGGCAGCTGCTTTGTAGTTGGCCAAAGACTGGGACATCTGATCTCAAGGCTAAACCCCATGAGTGAACGCATAGCCACCATCAGCATAAAAGCGAAATTCTTTAACATATTGCTAATCTGTGTGCATGCCCCGACAGAAGAAATGACGAGGACTCCAAGGACATGTCCTAAGAGCGCATATAAGAAGCATACGACCGGCCTGGACATTAAGATTGTTCTAAGTGACTTTAGTGCTAAAACCGGCAGAGAAAATGTTTTTGAATGATAACGGAATGATGATGAATTTCTTGAGATAACACGCTCACCACACTTACTCTTCAATAAATCGATTGTAAAGTGTTCTGTGTGGCTTGTGGCACCGTCCTGTTGAAACCGCATGTCGTCCAAGTCCATGTTTTCCTATTCGGACCAAAAATAATCTGTAATCATGTCGCGATAACGATCGCCATTCACAGTAACGTTACGATCGTTATTGTTGACGAAAAAATATGGCCCAATGACGCCACCGGCACGCAAACCGCACCAATCTGTTATTTTTCGTGGATGAAGTGGTGATTCATGAAGCACATGTGGATTTTCACCAAACCAATAACGCATATTTTGCTTACTGACGAACCCATTGAGCCAAAAATCAGCTTCGTCACTGAAGATGATTTTGCGATGAAATTCATCTTGGCGCATGTTCTCCAGAGCCCAATCGGAGAACGTACGTCGCGTCAAATGGTCCATCGGCTTGAATTCTTGAGTCAGCTTGATCTTGTATGGGTGTAAACCAAGGTTTTTACGCAAAATTCGACATTAAGTGGCCTTAGCGATGCACAGTTCTTGAGAACGTCGCGGAATCGACTGACTTGGATCGTTTGCTACGTACGCCTGAATGGCAGCGATATTTTCGTCACTTCGACCAACCCGTTGTCTCACTGGCGCGGCAGCATCACACAATGAATATGTCAACTCAAATTTTTGCACTAAACTTGTTATTAACGCTCTTAAAGTTGCGGTCACCGACTCCGAATTTCGGTAGTAAATTTTTATAATTTGCAGACGTTGTTCGTTCGTGTACTTTGCCATGATGAAACTGTTGAGTTTACTGAAAAAACAGTTAGATGATCAGTGAAATAGTGCGTTCACGAATTAAATTCAAAGTTGTCAAGTACCAATTGGAAAGCCCTTTAGAAAGATGGACTTCAGAAAACTGCAATTACCAGAGACCGCCACGGTCTACACAGAGAAGCATGCCAGCTTCATGATCCTTAAGCGCAGTGGAAGTACATTTCCCACTCTATGAGAACTACTGCAGGACCCGTCCGAGGTTATGAAAATCCGCTTAAACACAAATCATGGTACGGTAAAGACGCATGGCAAGTGATGAAAAGTACGTTGCACGTATGGTAGTGCTTCAGTCAGTTGCAACCGGAGGCGCGATAGAGTGGTACAAGGAGAACAGGAGAGAGGAAACCAGATTGTAGTTTTGTTTACAATAAAGGACAATAAAGCCGCTGATGCTGATGGACTACCGGCTGAGCTGTTTAAAGCTGGCGGCTATGAGTCTTAGCATACTGTGTCCTGTTTTTAAAAAAAGGCAGCCCGAGTACTTGTGCCAACTATCGTGGAATAAACGATTTATCCATCGCGTACAAAGTCCTCTCAAGCCTAACGTGCAAAAAAGTAAAGCCGGTTGTTTTAGACCTGATCGGACGTTATACCTTTAGGCCTGTAAAGTCAACTATAGACCAGATATTGGCATTACGACAAATCCTGGTAAAAACCTACGGAAAACAAATCAAGACCTCTTTCTAGATTATAAGGCTGTCTTCGATAGCTCGATAGGGGGAAAACTGTACCAAACTTACACGAAATCATCAGTAAAGATTGGTAAAGATCTCACCAAACCATCGAGAGAAAAGCCGCAGTCTACAGGAATAACACGATCAACAGAATCGTCACAGGCTGCTCGGGTATTCTGATGATTTATACATCATTTGGCGAAATCTGCGAGAAGTTACTGTAGTATTTTCGAGCATTGCGAAGGAATCGGCAAAAGTGGGTTTGGAAGCAAATTAATGGTCCCGACAAGCAGAACATCCATCCGATAGGATGAAAGGTGAACGTGGATAATCGTTATAATTTTCAGGTAGTGGGCGAATTGCTTTATCTCGGATCTGACGTGAACACAAGCAGTAACGTTAGACTTGAAATCGCACGGAGAAGTGTGCTTGCAAACAGGTGTTATTACGATGTGTGTGAAGATATATTCTGAATGTAACTATCCAAGACACAAACCACTTCGTTTACAGATTTGTCTTATTGAGTTAGCAGATCAATTTTAATGCATTAAATACGATGAGTAGGTATATAAACCCGATTTTTGGACGATCTGTGACCAGCAAAGGCAGCGAAATTTATAAAATAAAACGAAAACAGTTTGAGCTTGATGTTTTTGGAAAAAGTAATGCCAACAACTGTCGAGATTCACATGAATTTTTTCACTTTCATGGGCTAGGCCATGTCAGTAGATGGGATCAGAATGAACCAGTGCGAAAGGTATTCGATGACGTACTCAAAGGGCATCGAAAATTAGCACGTTGGAATATCGCCTTCGAAAGCTTGGTGTTACCAACTGGTGAAGAACAGTTGAAGATCGAGGCGGTTGCAGAAACATATTAGCCTCATTTTGGAAGGCAGTTGACCCCACTGGGTTGGTTGAGGTCACCTAGGTAAGTAAGTTGGACTTAAAACGAAGAGATCGTACTTTGAATAAAGCACTAAATTACTGCAACATAGTCCAATTTATACGACAATTTACTTATAGAAGAGGAAGTACTCTTAAGGACTCCTAAGTTGAGGTAATAAACATCGTCTAGTAGGGGGTGTCCGACAGCCAACAAAGGTCGAATACTTGTCCGATAAATTTCATAATATAAATGAGAATTAATAAAGAAATATACAAAATTTTCAATACTGAATATCTAACTTTGATGTGTATTAGTGCTTCAGTTAAGTTAAAAGATTAATAAATACAGGAATACCTCGTATAGTACTGCTTCGATCAGGACGGTTTCTCTATAGTACGGTTTTGAAATTTTCAAAAAAAGAAATTGTTCTTAGAAAAAAATTTTTGAAAAAAAAATAATAAAATAAATTTTTTTTTTATTTGTTAAATAAAATTTTTGATATTTTCACTTTATTATGAAAACATGAGATTTTCGGTATTTTCCCTTGATTATGAAAACATACAATTTTCGGTATTGAATGAAAAACAAATTATACATATGTAACAAATTATCGTTTTTTGACTCGATTATCATCATGTCCTTTAACCTCCTTCATAGGGGAATATGGGCTGTAAATAGGCGCATAGGGCCCGAGTGCCTCGATTAGTCCGGTTTCGTATAGTACGGCAAAATCGTGGAACTGATTAACCGTACTATTCGAGGTATTCCTGTATTGTATATATTTTCCAGTAGTGAACATTCCTAACATTGAGGACAATTTAGCTTAACAATATTATATGTACCTGTAGTTGAACCATTCTACATATTGTTACGAATTTCCTTATTCGTCCTTTTTGCGTTGTTTTATTCCCAATAATAAAACAAGGTTCGTTCTAAATTACGATAATTTCAACGGTTTCACTTCCTTTTATTTTACTTATATAGTACAACAGTTTACTTTATTTATGACACTTTAACAAGTCTTGTATTTTACTATCAATTCGCGTTGCTTACTTTACGGGGTTTAATCACAAACTGAACTCTCCACTCCAAAGACCTCCGCTATTTATACCAACTCACCATACTCAAATGAAGGTATATCTAGCGAATTCAAGAACCTTCTAGATGTTGTTGTTGTTGCTTATCTTTGTAGAACAATCTCGAACACAGGAGAATTATCTTTACTGAGGTGAATTCATGCTACTGGTTTAGCGAGCTGGTACGTTGTAACAATGCATACTTTCAGGCGCAGCACTAACCGCCTGTTATTTACATACTGTTAGTAGAGTCATTAACAGCAAGCAAAAGCTTTTACTTATTCGAAACAATATTTAGTTAAATTATATACAACTATGAAATCAATTTTAATATTTGGGATAATTTTTAGTCCAACACGAACATAAAATACTTTCGACGATACAATTTAAATTCAATTCAATTTAAGATTTTAATACATTGTTACTGGAACTAAATATGATTTTCCTCAAGAGGAAATTTACCCCAGAAAAATTGAGGAAATTTGGGATATTATTTCGAGCCAATACTCGTTTTATGTCTACTCTGATTAAGTAAAATTTCCTTAGATTTAGTTAAATTTAAAGTACAAATGGACTACAATTGAGAAAAATTTGTTGAAGTAAAATAAAATCGACAAAAGTAGAAGCACCCTAATGACTGTATGCGGCTTTGTTACTGACACTGTCTGTGGCATCTCTTGCTGTTTCTGTTGTTTTACACCAAACACTGTGTAACTACAGACATCAGCGACTGAGGAGCATTTCAGTCGACCGGTCCACTTGTCAGTGAAGAGATGTTGTTGTCTCGTTGGTTACAGCGATGTAATGTGGTATCTGTGGCGTTTTCTAAAAGCTTTTCTTTTGTTAATGTTGAAAGTAAATTCCGTTTTTTGTTTTGTTTTGTTGGACAGAAATTTAAAGCTTCTTTTATTTTTTCTCATTTTCTGCGATAATTATTTCAATGCAGCAACAGTCATTGTTGTTGGTAGGTGGTCGTAAAGCTTCGTTTAATGTGAAACAGCAAATTTTGGCGTCACATTCATATATTTGGGGACACCTGAAAGTATGCTATGAAAATAGCTAATATTATATGCAATATATGTGACTAAAAATTAATGAGCTCAAGTTGATTTAATTAATTTTGAAGTTAATACATATATTAATAATTATTGTACTAACTTTTAGAGAGGCTGACCTTCGTCATAGACGTGACGATAGCAGTGCAAATTTGTGTTTTTATTTTCGTGATACTAATTTAGTATGATGTCTGATGATGCATCAAATCTGTTAAATGGGTAACATGTGTGAGACTTGACACCTCCTATTCCAATGACCTGCGTTTCAACATAATCATTATACAAAAAGGTTTAAACTCTATTCCATTGTACAACAAAGAAAAACTTCGTTATGCCCAACCGAATTTTGAGAAACTGACCTTCTTTTGGAAACGTAATTCCGCCAAACGAATATTTATCGAAGACATTTTCTCTGCCGACTTTAGCATTCAAATCACCTACAGGGTGGGCCAAAAAAGACCTACCAATGTAAAATACTCTTGTAATAATATTATTTTTATACATTAAATACATTTCATTGGAATTTAGGGGGACTATGTATGAAAAATGACATCGGGTAAATGTCAACCATGTTGCTCGATACAAACATTGGCTCTTTTAAGCGGATATTCCATAACACCACGTAATGTTTCTGGTTGCAGTATCAGTATTTCGTCTCGAATCTTCTGCTTTAGCCGTCTAATTGTCTCTGGCTTATTGAAATACACTTTGTCTTTTAAATCCAATAACAAAAGTCGGGCGCAGTTAAATCTGGCGAACGAGGTGGCCAAGGGAAATCAGAATTTTTTTGAAATCAAACATTCGCCAAAAATTTCTCGCAACAAATGCATAGTTTGCCTTGCAGTGTGCGCCGTCGCTCCAGCTTGTTGGAACCACAAATTAGGATAATGCTCCACCATTGGCCGCAAAAAGTTGTCAATCATTGTTCTGTAAATTGACGATACTTTCGCTGTATCACAACTATTGATCTTTGTCAAGAATAAACAAATTCGATAATTTCAACACGTTGTTGTGTACTGTATCTTTTTTACCTTAGACGTCTTTCACATATTAATCAAACAAACAAATTAAACAAATTTCAACATATTCTTCCAACTGGTAACACCAAGGATACGAAGGGATTCTTCTGCCTGTTCTTTTCAGCGGAGTCTTGGTCGTTCTCTTTCCCTGCTTCCATTATCGAAAACTTTTCGCGCTGGTGCATCATCACCCATTCTGATATCATGGCCTAGCCAACGCAATTGGCCCAATTTGATTCGTCTAGCTATGTCCACGTCAGAATATAAATTCTATAGCTCTTGGTTCCAGCGACGTCGGTACTCGCCGTTTTCCCTAGCAGGACCATATATTTTACGGAGAATTTTTCTCTCGGTGTTTTTCATCCGCTGGCGATACGACCCAAGTTTCGGAGCCGAGAGAAGTTTTGTTCCTAAACTGCTTACTTACTTACTTACTTATCCGGTCTCGGACAACCCCGGGGGGTCAGGGACCTTACAAAACGAAGGTAACATATTTCGCCAACCAGTTCGATCTTTTGCTTTATTTCTCCAGTTGTCAATACCAAGTGTACGCAGGGATTCGTCAACCTGATCCCTCCAGCGGAGTCTTGGTCTTCCTATTTCCTTCGAGTTCCGTTTCGAAAACCCTTCGTGCTGGTTCGTCTTCATCCATTCTACTGACATGACCTAGCCAGCGCAATCGCGTTATCTTGATCCGCTTAACTATGTCAATGTCAGAATAAAGCTCATACAGCTCATGATACATGCGTCGCCGATACTCGCCGTTGTGCACTATAGGGCCATAAATTTTTCGGAGTATTTTTCTCTCGAAGACTCCTACAGATGTTTCGTCTGCTTGCGATAGGACCCAGGATTCTGCGCCATAAAGCAAGACAGGTTGAATGAGAGTCTGGTACAGCTGGACTTTTGTTACTTGAGAGAGGGCTTTATCTCTAAAGTGCTTGCTTAGCCCAAAATAACATCTATTCGCAAGCACAATTCTCCGCTTGATTTCAAGGCTGACGTTGTTGTTTTTGTTCACGGCAGATCCGAGGTATATAAATTCGGCCACTACCTCGAAGTTATAACGGTTATCAACGATCACGCGTTGGTCTAATCGCGTGCAGGCCCATTAATTGTGTCTTGTCCTTATTCACCGTCAGACTCACTTTTGCTGACTCCTTCTCAATTCTCGAAAAAACCGCAGTAACTTCTCTAATTGTGCGCCCAATTATATCTATATCATCAGCATACGCGAGCAGCATGTGACTTTTGCTGCTGATAATTTTATTCATATTGACTGCAGCTTTTCTCATAATGATCTCCATTAAGATGTTAAAGAGGTCGCACGATAGGGTGTCGCCTTGCCTGAGGCCTCGCTTAGTTTCGAAAGGTTCGGTAAGATCCTTACCAACTTTCACTGCGGATTTGGTGTTCGTCAAGGTCATCCTGCAAAGGCGTATGAGTTTTGCTGGAATACCAAGCTCAGACATTGCTTCATAGAGTTTCTCCCGAATCGGACTATCGAAGGCCTCCTTATTATCGATAAATAGATGATAGGTGTCGATTTGTTTTTCGTGTGTCTTCTCCAGGATTTGGCGTAGCGTGAAAATCTGGTCAGTTGTCGATTTTCCAGGCCTAAAGCCACACTGGTATGGTCCAATCAGATGAGCGATAATTGGTTTTAGTCTTTCGCACATTATACTTGATAGAACCTTATATGCTATGGATAAAAGGCTTATTCCACGGTAGTTGGCACAGATACTCCGGTCACCTTTTTTAAATATGGGACATAGTACACTGAGACTCCAATCGACGGGCATGCATCCATCTAACCAAATTTTGCTAATGAGCTGACGCATGCACCTTATCAGCTCATCGCCGCCAGCCTTAAACAGCTTCGGCGGTAATCCATAGGCTCCTGCGGCTTTGTTGTTCTTAAGCCGGGCAATAGCTGTTCTGACCTCGTCTTGGTTAGGAGGGGGGCAATCGACGTCGTCGTCCATATTGTGATCGATTGTCCCATCGTCATTGGATATCTCAAGTACTAGTAGCGCGGAGAAATGCTCTCTCCATATTCCCAACATGCTCTGCACATCTGCGACGAGATTTCCGTCCTTGTCTTTACTGACGGGGGCCCTGAACCATGTCCATTAGTTCCGTTTTTAACTTTTTGGTAGAATTTTGGGCTTCGTTCTTCCTTCTGTATGTCTCAATTTTCTCACTCTCGCGCTTTCTCCACTGCCGTTTCTTACGCATAAAGAGACGGTTTACCTCCTTTCTTTTCTCCCTATACCCCTCAGTTGCAGCTCGCGTTGCAATTGACTGAAGCATTACCATATGTGCAGCGTTCTTTTCGTCATTTGCAATGCGACACTCTTCATCGTACCACGGTTTATTGCGAAGCTGCTTGCTGAGCCCTAAATAGCATCTATTTGCAAGCACAATTCTCCTATTTAGCTCCAGGCTGACGTTGTTGTCCTTGTTCACGGCGGATCCAAGGTAGACAAATTCATCTACCACTTCAAAATTAAATCGGTTGTCAACATTCAAGTGCGGACCAAGTCGAGAGGTTTCTCTAGTCGTTGACACCATCAAATTTGTATTGCCCTCATTCACAGTAAGACGCATCTTCGCTGATTGTTTTGCGATTCTTGAAAATACTGCAGTAACCTCCCGCAAATTTCGCCCAATGATGTATATGTCGTCAGCATACGCCAGCAACATCTGGCTTTTCGTGTTAATGGTCTTGTTCGTATTTACTGCAGCTTTTCTCATTAGTATCTCCATTAGCATGTTGAAGAGATTGCACGAAAGTGTGTCGCCTTGTCTCAGTCCTCTCGTCTTACAGAATGGTTTAGTGATCATTTTCCGTTTCACTACTGATTTGCGTTACATTTCCCCACTTTCACTAGTGATTTGGAGTTGGTCCGCGTCATTCTACAGAATCTACCCGAATCCCAAGTTCAGACATAGCTTTTTAAAGTTTTCCCCGCATGGGGCTATGGAAAGCAGCTTTGTAATCGACAAAAAGGTGGTATGTATCAATTTGCTTTTCGAGGATCGTTTCCAGGAATTGGCGTAGCTTGAATATTTGGCCAGTCGTGGACTTGGTTGGGTAGAACAATCTACACTATCGCTACCTCCTGATTTTCAGTGGAAGAATCTGAGTGGAGTAGTGCTGAAAAGTGGTCTCTCCACATTTTGAGAACACACTGCTTATCAGTCACCAGATTCGCATTCTCGGCCTTGCAGGAAAGCAGCCCATTATTAGGCCTGATTTTTGATCTTCTTACCCTCTGGATTCGTTGGCGATTCACCATTCATCTTGCACATTTCGGCTTTTTCACTATCTTAACGTATTCATGACATCGATCCACTTTGCTGATCTGGAGATGTTATGTCCCTGCCATCACTAGCTTTCAACGATTCAGTACTCCTGATGCTTTTTAGCTTTTTATTGCAGAATACACAATACAGAGGTTACCTGTATTGGAACCCTTTTAAGTTTCTTCCGCTATATCGTTCAGATTGTTGTCGTAATCGGAACGGACCGTGTACCCCACTCTAGGTAGTGATAGCCGATAGTCTGACTTTAATAGCTTTTTCAATGGTGCATGTTGAATTTACGCATACTATGCTGGCGTTCACGATTCCGAATTTCGACTCAGAATTATACACTAATCCAAAATTTATTCTCACATCCTTTCTTCCCAAAGAGCTCCTTGACAGTTTCATTCAGCGTTTGAACAATGCCTGAATACACGGTCACATTTTGTATTTTGTTGTTGTTTGGACGCAAATATCACGTGCGTTTATAGCTTGTTGCAAATATAGTATACTTGTGTTCAAACACTTTGTGTTTGCCATTCGGTATTACATGTTGGGGTCACAAAGATTAATAGGTTATAATATATGTTTTTGTGACCCAAATACGGCTTGGTTTCTTGAAAACTGCTTAAAACATAAAAGTGACAGACAACAACGGAACGGAAAAGCAACAGATCATCAAATTCATGAAAATAATGGTTGCAAACATATTCATGGTTCCTGCAATATGTTGCTAGACCGTTTTTTTCTGTGTTTGCTTATTTTAACTATTTTGTGTTAAATTAGCTCGTAGAGTTTATCGTGCATCACTGATATGGATGGATCCTGCAGATGGTCTGTATTGTAATTGACGATTTTGTCTCTAATGCAGTCGACCGCCATTGGACGGAGATGGAAGGTACCCTCTAATAGTTAGTGGTCGATATCAATGTCAGCGCTACGTCTAGATTTGTCGCCCACCAGGGAACCGAAAACATCATGCTACACACTGAAAAATCTGTGTTTTTTTATTGTTTGCATGCAAATATAACATATTTGTAAGTTGTCGCAAATATACCATACTTGTGCGCAAACACACATATAACATGTTTGAGACACAATGACTAATAAGCTATAACATATGTTGTGATACCCAATTGTGGCTTTGTTTGTAGAAAACCAAAACCAAAACGAGACACACAACAAAGAAACAAAAATGCAGCAGATCTTCAATTCATGAAAATAATGCTTGCAAACATTTACATGTTTCCTGCAATATGTTGCCGAGGCCGTTATTATTCAGCGCGTGACAAGTAAATGGTTAATTTGACTGAAGGTTTGACAATCGACTGATTCCTATATAGTTACCATCGGCTGATAAATAGTTAATGGCGAGTACAGAGATCTATGAGCCTGTCACCATTGTCATTCCTGCCAATTCCAAGCCCATGGCTTCCCATTACTTCCTGTAGACTGATGTTTTCGCTGCCCACTTTGGCATTGAAATCTCCCTGAATTATTTTATGTTACCAAGTGACAAGAAGCTTACATCAAAATCCAATTGACTATAGAAATCGTCCTTAACAATGTCCTCATCAGTCGCAGTAGGTGCATACGCCTGTATTACAGAAATTCTGCAAAATTTCGAAGTAAAACTCTCAATGAAGATGCGATCATGATATGATATTAGAGCATTCTAGCCCTAGGTGAAAGAAGAGAGCCGACTCCGTGTATACGTTGCCTTTCATTGCCGGAACATATAAAGCAGTGACCAGCTGGTAATTAAGCCAACGTACTTCGTTTAAACCGAGGATGCCCACATTGTTGTATTCCATAAGATGTCTAACCTGTTCGAGTCTCGATTTTCTGCGAGAGTGTTCTTACATATCAGGTATCAATCATAAACCTTTTTTAAAGACAAATTTCGTTATCGAGGGGAGATGTTTTTCTTTGAGTTTGTGTAATTTTCTGTACTGAAAAATAGAAGCCGAGTGATTCATTAAACCACATTCTCCGATCCTAGTGCAGGGGCTTGATGTTGCCTTTTTATCTAATACGCATGATATTCAATGTTGCTCAACCAATCGCATTCTCACTTTAGCTACCATCGGACGAGGATCTGATGGCATTACCGGGAGCTACTTACCATAATCTTGGAAATGTTGGAATTTCCCAAATGAATCGCTCCAAAGAGCTATGGACATAATGAGAAAGACTCCATCCAATAATTTAACGACTGTTAAAATACGACAACTTTGAGTGATTTTTATCACCAAAATTGTTAATAATTTAGTAATAAAATAATCCGCAATTGAAGTCCATTGCCATGAATTGTTATACTCGTACTTTATATCTTAACTATCTCACAACCTTACACTGCTCCCCTATCCAGCCAATGGGCCCAAACCCTTATTATATTATATTGATGGGACCTAAGTAATCTCTGTTACCCACACAAACATAAATCGAACCCTTTATCCTCCTTTATAATCTCATTTATTTCCCATTATAATTATTCAATCCATTTGCATTTTTCACCATCACCATCATAATCATTACCCTTTAGTGCTCTCATCATTGAAAGCATTTTCATAATTCTTGTCATAGTGTACGTGTAATTGTAATTGTAATTAGAGGTTTGTTGTTGTATGACAAATACAACAGCAACAATTCGTAGTTAATTAATTGCGTTTGCATGTGTGAATTAATTTATTACAACAATCAGGGTGTCACATGAAAATAATTCATCTTTTAACATTCAAAATGAACCTCATTTAATGTTCATTTCATCTTCTTTCATTGTGTTTTTATTATTTTTAGGCGACAGTATTTCGCGAACAATTGCACAATGGGTGCAAATGTCTTTTAAACAATTGTGTAAAATGGTCGTCATTCTTGCTGTATACACGAACGGAAAATCACTGGACTAAGTGTGTTCTGAACGGAATGCTAGCAGCATATTAATATTGAGAAATTCACTAAATCCCTTCTTAGGATATAACTGGAAATAGGGACTGGTAAATTGAGCGTCGAATTTGGGTTCAGAACAAGAATTTTTTCAAGACCCACTTTTACACTTTCAACTTTATACTGAAATCGATTTTCAACACTAATCGAACATTCAACATTAATCGAATTATTCTCGCTTTGAAATTAAGTGGCGAAAACGTTTCTTTTGTAAACATTCAAATACAAAAATCTCTGCTCCAAAAAATAGTGGTGCTAGTGTCTTTCCAAGATGTTGATGTCTGGGTCGTCTTGCAGGTATATAAAACAGTACTAGGAATCTTTGTGAGAAAGATTACCCAAACCTTAGATAGATCTGCTACAAAGAAAAAAATTAATACTCAAATCAAACACGAAATTTTTTCAACTTAATTACTTTTAAATTTGGATTTTAGCTAATGAAAAAAATTGTTAATTCAAGTGGATACTCAAATTGTAGGTCAGTAATTAAACATATTGCAATTAAATTTACAATTAGCTTGATTACAAACTTAATCAATCCTTTAATATATTTTCGATTACATGTGTACATGTGTTGCGTACAATGTTAATCAAAAATTTAATTACGAATTTAAGCACGAAATTAATCAAAATTTTGTATATATTTTCAATTACTTGCATAATCATCGTTCTTAGGATGATAATTACAATTCAGTAAGTCTGTCGGTATTTTGATGCCAACAGAGATCTCATTAGCTGCCTTTTCCAGAAGTATTTGGGTATTCGTCACACCTTATAGGGATAAACAAAACTCAAGTTAATGAGAATTGTTTCAACAAATACTAGTACGAGAATTTCCAAAACACTTTCCAACTTAATTCGATTTAAAGAGAAAATGAGCCGGTTGGAATCATATCGCATCCTAACTACAAAAGAGTTATAGCTCAAAATTTACAAAATTGCAGTAGAGGCAAAACACGGATTTATCTAAGTTAAGAAATGTATGAAAGTACTGAAAACTATCGTAGACACATTCATATGGGATTTTTTGATGAAAGGGAGCACAAAATGGCTACAGGTTTTTAAAGCGGATGCAAATGGTTCTTATATATTATTTTATTGTTTTTTTTTCATTGTTATAATTTTTTAGCAAAATATGAGAATATTGAGTCGTAACTCGTTTGCTATATGTAGTCTGTGTTGTGTAAGGCCCTGTGGTAAATATTTGGTAAATGGTCAGTTAAAATACTCTACAAAATTCTCATCTTACGTATTAATATAGCGAAATGAATTCATAGATTCCTTGAAAAAAAAATCAATGAGTGTTCGAACTCACGGATGATGTGTTAACACCTTTTTGCTACACGGTACCTGTTCGATTTCTATGAACACATTAGTAAATGTTACATTGGAAAATAAGAAATAATAGTTTTTTTCTATACACCTGGCAATGCTGAACATCAAATGACTCGCTTTGTTTGGCCATAGCAACAACAACGAAACAACCAAACACACAACATCACACATACTTTGTCCGTAGTAGCTGACGTATACGTGTGTCACATAACCACATGTTTGCCATATAAACAGCAACGAAACAGCCAAACAAACAACATCACACATACTTTGTACGAAGTAACTGGCGTATTAGTGTGTCACCATAACGTCGACTGCGCAAGCCCATGGGCTTGCAAATGAAATGAAATGACACATGCGCATACATACATTATTATGTTAATACATACGCTATAGATACAATATCGTTTGCCTCACCCCTGCCACACCACTCTTTCATTGCTCTCTTGCTCGCTCATTTTTGTTTAACACGTCATTATTCTCTTTCGCAGTCGCAGAAAATCTGGTTTTAGCAGCAGCATAAAATCTGGTTGTAGCAGCAGCATAAAATCTGACTTTGATAGATTTAGTCCCTATACGCCGCTGTAGATGTTAACACATCAATAAAAACGTATAATCCGTGTTCATAAAAACTACAGTCAGTCAGTCAAGTCAATGACGAATTGCTTGGTTACCTCATTTAGTGATGCGCGGCAGTTGTGGCATTTCTTGAAGTCAAGAATACAGTTTACGGAGATTTCATAGTGAACTGCGACTGTAGATGTTGATATCCACTTCTCCGATTGCCATGACTTCTACCTGAAAGACACTCGAATGGTTTGTACTATGTCTAGACCCAGCTCTTTAGAATATGCTTAATCTAGGTTATATACTCTCTAACCTGGTGTGAGTCCCTTCCAGTCCTGTCTATCCGTCATATGAGTGGAGAAGTTTATCTCAAATGTAGAAGTATTTGTCATGTATCCGACTTCTATTGTGGATTGTCGCAGATCTCTTCAGAAACAAAAATATATAAAGGGTGTTTTTTAAGCGTGATAGGAAATGAAATCGTAACCAAATTCAATTTTGTAAACCAAATTCAATTTTAATAAAAACAATTTTTTTATTCGAAAAATCAATACATGGCATTAATATTTGAAAATTATTTCGGGCATATGGCCACCGTGGCTGTTCATGACGAAGTGCATTCTGGACGTTTGATTTTGGGTCACTTTTTCGAGCATTCTGGGCCGAGTGTCAAGAATAACATGACAATTGTGGCCTCCAAGGCGGCATACATAAGGTGGTTTTTCAGCATACATAAGTGACTTCACGTAGCCCCACAGGAAATAATAGAGATGTGTCAAATTACACGACCTTGGAAGGCAATTGACAGGCAGATTTCTCAAAATCACGTTATCGCCAAATTTTGATTTCAATAAATCGATGGTTGACGCACGTAGCGCCATCATGTTGAAACCACATTTCGTCCGGATTAATGTTATCCATATTTTCAAACAAAAAGTTAGTGATCATGGTGCGGACAATAACGCGAGCTCCGGCTTAATTTTTGCAGAAATAGGGTCCGATAATGCCACCAGCGTATAATCCCACCAAACGGTGCATTCTTCTGGATCTGATGGAGTCTGTAGAGTCTGTTATGGATTGGTCTCACTCCATATGTGGCTATTTTGTTTACTAACAAACCCTTAGCCAAAAATGAGCCTCATCGCTGAACACAATTTTAGGATAAAACATCGGGTCAGTTTCCAATGCTCTAGAGTCCAATCGGCGAAAGAACTACGCACATGATCATCATAATCATTACCCTTTAGTGATAGAGTCTGTTATGGATTGGTCTCACTCCATATGTGGCTATTTTGTTTATTAACAAACCCTTAGCCAAAAATGAGCCTCATCGCTGAACACAATTTTAGGATAAAACATCGGGTCAGTTTCCAATGCTCTAGAGTCCAATCAGCGAAAGAACTACGCACATGATGGTGGTCTCGTGGCTTTAATTCCTGCACCAGCTAGATCTTATACGGGTGTAGGCCACGATCTTTGCGCAAAATTTTCTACGTATTTTCTTGCGACCGACAACGAATCGATAAATTTGGATCTTTCCACACTTTCCTTTGACGTGTTGGCCTTATTGCATCATTTGGAAAGTATGTGGCGTGAAGTCTATCTACAGTTCGATGGATGGCTTGCTCAGGTGGACGATTATGTGCATCACAAAAATCATGATGTCTATAAATTGCACGAATCCATAACTGATTTTCGAAGTGAATTTGAATAATTTAGTAATGCTGTGCAAGCGTGAATCTATTCATGATGACTTGCCAGAGAATACTGATCATAAATGTCAAAAAATGAGCACCGTATGACAGTTTGTTTAACCGCTAACCCTTTCGTTATTTCTGTCTAAGCAAAACTAGCATCCCTTATTAGAAGGGGTCTGTACGAACTTGACCTACATTATCTAGTTGCGAATGTTTGACTAGCAGAAGATTGTTTGGAAAACATTTCAAACATTAATATGTTTGCAAGTCCCAAACTCACTCGTGTGTATGTATTATTTATAGTAATTAATTTTATCAATATAAATCCACATTTATAAATAATTAATACAAAAAATTAAAAGATTTAAAACGGCCTCTTTTACATTTAGGTGCATTGAATGCATTACTTGTTTTTTTTTCATGAAATGAGAATCTGCTGCTCTTTTGCTTCTCCTTTCTTTGTTGTCTGTCACGTTTTTGTTGTCGGAAGGTTTCAGCTATGCGTTGGTTATCACTAAACGTTGGTACAAAAGAATATATGTATATACAAATCTAGTTCATGCAAGCCAAGCGTTTATTTCACAAATGGTCCGCCGTTCCGATTTTCTCAGTAAAGGCTTGGACAAACAAAGGGCTTCACGTTGTTGCCCTTTCCAGTTGCTTGCCTCAAAATCGTTACTCACTTTGGTAGTACACATGGATATATAAGAAACATATACACAAAAACCAAAGTAACATCACAACCCATTTAACCGTACGAGCCTTCGTTTATTCTTTGTTCACTGATCATGCGCTTTTGATAGCCTCTGTCCGATGAACCATTAATGACTGTATACATGAAACTAAAACGCAATATATCACGTAAAATAAGAAACACTTCATCTGCAATTTACACGCACATTCAGGAATATTTATGACTCACTGACTGAGAGAAAAATGCTCTCTCGTTGTCCCTCTTTTATTCTCTTGGTCTCGAGATGCACTGTTGCATAGACAGTGCAACAAACACGGCTGGATTTCTGTCACAAAAATAAATGTATGTGGGTTGCATATTACATATTAATCATTGTGTGTCAAACAAGTAATATTGAATAGCAAACACAATATGTTTGGTCAGAAGTACATTATATTTGCGACAAGTTCCAAACACACTTATTTGCATCCAAACAACAAAAAATATGTAATATGGAACTGAAGTGCAATTTTACATTTTAGTTAATTGATCAAATGACTTAAAAATCTATAAAGATGTAATATAACCTACAAATACAATATCACTTACCAACACTTAGTGATGAAATCCACACGTTGGCATTTTTAGAAAGTCGCTCACCTTTTTAAACACATGTTAACTTCCGTGTCAATAACGATTTAACATCGCGAACACTTTTATTTGCATCTTTATGTTGTGGCATCAAGGAACCCTCAACTATAAGGACGACATATGTATGTATGTATTATGGATGTGTGTGTGCAACACTCTCTCTCTCTTCATATGCATTAGTCGCTTCTTTGTCGTATCCTGGTGATGTGGGAATACTTAGGTAGCACTTCACTGTGGCGCAAGGAATGTAAAATAACAATGATTTTGTAAACCTATCACTGCATTTATTCCTACCTGTCGTCTCTTGCCACAGAGACAGACAGACTTCTCTGCATTTCAAACACTTTTATACTCATGGAAAACCATTAAACACCCTCATAGAAGCTGAGCTGTTAACTATGTTAACAATTCCAACTTGTAATCGTGTAACCGCACAGTAACAAAGGGAACAGTAGTAACGCAAAAATGAGAGGGATTCCAAAAATACTGCGGGAATCCCTTGCAGGGCAGTAACCCTTGTTCGTAACTATAAAACCGTCAGTAGTGCAATGGTTAACTGAGACTATTGTAAATGTGAACGAGCATTTCCTCCGACGACGGCCACATCGCTATCGAGCGATTAGCCATGAAACATCTTCTCATAAGCGCGTTCGGAACCGGTGTAAAATTGTATCCTCTCATGAGGTTTATGAATTTCCACGGTATAGAGGCAAATTTGAAACTTTTTCGGAAATAGAAGCGCAACTGGCGTGGAATAGTAGTAATGGAAAAATGCAAGGGATTCCCAAAATACTGCTGTCGATAGAGTGTTTTAGTGTTCAGCCGTAACCCCTAGTCATAACTATGAAACCGTCAGTAGTGCAATGGTTGACTGAGACTCTTGTAAATGAGAACGAGCATTTCCTACAACAACGACGGCCACCTCGCTTAGTGACGACGACACTATCGAGCCAATAGCCATGAAACATCTTCTCATAACTCCGTTCGGAACCGGTGTAAAACTGTGGAGCAGTGAGTGTTTCTTCACGAGTGTTATGATTGGCCGCGGTATAGAGGCAAATTTGAAAACTTTTTTCAGAAATAGAAGCGCAAGTGGCGTGGAGGTGGAAAGATTCTGATAGCCACTCATTTGGGAGTGACCGGAATTGATTCCTTCATAGTGCAGTCCATGCAGCTCACTACTTCATAGAAGTGTGTCCTTGACAATGGCTTTTTCGGAACCAACGTTATTTCGCTAGAGTGAGAAGGTGAAACAATTTCCTAGCCTGATTGGTTATGCGATTACTGATGAATCTCAGGTTAAATAGGTGTCCCTGCCACTGAAGCCCTTCAACCTAGTGGACATATTCTTTTGTCCTTTGACTGCGGATGAGCCAACACGGCGGATCAAAAGTAACGAAACAAAAATCCAGTTTCCACATACTGCATTCTGATCTAACGCTGAAAAATTTGCCCTTTTTTGTTGTTTGGATGCAAATAGAACGTGTGTTTGGAGCTTGTCGCAAATATAATATACTTGTTTCCAAATATATTGTGTTTGCTATTCAATATTATATTTTTGAGACACAATGATTAATGTTTGTGATACAAATACAGCTGTGTTTGATGCACTGTTTATGCTCTCTCAAGAGCAAGAGAATAAAAGAGGGACACCGAGAGACTATTTTGAGGAAAGAAGCTTGAAAGCCAACAACATGAAACCCTTTGTCTGTTCGAGCCTTTACTGAGAAAATCGGAAAGACGGACCATTTTTGAAATAAGTATATTAAAAAAAACACAAGTAATTAATGCCCCTTGGCTTGCATGAACTAGTTTTGTATATAATATATATTATACATATAATATTTATTATAGTATATAATATTATATTATATAAATTATAAAATATATAACCAACGCATTAGTTGAAACATTCTGAAAACAAAAACGTAAAATACAACAAAGAAAGGAGAAGCAAAAGAGCAGCAGATTCTTGTTTCATGAAAAAAAAACAAATAATACATTCAAGGCAAGTAAATGTAAAAAGGACGGGTATAAATCTTTTAGTTTTTTGTATTAATAATTTATAAATGTGAATTTATATTGATAAAATTAATTATAATAAATAATACATACCTAATGAAACCAAAGAATAATTTGTTTCTAAATTGTATTATGTTTGGGAGGAAATTCCCATATGTTTCCAGGTACGTATATGAAGGTTTGGGGGAAACACGCGAATGCTTCCACATAAGTATATGGATGTTTCGGATGTAGAACGCATATGTTTCCCCGTAAACGCATACATGTTTACCAGTAAATATGCTACTGTTTTTTTTTAAATACAAGTGAGTTTGGGACTTGCAAATATATGAATGCTTGAAGTGTGTTCCAAACATATACGTGGTTCCTACAGAATATGTTTGGGGGAATATGTTAGAGAGGCCGTTTTTTCAGCGTGCAGCGTCTGATCCATAATAGGTGGCTGAAACAGAATCATACTGGCAGTAGGTGAAATGCAAAACCACGGTTGGCTGGACTTGCCTTTCACCACCGTGTTTTTGGCAATGAAAATACAGGATGAAGATGATAAACATAAACCCGCTTATTTGTTGATGACCCTCACAAACATTATAAGGACCACGATTTACGGATATGCACTTGTGTCACTATCCAACTGGCATATGTCCTCGAGTATTACAAGGCTGACATTACTGCTACCTAGGAGATGCGATGGACAAGTCACGGCTGTACAAGGAAGAATAATTGTAACATATACTACAGCGGCCATAAGAAAATGCATGAATTTAGTTGCGGAATTGTAGCTGCCAAACGACTACGACATCTGGTCTCAAGGATCAACCCCGTGAGCGAACGTGTAGCTACCATCCGCATAAAAGCGAAATACGTTAACATATCGCCAATTTGTGTACACGCCCCCATGGAACAAAAAGGAAATGACACCAAGGACATGTTCTATGAGCGCCTACCGGAAACATACGACCGCTGATCTGGCCATGACATTAAAATTGTTGTAGTTGATGTTAATGCTAAAGTCGGCAGGGAAAATGTCATTGAATCAACCATTGGTAAATTCAGACTACTCGCCATTACTTCCGATAACGGAATGAGACTGTTAGATTTTGCCGCGAGGAAAATTCAAACATACGAGACGAAAAATTTTGTACGAGTTTCCAACATAAAGACATCTATAAGGCTACGTGGATATCCCCTGATGAACAGACGAAGAACCAGATTGATCACCTGGTGATTGATGGAATTTCATGTTCGATATTCGTACAAAGATCTTGTTGGCATAGACCATAGACTTGACGCAGCCCCACAGGAAATAATCTAACGGCGTCAAATCGCACGACCGAGGCGGCCAATCGACTGGGCCATTTCGTGAGATAACACGTTCACCAAGCTTGGTTTCCAATAAATTGATTGTGGCATACGCTGTGTGGCTTGTGGCGCCGCCCTGTTGGAACCACATGTCCTCCAAGTCCATATTATCCACTTAGGGCCAAAAATATTCGGTTATCATTGAACGGTAGCGATTCGCATTCACAGTAATGTGCCGGTCTTGATCATCACGGAAGAAGTACGGCCCAATGACGCCGCCGGCCCATAAACCGCACCAAACCTTAATTTTTTCGGGATGCAATGATGACTCATGGATTACGTGGGGATTGCTGTCTGACCAATAACGCATATTTTGCTTATTTACGAAGCCATTCAGCCAGAAATGAGCCTCATCGCTGAAGACCATAAATTGGACGTAGCGCTCTTAAAGTTGAGGCCACTGACTCCACATTTCGGTAATAAATTTCAATATTTTCGACTCGTTGTTGGCTCGTATATCTTTCCATGATGAAATGGCAAACCTTACTGAAGAGAAATGTTAAAAGAGCGGGAAAAATATGGCGTCGTTTGCTGTCCCTATCGATTTACTTTTGTAGCGTTTCTGTTGAAAACCCCTTTATAATGCTGGGCAAGGAAATGCTTCAGTTACCAGCCACGGTCTATGCAGAGAAGCTCACTCAGATACTGGCGCATTATGCACCTCCGGCTCTATGAAAAATGCCCCAAATTCAAAATGCCCCCAAAAAAAATCGAAAGATGCCCCAAAAATATCTCATACAAAATTGGGGCATTTTTCATTATGAAAAATAATTGTATTGTTTTATGTGATATCATTGTCGAAATGGTGCATTTATATTGAAGTATTTTATAAACCGAATAAGACTCATTTATGCTCTTTTACTCAGACTCTCTACATGAGAGCGGAGAAAGAGTGCAATAAGTTCTCTATACTATTCAATACTTTTTGTCGTCGCTCTGTTTATGGCAAAACAACAACAATTTTTAAGTGAGTTAAATATTGATTTTATTCAGGTGTATGCCAGCATTCAAACAAGCAGGTCGTCGTCGTTCTGTTTATGACAAAACAAAAACAATTTTTCAGTAAGCTAAATATTGCTTTATTTATTTTAACTATGTTAAAGCAGATGTACGAAAAAAGGAATTGCAATGGCAAAATAGCCTTCAGTACGATTTCAAACCACAACAAAAGAATTTTAAACTAAATTTTTTATAGAATGTCTTTTGAAATTGCATTGCATGAATTGGCATTCTGGGCATCATATAAACCTTGATACTTATTAACTGAAGTTATTAATGTTTAAAAGGGATTGAAATATTTTTTTTTTTTTCAATGTAACATTTACTAATGTGTGTTCATAGAAATTGACAAGCACCGTGTAATAAAAAGGTGTTAACACATCGCCCGTGAGTTCGATTTTTTTTTTTACAAAAAATCGTTTAAACTAAAATTTTTCGAATAAAAATCGCTAAAACGCCCTAATGCCTACAGCTCGAAAAAGGAGCGTCGAATCCAAAAAATTTCTAATTTGTAGGAGTTTGTAAGGGTTTTTCATAAAGTGGTGCAATTCGTATAGGAGAATTTTTTGTTTAAATCGCCAAAATTGGGAAATTGGTGAAATAGAAAAGTAGCTTTAACGCAGAATCAGTATGTCCAATCGCAAAAACAATAACTTCCGTGTCTTCCTCGGCGGCTTTAACCACTGGATATCTTTTATGCTGCATCACCTTAAAAAAAATCACGTAAAACAAAAACTTTTTCAAATAAACTCAGTAAAACGCCCTTACGTGTTAGAGTTTTCTTTAAAGTGATGCAGTATTAAAGACATCCAGTGGTTACTGCCTCCAATGGGGGCAGTATCGTTATTATTTTTGCGATTGGACACACAGTTTCCGAGTTATAACCATTTTTCAATTTTAGCGATTTTCTTATATTGCCGATTTTTAGGAAAAAACTTCTTACATTGGAATTGGACAATTTTATAAAAACCCTTAGAAACCAAGAAAAATGTATTTTTCCGATTCGACGCTCCGTTTCCGGTATAGAGATATTATTGCTCAAAGATGGGAATGGTGGATAATAGGCCGCCTACACGCTGAAAAATCGATCTTTTTGATGTTTGGATGCAAATATAACGTGTTTGTAACTTGTCGCAAACATACTATACTCGTGCCCCAAACACATTGTGTTTGCTATTCAATATAACATGTTTGAGACACAAGGATTAATAGGTTATACTACATGATTTTGAGCCCCAAATGTGGAAACCCCTAAAAAGAAATACGAGAAACAACAAAGAAACAAACAGCAGATCTTCAATTCATGAAAACAGTGCTTGCAAACATGTACATGTTTCCTGCAATATGTTGCTGGGACCGATATTTTTCAGCGTGTACTCTTTCCCCGTGTGTGGTAATCGTGATGGTTATTTCCTTATTGTCGTGGGTAGCAGCTACCCATTATTTTCACCCTGTGGGTAATGGAGAAATGATCGCTAAACACTCCCCACGGCAATACGATTCGTACCCACGAAATACGATCCCTGGTTATTAGGCCTAAACGGCGGCCATTCAATCCCTGTTTTCCCCATTGGATTCCTTGCACTGTCGAATAGTGTTAACATTCACAACTTGTCGTTTCCGTTGTGAGCTTTTTAAAGGATCAAGGGGAGAACAACTGTTGTTTGTTTTTCCTGTAATCTTTCATCCAACAATGTATTCTCTATATATGTACAAACTTCTGTGAAATGTATTCCCTTCTTCGAATGTGTAACTTATGTGCCACTTATGAAGATGCATTAAAAAAATGTGTAAACTTAAGTTTTCTACAAAAAAAATTTTATTATTAACTTTTATATTGTTTTTTTTTACAAAAGAACATTATTAATTAAATACGTTAAAATGCTTTACAACAGAAAATGATATGGTGATGAAATTCAAACTCAAACACAAAAATATAAAAACAAAAATACATATTAACAAATTATGTTAAGAACAAACTAATTTAAACAATTTTAAAGAATAATTTGTATAAAACATTAAAAATAGTTTTAAAATATAACGATATTGTAATGTAATGTATGATGAGTGTACTATGAAACAAACAGTCTAACTAAACAAACGTCATACAAAGGTCCTGATTCCATTTGCCAAACAGCAAAATATTGTGTCCTTTGTACAGCGCTCGAGTATATCCTTACACTGGGAGAAACAACAAAAAACACATAATAATAATTCTACAAAATACTTCACTTAACAACTAAATTTGTCACACGTTAAAAAAGATTTTTTTTGCTTTTTTTTATAAAAAAAAATCTTGAACTTCTTAAAACTACTAAAGAGTTTACAAGGGCACAGATTTAGAGAGAGAGAAAGGCTCGTTACAAAGAGAGCAAAGTAGTGGAGGATAACGTTTAACTTAGAAAGGGAGAAGAAGTAGAACTTATGTCACTAAACTTGAGATTTACATCGCTTCATTTTATCCGTTCCATTCAAAGCACAGAGTGTACGTAAGATAATCCTATGGTCTGTCGTAGATGAGTATTAGATATTTGGAATTCTCTTGATTTGTTGCCTCGCGCACCTAATGAGAGGGCACACCATACGATGGGCTGGGCCCCGAGGGTGCGGAGGGAGGAGCTGGAGCACCATATTCGGGAGAAATAGGTGGAGTAATACTGTTGGGATATGGACCAGATTCTTCCTTTTGCGTCTTGTAACGAATGAAATAGACCTCGGGTTTGCTGGGCTGAGTTGGAGCCGGTGTGGGTATAATAATATCGGGCTGCTCGTCGGGTTTCTTGACCAACACATAGACCAAAGTTTTCTCTTCTGTCTGTGGCAATTGTGGGATGACGGGAGCGGTGGGAGCTGGTGGTGATGGCGCCTTAATGAATACAATTTTGTAATGCTTTTGTGGGGGTGCCACAATAATGGGTTTTCTGAAAAGACAGACAAGAGACATTGTTAAAGAATACATGACAACATCTAAAAATAACTTCTTTTCTATTCTTTAACTATTTATGAAAAGAATGAATTATGAAAATATAGAGTCCTCTGAGCAAAATGATCGTAAATCACCAATATTTCAAAATTGACTTTTTGATGCAAAATAGTTGTACATCATATGACTCATAGTCTGACAAAATTTCCTAGTAGGGCGATCATTCTGTAGAGAGGAGTTGATATAATTATAGATGATGCCAGGCTAATGTGTATAAATTAGGGTGTAATATTTTGGTGTGTTACACCTATTCTAGTAGTTTAATCAATCATATATGATTATATGTGTTGTATGCATATGACCATATATGAGGGGGTACTTTTCATAACTTTACTACTCCCCTTTTTGTGTTTTTGCACAATTTGCGGAAATAGTTTTTTTGGAATGCAACTTTTGCCGAAAATTACTTTATACTTTTTTCCGGTGTAATTATAGACTTTTAGCTCAATTTTATTTTCGCTAAATTTTTATTTCAATGTTAACAAACAAACAGAAAATAAAAATTCAGTTCTGTTCAAAGTGGAATAGTCAAGTTTTGAAAAGAACCTCCTCATATGGTCCACTTAACCCCTCACTTATATTTCTATGTAACATCTGCTTGAATGCAGAAAAACCTACCCATGAGACACTCACAGAAAGTAATGACACATATTCACTCACTTCACTTTCAGTGCAAAGCAATGAATTAGTGTAAAAAAGACTTGAATACTTTAAATATACTTGAGTATACTAAATCATTAAACTCGTTTAACTTCTAGCATTCACACTAAACACGATTCACACTCGGCACCATTCGGTAAGCATTGAATATGCTTATTACGGTATGAATTAATGTTAAGAGTTAAGGGCACATTCGAATCATACGTAATTACTCTAGTTATTCGAGTTACTCGAGTTAAATAAAGGTAAAACATAATTTTTACTTTTTCAAACTTTTTAATTATTTCTCTGTAATTTTCTTGTAACAGCAATGTCTCTATAAGTTAAACAAGTATAAACATAGAACCAAATATATCATATATCAGTGAATTAAATATGAACAAAAGAATGAAAACAATTTAAATATAAATTCATATTTAATTAACTCATTCATTAATTCAATAGTATTAATTCATTTCATACTCAAAGACAAGATCTTTCCTACCGAAACAATGCGGCTGTCCAGCATTCATGAATATTTCTTGTATTGCATTCTTCAATCACTGAAGTTGTGTTGTACTTCGTCGTGCTCTCTCACTCACTCATTGGTATCATGCACGCTGAGAAATAACGGCCCCAGTAACATATTGCAGGAACCATGAACATGTTTGCTAGCATTGTTTTCGCAAATTGAAGATCTGCTGGTTTTTGTTTCTTTGTTTTCTCTCATTTTGTGCTTTTGCTTTTAACAAACAAAGACTCATTTGGGTCACAAATACATATTTTATAACCTATTAATCATTCTGTTCCAAACATTTTATAATGAATAGCAAACACAAAGTGATTGGACACAAGTTTAATATATTTGCATCCAAACAACGAAAAAGAAAAATGTTTCAGGGTGTACATAGTACCCAGTATACTACACGTGTTCGCATTCGTATAGTATACAAACTAGGCAGGGGTACTGCGATCTTCATTATACCTCTCTAATATGCATTTGTTAAGGAATTGCCGGTTGTGTGGGTACAAACAATATAACATACAAAGTATATGGAAATGTTTATGAATAATCTTCGTGTTTTGTCTTCATATCTGTTACCCAGTGCTATTACCCAGTCTACTATACGTGTTCGCAGTCGTATAGTATACAAACTAGGCAGGGGTACTGCGATCTTCACTGTACCTCTCTAATATAGGTTTGTTACGAAATAGCCGCTTGTGTGGGTACAAACAATATAGCTTACAAAGTATGTGGAAATGTTTACACATAATCTTCGTGCTTTGTCTTCGTATCGGGTATACAACCTTTACCCACATTGTTTATTATAATGTTTACAATTTCAATACAATTCTGATGAAAATGTATGGCAGAATGGTATACAATCAGTACCTAGAGTCGAATTAAATTGTATATAAAAACGTTTGTACCGTAGTCCTCAATGCTGAAGAGAAAATATAAAGAACTGTGTACAGCCCCCATACTACTGTATATACCATGTATTCAGAAGCGTATAGAATTACTCAAATTAATTAATTTTGGATTTCTTATTAATAATTTTTAATATTTATGTACATTAAAATTTATATTCTATTCAAATATTTTTTTAAAACACAAGTGAATGCTTACACGTAACAAAAACTACTAAGGCTTTATTACGAATATACACGAATATACACGAATATACATCTTCGTCAATGTACACTTTTTCAGTAAACAAAGTATGTGAAGATGTATGAAGTTGAATTAGAGACGAACACAAATTTTCATCTTCGTAACAATCTAAATTCTCATGAAATCGGATTTTAAGCATTTTTAAAATGTACACTTTTTCAGTAAACAATGTATGCCAAGGTGTGTGGAGTTGTCCTTTTTGTCTCATACACAACCTCTGTATACTGTCCGAAGTATTCGGAAAAGTTCTGTTGGGTGGTCGTCATCGAGAGAACGAAAATCTCTTGTCTATTTCTCTATGGTTGTACTTCGTTGTGCTCTCTCACTGACTAATTCCCTGCATTGTATACAAATGATGCAGGTCTACTGTGCTTATTCATATACCATTTCACCATACTTTTGTTTTGCGGCCTTGCATGCACAAACATTATCGCCTACCAAGTGTGGGAGAATGGTTGCATAAGAAATGTACACTTTTTCAGTAAACAATGTATGCCAAGGTGTGTGGAGTTGTCCTTTTTGTCTCATACACAACCTCTGTATACTGTCCGAAGTATTCGGAAAAGTTCTGTTGGGTGGTCGTCATCGAGAGAACGAAAATCTCTTGTCTATTTCTCTATGGTTGTACTTCGTTGTGCTCTCTCACTGACTAATTCCCTGCATTGTATACAAATGAAGCAGGTCTACTGTGCTTATTCATATACCATTTCACCATACTTTTGTTTTGCGGCCTTGCATGCACAAATATTATCGCCTACCAAGTGTGGGAGAATGGTTGCATAAGAAATGTACACTTTTTCAGTAAACAATGTATGCCAAGGTGTGTGGAGTTGTCCTTTTTGTCTCATACACAACCTCTGTATACTGTCCGAAGTATTCGGAAAAGTTCTGTTGGGTGGTCGTCATCGAGAGAACGAAAATCTCTTGTCTATTTCTCTATGGTTGTACTTCGTTGTGCTCTCTCACTGACTAATTCCCTGCATTGTATACAAATGATGCAGGTCTACTGTGCTTATTCATATACCATTTCACCAAACTTTTGTTTTGCGGCCTTGCATGCACAAACATTATCGCCTACCAAGTGTGGGAGAATGGTTGCATAAGAAATGTACACTTTTTCAGTAAACAATGTATGCCAAGGTGTGTGGAGTTGTCCTTTTTGTCTCATACACAACCTCTGTATACTGTCCGAAATATTCGGAAAAGTTCTGTTGGGTGGTCGTCATCGAGAGAACGAAAATCTCTTGTCTATTTCTCTATGGTTGTACTTCGTTGTGCTCTCTCACTGACTAATTCCCTGCATTGTATACAAATGATGCAGGTCTACTGTGCTTATTCATATACCATTTCACCATACTTTTGTTTTGCGGCCTTGCATGCACAAACATTATCGCCTACCAAGTGTGGGAGAATGGTTGCATAAGACACACAATGTATATTGAAAAGTATGAACAATGTATATATACGGTGTAATATAGTTTTATTGGCCGCAAGGCTGTTTATATTACATTAGAATAAATGAATAAATAATCTTCGTAGGAAAAATGTTCACCTTCACCACTGCGTACAGTTTCTATAAACAATGTAGTCGAATATTTATGGAGTTAATTTTTCTATGTCTCATACACAATCTCTGTATACTTTCCGAACTATTCGGTAAAAGTTATAGTGGTTTGGTCTCATTGTAAGTAGTTCTTGTGCTTTTGTGCTCTCTTTGATATTTAATATTGTCAGTTCGAGTTTGATCGTTTTATGTTACGAATGAATACAATCTTCGGCAGACGAAATACCCCGAAATACAACACAACTTCAGTGGCTGCATTCATTCAAAGGTGTTATTACACATTGAGGAACTAGAAATATTCATGAATGCGGCTGTCCATTCACTGTACAAGTGAATACATGTAGACTAAAACAACTAAATTTGAATGCAGATGTTTAGTTTGTATACGAGTACAAACTAAAACAATTGCAACTTTTTCGCTTTATATTAATTTTATTTCGATTTCTAAAAGTTTTTAGAAGTCGACAATTAGTTGTCATTTCTCTTTTCATTCTCTTTTTTGTTAAATTTATTTGTCTATCTGTTATGCATTAATCTCTGTCAACCATAAATGTGTGGTAATTCAGGAAGTTTTCAAACATTTAACTGCACGTGAAAGCAACAATTCATATACGAAAATACTTGGCAGTTTTGGTTTTCTCTTACGTATTTTGGCTCGTGACAAACCTAATGCTACCGATCCCCCCCACATTTTCTAAATGAAGAGATACTTGAGCTGGTATTGCTCCGTTTTGTAAACTCCATATTATGGTTGAAAATACCTACTACACCACCTATGAGCAAAGTCAGAAGCGGAACATAAATTAAATGAAATTGTAGCGAAACCAAGGAACGATGCATGTAAGGCACGCCACGCCATCCATTCAGTCAGATTGCGGGTATACGAGTATTTTCCCACCGTCCCGTCAAACATTATGAATATGAATACTCATAGTAGTTATTAAACTCTGTACATTTGTATAAGTAGTATTTCACTTGGGAAGTTTTTTGTTTTTGTTTTTTTTTTTTTTTGAAAGTAAAAGTTTTGAAGTTACAAAGTAATAATTTCATTCGCTACATCATTTTGTTTATAAACAAATTGTTTTTTTAACCATATTTTTACGTGACACAACAATGCGCATTGCTAAGGGTGTGCATTGTCAGTTTTGTTAAATTATAATAAATTATGACATTCAAGTCAGAAATGTTATGATTCACATAAAATTAACAATTGCATAGGAAAAATTTTATCCATGCGAAGAAACTAACATAGAGATGTCAAGAACTCTCATCACTACACTGATAGAAAACTATTCGTTGCAGGGATGAAATATGGTCAATGGCGTGTTTACATTGCTGTTATGAAACATTTGTAACATCTAACAATTTTGTCGTTGCAACGATATATTTGTATTGACCGTTCGTTGTTGCTCTGCTGCAATTTTCGTTACCGCAACCAGTAAATTTATTATGTAGTTTGGGGGGAAATGGGTCAAATAATACAAAAATTAATGAGTTGAGATTTAAAGGAAAGAATGTCTCCATAAGATTGCACTTTATAAATTTAGTGTAATTTTTTTTGTGCAAGTGGCAACTCTGAAAATTGGCACCTGCCACATGTGTTTATCCCGATTAATAAAAATAGAGAGCTTTACGAAAGAAAAGCGCGTTAGAATTGTGAAAACTTATTACAAAAATTTGAAAAGTTATGCTGAGACGGCTCGCAAACTTCGAAGAATTTTCAGTCTAGAAAATGCACCTAATCTGAAGAGACTGGGCCGGTTATGGGTAGTAAGAATCCTGTGCGAGTGAGTCGCTACAATGAAGCAATTGTATACGAAATCGTGAACTGAAATATGTTCATTAGTTCACAGCTCATATGAATTGTTGAACTGAAATGATACAGTGAACTTAATTGAACTAGTGAACTAAATGAACGAAATAATTCATTCTGCTGACTTGAGCTAAAAAGGCGCTTACTTGATTTAACTAAACTGCCCAACTCTATTTCTGAGTAGTTGCAATGTAAAATGACATGATATTGACAAAAATTTTCTCCACCAACATTGTCTCATTTTGCATTGGAAAGCCAAATGGACATCTCATGTAGGGACTTGGATAAGCTTCTCACAATCAGAAAGCTGAGCGCTTTCTAGTTCATTTGATGATAACATTTATGGAATGTAGTCAGAGATTCTATGAACTGAAATATATGAAATTCATTCATAACATTTATGACACATATTCATAGACATAACGTGATATAACATGGTTCACAAATATAGTATACTTGCATCCAAATACATTGTGCTTGCTATTCAATATTCCATGTTGGGGAAACAATGATTAATATTTTATAATATACATATGTTTTTGTGATGCAAATATGGCTTTGTCTATTGAAAACTGCCGAAAACGTGACAGACGACATAGAAACAAAAAAGCAGCAGACCTTCAATTCATGAAAATAATGCTTGCACGAAAGTATGTGGGCGTTGCAAACATATGCATGGTTCCTGCACAATATTACAGGAGCCCTTTTTCTTTAAGGTGTATGAGAAGAATTTTATGAAATTTGTTCATAATCTGGTAGAAGTAGTATGCACCTTTATCATCTCTGGCAAACCATACATCGCATTCAAATGTAGCCCTATATCCTCACTAGCAATTGTTGTGTATGATACTATTCAAATATACATCTTGCTACACTGCTAATGCAGTGTATCTGTATTGAAAAATCTGTATTTTTCCTGTTTGGATGCAAATGTATGTCGCAAGTATAGTAAACTTGTGTCCAAACATATTGTTTTTGCTATTCAATATTACATGTTTGAGACATAATGATTAATATGTTATAATATATATTATTTTGTGACTCAAATTCAGGTTTGTTTGTGATACAAAAACACAGTTGTGTTTGGTGCACTGTTTACTTCTTTTTGTGTCGCTATGCTCTGTCGAGAGTAACATAGTAAAAGAGGAGCAAAGAGAGAGGATGTTCTCAGCCTAAGTTAATGTTTTTGCAAGTGTAGGTTTTCATTATTCTTCCAGTCAGTGATTCATAAGTATTCCTGGATGCGAACATGAATTGAGTGTTTCTTATGCACTGCTCTGTTGCATTCCAGTTTCGTGTATTCGGTCGTCATTCGTTCGTTTGGAAGGAAACACACGAATGTTTCGATGTGAGTATATGGAAAATTGGCAAAACACATGCATATGACTCCATGTAAAAGTATGCATCCTTGCACAGCTAGCATGTTTGAATTTAGACATTAGTGAGTTTAGGACTTGGTTATATATGAATTTTTGAAGTGTGTTACAAACATATGTAGGGTTCCTGAAGAATGTGTTTGAGAGAATATGTTACAGCGGTCGTTTGTTCAGCGTGTACTACGTGTAACACAAATTTTATATGCAATGAGAATTCTTTAGTATACAACTGCTCGAAATATATCGTCTACAGGTAAACACACGATGCTGAAAATTAAAACTTTCTATACACACGCTGAAAACTAACAGCCTCAGCAACATATTGCAGGAACTATATCCAAATTTGCAAGCACTGTTTTCGTGAATTGAAGATCCGAGTCTTTTTGTTCCTTTATTGTGTGTCACGTTTCTGTTTTCAGCAGTCGTCAACAAACATAGCCGCAGTTGGGTCGCAAATACATATATTATAACTTGTTAATCATTGTGTCCCAAACATGTTATATTGAATAGCAAACACAATGTGTTTGGACACAAGTATACTATATTTGCGACAAGCTACAAACACGTTATATTTGTATCCAAACAAGAAACAAAGACAAATTTTTCAGTGTCAGAAAGCTTCAAGTTTTATGAAAACATTTAGGAATAAAATTATTCTGAAAGTTTTTCATAATATGAATCTATGAAATTCATAAATTTTTAATGCAGAATATTTCATAAATTCTACGAAAAATATTTTCTTAATTTTTGATACACTGTTGCAAAAAATTAGGTTGGGAATATTTGAATCAGTAACAAAAAGTCTTTCAATCATTGAGTAATATTCATTGCAGGAATAAAACACATTTATAGCAGAAGTCTCAAGCCATGTATACAAGGATATCCACCCCGAATATGAACTAGTTATAACATGCCATATGCTCGAGGCTGATACTGGAAACGTTTCAAAGTTAAAAAGTATCAGAATCTGCAAATCAAAAAACGGGGAATCTATGAACGAATCAGCGTTAGGAGCAAGTACAAAACCAGCCAAAGTTGAACTGATTCTTCAATAGGTGCCTTAACGCATCTAGGATTTTTGTTCCAAAGGAATTTTCCCGAGGGAAAATTTGGGGATCACTAACGCGTTCTTTAGAACCAGTTCTAAAATGTATAAAAAAAATGATTTCCATTCCATTTCATGAAGGGATTGATGAGAGCTTCTCACAACCAGTGAGTTGTGCACTTTTCAGTTTAAAATTGGTTGATTGGGAGCTACAGTTTTATATCCAGTTCCGAACGAAGCTTTTTCATGGCTAAGGACTCGATAGTGTCGCCATCACTACACGCTGAATTTTTTTTATTTTTTTGTTGTTTGGATGTAAATGTAACGTGTTTGTATCTTATCGCAAAAATAGCATACTTGTGTCCAAACACATTGTGTTTACTATTCAATATAAAATGTTTGGGACACGATGATTAATAGGCTATAATATGTAATATGCCTATCACAGTAAAGAAACAACCAGACGCAGTTCTTCAATTCACGAAAACAATGCTTGCAAACATGTACATGTTTCCTGCAATATGTTGGTGGGGCCCTTGTTTTTCAGCGTGTACCCGAGTTGACCGTTGACGAAAGAAATGTCAGTTAAGCAGGGATCCAACCCAAGTTCTTATGTACAAGAACCACCAACATACAATATTTGTATGATTCAATTAGATCAATTAGAAGGATCAATTAGGATCAAGTAGAATCAATTAGGACCAATTAGAAAACATTTTCCAGTTTTAAAACGCGTTTTAAATATTTTGCATTTTCATTTGAGGTATTTGGAAACATTTTCTTATATTGCATGTTAAATTATAAGAAAATGTTTCCAAATGCTTGCATATTAACTTGCATGTTACCTTTTTCCCCACACTGTTACATTCGAATTCATATTGAAATTTGGTATTGAAAAACAATTTATTAACACACGATGTCAGCTGTCAATCACCCTTAACACTTTTACTCTCAACATTCAATTATCGATGACCGAAGACCGAAGAGCGGAACTCAGCTGTCACCTGATTTTTGTCAGCCTTTCTCTGCTTTGTGAAATTTCTAAACCATCCATAACGAATTCTGTGACTTTTAAACCGAATACAGAAAATAAAACGAAATGAAAATATGGACAAGCATGTAAGCCATCACTTTCAGTTAACAACATGTAGTTTTTCACCATTATGGCTAAAACAGATATTGGTTGTTTTAAGCAACAGTAGCAGTTTAGGGAGATTCCTACCACTATAAATCGAAAGGCCAATAACAACAGAGTGAACAAAAACCTTAATAGTTAGCAGCAGCGTTGCAGCAATGGAATTGGCATCACCAGATAACCAACAGACAACCGCAACAAAAGCCATAATAATTGCATTATAGCAGTCAAAGCATCGCAGATACCTCTTGTTCCTCTGGAAGAGGCAACATGATTTGTCGATTAGCCATGGTTGTTGGTTGGTTAGTTGGTTGGATGCTCAGTTCATGGTGATCATCATCTTCGACATTCATCCCAACAATAACTGCGTCATCCTACACTTCGTCGTGGTGAAGACGATAATAATGGGCACAATGGTGATAGTGATGGCGATGGTGATGATGATGATATTGGCACTGGCCACTCAAACTGTTCAAAGACACTTGGAAAGTACCGAATGTTCACAGTATTTTGTGGTGGTAGAGCGAGCTCAGGACACACACACACCAATGACGTTGTTGTAATTTTGTTGGCCAAAAGCGAAACACCAGAAGTGACAGCAGTAAAAGTTCAATGAAACGGTCTGGGTCATCGCACATTAAGATACATATCTCCAAACATTTTTGGACATTAAAAAGCACTACAACAACGAAGATGCGCAGTTATGGCCACATATGAAATTGTTGTGCATTGTCATCGTGTCATTGTTGCCACTCCGCCTCAAGCGGTTCCCACTCGCACTTGGTCGTAAATTTTTGGAATAGAGGAAAACCAACAAAAAACCACCAGCAACTATCTAAACAATTTATTGGTATCGCCTTAGCTATAAAGCTTAAGTTTAAATCAAAAAACAATGAAGAAACATTAAGGATTTCTGATTATTTTATAAATGAATAATTGAAATGTTATTTGTTAGCAATTTGTTATTAAAACAATTGCAATTCCCCCAGCGATTACGCTGCATGCAACCCATGTAATTTGGCCAAACTTCTTGTAAAACTTTGGCTAAACTTTCAATTTCGATTCTATCGATCGCCAGTGAACAGATACGATACATGGTGTATGATACAAGGCGTGGTATAGGTTAAATATGTGACTGCAGAGTTGCCATCATTTTGTTATAGCTGAGGTAGCAAGTTTGTCTGTTGGTTAGTCATAGTTATAATTTATTCGTTGGTGCTATAATCTTGACACTCTTAAACTCTAATACTCTTTAATCCGACTTCGAACTTCTTGAGCCTGAATCGGTTACGCCAGAATTCTCATTATGAGACGAGACTCATTCATGGCAGTGTTGCAGGCACTTGCGACGTTCTCTGTAACATTGCAGAATAGGCAAAATAGGAGTTGGGACTATCTTCTTTTCAGATTAAAGTAATTTAGAAAACTGTATCAGATTTATACATAAGGTTTTTAGGCCACACTGATTTGGTAATTCTGCTGCCAGTTGCAACGCAACCTGGCCCGTATGCATTTAAGGCTGGTATTAAGTTCCTTTGTGGAAAATTGTTTTTATCAAATAAGTCCTTTTTTGCGACGTCATTTGCCATGCAATAGGCCAAACTTCTTGTAACACTTTCACTAAACTTTCAATTTCAATTCTATCGATCGCCAGTGAACTAATGCGATACATGACATATGATACGAGGCGTTGTTTAAGTGAAACATTTATTGCAGAGTTGCCATCATTTTGTTATAGCTGATTTAGCAAGCTTCTCTTTTAGTTTGTCATAGTCATAATTTATTCGGTGTTACTATAATCTTGACACTCCTCCAAAGCACTTATACTTTTTGATGCGACGAGGAACTTTTTAAGAATCTTCTCTTAAGATTAAAGTAATTGAAAAAATCAATGAGTATTCGAACTCACGGGCGATGTGTTAACACCTTTTTGTTACACGGTTCCTGTTCGATTTCTATGAACACATTAGTTTTTGTGCTGCAGGCTCTTTTGTTATTGCACTTTCTTTTTTCTTACATCTGCTTTAACATTAGATGTAATATTGTTAAAATAAATAAAGCAATATTTAGCTCTTTAAAATAATTGTGTTTGTTTTGTCATAAACAGAGCGACGACAAAAAGTATTGAATAGTATAGAGAACCGTGGCCGTCGGTGGTGCAATGGTAGTGTACGCGGCTCTTGTGCATGAGGACGTGCGTTCGATCCCTACTCTGACCACCTAAAATTTCTTTCGACGGCGGTCACCTCGCTTAGTGACGGCGACACTATCGAGTATTTAGCCATGAAAAAGCTTCTCAAAATACCGGTCGGAACCGGTGTAAAACTGTAGGTCCCAATCAGTGAGTATAAAACTGGAAAGCGCACAGCTCACTGGTTGTGAGAAGCCCTCCCTAATCCCTTCTTGCGATGTAACGGGAAACCATTTTTTTATTTATTATAGAGAACTTATTGCATTCTTTTTCCGCTCTCATGTAGAGAGACTGAGTAAAAGAGCATGAATGAGTGTTATTCGCTCTATAGAATACTTCAATATAAATGCACCATTTCGACAATGTTATTACATAAAACAATACAAAAAGCATAAATTTTCCAAAAGGCATCAATGTTTCACATCAAAATTATGAATGGACCAAGTTATGACAAAAAGAGAGTAATACGTTTTAAATCATTCGCCAGATGTCGCCGGTGCTTTTGAGTCATACAATTCATTCCATGAGTTCTCTATACTATTCAATACTCTTTGGCGACGACGACCTGCTTGTTAGTTCGATGCCGCTACATCAATAACATCATACTTATTTTCAGGCAGAGACTATTGTTGTACAACAACCACGAATGTGATGCTAACGCTATGTGTTGTTTAAAAAAACTCTTGCATATTTATACATAGGCAACACTGATTTAGTGATTCTGCTGTCAGTTGCAACGCAACCTGACCAGTACCGAATTAAGGCTGGCATTAAATTCATTCGTGCAAAACTGTTTTTATCAAACAAGTTTTATTTTGCCACGTCTTTGGCCAGCAGCACATCAAAGTTGAGTACTATATTTTCTGTGTTTCCGATGGCCAACGGTGGTGTAATGGTTACTGTGCGCGGCTCTTTTACATGAGAACATTGATGCCATCCCCAATTTTCCCACCTTAAATTTCAGTTGACAACGGCCATCTCACTTAGTAATTGCGGCAAGATGGAGTAATTAGCCATGAAAAAGCTTTTCAAAAACCCATTCGTAATCGGTGTAAAACTGTAGGTCTCAATCAGTAAATCTAAAATTAGAAATCGCACAGCACACAGACCCCCTCAATGATATGTAATGGCAGGCATTCTTTTCGCAAGTATTTACATTTTTTGTATGGAGTTTTGTAAAATTTCGGCTCAATTATTGAACTTAGTACAACCCTATAAATATTAGAAGACAATATAAAAGAACTGACTGTTAAGAAACAGTTAGTAAAGAAAGTAGTGGGCATATAAGCCCAGTGGGAAAGTTCGAAACAAGTATTAATAGACCATAAAAATAAATCCTCTCTATATCGAAATTAGAAGTAACTTCGGTTTTCTCATATAGATGGTGCTTTTGTGATTTTTTAAATAATTTTGATCAGCTGATTAAATTCTTTGATATACAGTTGCACAGCTGCCATTTCAAGCTTAAATTTATAATGGTCATGTTTTGGTTACAAGCAAGCGATTATCGCTTGCTAAGTTGCAAAGAAAACAACTGTTTAGCGAGAAGTCATTTCATTCAAAAATATGAAAAATGGTTTAAAATGGTAAAAGATGTCAACATTTTTTTGTTTTAAACTTAGCGAAAATGAATCTCGTCGCTAAGTTCTCGCTAAGTCTTCGCTAAGTGCTTCATACAAAACAAGCGAATAACCTAAACACGCTTAATATGTCACATGATTTTCAGTGGCCAGTTTTCATTTAAATCGTGTTGTGAATGTGGATGATCAAAATGAGTATTTCGTCATATTTTGCTCTTTTATTTCCGCCGCAGAAGCACACCTGGATATTTGTGTCGTGTATGGTTTGGACGATGTGGCGTTGGAGGTGCAATGTTTAGTTTGCCCGCCTCTTGTACATAAGATCCTAGTTTCGATCCCTGCTCTGGCCACCTTAAATTTCTTTCGGTGGCGGTCTCCTCGCAAAATCGGGTATTTAGCCATGAAAAGCTTCTCAAAATACCATTCGAAATCGGTGTACAACCTAACCCAATTAGTGAGTATAAAACTAGAAAGCGCACAGTCCACTGGTTATGAGAAGCTCTCCCCAATCGCATCATGGGATGTAATGGGAAAACATTTATTTTAGTACCCATCGAACACTATTTAAACTAAGATTGCTGCACGGGTTGCTACTATTTGCTTAACTCTCAATCTCCTATCGACTAGACTTGTGTCGATCTCGTTCACTAGTTCTCAAACTGGTTCATTTAGGGTTCCTGGACATGATACTTACGAATATACTCGCCACATTGAACATCTTCAGTATGTTCGTTAGAGTGATGTCTGGCCACCCTAAATTAATTATAAGTATATACTCGTAGTTCATGAACTATCCCCCTCTACTACATACTCTGTTTTCTATCAATTTCCAACCGCCATGTCGATCAGGTGAAGCAGGGACAATGTTTTTCTGTTATTTTATTTTTGGCCGCTGATCGAAACGGGGTTTTCATCCCACAGCTGATCGACATGGTAATTGGAAATTGATAGAAATCAGACTAGAATGGAGAATGAACGATAAGCTACTAGGATCAAACTAAGTTTAAATATTGTTTGATTGGTACTAATGACAGCTGACTTGGGTTTTATGTTGGTTGCACCGATCAAACATATGCATTCCCTTTTATTTTTGTCCGTTTTCTATCCAACGAAGGAGTAACAAACAACTACAACTTGAACTCGATGAAATTCCTAACTACGTCGTAGACCGTAACAGACAGCCAAGAGCGGAATGGCAACTCTTATATATTACTGTATGATTGAATGGAAAACTTAATTCCTTTTGAAAATATTGGAATATCAGAAACAAGTTTAACAAGTTAATTTTTGAATTCGATTTTCTCCTCAAATCATGTACATGTGTTAAACCTATTCCAGTTTCAATCCACAGACACAAACATCGAGAGATCCCATTAAATTAAAACTGTCTGACAAAGGCGTCAGCAGAACATTGACATTAAATTGCTGAGAATTATGTTTAGGTCGTCGGTGGTGCAATAGTAGTGTGCGCGGCTCTTGTGCATGAGATCCCTGCTCTGACCACCATAAATTTCTTTTGACGGCGGTCACCTCGCTTAGTGACGGCAACACTTGACTACCTTATAGTTCTTTCGACGGTGGTCACTATTCTTAAGAACGGCGACATTATCCAGTTCTAAGCCATGAAAGGCTTCTCATAAACAGTTCGGAACCAGGATAAGACGGCTGCTCCGAATCAGTACGTGTAAGACTAGAAAACACACAGCTTGCTGATTGTGGGAATCCATCCCCAGTCCCTTCATTGGTGCAATGGAAAAATATGTATTATATATCTAATGCGAACTGTAAACGCAATGAGAATTCTTTAGTACGTAAGTGTAAATATTGCTAGAACTCAAACATAAGATTTTGATTTTTTTTCTGAAATTTTCCATTGAATTGATGATGAATATATAATGAAAGTTTTTTACGAGAAAATTTTGTAAACTCATTTATACAAAAGTCTTTCATAATATCTATGAAATTTACAAAAACCTTTATAGGATTAGTGACGCAATAATTATGAAGAATGTTTCAGAAACATTACATTGGAATTTGTAACAGTGTAACAACAGAACGTACAGTATTTTACAGCATCCATATTTAAATAGCTCTCAAGACGAAATCATTGCATTAATACAGGGTGTACCAGTTAAAACTTCCGCATCCGGCAACCCTATAACTTTTTGTTTTATTTTCAGATCGGCTTATGACAGCACGTCTTCGAAGTGTCAGCCCAAGTGAATTTGTGCCATGGAACAGTACAGTATGGGAAGTTTGTGATGAAAATGGCTGAAATCGTCGATGATTTTTGGCAAGAAATTATCATGAGTGATGAGGCTCATTTTTCTTTGAATGGGGCCTTAAATAAACAAAATTGTCGGTTCTACGCCCATGAAAACCTTCAGTTAATTCACGAGGAACCTCTTGTCCAACGCTTGACTGTGTGTGCTGAAATTTGTGCGGAAAGAATCATTGTACAGTTCATCTTCGAAGACAACACTGGAGCAGCCGAAACCATCAATGGAGAGCGTCATCGGACTATAATAACGGATTTTGTTATGCCAATTTTGACAGTTAACGGCATGGATAACCTTTGGTTCACACAGGACCGCGTTACATGTTCCCACAGCTCGATACACGATAGCCTTATTGCGTCCTTTGTTCCTCGATCGCCAAATTTAGTAAAATTGTGATTATGACTGGCCTCCGCTATAGCCCGACTTAACCGCTCCATACTTCTGTCAACAAGCCACGGACCATGTAAGCCCAGAAAGACAATCTTCGGTATGGACAGCCTGAAACACTACGAAAGTAATGGAAAGGGCGGTAAAACGAGTTCCTTACGCAATTCGCTCTGGTGGGGAACATTTACGCAATATCTTATTCCACAAGTGATCAAAATAAACGACACAGCATTTCACAGCAACTAACTTGTCTTTGTTGTCGTATAATTACCAAAAACCATTAGGAAGGTTTAAATGGCACACCCTGTACCTATCAAGTTCACTTGAAATCGGCCCTGAATTTTTAGGCGAAGGGTGTGGAAGATTCGACCTTAACAAACCTTCTTATATGGGTTTTGTAGCCACTCGTTCGTTGTCTTTTTTTTTTGTGCAAACGTTTTAAAGGCTTTTAAGATAACGGCCAGAAGACACATTATATTGCGTTGCTACCCCTTGGATTAAATGTATGTATGACTTGTTGCTGATCGCCAGCACTTGTTGTATCTACAAAATATCAATGTAATAATGATCAATCTTCCGAAAGGCTTGTGCCACAAAACACTCTGGCGCTTGCTGGTAACAACTCGAAAAACGCGCGCGCATTGTGTTAACAACAGAAAAGTTGTTGCCATTTGTTTTTGTTGGTATGTTTTTTATTTGAGCAAAAAGGGGAGTTAGCGGCACGCAACTTTAAACCAGTGCGCTGCTGAATCGGCTGCAAGAAGCAGTAAACGGAAATTATAAATACTTTTTTATGTTTTCCTCACATTTTCATACATACGCTGGCGATACGGCGATATGGCGATGGCGATGATGGTGGCAATGATTTGAAATCATTGCATTTTAAATGATTTCCATCAGGTATCGTCAGTCGGGCTGTGTTTTGGGCCAGTCAATCCTCGTTGTTGTTTTTTTTTTTTTTTTTTGTATTTGGATTTTTCTTTAGTTCGACTGGGACATGATCAACAATTTTCTTATTGCCAAGTTGCTGTTGACACAGTTACCACCGCACAGGTTGCTACTACCAATATTGTTGGATTGCATGCGAATGCTAAGTAGCTGGTTGCTGCAGCAGCAACTGTTGCAACAGAAAGTGCAAAGATCACCGCGTTTTGCAAAAGAATTTGATTTACGTTTACGTTGGCAACGAATGGATTTGTTGAATATGGATCAGTGTAATGATTGCAACGTGTTTAATGTGTTAAATGTTCATACATGGAAAATGTTTAAAATGGAAAGGGAACTGCCAAACGGTTATTGATTAAATATCCAATAAATAATATTGAATTATTTGGAAATTGTTTTAAAATAACATATTCTATTGAGGAAATCGGAAAATGAATGCATTAGAGGGGAACTATGGGAAACAATTGATGTATTGGTTTGATTGAATTCAAAGTTTCAGAACTGAATGATTAGTAAAACGCTTTAAAACAGAATGCGAAAAAATTTAACACGGTTTAGAGCCACAGCGTGAACTTTTGAACAACCAAGGAATCACACTGTTTCCAACGAAATAAAAAGATAGATTATAGCTAGTTAATTAAAGGTGGAATGCGACTGCAGATGATCTGTGGCTCGATTTTTGTAACCGAGAGTATCACCGAAACCCCGAAGACATCAATTCAGCATCGTTCTCTACAACTTCAAACTTCACGAAGCACTACACAGTGAATTTTGACAAAAGATCTCCACCTTCATGCGCCGGCAATTCGTTCAAGGGGTAACGGAGCAAACTGAAGTCAATGCAAATTTTAACAAAAAAATCAACTTCTCCGATGAAGCGCATTTCCATCTGAATGTCGTCGTGAATACACAAAATTGTTGAATTTGGATTCAGAAAATTCTCATGCAATCCAAGAACAACGAGCAACTGTCTGGTGCGGATTTTGGTCAAGCTTGGATACTGGGCCTTATTTTTTTGACAATGAGGCTGAAATTGCAGTGACTGTGAACGGCATTCATTACAGGAACATGATAACGGAGTTCTTGTGGCCTCAACTGGACGACATGTGGTTTCAGCAAGACAGCGCCACCTGCCACATCGCGTATTAAACAATCAATTTATAGCAGCAACGATTTCCAGAACAAATTATCTCAAGAAATTCTGATGTCAACTTGCCACCAAGACCATGCGATTTAAGGCCGTGCGATTTCTTTCTTTGAAATTTCTTTTGAAATCTCAGTTTTATGCGACTAAACCAGAAACAATTCCTGAGCTCAAATCCGAGATCCATCGCGTCATTGGTGATATACAGCCATATCTCTTTAAAAAAACGTCATGGAAAATTTTATGACAAGAGTAAAGGCCTGTCATCAGAGCCGTGGGGCCCATTTGACGGATATTTTATTCTATACTTTATTGGAACATGTCTTCTTTACAATCCAGTAAAGAAATCATAACTATCTTAAAAACTACCAGTTTTTATTTTAAAATGAAAAAGTGCAAACTTACTGAGACAGTCTTTATATTTGCAAGATTTTGATAAAGTATTTTTGTTTGTACACGGCAGCATTCGGAAATTTCGAGCAGTGGTACTTTTTCTTCTCAATTTTCCAGTAAAAATTTTAATTTACTTTATTTTAAATTTTAAATGAAAATGCTATCAAATATAAACATTAAACATAATTAAACACTAATTCGCGAACTACAGTCAGAAATACGTGAGCCATCGGAAAAAATATGCCTGATTGAGATTTCAAAACGCTGCCGTGGAAAGAAATAATGTGTAAAAATTTTGCAAATATAGTTTTCTAATTGTGCTGATCATGACACGTCGTTTGATCCCAATATTGACCAAAAAAAAATAAAAAAAATGTGTTACCCAAATACATTAGGAATCGAAATTTCAACTGCCGGTAGGGAACTGTAAGAATCCTCGTGTAAAAAGAAGTTGCAAGTTCCCAGTATCAGATCTTCAATACGAACCTTTTGAAATCCCTGACGATTGATATTCCAAACAACGCTGTTTTCAGTACACTCAAAATAAAAGGTTCATATTTTTAACGCAAGAGTACATTTTCGTTATGAAATTTTTCGTGAAAAAGATTCCAAAGAATAAATTCATTAAAATTATGAATCATATTTCATAATACCTTACTTTTACGAAAAATATTCATTAGGCGAAAAAGATTCTTTACAAAATTTTCATAAACCTTAATAAACTTTATGAAGAGTTCACTAATACATTTAAATTTCCTGAAGTTAATATTATATGAAACAATTTAGCCACTAGTGATGCACAGAAGCGATGAACCGGTTCGCAAGAGCGGAACCGAAAACGGTTGCGTAGGGACCGAAAACGGTTACAAAAAGACCGAAAAACGATTGTACGGGAACTGAAAAGCGGATTGAAAAGTCCCGTAAAACGGTTCCTGAATAAGAGAACTCTTTCCAAAGGAACCAAAAGTATTAACCTTTGGGTGAAGGTACGAAAATTTGTATTTTTATCTAATCTTATCTTCTTATAATAAAATATTTCACGTAAGCCTCTTTGGGACAGCAATTTGCTGAGAACCGGATCCGGTTCAAATTCCCGGATCTTCTCGGAACCGGACTCGAGAGAAAACGTGTATTTTTATCAAAGTTTATATTCTTATAATAAGATATTTCAATTAAGTCTCTTCAGTTAAGTCTCGTCTCGGAACCGGACTCGACTGAACCGGTTCTTAAAATACGCGAAAGCGTACATCACTATTAGCCACAAGCGGTTATTCGGAATGATGCTTTTGAGACAATCAACAAACTATATATAACGAAAGCTCTAAATGCTGTGAGAATTCTTAAGTACACAAATGATCACAAAAATACCGCGAAAAAACATTATTTCTCTATTAAAAAATGTATGAAAAACTTAACGGTTTTATGAAGTTTTTCAAAGAATTGATCATTACACGCCTGAAAATATCGGCGCCAGCAACATATTCCAGGAAACATGTACATGTTTTCATGAACTGAAGATCTGTTAAGTTTTTGTTTCTTTGTTGTCTATCTCGTATTTTTTTTAGCGGTTTTCAACAAAAAAGCCACATTTGGGTCTCAAAGACATATATTATAACCTATTAAACATTGTGTCTCATACATGTTATATTGGATAGCAAATACAATGTGTTTGGGCACAAGTATAGTATATTTGCTACAAGTTGCAAACACGCTATATTTGCATCCAAACAACAACAAAACGACTGCTTTTTCAGCGCGTATATATTCACATACAATTAGTAAATTTATAGAACTATTCATAAGATTATGATTAATGAAAACAACGTATTATGAACAGATTGAATATGAGAGATGAACATTAACTTTTTTGAAAATTTGTTTTTCAGTGTAACATGTGGAAACACGATACAACAACGTTCAGCTACTTTGTTGCGTCGTGGTAAAGCCACTGTTACACTATCTGATCAAATGGAAAGATTTCCTGAAAAATCATTTAATAAAACTCTCTTTAATTTAAGAGAAAACTCATACTCATTATCCTTTTAATTTTGGAGAATGCAGAAACATCTATCTACAAAATGGCAAGCAATTTAAATAGATAGAAAATAAAAGAAATAAAGAAAATAAAAAATTAAGTAGTGAAAAAAATAGCAAATTGTGGGAAAAGTGACAAAATTTAAATTTATATTCCCGTAATTTTTGTTCGTTCTATTCTAAATGTAACCCTGATCACGTAATTTTTTTTGAAGAAAATCAAAAGTGAGAAAATTGACACAAAATATTTTCTTCAATCGTTCTCTTCATGTTTACCCTATAGGATTTGCTATCTGATGGTGAACTTATTGATATACCTAACGATTTATTTTATATTTTAACATTGGCTTAAGCCGTAGAGGAAATAATAGTATATTAAGGACCTTACACGTTGAAAATATTGCAAGACACACGTACATGTAAGGAAGCATTTTGTTCATGAATTAAAGATCTGCTGCCTGTTTGTTTCTTTGTTCTCTGTGTCGCTCTTATTTTTAGCGGTTTTCAAGATACAAAGCCACATTTGGGTCAAAAATGCATATATTATAACCTATTAATCATTGTGTCTAAACATGTTATATTGAATGGCAAACACAATATATTTGGGCGCAAATATACTATATTTGCGGCAAGCTACAAACACGTTATATTTTCATCCAAACAACAACAAAAAGACTGATTTTTCAGCGTGTACTTTTGAAAGCTTATTATTAATATCCCGAAGGAAATATAATTGAATCGCGACAGGATTTTCAAAATCAATTTCGGAATACAAAGTATTTTGTATATATATCTGTCCTTTATGCATTCAAAGTTCAAATAAAAAGTTCACGAAGAGTATAGGCTGTCACACAGTTGTTCCAAATAATTAATTTCTGTAATTATTTTAACCCCAACATTCCTTGAAATGAATTTTTAAAAAAGAATTTCGATTCAATGTAGTGTATAGTGAATAACACTGTGTGTAATTTTTTAAGTCATGGAAATATAACCATTAATAATCATTCCTAGGAAGTTCTTGTGTTCCAGAAAGTTATTTATTGAAATCTTAGATACATTTTTGTAGTTGATTGTTTTCTTGAATTTTGAACGGTTTGCTACCTATGGACCTGAACAGGGAAAAAAGGTAAAAAAAAAATGTTTAAAAGTTTTTTGCGATTTTCACCTTGAAGATGAAGTTTTTTTGATCTTAATTGTTCATAAATTATGTGAAGAGCAACAACTTTCCCTCAGAGAGTAAATCAAAATTCCAAACGGTTTGCAAGATATGAGCCTGACAAAATAATCACTTTTTTGCAAAAATGACACCGAGGCCCCAAGTCTTTGGGGCCCATAAAAAAAAAATTGCATGACTTTGGGCACAACTGGGAGACACGGGTGTTTTTTTTTTGTGGTCTTTTATCACGTAGTGGTGTCCGTATATGGTTATATTTTTTCGGTTGCACTGTGTAATTTAAGGTTTGTAAAAAATGAATTTGTTTGCTTCAATGTTCACTACAGTTCATAAATGGTAACCGATTACAAAATTTTCTATATATTCATCTTTAAATTGATTTTAGAAAATTCTCTATTAAATGAAGAATTACCAAATCGATCATAAAAAAAATAAAAATACAATTTATTTGGAGAAAATTAAAAGAATTTTCGAAAAAGCCCAAAGCCGTTAAAATTGCATAGCTTTTAGAGAATTTTGAAAAAAAATCCTTTGATCAAGATTTCTGTTTGTTCATTTTCTATTTATAGAAAAAAAAAAACAACCAGTCAAATCAACAATTTAGAAAAAAAATCTTTTTCTTGTGCCGAGTTACACGGATTTATTGGCAACTCTATCCAGAAGACGACTTACAAAAATAGATATTAAGAATACGTTGAAGAAATTCACATTTGAAAAGAAATTGAATTTAAATTCTTGTTTCAACCTTTTGTTTTTCCATAATCATCTTAGAGGAATCTCCAGCAATTTGCGGCCAAAATATGATGGCATGACTTCACTTTAGGATGGTAAAGAACTCCATGGAGTAGCGACTCTTCAATAAAAAATTCCATGCGCCATAAACCGGGAACTATATTTTCATTTGGAAAATTGCTTTTTCAAAATCGATTTTAAGACAGCTATTTTGTCCCATAATATAATGAAAATCCCGTTTTTGAGATTCACTAAGAACTAAGGACAGTAGTGACTTTTAAGCAAAATTAGTGTTTGAAAATGGCTTCACCCACAATTTTCATTAATATTTTTCTTGAAAATCAGCCAAACAAAATACTCAAATCGGTTACCATTAATGGACTGTCCTTTTGTTGTTGTTTGGATGCAAATATAACGCATTTGTAGCTTGTCGCAAATATAGCAATGTATCCGCAATGTATCCAAACATATTGTGTTTGCTATTCAGTATAACATGTTGGGGACACAATGATCAATATGGCTTAACATATCGCTCCCTAACTACTAAACAGTCATAAGTCAAAATGCACAAACTTCTAGTAGAGGCAAATAACTGGGTTTGAAAAGTTAAAAAATTTACGAAAGTTCTCAATAATAGTCGTATTGATACTGGATTTTTTGTTGACGAAAGCGAAGAGAAACTGACGCCAGGTTTTTGCTGTGAATAGAATTGGTTCTTGGTAATTGTTTTTAAGGAAAAAATTAAAATCTTGAAATTTTGAGTTTTGACGATTTTGAAGTGTTGGTGGTCGTTATAGACCACAAAAGGAGCAAACAAGCAGCAGATCTTCAATTCAAGAAACCAATGTTCCTGCATAATGTTACAGGGCCCGTTTTTTCATGTACCAAACATATACATGGTTCCTGCATAATGTTACAGATCCCGTTTTTTCAGGTTGAACTTAGCAGTTAAAAAATAATAATTTATCAACATCTTTGGCTTCAATTCTATGGTTGACTAATTTATTTTTCAAAAATCTGTCTTAATGATCTATGGGAATTTTTAGCCAAGATTACGCGGCACAAATCATTTTTAAACCCGGTTAAAAAAAGGCGGGCTGTGGATAATTTGGTCCAATAAAATGCGCTTTGGGATCGCTATACATTTTAATTTCTAAAAATGTCATGAACTGTGTTTCTGTTGATCAAAAATCAAGATGGAGGGCCACTGTTATTTATATTTTCTATTAGATTATCCGGAACATAATAAATTATTCCTCAAAAGCCATTAGCTCCAGTTAAAGTTCAGAACATATTCCAGATACCTTTAATTACACATCAGAAGCGGCTAAAAAGATTTGAAACTGTAAGACATTTTCTCACTTTAGACTGTTGTATCTCAAACGGACTTCTGTTTGAAACTTTTTCCTGCAGGTTTTCCTGCAGAAATTGATTTGAATTCAAAGTATTTTAAAATCTTCAGGTATGTTTTAATCCAAATCTTCATTAATGCAATTCAATATTTTGAAATAATTGATATTTGCAATCTTCTGCTTTTCCAGGATATTCAAGAACATTACTTTACATCTTCCGTATGAATATTCTCGTAAAAATATTTTAAACTTTAAATTCTTGCCCTCGTTCTTTAAAACTTTCAATTCTTTCCAAAAAAAATCCGTATCCCTAAAACTGTTAATATCCTGCAAACTGTCACTTTCTCTCACTACTAATTTCCATTTTCCATTTTCTATTCGGTTCGTCAACTTACCTTGGTGCATGATATTCTGGCTCTGGTGGTGGTACATGAACATACACATGCTTGTGGATCACAGGTGGCTGTTGTGGTGGTCCATAGACGGGTGCTGGAGCACCGTAACTGCCAGTGGGCACACTGGGTGCATAACTGCTGGAGGGTGGAGCTGCATAGCTGTCACGAGGAGGCTCGGGGCGGGCCACAGCCACTCCAGCTGCACATAAAACCACTAAAACCTAAACACAAGAAACAACATTTTATTCCAAGCACTTTAATCACATGATTTATAACAAAAAACAAAAACATCAAAAGGATCTTTGTTGCATTTTCATTTTACAAAGTTGCACTTTATTTTCAGTTTCAAAACACTGTGCTGTGTTTACGAACTTTGGTTTTTACACATGAAATTTTCTTTTAGGCCTTTTGGCTTCTTTTGTCTTTTCACTCTACACACGTACCACACAAAAAGGCTTCATTTTACTTGAGTTGTTCGTTTTTGGCTAAAGGACTTTTTCAATCACACACACACTCTCTTTTTATTTTCTCTCTCAAGGATGATATTTGTAAAACTTCTTCTCTTTAACCACTGATCGGTTGTAACTGTTTGTTGTACACTCGGTTTGGATCTGTGTCTTTTACTAGATCCGTGAGTTTCTTTTATAGCTACGCTAGCTACGGATTGACTCCAAACGACGATGGTCGCTTTGGTTTACTCCAAAATATCACGAACTATAAATTGCCAAAAAAAAAGACACAGCTACTACCATAACAACAGCAACAACAAACGCTGAGATACCGTAAGTACAAGTAGAAACTCCAAAAGCCAACCAGCCAGCACTCATTTCTTCTTTGCGTCAACACCATTTGGAAGATCTTCTCAACTTCCAATGTAGCTCATAATGTGCGTGTGTAGTATTCTCCTCTTTGGCTGCTCATTTGTTGGACACAGCTTTGTTGTCTCCAGCTGGCGAAAAAATAAACGCCACTCAAGCAGACGCTCAACATTGGCTACTGCACTTAAACAGAGAAGTGTGTGAGATGGAACTATTTGCATTTTGGTAATTTTTTAGGTACTTTTAGGACAATAATTGTGAGAAAAGTAAACAATTTAGAAACCCCAGATTTCTCTTGTAAGTTCATTTCAAGGGATTTATGAATTGTATTTAAACAACGATCAGTTCATATTTTGGTGGCATAAGATTTAAGGCCTAGTCTAGTGTAAATGGAACGATTCGTGAAGAGAGAAGTGGAAAGAAATATTACCATCATTCTGCCATAGAGTCATAGAGCAATATATACGAGTCTCCATCCCTCTCTCAGTGTTCACTCGTCGAGGTAGCAGGAAATTCCATCGAGTTTGGCTTGCTGTTGTATGTTTCTCTTTGGTTGGTTATAAAACGTATAGATATAAACAGGAATTCATATTTTCTTTCGATGCAACCAACACCAAACATAATTCAGCTGTCATTAGTATAAATCAAACACTATTTAAACTTAATTTTCTCTCTCTCCTATCTACTCCGTTTTACTTCAATTTGCAACTTCATAGTCGATAAGCTGTCGCATGGAAACCCCCTGATTCTGCTTTAATTTCCACTATCTGTTTTGGGAAACGAAGGAAAATACAATGGGAGACTGAGAAACATATGTCTCCAAAGTGACAAACAAAACAACTGCTGCTAGGAAATTATAAAAAAAACTAGATAAACAAGAAAGTTGTAAACAAAATTAAAAAAAAAAAAAATTTTAATCTCCCTGTCGTTGTTATTGTTCGTTTCATTCCAAATACAACCCTGATAGCATAAATTGCTGAAGGAAATCAAAAAACGAGACAAATCAAACAGATCTGTTAAAATTTATCTGCAAATCGTTCTCATCCTTACATTATTCCACTTGCTCTCCGCAAATGAAAATATTGACATATCGAACGATTTATCTAACAGTCTAACATGCAATTTGGTAATTTCCCACGATTTTGGCATTTATAGCAAATCTTATTTTTTAGAGATCAGGAACGTTTTCACGGATGTATTGCAAACGGTTTAAGGCGAACCTGAAGTCAAAGTTCACAACAACTAATTCCCATTTAGAATTTCCCATTATATCCTCGGACACGATAGGGACGAGGGTCTCAAAATCAGTGACCTGAGCGCATTTTAATTCGTATACAACTAAAACAACACATAAGGTGTCAGGGGACACCCGGTTGGAACGAAGTTCCTTTCATACTAGTTAGTTCCAACACGCCCAAGGCGACCGTTGAAAAATACGATAATATTAATGGCTCCTTAAGAAAAGATACTTTTGGTTAAATGATAAACTTTTTTTAAGAAAAATTTTTTTTTTATATAAGTAGAATAAATTTTTTTTAAAAAGTATATTTGTAGGTCCTTTTTGTAGGAATATGTATTATATTTTCTCGAAAAGGTAATTTTTTAAAAGAGAGGTACTTCTTTTATTAAAAGCTAATGTTTTTTTAAGTAAATGTACTATTTTTTTAAGAAGAAGTACTTTTTGGAAGAAAAAACGATAAGAGTATGCATTTTTTTTAAAAGAAGTACTTTTTTTAAGAACAGGTACTTTTTACAGAAGTGGAACTGTTTATAGGTATAGGTTATTTTTTTTAGAAAATTTACTTATTTTCAGAAATATTAAATTATATTTCAGAAAGCTATTGTTTTATTTTTAAGAAAATGTACTTTTAAGACAAGGAATTTATTTTTGAAGAACAGGAGTTTTTTAAGAAATGGGATTTTTTTTAGAATTGGTCCTTTTTTTAAGAATAGGTACAGTTTTAGGAGTAGGTACTTATCTCAAGAAAAAAAAAGGAAATTTGTTGTAAGAAAAATTACTTTCTTAATAAGACGCACTTATGTGCAGAAAATTTCCTTTTGTTATGAAAAGGTACTTTTAGTAAGAAAATGTACTTTGTTTAAGAATATGAATAGGTATTTTTTTGTGTGAAAATCTACTCTTTTGAAGAAAAGGCACTTATTTAAGAAAATTATCTTTTCTAAACTTTTTTCACTTTGGCTTTTCTAAATTTACCTTTTATTCGGTTCAAAACTACAAAATATACTAAATATTGGTTACAGGCTCCATCTGGAAAACTTCCTATTAAACAAGAAGTTTCCCAAAATATCTTAGTCTAGGCAGAAACCACAGCAAAAGTACCCAATATAGTTGATAATACTGGGTTTTTCCCGCAACGTGCGATAAAGAACTCCATTCCAAAATTTATAAAACAAAAAAACAAATACAAATTTGTATTCTCCCTGTCATTGTTTTTTTTTATTTCATTCCAAATACACGTCTGATCGCATAATTTTTTGAAAGAAATCATAAAATGAGAGTAATTTGACAGATGTCTCAAAATTTTTTCTGCAAATCGTTCCCATTCTTACATTATACCATTCGCTCTTCGCAAATGAAAATGTTGCAATATCCAATGATTTATCTAACAGTCTAACATGGCCTTAAGCAGTTTGGTAATTTCCCACTATTTTGGGCTTGGGTGTTTCATAATTAACCCAAGTTCAGCTGACCTCTTCATATTTGATCGCAAGTCTTTTCTTTGTAGAGATCAGGAATGCTTTCGTGGATGTACTGCATTCGGCTTAAGGTGAATCCGCAGTCTATGTTCACAACAACATAATAAAATTTTTCATTATATCCTCTGAAAGGATAGGGACGAGGGTCTCACAATCAGTGACCTGAGCGCATTTTAATTTGTATACTACTTCAATATAATACAGTTATTATGTTATTTGCACTTTATGGCACAAGCAGCACCGTACGCAGGATTTTATTTCGGCGGGCCCAACTTTATATTTAGGTTGAAAAATAGCACTACAGTTGTCTCTTAAGGAAATAATCTTAGAAGAAAATTGTCACTACACTCGTTTTTATTTAATACAAAACAATTTAAATTAGGTTGGATGACCTCTATATGCGGTTGTGACACTATCTAAATTCGGTTAGGACAACTCCTAATTCGCTTGTGAAAATCTTTATTTAGTTGCGACAACCTCTAATGCGATTATGATAAACTCTAATGCGATTGTCGCAACCTCTTATTCGGTTGTGATGACTCCTGGTACCATTGTGACAACCTCTAAAGTCGGTTGCGACTAATTCGGTTATATCAACTTCTCCTTTCTATTTCATCGAGCAGTTATTCAGTTTCAGTTATGGATTTTGCAGCCAACATTATGACCTGAACCTCTTAGACGTCTTAACCCTTTGACGACCATTCATTTTCGACCGGAGCGATTTTCGTATTATATATAATTCGTTACCTACGCCGCAAAAAATGGGACCAACGATTTTTTTATTTTTTACATTTTATTGTATATGTACATCAACACTGTGCAGACATTTCTTCCGTATAATCATAGTATTGAAATTCAACCTTACATTTTGGAATCTTAACATGCTTTACGTTTCCCCCACGTGCTTCGCTTTTTTCGACTCGCTGCATCCCTTGGAACTAATACCACTTTTTCACCCATTTTAATGCCTCATAGGGGTCACATCGAATCAGTTAGAGAAACACTATTGTATTTTTATTATATTATTGCCCTTACCCTCTTCTGTAAGTCTACCACGAATAGATTTGCTCTATCACCCCAGAGCAAACATATACACTGACAGGAAATGCTTCATCAAATTTATGAATTCCTTCATCAATTTGATAAATCATTTCCTCATTTTCCAACCTACGACATTGTTCGTTTAATTGATGAAGAAAATGTTCTCAATCTTTCATCCATATTTCGTCAATAGTTTATGTTGATTCAACGACAATGTTACATCAATTTGGTAAATGTTTGTCATCAAGTTGAATTATTTTTCACCATTTTGATAAAAATTGATTCATAAATTGTTAAGTTTATCATCAATTTGATGTAAGTTTATAATCAATTTGGTGTAAGTTGGTCATCATTTTGATGTAAATTTTTTTGTGAATGAGTAGCCAAAGTGAATGGTCTATTTTCATCGTAGAAAGACAACAAGAACTGGTTATAAGACCACATGTAAAATGCTGATAGCGTGGACAATGTTTTCTGTCAATTTCTCTATTTTCTATTACGTATTTCTTTTCAATTTTATACGCCTTTTTTCTGTTTATTTTTTCAATTCTACGTCCATATTTTGAATCGATCCCACTAATTATTTCCAAATCCCAATGCTAGAGATTGATGTAAAAGATCAAAAGAAAAAGATTAATGTAAAACATCATCAAAAAATATCATCAATTCAATGAAGCTGAAAATGGTGAAAAAACTCACAATCTACAAATTGAAGAACTTTGTTATTAAATTGATGCAATTTGACATCAATTCAATGGAAATTAAAAAGTATGGAAATATGTCAAATGCAGCTTGACCATGATTTCAACTCCTTACATTAAAAGTCTCCGTACCATTATTATATTCGCAAAGATCTTTTTGTGGTCCTAGGTGGGGCAATGGTTACTGTGCACTGCACTTGAACATGGGATCTTAGGTTCGATCCCTGCTCTGACCACCATACGCTTCTTTCGACAACACTCGCTTTGCTTAGTGACTGCGAGACTATCGAGTACTTAGCCTTGAATCAGCTTCCCAAAATACCATTGGGAACCGGTGCAAAACTGTAAGTCGCAAGCAGTGAGAGTGTAAAACCAGAAAGCACACAGCACACTGGTTCTGAGAAGCTATCCCCAGTCCCCTCCTGGGATGTATTGGGAAACATTTATTTTGTTTATGTACGTTTTGTGTACCATTATTGCGATCTTGGTTGCCATCCATGATGAAAATGCTGCAGTTGCTGCTGCTTGGCCAAGTGTTCACACTGTCGTGCTCTCAAATTTGTGGTTTCCAGTGGTGAACCATCATCTCTGTCTGCCTGTCTGTCTGGCCGCCTGGGTAAATGAAACACGATCACTTTCGTTTTCATTTGCTGCGTTCACTCTCTTCTTCAAGCGTTGATCGCTCGCAACTCTCTTGGGCCTTTTGCTTTTAACTTAATAATTACATTCAAGGTGATCTGATCTTCACCAAGTGATGGTTGTTGGATCGTGTTGTTTTGCTTGTAATGATTGTGTTTGTTTGTTTTGTTGGCTATTTTTTGTTTTGTTTTGTTTTTTTTTTTCGGTTGTTACAATTTATATTTTTTCTTGTTGTTTAACTTGCTTTTCTTGGAAGATACCAAACAAGCACCAGTTTGGACTGTTCCATCAGTCCATCTGCTTAATGCCACATGTTGCACAATCACTGGCTTACAAAGTAGTGGCAGTAGCAGAAGTGGTAGTAGCAGTGATGAGGTTCTTCATTGGCCATCAGTGTTAGAAACGGATTGAATGTAACTACAACGTTTTGACAATCGTGTTGCCAATTATTGGTTGGCACTATTAAATCAATTAGTGTCATCCAAAATGCAGTCATATTGAGAAGATTCTCATTACCAAATTTTGTGAAATTGCTCAATAACTTTGAATAAGACAAAATGTGGAAACCATGTATTGGCAAGAACCAAGACCAAAGGTATTAAATGAGCTATTCAGATGTCAGTTGATCTAACTGCCAATTTGTAAAATTTTGAGATTTCAGTGCTATTAGATGCAATTTTTAAATCCTGCTTCTTTGCTAACATTAAAATGTAGAAGAAAAAAAGAAGCTACTTTTAATAAGACAACACAGAAGTCAAAAACTCTTGTACGAATTTTCTACACTTTTTGTTTTGTGGAGTTAGACCATTTGGTCTATGAGTATTTCAAATATATCTGTATTTTAAGGCAGTTTTTAGTACAATCACGATTTTGATAATTTTTGATTTTAATACATAATTTTATTTATTAGAATAAAAAATCCTTTGACTGTTTTACAATCTTGGTTGTTTTGTCGGGTCAAATTCCATACGGAATGCAAAATTTGGTGGTCTAAATTTGCGATTTGGGGGATTTTTCCCTTAGATGCTATAACTGCTGCCTTAGCAACAGATTTTATCTTAATCTGTATATGGTAAAAACTAAAATTGTTTAAAAAAATCAAATTTAGTTCCAAAAGTCCTCAGCAGTAAAGGATGCAGCCAATTAAAATTTAAAAAAGACTGTTTGATAATACTTATTTAAAATTCGCCAAAAAAAAACAATTTAATTAAGAGTAATTCGCAAATTATAACAAAAAATGTATTTCATTCAAAATTAGAATGTTCGAGCGTTTGATCGTTTTTTTTTTAATAATTTTATTCTTCGATATTTCGCTGCTCTTTGGGTAGCATCGTCAGGAAGATAAACACAGTTACTAATTAAAAACGAAAAGAATTGATAAACAAATTTTTGCTTTTGTCATTTGGAAAAACAACAAAAATTAAAAAATTAAACAATGGAAGAAATTTTCTTGTCATATGAAAAATGTTTTAAGTTACAGCCACAAAATGTTTTTGTGAAGAAATAGTTTCTCTAAATAATAAATAAAATAATCTAATAAACTAATTTAGTTGAAAAAAGTATATACATAATGGTAAATTCAACAAGTTACATCCTGATATATTGAAAATATTACCTAATGACAAATTCAATAACATGTGAATAAATATTTTATTATTTTGTGTAGAAAAAAAACAAATTTTTGATTTTGAAAATAGTAATAACAGCCCTTACCTAGCAAAACATTTTAAGCGCTTGGGAAGCATTAGCAACTTTTTTGCATTAAAATGCACTTAATGGAAGCTCTTACATGTATCCCATACGAAACTGCAATAACGTAAGGAATAATATTGTTTGTAACGGTTCAATCTACAGGGTGGTTCAGTCACGACTGGACAACTGTCACCAGCGTATTCCTTAGCTCATTTCATGGAAATATGTTCATCTACGACCATTCCCAAAAATTCAATGGGGCGAAAAGGCAGCGGTGTGAAAATTTTCGGATTGGTGGTCGGAGGGTACTAGGGTAAAATTGGTCGGGTTTTTGTTGGGTTTAAAAAAAACTGAAATCGACGAGATACGCAGCTTTAAAAAATATTTGGAAAACAGACATAAGAACGTGCACATAACGTCAATTTTCTCAGCCATATACCAGGTATCTCATGATAGCCCTACCGCTTACCTTTCCAAAGTGCCCTAAACGAAGCCCAGACGTCGTACCGTTTCAAAGTTATGACCATTTTACTGAAATGCTAAAATGTTTGTTTTTGCTTTGGAAGCGAAATAACAGCACACATTCATTTGTTTTTGTAAATTAACACGTTTAAGATTTTATTGTGTTGAAACTTTTGGCTGAAGTATTGGCTGACCTTTGAAATAGTAAGACCTCTGGGCTTCGTTTAGGGCATTTTGGAAAGGTAAGCGGTAGGGTCTTAATCTAATAAATATAGCCCCAGAAATTTCGAAACAAAAATTATTAAAATGAATAGGGATTGGGATGAAATATTGATTTTTTGCCCAAAATTTCTATTTTATTCCTACCTAAGTAAAGTCATCCGAATGCTAACTTGAGCTTCTACAACTTTTCCTATTGTAATTCAGAAAATACTAAATCCAATTCGGAATTTCCAATTGAAATTAAGAAACGAGCAAATGATATTCAGAATTCCCAATTGGAATTCAGTAAATACCAATTGAAATTTAGTATTTCTATTTGAAAATCCGATCAATCTATTTGATCAATCAGATCAATATCAATTGAAATTCAGAAAATATCAATTGAAATTCAGTAAACTCAAATTGAGATTCAGAAAATATCAATTGAAATTGAAAACTATTTGAAATTCGGAAAATATCAATAGAAATTCGGAAAAAATCATTTGAAATTCATTAAATGTCAATTGAAATTCAGAAAACAAACTACTGGAATCACATTAAATGCAAAATTTCCAATTGAAATTCAGTAAATACCAGTTGCAATTTAGAACTTATATTAATTTAGAACTTATATATAAAATTAGAAAATATCAATTGAAATTCAGTTAACTCCAATTGAAATTCAGTAAACTCAAATTCAAATTCTGAAAATGTCAACTGAAATTTAGAAACAAATCACTTGGACTGCGGAAAATATCAATATCGGAAATATCAATCATATCAAAGTATGATTTAAAATTCATGAAATATCAATTGAAATTCAGAAAATATCCACTGAAATTCAGAAAGTATCAATTGGATTTCAGAAAATATAAATTAAAATTCAGAAAATTTTGAATTCAAGCTTCATCTCGTTACATAAATGTATCTGAATTTCAATTGATATTTACTGATTTGCAAATGGAAATTCATTTCTTAATTTCAATTCGCAATTTATGAATTTCAATTGATGTTTTCTGAATTTCAATTGATGTTTTCAAAACTTCAATTGATGTTTTCTGAATTCCAATTGATATTTTATGAATTTTACCTGATGTTTTTGAATTTTAATTCCCAATTTCGTAATTTCAATTGATGTTTTCTGAATTTCAAATGATGTTTCCAAAACTTCAATTGATGTTTTCTGAATTTCAATTGATTTTTTCTGAATTTTGCTTGATGTTTTCTAAATTTCAGTTCCAAATTTCTGAATTTCAATTCATGTTTTCTGAATTTTAATTAATGTTTTCAAAACTTCAGTTGATGTTTTCTTAATTGCAATTCCCAATTTCTGAATTTCACTTAATGTTTTCTGAATTTCAATTGATGTTTTCAAAACTGATAATTCAAATTGATAGTTTCAAATATCGTATATATTAATCATATGAAAGTATCATTTAAAATTCATCAAATATCAATTGAAATTCAGAAAATATCAATAGAAATTCAGAAAATATAAATTGAATTTCAGAAATTTAGAAAAATTTCTGTTGTCCTTTCGTGTCGTTGTATAAATTTGTCTGAATCTCAATTGTTATTTTCTGAATTGTAAATGGAAATTCTAAATTTCAATTGATATTTTCTAAAATTTAATTCATGCTTTCTTAATTGCAATTCCCAATTTCTGAATTTCAATTGATGTTTTCTGAATTTCAATTGATGTTTTCAAAACTTCAATTGATAGTTTCAAGTATCGTATATATTAATCATATGAAAGTAGCATTTAAAATTCATCAAATATCAATTGAAATTCAAAAAAAATGTAAATTGAAATATAGAAAATATCACTGAATTTCAGAAAATATCAATGGAGTTTCAGAAGATATCAAAAAGATTCGAATTGAAGTTTCATCTCGTTATAAAAATTTGTCTTTATTTCAATTAATATTTTCTACATTTTAGTTGATGTTTTCTTAATTTTAATTCCCAATTTCTTAATTTCAATTCATGTTTTCTGAATTTCAATTGACATTTTCTAAATTTTACTTGATGTTTTCTTAATTTCAATTCATAATTTCTGAATTTCAATTCATGTTTTCTGAATTTTAATTAATGTTTTCAAAACGTCATTGATGTTTTCTGAATTTCAATAGATATTTTATGATTTTAAAATGGAAATTCTGATTTTTAATTGATATTTTCTGAATTTGAATTAGAAATTCTTGTATTAAATTCATCTTTTCGTAATTTTTATTGATATTTTCCGAATTTTAGTTGGAAAAGATGTAGTTCAAAACTGTACTTAGTCAAGGACCTTTTTTACACTTAAACAACCTTTAGTCTGTCCAGGATAGCCTTAGTTCTCTATACTTATGGCAAAGGCATAAGATTTAAACAAAACATTTGATTTCTGTAATAAACTCAGCCTTTTCGATTTAAACAATTAAGAGTTTATTATATTTTATTAATTTATTTATTTTAACTTCGATGGCTTACAATTCAGGTTGAGGTACAAAAAGGGAATGAGCTTAAAGAACAAACGTAATACATACACTGCTCTCTTGCAGTCGTTGTACATTTCATGACGAGAGCTGTTAATACCGTTTGTTTTACTCATGCTAAGAGATGGTAAAGGTAATGATCTGTACAATAAGTGAATACCCTACAACTACCCCCTTCATAAATATGTTTCTCAGCCAGTATGATACATATTTTACATAATTCATTCGCTTAAAACTATATGTAACAAAAATATTTCATTTTTTCCTTTTTATAATTTAGAAAAGGAATACAAATTTTACTTATAATTTATACTTTTCTAATTTTTCTTTCTCTTAAATTATATCTAACAATTTCTTTTGATAATTCATTTTCTTTTGGTATTTCAGTAGAAGTTATATTTTCTTCTTCTGTATTTTCAATATTATTTGTTTGAACCTGATCTTCAATACTTTGTTGGATACTTGTAGACATGTTCTGTAACGGATCTAGAATAGTTGTTCGTATTTCATTTTTTTCCTTTAGAGGTTCAGTACACAATATCATTTGATTAGCATGCCTTTTCCATGTCTTATAATTTTTTGTTTTTATTAAATAGGTCTGCTTACCAAGTTTCTTAAGTACTGATCCTCTAATCCAAGAAACTTTTCCAGGAATTGAATAATCTTTACACACAACTTGATCGTCTTCATTAAAAACATTTCTCTTATTGCCTTTATAAAATTTGATCTGACTTTCTTGTTGGTTTTTTGCATGTAATTTAATTTGATCTTTGTTAATTGTTATAACTTTTCGATTTGGATTAATTAAATCCAGTCTAGTTCTTAATTGGCGTTGATTAAACAATAACTGAACTGGTGAAACACCAGTACTAGAATGCACTGTGTTTCTGTAATCAAATAAAAATCTACATAGTACGCTATTGAATTCGGATATTGGTACATTATTTAAACTGCGCTTAAGAGCATTTTTAAAGGTTTTTACAGAGTTTTCAGCCTGTCCATTGGTAGCTGGGTGCCCTACAGGAGTTGTAATGTGTTCAATGCCGTTAAGCCCTAAAAAATTTTTAAATTCATGGGACACAAAAGATGTGCCATTATCCGACACGATACATTTTGGTAAACCAAATCGAGCAAACAATTCTCTTAAAACTTGACATACTGCTCGACTGGTTGTATTAGTGCCCATATCGATGCACTCAATCGATTTACTGGTACTATCCACCACAACTAGACACCAACGTTTTAAAAACGGTCCAAAAAAATCGATATGTAATCTTGACCACACTTCCTCTGATCTCGGCCAAGGTATTAACTCTTGCTGCGGTGGCTTAGGTCGTGTCATTAAACATGAGTCACAAGCCTTAACAATTTTCTCTAAATCTTTGCCTTGGTTAGGCCACCAACAACATTCCCGAGCCATCGCCTTCATTTTTACTATGCCCATATGTGATGCATGTAACACGGTAACAACGTCACTTCTTAGTTTTTCAGGGATAATCACCCTATAGCCCCAAAACAAACTATTCGACTCACAGGACAACTCGTTCCTTTTTAAAAAATATGGAAGTAATTCGGATTCTGAGCACTTAGCCGGCCAGCCTAATTCAATGTTTTTACGCACTTTTTGCAACAACTCATCTTGTACAGTCTCTGAACTGATGGCTTCAAAATTTAAAAATTTATCATCATTTTGAATTTCCTTTACGTAATTTACGTATAAATCAGTTGGAAAATTTTCCTGTTCTGAATCTGATTCCCTAGGATATCTTGAAAAATAGTCAGCTACATTCCTTTTTGATTTAATATGGACAATATCAAATTGATACCCCGACAAAGTTAAGGCTATACGCTGCAATCTATTTGATGCCATTACAGGTATTCCCTTTTTGGGGTTAAAAATGTGATGCAATGGTTTGTTATCAGTAACCAAGGTAAACTGACGCCCGTACAAATACTGGTGAAACTTTTTAACACCAAACAAAATAGAAACGGCTTCCCGATCTAATTGTGAATACCGCTTTTCCGTATCTGTCAACGTTCTGGAAGCGAACTCAATTGGCCTTTCTTCGCCCTCATCATTAATTTGTGACAACACAGCACCTACTCCGACCGGACTGGCATCCACAGTCACCTTTGTTTTAAAATTAGCATTAAAATGCGCTAAACAACCTTCAGCTACCAAACTATTTTTTAACTTTTCCACGGCCACCGAACAATCTGGGGTCCAATTAAATTCTGTATCGGCTCTGAGTAACCTATGCAATGGAAATAGCAATGTGAACACGTTTGGCAAAAACCTTCTATAAAAATTTACAACTCCTAAAAACGCTTGCAGTTCCCTTACTTTTGTGGGATTTGGAATTTCAGAAATGTCCCTCACTTTTTTGGGATTCATATGCAACCCGTGTTTGTCAATAACGTGCCCTAAATACTCTATTTTTTTAGAGAAGAATTCACATTTTACTGGTGATAACTTAAACCCTACGTCGTTTAAAATATTTAGAACTCGTTCGAGACGTTCGTTATGCAGTTTGCGATTGGGAGCGCTAATTAAAATGTCATCTAAAAATACCACAACACCATCCAAACCTGCCAACAGCGAATCCATTATCCTTTGAAAAATCGCGGGTGCTGAAGCTAAACCATATATCAACCTGGTATACTGGAAAAGACCTTTCGAAGTAGATATAGTTGTATATTTACGGGATTCCTCATCCAACTCTATTTGTTGGTACGCCATACTTAAATCCAGTTTTGTAAATTCCTCCCCGCCATGCAATTTAGAAAAAATTTCCTCAATCCTAGGCAACGGATACTTTTCTATCATTAAGTATGGGTTTAACGTTACCTTAAAATCACCGCAAATTCTAACGCTACCGTCTTTTTTTAATATCGGCACTATGGGTGTTCCCCATTCGCTATATTCCACCGGTTTTAAAATTTTAAATTTTACCAAATCGTCTAATCCTGCTTCCACTTTATTTTTAATTGCTAAGGGCAATGGCCTTGGTCTAAAAAATTTTGGTACGGCGTCCTCTTTACCTTCAACACGGCCTTACTCATTTTGAACAGTCCTAAACCACCGTCAAACAATTTGTTAAATTTATTAATTATTGGATTACTTTGCATCATTTGAAGTTGAGATGCATAATTTAGATTACAAATCTCAATCTCAAATGCCCTCAAAAAGTTTCGTCCCAACAGGGGTGGACCACCATGTTCAATCACAATAATTGGAATTAGTTTTTCTTTATTACCGTATTGAATTAACACATCACAAGCTCCGATAGGACTTATTTTTGTACCATTATACGCCTTCAACAGCATATCTATTTTACGAAGACTGTAATTACTAAAAGTAGATTTGTAAGTCTTTTCTGAAATTACCGTATTTTCTGAACCTGTATCCAACTCCATATCAAAAGGTTTTTTATTGATTTTTACGTTAATTTTAATAGGTCCATCTTTTGGACTTGTAAAACAGATTGAAGTAACATCAAATTGCTGTTGTGGGATTTGATTTGAGCATTAAACTCAAATGCTCTTACATCTCCGTCACTTTCAATGAAATCTACAATCACTTTTCGATACATTGAATCAGAAATGCAAAAGATGTGCGTTGGTCAACAGTAAGTGGGTTAATACGACATCGCAATTTAATAATATTGGCCATCATTTTTCAAAATATCTAATTGTAATAAAGACTATTGATTAGAATGTTGTCAATTTGCGTAGACAACACAGGCCGACAAAAGACAACTTTTTGGAACAGCTATACACTGGAATGCGATAATTTTTGATGAGTTATCTGTGAAACTGTGGGAGATCTGAAAAAACTAGGGACACTTTATAACGTTCCTGCATTTGTCGAATACTCGAAAGTGGAAGCACTATTCGATCGAAAATATCACATTCTCATACCGGAAATGGATTTCTGGAACAAAGGAGTTCCTGGTAATGAGGAACGTGTGAATTTCTATGCGAATAGTTCGAAAATGAATGCTCGGGTAGGCTAAGGGGTCTACTCTAGGGAACTAGAGTTATCCCTTTCTCGTAGATTCGTGATTATTGTCGTGTGTATCAGTCTGAAATTAAAGGTTATTGTAGAAGTGGCCTACTTGCTGAGGGATAATAGTCCAGCAGTATTTGGGGTCAATGTCTTATCTGAAGGTCTGGCGGTCATTAAGTCCCTGGAATCTGTATTCCTGTATTCAACATCTGCCCAGAACTGCCCGCAGATATCTTAAAGAAATGGACTCATGTGGGTGCCAGGGCACAGGGATATTCCGGGGAACAGCAGAGCGGATGAGCTGGCCAGAGTGGGAACTACCTTACAGTTTCCACAGGAATTGGAAAGTATTGGCATTCCCCTAGCGACGTGTAAACATGTCCTGCAAGAACGCGGCTATATGATGCTGCTGTAGAGGAGCGTAGACTACGTACGCTCAAGACAAATTTGGCCCATGGTGGATAGCAGGAGATCCATGAAGCTTCTGTCTTTAGCCAGGCCCAAGGTATCAACGCTTTTTCAGTTTTCACTGAACACTGTTTGATTGGTAGACATGAGGCGAGACTAAACGTCAGGGCAGAAGACTTCTGTAGAAGCTGTAACGATATAGAAGAATCCACTGAACAACTTATTTGAACGTGTCCAGCACTAGCCGACAGGAGGATGTCTATTATGGGATCCTACCTAATTAGGGACGTGGGAGAATTATCTGAGATGGACGTAGATAAGATCTTGAGCTTCTTGAAGCAAACTATCTGGTCCCCGGTGAGACTAATGCTTTATCTTGTTAGCCTGGGGTATCACAATGGACTAATAAGTCTAAGTGAGTCGTTCATCGACTGCCATTGATACCTAACCTAAGAGCAGTTTTAGAAATGGGGAAAAAATATTTCCAAAACGAAATATAGACTTTGTCTGAAAAGTTTGTGTTTGAAGTTGTAAGTTCGACGAAGGTGGAATATGGGGGATTTCTTCACGATATTTCTCGAAAACTACTATATGATATTTCCAGTTTCTGTCGGACAGTGCTATGATCAATTAAATATGAATATTGTTTTTTCTCATAACAAATTAAACACATCTTGATGTCTTTAACTGGTCAAGAATTTTGAGGTAAAAGTATTTTGAATAAATTAAACTCCAATGCCAACTCCAAGTCCTTTCAAAAATTATTGGAAAAGTAAAACGGGTTTTGTTTTAGGAGTTTGGGATTTAAAATTTCACAGAAATTTCAAATTTTTCGGCTTATAATTTACGTTGATTAATGATGAAAATGCGGTCGCTGGTAGTGCAATGGTAGTCTGCGCGGCTCTTGGACATGAGATCGTGGGTTCGATGCCTACTCTAACCAGCTTAGTGACGACGACACTATGGAGTATTTAGCCATGAAAAAGCTTCACAAATAGCGTTCGGAACCGGTGTAAAACTGTAGGTCCCAATCAGTGAATCAAAAACTAGAAGGCGCTTAGGTCACTGGTAGTGAGATGCTCTCCCCAATCCTTTCATGGGATGTAATAGGAAACCATTATATATAATTGATTCAAAACAATGCAAATGATTTCGAGCATATGGCCTCCGCGAAAAGAACTAAAACCTGGTAGTCTACTTTCGACCAATTTTCAAAGAAAGCTTTCTTCATGCATTTTCCAAGGCCGTTCTTTAAAATCCTTCTCAAACAATAAACAAAATGCCTAAGTTCGCACGAATTTCTATGCGCCTAAAAATCCGTTTTTTTTGTTGTTGTTTGTATACAAATATGACATGTTTGTAGCTTGACGCAAATATAGTATACTTGTGCCCAAACACGTTGTGTTTGCCATTCCATATAACATGTTTGGGACACAATGATTATTAGGTTATAACATATATTTTTGTGACACAAATATGGTGTAGTTTGTTGAAAACTGCTAAACACAAGAACGAGACTAACAACAAAGAAACAAAAAAACAGCAGATCTTCAATTCACGAGAACATGCTTGCAAACATGTATATATTTCCTGCAATATGTTGCTGGGGCCAGTTTTTTCTGCGTGCGGAAACCTTTTCAAATTTCTAATCTATATATATAATTCAATATATATAATTCGTAATACTTGGTGAATATTTATATATACATAGATGAATGAAAAATTTCGACTTCGTGCGTCGACAAATTTAAGTGGTTCTCAGGTTTGTTGAAAACCGCTGAAAGCAAAAACGTGAAAAACTGCAGATCTTCAATTCATGAAAGCACTTCTTGCACGTAAGTATATGCACGCTGAAAATCTGTTTTTTTGTTGTTTCGATGCAAATGCAACGTGTTTGAAGCTTGTTTCAAATACAGTATGCTTGTGTCCAAACACATTGTGATTGCTATTCAATATTACATGTTACAGACACAATGATTATCATAACATTTGTGTTAGTGCCCCAAATATGACTTCGTCTGTTGAAAACTGTTGACACCAAAAACGCGAACAACAACTGATCTTCAATTCATGAAAGCAATACTTGCACGTAAGTATATGCACGCTGAAAAATCTGTTTTTTGTTGTTTCGATGCAAATGCGACGTCTTTGAAGCTAGTCTCAAATACAGTATACTTGTGTCCAAACACATTGTGATTGCTATTCAATATTACATGTTGCAGACACAATGACTAATATATTATAACATATGTGTTGCTGACCCAAATATGACTTTGTTTGTTGAAAACTGTTGAAACGAAAAACGTGACAGAGAAAAAAGAATCAAAAAACACCAGATCTTCCATTCATGAAAACAATACTCGCACGTAAGTACATGCATGCTGAAAACTCTGTCTCTTTTTTTTTTGTTTCGATGCAAATACAATGTGTTTGATGCTTGTCTCAAATACAGTATACTTGTGTCCAAACATATTCCTGTCCTGTTGGAACCACATGTCCTCCAAGTCCATATTATCCAATTGGGGCCAAAAATATTCGGTTATCATTGAACGGTAGCGATTCGCATTCACAGTAATGTGCCGGTCTTGATCATCACGGAAGAAGTACGGCCCAATGACGCCGCCGGCCCATAAACCGCACCAAACCGTAATTTTTTCGGGATGCAATGATGACTCATGGATTACGTGTGGATTGCTGTCTGACCAATAACGCATATTTTGCTTATTGACGAAGCCATTCAGCCAGAAATGAGCCTCATCGCTGAAGATGATTTTCCGTTGAAAATCCGAATCATTTTGAAGTTGTTGCTCAGCCCAATTCACCAACATACGATGCTTATGGTGGTCAAACGGCTTCAGTTCTTGCGTCAATTTGATCTTGTAAGGACGTAGGCCAAGATCTTTTCGCAAAATTCGCCACAACGACGTCACAGAGATGCCCAACGCTTGAGAACGACGTGTGAGAGACACATTTAGGCTTTCTTGAACTGAAGCCTCAGCGGCAGCAATATTCTCGACACTACGAGCACTTCTTTATCTCACTGGCACGGGAACATTTTGTACTGTGCCTGTGGATTCAAATTTTTCCACTAGACGCTCAATTGTTGATCTGGTAGGACGATTATGACGACCATAAATTGGACGTAGCGCTCTTAAAGTTGAGGCCACTGACTCCAAATTTCGGTAGTAAATTTTAATAATTTCGACTCGTTGTTGGCTCGTATATCTTTCCATCATGAAATGGCAGACCTTACTGAAGAGAAATGTCAAAAGAGCGGGAAAAAATATGGCGTCGTTTGCTGTCCCTATCGATGTACTTTTGTTGCGTCTCTGTTGAAAAACCCTTTATATATTATCTTATATATATTATATATATACATATATATATTATCTTATATATACATATATATATTATATTATATATACATATATATATTATATCTTCAATTCATGAAAGCACTACTTGCACGTAAGTACATGCACGCTGAAAATACGTTTTTTTGTTGTTTCGATGCAAATGCAACGTGTTTAAAGCTTGTTTCAAATACAGTATGCTTGTGTCCAAAAACATTGTGATTGCTATTCAATATTACATGTTACGGACACAATGATTATTATAACATTTGTGTTAGTGCCCCAAATATGACTTTGTCTGTTGAAAACTGTTGAAACCAAAAACGCGAACAACGACTGATCTTCAATTCATGAAAGCAATACTTGCACGTAAGTATATGCACTGCACGCTGAAAACTCTGTCTCTTTTTTTTTGGTCGATGCGAATACAATGTGTTTGATGCTTGTCTCAAATACAGTACACTTGTGTCCAAACATATTGCTATTCAATATTATATATATATTATCTTATATATATTATATATATATATATTATCTTATATATGCATATATATATTATATTATAAATATTATTATATTAATATATTATAATATATGTGCTGGTGACCCATATAAGACTTTGTTTGCTGAAGACTGTTGAAAACAAAAACGTGACAAACAACAAAGAAACAAAAATGCCCCAGATCGTCAATTCATGACAGTAATGCTTGCAATCTTATAGACTTTTCCTACAATATCTTGCTGGGTCGTTATTTCAGCGTGTCGATGTTGCAAATATATATGTGGTTCCTACATAATGTTACAGTGGCCGGTGTTTCAGCGTTTAATGAAATTGTGCTTGAGATACTCCTTTTTCAATAAGTCGATTGTTTCGGCTGTAAACTGGTATGTGGCACCATTCGGTTGTAGGCCTTTTTTAGAAATGAAGAATATTTTCGTATCACACTACAGCGGTTGTTTTGCTTATTAGAAATATACTGAAGGGATTGCGCCATTTCCTATAACATTAATTTATGACAAATTAGGTGGTCATAGGTGTGGCAATGGTTAGTATGCACGGCCATTGTATATGAGAACGTGGGTTCGATCCCTGCTCTGGCCATCATACATTTCTGAGAACGACGATCACCTCGCTTAATGACGGCGATACTATCGAATAATAACACATTAAAAAACTTCAAAAACCCGTGTGGAATCGGTGTGAAACTGTTACTGAGTGTGAAACTTGGAAGCGTACTGCTTACTAACTGTGAGAAGCTCTCTCCAGCCCTTTCATGGAATGTAATTTATTTATTTTTTTTTTAACCTTTTACAGGACTACGAACTTCATCTTTAGAGTATAAAACCATGCTTTGTTGCTTCACTAAAAACCTCCAAAAGACTCAATCATCTGTGGAAAACTCTCAACCTACTAATTTTGGAAAAAATCTAAAAATTTACGAAACAATAAATACAGGAAGCAACCGAATTTGTCCAATAACATTTGTGCATTCAGCTTCAATCTACAGAAAAAGATCTTTTAAATTGCGTGTGACACTTGTCACATGGCCGATCTATTGATACAAATCTTAAACTAATTGGATCGCGTTGTTCACAGACGCCATAAGACCACAAAAAACGTCCAACATTTTGGTAATCCCACCACATGAATCACAAATGATGTCTTCACACATTTGGCAGAGGAAAATGTTGCACAAAGTCCTTGTAAAATGGGAATTCATAACATTTGGCAAAGGCAAGTTTTTGTTGTTCGAGCTGCTGCAACAAGGAAACATTTGGGATATATTACCCAAATGGCCCACAGCAGTTGGACTTGATGCCAGTGGGGTTGCTGGTGTTGGTGGCGGTGATGCGATATTTATTTGAATGACCAAAAAAGATGAATACTCCGACTAATATGCAATTGTGTGTTGCATATTGCAACACGCATTTTACATGTAACATACAAATGACTTTATCATTATGTATTTGTATTTTCTATAATTTTTTCCCTCTTGCAGCCGGACTATGTGACTGTGACAAAGATGCATTTTGACTGATTGTCGCTGGAAGTCGTTAAGTCTAGTTTAGATGTGCTTTAGGCCACAACAAGCCAGACAGCCGACCAGCCAGCCAACGTGCCAACCAGCTAGCCAGGTATTTGGCAATAGGCTACATCTTGAAGAGCTTTATGTTTTTGTTTTCTTTTACATTCAACTGAAAAGATGCTGCAGCAATTACCCGCATACGAACATGTTGCAATGCATGTATGTGATCATAAAACTCGTGCAGTGCCACCAAATAGTTCACCACAATTTTGACCAAATAGGGTGTAGCGTTTATACCGAAAAATACAAATTTTTAAATTGGTTTAGTTTGATGGCTATCGGCCTTTAAGTTGTCTGGATTTGAATTAAAAATTTTGTAAAATTAATAGATTAAAATATTAGTGGCCCATTTGGACATTGATCATTAGCAAGACACAAAGATCTTCATTCACATCCCAGGTAAGCCGGGCTGAAAGGGATGCACAGAAGCACCAGAATTCCGTAAGTGTTTAAGGATTAAAATCGGTAGTTCAATTGTCAAAATTCATAAAATTTCAGCACAAAATTTCCGATAAGTAAAACAAGTGTGGCCGTCGGTGGTGCAATGGTTATTATGCTCGCCTCTTGTACACGAGATCCTAGGTTTGAACCCTGCTCTGACCACCTTAAAATTTTTTTCAGCGGCGGTCACCTCGTATAGTGATGGCGACACTATCCATTATTTAGCCATGAGAAAGCTTCTCAAAATACCGTTCGGAATCGGTGTAAAACTGTGGGTCCCAATCAGTGAGTGAAAACTGGAAAGCGCATAGCTTTGTGACTGTGAGAAGCTCTACCCTGTCGCTTCATGGGATGTAATGGGAAATCATTTATTTTTTGTTATTTATTTTAAAACCAGTGTTTGCTGTTAATATCAACTGCATTTTTGAGTGTATCTGTCCGCTAGCAGCTGTGCTCACTGGACACAGGTATATACGAATCTTGACTTGGAATCTCAGCTCATAATTACTGTTGTCATTGGACATATCATATGCTCCTGCTCAATCTTTTGTGCGAGCAAGGAACAATATTTCGGATCTTACTTCCTTTTCGATCTAACAAACATTCGGTGATTAAGGCTGAATAATCTTAGGTTGCTTTTGCGGGGCACAAATTAGTTTGTCAGGGACTAATATACCGCATTTCTTCAGCCACATCCTTGAACACCGGGAGCTTCAACACTCCCTAACCGCACCAGGTTAATTTACAGATGCAACCATAGGGACGGAGAATGTTGACCCGTAGTAGTACATTGACCCACGCTGGACTAAGCGTATCAATAGTAACAACTGTTTCTACCCAATCCTGCCTTGACTTTTGCAGCAATTTTTTTCCATCCCAATTTTGTTTCAGAAGAAAACACGCTTGTGGAGAAAGCGCCAGACTGTGCAAATTCAATCTTACAGAAGGAAGAATGAGGCCAGTAAATTATACCGAAACGTAAAAGGTGTCTCAGTAACATTGCACTTTTTGGAACGAAGTTCCTAATTGCACGTTAAGGGATGGGGGCTAAATGAACAAAAATTAAACAACTTTTGTTTTAACACTATTATACTACAACCCAGTATTATCAAATATATCGGGTTCTTATGCTTTGGTTTGTATCTAGACTAAAATATGTTGGGAAATTTCTTGTTTATTGGGAAGTTTTCTAGGTGGGGCTGGTAACCAGTATTTAGTATATATTGTAGTTTTGAAGCCAATAAAAAGTAAATTTAGAAAAGGCAAAGTAAAAGAGTCCAAAAAATAACATTTTCTTAAATAAGTGAATTTTCTTTAAAAAAAAGTTAATTTTCTCAAAAAAAACTACTACCTATTCATATTCTTAAGCAAAGTACCTTTTCTTAAAAATACCTTATCTTAAAGAAGTACCTTTGAGTAAAAAAGTAAATTTTCTTACTAAAAGCACCTTTTCTTAAAAAAAAGGTTTTTTTTTTTTAAATAAGTACCTTTTCTTAAAAATGTACCTATTGTTGAAAAAAGGACCAATTCTAAAAAAAAATACATTCTCTTAACAAAGTACATTTTCTTACAAAAATTTCTTTTCTTAAAAATAAAATAATACATTTTCTTTTCATGAGATAAGTAGCCTTTCTGAAAATAAGTACATTTTCTTAAAATAATTAACCTCTTCCTAAATAAAGTAAAACTTCTTTAAAAAGTATCTGTTCCTAAAATGTACTTCTTTGTAAAAAAAATTCATAATCATGGCGTTTTCTTGCAGAAAATTGTTGTTCTTAAAAATAGTACCCTTTCTTAAAAAACATTAACTTTTAATAAAAGAAGTACCTTCCTCTAAAAAATGACCTATTCGGGAAAATATAATACATATTCGTACAAAAAACACCTAAAAATATATATTTTTTTTTATAAAAAAAAATTATTCCATAAGAAAATTATTCTTAAAAAGTGTATCATTTTACAAATAGTATCTTTTCTTAAAATTGCATTTAAATAATCGTATTTTTCAACGAGCGCCTTAGGCATGCTGGAACTAACTAATACATAATGCTTGTGTTTTATATATGGGCAAATCCTGCGTGTCGTACGTTATGTTCGTACGTTTATATTCGCAAATTTTGACCTGTAGAAAACTTTTTTTTAGAAAGATATAATAGAAAAAATGTCGCAAATAAAAAGCAATATTGAATGTAAATTAAATAAAATTTAATTTAGTCTGACTTACATTTATAATGAATTTTTTCATTTGTGTTCGTACGTTATAAAAATAGAAGTCAGTTACAAACTAAATTTTTAAACGGACATTATCAGCGAAATGACCATACCTTCAAAAAATTGTATATAAGAAAAAACTTAAAGCAATAACCAAACAAAAAATTTGAGATGTGAACATTTTTGTTATTTTAATTTTTTTCAGGCTATGAAGATTTTGATGTGTTCGTACGTTATGTGTCGTACGTCATTACTTTTTCCATTATGTTGTGACAAAGTTCTTATACCACGTTTCTTATATATAAATTAAAATACAATGTCAACAAAATGTACATATATCTAAAATTAAATTATAAGTTTTCCTAAGACTAATTTAGTTTTCACAGATGTGGCTGTGCGAGATAAATATATTGACCTATTATCTACATATGAAAAACTATGGGCACGTTGCAATGCAGGAATGTTTTTTACCTTTTCCCATCTTTTACAAAGTGGTGTTGATTCCTTTTCAATTTGATCGGAACTGAAGTACATCATATTAATATTGGCTAAGTGTTGATTGGCACATTTATAAAAATCAGAAGCTGTGTGCAAAACAATGTTTGTAGTTCTCACCACCTCCCAGACCTTTCTTTTAACTACAGCCCCTACTCCATCAACTGCCCCTTTCCCGTGGGAAGTGGCAAAGAAGTTCCATTCTAATTCGTTTACCATCAGTTCATCAACTAAGTTCGGAATACTACTTAAAATATATTTATTCTTAAACTGACTGGCGCATCCATCGGAAAAAATTGAAATTTTGGTTACTTCTTCTTGTTTTTTGATTTTTTTTATAATTGTAGTTAAAAAGCAGTACACATCAAACTTGTTGTGTGTAAGTTTGTCACTTACAACTGCAAAAGATCTTACTTTACCGCACAGCCAAGCTACGCAGGTGAAAATTGTTACTTGGGTATAATTGAAATGCGCTGACTGGACCTCATTTTGGGTAGCAAGCCGGTAATTTTCGGCAAAGTCGATTTGCAATATGAGATGACCAGGCTTAATATTTCTTTTGATATTTTCGAAGTACTTTTGCTGAGTCTGTTTAATGAAGCAATGCAGTTTGAAAGACGGCAATTGCGCTTCTAAAACAGAAATTAGATGGAAGACTGGAGACTCTGATTGGTTTAATGTCATTCGATTTTCGATGGTATTCCAATGTTTCCATGCAACATTGTCATTAAGTTTGGTAACGCAGTCCAGCGGAATTAATGCATCTGTGACATCTGATGTGCAGTTTTCGCATTCTCCACTCATGCATTTTTCATTTTCTACATCGCAACAAAGACTTTGTAAAAAAACATAAAATTTCGATGGAAATTGCGGGATCACTTTAGAAATGCTCTCAAGCAAAAAGCAGAAGTTTGCGTGACACTTACAAACGCACATATTGTGCGGCATGTCCCTAGAAAGCAAAACCGTTTTAGGCCTGTTTCTGTAAAATTTTGTCCTTGAAATAGTAGAGGAAGGAAATTCTGTTTTGAACAGTTGATACGCCTCATTAACTGTTAAAACCATGAACCGCTGAGAGACTGGAGTACTGTTTTTATTTGCAACTTTGGTTTGCTTCCGACCTGCACTTTGGACAGATATATCGTCACGAACAAAGAATTCCTGTACACGTGTCGTTTCTTCATCATCTGTTGGTTCAGAATCTAGGGTTGGCTCTTCAGCGCAAAAATATTTTTTATAAAGTTCTCCTATTAATTCTTTTTTCTTCACTAGATCTTTTGGCAATGCACGTTCTACTTTTTTCAAAGCTTTTCCAAATGTTTGCTTGCATGTGTACCCCTTATGGGCTGGTGTTTCTTCTTCTTTTTTCTTTTTTTTTTCACTGAATCTCTTTTGACGCTCTCGACCTGCTAATTTAATTATATTTGCCAATTCGCTATCGTGCTTAACTTTTTCCTTTAGTTTTTTCCGGTAAACGCGTAACCTCTCCGCTTCCTTCTTACGGAACTCGTTACCTGCCACATTCCCCTGCATTTTATTCCGCCAATTTTTGCATCGCTCTGCAGTTGTTTTCATTTGTTTAGGTTTCATCTAAAAAAAAAAAAATTTTTCACATGAATTTCATTGGCGGTGTTTGCGCACATCCCGTTCGTACACAGCGCGTTCGTACGTTACTTACTTTGCAGTGATTACAAAATTTTAAGTCCTTATCGTTTTGATTCAAATTTTTACCAGATTATAATAAACAAAGAACTAAGTTTAGAAAACAAACAGTATCTTCAAAAATGTTAAATGAAAAGATGCTCTCCTTCTTAAACGTCAATTTTCGTGTCGTACGTCATTTATGAATCCAATGTTTTGGTTGGTCTAATACACCGTTATAATCATATGTTGCAAAGCTTTTAAAGCTTATATTTGAGTATGGTAATGCTCTTAATATAAAAAAAGCTTTCATAGTAAAATCTATTACTTAATTCCAATTTCTTTCAAACAAAGAAAAAAGCTTTAAAATAATTAATAAGTGCTACATGACATGTTGAATGAACAATCTCAAAATTTATAAAGAAAGAACTAAAATAAAATAGAATTAGTTTTAAGGATATGAAAAAAGACATATTATTTTATACAAAAAAATTTTAAAATTGCAAAAATCACAACAAAAAAATTTTTAGACTCGGTTGACCATTTACAGGATTTGCCCATATATATATGTATATACGAGAAATATGTAGGATATAAAGAAAACGCATCCCGGTTAACCATTAAATACCTTGGTAGCACTTTAAAATAAGGCAGTTTTTGACGTAGAATACGTCTTACCTTACGGTATGAGGAGTCATGTCAGGTTTTATTGTTGTAATCTTAATTTCATTGAATTTGAGGAAACGGCTAGATGAATTTTTTTAAAATTTTTTTTGTAGGTAAATGAAGATGTTATCTTTCGTTTGATATACATTTCATATTGGTTGATACATTTCTAGTATTTTAATTTCTCAAATGAAAATTGTTTAAACACATACACTCAAACATATGTGTGGTGTTTGGTTGAGTGTTTTTGGTTGCTCAACATTGCTTAGGAACATGTATCTAGTAAAAAGTGAAACGAACAGCAAGCTAATGTTGCTTGGCAACATGTATCTAGTAAAAAGTGAAACAAACAGTAAGCTAACGTAATAAAGCTTTTTTGCGAAAGCTTCAATAAAGCTGTTGTAACATTAATTTTGAATTGTAAAGCGTAAAGCTTTCACACAACGCTCGAATGCTAATGCGAAGACTCGATAAGGTAAACCTTTTTTAATATTAGGGCGGCCCTCTCAACATTCGCAGAACTTATTTCAATAAAAATATTAATTAAAATACATAAATTAAATTAAGTTTAAAAAAATTTAACATAATATTTTTTTTTTTAAACGGACTTGAATCAAATGCCGTTGGTAAATATAAAAATTACAGCAGACAGTTGTCCGAGGCCTTCGGCCACGGACTGTCCCTGCAGGCTGTGTCAGAGACACGGCCATTAAGTTTAACGTAGAATACGCCATCCGATAAGACAGAAAACATATATAACAATAAATGATAAATAATATACGCCAATGAATTTATTGTTATATATGTTTTCTGTCTTATCGGATGGCGTATTCTACGTTAAACTTAATGCCCGTGTCTCTGACACAGCATGCAGGGACAGTCCTCGGACAACTGTCTGCTGTAGTTTTTTTTTATCTATTTTTATGTCATACTACATTTGCAATCAAACTCAATTACAACGTTTGTCGAAAATTTCTTATGATAAATAAATTTAGATATTTATTTCGTAAATACTAATTTTGCTTGATCACTGAAGAAAACCCTGCTCGAACTATTTCGGCAATTCCCAATGATTTGAACAACATGGACAATCAATCGCAGGGTGTATCCCAGGAAGACGAGGATGGTAATGGCATGGATGAATATACCGGCGAGACTCGTCACACGATGCTTCAGCCGTTCACAACCATAGATCTGGTATACAACGCTAGTTTTAAATAGTTTAACCAGCTTATCTACTGATTGTGTTTTGCTAGGAAATAGTAGTGGTCTTCATGAAAGCTCGAAGGAACCTCGTAAACTCGAAAACATCGTAAACTTGCACAGCAAACATCAAAACAAACAAATTTCCCATACAAAGCGACTTGCTCAAAAGTGGAAAGTTTTCGAGGCAAATTTGCTGCGCAAACGTGGGATGGAGAAACGTGTAAACTTTTGACATTTCGTTGTCATCTGACTAGGATGGATAAATAAGGTGATAGCACTAGAACAGTAGAAAAGTACACATACATAATACATGCAATTGCTACTGCTACCACCTTATGTATCCATCTTGGTCAGCTGATATGGTTTTGAGCACAACTACGCTGAGCAACTTTACCTGGTGTCTCATGCAACGGTGCGAGGGAAACTTGCGCTGAGCAAAAGTTCTCGGCTTTCACGTTTGCATGAATGCCGCTAGTATTTGTTTACCGTACTTCTTGATAAGCATCTGAATTATTTTTCTGGATGGTTCAACAATACAACTAATACAATACATCATACATACATCTAATAAAATAAACTCATTAATTTGTTGTAAAAGTACGGTTTCATCTTTATTTAAAATTTTTATTTTCCACGAAAAACTTTAAATAAAAGAGGGTTTGCCTTAGTTGTACACCACAAAATGTTCCTCCTCAGTCAACCACATACTTTTTCTTCGGTTCTCTTGACATCTCATTTAAGAATACAATAAAATCTCTTTTATCCGCCATTAGACACCGTTCCTGTTTGGATCGACTAATTCAATGTTTTCATTCTGCATATTGATGGTTTTGAAATTTTGTTGCGGGGACTTAACATCCATATAAATCGCCATTCTTGTTATGGTGGCATAAATTCTTGACGATTTAACAAATCGGCAAAACTCGAAATGAAAGGAATTCACAAAATTATTTTTTCTTTTTATTAATTCGTTCTGATTTATTCCTTTTCTTTTCTACTGACATTTGTCAAAAAGCTATCATTCATTAGATATTTGACAAGATAAAATGTGAACTTGGTAGCATTTTTATCCTTCGCTACCTTTTTAGTACTTCTCTTTACAACTTATCCCCGATAGCTGTAGCAGGTATAATTTTCCCCGATAGCATATACAGGATAGCACTTGTATGGGAAAACGTATATAAGTTAAAAAAAAAACGCAACCAATATTACAGGGAAAGGAACTTCGTTCCAACCGGGTGTCTTTTTTTGTGCAAGATGCAACTTTAAAATTTGACAACTGTCACATATGTTCACTCAGATTATTAAAAATGTAGCGAAAGAACAACGCATTATAATTGTGAAATTTGGAAAGTTATGCTGAGACCGCTCCCAAATTTCGAAGAATTGTCAGTCGAGAAAGTGCACCTAATGTTCCAAGCATTCGAAGACTGGTGGAAAAATTTGAAGAAACTGGTTCGGTTATGTACTGTAAGACTCCTGTGCATCAACGTTTCGGTCGGTCTCTTGAAAACATTGCTGCTGTAAATCAGAGTGTCGTCGAAAACCAGAAAACATCAATTCGTAATCGTTCTCAACAGCTTCTTCAAATTCCACGAAGCTCTACGCATCGAATTTTGACAAGCGACCTCCACCTTCATGCGTACAAAATTCAGCTTACTCAGGAACTCAAACCAGCAGACCATGGAAATCGCCGGCAATTCGTTCAACGGGTAATGGAGCAAGGTGAAGCAATGACAATTTTTTCAAAAAAAAAGTAATCTTCTCCGATTAAGCGCATTTCCATCTGAATGGCTTCGAGAAACCACAAAATTGTCGAATTTGGGGCTCAGAAAATCCTCATGCAATCCATGAGAAGCAAATGCACCCACAACTAGCCACTATCTGGTGCGGATTTTGGCCAGGCGACGTGACTGGTCCGTACTTTTTTAAATATGAGGCTGAAATTGCAGTTACTGTGAGCGGCATTCATTACAAGAGCATGATACCGGAGTTCTTTTGGCCTTAATTAGACGACAAGGATCTGTACGACAGGAGTTTACAGGAAGACGGCGCCACCTGTCACACTGCGCAAAAAACAATCGATTTATTGCAGCAACGACTTCCAGAACAAATTATCTCGAGATATTCTGATATCAACAGGCCACCAATATCATGCGATTTCTTTCTTTGGGCTTTTGTGAAATCTCCGGTTTAAGCGAATAAACCAAAAACAATTCCTGAGCTCAAATCCGAGATTCAACGCGTCATCGGTGAGGTACAGCCACACCTCTATGAGAAAGTCATGGAAAATTGCCCGAAAAGAGCAATGGCCTGTCATCAGAGCCGTGGGAGCCATTTGACGGATATTTTATTCCACACTTAATCGGAACATGGCTTCTTTACAATCCAGTAAAAGCTTCACAACTATTTCAAAAAATACGTGATTTTGTTTAAAATGAAAAAGTGCATTCTTACTGAGACAGGCTTTTCAAGGCCAAACAAACCAACGGAATTGGATCAGAGCCACCAATTTTGTAGATAAATATAGCGACGAGAATCTTGTCGCAAATGTGTGGAGTATGTTGGGAATATGGAGAGATCACTTATCAGCTTTACTTGTCACAGGCGACTTCAATTCAGATGAGGGTGTTGAACACATACAGGAATATTGTGTTTTTCTCCTAACCAAAACGAAGTTAGAACTCCAACTTCCCGACTTAAGAACAACGGAGCCGTTGGTGCTGAAGGACTATCGGCTGAGGTGGTTAAGGCTGGTGGCTATGAGTTGCAAATGTGCAAGCATCAGCTGATATACAAAACCTGGTTAGACGAATGCATGCCCGACGATTAGAGTCTTAGCATACTGTGTCCTGATTTTAAGAAGGCGACCCGAGTATATGTACAAACTATCGTGAATTAAGACTTTTATCCATCGCATGCAAGGCCCTCGCGAGCATAATGTGTGAAAGATTAAACTAGTTTGTTGTAGACCTGGTCGGAACTTATCAGTGTGGCTTTAAATAAAAATAAATGGTCTCCCATTACATCCCATGAAGGGACTGGGGAGAACTTCTCACAATCACTGAGCTGTGCGCTTTCCAGTTTTCACTCACTGATTGGGACCTACAGTTTTACACCGATTCCGAACGGTAATTTGAGAAGCTTTTTCATGGCTGGATACTCGATAGTGTCGCCGTCACTATGCGAGGTGATCGCCGCCGAAAGAAAAATTTAAAGGTGGTCAGAGCCGGGTTCGAACCCAGGATCTCATGTACAAGAGCCGCGCACACTAACCATTGCACCACCGACGGCCATCAGTGTGGCTTTAGACCTGGAAAATCAACTATCGACCAGATATTCACATTACGACATATACTGGAGAAACCGCATGAAACACAAATCTACACGTACCACATTTTCGAGATTATAAGGCTGCTTTCGATAACCAGATACGGGGAAAACTCTCCCAAGCTATGTCGGAACTTGGTATTCCTGCTACGCTGACAGATCTTTGTAGAATGTCTCTGACTGAACCATTTGTTACGAGGCAAGGCCTCAGGCCTCCGAAAAATGTATGGGCCTATACTGCACTACGGCGAGTATCGGCGACGCATGAACCATGAGCTGTATGACCTATATCCCGATATTGATATAGTTCAGCGGATCAGGATAGAATGGATGAAGACGAACCAGCGCAAAATTTTACGAAACTGAACTCAAAGGAAGACGAAAAATAGGAAGACCAAGACTCCGCTGGAGGGATCAAGTTACGAATCCCTGCGTACACTTGGTATTGCCAACTGGAGAGATAAAGCAAAAGATCGAACTGATTGGTGAAATATGTTATATTCGTTTTGTATAGTCCCTGACCCCCGGGGTTGTTCGAGACCGGATAAGTAAGTAAGTAATGCCTCAGGCAGGGTGACACCCTATCATTCGATCTCTTCAACGTTTCAATTGAGATCATCGCGAGAAAAGCTTCAGTCAACACGATTCAAACTATCAGCAGCAAAAGTCACATGCTGCTCGCGTTCGCTGATGATTTAGACATCATTGGGCGAAATCTGCGAGAAGTTACTGCAGTATTATCTAGAATTAAGAAGAAATCATTAAAAGTGGGTTTGACAGTAAACGATGGATCATCCACCCGATTCGATGAAAAGGTGAACTTTGATAATCATTAGTGGACAAATGTATTTACCTCGGATCTGCCGTGAGCAGAAGCAATAACTTCAGCCTGGAAATCAAACGGAGAATTGTACTTGCAAACGGGTGTTGTTTCGGGCTAAGCAAGCATTACAGAGATAAGACCCTCGCTCGAGAATCGAAGATACAACTATATCAGACTCTTATGCAACCTGTCTTGCTTTATGGCGCAGAATCCTGTGTGATTTCGCATTTTGAGAGTCTGCAGGAGAAAAATGCTTCATAAAATATATGGTTATAGAACATGAAATGGCGAGTATCGCCCAGAAATCCGTTCACGACGTCTTGAACGGTTATTCAATACTTTTGGGTTTTTTTCAAGACATGTAATGTAGCGAAGTGGCGGCAACCGAATACTTTAGTGCTCTGAAAAACAAACAGACGTGTATATATGTGCAGCTGTAGAGCACAACAAAACTTGGTACTTGGTTGTACTTGGTTGTCGCTAGTTCGCTGCAGTACATGTCTTGAAAAAAAGCAAATGTCTTGAATGGCCAACGACGGATGAAGCATGAGCTGTATAATCTGTATCCCAACATCGAAGTAGTAATGCGCATCAAACTAGCGCTTTTACGCTTGCTTAGTCATGTCAGGGGAATGGTTCAGATAGAACCAGTACGAAAGGTATTCGAAGACGTAATCGAGAAATAGGACGGCCGACACTTCGCTGGAAACATGAGGTAGAATTTTGTCTGCGAGAGCTAAGTATTCCCAACTGCAGGATAAAAGCTGAAGATCGAGCCGGTTGGAGAAACGTTTTATCCTCATTTTGTAAAGCCCTTGAACCCTCGGGGTTGTTTGTGGTCGCCTAAGTAAGTAATTAAAATCCCAAGTCATCTCTTGTTACGGCTCTTTTTATTTGAACCCGACGACGAAAGATAAATTTAATAAAAACTCACATTCAAATTTATAACATTAAAAAACATCTACTTGTATAATTTCAAAATTGATTGAGTACATTTTCTTGGTCCCTCGAGCCGGATTTTAAATAGCGACAATTTGATCAGACCATCCACGACCACCCTTAGCAACGGCAACACTATCGAGTATTTAGCCATGAAAAGCTTCTTAATATGCCGTTCGGAACAGGTGTCAAACTTTAGGTCCAAATCAGTGAGTGTAAAAGCTCACTGGTTGTGGGAAGCTCTCACCAATCGCTTGATGGGATGTAATGGGTAACCATTTCATTCGTCACGTATGGTAAGAGTCTGAAGATGGACCAGAATGAATGTTCTTCAAAGCAGTATTTTAAATTAATGAAAACGTACCCCAAGAGTATGATAAACAACCCACCTAGGTACAACTAAGTATCCAGCATCACTCATTCTTTGTATTCATAAAAACCGCGATTCCCATAACATCCCATTAAGGGATTGGCGAAAGCTTCTCACAACCACAACCACGCTTTCTAGTTTTTTACTCACTAATTGGGACCAACAGTTTTGCACCGGTTCCGAACGGTATTTTGATTGCCTTTTTTTTCATAGCTAAGTACTGGATAGTGCCGCCATCACAAAGCGAGGTGGCCGTTGTTAAAAGAAATGTAAGGTGGTCAGAGCAGGGACAGAACCCACGTTCTCATGCGGAAGAGCAGCGCACTCTAGCCATTGCACCACCAATGGCCACCTTTGTATACCTCAATTAATTTAAAACTATACGAAAAACAAATCCACCCTATAAAAGTTTAAGCTACAAAAGAGAAAACTCGCGAAAAAGAAAGGAAACATATTGAAATAACATTATCTACATTGGAAGCAGAGCAACCCGCAACATCTCTGATGTATCGCTTCGATAATGTTGCTGTACAATTGTAGGTGAAAAGATGTTAAAGAGACGGAAAACATAAATGAACACAAGACCATAAATAAAAAAATGTTTATTAAACACGAATTTATGCAACATTCGCAGCAGCAGTCACAGATAAAAATGAAAACGCGTCCATCTCCCTTATGTTAAACGCAAAAGGCACAACAACCGGCTGCAAATGATTTGCATTCCCTCGAAATAAGTGGATCTGGATCTAGTTTTTTGCATTGCTGGGGGAGCTGATCTTCCTATTTGCCTGAGTGCAAGATGTAATTAGTTTTGAAGTGTCAAACTAATTTCGCTAAATACGGAAGTTTGTCATCAATGTAGAAATCATGACACAAATCCATTTGTCTATTTGTCTGTGTTTACTCTGATATTGATTTAGTGTCCGATGTTACGATGGAGGTTGTCGCATTTTTAAGTGGCCATGATTTTCGATATCAGCCAGCGAAACCGTTGGCATTAACAGCAAATTCGAATAATCGCCCATTGTGGGTCAATTGCAAATATTTTCCTCGACAATTTTGATGCTGTCAATTTTTGACGTTTCATATCATAATCGTTTGCAAATAAACACCTTTCAAATGGGAAAACGTGATAAAGATTTGGTTGCGCAAAATAGCGAAACATGAGTAAAGGAATGAATGACTGAATGTTTGTGGGGACAGCAAATTGGTATTGAAATGTTTAAAGTCTGCAATGAATGGACAATGAATGACTATAGTTTTTTTTTATGGAAAAATTATACTTTAGAATTGCAATAATAAAAGATTCAATTTAAAGGTGAAGTTCAAAGTTGAGATTTCAAGTTGTTTTATGTGATTTGACCTAGACCTGTATTGGTCACTGGTATTAACGAGATCAGTGCAACTAACCAACCCCTTCCCATCATTCATGGCATTCGATGTTGAAGTAAAAAAATTGCAAGGATATCACACTGCCCGCTGCATCATATACAAAAAGATGCGGCTGAAGTATTTGATTGTAAAGGGTTTTTCAACAGAGACGCTACAAAAGTAAATCGATAGGGACAGCAAACGACGCCATATTTTTTCACGCTCTTTTGACATTTCTCTTCAGAAATGTTTGCAATTTCATCATGGAAAGATATACGAGCCAACATCCAGTCGAAATTATAAAAATTTACTACCGAAATTTGGAGTCAGTGGCCTCAACTTTAAGAGCGCTACGTCCAATTTTTTTTACGTCCGATGAGGCTCATTTCTGGCTGAATGGCTTCGTCAATAAACAAAATATGCGTTATTGGTCAGACAGCAATCCACATGTAATCCATGAGTCTGCATTGCATCCCGAAAATATTACGGTTTGGTGCGGTTTATGGGCCGGCGACGTCATTGGGCCGTACTTCTTCCGTGATGATCAAGACCGGCACATTACTGTGAATGCGAGTCGCTACCGTTCAATGATAATCGAATATTTTTGGCCCCAATTGGATAATATGGACTTGGAGGACATGTAGATCCAACAGGACGGTGCCACAAGCCACACAGCGAATGCCACAATCAATTTATTGGAAACAAAGTTTGGTGAACATGTTATCTCACGAAATGGCCCACTCGATTGGCTGCCTCAGTCGTGCGATTTGACGCCGTTAGATTATTTCCTGTGGGGCTTACGTCAAGTCTATGGTCTATGCCAACAAGCCAGCGACGATTGATGAACTTCGTACGAATATCGAACGTGAAATTGCAGCAATATCGGCCGATTTTTGCTTGAAAACCGTCGAAAATTGGGTTCAGCGTCTGGACTTTTGCAAGCGTGCCCGTGGTGGCCATGCAAAAGAAATCGAGTTCCAATCGAGTGGCCATGCAAAAGAAATCGAGTTCCAACTTTCACAGGAATAAAGAATTTCATTGGTATCTAAAACCGGTTATGTTTTATTTAAAAAAAACTTTTGTAGCGCTCTTATTGAAAAACCCGTTATTTCCAAATCTAAAACTTGTATAGTATATTTTACTGTTGGGATTTTTAAATTTGCATTGGATTTTAATTTGCATTACTTTATCTAATGCAAAAGAATTACCAGTGATCGCAATGACAATTAAAAAATTTCGAATTTTCCTTTGCGCAGACAATGTAAATGCAGGTTGTGGAATATAATTCTACAACTTTTATTTAACACTATAATTCTACAACACTATAATATAGTATTATCAACTATATTGGGTACGTTTGCTTTGGTTTGTATCTAGACTAACATATTGTTACGAATAAGTAAAAGCTTTTGCTTGCTCTTAATGACTCTACTAACATTATGTAAGTCACAGGCGGTTAGTGCTGCGCCTGAAAGTATGCATTGTAACAACGTACCAGCTCGTTAAACCAGTACCACAAATTCGCCTCAGTTAAGATAATTCTCCGCCATTCGAGATGATTGTACAAAGCTAAGTAACGGCTAGAAGGTTCTTGAATTCGCTAGATATAACTTGATTTAAGTATGGTGAGTTGATATAAACAGCGGAGGTCTTTGGAATGGAGAGTTCAGTTTGTGATTAAACCCCGTAAAGTAACCAACGCGAATTGATAATAAAATACAAGACTTGTTAAAGTGTTATAAATAAAGTAAATTGTTGTACTATATAAATAAAATAAAACGAAGTTAAACCGTTGTAATTATCGTAATTTAAAACGAACCTTGTTTTATTATTGGAAATAAATCAACGCAAAAAGGACGAATAAGGAAATTCGTAACAATATGTTGGAAAATTTGTTCTTTATTGGGAAGTTTTATAGATGGAGCCTGTGAGAAAAAAACCATTTCCCATTACATCCCATGAAGCAATTGGGGAGAGCTTCTCACAACCAGTGAGCTGTGCACTTTCCAATTGTCCACTCACTGGTTGGGACCTAAAGATTTTACACCGATTCCGAACGGTATTTTGAAAGACTTTTTCATGGCTAAATACTCGATATTGTCGCCGTCACTATGCGAGGTGATCAGAGCAGGGATCAGACCCAGGATCTCATGTCCAAGAGGCGCGCCCACTACCTATTGCACCACCGACGGCCTGGACGGTGGAGCCTGTAATCTATATTTAGTACATATTGTAGTTGTGAACCCAACAAAAGATAAATTTAGAAAACCCAAAGTGAAAAGTTAATTTAGAAACGCCAAAGAAGTTTAAAAACATAAAATTTTTTTAATAATTGCCTTTTCTAAAAAAAAAATAAAGTTTCTATAAAAAAATACCTATTCCTATTCTTAAACAAATACTCGAATACAATTACTTCAAAAAAATACCTTATCTTAAAGAAGTACCTTTTGCTTAAAAAAGTAAATTTTCTTAAGAAAAATACGTTTTCTTAATAGAAAAGTTTTTTTTTAAATAAGTACCATTCCTTAAAAAAGTACATTTTCTTACAACAAATTGCCTTTTCTTAAAAAACTACCTTTTCTGTAAAGAGTACCTTTTTTGTCAAACAAAATAACTTTTCCTGAGATAAGTACAAAAGTACAAATAGGTAAAATGTACCTATTCTTGAAAAAAGGACCAATTCAAAAAAAAATTCCCATTTCTTAAACAAAAAACCTTTTATCAAAAAAATACCTTCTCTTTAAAAAAATACCCTTTGTTACAAAAATCCCGTTTCTTAAAAGTACCTTGTCTTAAAAATAAAATAAAACATTTGGCTTCTTTTCTTGAGATAAGTATGCTTTCTGAAAATAAGTAAATTTTCTTAAAAAATTAACCTTTTCCTAAAAGGAGTACCACTTCACTAAAAAGTACCTGTTCTTAAAAAAAAGTACTTCTTTGTAAAAAAAAAGTACACTCTTATGGCCTTTTCTTACCGAAAGTACTTCTTCTTAAAAATAGTACATTTTATAAAACAAAATATTAGCTTTCAATAAAAGTAGTACATTTCTTTAAAAAATTACCTTTTCGGGAAAATACAATACGTAAAAGAACCTAGAAATTTACTTTTTATTAAAAAAAATACATTCTATAAAAAACGAACTTAAAAAAAGTTTATCATTTTACAAAAAGTATCTTGTCTTAAAGATCCATTTATATTATCGTATTTTTCAGCGGGATCCCTAGGCGTGTTGGAACTAACTAGTACATAATACATAGCGGAAGGAACTTCGTTCCAACCGGGTGGCCGCTGACACCTCATTTAATTTTTTTTTCTTTTCCTCCTACAAAAATTCAGGACGAAGTCTATTTGTAATTATAAATATTAATAAAAAAGGGTGTCTCATTAAAGTTGCACTTTTTAAATTGAGTTTAATATTTTTTGTGCAAGTGGCAACTCTGAAATTTGGCAGCTGTCACATATGTTTATTCCGATGATTAAACATGGAGCGCTTTATGAAAGAACAACGCGTCGTAATTGTGAAAACTTTGGAAAGTTATGCTGAGACCGCTCGCAAACTTCGAAGAACTTTCAGTCGAGAAAGTGCACCTAATGTGTCAACCATTCGAAGAGTGGGCAAAAAATTTGGTCGTTTATGGACAGTAAGACTCCTGTGCATCAACGTACTGGTCGGTCTCTTGGAAACATTACTGCTGTAAATGAGAGTGTTGGCGGAGACCTGAAAACATCAATTCGGCATCGTTCTCAACAACATCAAATTTCACGATTCACTACGCAGTGAATTTTGACAAAATAACTCCACCTTCATGCGTACAAAATTCAGTTTCTTCAGGAGCTCAAACCAGCAGAGCATGGAAAGTACCGGCAATTCGTTCAATGGGTAATGGAGCAAAGTGAGGTCAATGCCAATTTTTCAACAAAAAAATCATCTTCTCCGATGAAGCGTATTTCCATCTGAATGGCTTCGTGAATACACAAAATTGTCGAAGTTGGGGCTCAGAAAATCCTCAAGCAATCTATGAGAAACAAATGCACCCACAAACGCGCAACTATCTGTTGCGGATTTTGGTCAGGCGGCGTTAATGGGCTTTGCTTTTCTTTGAAGATGAGGCCGAAATTTCAGTGACTGATCGGCATTCATTACAAGAACATGATAACGTAGTTCTTGTGGCCTCAAATGGACGGCATGAATCTGGACGATATCTGGTATCAGTGCGACGGCGCCACCTGTCACACCGCGCATGAAACAATCGGTTTATTGCAACAACGAGTTTCAGAACAAATTATCTCAAGAAATTCTGATGTCAACTGGTGATCAAGATCATGCGATTTATCGGCGTGCGAATTATTTCTATGGGGTGTAATGAAATCTGAGAAACAATTACTGAGCTTAAATCCTAGATCCAAGCGTCATCGGTGAGGTACAGCCACATCTCTGTGAAAAGTCATGGCAAATTTCATGAAAAGAGTAATGGCCTGTGATTAGAGCCGTGGGCCTTTTGACAGATATTCTATTCCATGCTTAATCAGAACATATCTTCTTTTTAATTCAATAAACAAAATCATGACTGTGTCAAAAAATACATGTTTTTATTTTAAGCTGAAAAATGCATTCATAGTTAAACACACTTTGTTATAAAAAAAACCGTTTCCCAAAACATCCCACGAAGGGACTGGGGAGAGCTTCTCACAAGCAGTGAGCTGTGCGCTTCCTGTTTTTCCACTCACTGATTGGGACCTACAGTTTTACACCGGTTTCGAATGGTACACCGGTTTCGAATGGTATTTCGAGAAGCGTTGTCGCCGTCAGTAAACGAGGTGGCCGTTGGAAGTGTAAGGAAGTGTAAGGTGGTCAGAGCAGGGATCGTTACCACGTTCTCAGTCGCACACACTAGCCATTGTACCACCGACGGCCACCCCTAGTTATAGTTTTCGAAATATTTGTGTTTGTATGTACATTTCGCTTTAACCTCTTCCTGAAGCCTGCGCGCACGTATAAATGTCCTCAAAACTTTCTTAGTTTCTTATTTCTCTTTCCAAATATGCAATTCAGTTCAATGGAACTCAATTCAATGATGTAACGCGATCTCGATATCCCAGTGGATTGAGAAAAAGAGGACCCCTAGCAAATTGACCAAATCGAATGACCCAGTTTCATAACTTAAATTATCTCCTAATTTTGAGATTTTATTACCTGCATAAGGAAAACTGAAGCAGATACCTTGTTTATTACTATAAAATCATCCAAGAACTTTTTTCCCTTACGACTAAAAACCGGCGATGGGCATCTGCAATCTTTACATGTGACCATAAAAAGTGGATGAACATAAAAACACACAAATGGAGAGTTACATAATTACGAGATGACATTATAGCATTTATATTGTTGTAGCTGTTGGTGCTGTTTTCCAAGATGCCACCACAATGAACGCAAATCGAGACATAGGGGTCCGAGGACAGACACCCCACAATCAGAGAGACAGACAGACCAACAATAATCATTGGACAGAAAACTAAACCAAGTCATCTGCAATTATAACATAAAAAAACAACATCCATACCGACAGAATCACTGAAGTTGATGATCATCATCATGAGGAACCTAAACTTCATGCAACATTGGTGCAACAAGTCGTACTTTGTTTTGAATTCAAAAAAAAAAAATATGCATAACACAGATATCTCCATATTCGTTCGTCGTATCTGAATGTTAACTGAAAAGTGACCAACATTCAATGTCTGCATTATGATGAAACCCAAAATCAGAGCACCCAACTCAGGTACCAATCGCTCGAATTGGTAATGTAATGGAGTGCACACTTTTGGTTTCTGTTATCTCTGTCTTTCCTTGCTACAGTTGGTCAAGTTTTAGGCCACATTTATTATAGGAGATTTATTGTGGTCGATACGTCTCATGAACAAATTTTAAGAGTTATGAACAACGTCATCATCACGATGATTATCACGCTGTAATGATGCCAGTGACGATCATCGTCGATACTTTTTCGATCTGCCCGGTTGGTAGGTTGCTTGCTCGGTTGGTGTCTTAAGTTATTGCGTACAATTAAGTATTCCATGTGAATCTTTTATATGCCAGGCATATCAGCACTTGCTACTGCAGTAAATTTGACGACTTTTCCCCCCTTTTTGTGTTGTTTTTGATGACGTACTAAATTTTAATTTATTTGCTCATTTTGCAAATGAATTGGATGCTGTCATCTACCTAAGTAGTAGCGGATTCCTATCTGAATCCTGTTTGTGTAATGTGTTTGATATTTCTTGTTTTCATTGGACTACTGTTGCGAAAGAGGGGAAATTAGTTCCTCAATATTAGATGGCCGGTTCGATTCATTTCCTTTTTATACAAATGTGTAGTTTTGAAAGGATTTAAAAATTATAACTAAAAGGACAGCTGACTTAGGGCATGCAAATTACAATATACAAAATATTTATTAGATGTCATTGAAGTTCCGGTAGCGATCCCATCAGAACCAAGTTATTTATAATAATAACTTTTTAACCCAGTAAACAATTGCTACCGACATGTCGGACGTCTGGAAATTCTCTTAAATTTTATCAGTCAATCAACCGAAATGTCGGAGATTCCTTCAGACATTTGAACGATTTTTCTGCAAATTGTCCGTCAGCCGTTTTTTTCGCATTCTCTGAAATTGCATATGATAATCATTGAGTAATTATTATAACAAGAGAGAATATTTGGCTCATCTGACGTTTCCTTTCAAACCACCTTCTTGATGCGGTCAGTGTGACAGAGAGATGTTTGACGAAAAGTTACATACACCAAGTGGAATTACAATAAGTTCCGACTTTAATTTTTCATGTCGTTTTGGTGAAAAACTGTGAAATTTGAATGTGTTTTACACTTTTTTATTGACTGTTATTGTTAGCATACATTTGTGTTGTATTTAACACAATAATTTTAACACACAAAACGAAATACCGTTGTTGTCATTTTGTTGGTTGTTTTGAAGCATTACCTCTATCTGGTATTATTGAAGTAATTCTTTTCAACATCCAACGTTCATACCACACCTGGCTAAATGTTTTTTTTATTTGGCTAAATATCATAAATTTGCTGCGAGCAATGTTAAGTCTAGTATAATAATTAGTCTATGATGATAATTGTAAGACATGTCTGCGCATTCTCTGATGGGACGTTTTGATTTTTTTTTCAATACGAGAATCATGCGACGTTTTTGCAAATTCTCTGAAAGGTAGTTGATTTAGGTTTCGTCTAGAAATGACGCGCCAATAAGCAAAGTGTACATTTTCGGGGAACTAATGTAATGTTTTTGTTTTGTCTGCATTCATTTGTTGGTTTTTTCCGTCCCCTCTCAGTATCAATTGAGTTATCGAGTGGCTGACACCTCGCTTGGCGCGTAATAGTGTTAACAATTTATAACACAATTAAATATTAAGTTATGTTTTTAGTGCCGTAAAGTATTTTGTTCAAAAATATTTACTTTTTATTCTTTATAAATATTATATATTAAACATAATATTAAAACTAAAAAAAAAATATTTAAATCGTATTCTCTGGAGTCGTACTCGGCTGTTCGTTCAAACATCTCCCGAAATTGGTTGGACGAATGGAACAAAGTGTCAGGAAAGTTCATACAATTGTCACATTTTTGCGTAGACTTAATGCTGATTTCTTTCAGCCATGTCGCAAATCCTTTCGAATTTACTTCAGAACTTTCGCAGACATCTGTTTGACAAATCTCCACCCTGTTCCGACTTTCCCCAGATAAATCTTTCCCAATTCATGTCAACCGCCCATACAATTTTCGGTATGTTGCCTGACCGACATCGGCATCAGAATCGGAAACTTGTACAGAGTGTCTGACCGATTTCGGAAGAAATTGTTTACGGGGCAGTTTTGAACCAGATCAGACAATCCCAAGAATTATATAAGTTTTCATTAAAAATTCAGTCTGCAAAGGAAAATACACTGCATTAAATATTGTTTTTCAAGACAATGTGGGGGCGGGGGGATTTTAAATAGCAGCCAATGTTTGCTTCCCTTCCACAAGTACTCATTTCACTTACACTCAAAGAAATACGTTACGTCGTATGAAGGTTCATTAATATGTTTACACTGCTGCAATGAACAGTTTCGTAGACCCGACGATTAAATCGGGTCAACACCTTAACAACAACAACTTAATTTGTATTCTACTCGTATAACGAATAAATTTATTATGCATTTCGAAGGAAACAGATTGAATAATACAAAAATACGTGACTTTTGCACATAAGAATGAGGGTTCGATTCCGGTTCTGAGAACTTTATATTTCTTTCGGCGACTTTGACCTCCCTAAGTATAATTATTCATGACAAAGCTTATCAAATAACAGTTTGAAGCCGGTGTAAAACTATAGGCACAAATCATTGAGTGCCCAACACAGCTCACTCATTGTGAGAAAGTCTGCACTGAAAATGGGAAAAACAACAGGCATTATTTTTTTCATAAAAACCCATCAGCGAAACCAAGGAAGGCTTGATAAATAAATACTTAATTACCATTTACGCTCGAAGGACTCTGCACCACCAATTTGATTGGATACGAAGTGGTTTACTCACGCTGAAAAAGGCGGCCCTCGTAACATTATGCATGAACTATATATATGTTTGGAACATCCATACATATACTTACGTGCAAGCATTGTTTTGGTGGGTTGACATCAGAAGTTCTTGAGATAATTTGTTCGGGAAATCGTTGCTGCAATATATCAATCGCGATGTGGCAAGTGGCGCCGTCTTGCAGAAACCGCATGCCGTTCAGATCCATGCCGTCCAGTTGAGGCCACAAGAACTTCGGTATCATGTTGCTGTAACAAATGTCGTTCACAGTCACTGCAATTTCGGCCTCATCTTCAAAAAAGTAAGGCCCAATCACGCCGCCTAACCAAAATTCGCACCAGACAATTTCTAGTTGTGGGCGCATTTGTTTCTCATGGATGAGAATTTTCTGAGCCCCAAATTCGACAATTTTGTGCATTCACGAAGCCTTTCAGATGTAAATGCGCTTCATCGGAGAATTTGTCCTTTTTTTTTGAAAAATTCGCATTGACTTCACTTGGCTCCATTACCGATTGAACGAATTGCAGGCGATTTCCATGGTCTGCTGGTTTGAGCTCCTGGCTAAGCTGAATTTTGTACGCACGAAGGTGGAGGTATTTTGCCACAAATTCACTGGGTAGTTCTTCATAAAATTTGGAGTTGTTGAGGACGATGCCGAATTGATGTTTTCGGATTTTCGGCGACACTGACGTTTACAGCAGCAATATTTTCAAGTGTTGTGGCCGTCGGTGGTGTAATGGTAGTGTGCGCGGCTCTTGTACACCTTACATTCCTTTCGACGACGGTAACCTGGCTTAGTGATGGCGACACTGTCGTGTACTTCGCCATGAAAAAGCTTTTCAAAATACCGTTCGAAATCGGTGTAAAACTGTAGTTCCCAATCAGTGAGTATAAAACTAGAAAGCGCATAGCTCACTGGTTATGAGAAACTGTCCCCAATCCCTTCATGTCATTTAATGGGAACCCATTTTTGTAATGTTTCCAAGAGACCGACCGATGCGTTGACGCACAGAAGTCTTACTGTCCATAACCAAACTAGTTTCTTCAAATTTTTTGACCACTCTTCGAATGGTTGACACATTAGGTGCACTTGCTATACTCAAAATTCTTCGAAGTTTGTGAACGGTCTGAGCATAGCTTTTCAAACTTTTGTAATAAGTTTTCAAAATTACAACGCGTGGTTCTTCCGTAAAGCGCTCCATTTTTAATAATCGGAGTAAATATTTCAGAGTTGCCACTTACACAAAAATCAATGATTTATTTTAAAAAAGTGCAATCTTACTGAGACACCCTATATATAGCGTTGCTTCAGTTGTCATCGAATGAGATGACCAATTTCCAATCATATAAAGAACACGCTTAGAAATGAAGCACATTCATAGCAACAATGAAAATATGCATTGCAACAATGAAACACTGTCGTTGCATCACTGCAACTTTTATTGCAACAATGAAACACTGTCGTCACAACACTGAAACTAGTCATTCACCCGACTGAGACCAATTACGACGCAGGAATAAATTTGTAAGTTAATCAATTTCGTTGATTATATTCGTCGAGGCGAAGAACGATTTCATTAGAGTGACGATACTTTTCCTTTCAGTGTATACTCATAATTTATCAATACTCATACTCATATCAATTCTTTACCTGGAAATGCGAACACATCACTCATTCATCTCATGTCCAATTTGAACTTCCGCATTTAATGGCAGGAAGTGAAAATTATTCCTTGAATTACTTGTCTGCGCTACGCATGTAGCCATATCATCATGGAATAATTTCATTAAAAAACAATATTTATTAAAGAAATATTCAAAAGACGTCTTACCAGGAATCCTTTGTGCGTAAATGTATGAAATACAATACCTTGGTCTCCTATATGAGACACACCAGCATCTCATGTCTCTCGTTCCCACTCTTTCGCGCATATGACATCAGTGGACGCCCTTGCATTAATGGCTCAGAAATTTGCCATGAACGCCGAGCGGTGCTTTTAACGTTCTCGGGCATAAAAAAAATCATTTGCCAAAAATATCATAAATGGCAACAACAACAACAAAACAAATATTGTGATGATATCGACCGACGAAGGTGGCTGGCTGGCATTCCCATCGAGTAACGTAGGTGACGAGAGGAAGCTGTCAGTGGTGACAACGGCAACAGAGCAGCTACAACATCATAATTAGGTTTGTTAACTGTTGCTAAACGCCCTCCTTAAGTGAATTCTCCATTTGGCTCAAAAGAAAATATTATATTTTTATACTCGTTGTTATGTGTCAAGTACAGTACTTGAGTGTCACAAAATGCTCCACAGTGTGGGGTATCAACCAACATACACAAAAGATGACAATGACAATGACGTTGTCGGTGTTAGTGTTTTGTTTTTTTTTTTTGCAGAAACTTTTTGGGGGACAAGAAAGATAAAGAAAATAAGCGACAGAAAAATACAATACAAAACCCTAAACAAAACATAATAATTTTTAACAACAATAATATTCGGCCAGACATTTGTCGCCATCGAATTTAAGTCAACTTAAACCTTTTATGTTCATCATCACTGAAGAATTGTATTTATAAGACAGGGTGTTGCTTTAGGGACGATTTAACTATAAATGGTTTTGAACTTGAATAAATTTAGCAACTCCCGTAATAATGCAAAAGATGGAACTAAATACTGGATTCCTACGGTTGCGGTTGGGGTTATAAAAGGTGTCTCAGTAAGAATGCACTTTTTCATTTTAAAACAAAAACAAGTATTTTTACAAATAGTTGTGAGTATTTTATAGAATTTTAAAGAAGACGTGTTCCGATTAAGTATGGAATAAAGTATCCCTCAAATGGTCCCCACAGCTCTGATGACAGGCCACTACCTTTCCACTTAATTTTCCATGTTCTTTTCCACAGAGATGAGGGTGTATCTCACCGATGACGCGTTGTATCTCGGATTTGAGCTCAGAAATTATTTCTGGTTTATTCGAATACACCCGAAATTTTACAAAAAACCCCAAGGGAAGAAACCGCACGGCGTTAAATCGCATGATCTTGGTGGCCAGTTGGCATCAGAATTTCTCGAGATAATTTGTTCTGAAAACGTTGCAGCAATAAATCGAATGTTTCATGCGCGGTGTGGCAGGTGCACGCTGAAAAATTTGTATTTTTTATTGTTTGGATGCAAACATAACGTGTTTGTAGCTTGCCGCAAATATAGTAGACTTGTGTCCAAATACATTATGTTTGCTATTCAATATAACATGTTTGGGACACACTGAATAATAGGTTGTGATGTACGTATTGGTGACCCAAATGCGGATTTGTTTGTTGAAAACTGTTGATAAACACTGGTGTCTGTGACAATAAAGAAACAAAACGTAGTAGATCTTCAATTCACGAAAACAGTGTTTGCAAACATGTGCATGGTTCCTGCAATATATTGCTGAGGCCACTATTTTTCAGCGTGTTCAGTTGCGGCCACAAGAACTCCGTTCTCATGTTCCTGTAACGAAGGCCGCTCACAGTCACTGCAATTTCGGCCTCATCTTCAAAAAAGTAAGCACTAATCACCCCGCCTGACCAAAATCCACACCAGACAGTTGCTCGGCAATTTGGTGTATTTACAAAACCATTCCGATGGAAATGCGCTTCATCGGACAAAATTACTTTATTTTTTGAAAAATTTGCTTTGACATCAGTTTGCTTCATTACCCATTAAACGAATTTCCGTCGCTTTGCATGGTCGCCTGGTTTGAGCTCCTGAGTACGCTGGATTTTGTACCCATGAAGGTGGAGGTCTTTTGGTAAAATTCGCTGCGTAGTGCTTCGTGAAATTTGAAGTTATTGATAACGATGCCGAATTGATATTTTCGGGTTTTCGGCGACACTCTCGTTTATAGCAGCCATATTTTCAAGAGACCGACCGTTAGATTGTCGAAAGGGAGTCTTACTGTTCATAACCGACCCAGTTTCTTCAAATTTTTTTGACCACTCCTCGAATGCTTGACACATTAGGTGCACTTTCTCGACTGAAAATTGTTCGAAGTTTGCGAGCGGTCTCAATATAACTTTCCAAATTTTTTTAATTTGTTTTAACAATTATAACGCGAGAGGCGCTCCATTTTTAATAATCGGTTTAAACATATGTGACATCTACAAAATTTCAGGGTTGCCACTTCCACAAAAAATGTTATACTAATATTAAAAAGTGCAATCTTGCTGAGAAACCCTTAGTATTTGCTTGCGAAATAGAGTCTGTTTTTTTATTCCCTGCTAAACTAATTTTTCGACGACTTTGTATGGGGCGCCGCTTAAAATCGCTTAATATCGCTTAGCTCCCCATACAAAGTGGTGAAAAATTGGTTTAGCAGGGAATAAAAAAACAGGCTCACTATATCCAACCCTCCGAAAATTAAGATAACGTCTAAATAATTTCAGTCAAATGTTCACAATTTGGTTGCCATTAGAGTCATCAATAAACCAGCACATACAACGTTGGTCCCCCTAAAATAGACGAAAATCCCCGTTTCTACCTTCTGTTTTGCAGCAAAAAATCGCTTGAAATCATTTTATACCTTGATCTTACATTTGGACGTTTCCACAGAAATTGCCACCCTATATCACGTCACGAGTTGCCACCCTATATCACTTCACGTCACCCTTGTTAATTATTAATTATGTAGAACCAAATAATTCGATTGTTTTCCAATCTTTTACCAAATACAGGGTGGCGCACCAATTGTGCTACAATAAGAAATTCAAATAACGTTGGTTTTTAATCAATGTATTTCATATATTTTTTTTATTGTAAAGAAAATTCAATTTTATTCTATACAACTAATGTCTTTTGACGTTGATAGACCGTAGATGACCTCCATGCTCATACATGCATATGCGACACCTGATCAGACAATTATTCATTGCGGCCTGAAAGGTTGAAGTCGGGATCGCCTCAATTATTGTTTTAATGGACTGTTTCAATTCAGTCAAATTCCTTGGTTTCGTTTTATACACCTTCGTTTTATATCCTCATGAAAAAAAGTCTGGTGCAGTCAGGTCAGGTGATCATGGAGGCCAACGGAAGTGGGATTCCTGGATATTGATCTGTTTTTGAATTTTCGTTGGAGATCCGTCATAACCGGTCTGGCTATGTGTGCAGTTGCTCCATCTTACTAGAATCCCAACTGCTGTTGAAACGGAGGCGTCTTCAGCTGAGTTCTGGGTAAAAAAACTCCTTCAAGATCTTTCCCAGTGACAGTTAAAGTTACATCGATTTCTTCAAAGCAGTGTGGCCCCACATGCACCTCGATGAAACTGCATACCACACAGTGACTCGTTCTGGGTGAAGTTCTGTCTCTTGGAGTACTTCTGGATTAGATTCACTACATATACGACTGTTTAGATCAAAATGGGCTTCATCAGACATAAACATGCATTGTATGAAGTTGTTGTCTTCTTCGATCATTTCAATCCTTGTTTGTCAAAATTGCAGGCGAATTGGCAGATCCTGCTTGGAGTTTGGACTTTGTAAGGAAACAAGTTTAAGTCATCAGGAATTAACCGTTGTAATGAACGTGTGCTAACTCCAATTTGCGTCAAGAAGTTTCGAGTTATGAGTTGTGGTGCCAACAATGATATTTTATATGCAGTTCAAATTATTATTTTACTATTGGGATCGCTGTAGAGTCGTGTATTTTCAAAATACTGGAGCTGTAGTCGGAACGGAGTCGTGGGTTTTCAAATTGGTGGAGTCATAGTTGGAGTTGTAGTCGTTGGAGTTCGTTACTGGAACATGAGTTATTGTCGCCTCAAGTGGACGGTATGGATCTGGACGACATGTGGTTTCAGCAAGACGGCGCCACCTGTCCCACCGCGCATGAACAATTGATTTATTGCAGCAACGATTTACACATACGTTGAGTCTAGATCGTAAAATGATTGCGCCTATACAGTTTTTTACACATTTTTGTTAAAATAACTTCGATTTTATGCATCTATTTCTTAACTTACATAATTCCATTTTGTTTGTTCCTCTTTTTTGTTTTGGTATTTATCCCAAACCAGTTGCTTTTTTCCAATAAGAATACAAGGGTTGCCATAATCGTTAACAATATGACGACTTACATTAACTAACCACTGAAAAACAAAATGCAAAGTTAACCTCAAATTAACTTTCAATTACGATTAAGTAATCTTAAAGTTAACTACTCACTTAAAAACTGGCCATAAGGCTTTCTAAATGAAACCACAGCTTTTTTAAAACGCGATCGAGCACGGATACGCGAAATTTCTGCTGCCGCCGGTTAAATTCCGAATGCGCCGCCTACGACTCTTAAATGGTCGAGCCACCGACAGATTAGGGTGGACAATTGGGCAATTCTAGATTTGGTTACGCCTAATTTTGTTATTGTAACGAATAACGCACGTTGCGGGATGGGTGCTAAATGAAAAAAATAAACATCTTTTTTTGAACTACTTTATTACAATCCAGTTTATCAACCATAGATAAAGGAAATAAGTAGATATCCCACAGGCGTTGTCAAGTACTGCCACTAGGTGTTGTGTTGTCGTTTTGTAACTTTCATTGACGTTTCTCATAACATTCACTGACGTTTATTCAACAATGTGGGACATTTTTTCAATACAAAAATGAATCATTTTCCAGGTTGTGCTATTCAAACAACTAATTTAGTTTTTTTCATATCGTTCTGTTCCCACTTTCAAGTTAAAGTTTTGATTGCATCTTTTTGTTTACTGTTATTGTAGGTGTCGTTTGTGTTGGATTTGAGAGCAACGGACCACAAAACAAAAACAAAATCTCTGTTGATGTTGCCTACCATACCTATTGTTAGCACCTGTTCTAAATACATCTTGAAAAGTATATTTTGTTTGGGATCAAACGTGGTAATTATTGCATCCAGCTCCATCTAGAAAATATCCCATTGAACAAGAAATTTCCCAAGGCATGTGCGATATCTAGTTAATTCATTTGTCTATGTTATCAACTATATTGGGTAATTTTGCTTTGGTTTGTGTTGGGAAATTTCTTGTTTGATGGGAAGTTTTCTAGGTGGAGCCCCTGTAACCAATATTTAGTACATATTGTAGTTTTGAAACATAAAAAGTAAATTTAGAAAATCCAAAGTGAAAGAAGTTCAAAAAAAAAATTTTCTTAAAAAAATTAATTTTCTCAAAAAAAATTAATAGGTAATATTCTTAAACAAAGTACATTTTCGTCAAAAATACCATATCCTCAAGAAGTACCTTTTCTTTAAAAAAAGACATTTTCTTACAAAAATTAACTTTTCCGTAAAAAATTTAATTTTTTCTAAATAAGTGCCTTTTCTTAAAAAAGTACATTTTCTTACAACAAATTGCCTTTTCTTAAAAAACTAAATTTTCATTAAAGAGTCTTTTTTTTGTGAAACAACATAACATTTCTTGAGATAAGTACCTACTCTTAAAAATTTACCCTTTCTTGAAAACAGGACCAATTTTAAAAAACTTCCCATTTAAAAAACCATTTCTTCCAAAAAAATACCTTCTCTTAAAAAATACCTTTTCTTACAAAAATTCCTTTTCTGAAAAATAAAATAATACCTTTTCTTTTCGTGAGATAAGTATCCTTTCTGAAAATAAGTAAATTTTCTTAAAAAAATAACCTTTTCCTAAAAAGAGTATCACTTCTTTCAAAAGTACCTGTTCTTAAAAAAAGTACTTCTTTTTGAACCTAATAACACGTAAATTTAGAAAAGCCAAAGTGAAAGAAGTTTAAAAAAAGAAAATTTTCTTCAATAAATGACGTTTCTTAAAACAAATACAAAGTACATTTTCTTAAAAAAATACCATATCTTAAAGAAGTAACTTTGCTTAAAGAAGTACATTTTCTTACAAAAGGTACCTTTTCCCAAAAAAAGAAATTTCTTTTAAATAAGTGCCTTTTCTCTAAAAAGTAAATTTTCTTACAACAAATTGCCTTTTCTTAAAAAACTAACTTTTCTTTAAAGAGTACCTTTTTTGTGAAACAAAATATATTTTCTTGAGATAAGTACCTACTCTTAAAAATGCACATATTCTTGAAAAAAGGACCAATTTTGAAAAAGGTGCCCATGTAATAAAAAAAAATTACAGCAGACAGTTGTCCGAGGCCTTCGGCCACGGACTGTCCCTGCAGGCTGTGTCAGAGACACGGCCATTAAGTTTAACGTAGAATACGCCATCCGATAAGACAGAAAACATATATAACAATAAATTCATTTGCTTATATTATTTATCATTTATTGTTATATATGTTTTCTGTCTTATCGGATGGCGTATTCTACGTTAAACTTAATGGCCGTGTCTCTGACACAGCCTGCAGGGACTGTCTGCTGTAATTTTTATATTTACCAACGGCATTTGATTCAAGTCCGTTTAAAAAAAAAATATTATGTTCAATTTTCTTAAACTTAATTTAATTTATGTATTTTAATTAATATTTTTATTGAAATTAGTTCTGCGAATGTTGAGAGGGCCGCCCTAATATTAAAAAAGGTTTCCTTATCGAGTCTTCGCATTAGCATTCGAGCGTTGTGTGAAAGCTTTACGCTTTACAATTCAAAATTAATGTTACAACAGCTTTATTGAAGCTTTCGCAAAAAAAGCTTTATTCCGTTAGCTTACTGTTTGTTTCACTTTTTACTAGATACATGTTGCCAAGCAACATTAGCTTGCTGTTCGTTTCACTTTTTCCTAGATACATGTTCCTAAGCAATGTTGAGCAACCAAAAACACTCAACCAAACACCACACATATGTTTGAGTGTATGTGTTTAAACAATTTTCATTTGAGAAATTAAAATACTAGAAATATATCAACCAATATGAAATGTATATTAAACGAAAGATAACATCTTCATTTACCGTTTCCTCAAATTCAATGAAATAAAGATTACAACAATAAAAACCTGACATGACTCCTCATACCGTAAGGTAAGACGTATTCTACGTCAAAAAAAAATTATTCAAAAAAATACCTTCTCTTCAAAAAAATAAATTTTCTTACCAAAATTCCTTTTCGTAAAAGTACATTTTCTTAAAAATTAAATAATACCTTTTATTTTCTTGAGATAAGTAGCCTTTCTGAAAATAAGTAATTTTTTTAAAAAAATAACCTTTTCCTAAAAGGAGTACCACTTCTTTAAAAAGTACATGTTCCTAAAAAGTACTTCTTTGTAAAAAAAATTCATACTGTTAGGGCTTTTTCTTACAGAAAGTACTTCTTCTTAAAAATAGAACCTTTTAAATTCAAATGGTACCTCTTCTTAAAATAAAAAACATTAGCTTTTAATAAAAAGTACCTCTCTTTCTAAAATTACCTTTTCGGGAAAATATAATACCTATTCTTACAAAAAGGACCCAAAAATGTCCTTTTTTAAAAAAAAATACATTCGATAAAACAAAATTTCTTAACAAAAGTTTGTCATTTTACAAAAAGTATGTTTTCTTAAACATCCATTTAAATTACAGTATTTTTCAACAGGCGCCTTAGGCGTGTTGGAACTAACTACTACATAATATATTGAGAAAGGAACTTCGTTCCAACCGGGTGTCTCCTGATACCTCATGTAACTTTTTTTCCTGTGGGTGTGTTTTTGGTGCCTTTTGTTACACCCTTTACCTTCTGTGCACTCATACATCTCTGGTCCAATTTTGTGATATTTTGCCGAAAATTCCATTAAGCGGAAAATTTGTATTTACTGCTTCCAAGCCACGTAATACAAATTCACATTTGTATCATATACTCCGTCCGTCTCGTTTACCTAGAATACTTACCACAATCACTTAAGGGGGAGAGGGGTATTATAAATAACAATAGGAAATGTATGCGTCTTACAGTTTGGAGGTCAAAGGATGTTGTATACGATACAATGGGACAATATACGATTATTATACTGAATTTATTGTTATTGTTAAGGGGCAAACTTCTGATAAAGTGGTCGAGGTTTTGAAAAACAATTTCAACTATTCCAAGGTGAATTGTAAATGGAAGATATTATGGAAATACGTGATCGCTTACTTCGAATTAAGCAAAAATATGCAGTTAAAAGGCGTGATGTCCACATTACTGAAATATTTAAGAATTGTTTTTTAAATAGCCGGTGTTAAGCCTAATTTACAACAATATCAAAAAGATATAAAAAATATTTATACAATGAAATGTATACAATACTAATGAAAATTTTGGAATTATTTTAAAGATATCCCGCCCTTGTACGGCTTACAGTTTCGAATCAAACTAAAAACAGCATAGCTGTATAATAATCACGAAAATTAATAACAATTAGTTAGGAAACAATAAAACGTAATAAATAGTTTAACTAAATTCATCAAAATATTTTTTAATATCACAGTTATACACAGTGACCGACCATTCACATTCCGCACACAAGTCCATGATGTGAGAAATGACACATTGGAAACATAAATTCCCCTTTTCATTTGCATTTGCAAACGTCAACTTCATCTTGGCTACACACAAATCAATGACAGAAACCCAACTAATAATGCATCATTTAGCCAGCGAAAGAAGACAACCAATTGTTTTATGCAAAACCCGAAAATGGGGGGGGGGGGACAAAAACCCCATCTTCAATTCGTGTCATCGCGTACACACTTGGTCCAACTCCACTGTTACTTTCATTTTTCACAAATAGTCGGAAGCACTTGTTGGCTGGTAATAACCCTTCTCCCATCACATAACATTCACATGTGTTCAAGTCGTTGTCTTCCTCTTCAGAAAACAGAGTTTCGTTTCCACAAAAATCATATTTTGTAATCATAAAGTAAATACTATAAATTGCTATAGCGAAACTGAAACTAAGAGGGGAGATAACCATATTTGAATAAATTAAAATGACTTAATTATTAGACCAAAGAGATACAAAATGGAAAAGGTATTAGGTACTTGAACCATACGATATACACATGTAGTGTAATTAACTGTTTCATAGAGATAGTACACCTTTCTAGTGATCGACTTGATATGCCTGTCTATCTGTCTGTCGATCGAAGTGTCTGTCACTATTTTGGGTTGTCGAAAATTATGTTATTACAAATAATTGTACAAAAAGTGTAAGATCGATCCTTTTGTTAACGTATAAAAAATACCTATTAATATCAACGCACAGTGGAAGATAATGGAAGAGGTGTGGTAAAAAAAACTAATTTTAAAATTGTTCCCAACATTTCCAATAAAACCAGTACAGAAATTTCAGTCGGGTGAATCTCAAATAACTGAAGTTCGTTTGGGGACTGTAGTTGCGAGAAACGAACATGTCATTTCATTTGGGAGAACCGAAAAATGTTTGCTGCAAACGAGTTATGAAAAATATAAACTGTAAAAAAATATTCGCGAGAAACCAAAAACGGTTCCGCCAACTGTTCCTTCGGTTACAGCAACCGAGTTGTAGTTGCTCCAAACTAAAAAAACGTTTGCGAGAACTGAAAAATGTTTGCAGTAAACGAGTTATGAAAAATTAGAGCTGAAAAAACGTTTGCGAGAAACTGAAAACGGTTCCACCAACTGGTCTTTTGGTTACAACAACCGAGTTTTAATTAAATCATTTATAAATTTATGTAGCTATTTTTTGTTTAAATTTCCAACTTTTATGATTTTGGAATTACCCATAAAGTTTGTTTTAAAAAAAGTTGGAATTTTTCACTATCGTCTCGCATTCCAATAACAACTAAAAGCACAGCAAAATACAACGCGTTAATTGTCCATCCAAGATATATATACAAGGTGATATACTTTGATCACTTTTATGTGTATGTGTGAGTGTGTATGCCAAGCGAGAGGATAAGCCCAGCGGCGGAAGTTGCAAGGCCTTCCACAAATAACGCATGCGGAATAGTTCTTTTGTAATGCCTTCCTAAAATAAGGCCTGCAGAATGCATGAATTTTTTTTATCAGATATATCTAAGAAAAAGATTTTTATAATTTTGAGAAATTGCTTTTCCGATTCTTTCTTTTAATTGGAAATTTTCATACAAATTTTAAAACTATATTGTGTTATTAATATTTTTCAGGGTATTTTTAAAATTTTCAATTTGAAGTTGGGCGTGGTACAACTTTCTAAGATAGATACATACATACTTATAAATAAATATGTAGAAGTGAATAATGATGTTGTGAAATTATTTTAATTTTACTTTTGTTTAACAAAATAAATTAAAGTAAATCCCTTCTAAGGCCTTCCTCTTTGCACGCCTTCTAAGGCCTTCTATAGGCAATGGGCAAGGAAGGCCTTTCCTCCCAATCTCACGCAATGTTAAAAAGAAAGGAGGAGGTAATGTGTAGGGAAGGCCTTCCGTATTTTAAAGAAGGCCTCTTTGATCATGATTTCAGGCCTTCCAGGTCATGACTTCCGCCGCTGGGAATGCAAAGCAACAGACACATGTACATACATACATTGTTATGTTCGTACATACGCTATACAAGTTCACACAATTTTCGTTGTTCTCTTATTATCTCATTTGTATATACGTACATATAACCACGTCATTATTCTCTTAACTCTGAGAGTGCTTCGCACCCACACAAGGCAACTATTCGCTGCCGCTACATCTGTTTTACCTAGTCGGGCAAATCTGTGTTCTATATAGGGGTGGGTCACCCTTATCATTTAGGAGTATGAAAAATAGATGTTGGACGATTCTGAGACCTATCCGCTATGCACACAAAATTTCAAATAAATCGGTCCAGCTGTTTCGGAGGAGTTTAATGCAAAATAATCTGTGATCGCAGTCGGACAAACTGTGTTTGGATGTGTTCACTTTGTGAGTTTAGTCCCTACGAGCGCCAATAGATGTTAACACATCAAAAAGTAATTTTGAAATTGTTCTTAACATTTGCAATTAAACCTGTACAGAAATGTCAGTCGGGTGAATAGACCTGAATATAAATAAATTAAATAAATGGTTTCCCATGACATACAATGAAAGTACTGGAGAGAGCTTCTCACAACGAGTGAGCTGTTCGCTTTCTTGTTTTGCTGTCACTGATTGGGACCTACAGGTTTTACACTGGTTCCGAACGGTATTTTGAGAAACTTTTTTTATGGCTAAGTACTCGATAGTGTCGCCATCACTAAGCGAAGTCTCCGTCGTCGAAAGATATGTAAGGTGGTCGAAGCAGTGATCGAGCTCACGTACTCATGTACAAGGGACGCGCACATTAACCATTGTACCACCAACGCACCCAGACCTAAATATACCCTCACCCTAAAACCGGCCACACATTGGACACGAAGTTGTATCGTACGTAAGTCTAAGATACTGGCACTGGTCGTAAGCTGGAAGAAAATCTTTACATCAAATCGATGATAAATGTTCATCAATTGTTCTTCAATGAATTGATGAAAAATTTAATGAACTCAATGAAAAGGTCCTTCAGTTTGAAGAATGTGCGTTTTTCTTCATCTTTTTCAACTTCATTGAATTGATAATATTTATGTTCAATCTTAATTAGACTTTAGCACTAATTAGCGGGCTCGACTAAAAATATGGACGTAGTATTGAAAAAATAAAGAAAAAAATTAGTAGAAAATTTAAAATAAATACATAATAGAAAATAGTGATACGTGATAGGTGAAATAGGACAGGATAGAAATTGTAATAGGTCTTATACTCTGCTCGGTTGAATTTTTTACAATGAAAACTATTCCAAAGAGTTTGGCTACACATTAAAAAATAATTTATATCAAAATAATGACCAATTTTCATCAAAATGATGACAAAATTACATCAAATTGATGACAACGTTACATCTAATTGGCGAAAATGTACGGCAAATTTATGAAAAATGTACATCAAAGCGGTGGAAAACATACTTCAACTTAATGACAAACCTACATGAAATCAATGAAAAATATACATCAACTTGATGTAACGTTGTCGTTGAATCAAAATAAACTATTGACGAAATATGGATGAGAAATTGATGAAATATTCTTCGTCAATTCAGTGAATTGTGTCGACGGTTGGAAAATGTTTCATCAAATTAAAAGCGGACATATTCTTTTGTCCTTAGGCGGCGGATTAGCCAACACTACTGGCCAACCGCGGATCAAAAGTAGAGAAACAAAAATCCAGTTTCGACACACTGCATTCTGGTCAGCATCTGATCCATAATGGGAGGCTCAAACATAATCATTCAGGCAGTAGATCAAATGCAAAACCATGGCGGGTAAGGCCGGCCTTCCGCCGACGTTATATTGACAATGACAAAATGAGATGAGAAAATGAGAATAAGAAACATAAAATCACCCTATTTGTAGACGATCTCCGCAAACGTTATAAGGACCACGATTTACAGGATACACACTTGAAACGTTAGAACACTATAGAGATCCGGTGCCACTATCCACCAGCCAGATGTGTTCGAAAATTATAAAGCTGACATTACTGCTATTTAGGAGAAGCGATGGATAGGTCATGGCTGTACAAGGAAGAAGAACTGTGACAAATGCTACAGCTGCCATGAGATAAAGCATGAATTTGTTTGCGGATTTGTAGCTGCCAAAAGACTGCGACATCTGGTATTAAGGTTCAACCCCATGAGTGAACGTGTAGCCACGACCCGCATAAAAGTGAAATACTATAACATATCTCTAATTTGTGTACATGCACCGATGGAATAAAAAGACGATGACACCAAGGACATGTTCTATGAGCGCCTACAGGTAACATACTACCGCTGCCCTGGCCATGACATTAAGATTGTTCTAGGTGATGTTAATGGTAAAGTCGGCAGGGAAAATGTCATTGAACTAACCATCGGTAAATTCAGTCTACACGCCATCACTTCCGTTAATGCACTGAGACCGTTAGATTTGGCCGCGGTGAATAACATCGTTATCAGCATTACGAGATTCCATAAGACAACTTGGATATCCCTTGATCAGCAAACAAAAACCCAGATTTGATGGAAGGCACTCTAATAGTGTAATGCAGGTACGTATGATTCTAGGAGCTAATATCGATTCGGGTCACAAAGGTTCACACATGGACATCGGAAAATTATCATAGTTAGCCACGGCCTATGCAGAAAGGTCACTCAGTCACTGCGACAGAACATACCCCCGCCTCATGATCCTGAAGCGCAGTGGAAGTGCATTTCTCACTCTATGAAATCTGCTGCATAGACTGTACTTGGTTATGATAAGTGCATAGGCAAGTGATGAAAAGAACGCTGCACGTATGGCACTTCTTTTGTCAGTTGCAACGCCAGCCGTGACTGAGTGGAAGGAAAAGAGGAGAGAGGAAGCCCGTTTACTTAAGAAGAAAACGGTTGTGTAGAAAGCGCGACAGTGAGCACATTGAAATTTACAGGAGGAACAATGACGCCCGTAAATTCGACCGAAAGATAAAACCTCAAACCAACTGCCACGAATCAGGGCCCTTTTTGTAGAGATATGGCTGTGGAGAGTATGTTGAAAATATAGAGAGACCACTTCTCTGATTTACTAGTGCCATGAGGCTTCACTATAATGTTGAGCAATTACAGGACGATGGCGTCACCAAAAGAAGTTCAAATTGAAATTTCCCGGTTAAAGAACAACAAAGCCTCCGGTGCCGATGGACTATCGGCTGAGATGTTTAAGGCTGGCGGCTACGAGTTGGAAAGGTGAGTGCTTCAGCTCATATGCATAATCTGGTTAGGCGAATGCATGTCCAACGATTGGAGTCTTAGTATACTGCGTGCTGTTTTAAAAAAAGTGCCACGAGTATATCTACCAACTATAGTGGAATGGGTCTTATATCCATGGCATACAAGGTTCTGCTAAGCGTAATGTGCGAAAGACTACAGCCGTTTGTTGCAGACCTAATCGGACCTTATCAATGTGGCTTTAGAGCTGGAAAATCAACTATCGACCAGATACTCACACTACGACAAATCCTGGAGAAACCCTACGAAAATCAAATCGACAGCCTGATGCGATGAAATCCGTACCAAGCTATGTCGGACATTGAGCGACACGACATCCTCATTAAAGATTGGTGAAGATCTCATCGGGCCATTTGGTACACGGTGAGGCCTCACGCAGAGCCACACCCTATCATGCGATCTCTTCAACATTTTAAATGAGATCATCGTGAGAAAAGCTGCAATCAACACGAATAAAACCATGAGTAGCATCAGTCTCATATTCTGCTTGCGTATGATGATAATTTAGACGTCATTGGGCGAAATCTGCGAGAAGTTACATCAATAGTTTGAAGAATTGAAAAGGAATCAGCAAAAGTGGGTTTGGCAGTAAACGAGGACAATTAACGGTTTCGACGAGCAGAGCATCCGCCCGTTTGGTGGAAAGGATGAACGTTGATAACCGTTAATATGTCGAGGTAGCAGACCAATTCATTGCCTCGAATTTGCCGTAACCAGAAGTAATAACGTCAGCCTAGAAATCAAATGGAGAATCGTGCTTTCAACAAGGTATTATTTCGGACTAAGATAAGACCCCCTCTCGAGACACAAAGATCCAACTCTATTAGACTCTCGTACAACATGTATTGCTTTATGGTGCAAAATTCTGGGTCATAACGCATGCTGATGAAACATCAGTGAGAGTTTTCGAAATAAAAATGCTCCGAAAAATATCTGGTCTTATCGAGGACGGCTAGACGACGAGCTGTATAATATTTACCCCGACATCGACGTAGTTATGCGAATGAAAATAGCGCGTTTACGCTGGCTAGGCCATGTCAGTTGAATGGATCAGAATGAACCAGTGCGAAAGGTATTCGAAGACGTACACGAAGGATATCGAAAAATAGGACGACAAAGACTTCGCTGGAAAGACCAGGTGGAACATTGCCTGCGAGAGCTTGGCAACTGGAGGAGAAGAGCTGAAGATCGAGACGGTTGGATAAACATGTTATCCTCATTTTGTCAGGCTCTTGATCCCTCTGGGTTGTTTGAGGCCATCTAAGTAAGTAAGTAAATAATAGATAAGAGTGTCAATCCCGTTGTTAGCGTAGTTGGAAAATTTGATCGAGCTCGAATTGTAGTCATATATAACTCTTTAGTTGAGCAGAAAACGGACAGAAGTAAAGGGGAATGCGTATTTTCGTTCCATGCAACCAACATAAAACATAATTTAGCTGAAATTACTACACGCTGAAAACTAACGGCCCCAGCAACATATTGCAGGAACCATGTACATGTTTGCAAGCATTTTATTCGAAGAAAGAATAGAAGATCATCTAGTTTTTTTTCTTTATTATCTTTCACGTTTTTGTTTTCTGCAGTTTTCAACAATCAAAGCCGCATTTGGATCACAAATACTTATATTATAACGTATTAATCATTGTGTCTCAAACATGTTATATTGAATAGTAAACACAATATATTTGTGCACAAGTGTACTATATTTGCGACAAGCTATACACACGTTATATTTACATCCAAACAACTTAAAAGACAATTTTTTCAGCACGTATCAATCAAAGACTATTCAAACTTAGTTTGCTGCATGGTTTGTTCCTACCCCGCTGAAAACTGTCTTGTTTTGTTGTTTGAAGGCAAATATAAAGTGTGTTTGGAGCTTGTTGCAAATATAATATACTTTTGTCCAAACATATTGTGTTTACTATTCAATATTACATGTTTGAGAAACAGTGATTAATATGTTAGAATATATGTGTTTGCGACGCACATATATTTATGTTTGTGATACAAATACAGCTGTGTTTGTTGCACTGTCTATGCTCTCTCGAGAGCAAGAGCAAGAATTGCAGAGAAAGTGTTTCTTATTTTGGCTGATGTATTTCGTTTTAGTTTCAGATATCCAGTCATCAGTGGTTCATCGGACAGAGGATATCAACAGAGCTCGATCAGTGAAAAAAGAATAAACGAATGCTCGGACGCTAAAATGGTTTGTAATGTTACTTTGGTTTTTGTGTGTGTTGCGTATACTATATATGAATGTGTGCTACCAAAGTGAGAAACGATTTTGAAGAAAGAAACTGGAGAGGGCATGTTTGCCAGTAAACATGATGTTTATTACATTTAAACACAAGTAAGTTTGGGACTTTGAAACATATTAATGTTTGAAGTGTGTTCCAAACATATACATGGTTCCTGCAGAATATGTTAGAGAGACCGTTAGTTTTCAGCTTGTAGTAGCTTATCGTTCATTCATCTATCTGTTCTTTTTTCGATCAATTTCCAATTACCATGTCGATTAGCAGTGACATGAACACTCCCCGAAAAAAGTGTAGTATAGTCATTATAGTCATTCTCCCAAAGAGATTGTGCAGGTACCATGTATATGTTTGGAACACACTCCAAATATTCATATATTTGTCGGGTATATTTACTTTCAGAAATGCCTGGGTTTTTTGTGGAAGACTCTGATCATTTCCTCCCTAACATGCGGTTACTTACATGGAAGTATATTCCTGCTTACTCCCAAACATAATAGCATTTAGAAGCAAATTAAATACTCCTCGAAATCGCTAGGCCAGACATAAGGTTTCACGATATTGCTTTTTCCTGTTTCTTTCCTCAAAATCGTTTTTCACTTTTCTAGTACACATATAATATAAATGACATAAGAAACAGCAAAGCAACAACACAAACTATTATAGCGCCCCGGGCACTGATCACAAACATTTTCTACTAATATACATTTTTACAGCATTCTTCTTAATCGGTCAAGCGCATTGGTATTCTCTGTCCTACGAACGATTGACGACTCAATGCAATTTACACACGCATTCAGGAATATTTATGAATATCTTACAAAAACGTTAGTTTAGGGTAAGTGTAATCTATATTTGTCCCCCATTTAATCTCTTTCTCTCGTCAGAGCATAAACAGTGCAACAAACACTGATATATTTGTACCACAAACAAATATGTGTTTGGGTCACAGACACGTATGCATATTATAACATATTAATTATTGTGTCTCCCAAGTTAACTATATTTGGGACAAGCTCTAAACACACGTTATACTACTTGCAGTCAATCAACAACAAAATATAGATTTTTCAGGGTGCAAACTTAACATTCCATACGGAGGAGTGGTGCGCATTTGCGTACTTGAAGCCTTATAAATTTAAATTCAAATTTCAAATTTGTATGAGAAATGCTTGACATTTCGTAAATACACAAGTTTAATTTTATTTGTTGAATTTACGAGGTTGAATGAAAACTTATAACAATGTTCTCTGTCGTACAAAATTTACAAAATATTTGTTTACCAATAGTTTACATTTCCACACACTGTGCATTGTCGGTAACAAGGTACAGTGGAGGCGGTAGGTATTAAAGCAGACATAACTTATGATAAACTCCAAAATATGGAAAGATCCCTTGCATGTGTGTAATCGCATAAGTATAGGTAGAGTGAGTACCTTGCGAGCACTAGAAATTTAAATTTTATCAAAAATTTCAAATTCGTGAAAAATGTTATAACAAAATGAAATGTTACATATTAACACGAGTAAGTCTAATGTTAAGTGTTTCTGTGTTTTCCGCGACCTGGGGGGTATGGAAAATGCAAACCATGTTGCCTTTATGGGCTGGTACCGTTGCTGACGCTGTTGCCACTTTTATGTAATCCTCTTATACAAACAGCAGACAGACAGCCAAATTTACTCTTGGTAATATAGTTTTTAAATTATTATTTATCATCCCCGAAATTGTGATCATTAAATTGTGATGGGGCATTTTCTTCAGCCTGCGAGTGCCCAAACATTTAGCGTCTCCTGGAAGCTGTGGCCGCTTGGCGCAGGCGCAGGCGCAAACGCCAAAAGAAATCTTCATTCAACAGGCAAAAACCAATTACCTTCAATTTGGGTTGGTTTTGTGTCTCTCTAAGACTCAATTTGGAAAGGAACGGATTGAATGGTGTGCAGTAGAGCACAACGGTACAGTCAGTGCAGCCAGGAGACCTTACAAATGATGTAACACTTGAAAACCAAATTCATCTCCAGCTGTTGCTGCTTGCAGCAGCCAATGACGGTTAAATGTGTATGCAACATACAATGATGTTTAACATGTTAAATCATAGCACTGCATTAAGCGGCCATAAACCAAATCAACTTCTTCTTGTGGCCTCCACAAATGTAGCAGCCACATCATCAGCATCTGCAACAAACAAATCTAAAAATACGAATCTTAACAAACACTTGTTACATTAACTGGCCGGCCACAATCGCTGTTCAGCCCCATCATCAATGGGACGAATGATTTTGTAGCTTCCAAATCCATTCGACTGCATTAAAAAAAAACAATAATATAACATTCATCTGCCTCATCACCCAACCAACAACATCCATCCAGGTGGTAAAAGTTGGTGTTGTACTTGTTGTACTCGTATTCGTATTTCTTAAAGTGGGAAAAAAATGTGTGTCTGTAGTTGTTTCCCGTGGACTCATATGTCTGAAATATCTGTGTAATTGGGTTTAGCTCAGTCGAAACAAACAAATGTGAAGATGCAATATTTATGATTAAGACAAATGTGGGAATGCGCAGATGTAACTCGCAGAGGAGGCGGCGGCCGAGTTTATTATCGCAATTACGAACAATTTGAAACGTGATAACTTTAGCGGGGGGGGAGGGAGCAAGAGTGCGAGGCGGCAATGATAAAGATGAACGGCAGATAAAGTGTTTGATGGAACTCGAAATATTTCAGAAATGTCAATCACTTGGATGTGCGCACCAAATGGAATTCGTGTACATATTTACAAGTGCATTAATGATGGAAAAGAGATATTGAATATAAAGTAAAGAAATTTCAAACGGTCAAGACCAACTGTGGGATGCCCTATTCCATTGGATTTTTAAAATTAACACGCACTCACAAATTTATCTTTTTGTTATTGTTTGGATGCAAATATAACGTGTTTGTAGCTTGTCGCAAATATAGTATACCTTTGTCCAAACACATTGTGTTTGCTACTGAATGTAACATGTTTGGGACACAATGATTAACAGGTTATAACAGACAATACAGAAACAAAAAGCAGTAGATATATAGTTTTTTCAATTGAAATTTATTCTCTAATCAAAATAAAAAATTATTTAAAATTATACAAAGTTTCTGTAAAACCTATAGCCCTTTTAATGTTTATAGTTTAGCAACACTAATTTTGGCTATGAGGGATTCCTTCATTGAATGATGGCACAAGGTGAGAACAGTCAAACTCCTAAAATACCTCTGTGTATACTCACAGAACCCATTTGGTCGTAACCGAATTTAGAGTTGTCGCAACCGAAGTCGTGGTAGTTTCAAGAGAATCAAAAAGCAATGAGTTTCCGGCAACTACATTTGCGGGTTGTCATGGCAGAATTATTTTTAAAAGGGGTTGTGATAACCGAAAATTCAGTTAACCTAGTTGAATTCCACTAAATTTTGTATTAAATATCAAATTATTAACAGTTTTTCTATGTTTTACTGATTAATTACGCGGTGTTACAAAATAGGAAAAATTTAAAATACTTTTAAAATGACCTGGTGCAATCTGTAGACCTGGTAGAGTAAATTAGTCTTCAATTTTCAGAATTTTGAATACACCCTCAAAATCTGAAGTTACCGGGAGAAACCTTTTTTCAACACTTCACGGGCTAAAATATTTTTAACTAACGACTAAGGTGCCCTTTACACGACATTTAATTATAGTTTACTGTTTAATGAAGCTTACAGCTTTGTTCAGAAATTCTTTGATCTGGGATCACTGGCTTCAAGGCGTTGGGATAGATATTCTATTTAAAGAAGTTTCTAGCGTTGCCGAATTTCGGCGGGTGTAATGATTTTCTTCTATGTGCTTCAAAATCGCCCGCAAACGGGTTTGATGTGTCACACAAGAAAAGTTATAGCATCATTATGCTGCCCACGTTACATCTAGTAGTGCAAGTTTTTGACAATTCCAAATGAGCTGAAGTTGCGTTACAGGTTGTACACGCTCCAAAATAACGGTCTCATCATATTCTCTCAAACACATTCTGCAGGAACATTGTATGTGTTTGAAACACACTCTAAATAATCATATATTTCCAAGTAATAAACTTACTTACATTTAACTGCAAACATTAGCATGTTTACTTGCAAAGATGCATAATATTACGTCGAGCATAATATTATTCTTATCTCGAAGAAGTCGTGTGTTTCCTCCCAGACGAACGATTGAACACTGAATGCATGAAACTAAATCGCAACAGATCAGTCAACATAAAACCACGCAATTCATTTTTACACGCATTCGGGAATATTTATGACTCACTGACTGAAAGAGTAATGCAAAAATGCATTTATATACTTGCAATAACATTAACTTAGGTTGAGAACAAAATCTCTTTATCCCTCTTTTACTATTTTGATAAAAGAACTGAAATGACCACTTCACCAAACACAACTACATTTGTATCACAAACAGATCATAATTTGGATCACAAACACATATATTACAACATATTAATCCTTGTTCCTTAAACTTGTACTATTGAATAGAAAACACAATGTGTTTGGACACAAGTATACTATATTTGCGACAAGCTCCAAACAGACGTTATATTTGCATCTAAAGGGTTTATAATATTATTAGGTTCATACAATGGGTAAAGAGTTTTAAAGTGGCATAACTCTGAAACAGTAACAGCAAATTCAAAATTTTTTTTGGAAATGCTTGGAGTTTACCCATCATTTAAAGTGCATCATGCTTGGAATTTACCCATCTTTTAAAGTGCATCATTAGTATTTTAAATTTTCATAGAAATTTAAAGCAAATCCTATGCAGAAACAGCAAACAGATTATAATGTTAGTTTCATACAATGGGTAAAAGGCTTTAAAGTGGTATAACTCTGGAACAGTAACCGCAAATTCAAAAATTTTTTTCCCAAAATTGCTTGGAATATATTCTTCTTTTAAAGTGCATCACTAGTTTTTTAAATTTTCATAGGAATTTTAAAATATATAAAGCGTTATTTACAAAATTTACCCAAAATTGACGAAAAAATTTAATACGTCGTATCTTATTGAGGAAAATCATTGCCAAAACTGGTGGTTTGTGCATATACAATAAAAGTTTCAAAAATGTTGACTTGGTTGGTTGGTTGAAAAGGCTGCAAGACAGTACGCTGTGTAGCACACTTTGGCTAAAGAATCCCATTGTGATACCTGTAGTTTCCTCTATAGCAACTATAGAGCAGTCGTCTAGCCAATTTCCCCTTTCAATGAATTTGTCTATAAGACCTACAGGACTATCCTGTAGGGCTAGGGTGCTAACTAAACGTGCTTCGAGTATCCTACTTCTCAGTCGTACCAGAGCAGGGCAATCCAAAAGAAGGTGTTTCGTCGTTTCCTCGTCCTCTTCCATGTAGCATCTACAAAGAGTGGAGTTTCTATGTCCCAATCTTAGGGCGTGTTTTCCTACAAAACAATGTCCCGTAAGTGTTCCTATCATTGTGGATAACCTTCCTCTCGGCAAGTTAAGTAGTTGCCTAGTCCTCTTCCTGTCAACCTGTGGTCAGAACATCCTGGCTTGTTGCAAGTTGAAGTAAGTCTCCACTTGTCCTTTAACATATTATCGGCCCACTGGCTGATCTGCAAACGGCAGGTAGAGATTGGCATACTAACACCTTCTTTTGCCGGAAGAAGCTGTGCCGTAGTACACTGTCCACCTAACGCATCCGCTACGCAATTGTCTGGAATGTCGCTGTGTCCCGGTACCCAGATGAGCCTGATGTCGGAATACTCTGACATTACCCTAAGTGATGAGTGGCATTCTTTCACCGTCAGGGACGTAGCAAACATGGCTTCCAGGGATTTCATGGCGGCCTGGCCGTCTGTGTAGATACATATTCTCCGGAAGGTTGTGACACTACTTTTCAGTAGTTCAGCAACCTCCAGTATGGCGGTAATTTCCGCCTTGAATTACATTATAGTGTTCAGGCAGCTTGAAAGAGATATTTACATTTAGGTCCGGTAGCCTACTTCCTCGTCCAACTTTGATCCATCCGAGAAAAATCTGATACTACTGGTGTCCCCTTCCAGTGACTTTTGCCAGGTTCCTGTTCGGAATAGAAGTCCTTAGATTTGTAGCTGGTAGAACGCAGAGTACACAGTAGTCCGCTTTTACGGGAATATGGTTGATCCGCTGTAGCAATTCAGTGCGTCCGGAATGCCCCGATATCATGACACCACAATCTCTGATTCTCACCAGGGATGTAGCGGCTGCTGATTAGGCCATGATATCAGGAGTACAGATGTTCAGGATAGCACTAAGTGCAGCACCTGACCTCGTGCCCATTGCCCCACTAACGTTAATCAGTGCTGATCTTTGAATTTTCATCAAGGAGTTCAGAATATATTTCTTTTGGAGGGACCTTCACCAAACTACACTGCAATAGAGAAGTATTGGTCTGACTATTGTCGTATAAATCCACATGGTGATCTTAGGAGACAGTCTATCGCCCCTTTACAGCAGTAAAGAGCAACCGACGCCATTTTCACCCTCTCCTCCACATTCGGTTTCCAAGACAGTTTTCTGTTGAGAATTATCCCCAGATACTTGACCTTTTCCGTCAACTGTAATTGCACCCCATTAACTGACGGCAGTTCAAATGCGGGTATTTTATATTTCCGAGAGAACAAGATAAGCTCGGTTTTAAGTGGGTTAAGTGATAGTCCGTTGTTAGCGGTCCAGTTAGAAATCAGACTAAGTAGGCTGGTTGTACGAATGCTAAGTAAATTGAGGTTTCTACAGATGATAGCAATATCATCGGCATACTCAAAGAAAAGTCAACCATAATAGTGGAGACAAAACTCCCCCTGCGGTGTCCCCCTGTTAACGTTCATAGCAATTGTAACACCACCTCATTCAGCTATGACGGATCTATCCACCAGAAGCTTCCCAATTAGGCGTGTCACTAAGCCGCCGACTCCTACATTCTGTAACGACCTAAGAATCGCCGAAGGTTGAATGTTATTGAAGTCTACCTCGATGTCCAGGAAGGTCCCTAGAGCGAAGACCTTATTCTTCAGAGAGTTTTCTATTATGCTGAGTATAAAGTGGAGACCCGTCGCAGTTGACCTGCCATTGATATAGGCATGCTGAGAACTCGATAGTAGATTTTGTAGAAGATCACTTCGAACATGAATGTCCAGTAACCTTTCAAATGTCTTCAGAACAAAGGATGATAGACTGATTGGCCTAAAGTCCTTTGGTTTGACATGAGAGCATTTGCCCGCTTTCGGGACGAAAACCACTTTGGTTTGCTCCCAAATGCTAGGAATGACTCCCAGCATAAGGCAGCCCCTGAAGATTGCCTCCAATCAACTACAAGATAGGTATAGTGCCTCCTGTAGGTGCGCGGGAATTATTCCGTCAGGTCCGGCTGATTTATAGCATCTAATGGCCCATATCAGATTCTTTCTGCTCACTATTGAGCGAACTTTTTCTATGCAAGGTGAGTTTCCGCCCAGCTCTTCTGGCTTATGACCAGCATTTCTGTCATCATTGGGAAAGTGGGTATTCAGGAGAATCCAGAAGAATGTTGACTTACAAACTAAGAAAATCGTTGTTATTGACCGATTTTTGGCGGGAATTCGACTTGCGCGACCTCTAAACCGCTTTCCAAAAATCTGAAACTATTCTCAAAAATAAGTCACTCTATAAGCTTTCAAATAAAACTTGAGTAAAAAAAATTTTTTATTGATGGGTATTCCAGTTAAAGGTATTCTTCTCACGGGTTTAATGGTGGCATTACTTTTGTGGTGCGACATTTGTAGGTAAAGATAACCAAATTGTTATAGGGGTATTGAAAATCGGAAAACCGCAAATCACTAAGTAACAAAAATCACTATGACAACAACAACAAATGTCTAATACCCTTTTCACATTTACCGCATTTCAGCTGAAACGCCGGCGTTTCGCTCTCTTTCGATGATTTCAGCGAAACACACTTTAATTGGCACTTATTTCCATACAAAAAAAACGCAAACATTATGCTCTTTTTACTGTAGTTTGTTTGAAACCACAGTAAAAATGAGAGAGAGCACAGTGTTGTACTCCAATAGTAGTTAAAAAAAGGAGTAAAATGAACAAATTTCCATTGCTGGTTCAAAGCAAATGTCAGAAAAATGAGGGAAAACAAATCTGTTTGTTTACATTTCTAGTTTGCTTTGTGGTGGTAAGTACTGTGTTGTTTACAGTCAATACAGAAAACACAAAACAGAAATGAGAAATGTCACATGAAACCACAATAGTTAAAAAAAGTACAATGTGAACACCATGGTATCGAAATGATCTCAAAAGAGCGAAACGCCGGCGTTTCAGCTGAAACGCGGTAAATGTGAAAAGGCTATAAGCCGCAAAGCCGGTGTTTGACCCTCCCTAGAAGAGAAAGTCACTAAGCCCGACCGAAGGTCGCCCACTCAGAAATATTGAAAACAGAAAAACCTATACCGAAGCCGCGAAGAAGGTGTTGGACCCTACCAGAGATAAAATCCCGAAGACCGTCCTCACACAAAACTTTATTAACTAAAACTCTCTTGAGGCGTTCTACGAAAAAGTTAATAAAATTAGAAATTTTCGAAAGTTGTCTGCAGGTTTGCGTTTTGGACTTTGAGGGCCTCATGGGTCCAACCTTAAATTTTTCTTTGTACTTATATCGGGTTTTTCAATAAGAGCGCTACAAAAGTTTTTTTAAATAAAACAAAACCGGTTTTAGATACCAATGAAATTCTTTATTCCTGTGAAAGTACGTTCGATGCCATTATGTATGGAACTCGATATCTTTTGCATGGCCCCCATAGGCACGCTTGCAGAAGTCCAGACGCTGAACCCAATTTTCGACGGTTTTCAAGCATAAATCGGCCGATACTGCTGCAATTTCACGTTCGATATTCGTACGAAGTTCATCAATCATGGCTTGTTGGCATAGACCATAGACTTGACTTAGCGCCACAGGAAATAATCTAACGGCGTCAAATCGCACGACCGAGGCGGCCAATCGACTGCGCCATTTCGTGATATAACACGTTCACCAAACTTGGTTTCCAATAAATTGATTTCCAATTGACACAGCATTCGCTGTGTGGCTTGTGGCGCCGTCCTGTTGGAACCACATGTCCTCCAAGTCCATATTATACAATTGGGGCCAAAAATATTAGGTTATCATTGAATGGTAGCGATTCGCATTCACAGTAATGTGCCGGTCTTGATCATCACGGAAGAAGTACGGCCCAATGACGCCGCCGGCCCATAAACCGCACCAAACCGTAATTTTTTCGGGATGCATTGACTCATGGATTACGTGTGGATTTCTGTCTGACCAATAACGCATATTTTGCTTATTGACGAAGCCATTCAGCCAGAAATGAGCCTCATCGCTGATTGTTGAGGCCTCTTAAAGTTGAGGCAACTGACTCCAAATTTCGGCAGTAAATTTTAACAATTTCGACTCGTTGTTGGCTCGAATATCTTTCCATGATCAAATGGCAAACCTTACTGAAGAGAAATGTTAAAAGAGCGGGAAAAAATATGGCGTCGTTTGCTGTCCCTATCGATTTACTTTTGTAGCGTCTCTGTTGAAAATGTATTTGTCATTAAATTCGCATTTTTAATTTTGGCCAAGTGCATTTTTGTCGTAATTGTTTGAAAAGAGGTTGTAGTAACGGCAAATTCGGCTGTTGCAATCGGATAGCAGTTTACTCGTCTTTCTACAACATTCAAAAAATTCAAAATCGGTTTAAAACTGATTTAGTTAAAAATATTGTTGTCCGTAAATCGTTTTTTGCCGATAACTTCAGATTTTGAGGGTGTATTCAAAATTCTGAAAATTGAAATATGATTTATTCAACCAGACCTACAAGTTACACTAGGTCATTTTATAAGTATACTTTCAATGTGGCAGCGTGTTATTTTCCCCTTTAAAATACAACATAAAATTAAGTTATTCGTTCTTCCGAGGACATGCATTAATGAAGGTCATCATTATCTGCGAAAGAAATATATTTATTACACACCCACTGAAAAACTAACAAACTGAAAAGTAACTACCAACTTGCTCCATTAATGCCTTCCGGCGCTGGGGCCCAAAATGCTATTGAATTAAAAACTTTTGTACAAATAAAAATAAAATAAAAAATAAATTAAAATTAGCAGTAACCGAATTTAGAGGTTGTCACAATCACATTCGGGGTCATCACAACCTAATTAGAGGTTGTCGCATTCCCATTAGTGGTTGCTTCAAACGCATTTCACTGGTGGGGATTCTGTCATGACAACCTCAGTGCGGTTGTGACAAGTGCTATCCGGTTGCAACCCCATGTGGAATATTTGTAATTTGTCTTTTTGCTTAGATAAAACATACGAAAGGGTTAGCTGTCAAACGAACTGTCGTACTGGTATCACTTTTTGACATTTATGATCAGTATCTTCTGGTAAATCATCATGAATAGATTCACGCTTGATCAAACCTACCAAATTATCCACATTCACATTGAAAATCAGTCATCGATTCGGGCAATTTATATACGACTTCGTGATTTTTATGGCGCACATAATCGTCCATCTGAGCAAACCATCCGTCGAACTGTGGACAGATTTCATACCAATAACACCAACAAGACGAAGGAATGTGCGTGCTGAAGAGAATATCGCCGCTGTAAACGAAAGCGTGGAAGAAGATCCAAATTTATCGATTCGTCATTGGTCGCAGGAATTGGTGCTCTGTCCGGCCACTACGTGGAAAATTTTGCGCAAACATCTTGCCTCGTACAAGATCCAACTGCTGCAAGTATTAAAGCCGCAAGACCATCATACACGCCATTCTTTCGCCGATTGGGCCCTAGAGCAGTTGGAAACTGACCCGAAGACCCGAATTGTGTTCGGGGATGAGGCTCATTTTTGGCTTAACCGGATTGTTACTAAACCAAATTGCCGCAAATGGAGTGAGACCAATCCACAACAGACCCTATCGACTCCATTATATCCAGAAAAATGCACCGCTTGGTGTGGTTTACACGCTGGTGGCACTATCGAAATTAATCAGAAATTAAGCCGGAGCTCGAGTTACGGTCAATGAAGATCGTTATCGCGCCATGATCAATGATTTTTTATTTGAAAACACGGGCATGGAATGGGAAAACATGCACGTATCATACGGCGACGTCAACCCTCAGTTTATTGAAATCAAAACTTGGCGATAAGTTGATTTCGAGAAATGGACCTCTCAATTGGCCTCCAAGGTTGTGTGATTTGCCACCTTTCGATTATTTCCTGTGGGGCTACGTGTAGCCACTGGGTTTGCTGATAAAACAGCTACAATTGACGCTTTGGAGGCCACAATTACTCGCGGTATACGTGACATACGCCTAGAAAAAAAATAAATGGTTTCCCGTTACATCCCAAGTAGGGATTAGGGAGAGCTTCTCACAACCAGTGAGCTGTGCGCGTTCTAGTTTGACAATCACTGATAGGGGCCTACAGTTTTACACCGGTTCCGAACGGTATTTTTAGAAGCTTTTTCATGGCTAAATACTCGATAGTGTCGCCATCACTAAGCGAGGTGACCGCCGTGGAAAGCAATTTAAGGTGGTCAGAGCAGGGATCGAACCCACGTTCTCATGCACAAGAGCCGCGCAAACTACCATTGCACCACCGACGGCCACAGACATACGCCTAGCAATGCTCGAAAAATTGCCCCGAAATTGGTCGTCCAGAATGCGCTTCGTTATGAACAGCCACGGTGGCCATATACCCGAAATCATTTTCAAATGTTAATGGCCATGTATTAATATTTTCAATAAAATAATTTTTTGATTAAAAAAAACACCCTTTAGAAACAGGCTATGCTCTTGCCAATGGAATTAGAAACTTTCCGCGCATTAAGGGAAAATCAGAATTTCTAGTTTTTTATTGAATTTTTAGTGAGGCTATCCTATGTTAACGGATGTATTGTGGAGCAATTTAGATCGATCGGGGTGTATAGAAAACATGTTACTTTAATTTTTAACATGTTAGGGTCCAAGGTTTTACTACACTGGCTACCTTTTATTATTAACCCTTATACACGTTAGTTCTTCTAATACTTACTTATTTTTAAACTCATATTTTCAGATTATCCGGACGCCATGGAGGTAAGTACGCAAGTTTGTATTCTGATTTTTTCATATAAAACCAGCTGATTTCTGTCCCAAAACATGTTCTACATGTTAAATACGCCAAGTGAAAATGGTATTTTAGATTTCCACGCAATAAACCGTATTACATTAAATATTGAATAACATAAGAGGTACGCGATTGCTTCTCTCTGCATTACCTTCAAATGGCAAGTAATGTGTTGTTTATTTTTGGTAACTTTTTTCTCTATTCCATCTCTATACGCTCCTATACGCGAACATGATAGTCGTAATGAAGCACTTCTTTGTTGTTGGTCAAAGAATTTTCTCTTTTAGTTAATGTATGAGAAGTTAATTTTCTCCTCTGCTGGATTTGTTGTCAAAGATTTTATTTTTCAGTTTATTTATGTTTCATTTTAACACCAAAACAGCAATATCAAAAATACGTATGCACGTAAAGGGTGTCTCAGTAAGAATGCACTTTTTAATTTAAAAATAAATGTACGTATTTATTGAGACAGTTGTAATTCTTTTATTGGATTGTAAAGATGACATGTTCGTATTAAGTCTGAAATAAAATATCCGTCAAATGACCCCCACGACTCTGATGGCAGACCATTACTCTTTTCGTGAAGTTTTCCATGACTTTTTCACAGAGATGTGGCTGTGTCTCACCGATGACGCGTTGGATCTTAGATTTGAGCTCAGGAATTGTTTCTGGTCTATTCGCATAAACCCGAGAAACCCGCAGAAAACCCCAAAGAAAGAAATCGCACGGCGTTAAATCGCATGATCTTTGTGGACAGTTGACATCAGCATTTCTTGAGACAATTTGTTCTGAAAATCATTGCTGCAATAATTCGATTGTTTCCTACCCAGCATGGCTGGTGGCGCCGTCTTGATGAAACCACATCTCGTCCATATCCATGCCGTCCAGTTGAGGCCACAAGAACTCCATAATCATGTTCCTGTAACGAATGTCGTTCACAGTCACTGCAATTTCGGTCTCATCTTCAAAAAAGTAAGGCCCAATCACGCCGCCTAAACAAAATCCTCACCAGACAGTTGCTCATTGTGGGTGCATTTGTTTCTCATGGATTGCATGTGGATTTTCTGAGACCCAAATGCGGCAATTTTGTGTATTCACGAAGCCATTCACATGGAAATGCGCTTTATCGGAAAATATGATTTTGTTTTTGAAAAATTGGCATTGACTTCACTTTGCTCCACTACCCATTGAACGAATTGCCGGCGCTTTCAATGGTCTGCTGGTTTGAGTTCCTGAGTAAGCCGAATTTTGTACGCATGAAGGTGGAGGTCGTTTGTCAAAATTCGCTGCGTAGTGCTTCGTGAAATTTGAAGTTGTTGATAACTATACCGAATTGATGTTTTCGGGTTTACTGCGACACTCGTGCCTACAGCGGCAATGATTTCAAGAGACCGACCGGTACGTTGACATGCAGGTGGCTGACTGTCCATAACCGACCCAGTTTCTTCAAATTTGTTGAACACTCTTCGAATGGTTGACACATTAAGTGCATTTCCTCGACTTCTTCGAAGTTTGGGAGCGGTCTCAGCATAACTTTTAAAATTTTTCTAATACGTTTTCACAATTATAATGCGTTATTCTTTCGTAAAGCGCTCCATTTTTAGTAATCTGAATAAAAATATGTGACAGCTGCCAAATTTCTGAGTTGCCACTTGCTAAATTTAAAAATTGCAATCTTTCTGAGACAGCATTTACTTCTTCATACTGATAACTAACCAACGAGCGTAACTTGAAAAACAATTGAACCTACCATTGGCTAAAGAAATTGTAAGTCTTCAAGGAACTAGCGAAAACGGGACAAAAGGCCTTCAGACGCTATTGCTCATATCCAGTTTAGCATGTAATATATAGTTGCAAGCTAAATAAATAAATATATAAATACTTTGTAAACCAAAGGGTTTTCCTATAGGGACCGGTAGATGTTGAAATTCAATACAACAAGTTTAAAAGGCCAATCCGTCAAATTATGTGCGGAATATGACATTGTTACAATGATCGCTGGGTTTTCGAGTGTCCAAGAGGTCAAATTTGCGATAGAAAAATTCTCATGATCTCGGTAGCCAGTTCACTTTACCTCTTCATGAGGAGATAATCATTCCCTCTAACCGCTCGTGCAGAATGTCTATTGCAACATTAGCAAGCGTAAAACATACGACCTTCGTGTTGGAATCACATGTCGATCACATCCATATCATCCAATTTTGACTAAAGGAAATTGGTTATCATCGATCGGTGGTATTTTACGTTGCCGGTGATAGTAGCGCTATCATCGTTTTCAAAAAAGTACGGACCGATGATGGTCCACAATTCACAGTAAACAGTGACTTTCTGTGTGTGTATTGCCACTTGGTGGACTTCGTATGTATTGGTATCTTTCCAAATATCTATCTTCTCAAATCGGGCAATTTAGTTAGTTAGTTAGCTATCCGGGGGGTCAGGGACCTTACAAAACGAAGATAACATATTTCGCCAACCAGTTCGATCTTCGACTTTATCTCTCCAGTTCGTAATTCCAAGTCTACCCAGGGATTCGTCAACTTGATCCCTCCAGCGGAGTTTTGGTCTTCCTATTTTTCGCCTAGCCAGCGCAATCGCGAAATCGGACAATGTAGTTTGCTGAATTACTTGTTTGCCCAAAAATGGATTTCGTTCCAAATTGGTCGCAACGCGCGCATCGTTGCCACAAGGGAAAACCAATTTTTCATGTGTTAACATCTATAGATACGGAAAGGGCAATCTATCAAAGTGAACACACGCAAACAACACACAGCTTTAGCATCACATAGGTTGTTGATGTACAACAATAGTCTCTGCCTGAAAATAAGCATGATGGTATTGATGTAGCGGCAGCGAACAAACAAGCAGGTCGTCGACGCCAAAGAGTATTGAATAGTATAGAGAACTTATGGAACGAATTGTAGGACTCAAAAGCACTGGCGGCATCTAGCGAATGATTCAAAACGTATTACACTCTTTTTGTCATAACTTGGTCCATTCATAATTTTGATGTGAAACATTGATGCCTTTTGAAACATTTATGCTTTTTGTACTATTTTATGTAATAACATTGTCGAAATGGTGCATTTATATTGAAATCTTCTATAAAGAGAATAAGACTCGTTTTTGCTCTTTTACTCAGACTCTCTACATAAGAGCAGTAAAAGAGTGCAATATGTTCTCTATACTATTCAATACTTCTTGTCGTCGGTCTGTTTATGACAAAACACAAACAATTATTTCAGTGAGCTAAATATTTCTTTATTTAATTGAACGATATTACATCTAATGTTAAAGCAGATGTAAGGAAAAAGAAAGTGCAATAGCAAAACAGCCTCTTTTTTTTATTTGCCAATGTAGCATTTGCTACTGTGTTCATAGAAATCGAACAGGTACCGTGTAACAAAAAGGTGTTAACACATCGCCCGTGAGTTCGGACGCTCAGTGACTTTTTTATAAACCTAATTTGTAGGGGTGCAATGAAATTTTTCATTGTGTCAAACAAACATTGTGTTGCTTCAATGAAACCATTTTTATGAAAACGATTAATTGCTAGAATTAAAAAAAATTCTCTTAGTGCATCCCTGTATTCCGACATACAAACAGAATTTTCAAAATTCTGAAATGGAAAACTAATTTCTGAGATTTTTTCAATAAAACACCTTTTGTTTATTTATGTCATTATCCGTACATAGTTAATAAATTATTTTGTTCTTTATACATATACATATATTGTTGTTATTATTGTTGTTGTTTTGTTTAAATAGTTGCATTTCATTTCTTATTACATTCAGTATTGTAGTTGTTGATGTTTTAGTTGTTTTTGTATATTAATAATAGCAGGTATATAATAAATAGTTAGTTAGAGATGAGGAATTTACTTGAGTTTTGTTTCGTCACTACACAAAAATTATTGTATTCAGGTTACAGTTAAATCAGTAATTTAGTATTTCAGTATTTTGGATAATTCGTCGAGACACACAATTTCAAACACAACACAATGGGATGAAACGGGACATGCAAGGAGAAGGACTCACTGGGATGTGTTTAACATGAGAGTGGATGTGAAATTTGTATCTACTATAACACTGAATGATAACTAGGGGAATTCTACACAGATTTTACGACATTTTGGAAGAAAAAAAAGCTTTCCTTAGGAACTTAATATTAACATCGATTCGAATGAAATTATTGTAATTACAACTAAACGAATGGTTATGGTTTTCTTAATATAATTTCGAAAGAAACCGTTATAATTGGAACGAATGGAACGTGATAAATTTCGAACTAGACTTCAATTTGTAATTTGGGGCAATTGATGTTGTACTTCCACTAGCAAAGGGGTCACATTATGTTGCCTCAACTTAATAATACCGCCCATTTTCGAAGACACCATGTGGAGCTGCATATTTCCGGGGTCCATCCATGACGTCCATGCCGCCCAACTTGTTGAGCCAATTAGCACGTTGGCCAGCCAAAGTGTTGCCATTAGCCTCATTAGGTGGCCGCTGGTCTTCGTTGCTCGATTCCAAAATCTGAAAAGAAACAAAACACAGTTACAAATGGGTTCAGCTCAGATTCACTGGTGTACAGCGTCAATGTGTTAATTAAATACAAATTATAATGTGGGAAGTTTTTCCAATTTTCATAATTCTCCTACATGTGTAATACCCTGCTAATGCGGAGATTCAGTTTCAAATTCAATTTCAGTTTCAGTTTCAGTTGGTGTTGATAATTAGTACACACTAGGTAGTTAGTAAGCAATGGGAGTGAGTTAGTAAGTAGTTAGTCGTATGTTAATTTATTACTGCGGAGTGTTGTGTTGGGTCTGGTGCTACTTGTTGCGTTTTCTTCTTCATTTTTGTCTTCTCTGGGAGGTATTGTTACTGATTCTTCTTTAACGGGATTTCTCCATGCGAGATGCTCATTCGCTCCACCAAATGTTGCAATAGACTTTAAGTCTAATTATTTCACAGTTTTGCTGTACAAACTTAAGCCAAAGTAGTAGACAATGTTGATGAAGATGCCACCATTAATACCACGTTAAGCAGACACAGGCTGCAGAGAAATATATGTTTGAAGTCCCGTGATTGGAGAAGTGGGTACATTCCAAAGCTAAGAGCCCCATGTTTGTTAGTGATTATGTTAATCGCATTTGTTATCGTTTGGAGCATTAGGAGCGGTAGAAATGCGGTCGTAAGTCAACAAAAGGTGTTTACAAGAAATTAAATCGGTACACCGGGGAAGGTATCCCGTGGTTTTTAATGGATTGGTTTTAATGTATGAAAGGAAATACAATAGTTTTAGCAAAGGGTCTAAATGAAGGTCTGCAGCTCGGCATAAACTCTGTCTTTTATGTCTACTATGTTAGAAGGAAATCGAGAAATAAGATAAGCAAGATTCCGTTGTGGATCATGTGGATGAATCCATGCGAAACTCTCCACCCCACCGAGTGGAGAAATGCGTTTGCTTTTTTTTTGAAGCCTCCTTCACCCTATTACGTATTTTATGGCAATTAAGTTCAATATAATTTATATGCTAAAATATGGATGCACTGAAATAACTTCGGTAGATCTCTCACTGGACCACTTACCCAAAAGAAGGTTCGATTTGCCGTTTTTTGGATCACTTTCATTTTGTTTATTGAAATCATGTGTTTGCATATTTGACTTGAGAACCCCCGAATACCTGGTCCCTTGTATTTACAAAGCAATGAAGCCGATTCCAAGCACTAAGATATCGGATCAGTTTTTTCACGGAATGACCCGTTTTATCCGCACAAGGAAAAACAGTGCTGCGATTAAAAATGGAAAGTTCATGAACAATATACCGGGTCGGCCTCCACATAATAAAAGAATTCTAAAAAAGAGGGCAACTATTAAAGACCACCTCCAGACAATTTCAAAAAAAAATTTCCTCTCCGAGCCCGTGCTAAACAACCAAAATCGTTTTTTATTGTAGTTTTATCCCAGGAAAATATTTTCGATAGCGCTAAAAAGTATGCAATAATTTGTATTTAAACATTTTTTCGATTGCGCCAAAAGTATGCAATCATTTGCGGTAAAAATGCAAACAACATGAAAAAAATATTTGTATTAATGCTGCAAATACATCTTGTCATATGTAACTTCTTTGTTTTTGAATAAAAGTGTACACTACCAAAGCAAAATGTTTTTGTTTTTCTCGATAGCGCTAAAAATTATGCAATAATTTGTATTTAAACATTTTTTCTACAGCGCCAAAAAGTATGCAATAATTTGCGGTAAGCAGCAAAGTGAAGTCAATGATGAAGCGCATTTCCATCTGAATGGCTTCGTGAATACACAAAATTGTCGAATTTCCTCATGGAATCCATGAGAAATAAATGCACCGACAACGAGCAACTGTTTGGTGCGGATTTTGGTCAGGCGGCGTAATTGGGCCTTGCTGTTTTTGAAAAAGTAGCCGAAATTGCAGTGACTACCAACGGCACTCGTAACAAGGAAACGATAACGTAGTTTTTTCGGCCTCAACTGGATGGCATGGATCTGGACCACATGTGGTTTCATCAAGACGGCGCCACCTGCCACACCACGCATGAGACAATCGATTTATTGCAGCAACGATTTTGAGAACAAATTATCTCAAGAAATTCTGATGTCAACTGTCCACCCAGATCATGCGATTTAACGCCGTGCAATTCCTTTCTTTGGGGTTTTGTGAAATCTCGGGATTATGCGAAAAACCAGAAACAATTCCTGAGCTCAAAGCCGAGATTCAACGCCAGCCACATCTCTGTAAAAAAGTCATGGAAAATTGCACGAAAAGAGCAATGGCCTGTTATCAGAGCCGTGGGGGCCATTTGACGGATATTTTATTCAATACTTAATCAGACGGTGGTGCAATAGCTAGTGTGTGCGGCTCTTATACTTGAGATCCTGGGTTTGATCGCTGCTCTGGACACCTAAAATTTCTTTCGACGGCGGCCACCGCGCTTAATGACGGCAACACTGTCGAGTATATAGCCATGAAAAAGCTTCTCAAAATACCGTTCGGAACTGGTGCAAAACTGTAGGTCCCAATCAGTGAGTATACAACTAGAAAGCGTACAGCTTACTGGTTGTGAGAAGTTCTCCCCAATTTCTTCATAAGATGTAATGGAAACCTTTTTTTTTTTACTTAATCAGAACATGTCTTTACAATCCAAGGAAAAATCATAACTACCTCAAAAAATACGTGTTCTTGTTTTAAAATAAAAAAGTGCATTCTTACTGAGACACCCTTTATATGTACACGCTGAAAAATAACGACCCCAGCTACATATTGCAGGAACAATGTACATGTTTGCAGGCCTAGTTTTCGTGAATTGAAGATCTGCTACTTATTTTTCTTTAGTGTCTTTTACATTTTTGTTTTCAGCAGTTATCAACAAAAAACAATGTTGGTCCCAAATACATATATTTGAACCTATTAATCACTCTGTCCCAAACATGTTATATTTAATAGCAAACACAATGTGTTTGGGTACAAGTATAATATATTTACGACAAGCTACAAACACGTTATATTTGCACCCAAACAACAAAAACGACATATTTTTCAGCGTGTACGTCATTAGTTTTTGTTATACGTATATCTCTGGCGAAAATAACAAACATTCTTAAATTGTTTAATTTGAAGACCAACCTTTTTTTATTCTTCGAATTTATTCTCTCATGTTGGTGACTTGGGCAACCTTCCCCCGACCCATTTCCATTACAATTTAAACAAAATATTTTTTCATACCTTGTGGTGTCTAATAAATGTGTGTATATGTAAAGAAAATTGCAACATTTTGTTACTATTACTCAAAAATACTCATTATACACTAAGATGTTAGTTGGCAATAATATAAACATCATCACGATTATCATAATCATCCCCATCTTCTCTTCCATTGGGTTGAATCTAAAAATACTTCAAATCTTGGAAAAGTTACCATTACACATTCATCGCTTCATATATTCAGCAACATCATTTAAAATTCGCCACGCAATTTTCATCAAAATTATGTGAAATACAAATATTTATTAATAAAATACGACTACGACTGTGCAGCCGGCAGCATCGGCACAATTCAGCTAAAAATGGACTAGAGTCTGCCACAAATAGTTCCCTGACACCTCGGGTAATTATCCAGCGTAGAAATGTTAATCTTCTTGGCGTTCATGTGCAAAACGCCTCTCATCATATCGTACTACATTCGCAATTGTTGCTGGTTGCAAGAGCGTTCAGGTGTTTTGGATGGGACTTCTTCGGCTGCTGGTTAGTTAGCAGGTTAGTTATATTTTGTTACACCTTTTCCTTTCACTTGTGGCTAAGAAGTAAATTAATTTCAAGTTGCCAAAATGTCAGTTTAGTTTGTTTTACTTTGTTGCAGGAGGTCTGTGATGTTGGGGATACCAACACCTACAGTTTCGTGTAATGCTGGTGGCCGACATCAAACCCCAAAATGTCAAAGATTGAATAAATATTTTTTTTTTGTCATCTCAGATTATATGTGCAATCATTTATCAAATGTTAATAAATTTGTTTTCGCACACATGTCATAAATATTTGTGTTTATTTGCAATGATAAGCCGAGAGATTAATCGATGTTTCCTTAACTTGTTTCGCTGTGTTTATCGTTATGCTAATCTAAAGCTTAAACGTCCATTAAATGACATAAGTGGCCGCCTAATTGTTTTAAAGCTCGTATTTCTTAATCATTTTCAAAATCCACGCCGATGTGAACCAACTTTTCAGTCAACATTATTCTAAGCTTGAGTACACGCTAAAAAATAATTACCCCAGCAATATATTGCAGGAGCCGTGTTTATGTTTGCAAGCATTGTTTTCAGGAATAGAAGATCTGCTGCCTTGTTGTTTCTTTGTTGTCTGTCACGATTCTCTTTCCTCCAATTTTCTACAAACAACGCCACATTTGGGTCACAATATCAGAAATTATAACCTATTAATCAGTCTGCCTCAAACATGTAATATTAAATAGCAAACAAAATGTGTTTGCACACAAGTATACTATATTTACGACAAGCTACAAACACATTATATGCGCATCCAAAGAACAAAAAATACGGACTTTTCGGCGTGTACATATTCTTGTGCCAATATGTGTGGTAATTTTGGAGTTTTTAGAGTTTTTAGTCGCTAGGTTTTTTAGAACAATATTTTTTGTACAATTATTTCTTCACGTATAAGAACACATAAACTTAGAGACAGCTGGCGCACCTTTTAAGTATGAGATTGACAGCTAACAAAAGCGAAAAACTTCGGTACTGCAATACACAGAGAATAATCGATCAGTCATCAAAGAATAAGCATTACATACACCCACAAAAAAACAACCGATTTAGTCGTAACCGATTTTAGCGGTTGTCACAACCAAATTAAAGGTCTTCCCAATCGAATTGGAGGTTGTCAAAAACGATTTAACGGTTGTCACAAACACATTAGATGTCATCATAACAGCATAAGAGTTTGTCGCAACCACGTAAGAGGTTGTTGCATCCACATTATAGGTTGTCACAGGCACATTAGAGGTCGCTTTTATCGATTTTCAGCTGTGGGAACTAAAATTCATCCGTGAAAACCCTTATTCGGTTGTGTTAACTGAAATTCGGTAGCAACAACCGATTTGACGATTAATACAACCTCTTTTTAACAATCTTTTAAACAATTAGTAGTTTTATCACATTAGGAAACTTTAGATCTCCATAAAACACCCAGAATAGTAAAAATAATCATCGAATTGGATTTAAACGATGCGTGTCCAAGGATGTGCTGCTCTTAATAAAGTAAGTCTATAATATTATACGACAAATATATGAGAAATGTTTCGCGTACGTAGGTGGGCCGCGGTTAGAGTGTCCGAAACCGAAACTGAAGAACCGGGGAAACCGGTTAACCGGTTCTTTTGTTATTAATAGTGTGCCGGTTTTTTAAAAAACGTAAACCGGAATTTTGTGTTATGTTAATATCCTTAAAAAAATAATTTAAAAAAAACTGTTTTTACCATACTAAAGAGCCTAGTTGGAAGTCCTTACATGTATACCATACGAAAATGCAATATAAAGTACGGTTATGTTTCAATCTATTGCAATCTTCAGACGACAGTAAAGTAGTGTTTACTGCTTACCATGTCGCTTCGTTGTAGGTGATATCATAAGGTATTGATTATATATTTTCGTCGTTCGCTTACTAAGATGCAAAAAAGCAAGGCAATGAATATGATGTCACGATTTCTTACGACTAATTAGCGATGCTGCACGTTAGTTTGGATGGTGCAATCAGTATGCAAAGGCGAATTTAGTTGATATTTAGATTTCGTTGAAGGTGGATGTGCGGAATTTTTACTACAGAATACCCGTTTCAAAAGCATTGTTTCTGTGCTCATTTATGTAAAAAAATAAAAATTTTTGTGAAATTCAAATAAATAATAAATCGCATAAATATTTAAAATAAAATTTGATTAATATTGAAATATATTTACTTATTATTTTACAGCATCGGCAAGGCTCAGAAAAAAGGCTTTTAATTGTCCTTAAATAGGAATCATTTCACAACATTCCTTGCGCCTTTGGTCGCACTCAACTAGTGCTGTCAAGTGGGACAGTTCACACATAATGATGCCTTACTTCATTAGGTCGGTAAGCGATTGTCTTCGCAAGTCTCGCATACACAGAGAAAAAATATACTCAAATCAAACACGAAGTTTGATAACTCATTTAATTTTACATTTGGATTCTAGCTAATGAAGAATTGTTAATTCAAGTACATGAATTGTAGATCGGTAATTGAATATATTTCAAATAAATTTGCAATCTGCTTGAGTATAAACTTAATCAATCCTTTATTATATTTTCGATTAAATGTGTACTTTTGTTAAGTACAAAGTTAATCAGGAATTTATTAATTTTTTCAATTACATACATAATTAACTTCACTACGGAGGTAATCGAAATTTAATTCTTTATTTCAATTACCTGCGTAATTAACTTGAGTACGAAATTAATCAACATTTGGTATATATTTTTTATTACATGCATAATCCACACGATTACGATGTTAATTACAATTCAATATTTGTTTCGCTATTTCAATGCCCACAAAGACATCTCATCAGCTGCCCTTTCCACAAGTACCCGTATTTGTGTATTATCATCACTCTTTATATGGATAAGCAAAACTCAACTTAATGAGAATTCTTTCATACTATTACTACTAGCACGAAACATACGATATATATATAATATTTTCCTCCTAAATTTGATTTAAAAAAAAATTAATATTTTCCCATAACACCCCATGAAGGAATACACTCGCTGATTGGGACCTACAGTTTTGCACCGATTCCGAACGGCATTATGAGAAGCCTTTTCTTGGCTAAGTACTCGATCGCCATCCCTAAGCGAAGTGAAGTGAGCAGAGATAGAACCCATGTTCCCAAATGATTCCAAATGATTTAAAAGCCATTAAATCACAATTTTGTAATTTCAAGTACACAAATAGCTGGTTCAAGTGAAATAGTAATTGATTCCAATTATATTTATTTATTTTATAATTTGTACGGAAATTTGTTCAGTCACGTTCTCGAGTAATTGACTCAATTAAAAAGTAATTGGATCGAATTTATGTCTTTAAACAAATTCGTCGTTCATATTTTGTTGCCAATTCTTTTTTCTGTGTTACAAACCTTCATCTGAGTACTCAGTATTTTCTGCCTGGATAAAACCTATCAAAAAGTTACATTTATTTTATAAACAAATTTCATTGATATATTTCTGTACATAGAATCTATGAATTAGGTTCATTGTTCCATTGAATTGTTCCTTTGCCTATAAATTTATGAAATAATCACAATATTTAAGAAATATTTCGTAATATTGACGAACAAATATCTTCTGTAAGGGAAATAAGTGGGAATATTTTGAAAGGGGAATATTTTTTAAACTTTTTGGAAGCTTAAAAGAATATTGTATCATTGCCACAGCTGATCGACATGGTAGTTCAAATTTGGTACCGAACAGATTAGATAGGTGAAAGAGCGATGAGCAACCAGACGTAAAATAAGTTTAAATACGATAGATGCTCAAAAAACGGTCTCTGTAACACATTCTCTCAAACCCATTCTGGATGAACCATGTGGCTATTTAGAACACACTCCAAATATTCATATATTTCAATTTCAACGACTGACGACTGAATGCATGGATCTAAAGTCAATATAACATGTTTGGGACACAATGATTAATAGGTTATAATATATGTAGTTGTGACCCAAATATGTATTTGTTTGTCCTTACTGGCTTTTTATGTTACGAATGGAGAAATAAATAAAAACAAATATAAACTGCTGGAAACAAATACTTGACAGACAATAAATAAACACAACGGAGCAGATCTTCAATTCATGAAAACAGTGCTTGCAAATATGTGCACGAAGGAAAAATCGCCAAGATGGCTTTATAAGGGAAACACGATAACACCGTGAAACCGTTGTGTGAATATATCATGTTATAGCTTATTGGAAGCGTATAGACTTCCGCTAGAAGGTATTGGAAACCACGTTAAATATTTTTTTTCGTTTAGAAACAATTTTTGGAAAAAAAACCGAAAAATCCAAATTTTCATTTTTGTTAAAAATGGCAAATTTTTTAAAATTATAAATTGGAACAATTAGAGTGGTCGGATTTTACTCAAACTTTAACCAGTTTATACTCAGGTTAAACTAAATCAATGTGCAAAATTTTTTTATACGAATTTTCATCCAAAATGCCAAAATCCGAAAACTTTGACTAAAATGCGGAACGGCTTAGAGTTGTCCGATTCGGCTCAAATTTGCACCAAGTCAGTTTTAGACCATAAGGAACAAGAATCCGCCTGGGGTGTTTATTAAAAATCCGAAGTTGTTTTTTCATTGTCACCCTAATGTACATGGTTCGAGCAATATGTTGTTGGTGCCGTTATTTTTCAGCGTGCTAGGCTTAGAACAATCGCTCTTTGTCCCTTGTTTATGGTTTTGTTCTCGACAGAGCATAGCTCCTCAAAATATGAAGTAAAGAGTGCCCCAAACACAAACAAAGCTGTATTTGAATCACAAACACATATATTATAACATATTCCTAATTGTGTCTCAAACGTGTAATATTTAATAGCAGTCACAATGTGTTTGGACACAAGTATACTATATTTGCGACAAGCTCCAAACACACGTTATATTTGCACCCAAACACGACAAAAATCTTAGTTTCAACGTGTGGTGTTGGATTGATAATAGCGGCAGTTAAATTATGTTGTATGTTGGTTGCATCGGTTGTATTCCCTTTTAGTTATGTTCGTTGTATGTTCAACAATTGAGTAATATACAACAGCAACTGAAACTCGTTGAACTTTCAAACTTCGAACGCTAAGAGAGGGATGGCGACTCTTATCTATTACTCTATGATTGTACTATGGTTCTCCTTGCAATACAGACCTTAGACTGCTAACTCTGTTATCATTTTAATGTGATTCTTTTTGCACTACAGCTGGGCATGACCGTGAATTCTGCAAATATCTCTTAATTGTCAATTATAGCTAAGGTCAATTGTACGGCCGGGACTGTGGCCATAAAATACTTGTACCACATTCATGCCAAACTATTAAATAATGGTCAGGCAATGGTTTGAATATCAAACAAAGTCTCAATTACTATATTAAAATACAAATGAGCAAAATAAACTTAGTTTTATGTAAAATTTTAAACAAAATCGCAATGGAAGTTAGACAATAAGACAGACGGGCTGTAACTGCAAAATGTGTGTACTAGTACACAAATTTTCGTGCAAGATGAATGATAAACGATTTTAATGTGCAGCGCAAATTAGACCATGAAATTTAACCGCCAACAGGTGTTACCATGTCCAAATTCGCCGAGTGCTCTTTCAAGATGCAGAAGAAGCAGCAGTAGCATTAGCAGATTATACAATCTACGTATTTCAGCCTGTGTAGTACTTGAGGGAAATTAATTAGGCGTACGGTTTAGTTGTAATTAAAAATTATTACTCTTATTGTGGTTTGCTTACAGTTTGCAGCAGTATTTACGAAGCACATTTTATGATAGTTATGATCACCATAATTACTACCGTCATCATCATCGTCAGTGTTATACTCGTATTATTATGACCCTACAACTGATGAGCCGTGAGTTGTAAAAACCCAAGGTGTGGTAATAAAAATCTCCAAAAATAACCATAAAGTTGTACTTTAGCTTCGCGTAACCAAATGCATGTTGGGATAACACATAAAAAGCGCACTTTTTTATACTCCACTGTAAATAAGCTACCACTGTTAGAAATAAAACAAAAATCGTTTAGGTTCATATACGATAGTTACGTTCCCACATACAGATGGCGCTTAAGTTTGATTGTGTTGTATTGATGATGTCACTGCTTTGTAATTGGTGCCGACAAGTCAATCCGTTACAAAATCGGTCACTACATCAAGGGCGATCATACCCATATAAGTTGTAACTGATTATAAACTAATAGCGTATAAAAACAACACACAATCAAAGTGTGAAAAATACATGATTAAAGACAAAACAGAAACATGTTTTGTTGTTATAATTAACCATTAATCAGACTTGATAAGAATCAATTAAATTTAATTCACATCCTGCGTAATCAATGCCAAGTGTTTATACGTTACCAAATGGTTGCGCGAAAAAAGTTTGTTTTCTTGTAGTGGTGGGGTATCTTGTCGGAAATATCTATGATTTTGTTGATTTCTATTTCAAAACTTTTATGAACAATTCGATGAAATAATAAAAATTTGCATACGTTCAATGAAAGTTTTCATAATGATTAAAGCAGAAATTGACACATTATCGAATATGAGAAAACATTTAATGTATTTGAGACCAATTAATGTAATTTCGATTCATTTTTGAAAATACATTTAGTTTTCTCTAACACTGATAGATAAAAACCTTTGTCGTACTGATGATACACGCTCGTTAATGTATTTCCTATGAAATGTTTAGTAAATTCCACGATTTCGTCTTTGCTGCAACGAAACTTGTCATTCCAGATAATTTGACAGTTCCCTGTTGCGTTGCTGCAACTAATAAATCGTCGTAGCTGCAGCAAACAAATTTATTTGTAAATTTTTAAAAATTAAAATATTAAATATTAAATAAATTAGGAAATGTTTAGATTTTAACCGTCATTATTCGAAGTATCACAGACTTTTTTCAATACTTCAATTTTCAAAAATCTGGGGAGTGGTTTAATATTTAATGTAACAATAGGTGAGTTTTGTACCCCGCTAAAGTTAATTATAGCTTAATTTGTCTGGACGAGCTAAGCGTCGTTTCTATTTCCCATTTAAGCAATTCCAATGTTAAATTTCAGAAAATGGCAACAAGAAGTGATTTGTTGTCATTTCTTGTGAATGAAAATGTTACCCAGGACTGAGAAACTCAAAAAAGTACATTTGCAAAATAGGTAACAATTTTACATAGGCAATGGCAAGTATATTTGTATACCTGTATAGTTAAGGGAAGCATTTTCATTTGCGATTGAAAGTAAAATTGAAAGTTATGTTTCACAACAACTCGCGGTAAATGCTGTAATATGTTGGCACCAGTGATGGGAAATGTGGTACCATTGGTACAATTAAAACTCTTATAGTACGTTGGTGCAAACCAATTTAGTTTTGGTACATTTCAAACGCCGAGAAAATTGTAACCAATCGATTGGAAATTCCATGATAATGTCTATATTTTGATTAGAATTCATAATTATTTGTCGATGTCATTGATAAATTGAAAATAGGTCTCACTAAACACAAGATGTTACTACAGATATTACGTTGTATTAACCAATTTGAGTATTTCTGAAACCTCAATCATCTGAAATGGAAGATACAACTCATTAAAAGTAGAAGTTAGAAGTTCGTGTTCACAAATATAACGTGTTTGTAGCTTGTCGCAAATATAGTATACTTGTGTCCAAGCACATTGTATTTGCTATTCTATATAACATGTTTGGGAGACAATGTTTAAGAGATTACAATATAAGCTTCTGTGACCCAAATGTGGATTTGTTTGTAGAAAACTGCTGAAAACAAAAATGAAATAGACAATAAAGAAACAAAAAGCAGCAGATATTCAATTCCCGAAAACAATGCTTGGAAACATGGACATGGTTCCTGCCGCTGTCTTCTGTTGTTGTTTGTTTGGAGCTTGTCGCAAATATAGTATACTTGTGTCCAAAAAAAATTGTGTTTCCGACTCAATTTTACATGTTTAAGACACAATGACTAATACTATATAGTATCTGGTTTTGCGACGCACAAATATTTATGTTTTTGATACAAATACAGCTGTGTTTGTTGCACTGTCTATGCTCTCTCGAGAGCAAGAGAATAAAGGAAGGACAACGAGAGAGTCTATCTTGTCAGTGTGTATCTGTATTTTTGCATTATTCTCTCAGTCAGTTAGTCATAAATATTCCTGAATGTCCGTGTAAACTGCAGATGAAGTTTTAGTTTCATGTATTCAGTCCTCAATGATTCATCGGACAGAGGATATCAAAAGCGCTTGATCAGTGAGAAAAGAATTAACGAAGGCTCGGACGGTTAAATGGTTTATGAGGTTTCTTTGGTTTTTGTGCATGCGTTTCGTATATATGTATGTGTGCTACCAAAGTGAGAAACGCAAGAAACTGGAAAGGGCAACAACGTAAATCCCTTTGTCTGCCCGAGCCTTTACTGAGAAAATCGGAACGGCGGACCATTTGTGAAATAAGTGTAATAAAAAAACCACAAGTATTTAATACCCACTTTGCTTGCCGGAACTAGATTTGTATATAAGTATATTGTGTGTGTACCAACGCATAGTGATAACCACCGCATAGTTGAAACCTTCTGAAAACAAAAACGTGAGAGACAGCAAAGAAAGGAGAAGCAAAAGAGCAGCAGATTCACATTTCACGGAAAAAAAAAACAATTAAGGCACTCAATGCAAATAAATGTAAAAAGGGCCGTTTTAAATCTATTAATTTTTTGTATTAATTACTTATAAATGTGGATTTATATTGTTAAAATTAATTATAATAAATAATATTATAATTAATATAATAATACAAATTCAAAGAATAATTCGTTTCTAAATGTTATTATGTTTGGGAGGAAATACGCACATGTTTTCACGTAAGTGTATAAAAGTTTGAGGAAACACGCGAATGCTTCCACGTAAGTATATGGATGTTTGGGATGAAGAACGCATATGTTTCCACGTAAAACATACATGTTTTTCAGTAAACATGATACTGTTGGCATTTAAATACAAGTAAGTTTGGGACTTGCAAACATATGAATGTTTGTTCCAAACATATACATGGTTCGTGCAGAAAAAGTTTGGGAAAATATGTTAGAGAGACCGTTAGTTTTCAGCGTGTGCAATATGTTGCTGGGGCCGTTATTTTTCAGCATGTATGTGTTCGATTTTTCATAAGAGGCTTTTCTGTAAAGGAGAAATTATATATGAATCTTACACGAGGACTTTTCAGAAAAACTATTTGTTTAAAACAGAATGTGAGAAACAAATTTGTGAAGAACCGAAAAATATGGTAAAATATTTTCCGCCGTATAGACCCAGAATTTGAAATGCGTTGTACAAAAACAACGGTTGACATGTATTTTCCTATACGAAATCAAAAGAAGGTAATTGAAGTTCATGTATATTTTACTGGTATCGTACTGGTATCACCACACTAGTTTCTGAATCACATGAATTTTTTTATTTTAGTAGTATTAACAGAAATTGAGGTGAAGATAAAACTTTTAAACACAATCGTTGAGTCTGACGCCACTATCGACGCGTTCACAAGCATATGCAGAAAATTGAGGACAGTTGTCTGGAGGAACTAACTATTATTGTGGATAACGCCAATTAACTTAAACATACATGTGATATTTTTAAATTATAACTGTTTGTATGTGGTTGCAAACAGAGGTCGTACTTACCAACTATGTGCAACCCATACACATCACCGTGGGGAATACAAAAATAGTGGGTTACACAGGGTAATAAGAACCCCACGAAATACAAACCCTGGATTTTACACTGTTAGTGTTTTTCTTGTGCCAATATCGTGCCAATAAGCCACAAACGACTTCGCCATAATCCGTGCTATCCACGTCATTTTCCACACATAATGTTATTCAATGAGATGACAGTGCTAAAGGTTGAGGGTTTGTTGTTAGGAGGTGTAGGCTTTCTTGTGGAAGTACTATACTATATTTAGGAAAACTGTTTTGTATATCAAGTTTATCATGGGAGTACCATTGTACTTTGGTGAACTAAATTGTATCAAAAAAGTACAATTGTACCAACTTTTCCATCACTGGGCGAAACTGAAGGTCGTTTGATGAAGCACTAATGATGAGGAAGGGGCGGAGCTAGATTGCTGAGAGCTTAAGCGGTCCTACCTCTTTAGGGACCTGGAATAATTGTCTCATTCAAGCGCCGGCACGATTCTAAGAACTTTGATGCTTTCTTAATGGTCCTTCGACGGAGATAGCGCTGAAACTCGTTAGCCAGTGTTATCATAATGGACTTAAAATCGTAGCTGGGTCTGTTACCGACTGCCATGAACACCTAACTCCTACCCAAATTGGACAAGATAAAAATCGCGTGAAAAACCGTCCCCTTTCATCTGAATTAAAATGCCAAATAGAGCAAAATTTAAAAGTTTTTGCTTCATTCCGGAAAAAAAATTTCAAATGTCCCGCATAACATTCGCAAAAAATCCTTTAACTGAAACGTAAATTGAGTGATAAAAACAATGAAACAAAAAAAAATCGTTATTTAGGAGTGTCCAAAAAACCCAAATATTTTGGAAGTCGGTTTCGGTTTGTTCCAAAAATCATATTTTCAAGAAACCGTCTTTTCGGTTTGTTCGAAAATTCATTTTTCAAGAAACCGGTTTTTGGTTTTTAATTTTGGCAAAAACCGGCGGTACAGGCTCTTCGGTTTTTTTTCTTTAAATTAAATTACATATGTAGCACTTACAACACGTTTGTTTGACGAGCATTTCATATACTACTTCGTGTTTAAAACTCAATATTTCACAACTCTATTTAAATATGACAATTACGCTTCAATTTTAAATTTAAATTTAAATCATATTCCAATTTGAAATGCGTGTTTAATATAAAATTTAAAAGTTCTATTCAAAGTTACATTAATAAACTGACTTAAATTCGAAACTCTTATTCAAATTTGAAAGAGATTTTCATGAATGAAAGTCTTATTAAGTTTAAAACATTTATTTCTAAAACAATTTTAATTTTTAAATTTGCAAAAAACATATGATGGAAAGTTCAATTAATTCTTAAATAATTTTTAGTTATTTCTTATTGAAATCATTAAAACATATGGAGATTTGATTAAAAATTGTTTGGAAATGCCATTTAGAACTTTTTCGAACATAAAATCTAATTTCAAAATAGAAATCATGTTTCTTAATCCAAAATTTAATTAAAATGTGCAATTCTTATAATTTATTATTAATTTGTTGAAGGATACCAATACAAAATAAGTAAAACCCGGTTAACCGACGTCAAATAACCGGATTGATCGAAAAATAAGTTGTTTGTAAAACTGGCACACGGTTAAATGCAAAAAACCGGTTATCCGGTTTTTCGGTTTCAGGTTTGGACAGTCTAGGGTGCACCCAGTTATGGCTCTTGAAAAAATCGTTTGATGCAAAACTACGTTATAGAGAAGTTCGCAAAAGAGAGATCAGAATGTATGGAATTATCAGAAAATTTTGCGTGTACTTAGAATTTCTTCGTTATAGAGAGAATTACGTTATAAAAAAGGGCGTTATAGAGAAGTATGACTGTATTTCCATTATGACCTTTATATGTAACAAAAAAAATGGTATCCCATAACATCCCATGAAGGGATAGGGGAGAGCATCTCATAATCCGTGAGCTGTGCACTTTATAGTTTTACACTCACTGATTGGGACCTACAGTGTTACAATTTAAACTTAAAAGGCGTCAATTGAAATTTAAAATTCATCAGTTGAAATTTGAAAATTATTAACCAATTTTATGTGTTAGAGTTTTATAATTCAATTTATATCTTTTAAACTTCAATTCATGTGTTTTAAATTGATGTCTTTCAAATTTCAAATAGAATTTTTAAATTTCATCAGATTTTTTTCAAATTTGTAGTGATTTAAAATTAACAAAATTATATCACTGCAATCCCAAGTAATTAATTACATGTCGGCTTATGACAAACCACTTTGACTGCAAAAATCATCAACAATCATGTCGAACATATGGAATTATGTGTATGAATTCATCGTTGTTGCCCCTTCCGTCATGCGTTATGGCCAAAGTACAACTAAAAATGTGTAATCACGTTTGTTAACAACTCAAAGTGATGTTTTTTATACCGCAAAAAGCAGATCAAATCAAAACAAAAACTGCGTCAAACATTTCGCCTGTATAGTATCCAGATAATCGTTAATATTTCATAAGTTTTTATCACAATATTTACGAATAAATTTCGTTAGATTTCAATACAGATATCCCGTTATTTACAGTGAATACACTATTTCCCATGATTAACGATGGATCCTGTCAAAAGCGCAGTGGGGGGAAAAAAGTTTATAATTTAAGACAATTTTTGACCACCAGCATCGATATTTTTTAGAAACAAAAAACTGCAATTTGAGATGACAGTGCTAAAGGTTTAAAGCATTCACATTTTTGTTACAATAAACAATAACAACATTTTAAAGTTAAAAAGCGTTAACAATTTAAAGTGTTTCGCTTTAAGCCACAAAAAAAAATACCCCGCACAAGCAACCGTTGCTGGCAGATAAAAATATGGCCAAAACTTAATCCAATAATAACTTTTAATGACATCAATGTGTCAGTATTGTTAATACTTTCGTATAATTTGTCTCAAGTACTTCTGCAATATGAATGGAATGAGTATCTCGAAGTATATTGTCGCTTCAACGCTCCCCACAATTATAGAAAAAGTTGTGCTTAATTTTTAATCACACCATTCTCAAATGCATACAAATCAATTTAGCATTTGAATGGGATATAACTTGAAATTGACACCTGATGATGGGTTTATACCATTCGCACAAATTACATAACATTGCCAGCAAGTGGCACTCCTGCTCCCCTTCCTCTTGAGTATATAACACTGCCATAATCAGTTAATAAAAAACCACATGCGGTTAGCGAATTATAGCGTTAAATTTCCCATGACAGTGTTTACATTCCTCAAATGTTTGAGTTATTGTTGTAGTTACTCGAAACTCTTTAGTGTGAATTCTTTTGTTTTTCAAATCCATGGTTGCCATTCGATTGTTTGTCCAGACTAAAGTATGAAAGTGAAACAGCCAGTACAATATACGTCTATATGATTTCAATATGATTTGATCATTTCATATACTGAGGGTACTGAGTTTAAAATCAATTCGTCTCAATGGTGTTGGGTTGAATACCTTAGAGTGTAATTTGATCGTATTGGATTTTAAAGAAATTTTTAAGCCCAGAAACTGTAACGAATGATTAACTTTATTAATTTTATATTAAAGATAGTGCAACGCTTTTGAAAGACAGTTTAATCAGTGGTCGATCATGTTGACGTTAGGGCTGTTGACACACACTAGCACAGGGCTCCGAGTATGATAAAGAACATGCAGTAAATTCGTGAACTAGATCACTTCCAACTGCTGTACGATTTTCAGTAAACAAAAATTAAGGAAAAAATCACATGAGGTGTCAGGGGACATCCGGTTGGAACAAAGTTCCTTTCGCTATAATATTATGTACTAGTTAGTTACAACACGCCCAACGCACCCATTGAAAAATACAATAATTTAAATGGATCTTTAAGAAAAGATATCTTTATCTTAAGAGAGAGAAGAAAATAGGCCGAATAAATAAGACATCATCCCTGATGAACGTAGAGCACGACGAAACAACAGGCAATAAATAACAATTGCCTGGAAACATTGTGTTGTCTTTTAGACAAACAACAAAAATCATTTCTAATGGGGACCAAAGGTTCTCTGGAGATTGAAAGAAGTTGTTTGCAAATGTTTTCTTGTGTGTTTTGCTTGCGATATTTTTCGAACACTTGCATAGTGGAAAATTCTGAATTCAGATGAGTTTTCGATTGCATTTAGCTTGATGAATTTTTCAAAAGCAGCATTCCAAAAAACCGCTGATGAAGATCTGTGGCGAGATCTGAAATAGCTATATGGTTTGCCAGTAATCAGGGTCGTATTTCGTGGGTAATGAGTTACCCTGGGTTACCCAGCGTAACCCATTATTATTGCCGTGGGGAATGGATAGCGATCGTTTACCCATTACCCACATTGTATGGGGAAAATAATGGGTATATGCCCACGAAAATGGGGAATTACTCATCACGATTACTCATTACCCTCAGGGAAATGGGGAAAATAATGGGTAGCTACCCACGAAAATAGGGAATTACTCATAACGATTTCCCATTACCCTCAGGGAAATGGGGAAAATAATGGGTAGCTACCCACGACGATGGGTAATGGGTTACCCAGGTAACGAAATAAAATTCTTCCATTCGAATTGGAACACTTTATGAAAACCCCTTTAGAAACTCGCAAAGTTGTTATTTTTTCGATTGGACGCTCCGCTCCGTTTCAGAGATATAGAGATTTTTCCCAATTTATTTAAATTTTCGATCAAAAATGGGGATGGTTTACCCTGGCTAACCCATTACCCATCGTCGTGGGTAGCTACCCATTATCTTCCCCATTTCCCTGACGGTAATGGGTAATCGTGATGAGTAATTCCCCATTGTCGTGGGTAGCTACCCTTTATTTTCCCCATACCCTGTGGGTAATGGCTAAACGTTCGTTATACATTCCCGACGACGATGTGTATGTGTTACACATGGGGGGTAAATACGAACTCTGCATCATGAGGATGCATTTGCTAAACATCTTGTTTTTCAAAAAACTATATCTCTATTTATAGAGATATATTATTGTATTGAGCTTGAAAAATGAAAAAAAATATACTTTTTGTAATATGACAAACTTTTTTTAATACAATTTTTTTATACTCGTAGAATCTATTTTCTAAGAAATTTTAGTAAGAAAATGTAATGTTTTGAAGAGAAGGTATTTTTTGAAGAAAAGTTTTTTTTTAAGAAATTTTATTTTTTTTAGAATTGGTCCTTTTTTCAAGAATAGTTAAATTTTTAAGAGTATGTACTTACCTCGAGAAAAGTTATTTTGTTACACAAATAAGGTACTCTTTAAGAAAATGTACTTTGTTTAAGAATATGAATAGTTATTGTTTTGTTTTTGAGAAAATTTGCTTTTTTTAAGAAAAGGCACTTACTAAAGGAAATGTTTCTCTTTTTAACTTTTTTCACTTTGGCTTTTCTAAATGTACTTTTTTTTGGGTTCAAAACTACAATATATAATAAATATTGGTTACAGGCTCCACCTAGGAAACTTCCCATTAAACAAGAAATTTCCCAACGTATGTGAGACATCTACACCATTTCCAATTGAAATTTGCAAAATATCAATTTAATTTTGAAAAATATCAATTGAAATTTGAAAATTCTATTTGAAATTAGAAATACATCAATTTAAATTCTAAAATTCTATTTGAAATTTGAAATACATCAATTGAAATTTATAAAACATCAATTGAAATTTGAATGACTTCAATTGAAATTTGAAAGACATCAATTGAAATTTAAAACACATCAATTGAAATTTGAAACACATCAATTGAAATTTGAAAGACATCAATTGAAATTTGAAAGACATCAATTGAAATTTAAAATTCGTCACTTGAAATTTAAAAATTATTGACCGATTTTATGTATTAGATTTTTAAATTTCAATTGATGTATTTTAAATTTCAATTGATGTATTTTAAATTTCAATTGATGTGTTTTAAATTTCAATTGATGTCTTTCAAGTTTCAATTGATGTATTTCAAATTTCAATTGATGTCTTTTAAATTTCAATTGATGTGTTTCAAATTTCAATTGATGTATTTTAAATTTCAATTGATGTTTTTCAAATTTCAATTGATGTATTTCAAATTTCAAATAGAATTTTTAAATTTCAATTGATTTTTTTCAAATTCCAATTGGAAATGGTGTAGTGTTGACAGATGCAAACTGGAACTTCCATTGGAAAGTTTGAAATTTTTTAGCATAAACATTCATAGAACGTTTTCACTTACGATAACTACACCATTTCCAATTGAAATTTTAAAAAAATCTATTGAAATTTGAAAATTATATTCGAAATTTGAAATACATCAATTAAAATTTGAAAAACATCAATTTAAATTTAAAATACATTAGTTGAAATTTGAAACACACTAATTGAAATTTAAAAGACATCAATTGAAATTTAAAACACACCAATTGAAATTTAAAAGTCCAATACAGAAAATCGGTTAATAAATTTTAAATTTCAAGTGACGAATTTTAAATTTCAATTAATGTCTTTCAAATTTCAATTGATGTATTTCAAATTTCAATTGATGTGTTTCAAATTTCAATTGATGTCTTTCAAATTTCAAGTGATGTGTTGTTTTAAATTTCAATTGATGTATTTCAAATTTCAAATAGAATTTTTAAATTTCAATTTATGTATTTCAAATATAATTTTCAAATTTCAATTGATATTTTTCAAAATTGAATTGATATTTTTCAAATTTCAATTGGAAATTGTGCAGTTGTTGTAAAGGGTGTCTCAGTAAAATTTCACTTTTTAAATTTAGTGTCAAAAAAGGTCATGTTCTCCGATGAAGCTCATTTCCATCTGAATGGCTTCGTGAATACAAAAAATTTACGAATTTGGGGCTCGGAAAATCCTCATGCAATCCATGAGAAACAAATGCACCCACAACGAGCAACTGCCTGGTACGGATTTTGGTCAGGCGGCGTGATGGCGCCTTACTATTTTGAAAATGACGCCAAAATTTCAGTGACTCTGAACGGCATTCGTTACAGGAACATGATAACGGAGTTCTTGCTGCTTCATCTGGACGGCATGAATCTGGACGACATGTGGTTTCAGCAAGATGGCGCTACCTGCCACACCGCGCATGAAACAATCGGTATATTGCAGCAACGAGTTCCAGAACAAATTATCTCAAGAGATTCTGTTATCCACTGGCCACCAAGATCATGCGATTTAACGCCGTGCGATTGCTTTCTTTGGGGTTTTTGTGAATTCTCGGGTTAATGCGAATAAATAAAAAAAAAAAATGGTGTCCCATAACATCCCATGAAGGGATCGGGGAGAGCTTCTCACAATCAGTGAGATGTGCGCTTTCTAGTTTTACACTCACTGTATTGGGACCTAGAGTTTTACACCGTTTCCGAACGGTATTTTGAGAAGCATTTTCATGGTTATGTACTCGATAGTGTCGCCATCACTAAGCGAGGTGACCGCCGTCGAAAGAAATGTAAGGTGGTCTAAGCAGGGATCGAACCCACGTTCTCATGTACAAGAGCCGCGCACACTAACCATTGCACCACCGACGGTGAGCTCAAATCCGAGATCCAACGCGCCATGGGTGACATACAGCCACATCTCTGTGAAAAAGTAATGGAAACTGTCATGAAAAGACTGATGGCCTGTCCTTATAGCCGTGAAGGGCATTTGACGGATTTTTTTATTCCCTTCTTAATCGGAACATTTCATCTTTACAGTCGAATAAAAAAATCACAACTACCTCAAAAAATACGTGTTCTTATTTTAAAATTAAAAAGTGTACACTTACTGAGACACCATTTATGTACAATGTGTACCACAAATTTATTACATTTCTTATAAAGCTAAAAATCACACACACGACTTAAAGGTAAAAAAATCATAATGACTTCTTGTGAAATTTCAATAAAATGTATTTTGTCTTCACCAACTCACATGGTCCTATGGAAACACTACTGAGAATGTCGTCAAGACAAAATTTCCAACTAGGAAGCCGCACGAATTTCAGAGTTCTGAAACAGGTCTATTGTTTTATAATATGCCTATAAATAATTTCGTAACTATTTTGCAGATGTCTATAGTTGGCGAACAGTATTCACTAAAATCAAACAGATTGTTAAAGATTATTTTAAAAATATCCGACAATTTTCGAAAGCAGTTTGTCCTTCTTTAAGAGTTAAGAAATATTACAATTTGTTTACCGCTTAAACGATTACACTCAGGTATTACCATTAGGCATTTTAAATATCTTCGCTTATGCTGTAATTTATTCAATTAGCGAAAACAATTGATGTCTGTAAATGCGTAGAATCGGAATAGTAATGGATTTAAATATTAGGTTGACCACTTTAGTATATGAATTTCCGAATAGTTTCGTCAAATACGAGGGTAAACTGAGAAGCTTATTATCAGGCTTTATTGAAATAAGATTTTAAACTGAAACTCCTGGAAATTGAAAAAATTTATAAAGAATTAGAAACAGAGTTAACTGTTGGATTTAGAAAAACCTGTGGTTCATCTTGGGACCGGAGTATCATTTTTGTATCATCTTCTTTTGAAAACTCTTAACCATGTCCACGCTTGCACCACAAAGTGAATGCCTAAACACTTGTGTCTTATTTTTTGGAGTCATAAGTCCTTGTCTTTAATCGATTGGGTAATCGCTTCAAAATCATCCATCCACTCATTCATGGAGTTGCTACACTGTACGACTAGAGTATTTAGAAGTTAAATAAATTCATATGCAAGACAGACGACGCTATAGATGTGATTTTTGCGCATGGTTCTTCTGCTACTTCTTCTCATTGATAATCGGTGCTAAATAATTTAAAATAGTCATCATCATCTTCATCGTCGTCTTGTTCGTTTATTATTGCATGTCCAACAAGAAAAACGGCATTTTTGTGTTTCAGAAAAAAAAACAAAAAACACAAAACAGACAAAAATTAACGATTACGAAAAGAACAGGAATGCATGAAGGCGATCACCGGTGCCGTCATCGAAGTCATCGGACAGAATGCAACATTGTTGCTTATGCAATCGAAGGCACCGAATTCAAAGCAATTTACTGGTGCATCATTAAGCCACACAGTTCCTCTGCAAATTGATCGATACAGCGGTTGCGTTATTGCTGTCATAATCGCAACATTCTTAATGTACAACTTTCAGTTACAAATATTTGGCCCCAAAAAAACCACCAACAAACTGTTGCAAGTACCATTGATGCTGATGCTGATGATGATGCGTTGCAATGCGTAGTGTTATAAGATATTGAATGACCACTTATGCATCTGCCACTAATACTCAGCTTGTACGCTCTCCATACCCGCACTGTTGCGTTTCGATCGGATACGATCTACCAGCCAACTACTCACTAGTGTGATCATAAATATTATGATCGTTTGTAATTGAAATTTTATATCGCATTTTGTGGCCCACAAGTAACCACATTAATATTTTATGGATGCCAGTAAAAGGGGGAAAGGATTTCAACTCTGTAATGAAGGCGTTATGTTTATTTAACTATTACGAATGTTATTTATGATTGGGGATTGGTGGAATTCATAAAAAAAAATTAAGGATTTCACAGAGTAATTTTGAAACCTTAGCGGAATGTAAACTAAGATGATGTACTCGTACAGGTATGTTAACCAATATGTCAGACATGTAACATAAATGACACTTTGTTCGGCACGTGCTTTAAAATCAGCTGGTGCGTGCAGTAATGTAATTTAAAGACAGCTGATTCGCTCCAGGTTATATTGTTTAGTGAGTACAAGAACATAATATACATTATTACATAATAATAATAATACATAACAAAACATGAGAAATATATTAGATATCGCGGATATCGATGTAATGATTTTTTTCAGTGCAAATGAGTGAACTTCTGCACTCAGTTTGATTATTGAAAATAGCCTATAATCAACCAAGGTTCGTAAATGGCAAATACGAAATCTCTAGTACAGAAGACAACATTTTGGGTACACAACCCTTACTTGATTCCGTCCCAATAGTTTGGAAAAGAGGTAAGAGATGTCGACATCTCAAATGTAGAAAATCAATTATCCATGGTGTCGCTTCAAGCAGAACCAATAAAAAAAGTATATGAGTTGTCAAGGGACAACCGGTTGGAGCGAAGTCCCTTTCGCTATATAATATGTACTAGTTAGTTCCTACACGCCTATGGCGCCCGTTGAAATTTAAATAATTTAAATGGATCTTTATGAAAAAATTATTTTTGTAAAATGATGAACTTTTTTTAAGATTTGTTTTTGATGTGTTAACATATATAGCCTCGTGTAGGGCAATCTATCAAAGTGAACACATGCAAATAACACATAGCGTTAGCATCACATACGTGGTTGTTGTTCAACAATAGTGTCTGCCTGAAAATAAGTATGATGGTATTGATGTAGCGGCAGCGAACAAACCAGCAGGTCGGCGTCGCCAAAGAGTATTGAATAGTATAGACAACTCATGGAACGAATTGTATGGCTCAAATGCACTGGCGACATCTGGCGAATGATTCAAAACGTATTACTCTCTTTTTTGTCACAACTTGGTATATTCATAATTTTGATGTGAAATTTTGATGCCTTTTGAAACATTTGTGCTGTTTGTACTATTTTATGTAATAACATTGTCGAAATGATGCATTTATATTGAAATATTCTATAAGGAGAGACTAAGACTCGTTTTTGCTCTTTTACTCAGACCCTCTACATGAGAGCGGAAAATGAGTGCAATAAGTTCTCTATACTATTCATGGTAGAAATAAAATGGTAGATACAGTACGACAACAAATAATTTGTTTCTAATTTTTCGACCTTTATTTTAATTATTCTTGACTAATTTTCCAAGCTTAATGTCACTTCTGATTTTTTCTATCGATATTTCGATTTTCTTAATATTAAAAACTATCCTGAAGTAGATTTCCAAAGGAAATAGAAATATCGAGAGAGAAAAACAAAAAGTTTTATAAAATTAGAAGTGACCTTAAACTTGGAAAATTAGTCAAGAGTACGACAACAAATACAACAAGCCAAAAACAACAGGCATTTTGTTTTGGCTCAGCTGTTTTGGCTCAGTGCCTGTATTGTGTCAAATCAGCTGATTGAAACATAATGCAAACGTAAACAAAATTGGAAAACGTGTCATTTATGATATTTTGAAAGTGCTTAAGTATGCAAATTACAACGATTCTATGTTATTTTTACCGAGAAAACATTTCAAAAACAGCAATTGTAGGCGAACTGTGGTTGGATACAATCAAAAGTAAACAAACTTTGACATAAGAGACAACCTCACTCCAGAAAAAACTTCAAATCAGCTGGGCTAGTGCTTCTACCATTTGTTTGTACCATGACGCTATTCAATACTTTTTGTCGTCGCTCTGTTTATGACAAAACGAAAACAATTATTTCAGTGAGCTAAATATTGTTTTATTTATTTTAACAAAATTACATCTAATGTTAAAGCAGATGTAAGGAAAAAGAAAGTGTAATAGCAAAAAAGCCTTCAGCACAAAAACTATTCTTGTTTTATTTTCCAATGTAACATTTACTAATGTGTTCATAGAAATTGAACAGGTACCTTGTAACTAACAGGTGTTAACACATCGCCCCCCGTGAGTTCGAACACTCATTGATTTTTTATAGAATGTATTTTTTTTGAAGTATATTTTTAGGTCCTTTTTGTGAGAATACGTAGTATATTTTCCCGGAAAGGTCCTACCTTACAGAGAAACCGAAAACGAAGTTTTAATAGTGTTTGATTGATACTAATGATAGCTAAATTATGTTCTATGTTGGTTGCGTAGAACGAAAATATGCAGTTCCTTTTATTTTTGTCCGTTTTATGTCCAATCCAAGAGTAATATACAACTGCAACTCAAACTCGATGAAAATTCCTACTACTCTTATCTATTACTCTACGACTGAACTGAACAGCGCCGAACTTGATTTCATAAAAACCTCATGCTCAAACAATGAAACAGATAAATATTCATATTGACGCTGTCAGTGTGACAGGAGGAAATTCATCATTTACTGACGGTTGCAGAATATGGAGACCATTGAGTGCATTTTAAGTCAAAAGCGACAGTCTGACTATCTAGTAAATGTTTGTACAGATGTTTCTACAGCCTAAAGTCCTTGTGTATTCATAATTATATCAAATCTGTCACTTTAACGCCGGCAGATAGCATTGGTTGGTATCGAATGAATGCAGCTTTAAAATGATCCAATATCAAACAGCTATGTGATACTGGGAATTTTTGCCATATTTTTTTTTGTTGCGGTTTCAGAACATTTTTAAAGGATACGTATTGGCAGAAGGTGGCCGTCGTTGGTGCAATGGTTAGTGTGTGCGCCTCTTGTACATGAGATCCTGGGTTCGATCCCTGCTCTGACCACCTTGAATTTCTTTCGGCGGCGGTCACCTCGCATAGTGACGGCGACACTATTGAGTATTTAACAATGAAAAAGAATATCAAAAACACCGTTCGGCATCGGTATAAAACTGTAGGTGCCAATCGCTGAATATAAAACTAGAAAGCGCACAGCTTAGTGTTTGTGAGAAGCTCTCTCTAATACTCTCACTGGGATGTAATGGGAAAGCATTCATTCATTCACTGACTGAAGGTGGTGCAACTTTTGTACATTAGAATGTCAATTCTATCCCTATTCTAATTACCTTACATTTATTTCAACGATGGTCACCTCGCTTAGTGACGGCGACACTAACGAGTAATTAGCCATGGAATAACTTTTCACAAAACCGTTCGGAACCGGTGTAAAACTGTAGCTCCCAATCAGTGAGAGTAAAACGAGAAAGCTCCCAGAAATATTAACCCATTGTCGACCATGCATTATCGACCAAAACGTTTTTTTTTTTTTGATTATTTGCATGATCTACGACCTAATAATAGATACAACGCTAAAAAAAACTTAGAAGAATCAATTTTATTCCTCCATTATTTATATCTGTCGACAACTGCTTGGAATCAAATTTCATTGGATTACAAAAATTCTCTTTATCTCTCAATGAAAACCCGTATATTTGAAGTTATTAAGAACAAAGGGGGTTGTACCCATTACTAATAGTTCTTAAATAAAGCAGAATAAATTAAAATACAAGAAAACCTGTTTTTAATTAAAATTAGTTAAAGTGCCTTTATTCAAGTGAACCAAAAAAATAGCACATTTTTTGATTTTTTTTTATAAATTGCTCAAAAAAAGTTCTTTAGTTAAGAAACCACTATTGTTATGATTTTCTTTATATCTCAACATGTCTAGCTTCCATTTCCATTTTAAAATTCTGCAATCGGTTACAAATTGCAAAAGATACAGGCTGCTGAATATGGAATTTTTAGTGCCTTTAAATAAGTGAACCGGAGTGTACATCGTAGATCTTAATTTTTAAATAATTAGGCCCGAGGTCAATTCTGTTCTTTTCTGAAATTCAGATATTATTATGCAAAATGGTCGAATTGAAAACGGAAAATAAAATAATATTCAATTTTAGCTAAAAGGCACACTTGTTTACCAAACACTTTGAAAATCTACCCTACATTTTTTAAAAGACAAGGTAAGGACTGAAAACGTACTTGTCTTCTCCCCAACGTGCGCCCCCTTTTTCGACCCATTGCATCCCTGTGTAGTAAAACCACTTGTTGACCCACATTGATGGTTCTAGGGTTCAGATCGGATCAGTTAGAGAATTGACGCCTACTAAATTATTGTTGCCCGTCTTCTATAAATCACCCATGAATGCATTTGCTTTTTCTGCCACCTGAATAATTATATGTACCTAAACCCATAGTCCAAACATACCTGCCTGCGGCCGTTAAAGGGTTAAACAAGTTATTAACAATATGTGGTTGTAGCACTCTTCGCTGTAGGAGTCTCTGCAAAATTACATTATTCTTTCATGATATCTTCTTAAGAATTACTCAAAATTGCTGATAGCATGATACATTTTCTTTTGTTATAAACAAACTTTCCTTTGCCCCGAAATTATCATACCTATGCGGCAAATAAACAAATCCTTTAATTTAAATGAAAAAATGTTTACACACACGCATAAACTAGCTGGTTATCGATGACTTTCATAGATTGATACTCTCCTCTTTGAAATGAAACTGTCTTCATTCAATGAATCTCAAAATACCAACTCCTAATCCCAAAGGTTTTGTTCATCTATGCGCAACTTATACAATGACTCAGTGTATGGACGCGTGGACACGCAGTGATGGTGCCTGGTGTCAATTTCATTTCAGGGAAAGAGTAAACACGAAATTAAATTTGTATTTAAATTCAATAATAATAACATCATTCAATATTCAATAACATCCAAAATAAATCCTACCCCGTGAAATGTAACTCGCTTTGCGTTAGGAGAGAAAGCAGTTTGTGGCGAACAGTTTTCGTTTCTCGTGAAATATTTTTTGAATTTGGAGGCAAGTGACTGTCTTGTGCAATTGTGTCACTAATTTCAGATTTTTGTCTTCAGTTTCGCGTGAATGACTTTATTTCATTATAAATACGTTTTTCTTTCTTACCTACAAGCAAGAAGAAATTTTAGTTTTCCAATGAGTTAACACAGATCGGTTTTGCTGCATACTCGTTTGCGGTAAACGAAATAACAGTTAACGGACACGTTTTTCCGTTTAGTTAAAGTATGAGAAGTTCATACTACAAGCTTACAAGGTCAGGAACATTTTTGCATTTGAAAAATGATTGGTTTTTGTTGCAATAATGGACAATTCAGTTAAGCACACTCACTGGCATGACTAGTTTCGAATTCCGTGACAAGTTCACCATCAGATGCCTAACTACTCTGCCTGAAGTTATACGATTTCCATATATTTTGTTTACAATTTTTGGATTTCGTAAACGATTTCACTTTTTTATCGCAATAGAAATGATATGTTTGATACAACAAAAGTTCGTTTGCCCCAATTACATTTCCCAAACCAGGTTCAATTATCTGAGATGCTCATAACGAAATTTTTCTCTGCGTGTATCGGTAGGATAACAGCCGTTATCCCCGCGAGTATTTGATATTTACAGAATATTGTCCTACTCACTGCATAATAATGTACGCTGAAAAATCTCTCTTTTTTTTGTAGCCTGTCGTAAATATTAAATGTGTGTTTTTATTTCCGGCTAAACAAATTTTTCCACGTCTTTGTATGGTGCGACACTTAAAATCGCTTAGCTCCCCATACAAAGTGGTAAAAAAAATTAGTTTCCAAACACATTGTGTTTGCTATTCAATATTACATGTTTGAGACACAATCGTTAATAGGTTATAATATATGTTTTTGTGGCCCAAATGTGGCCTCGTTGGTTGGCTGAAGACTGCTGAAAACAAAAACGTGACAGACAAAAAAGAAATAAAAAATTCAATTCATGGAATCCATGCCTGCAAATATATGCATGTTTCCTGCAACATGCTGTTGGGTCCTTTGTTTCAGCTTGTTATTGTTCACTAAAAATTTGTGGCAGTAATGTGATTCATAAGCACTATATCTGTATTTGATGTTATTTGAACTGTGACCTGAGAGTAGTTGGCATAGTAATTTACTTTGGCAGAGATGGATATTAAACTTTGAAAATCTTGAATTGCAATCATTGCAAAAGCATTCACGTTTGTTCACAAAAATTATAACCTCTATTCAAAAATTAAAATCATATGTTATAGTGAAGCTCTCCCCAGTCCCTTCAAGGGATGTTATAGGAAAATATTTATATATTTTATTATAGTGAACCTCATTCTGGAAGTCAAATATTTTCCACACTACTTTCAACTGAGGATCAGAGCTTTTTATTTAAAATTGAGAACATGTGAAAGGATTTTAAAAATTTGTATTTTAAATTAACAAATCCAAACGAAATTGGGAAAAAATACAAATTTTAAATTAAGATAATTCCGAAATAAAGTATAAAGTAAATTTAAATTCCCACAAAAATGTCGAATTCCAAAAGAAATATAGAACTCCAAAAGAAATCTAAAATTGCCATAGAAACTGAGAATGCATTCCAGGTTAGGACAAACACGAATAAAAGTTCAAACGAAATTGCGAAAATTTCTGTATAAATTGCAAAGTTTTCATTGCAAACGAAGAATATTGAATTGGCACGAAAGTAATTTCGTGTTTTTGTTCAAAGTAATTTTCAATTATTTTATTCAAATAATTCACTTTAATCTAAAATGAAGGTGACATTTTCTTCAATCACCTTTTACCATCGTTCAGGTAACTTACTGATCTCAGATTAATAGAATGATTCATAGAAACTCGAACTCGAGATTCACAGAATCTCGAACAATTCGATTTGAAGGATTTTCCATTCAAGAGTTTTGCAGACTCATAGGGTTGTGGGGGCCATGGAACTGAAACACTCATGCACACTCTTTCCAAATTGCTCTATGACTTCAATTAACTTAAACCCTTCCGGAAGGGTATACGGAATTCGAACTAACCCAACACTGAAGATCGTTTTCAACTGAATGCATGAGTTGTTTTTTAATTTTTACGATAATTAACTTGAAAGGAAACTGGATTTTGTACAGGGAATTCACGCCTTTGTTCAAGTTGTCTGGAAATGTGGCTAAGATACACGTTTAGGTTGGCATTCACTCACCTGCAGCATCAGCTCACGCAGTTTATCCAAATCATCGCCATGTGACCTTGTGGGCAAATAACGGCATTCGCAAGGTTGTTGTTGGGCCATTAAGACCACAGCAACCAGAAGGAAACACCACAAGCCCAATCTTAGGCCATTTGTTGTTTTGGGCGAGTACCTCGTCAATGATGATGATGATAATGATGATGTCGACGATGCTGATGACGATGCTGACGAAAGCTCGGCAAACGCTGCAACTGAAGCCGATGCAGTTAAAAGGCTTTCTTGACTGCTGCGTTTGTTGAAATGCATTTTTTACGTTTCCGGTTTAACGATTTTTTGTGGAGTCAAAGTTTTATTTTGCCTCTTTTGTTGTTTTTATTGTTATTCAGCAAAGTTTCACTTTCGTTAGTGACTTTGAATCCAGAGGACGATGATGCCTTTACAGTGGAAGATGTTGTTGTTGCTGTTGCTGCGGTGTGTTGTCCAGCTGCTGCTTCCACACGTACTGTTTCTTCAACTTGTCGTGACCAGAGTTGCGCGAGAGTGCAAAAATTGTTTAACTGCAAATTTAAAGAAATTGGTTCGTAATCATTATTAAGTGCACATTTAAAAAATGTTCAATTTCGTAATACTAGTGTATCTTTAGTTGTTTCGCAAGTATTATTACATTTTTCTTATCTGTTTTTCTTGTTTTTCCCCTGCCCCCGGCCCCTATAAGCCACTTGTCGTGGCGGCAATGGTGGCAGGCACTTTTGGAATGTCTTTAGGCCATATTTTTGGTGAAAAATTACAAAATAACTGTGTGACATAATTAAAAGTGGCATCAATTACAATGGTTTGCGTGTAAACTGAGCTCAACTGAACAACATGTGTGCAAAATGTCTTCTCCTTCATGTGTTTGGAAACCTCCGAAAACCCAACAGGCCAATACCAAACAGTAACCGGAACTGTTGTTGCCGCTGCTGTTGGCTTCTGGTACCTTACCGCTCTTAAATGATTTAAGTTTGTTTGACATATTTCCATACACGACCTTTCATAAATTATCACAAAAGTATTTACAACACCCAAGTTAACCCAAAAAAGGCGGTTATGGTCAATACCAACACAATAGCAACATGCAATCGTGTTGATGGCTTCACTTTCCAGTACTGGTAGCACTCCATCATCCCGCTACAATTACGTTTTATTGGAAATCCAATCCAATTATGTTTCTCATCATTACCTACCAACCGTCCGTCCGTCCGTCTGGCTGCGTAGTACTAGTACTTAGTATCTATGAGTTACACGCCTGAGCGTCGCATGTAAGAGTTCCAATTTTCTTTAATGCCACTCTGTTGTTGCTGGTGTGTTGTTATTGCTATGATGGATTCTGCTATAAATCATCTGGTGTGACATGAAAAAGCACTTGTTTAAATTTACGAGCCCCGCTTCCTTTTCCCCCCTTTATCCTTTGTAGGATCGCTGTCATTTAGTTTGTGTGGATTTTAGCAACTGCACTTAAACTGAGTTATCTTTTAGTAACACTTTGTATTGGGAAAATTACGCATGAAAATGCAAAATATTTGAGAATATACAGTCTATTCAATAGAATGGTATCACTGTTGTAGTTTTTGGCATGAAATTTTTGTATCAACGTTCTAGTATAGAGACAAGTGTACTGAGTTGATCGGTACCCATAAAATGTGTGTATCAAGTCAAATTTTTGAAAAAATCGATTTTTATCAATTCTCGGATTTTCCTAGACTTTTTTTGACTTGGACTTAGTGACGGCGACACTATCGAGTATTTAACCACGAAAAAGTTCATCTAACATACTGTTCGGAATGGGTATAAAACTGCAGTTCCCAATCAGTGACTGTATAACTAGAAAGGTGACTGGTTGTAAAAAGCTCTCCCAAGTCCTTTCATGGGATGTAATGGGAAACCATTTTTTCCTTTTTTTTTTGCTGAATACACTATTGTAGTCCAAAAATGTACCAGCGTTCTACATAGTATACTGTATCGGTTAGATGCAACTCTACTGAGTTGATCGACACCCATGAAATGTCTGTATCAAGTCAAATTTTTGAAAAAATCGAATTTTACCAATTCTCAGATTTTCCTGGACTTTTTCTGACAAAATTTTTTTCACTCTTTACAGCATAACTTCAAGGCACTCCAAATTTTGCACTCAGAATATTTGGAAAAATTTTAGCGATGATAAAGCTAAACAACTTTTGTGAACATATTAATACAATCTGAACGTGTCTAGGCACCCTAAATAGCTCATAAAGACCACCTTGTATTTTACGCGAGAACGACGCCTCCGATTTTTTACGAATTAATTTAGAAAAAATTTGAATTGCAATACTTTTCATCTATTCTTATACTAATTCTCAATGTAATCAACAGTTTCTCAGTTACAAAAAAAGAATGGTACAAAAAAAAAATTTTTTTGTTCAAAAAATTCAAATTTTTTATTACACAGTGCAACAGGAAAAAATATAACCATATACGGACACCACTACGTGATAAAAGACCAAAAAAAAGACCCGTGTCTCTCAGTTTTGCCCAAAGTCATGGACTTTTTCTTATGGGCCCACAAAGATTTGGGGCCTCGGTGTCATTTTTGCAAAAAAGTGATCATTTTGTCAGGCTCGTATCTTGTAATTCGTTCGGAAGTTTGATTTTTCTTAAAGAATAAAATCATAAAGAATAAAAATTATGAACATATAAAATCAAAAAATAAATCATCTTCAAGGTCAAAATCGCAAAAAAAAACTTTAAAAAATTCGATTTTTTTTTAACTTTTTCCCCTGTTCAGGTCCATAGGTAGCAAACCGTTCAAGATTCAAGGATACAATCAACTACAAAAATGTACCTAAGATATCTGTAAACAACTTTCTAGAACATATTAACTTCCTACGCATGACTCTTATTTTGTGTCCTGCGTCCCTTGTTGCCTCTGTTGCTGCGGTCGGTGAGATAGCATAGTATCTCAATGTTGAAGTAAACGGTGTTAAGAATTATTCCTAGGAAGTTTATCTGTTCTAGAAAGTTGTTTATTGAGATCTTGGGACATTTGTATTGTTGATTATTTCCTTGAATTTTGAACGGTTCGCAACCTATGGACCTAAACTGGGGGAAGGAGGTAAAAAATCCAATTTTGACTTTGAAGAGGAAGTTTTTTTGGTCTTATATGTTCATAATTTTTGTTTTTTATGACAAGAGCTACAACTTTCCCTCAGAAAGTAAATCAAAATTCCGTACGAATTGCAAGATATTTTTGCGATTTTCACCTTGAAGATGAAGTTTTTTTGGTCTTATATCTTCACAATTTATGACAAGAGCTACAACTTTCCCTCAGAAAGTAAATCCAAATTCCGAACGGTTTGCAAGATATGAGCCTGAAAAAATTATCTCTTTTTTGCAAAAATGCCACCGAGGCCCCAAATCTTTGGGGGCCCATAAAAAAAGTGTATGACTTTGGGCAAAACTGGGAGACACGGATCATTTTTTTCTCTGTTATATTGCCATGATTTAAAAAATTACACACAGTGTTATCAAAAAAAACATGAAACATAAAGTCACATGACCTATGAACAAAATAATACATGGATCATAAAAATCGATGGACGCGTATCGCTCTTATCCTCAATTTAGTCAAGATATCTCACTTTGTCAGGAATTGTATTACTCATCATATGCAACCGAAACAAAAATTCATAATTCTTGATAAAATGAGATACCTTCACTAAATTGTGAATAAAAGCGAAACGTGTCCATCGATTTTTATGATCCATGTCCCATTTTGTTCATAGATCAAGAGACTTGAGGATAAACTAATAAAATTGTACACCATTTGCCGTTTCTTATGTTTCTTGATTTTTAATCATAAAAATTACACGAGGTGTCAGGGGACACCAGGGACAACGAAGTTCCTTTCGCTATATATTATGTACTAGTTAGTGCCAACACGCCTAAGGTACCCGTTGAAAAATACGAGAATTTAAATGGATCTTTAAAAAAATATTCTTTTTGTTTTTTATATGTACTAAACTTCTTTTAAGAAAAATCTTTTTTTATATAGAATGTCTTTCTTTTTTTTTCTTAAGTATATTTTTCGGTACTTTTTGTAAAAATATATATTATATTTTTCCGCAAAGGTAATTTTTTAAAGAGAGGTACTTCTTTTATTAAACGCTAATGTTTTTTAAGAAAAGGCACTATTTTTAAGAAGAAGTACTTTCTGTAAGAAAAAGCCATAAGAGTATAAATTTTTTTTTTACAAGGAAGTACTTTTTTTAAGTACAGGTACTTTCTATAGAAGTGGTACTCTTTTTAGGAAATGGTTATTTTTTAAGAAAATTTACTTTACTTTTTACTTATCTCAAGAAAAGAAAAAGAAAAGGTATTATTTTATTTGTAAGAAACGGAAGTTTTGGTAAGAAAAGTTTTTTTTAAGAATAGGTACAATTTTAAGAGTAAGTACTTACATATTTCATTAAAAGTTATTTTGTGTCACAAAAAAGGTACTCCTTAAAGAAAGGGTAGGTTTTTAAGAAAAGGCAATTTGTTGTAAGAAAATTTACGTTTTTAAGAAAAGGTACTTATTAAAAAAATTATTTTTTTTAAGAAAAGGTACTTTTTCTAAGAAAATTAACTTTGTTAAGCAAATGTACTTCTTTAAGATAAGGTATTTTTTAAGAAAAGGTACTTTGTCTAACAATATGAATAGGTGTTTTTTTTTTGAGAAAATTTAAGAAAAGGCACTTATTTAAGAAAATTTTATTTTTTTAAACTTTTTCCACTTTGGCTTTTCTAAATTTACTTTTTATTGGGTTCAAAACTACAATATATACTAAATATTGTTTACATGGCCCACATAAAAAACTTCCCATTAAACAAGAAATTTCCCAACATATGTTAGTCTAGACACAGCCCAAAGCAAAAGTACCCAATATGGTTAATAAAACTAGGTTGTAGCATAATGGTGTTAAAAAAAGTTGTTTAATTTTTTTTTCATTTAGCCCCAACCCGCAACGTGCAATAAGGAAACTTTTGATTACATTGAGAAATAGTGTAGGAACAGACTGAAGGTCTTTCTAAACTTATTCGCACAAAATCAGACACGTTGTTCTCGAGTAATTATGGCATCAGACAATTTGTGACCAAGTGACCATTTTTAAGATAAATGTTTTTCAGTTTTTACAGCATAACTTCAAAGCACTCCAATTTTTTCACTCACAATATTTGGTAAAATTGTAGCGATGATAAAGCTGAACAACTCTTGTGAACATATTAACACAATATGAATGTGTATAGTCATCCTAAATCTATATATATATAAATTAATGTCTGTCTGTATGTCCTTTATAGAATCGTTAACTGTGCATTCGAGCATGTGATGATCTTTAGCAAACTTTTTGTGCATGAGCCCACGAAGGTTACTGAGTTGGTGCGACCAATTTTCGACAGATGGCGCCACAGTCATTCCACCATGACTTTGCAACGGAACCAGGCTTTCAGTGAAAATAAAATTTGAATGCAAAACAACGTTTGCCGAGTCAGCTTGTAGCTCATAACGTCCAGTGTGTGTCTTGAAAATTGTCATTTGTAAGTATATTAGGGTTAGTCACTTTTTGAATTTTTTAGAATATCACCATGCTTTGCAATATGATATAAGGCATACAAAAATATGAAGAACCGGGTCTTTACTTTTTAGATATTGTGAAAAAAAACCTTCCGCACCAAAAGCAATTACTTTTACTCAAATCAGATTTTTTCTGTTTCATTTTTTTCTGACTTTTAAAATTTTAAAATTGTTTTTTTTTTGTTTTAAATCTTTCGTGTGGCTGTTCTTAGTTTAGTGGGTACCCTGATTTCGAATCTGTTGTTCTACCACTAATGGGTCAGTTAGTTTTCGAGATATGACGATTTTAAAATTGTTCTGAGCAAAAGTTTCATATTCTTTTGTGATTTTTAAAATATAAGAAATTTTTTTTCGTTTTAAACAAAATCACAAAAAACTAAAATGGAAAATATCTGGCTTGAGTAAAAGTAATTGCATTTGGTGAGGAAGGTCTTTCTGCAATATCAAAAATGTGAAGACACAGTTTTTCATATTTGTTCATGCTCCGAGAACATTCGCCTCAAAAAAAGTGACTAGCCCTAATGTATATGTCATCATTACTCGAGAACGACGTTTCCGATTTTGTCCGAATAAATTTAGAAAATTTAGAATTCCAATACCTTTAATCTATTCCTATACTATTTTCCAATGTAGTCAACAGTTTTGCAGTTATAAAAAAGTATGTTGCAAAAATATATTTTTTTGCTTAAAAAATTTAAAAGTTTTTTTTATTAAAAAAAAACAAGAAACGGCAAAAAGTGGAAAACTTTATTAGTTTATCATAATAACAACTTCAGTAACTCAGTCAATTAATACCGGATTTTTAAATACAGAGTTGCGTTTTACCCATTAGGAATAAATAAATTCATGAGTACTATGGTTTTTTTATAAAATAATGTGTGAAATCATCGCCAAACTTGAAAAATACAAAAATATCTGTTTGCTCGACAAATACAAGCAGACTTCAGATAATTTCGTAAATAACGTATGTATCGCCTACGATTCTTCGTTTTAAATCTGGTGAGAAAATGGAAATCGGTTGATAATCAACTAACTTACATGCTTATAAGTGCGCAAAGGTACGCAAACCCGGGTTTTTAACCGGTTTTCAAGATTTTGGGGATGTTTGTGAAATTTCACAAGCAGATTCTTGTTTCACTCTACAGCACCTACGATAAAAATACTATGACTTCCCAGATATTTTGGACTGTTGCACCGTGTAAATGACATCAGGGATGATACTTATATATTCGCCCCTTTTAATGATAATCAAGACCATTCTATATCTCTACTAATAGAAATATAGTTTTCAAAAAAGAAGTTTTTCAAACTGCATCGTCAGGATTACCGGCAAACCGTGGAGCTATTTCAGATCTAGCCACAAACCTTCATCAGCGGTGCTTTGGAAAGCAAACGAAAACCCATTTTAACGCAGTGGCCCTTCAATGGGTAGTGTGCGCGGCTCTTGTACATGGGAACGTTGGTTCGATCCCTGCTCTGACCACCTTAGACTTCTTTCGACGACGGTCACCTTGCATAGTGATGGAGACACTATCGAGTACTTAGCCATGAAAATGCTATTCAAAAATACTGTTCGAAACTGGTATAAAACTCTAGGTTCCAATCAGTGAGTGTAAAACTATCACGCCCACATCGCACTTTTTTTATTTGAAAAATGCAAAAAATGTCATTATAGGTATATAATGGTACAGTGTACATACTTTAAAGAGTGCTAAAAGTGGACAGTACTCCAAAAGTTCACTTTTGCGTTTATATTACTTATATTGCTAAAATTGTACTTTGGGCAGTATGAAAAAGATCAGTACACTAAAAGTGTACTTTGTGATACTTAAGGTACTAATGTCGTATTTTAAAGAGTATTAAAAGAGTAGAGTACACTTTAGTAAAATTTATAGAAAGCACACAGTTTTCTCCAAGAGTACTCTATGTGCAGGGTAATTTAAAGATTCAAAAGAGTACTGCATAATCGTGCAAGTGTGCATTACGACACTAAAATTGTACTTTATCGGACTAATAAGGGCCTAATAATCAACCGAAAACTCAATTTAACTCAGTGGCCGTCGGTGGTAAAATACTTAGTGTGCGTGCCTCTTGGACATGAAATTATTGGCTCGATCCCTGCTCTGACCACCTTAAATTTCTCTCGGCGGCGGTCACCTCGTATAGTGACGGCGACACTATCGAGTATTTAGCCATGACAAATCTTCTCAAAACACCGTTCGGAATCGGTGTAAAAACTGTAGGTCCCAATCAGTGAGTACACAAACTAGAAAGCGCGCAGCTCACTGCTTGTGAGAAGCTCTCCCCAATTCTTTCATGGGATGTAATGGGAAACAACACATTTTATTTAATACAGACAGTTCAATCGAATTGTCATACTGCCGTCATTTGTCGACATTTGTGATCAGTATACTGGCCTTTGGTGGTGCAGCGCGGCTGTAGTGCGAGAGAATGTAGGTCCGATCCCAGCTCTGATCACCTTACACTTCTTTCAACAAAGGCCACCTCGCTTAGTAACGGCAACACTATCGAGTAACAAGCCATGAACTAGCTTCTCAAAAAATCGTTCGGAACCGGTGTCAAACTGTGGTGTATTTACTTTAAAAATCAGTCATCATTCCGCGCGACATATAATCGACTTCGTGGTTTTTATGGCGCACGTAATCGTCCATCTGATCAAGCCATCTGCCAAACTGTGGATAGATTTTATACCACCTACCCTCTAAATGAGTATCACCAAGACGTCAAAGGAATTTGCGTACTTTAGAGAATATCGCCGCTGAAAACAAAAGTGTGGAAGAAGATCCAAATTTATCGATTCATTGTCGGTCGCAGGAATTGGAGCTCTGTTCGTCCACTACATGGAAAATTGTGCACAAGGATCTTGGCCTAAACTCGTATAAGATCCAGCTGGTGCAGGAATTATTGCCACGATACCGTCATATGGGTCGATCTTTCGCCGATTGGGCTGTAGAGCAGTTGCAAACTGACCCGACGTTTTATCGCGATAAGACTCTTTATTGGATTAACGGGTTTGGTAAAAAACAAAATTGCCGCATATGGAGTGAGACCAATCCACAACAGACCCTACAGACTCCATTACCTCCAGATAAATGCACCGTTTGGTGCGGTTTACACGGTGGTGGCATCATCGGACCCTATTTCTTCAAAAATCAACCTGGCGTTTAGGTCAATGGAGATCGTTACCGCACCATGGTCAATGATACCAGGATGGCGCTACGTGCTATACGACGACCGAAACCATCGATTTATTGTATAATAAGTATCATATGGAAGGGTTTTTTATTGCGCGTCCAACGGTTAACGCGCTCGTGACCTGGATGTCGTGACCTGGATCATTTTTAAAAAAGGTATTTTTTTTTAGTTTTTCAAAGAATTTTGTACTTTATCTACGGACAATGTATACAACATTGTCCTGATATGAAATGGTTTTGAAGGCGCGTCCTATGGTATATATATAACATGCCAAAGCATGTCCTTACACATCCTCTTTTCTGGAAAATATCTAATTTTTAAGTTTGTTGTACGGAGGTGTGTCTGATTTAAATATCAGATTGGAGTAATCCTAAATATTCAAAATCTGATCCAGATCACCTCGGAAAATGTATTACAAAATATAAACAGTATATCTATACTACAATGATGTCCTTGTCAAAAGATAAGATTTGATACCCATTTTGCCCAGTTTAGAACGTAGTGTCCCCACCGTATTGAATTTTTGGTAAAACGCAAACTAGTACGAATTTCAAAAAAAGCTGAAATGCGTATTTACTTATATCGACTAAAGATTAAAATATGTCAATCTGACATTTAAATTAGAAAAGTCTCCATACTAAAAGCTTAAAAATTTAACTTTTTTGCAGAATATTCCTAAAATAGGATGTGTCAGGACATGCTTTGGCATGTTATATATATACCATAGGACGCGCCTTCAAAACCATTTCATATCAGGACAATGTTGTATACATTGTCCGTAGATAAAGTACAAAATTCTTTGAAAAACTAAAAAAATACCTTTTTTAAAAATGATTCAGGTCACGAGATCTTAACTTTCTGTGAATCTGTATAACGTTTATAACAAATAAAAAAATGTGGTTTCCCATTACATCCCATGAAGGGACCGGGGAGAACTGCTCACAATCACTGAGCTGTGCGCTTTCCAGTTTTCACTCACTGATAATGTTTATAATATACCCAAATTCTTGTGAAGAAGGGAGAAGCTCCAGAATTCTGTAACTTTTTAACGATAAATATCGATAGTCAAATTGTCAAAACTCAAATATAAAATTTTCAAATTTTTTCAATTTAACTAACGATTTTTATCGTTCAAAAGTTACAGAATTCCGGAAAATAAAAGTGATATGAGCAAAATGTTTGCAGATTATAACAAACCAACGAGTATATTCTGACCTCTACTGTCCTGACGAACAGACTGTTTAACAAAACATTCGATTTGCTGATTGATGAAAACTGTATATCCATCACATCTGTGTAAATCCTCAGCTGAGATCTTCAATTCAGCTCTTCAGTTTACAGCTAAACCAGTATAATTTGTATATAACGTAAAGTCAATTGATTACAACTAAATGCATTCCGTAATCCTGGCATTCTTCACCATTCAATTTGATGGTTGTTTTGAAATTGTACTCAACTTTGAATAGTGATAGTGACATAATCGCAAGACTGGATATTAATGGTTCATAACAGTGGTGCGGCAAAGGACATAATAACAATAAAAATTCCAAATGGAAAGTTTTTATTAAGACCCTAATAACAATTACATTGTAGCAGTTACTATTTGTAATTAAATTCCTTAATTTTTTTTTTTATTATTTGAATAAATGAGGCGTTCACAAGCCGAAGCGATTATCTCCATTTCTCCAATATTTTGATATGTTAGTGTATGGCGGTGGAACTAAGTTCCCAAGTGAATTTTGAATTTTACTATATAAAATACATAATTATAGTGCAATCATAAGATAATATTAATTTGAATTTATAATGAACGTTGCATTTTAAAGTTAATCGTTTTGGCAACTGACACATCCAAATAATGTATAATGGAGTTAATAATGACATGGAGCTACAGTCAAAATATACACGCTGAAAAAAGGCCACTGTATTCTCTCAAACGCATTCTGCAGGAACGATGTAAAGGGTTTTTCAACAGAGACGCTACAAAAGTAAATCGATAGGGACAGCAAACGACGCCATATTTTTTCCCGCTCTTTTGACATTTCTCTTCGGTAAGGTTTGCCATTTCATCATGGAAAGACATACGAGCCAACAACGAGTCGAAATTATTAAAATTTACTACCGAAATTTGGAGTCAGTGGCCTCAACTTTAAGAGGGCTACGTCCAATTTATGGTCTTCAGCGATGAGGCTCATTTCTGGCTGAATGACTTCGTTAATAAGAAAAATATGCGTTATTGGTCAGACAGCAATCCACACGTAATCCATGAGTCATTATTGCATCCCGAAAAAATTACGGTTTGGTGCGGTTTATGGGCCGGCGGCGTCATTGGGCCGTACTTCTTCCGTGATGATCAAGACCGGCACATTACTGTGAATGCGAATCGCTACCGTTCAATGATAACCGAATATTTTTGGCCCCAATTGGATAATATGGACTTGGAGGATATGTGGTTCCAACAGGGCGGCACCACAAGCCACACAGCGAATGCCTCAATCAATTTATTGGAAACAAAGTTTGGTGAACGTGTTATCTCACGAAATGGCCCAGTCGATTGGCCGCCTCGGTTGTGCGATTTGACGCCGTTAGATTATTTCCTGTGGGGCTACGTCAAGTCTATGGTCTATGCCAACAAGCCAGCGACGATTGATGAACTTCGTACGAATATCGAACGTGAAATTGCAGCAGTATCGGCCGATTTTTGCTTGAAAATTGGGTTCAGCGTCTGGACTTCTGCAAGCGTGCCCTCCAAATTTTCTATATTTACAAGTCCTAAACTCACTTATATGTAAATGCAAATATTGGCACGTTCCCATGCAAAGATGCATACTTTTAGGTGGAACCATATGTGTGGCAAGAAAAGATATGTGAATGAATCCTGTATTAGTGCAGAATGCTATACAGAAGTCCGGAATCGTGAACGCCTGCATATATTCGTATACGATCGAAGACACCAATGTTAAAGAGACAGTTAAAATCAGACTATCCGCAATTACCCCGTAGAGTGGGTTACGGTTCAATCAGATTTCGACAATCATCTGAATAATATAGCGAAGGAAACCGAAAAAGCTGTTGACCTTCGGTCATCAGAAATGATTGGATGGACAACAAAATCCCTGCGGATCGGACAGAGGGAGTAGTTATCACTATCCAGAGAAAAGGTGATCAATCGCTGTGCAGGAACTGGAGAGGGATTACATTGCTAAATGCAATACCGTATCCAGGCAATACCGTATCCTGGCATACCGTATAGCTGTTTCAGATCTAGCCACATATGTATCTTCATCAGCGGTTGTTTGGAATGCTGCTTTTGAAAAATTCATCAAACTAAATGCAAACGAAAACTCATCTGCATTGAGAATTTTCCACTATGCAAGTGTTCGAAAAATATCGCAAGCAAAACACACAACAAAACATTTGCAAACAAGTGGCCATCGGTGGTGCAATGGTTAGTGCGCGCGGCTGTTGTACATGAGATCACGGGTTCGATCCCTGCTCTGGACACCTTAAATTTCTTTCGGCGGCGGTCACCTCGCATAGTGATGGCGACACTATCAAGTATTCAGCCATGAAAAAGCTTCTCAAAATACCGTTCGGAACCGGTGTAAAACTGTATGTCCCAATCAGTGAGTATAAAACTAGAAAGCGCGCAGCTTTGAGAAGTTGTGAGAAGCTCTCCCAATTCCTTCATGGGTTGTAATGGGAAACCATTGGTTTGTTGGTAAATATAGCTGTGTCAATGAATCTTTTCTCTCTCTCTCTCTTCTTCTCTTCTCTTCCTTCTTTCTCTTCTCTTCTCTTCTCTTCTCTTCTCTTCTCTTCTCTTCTCTTCTCTTCTCTTCTCTTCTCTTCTCTTCTCTTCTCTTCTCTTCTCTTCTCTTCTCTTCTCTTCTCTTCTCTTCTCTTCTCTTCTCTTCTCTTCTTCTTCTCTTCTCTTCTCTTCTCTCTCTTCTCTTCTCTTCTCTTCTCTTCTTCTTTCTCTTCTCTTCTCTTCTCTTCTCTTCTCTTCTCTTCTCTTCTCTTCTCTTCTCTTCTCTTCTCTTCTCTTCTCTCTTCTCTCTTCTCTTCTCTTCTCTCTCTCTCTTCTCTTCTCTTCTCTTCTCTTCTCTTCTCTTTCTTCTCTTCTCTTCTCTTCTCTTCTCTTCTCTTCTCTTCTCTACGGACAGGCTTTGGCAAACTTAATCATAGATTGATAAATAAATAAATGGTTTCCCATTACATCCCATGAAGGAATTTGGGAGAGCTTCTCACAACCAGTGAGCTGTGCGCTTTATGGTTTTATACTCATTGATTGGGACCTACAGTTTTACACCGGTTCCGTTTGGTGCAAAAATTCGAAGAACTGGGTCGGTGCAAAACGTGTCAACACCCATGCGTCTTTGTACAGGCCGTTGGACCGAAAATATTGCTGCTGTGATTCAAACAAAGTGTGGATTAGGCCGCGACAACCTCAATTCATCGTCGTGCACAGCAGTTGACGGCTAATGGGTTTAAATCCGCTGAACGGTGCTATAGAAAATGTTCAACTGCTGTGCACGACGACGAATTGAATACATGCAAGTATGTTTGCCCTAGGGGTTTTGGCACCTAAAATTGTACAGCTACGAGATAGAGCAAATGTATCTATGAGTGATTTATAAAAGAAGGTAGGGACAACAGTAGTATGGTATACGTCAGTTCTGTAACTGATGCGATTTGGGTCAAAAATGGTCTTACTATAAGTACAAAGGGATGCAACGGGTCGAAAAAATATGCGCACATGGAGGCAACGCCAGTTAAGTTTTGAGTAATTTCAACGTCCGGTATATGGATCGAGTATATGTGTGGCAAGTATTTGCGTATTTTGGCAAAAGTACCAAAACAAAAAAGTTGTTGGTCCTATTTTTTGCGGCGTAGCTATTATGAGGTCATAGATCACGAAAATAACCAAAAAACCAAACCGCTTCGGCCGAAAATTTACTATATTCAAATGGTTCACAAAATACATATTGTAACCGCCTACAGAATTCAATTGAAACAGGAACTGAAGCCATGAGCAAGAAGACACATTTTCACCGAATCGGATACATTAGCAAGCAAAACTGCCGCATTTTGGGGTACTGAAAATCCACATGTCATACAGGGAAAACTATGCACCCACAACGAGTGGTTTTTGGGCTGGCGGAGTCATTGGACCGTACTTCTTCGAAAACGATGCCGGTAACGCTGTTGCGGTGAACGCTTTACATTATCATAGCATGATAACAAACTTTTTATGGTCTCAATTAGATGACATGGGCTTGGGCAATTTGTGGTTTCAACACTTGTCCAACTCACGAAACAACGAGGTCAAATGAAGGCCGAGATCTTGCAATTTAACACCATTGGACTTCCTCCTCTGAGACGATTCCAGAGCCGAAGAAGGAGATTATAAAAAAAACAGTTTCCCACTACATCCCATGAAGGGATTTGGGGAGAATTTCTCACAACCAGAAAGCTGTGCGCTTTCTAATTTTTCACTCACTGATTGGGACCTAAAGATTTACACCGGTTCCGAACGATATTTTGAGAAGCGCTTTCATGGCTAAGTACTCGATATTATCGCCGTCACTCAGCGAGGTGGCCGTCGTCGAAGAAAATGTAAGGTGGTCAGAGCAGGGATCGAACCCACGTTTTCATGCACAACAACCGCGCACACTAGCCATTGTACCACCGACCACCAAAGAAGGAGATTATACGCGTTACAAATGATATACACACCGATCTATACCAAAAAGTCATGTACAATTTTGATGCGCGCATCCTCTGTCGCCAGACGAGTCGTGATGGGTATTTAACGAATACTGAGCTTCATGCATAAACGTCATAGACTAAAACATGATGAAATAAAAAAAAAATTACAGCAGACAGTTGTCCGAGGCCTTCGGCCACGGACTGTCCCTGCAGGATGTGTCAGAGACACGGCCATTAAGTTTAACGTAGAATACGCCATCCGATAAGACAGAAAACATATATAACAATAAATTCATTTGCTTATATTATTTTATCATTTATTGTTATATATGTTTTCTGTCTTATCGGATGGCGTATTCTACGTTAAACTTAATGGCCGTGTCTCTGACACTGTCAACTGTCTGCTGTAATTTTTATATTTACCAACGGCATTTGATTCAAGTCCGTTTAAAAAAAAATATTATGTTCAATTTTTTTAAACTTAATTTAATTTATGTATTTTAATTAATATTTTTATTGAAATAAGTTCTGCGAATGTTGAGAGGGCCGCCTTAATATTAAAAAAGGTTTACCTTATCGAGTCTTCGCATTAGCATTCGAGCGTTGTGTGAAAGCTTTACGCTTTACAATTCAAAATTAATGTTACAACAGCTTTATTGAAGCTTTCGCAAAAAAGCTTTATTACGTTAGCTTACTGTTTGTTTCACTTTTTACTAGATACATGTTGCCAAGCAACATTAGCTTGCTGTTCGCTTCACTTTTTACTAGATACATGTTCCTAAGCAATGTTGAGCAACCAAAAACACTCAACCAAACACCACACATATGTTTGAGTGTATGTGTTTAAACAATTTTCATTTGAGAAATTAAAATACTAGAAATATATCAACCAATATGAAATGTATATCAAACGAAAGATAACATCTTCATTTACCTACAAAAAAAATTTAAAAAAAATTCATCTAGCCGTTTCCTCAAATTCAATGAAATAAAGATTACAACAATAAAAACCTGACATGACTCTTCATACCGTAAGTTAAGACGTATTCTACGTCAAAAAACACTTCAACAAATTTCGGTGTGTTTTATTTATAAAAGATTACCTGCGGTCTTATTGAATGACCCTATACTTTGATTAAGTTTATCTACAAATACTAAACAATACAAACAGGTCTAAACCGTAAAAGGCTACAACTCTGGAGTGTTACACCAATTCATCAAATTATCAAAAGGAAATTCAAATTTCGTCGTTAGACTTACGACTTGCACCAATGCCTAAAAATTAAAAAAATTTTAATAAAATCGGTCAAATCTTTTTTTTTGATTTGGACAGTTCACACGTTACTCCAACACCACTCTATTCAAACAATTGTTTTTTAAAAATTGTTTTCGAGTTTCGATTTCAACAATTTCTACAGCTTTTTACTTCTATTGATTATTATTATGAAATTAAAAAAAATTAAAAATTCATCAAATCACTTTAATGTCCTAACAACACAATTCATTATAATTTAGTTTTTTGCAAAATACAGAATTTGTTTATGAAATTCCATACTGAAATCACAAGTCCTTGGTAATAAACAATTAGAAACCTTAAAACGTTATTATAAACTATTAATTTATAAAGAAAAATAACTCAAAACACTTCACTGAATTCAAGTTGACTGTGAATTCTTGAAAAAATTTTGAATAATTACACAAATTGAATTTAAATGTGAAAACCAATTGCAAACTTTCGTTCATTCCTCAACCCACTGAAACCACAAACTATTGCACAATAATTGCACTTGCATTATTATCCTTTAGAAGAGAACACACACACACACAAAGTGCACTACTTTACACTCCATTGTAATATCCTTTTTCAATTCTCGTCATTAGCCTTTTCAATTCTTTGAACTTTTAGCTCTTAAACAGTGATTATGTAAAGTTAATAGCCTTTTAATTCTTTTATGACTCACAAGCATTTTGCATACACTTACAAAAATTTCTGTTTTTTTTTTGAAACTCCAATATCCGCTGAAAGTTTTAAATACGCTTTCAATTCACTTCCTTTAGAAAAAGATTTTCGAAATTGTTTTAACGGCGACTCAAGTTCCAAACTATTTGAATTTCTTTTATTATCCTTTTAATATTCCTTGTGCGTTAAGACGAGTAAACTCGCGTCCTTTTTTAATTTGTTCGGTTTAGTACTTATCGTGGATAACACAGTTTTGTTTTTGATGGCATATCCTTTGCTAACAATTGTATTTATAGCCGAAAAAATCTCCGAGCAAGCGAGGAGCACAACAACAACAACGACAGTAATAGCAAAAAGCAAAAGCACCAACAATAATAACACCAACAACAACAACAATACCCAGCAGACCGACAGACGAACGAACAATATAGAACACTTTCACTTGTAATAGTATCTTTTGGCTTTTTACAGTACAATTCGACAAAAACAAACTATGAATGTCGGCAACCAGCTACAACAATACGCACCATACATTTCGCACTTTGCCTCTTGTCCTCGTCCTTCTACTCCTTAAACTCCTCCTCATGGCACCTCCCACTTCTTCTCGCCTCTTCGCACCCTGCCAATTGTATCCTGCTAATATACATTAGTTTGAGGATATGATGCTGCAAAGACAACAAAGGATAAGCACAGCACACCAGAAGTCTACTCATCGGACTACTATCTCACACACACGAACGATGTATCCATCCTGCAGCCATCCTTACTAGCTGACCTCCGTCTATCGCCCCGAGTATCATGTCCCTACATACGACACAGAATCTCTGCTGATATTGTGGAAGCAAATATGATGACGACAACAAGTATCAGCAACAAGGCGTTAGTTATCACAGACACAGTGGTATGGAAGTATATTTGGTTGAAATTAGATTCAATTTTTCGAATGCAACTGACACAAGTTTCTAGGATTTTGTAGGAACCAGCTTCGAAATATATCAAAATATAAGGTGATTCAACAACACCACAGATTTTCTTTTAAAACTAAACCATACCAAAATATGTCGGAATCATTTGGATTTTATTTCATCATATTTCTGGTCTGTGGCATTTATGTATGAAACTCAATATGCGTTAAAGGCCCACCTCTACTCCTCCGGTAACCCAGGCGCCGCGTATAAAAATGTTCCATGAACTTTTGGCAAAGTTCGGGCTATATATCATTTATAACGCGTATGATTTCGTTCTTCGGCTCTGAAATTGCCTCGGGCTTATTTGGCAGAGACCGTACTTCTTACGTAGCTCCACACTCAAAGAAAAACCTTCATCAAATTTTTAAAACCCTTCATCCATTTGATAAAAACATTTCCTCATTTTCCAACGTACCACACATTTCATTGAATTGATGAGGAACATTTCTTAAATCGTTCATCCATGTTTCATCAGTAGTTTATGTTGATTCAGCGACAATGTTGTTCAAGTTGGTGTAAATTTTTCATCAATTCTATGTAAGTTTGTCATCAAGTTGAAGAAACTTGTTCACCAAATCATTTGATGTAAATTGTTCATCAACTTGCTGTATATTTTTCGTCAATTGAATGTAAGGTTGTCATCAATTTGATATAAGTTTGTCAACAAATTGATGTAAATTGGTAATCATTTTGATGTAAATTGGTTGTTAATGTATAGTCCAACTCTTTGAACTAATTTTCATTGTAAAATAATTACCAGAACAGTGTTTAAAAAATGCTCATAGCGTGGAAATTATTTTCTGTCCATTGCACTATTTTTTTTATTTTTATTTTTTCAATACTACGTCCATATTTTGAATCAATCCACTAATTATTTCTTAATTCCAATGATGAAGATTGATGTAAAAAAGATTATCAATTCAATGAAGCTGAAAAAGGTGAAGAAACGCACAATCTTCAAGTTGAAGAACCTTTTCATTAAGTTTGTCATGATGAAATTTGTCATCATTTAAATTACGTACAACTGATGAACATTTATCATCGAGTTGATGTAAAGTTTCGTAAGATAATAGGGTCATTGTTGCATCCGCTGTTGGGAAAGTGGCATCGTCTTGTTGAAAACATATATGGTCCAAGTCCATGTCATTTAATTCCGCTCATAAAAAGATTGTTATCATATCACCATAATGTTCACCGATAGGAGAGAGCCTCTCACAAACCAGTGAGCTTTACGTTTTCCAATTTATCACTCACTGATTGGGACCTACAGGTTTACACCAGATCCCGGTATTTTCGAATAACCGGTTTTCGGTTTATTCGAAAAATCACATTTTCGGAAAACAGGTTTTCGGTTTCACAGAAAATAACCGGTGAAACCTGTTAATTATCTGTTTTAGTTCCGGTTATTTTGCCGGTTTCTCGTTTCACATGAAAACAATATGTTTAAATTTTTGTGGAAAAATTAATACAAAATCAACACAAAATAACATTTTCATGTCTTGTTTCGTTTGCCCATAAAAAGAGTCATTATTATTTTGAAAATACAACAACATTTGTCAGATTTTAATATTTTTCAATTTGCCGTTAAAAAACACACAGTTAATTCAATTCAGTTCAATTCAATTCAACTCTATGCCATTCAATTCAATTCATTACTTTTCTTTTCAAATCAAATCAATTCAATTCAGTTCAGTTCAGTTCAGTTCAATTCAGTTCAACTCAATTCAGTCCAATTCAATTCACTTCAATACAATTCAATTCATTTCACTTCATTTCAATTCATTTCATTTCAATTCAGTTCAATCCAATTCAATTCAATTCAATTATATTCAATTCAATTAAATTTAACTCCATTCATTTCAATTCAATTCAGCTTAACTCAATTCATTTCAATTCAGTTTAACTCAATTCTATTTAATTCAATGCAGTTCAGTTCAATTCAATTCTATTCAATTAAATTCAACTCAATTCAATTCAAATCACTTCATTTCAATTAAATTCACGTCAATTCAGTTCAATTCAATTCAACTCAATTCAATTCATTTCAAGTCAATTTAATTCAGTTAATTCAATTATATTCTAAAAAATTCAATTCTATTCAATTCAATGCAATTCAATTCAATTCAATTCAATTAAATTCAATTCAATTGAGTTCAATTCAACTCAATTCAATTCATCTCAAGTGAATTTAATTCAGTTAATTCAATTATATTCTAAAAAATTCAATTCCGTTCAATTCAATTTAATTAAACTATATTCAATTCAATTCTATTCAATTCAATGCAATTCAATTCAATTCAATTCAATTCAATTCAATTCAATTCAATTCTATTCAATTCCATTCAATTCAATTCAATTCAATACAATTCAATTCAATTAAATTCAGTCAATATTATTTTATTTTTATGTAAATCATATTTATTTAAATAAATAAAATAAATACTTTCCCATTATATTCCGTGAAGGAATCGGGGAGAGCTTCTCACAACCAGTAAGCGGTGCGCTTTCTAGATTTGTACTCACTGATTGGGACCTACAGTTTTACACCGGTTCCGAACGGTATTTTGAGAAGCCTTTTCATGGCTAAATACTCGATAGCGTCGCCGTCACTATGCGAGGTGACCGCGGTCGTTCATATCATATTTATTTATTCATTAATTTTCTTTAATTTTAAAAAGATGCTTGTATTCGGATCACCCTGTATTTAAAAATAAACAGACAAAAAGTTATATTTCGTACTATGATGGCTCTGAGGAGATCTGCTCACAATCAGAGAGCTATGTGTTCAATTGTTTAATTGTATGGGCAGAATCTACTACGCCACGCAAAGCGAAAAATGTTTGGAGGTCATTTGTGCAAAAAATATACCATTGCAGCAAAAATATTTAGTTTGCCGCAAATACTGAACGTTAGTTAAAACGCTTGCTTTAAATAACAAACGTTTATTATAGAATTAGTTTCTATTGTACCGAGCAAAATTCCAATAACCACAAACTTTTTAAAATTTACTTCTACAAAAGTGTGTATACGTAGCAAACAATATATTTTTGCGGCAAAATCATTTAACGTGGCCGCGATAAACTGCGATGACTTTCCAAAAATACGATCCACACTTAATACTACGAAATGTGGCAATATTTGCTGTAATGGGTGATAAAACACGTTTCTAGCCAGTGCCAACCAATAAATACATTGTACCAGCAGAGGTTGTTGTAGTTGTAGGCAGCAACAACAGACATATTATTCATGTTCATTCGTTTCAGTTGTCAAACTCTACATAAACATATACCAACAATATAAGAGTACAAAAAAGTATAGAAACAAAATACATATGAGTTTGACAATTGAAACGAAAAACTACATGGAAAATATTAAATCAGCTGTTTAACGACTATACCTAATAGATAATTCTACCATGATCAATATGTATAACAATTACCGCACTGTGTTGTGTACAATTTAATTCCAATTTTGTTTTCAATCGGAAATAAATATCGATCCTTCAAATTGAGAAATATAAAAAAAGTATCCGTAGTCTTCCATTAAATAAAATAGTGTGAATGAACTTTAAACGTGTAAGCCATTTTGCAAATTTCTGCTTTTGAGTCTCTCCTTCTTGATAACATTTCCATTCACAAGAAATGGTAACAAAATTTATCTAAAATAACTTTTTATTGCCATTTCTTGAAATTGAACATGTGTCAACATTATCATTGCTCAAGTCGGAATTTAAGTGGGAAATTGAAATTACTCTTAATATCGCTTAACTGTCCCGTACAAATTAAGCTATAATAAACTTTAGCGGGGTAAAAAAATACACAATTATTATAATTTTTTTTCAAAATAGTTGAGTAGAAACGTTTTCTAATGATACTTTTGGTTGAATACATTTTAAACATTGAAGACCGAATAATACATCCCCCGCAAGAAAAGCTGCACCTGGTTGGAACAAAGTTCCTGTCACTATGTATTATGTACTAGTTAGTTCCAATATGCCTAAGGGTGCGTACACAATGGCCGCTTGTTGCCGAGCCGAGCCGACTGACGCTTATTGCGAGAACCAACCAACTGGTACTATACAAATTAGTACAAATAAGCGCGAACAGGTCATAGTGGGCGCCGAGCTGGTCAGAGCACAAAGCTGATTCAGCGCGAGAAAACAGTTCCAAAGCGTATTTCAGCGCCGAAAACATTGTTTATGTTATGTTGTTGTGATTTCAACTTGTTTGGAAAATATAAAAAAAATTTAAAAACAAAAATTTAAGAAAAAGTAAATAAAACATGCAAGCAAAAAATTAAAAAAATAATAAAAATTAAACAAAAAAATAAAAATTCAAATAAATAATAAAAATTAAATAAAATTATAAAAAAATTAAAAAAAAAACTTATAAACAAAATTTAAAAAGAATGTAATAAAAGAAGTAAATAAAATATACAAACATAAATAAAACACAAATAATGGATAAAATATCAGCGCTGATTCTCGCATCCACTATGCACACTCAAACTTGTTTCTCGCATGAACAAGTTCTCGCAATAAGCGTCAGTCGGCTCGGCTCGGCAACAAGCGGCCACTGTGTACGCACCCTAAGACGCACGTTACGATAAAATACGATAATTTAAATGGATCATTAGGAAAAGATACTTTTTGTAAAATGATAAAATGTTTTAAGAAACATTTTTTGGTTATAGACTGTATTTTTTTAACAAAATTTATTTTTAGGTCCCTTTTTTAAGAATATGTATTATATTTTCGCGAAAAGGTTTTTTTTTAAAGAGAGGTACTTCTTTTATTAAAAACTAATGTTTTTTTTAAGAAAATGTACTATTTTAAGAAGAAGTACTTTCTGTAAGAAAAAGCCATAAGAGTATGAATTTTTTTTACAAAGAAGTACTTTTTTTAAGAACAGGTACTTTTTAAAGAAGTGGTAGTCTTTTAAAGAAAAGGTTATTTTTTAAGAAAATGTACTTATTTTCAGAAAGGCTACTTATGTACTTTTAAGAAAAGAAATTTTTGTAAGAAAAGTTTTTTTTAAGACAATGTTTTTTTTTTGAAGAAAATGTTTTTTTTAAGAAAGGGGAATTTTTTAGAATTGATCCCTTTTTTCAAGAATATGTAAATTTTTAAGAGTAGGTACTTATCTCAAGAAAAGTTATTTTGTTTCACAAAAAATGTGCTCTTTAAAGAAATGGTAGTATTTTAAGAAAAGGCAATTTGTGGTAAGAAAATGTACTTTTTTGAGAAAAGGTATTTTTTTTAAATACATAAATAGATTATATATAGAGATATATTTTTTTTAAAACAAGATGTTTTGCAAATGCATCCTCATGATTCCTGGCAAACTGTGCAGCTATTTAAGATCTAGCCACAGATCTTCATCGGAATGATGCATTGGAATTCATTGGAATGATGCTATTGAAAAATTCATCAAACTGTTATTTCGTCGTGCTCTACGCTCATCAGGGATGATTACGAGTATAACAGGCAATAACAATTGTCTGTAAACATTGTGTGTCTTTTAGACAACGACAAAAACATTTATATTGGGGACCGATGGTTATCTTGACATGGATAGAAGTAGTTTACAAATGTTTTCCTGTGTGTTTTGCTTGCTATATTTTTCGAACACTTGCATAGTGGAAAACTTTCACTTCAGATGAGTTTTTGTTTACATTTAGTTTGATGAAGTTTTCAAAAGCCCCTGCTGTAGATCTGTGGCTAGATCAGAAATAGTTCTACGGTTTGCCAGGAATCATGAGGATGCATTGGGAAAACATATTCCTTTAAAACAAGCTATATCTCTATTTATATAGATATAGATGGTCTTGAGCTTGAATAATGATATAAAAAGTACCAATAAAAAAGGCCGAATAAATAAAAAAATCATCCCCAAAAATTACTTTTTTAAGAAAGAGTACTTTTTGTATGAAAATTTACTATTTTAAGCAAGGGTACTTCTTTAAGATATGCCATTTTTTAAGAAAAGATACTTTAAGAATATGAATAGGTATTTTACTTTTTTACGAAATTTACTTTTTTTACGAAAAGCTACTTATTTAAGAAAATTGTCTTTTTTTGTTATTTTTTTCACTTTGGATTTTCTAATTTACTTTTTATTGGGTTCAGAACTACAATATATACTAAATATTGGTCACAGGCTCCACCTAGAGAACTTCCCATTAAACAAGAAATTTCCCAACATATCTTAGTCTAGACACAAACCAAAGCAAATTTACCCAATATAGTTAGTAATACCGAATACTGTAGCATAATAGATATGCGATAAGGACATTCGTTCAAAAAATGTTCAATCAAATTTTTTTAATCACGTTTTCTAGTCGAACCTCGTATAACTACTAACAAATATCGATTGTCGCTAAACTCAAATCCTCAAACAAAGTCTAGTTGTTTAAACTTTCGTTTGTGTTCAACGAAATATTTTTTTTGCGTGTATAAAGCAGAATCTGTACCGGTTAAATCGCGACATTAGCGCATAAAATTATAGCAATTCAGTCAATTAATTAAATGTGTTTTGAAGGACCTTGAAGGACCCTTAAGCTTGTTTGGATAGACTTCGGAAAAGTGCACAGAGTTTTGATTATTTTAATGCAAAAACCTTTTCATTGGATCTGTGTGTAGGATAACAAGTCAATTAATTAATAAGTGTTTATTTATTTATTTATCTGCGTGATTAGAACTGTATACACGTTAACGGATTGAAGTGAATATTTCCATGTGACTTTTATACCACAGTACCCTATAAATGAACGTATTGCTACATGTCTGTGTATGCAGCCATACAGATATGTTTATTAAATATTGTCTTTAGGATGACACGATTATGCGCCTGCGTATTTCTGTCTTTCTTCTCTGCTGCTAAACGCTGTTTTTTGTTTTTTATTGATTCTCTCGCAGAATATTTGCAATTCCACAAAGGACATCAATAGAGTATTTAATTTAGCATTACAGAACTTGTAATGCGAATACTTTTATGCAACTGATACCATATAACGACAGCATGGCGAGATGATGGGTGGGTGTCGTCAATTGGAGGAGATAGTTTTATGCGTAAGAGCTGTGGTCTCAAATGGATATGAATGGGTTGAAGATGCGTAGGCGAGGGGAATTGACTCATATGCAAGTACCTACATATGTACATACTAGCAGCCAACAACTATGAATGTTGTTCATTACAGATGTAGTTGTTTTTGCGTGTGATTCTGTAACTAAGAACGTTTGCAATAGATAGTTATTTAGAATTTTATATCTCCATTAATGCAGGACCACCACCAACACTTGTGACATGGGATTTATGCATCAACATGGATTACACTTGTACCCACCAGAGGAACGTACTATATGATTGTTGTATATTGAATGTTGTATTTACCACATGAGACACTTAGATACACACACACACACGTGCACATCGAATTGTGGTTTGCCAGAGGACGAACGTACAAGTGGCGACAATAACATGTAGAACAACAGTTATATGACCATTGTTTGTTTTGTTTACGATATTTGCTCTGCCGGACAATGACAATGGTTGTGGGGACAAGAACTCATAATGCCAGGCAATGAATGAATGAATGGAGCCATGAGTTACGACCAAATATGTAGCCGTATATTGCGTTTAAACTCAAAGGGAATTCCTTTATAAATTTTTGAACCAGGACTTTGAGTGATGTGCTAGGAACAGGAGAGAGGGCGAGTGGAGAGTGCAAGCAAATGCAGACAGTGGGAGAAACGAAAAATTATAAGTACATTCCTGCACGGAAATTGTCGTAAGCTATTGTTTAAAATTAAGTCTAATTGTTTGTATGAAATTTTTAGTTCAAATCAATTTTTATTCTTTTTTCTTTTTTTTGTTGTTTAGATGCAAATATAAAGTGTGTTTTCTATTCAATATTACATGTTTGCAACACAATCATTAATATGTTAGAATATGTGTGTTTGCGACCCACATATATTTATGTTTGCGATACAAATACAGCTGTGTTTGTTGCAATGTCTATGCTCTCTTGAGTGCAAGAGAATAAAAGAGGGGCAAGAGAGAGTCTATCTTGTAAGTGTGTGTCTGTATTTTTGCATTATTCTCTCAGTCAGTGAGTCTTAAATATTCCGGAATATTGCGTTTTAGTTTCATGCTTCATCAGACAGAGGATATCAAAGGCGCTGGATCGGTGAAAAAAGACTAAACGAAGGCTCGGACGCTTAAATAGTTTGTGATCCCAGCGGCGGATGTCGCAAGACCTTCCACAAATAAGGCATGCGAAATGCTTCTTTTGTAATGTCTTCCTAATTATTCAAGCTTAAGGTCACTTCCGATTTTATAAAACTTTTTGTTTTTCTCTTTTTCCACTCGATATTTCGATTTCCTTTGGAAATCTTCTTCAGGAAAGTTTTTAATATTAATAATAACAGACAAGCATCAATACAAATTAAAATGAAAATTTTTGACAAATTAATACTGTATTATGTACATACAGTCAACTCTCAGAAACGTGAGCTAATTATTGTTGAGTGTGTTCACGTTTACGATTTTGTTCACGTTTTCGAATGCTGAAATATTAAAGCAAAAGATTGATGTTTTACCCTAGAAGTAAACCTCTATTAATAAATTAAATTCCCAGTATTTTAAAAACTAATATTTTATTGAATTGTAAAAAATACACATTAAAAATTCATCGTTCAGTGGACGAAAATGTTGATGGCGAATACTAAAAATTTTAATTTAAAAAAATCAGCCGTCTTTTTTGGTATTTCTTTTGTTCGATCATCTTAAATATAGCCCTTTCTTTTAATTTTCACTTTGATCAACCATTTCACACTCTGCCCATTTCAGTGCTTTATCAAATACTTCCACATCTTCTTTCGCTTTTATTTTAATTTCTGGCTCTTCCACAATACAGTCACCATCGTCATGTTCTTCATGAATTTCAAATTCATCACATTCTGTCGAATTCTCAATTGGGTTGTTATTCCATTCTTCCACAGTTGTAACATTGCATTCAACCTATAAACAATTGTTTTTATAAAAAAATTAACCATTTTCACACTCTTTAGTTATTAACAAACCTGAGGGTTCAAGATAAGAAGAAGCTCAACCGCCCTCTCCTCTAATTGTCTTGTTTCGATTTCCCAACTTTGTTTTAAGACACTTAATGGGACGTTGTCAGCAGGGTCTTCTTGGTCTGATACTAAGTTCAAAATATTCTTCCAGCATTTGGACAACGTATCGTTTGTAATTCGAGTCCAAGCGTGTTCTAAATGATTAATTGCATCTTTTAACGTGATCTGTTTAATTGATTCCAGCAAATCGGACTCCTTTGCTGCTATTGATGCTAGAAGACTATTTCTATAATGCAGTTTTATAATTTTGAACACATTCTGATCCATTCGTTGAATGATGGATGTGACATTTGGTGGTAAAAACATAGCACAAATAGAACCGTCCTCAGATTTCATTTCTGTTTCAGATGGATGTGAAGGGGCGTTATCGATTAATAAAATGGCTTTAACTGGCAGTCCCTTTTTTGTCAAGAAATCTGTAACCTGAATATAAATATTAAATTACATAAGTTAATTTGTCACCAATGTAATCTTTTTACCTCAGGTACAAATGAGTGGTGAAACCAGTCTTTAAAAATAGCTGCTGTCATCCAAGCTGACTTTGAATTTTTATAATTCACAGGGCAGTTACAATTTTTGAAGCTACGGGGATTTTTAGCCTTTCCAATTACAAGAAGCTTTATTTTATGAGATCCCGACGCATTTGAGCAGCACATAAATGTAAACCTCTGCATCTCCATCTTTGCACCTGGAGCAGACTTCTCCAAAGACGACACATAAGTTTTTTCCGGCAAATTTGTCCAACATAACCCAGACTCATCCGCATTGTATAGTAGGGTGGAGTGAATCAACTACTTTTTTATTTGTAATAGCGCGGAGAAGTTGCCTATTGGGACGTATAATGACCATGTAAAATTTCGGTTTTGAGAAAAAATTTCTTCTGCCCTCCCAACGACATTGAAATTTGACAAAAACGTCTAAAATTACAATTTTCCTGATCTATATAGTCTATATAGTCCGTAGCTTTAAAATTCAGAAGGGGCACTTGAAACACTCTGAAGGGGCCTTTTCACATGAAGGTTTGATTTTTATGTGGAACCACATAGGTGCATATACTCTCATGACATAAGTGAATAGATTTACCAATTCGTCTTTTGGATTTTCAGTGCTTATGTACAACCGAAGAAGGCGGTTTGCCGTAGTAACCCACCTTGAATGCGAAATCCTTCCGGGATCCCGACTAGCCAAATCTGTTGAACAGTTACCACTAGCAATGGCTTTGACCATTTGGTACATGTATTTCTGATCGGTACTAAGGTCTTTCATAATTGGTGCATGAATTTCAGGCAAATTGGTATCAATTGATTTGAACACAATGACAGGTAGCTTTTCACACAATTCCAACTTCTTGCCGATTGGTCCAGAAAACCCACGAGGCCCAGTAGTTTGCCCATCCAAGTGATGCAGGAGATGACGAAGTGGAAGCTCATTTCCATGAAGCATGCAAACTGCCCCTTGAATGGGCCTTCGAAAATATTCTTCAAGCAGTCGGATCACTCCCCCTTTGTAACCGGTATTAACATTTGTCCCATCACACCCAATCAATTCCAGATTTGCAATGTCAATAGAATGTTCTGTTAGAAAATCTGTTATACATTTCGTGATCACCTCTGCTGTACCACTTGCTGGTGAAACGTGTCCAATATATTTCCCGCCTGACTCTTGAACCAATGATACATGCTCTTCTACAATTGTTTGACGATAGTACTTCTTGCCCTTCTTAACTTGGAGCAGCGTTTTATCTTTACGCCCGTCGAAGTAGAGCCCAGTCCCAATCAGCTTGTTAGTAGAAAGTACATCAAGTCCGTCATACTGAAGATTGGACCGGTTTTCCTGGCGTTCTCTTCTAACTTTGCTCCGATCAATAATTTGTGACTTGTCCTCAGTTGTAACTACACCAATATCCTGCAAAACCGCAGAAGCAATTGCTGCAGCTGATCTATCAGATAGACCATATCTGTCACATGTATTTGCCAAAGTTTTAAGTGGCACTCGCATTTGGTTACTTTTTCCCTTTACCTTCGGAGTTTTAGAGTGTTCATTGGTGTACTGCTTCTCACTGTCAGATGCAACCTCTGTCTCTGATGTGTCAGATGAGTCCATATCCAAAGTAGAATCACTGCATTCTTTTACAGCTTCACCAATCACTAGTCAGAAGTCACTAGACATCTGCATGCGCTCGAAAAATAGAATACCAGAAATTACCGTTTTACTTTCAACACGAGAGAATTTTTGATGACTGCCGATCACATAGCAACAGCAATCTGTGTGTGGATTACAGCTTCACCAATCACTAGTCAGTAGTCACTAGACATCTGCATGCGCTCGAAAAATAGAATATGTACTAGAAATTACCGTTTTACTTTCAACACGAGCAAATTTTTGATGACTGCCGATCTGTTGCTATAACAGCAATCTGTGTGTGGAGTGTAGAGTGTGTCTGGCTGTGTGCGTCGCAGGAGGGGGGGGGCAGAAGTTATTTTTAGCCAGAACCCAAATTTTGCATGGTCATTATAGGTAACAATGTGCAACTTTTCCGAGCTATTACAAATTAAAATAATAATGTGTTAATAATTCTCAAAATATCAGGAAAATTTTAATTTTATAAGTTTTTGGCAAATTTCAAGGTGGTTGTGAGGGCAGAAGAAATTTTTTGCCAGAACCCAAATTTTACATGGTTATTATACGTCCTAATAGGCAACTTTTCCGCACTATTACAAATTAAAATAAAAAAATAAATTTTTTCACTCCACCCTATTGTATAGTTGGTCATTGCACAGGCCGAGCTCTTCCATTTTTGCTTTTAACTTTCCTTTAAACGGATCGATTAACTGGGGCTGCGCAGATAACTTTTCTCCGCAAATTTTGAGAAGCCGAACTCCATGCCTTTTCTTAAATTTTTGGGGCCGTCCATCACTGGCATTAAAATCGAGGCCGTTTTCATTAATTTTAGAGTGAATCTCCACGGCTTTTGCTATCAACATCAGACCGCTTACAGGCAAGTTTTTGTTTCGCATATGAATAAACCACTTGTAGAAAGTTTGCTCCATTATTGGAAGTTCCGATGTGTGTAATGTTTTCCGTTTTCCAGGCCCACAAAATATATTGTTCACACATTTTGTAATGGCTGTTTTCTTCTTATTTATTGAGCAAATTGTCGATTTTGCGACATCATAGTTTTTGGCTAAAGCAGTAACACTCGAACCTTTTCTTAGAAACTCCACAATATCTGCTTTATCTTTTAGACTTAAAACTCTTGGTTTCTTAGCTGACATTTTACAAACACCAATTTTTCCACTTATTATTACTAAGAAGATTTTAGATATGTATATTCTTTACCACTTAAAGATTGCATCCTTTCCGTGTAACACTTGTAACAAAACTGAGAGGTCAATGTAGTTCTGCATGTGAAGCAGGGTGTTTACTATGCTGATTGATAAGGAATTTTTATTCGGGGATTCCCCAAACTACAAAAATCGTTATAATAAAAACAAAACTTTGTTGAAAGTTGTTCACGTTTTAGAGCTTTCAAAATTTGTTCACGTTTACGAGACCTGTATGCAGAAAAATGTTGTTCATGTTTCTGAGTTGTTCATGCTTCTGGATGTTCACGTTTCCGCGAGTTGACTGTATTATAATACTGTATTATAATATGAATAAATAGTATTACTTTTCACAGTTTGTCAAAAATTTTCATTTTAATTTGTATTGATGTTTGTCTGTTATTATTAATATTAAAAACTTTCCTGAAGAAGATTTCCAAAGGAAATCGAAATATCGAGAGAGAAAAGAGATAAAATCGGAAGTTTGCATTTTTCTCTCAGTCAGTGATTCATAAATATTGCTGAATATGCGTGTAAATTGTATACGAAATCAGTGATGTTTACTTTGGCTAATATATTGCGTTTAATTTCATGTATTCAGTGGTCAATGATTCATCGATCAGAGGATATCAAACGGGCGTGATCAGTTAAAAAGAATAAACAAACGGTTAAATGGTTTGTGATGTTGATTTGGTTTGTGTGTATGTTGTTCGTGTATATGTAAGTACATGTGCTACCAAAGTGAGAAAATGATTTTGAGGAAAGAAACTGGAAAGGCAACAACGTGAAGCCCTTTTTTCTGTCCGAGAAATATAATAATAAAAACACGAGTAATTTATACACGCTTGGCTTGCATGAACTAGATTTGTTTGTGATATATTAGCTGAAACCTTCTGAAACCAAAAACGCAGGAGACAACAAAGAAACGAGAAGCCAAAGAGCAGAAGATTCTCATTTTATGAAAAAAAAATAATGCACTCAATGCAAGTAAATCTAAATTGGGTCGTTTTAAATCTTGTAATTTGTTGGTTAATGTATGCGAAATTCATACTACAAGCTTACAAGTCCTGAACATTTTTCTAATTGAAAAATGGTTAGTTTTTGTTGGAAATAATAGGCAATTCAGTTCAACACACACTCAGTGCACTGATCTAACTGTCACGTATAACCATTGATATAATTAATAAAAAATAATTAAAAATTTGCCAATAAGTAGAAATAGTTTAAAAAATGTTTCCGCCCGGGATTGAACCGGGGGCCTTCCGCGTGTTAGGCGGATGTGATAACCACTACACCACGGAAACATATGTTTTTTGTTAGTTATTCGGTATATTCATGAATTTTAGCATTAAAAATTTAAAACATGGGAAATATTTTCCAAAATTGTGATTTTTTTACTTTTTAATCGTTATAAACTAAAACTGTTATTGATTCGTGGTAAACCATTGATTTGCCATCGTTTCAAATTGTCCCACTGTCGCATTAATAGTTTAGTAAAATCTTAGTTTCTTGTTCATATTAACTCTATACAAATATGTGTAGCAACAACACAGTCGTTTAGTAAATATTTTTATGAACAATAGTGAGATGTTTTCCATTTCTCATTTAGAACGCAACCCACTCGTGCTAAACTCACACACACACACACACGCACTTTAAAGTGTCATTCTTTGCAGGATTTCCACACAATTCTAGAAATGAATCATTTCAATAAAAATTTGGCAAAATTCCAAATTTCCCAACCAAAATCTGCAAAAGAAACTATGACGACATTACGCGCTCATAATTGCAAAAGGACTCGTCATTGAGAATACGAGACATCATTATGTCGACCAGTTGTTTTGTTTCTAGGGTACGATATCCTTTTTCTTTCGTTTGGTTTTTTTTATTCGCAGTTATTTTGATTTTTTTCGCTTCGATATTAGAAAATAGTTTTCCATGAATGAAATAAAATCGATTTTGCGCTTGAATATGAATTTTTCGCATTTTTCCCCGTATTTTGTGGGATGCTTTTGGAAAGGATATTAGAAGGAAAGGCAAAGTCCCTGACAAAGACATCGTTGCGTTGCGACTTTTGAATGGCGTGACCTCAAGGTTGCTGTGGTGATTAATACCATGACCTCATTCGACGGTGTTTTCAGCCGGTAGAGAAATGAAAACAATAGAAATATTTAAAAAAGTACAAAGTACAAATTATTTATGCTTCCACAAAAATGTGTCCGTCTATATTTCTATTCAAATTAAATCACGTTCGAGAATTGTATAATAAAAAAAATAGAATTTGTCCTGAATTTCTTTGCTAAATTGTTGTCGCCAAATGTAGGTGAACTAAAATGTAATAAGTGCATTTTTGGTAATAAAATTGTAATGTATGTTGTCAGTTGGGAGCCTTCAAATTGGTTCATGTTTAGGATGCAATTGTACGCAGTGAACGGCGTTAGCTGCCTGAAATACAATGTCGCACCAAATGAATATTACACTTATCTATTTGGAGATAAATCTTGGGCAAAAGGCAGCTACTGAACATCCTCCAATAAATTTAGAAAATACCCGCGATGCTCTCAGCGATGGATTTAAAACGCATTTGATACGACACCTCGGGACAATACTGAACCCTCCTTTTTTAGTTATTCTACCCTCCATATAATTATCAGTGGAATTTTGGCTAAAAATTACGTTGTATTTTATCTTGTGATAGAAAATATTACCTTGGTAATTTAAAATATTTGAAAGCTGTTTCCGCCCGGGATTGAACCGGGGGCCTTCCGCGTGTTAGGCGGATGTGATAACCACTACACCACGGAAACTTTTATATTGTGATCTCCGAAACTTCTACTGTTTTATTAATTGCAAATTTGTCAAATATTTTTGGAACGGAGTTCCTTATCGCACGTTGCAGGATGGGGGCTAAATAAAAAAAAATTAAACAACTTTTTTTAACACTATTATGATACACAGCAGTATTATCAACTATATTTGGTATTTTTGCTTTGGTTTGGGTCTAGACTAACATATCGCACCCTAAATACAAAAGCGTCATAAATCAAAATTTCGAGATTTTAATTTGTTGCTTAAAAACAATCACAGAGGACCATTTCTATCTGTTGTAACAGTCTGGCGTAATTATCTCTTCCCTTTAGTTAAAAAAATCCAGGATCAATATGTCTACTTTTGAGACTTTTCATACATTTTTTAACTTTGCAACTTAGTTTTTTGTCTCTACTGAAAATATGTAAATTTTGAGTTGTGACACTTTTGTATTTAGGGTGCGATATGTTGGGAAAATTTCTTGATTAATGGGGAGTTTTCTAGGTGGAGCCTGTAACCAATATTTAGTATATATTGTAGTTTTGAACTCAATAAAAAGTAAATTTATTAAAGCCAAAGTGAAAGAATTTTAAAAAATTAACATTTTCTTAAATAAGTGCCTTTTCTTAAAAAAAAGTAAATTTTCTCAAAAAAAATACATATTCATCATCTTAAATAAAGTACCTTTTCTTTAAAAAAAATACCTTGTCTTTAAGAAGTATCTTTACTTAAAAAAGTACATTTTCTTACAAAAAGTACCTTTGCTTGAAAAAAATATTTTTTTTTTTTAATTAAGTACATTTTCTTAAAAAAGTAAATTTTTTTACATCACATTCTTTTCTAACAAAAAATCATTTTCTTTAAAGTGTATATTTTTTGTGAAACAAAATAAGTTTTCTTGAGATATGTAAGTACCTACTCTTAAAAATTTACCTATTCTTGAAAAAGGACCAATTCTTAAATAAATTCCCATTTCTTTAAAAAAAAACCTTTTCTTCAAAAAAATACCTTCTCTTACCAAAAAAAAACATTTTCTTACAAAAATTCGGTTTCTCAAAAGTAACTTTACTTAAAAATAAAATATTATCTTTTCTTTTCTTTTCTTGAGATAAGTAGCCTTTCTGAAAATAAATACATTTTCGTTCGACGACGGTCACCTCGCTTAGTGATGGCGACACTATCGAGTACTTAGCCATGATAAAGCTTCTCAACATACCGTTCGGAACCGGTGTAAAACTGCAGTGAGTGTAAAAAACTAGAAAGCGCACATCTCACTGATTGTGAGAAGCTCTGCTCCGTCCCTTTATGGGATATTATGGGACACCATTTTTTTAGGTATTAAATTCAGTGTTCAAAACCAATGCCCAAAAAATACATACCACTGTTTTCTTTTTGGAAAACCAAGCAAGGTCTTGTAAGAAAAAAAGGATGATCTCCAACAGGTGGCTAAGGGTAGATGGTAAATTTCTGTTAAAGAGTTGACAATATATTAGTTTTATAATGTATGTCTGTTGCCAAACAGACAACCAATCAGTTGGCAAGTTTGAAACTAACTTAAAACTGCCAAAAACCAATTTTGGAAACAAAATGGATCACATTTCTGATGAAATACTATGGAAAAACAAAGAGACCTACACAGCTACACGCAACTATACGTGATAAAACGAAAAGATACTTCCTGATTTTAAAAGAATATGTGTTTTATAATGAAATTGAAATTGAAAGTTACCGTAATTCATTCAGTATTTTCTTTAGTTTTTTCCAAGAACCTATAAAATTTTTTTAAATACACAGAAGAATTGTCATAGGTTTGGGATAGTTAAAAAAGTGCACAGAATATGCCACTGCCAGGCAGAATTTGAAAAGGACTTCGCCAAAATTAGTCAAGTTCCACGTATTTTATGATTCCAAACCATAATTTCATAAAATAATGGCATCATGTAAAAATATGAAGGTTTTGCCAATGCCATAGTGTAGTTGTCCTCTTGATCGATGCAATCGACAGGGTACAGAAATACTCGCTGAAAAATCCGTCTTTTTTTTGTTGTTTGGATGCAAATATAAAGTGTGTTTGGAACTTGTGGCAAATATAATACACTGGTGTCCAAAAACATTTTGTTTGCTATGCTATATTACATGTTATAACATATGTGTTTGCGACCCACATATATCTATGTTTGTGATACAAATACAGCTGCGTTTGTTGCACTGTTAATGTTCTCTCGAGACCAAGAGAATAAAAGCGGGGCAACAAGAGAGTCTATCTTGTATTTTGTATCTGTATTTTTGCATTACTCCCGCATGGGCGTATAAATTGCAGATAAAGTCAGTGTTTCTTATTTTGCCTGATGTATTGCGTTTTAGTTTCATGTATTCAGTCGTCATTGGTTAATCGGACAGAGGATCTCAAAAGCGCTTGATCACAGAAAAGATAATACGCGAAGGCTCGGACGGTTAAATGGTTTGTGATGTTGCTTTGGTTTTTGTGTATCTGTTTCATATATAGAAATATGTATGTGTGCTAGCAAAGGGAGAAGCGATTATGAGGAAATGAACTGGAAAGGGCAACAACGTGAAGCCCTTTGTCTGTCCGAGCCTTTACTGAGAAAATCGGAACGGGGGACCATTTTTGAAATAAGTATAATAAACAAACACAAGTAATGAATCCACGCTTGGCTTGCATGAACTAGATTCGTATATAAAAATATCGTTTGTGAATCAACGCAAAGTGATAACCAACCCATAGCTGAAACCTTCTGAAAACAAATATGTGAGAGACAGCCAAGAAAGGAGAAGCAAAAGAACAGCAGATTCTCATTTCTTGAAAAAGAAACAAATAATGCATTCAATGCAAGGCAATGTTAAAGGGCCGGTTTAAGTCTTACTTTTTTGTATTAATTATTTATAAATGTGGATTTCTATTGATAAAATTAATTATAATAAATACTATATATATATATATTAAATCAATGAATAATTCGTTTATAAATACTATTATGCTTGGGAGGAAAAACGCATATGTTTCCACGTGAGTATATGCAGGTTTGGGGGAAACACGCGAATGCTTCCACGTAGGTATATGGATGTTTGGCCTGAAGAACGCATCTTTCCACGTAAAAGCATATATGTCTGCCGGTAAACGTGATACTGTTTACATTTAAATACCAGTGAGTTTGGGACTTGCAAACATACGAATGTTTGAAGTGTGTTCCAAACATATTCATGGGTCCTGCGGAATATGTTTGGGAGAATATGTTAGAGGGGCCGTTATTTTTCAGTGTGTAGCAAACTCAGGCCAAAGTGCTAGGTATGCGAGTGTTACCTAGACTTGTCGTAATACCGTACATAGACATATTATATACTATTGGAAAGGTAAACTCCTGTGTTCAGAAATATTCACGTTTCAAAAATTTTTAACACTTTTGGAAAAAATTCGAAAAAAAAACTCAAAAGAAATAATTTTGTAAAACCGTTTTAAAAGCTTGATTTAAAGTATATATGTAAGTACATATTGATTGCATCTTAATAATTTTTTTATATGTTATAGACCAATGCACAGCTAATTAAGTCCAATCAAGTTTCTTTTCCAAATTGTAAAAAAAAAACGTACAGATTTTCAATCAAACCATATTTACTACGAGATTCGAATTATTTTACATATTAACCTCATCTGAGCTCATTTAGGCGTAAAATCTATTTCGTGTGGTGTGTATTTAAGTACATTTTTATCTACAATAAAAATAAAAAAATTTATAAAAAAAAACACAGAACAAAATTTTTGCCAAACATTGAAAGGGAAAAATTTGTTAAAATATTTCACATTTTCAGTGAATGCTTACTGTAGGGTGTATTTCCAAATGATCAGAATTTTACTTTAAATAAGCTTCCCAAAGCCTTGGTTTTCAAAAAAAAAAATTTGTATAGGTTTCTTGGAAAAATCTACAGAAAATGTATTCTTTGTATTGTGTATTTGTGTATTCTTTATTGAAATACTTCCAATTTAGTGGTGATATCAGAAATATTTGTTCCCTCAAATGTCCGAGTTATTAACAAAAAACTTAAAAAAGAAAAAGAAAAAATGTATACTTTTGAATTTTGATAGAGAATATCTTAATAGTGACAAACCCTATTCCGCAATACTTCGGGAACTTTATGTTTGTCTTGCATAGTATATTCTCAAAAATAAACAATCTTTGTAATCGGTCTATAAGTGTAGAAAGTGAAGGCTTTGAAAGTTTCAACAGCACCAAAGTGGTTAACTTCGACACTTTGCAGCACCAACTGTGTTATACAGGGTGCTTCTGAATGCAATATTCTGAAGGCATGACTCCTCCTCTACAAATGTCTGATACATTCCAAAATGATCAAAATAATACTTTAAAAGTTATGATAGTATTACCGTGTATTTTCCAATCGGTCCCAATGTGCACCGTGAAAAATCAAATACCTCCATGTAAGACCACATTTTTGAATGTTGTTTTAAAGTACTTATCTTATTAATAAGCGGTGCGAATGTGATTCCTTTAGAATGACTTTGCTTTTTTGCTACTGGAAGTTTCTCTTAATGAAATAAGAAGTTAGCAATAATCAGATAATCAAAAAATCGCTTGGCAGTTACAGTCGAATGTTTCCGCCCGGGATTGAACCGGGGGCCTTCCGCGTGTTAGGCGGATGTGATAACCACTACACCACGGAAACTTATAAATGTCTATTTCTAACAAAATGCATGTCACCCATCTTTCATCACAAGTTTCCAAATAAACTAAAATACATTTGTTATTTTTAGTTCAACAACTAAATCACCACCTACAAGATTATAAATTATGGATTTTTAAAAATATCATAGAACTTGTCATTGTCCGCTCACTGTCCTTGTGGCAATCTAGATGTTGTTTCATGTCGTAGGTTTGAGAAGAATGACTCATTCTTGCCATTTTATCTCCATCCTTTTGTCTAAGTTTATCATTTTCCTAAGGGCAGCAGAACTTCACGTTGTTTCCCTCCACATTTACGCAATTCATTTGCAAACGGTATGAGAAAAAAAAACTGTCACTTTAATTCATTTTTTCCTTTTAGTAGAGCAACTCCTTTTGAATAAGTTATCATGAGGATGGTCTTATGTTACGCAAGAACAAATTTTGTATCCTTAGAAAGCCATCGTAAATGTAGCATAACTGGCTGGTGTACCACTTTGTGCCATTTGAGGACATCTTACGAACTCCCTAAAGAAAAGTTCAAGAGTTTCAAATGTCTGAGAAATTTTAGGTCAGTGTGTCATTTAAATGAAATTATAGAATTGAACATAATCAGATTGAAAGACTCGTGCTTAAGTCATTATAATAATAAGGATAATGAGAAGGAAACTGTGACTATACATTGCAATTCTCCATTTAGAGTTGCAAATGGGTAGCTGGTTACTTAGCTGGACTTCACATGGACCTTACACACTGTGGATATTATCACCCATGTAAATTATAATCATTCTAAAAATATAATTTTGTACAAATATAAATCATTCTTTTCCGTCAAAAATAAATCCCCCATCACTTTCTCCCAACAAAAGTCCTTTTTCGTATATTTTACTACTAAAATATCAATTACAAACAATTCGCCCACCAAAACTATTGTTTCGCAAACAAAGATTGACAGACGTGTGGAATTAACAAATTGATTTTATTTTATTCCACAAAAAGGAAGGAGATCACATTACCCCCTTTGGAATCGCTCAAAATAGACCTTCCATATTTGGGCACAGATAATGCACATGTGTTGGCTGATGTGTTGTAGTGTGAGTGATGGGTGTATGTGATATTTGGCAAATTGAATTTTATTAACAGCTTAAGATTCAATTTTAACATATTCGAGTACAATGTTTACATGATTTCAACTGGAGATAACAACGAAGCAATCAACAATGGCCAGAGTTTTGCATTTTTTAATAAATATTCGATAGGGAAGAAAAGGGTAACACACGACCCACCCATGATTGACATCTGAAGCACGTTTGCCTGTCATGTTTCTTCATATGGAAGGAGAGTCATGACACAAGTTATGATGACGTTCAAAATCAATGAGTGACAGCTGAAAAGTGGGTAAATCTTAACATGCTCTCCTTTGTCAATGGCATATCAGTATCACTCCAGATTGAAATTCAAATTGAACAGTGGTAAAGGTAAAAACATTTTCAATTAATTTATAATATTTTGTATGAGCAGTTAATAAGACGTTTTTGATAATAGAAAAATTCCCCTTTCAAAATTTAAAAGCTGTGATTAAAAAACTTATTTCCCCGTTACATCCACTGAAGAAACTGGGGGTGTTTGTCACAATCCGTTAGCTGTGCACTTCCAATTATTTATCTGCCAATTAGTAGAGTTTAGAACTACGATTTCCCGGTTTAATAATAACAAGTTCATTGATGCTGATGGACTACCGGCTGAGCTATTTAAAGTTGGCGGCTATGAGTTAGAAAGGTGTATGCATCAGCTCATTTGCAAAATCTGGCTAGACGACTCAGCATACTGAGTAGTAATGTCTTCATTTTTAACTAATTAGGCACGAGGCCAATTCTGTTGTATATATTGTTACGAATTTCCTTATTCGTCCTTTTTGCGTTGTTTTATTCCCAATAATAAAACAAGGTTCGTTTTACAACATTAATTACAAGGGTATAGCTTCCTTTTATTTTACTTATATAGTACAACAGTTTACTTTATTTACACCACTTTAATAAGTCTTATGTTTACTATCAAATCGCGTTGCTTACTTTACGGCGGTTAATCACACAACTGAACTCTCCATTCCAAAGACATCCGCTATTTATACCAACTCACCATACTCAAATGAAGTTATATCTAGCGAATTCAAGAACCTTCTAGTCATTACTTATCTTTGTAGAATCATCTCGAATGGTGGAGAACTATCTCTGAGGCGAATCCATGCTACTGGTTAAGCGAGCTGGTTACAATGCATACTTTCAGGCGCAGCACTAACCGACTGTTATTTACATAATGTTAGTAGAGTCATTAAGAGCAAGCAAAAGCTTTTACTTATTCGTAACAATATTTTAATTAATTTTTCAATATTTCGATATAGAACATTACATATAGAGAACAAAAAACTCGCAACACAGAAAATAATCTCAACATGTAAATAAAGTAGCGCAGCGACCACTGCCCTCCGACATCGGTTCGTCACTGAGCCAATCCATTCCTATCAAACTCTGTTCACTTTCCCTGTTAGAAAGATGTAACCTTGCGCCAAGTTCTCGACGTCTATTCTATGGTATATACGTTGTGTTATTAGTGTATTGAGTATGTGTAGCATCTGCAGCGTCAGACGTTTGCCATAATTGTCCTCACATTGTAATACTCTCACACTCTCTAAATTGGCATCATGCGGTTTTGTGGTCCACTTCGTCCCTGCCTAATATCAGATTCGTGACCTGCTATTCTCGTCCTCAATTCGTTCTCTGCAGTTCCCATGTAGTACTTTTCTCATGGCGAGGTTGCACCTACGTTGCGTCTATTCTTGTATATAAGATTTGATCTATCGAGAGAATTTATCCCCGCCTCTAAGTTGGAATAAATGCTCTGAATTGGGGTCGTCTCTAGATTAGGCTTTTGCCCTCCCCTCCCAAGAAGTCGTTCCATCGTGTGCTGTGGGAAGCTATTCTGTCCTAATATGTTCCCAATTCTGTTAATACTGTTACGAATTTCCTTATTCGTCCTTTTTGCGTTCGTTTTAAATTACGATAATTACAACGGTTTAACTTCCTTTTATTTTACTTATATAGTACAACAGTTTACTTTATTCATAACACTTAAAAAGTCTTGTATTTTACTATCAGTTCGCGTTGCTTACTTTACGGGGTTTAATAACAAACTGAACTCTCCATTCCAAAGACCTCCGCTATTTATACCAACTCACCATACTCAAATGAAGGTAGATCTAACGAATTCAAGAACCTTCTAGACATTGTTGTTGTTGCTTATCTTTGTAGAACAATCTCGAATGGCGGAGAGTTATCTTTACTGAGGTGAATTCATGCCACTGGTTTAGAGAGCTGGTACGTTGTTACAATGCATACTTTCAGGCGCAGCACTAACCGCCTGTTATTTACATACTGTTAGTAGAGTCATTAACAGCACGTAAAAGCTTTTACTTATTCGTAACAATACTGTTGGGATGAAATTCCGCATCGCTCACTGGGAGTACTCTATCCACAAAGTTCGCGGCCGTGTCCAAAATAATCCCCCCCTGATGATCCGAGTGGAAATTAACTAATCTTTCAGAGGCCGTATGCCTCTGGCACCAACCCATCAAAAATCCGTAACCAGCGTGTCCAAATAAGGAAGTTTTCCCTCTGTTTCCCTTTCAGTCGTGAATTCAATATATTGGTCAAATCTATTAACTATATTCAGAATATTGTCCATTGCACTATCCTTAATCATCCCAAAAAGGACGTCAATATATTCTGTCAGAAGCCTAGGTCTAATATCACATCCTCCGAAGCAAATATCCCATAGCTCCTCTATGACCATACCGGCAACCACTGGTGATGCCCTTTACTCTGCCGATAAATTTTACCCTTGTAATTGAAGTATCGGTTGTCCCTAATCCCAAATCGTAGATTCCCATAAATAAGTTTCTCGTCATATCCGCATACTTCTGTAACTTCGGTCATTTCCCCTACTATCCGCAAGGCGAAATCAACCGGAATATTGGGAAATAATGAGACACCATCCAAAGAGAACGTAACCTCATTTTCCTGTATTTACGTATTCGTCAACATCTCCTTGAATTGTACCGAATTTTCCACATTGTATCTCGATGTCCCCCATATCCCCGGCAGAATATTCGCCAATTCCACACAAAGATTAACGCACCATCCGCGTCGATTGACGAACAGATCAATCTAAGTGGACAATTATCCCCATGAATTTCAGGAAGACCATAGATACGTGGGGCAATCGACGTATCCATACCCAATTTCCCTCTTCCCAATTTTCTTCCTAATTTTTCCTTCATTCACGATCCCGTTGTTCTCCCTCTGTAAAGAGCTTGTCAGATCCTTGTCCAATCGTTTATATGTCATTCACCAATTGTCCCATCCTATCCTCGTAATCCGACCTCTCTATCGCGGCTGTAACATTACCCTTATCCGCGTCAACCACAATTATATTATCATCAGTCCCAAAAAAAAATCCGGTTCGTCCCACTGTGCGTAATATGTATCCATCCCCGTTCGTCAGTGTGTATTCATTGAGGAAACTCGACAAAATTTACGTGAGATCGTTTCCCGCGGTCCCCTGATCTTCTCTGTCCCTCAGAGTTTTGACACTCTTCTCCCTCCACAATATATTCACCAACTATCGTGGTATAACCCTTTTATCCATCGCATACACGATCCATTCGAGCGTAATATGCGAAAGACTAAGCCTTTTGTTGCGGACCTTATCGGACCTTGTCAGTATGGATTATAAGGCTGCCTTCGATAGTTTGATACGAGGAAGAATATACCAAGCTATGTCGGAACTTGGTATTCCTGCTAAGTTGACACGACTTTGTAGAATGAAACTGGCCGACACGAAATCCTCAGTAAAGATTGGTAAAGATCTCAACGAACCATTTAGTACTAAGCGGGGAGTCAGGCAGGCCGACACCTAATCATGCGATCTCTTCAACATATTAATTGAAAGCATCCTGAGAAAAACTGCAGTCAACACGAGCACAACTATCAGCAATTTATGAGAGGTTACTGCAGTATTTTCGGGAACTGAGAAGGAATTAGCTAGAGTGTGTTTGGCAAAAAACTAGGACAAGACAAAATTAATGGTTTCGACAAGCAGAACATTCACCCGATTGGATGAAAGGGTTCACATTGATAATCGTTATAATTTCGAGGTAGTGGACGAATTTATTTACCTCGGATCTGCCGTAAACAGAAGCAATAACGTCATCCTGGAACACAAAACAGAGACTTGTGCTTGCAAAGAGGTGTTATTTCGGGCTAATTATGACATCAGGAATAAAGCAATACGACACTATAGGTCCTCACAGAGATAGACAACCCAAAAATATTCGAAATTTATTTTGAAAACTAAAATATTAAATGAACTAAATCTAAAAGCTTATGAACACGAAACAAATTGAAATATGTAATTTTTAAAAGGTTTTTATAATGCTTTAAATATTTTGGAAATCTATAGGAAGAACATGTGTTTCACTGTAAATAAGGCCCATAAACTATACCACCTTTTATCTAAATGGAAAACTGGTTGCGGAAGTTCCATGCGAAGAAGTCCATACAATTATGCACACGCAGACAAGTTCATTTGAGACAAGCGAATTAACCGTAACAGAACTTAGAGGTTGTCACAATCACAATAGATGTCACCACAACCGAACTAGCGGTTGTCTTAACCACATTAGACAGCAAAAATTCTGCGTTGCTTTTATATTTTATCATACTAATTGGTTTTTGAATTTTAAACATTAGGTTTGAAATTAATTGAGAAATTCGGTTGCAGCAGCCTAATTTTTCCATAAATACCGTTGTTGCAATAGAATTGGAGCCAAATGCGGTTGCTTAACCGGTATAAAGCCAAATTCGGTCGTTAAGACAAAATTCAATGGTTGCAACCGAATTGATATCAAAGTCATTTGTTGCAACCAAATTGCTTTCTAATACTGTTCTTGCAACTGAAGTGATTGAAACTTTAGTGAATAGAACGAATATTATTGAAAATTCAGTTGTCACAATCGAATCAATTATGAACTGGGGTTGTTTCAACCAAATTTTGGTTGTAGGGACAATTTTAGTTGTGACAACCTCAATTTGGTTGCAGTAACTTAATTTTTCCATAAATATGGCTGTTGCGGAATATAACTACTACTTAATTTTTCCATAAATATGGCTGTTGCGGAATATAACTACTCTACTTCTACGTTGCTTCAAATTGTAATGTGTTCGTGCACACATGCATACACACTTTCACGAATGCTTAGACGACAGTACCCGAAGTACATGGTTGTTGCAACTTCGCTACAGTACATGACTTGAAGAAGAGACAAATGTCTTGTATGGTCATTCAAAACATCTTGTGCAGATATCTGCTGTATAGTAAATTCATACTGTTTCGTGTTTGAAATTGTGGAGTATATATCTGGCTATTATACGCATTGGAATTGTATAAATGTTTATGCACTTGTGTTTTTATAAAAGGGTGTCCCAAGATTGAATTGCAATTGTGTTGTTCACGGAATGTATGGATGTTGAACCTTATTTTTGAAACCACATGTCACCCACATCCATATCATGCAATTAAGGTACAACAAAACTATGTCGCGACAGATCACCATTAACTGATTTTGCCCAACCGGCCGCATTTTCGGAGAAGAATAGTCCGATCATGGCCCCAGCTTAAAATATACACCAGACAGTGCATTTCTATATATCTGAACAACCACTCGCGTATCTTCTGACCCCCAAATGCAATAATTTTGACGACTGTCGAAGCTATCAAGATAATAATGAGCCTCAATCGTTGAATATGCTTTTGTTCGAAGTCCATTGTTATTTTCAAACTCTGAACAACCAAAACGGGTTGTTCTTTCAGTTAATATCCCTGAAGTGTCAGCTGTTATGCTGTTTTTTTCAACAACAACTCTGCACCTAACAAATGGCGCGAAATGCAAATTTTGCTTGAATTTTGGGATACTCTTTATAACTTTATAACAAAATTCAAAAATATTAAGCTACTGAGTAGAGCGCACACTGAGTACTCTGAGTTAGAGTTGGGTATTTTAGTTCATTCAAGTGTGCGCTCTTTTTAGTTCAGTTCAACAGAATGAACTAGTTCATTCATTTAGTTCACAAGATCATTGTATCATTTCAGCTTAACAGGTCCTATGAGCTGTGAACTAAAGAGCACATTTCAGTTCAACTTGTAGTTTTAGTTCAATGGGAGCGAATAATCGCGAAAATGCTCTGATTTTTGCAGATTTCTGAAGTGTTTTGGATACTGTGAAATTTATTTATACTAAATCGACCTATTGAAGATCGGTTTAATGATTGGATTATTCCGTTTCTGAAATATTGGTGTTTCCGTATTTTTTTTATATTTTGGAGCAAATGTGACTAGCGCTGTAGTTATTGTGTAGAAGTTGGTTACATATGTATATTCCACAAAGATTGCAACATTAGGCACCTTTGTGCAGATTGAGTGAGACAAAGAGCATGAACTAGAAAATGGCGGAGGGAACTGCACGACTCAAATACAAAAAACTGCTGAAACAAGTGAACTACTGAAACAAAAGAGCGGAACAGTGTGAACTAGTTCATCTAGTTAACAAGGGTGAATCGTTCAATTGAACTAGTTCGTTCGTGAACTACACAACTCTACTCTGAGTAGTATTCGTGCAGAACTGTACTTGATAGATCTGATTAAAATAATTAACCTAACAATAAAAATTAGTTCTGAAGTAAACACACAAAAATCTTTAAATTCCCTCAATTTGAACACTTAAGCCTTTTTTAAATCACAACAGTTGATACTAATTTGTAGTGTTGTCGATAACAATAAACATTAGGGCTGTTTTTTTTATTCCATTAAGCTATTGCCACTTATAACTTTACAAAAACCCATCCAAACTTAACACCACGAAATGTGGCAACATTTGCTGTAATGGGTGACAAAATGCGATACGGCAACACGATTGTAACCAGTGCCAACAAATACATGGTAGCGCCAGATGTTGTAGTTGCATGCAGCAACAACAGACATTTTATTTTTGTTCATTCATTTCAGTTGCCAAACTGTACACAAATATATACCAACAACACAAGAATACAAAAAAGTATAAAAACGAAATACATATGAGTTTGACAAGTGAATCGGAATATGACATGGATAAAATTAAATCAGCTGTTTAAGCGACAATACCTGATAGATAATTCTACCATAAGCAATATGTATAACATTTACCGCGAGTTGATGTGAAACATTTAATTCCAATTTTATTTTCAATCGAAATTAAAAATCGATCCTCCAAATTTATAGATATAATAATATACTTAGCTTTCCATTAAATAAAATTATTTAAATGAACTTACCATATGTAAGCCATTTTACAATCCTATGTTTTTGAGTCTCTCCTTCTTGGTAACATTTTCATTCACAAGAAATGATAACAAAATTTATCTTAGTTAACCTTTTTTTTTAAATCTTGAAATTGAACATGTGTCAACATTGTCATTGCTCAGGTCGGAATTTAAGTGGGAAACTGAAATGACGATTAATACCGCTTAGCTGTCCCGTACAAATTAAGCTATAATTAACTTTGGCGGGGTAAACAAAACACTTATTGATTTTGAATGCGAAAAATCGCCTTATACTAACTGGGGTTTTAGACAGCGACTGTGAAGCTCCTGAAGGGAAGTCCGTAGCTTCTTTGGAGCACTAAATAAGCTAACATCGTTAAAAATACGTGTATTCACAATATTAATATACAGGGTGGTCCAAGTACAAGTATCTTTAAAAATTAAAAAGCTAACTAAACTAAATTGCATTTGGTATATTATGGCTTTATTAGAAATAACAAATTTCCCATTATTAACGGAACTCAATTTCATTCATATCGCTGCTGCGGCTGGCTTCGCAGTAGCTCATCCAGTCAGTCCAATTTCCCAAGACATTGCTGACGGTTTCTCGTTCTATCTCACGAATGGCTAGGACGATATTAACCTTAGGGATGTGGATCGTTTCTGGATTATTTGTATAGCATCTTAAAGACCGGCACACCACAAGTTAAAGTCTAAAGGGGTCAAATCGCAGCAGCTCCGGGGTGGCCAATTGACATCACCAAGCCAAATGCATACCTTCCATTACAGCCCATAAAAAGCCTTAAATATGATTCTGAAGCTCTCGCCGTTGACTGGCATGGCGATTCCATCCCCATTTTCGGAAAAATTGGGCCAATGATGCCACCACTGCAAAATCCACACCAAACTGTCACTCTCAATGGTTGTATTGGCTTCTCGACAATGAAGTGCTGGTTTTCCAATCCCCAGATGGGGGAATTTTGTTTGCTGACATATTTGCCGAGATGAAAGTGACCCTCGTCAGAAAAGGTGATTTTTCGGCCCAACTTGACCTCCGATTAGAGCTTCTGTACGGCCCAAACTGAGGAGCCGTAACGAACTGGATGGTCGTTTGCCTACAATTGCAGAGTCAATTAGACCGTGTAAGAGAATAATCCGAGATCTTTGTGCAAAAGTCTCATCATTCTGGGGCGTGAAATGCCGAGTTGTTGAGATTATTGATAGAGTCGATGTTTTTGGATTGAGTTGCACACTTTCGGCCAGTGAAGCCACGTTTTCGTCAGTACTCACCGTAGGATCACAGAGAACATGAGTGTTGTCCTCTAGCTAGCCAGTCTCACGAATTTTATGCCCAAACTTACGTACAGCACGCGCGGTGGGTGCTTCATTTAGGCTAAAACTTCTTTTCAACAAACGCATACTTTCAGCAACACAGGACTCACTTTGGAAATAAGTTTGCAATATTTTCCAACATTGTTTAAGCGTAAAGCGACTCAGTTTTGTCCGTGGAGGTATGATACTGCTAGGTGTTGTCAGAAAAACGTATGATATATAAATATACCTATAGTTGGACCACCCGTTACAGATGTTGCTTGCTTCCACTGTGATGGTATAAAAAACTAAACGTGGCGATCCTGACACTGAAAGAAAAAAATGTCATAGTACAAAGAAAAGTTTCGTAAATCCGACAAAATTTTATTGACCGTTTGTGACTGTTTTGTAAGAAAAAAACTTAAAGTGATTGAGAATTAAGATATTGATAGTTTAAGTTTTGTAAGCCCAATTTTTGACTGGTTATTTAAATTAATAAGCAGTTGATTTTGATTTATGTTTGATCTGACTTTAAATACGAAAAGATTTTTTCAGTGCTTTGCCAAATAATCTTACTACCATGTGACAACAGTGGTAAATACTACGAAAAATAACCGGTATTCATACATTTATCGGCTAATCGTTACAATGCATCAAACTGGCGCCATTTGCAAAACAAAAGTGAAGTGATAAAATACAAAATATTTAGTGAAATTGGAAAATATTTGAGCAGAAATAAAGTTCTAACTGCTCTACGAGTTAAATGATACATTTTTATTGTTATTTCAACTAGGATGGTGATTATAATTGTTCACATTTATACTTAAAAAAGCTTTGTGCTTGTTCTTCTTGTCGTTTGCTGTCAAAATCATATGGTCACTTGATCATAGTTTATATGTCCAACTTTGGCTGTTTAAACAGTAATCAACTAACTATTAACCTAAAAAATGAATTCAGAGTTTAAGTTATGTTTGATTGATGATCAAAGATGATTGACTAGTCAAAAATTTGGCCTTGGTGTATTTTTTCCAGTTTTCTTATATTTCTGACCTTTAGCGTAGACATTTTTAACAAAGATCTGTAGCAAGTTTTGAAATGTATCACACTCAATAATAATTGTACAAAAATTTTCTTCATCGACAGGATATTAAAAATAGCATTTCAAACCACTGTTCATCACCATATTGAACAAAAGCCAAGTAACAAATCATGTAGTTTGTTGCAAATGTACATTTTCTTTTTAATATATGAAAAGAATTAATCTTTTTGCTACAAAAAAATATATGAGAAATCACTTCAATTATACTCATGTCAAGTTTATTAGGGATATAAATTGAAAATTTCAAACGATTTGCATAAATTTTCAGAGATTTGCAGAGATAAATAAACCATTACAATATGAAAGATGGCAACACGTGCGAAAAAAAATGTAAATCAAAACAGAAATACAAAGATTCAATTGTTTCCGCCCGGGATTGAACCGGGGGCCTTCCGCGTGTTAGGCGGATGTGATAACCACTACACCACGGAAACACATATGTGGAGGGGTGACAGAATGTGTATACGAGTTGCGACACTAAACATACACGCCCTAGTTGACGTACTCGTGTGAGAGGCAAACATGTTTATATCACAGAGATTGACTGAGCAGTGGTTGTCGACACAACTAGCCCACTGCTAGATAGATTCATAATATTAACTAAATAGCGATCGCGCTCTATAAATAACAATCGCCGATATATTTTTCACTTAAACGTTTCACGCCCGTCCGTCTGTGTTTCTCATCGACTATGCATGTTATCAGTATTCATGCTCTTTGTTGGACTGCCTAATGAGCAAATCACATACGCTACACGTGTTTTAAAAAACAGATAGAAGAGTCTAATTGGTCGAGCGAATGTATCACATGATGTTGTTTATTTTAGAGTGTTTGAGTTGGGCGAGCGAGCAACAGTGCTTTCTATAGCCGATAGAACAAACTGGTATTATCTAAAATAAGTATATATTTTTGCATTATCAATGGAAGTACCTCGAAACTGCAATAGGTGTATTTTTAATCTGGCAAAGGATGTCCGAAAATTCACGCAAGATTTGGATTTCGACGACAAGTGGTTTCAACAAGACGGTGCCACATGCCATACATTCCGACAAATAATGGAATTACAATTCAATATTGCATTCAATATTTTGGGACAACCATATTACGTTTATATTATGATTATATTTATGTTTAGATCGTATCAGTGAGCGAGCTAGCCGTTCACAATTTGAGAGCTACGACTTACTGAACTCCCAAATGATACGAGGGCGGTTCAATATGTCCGTGACTTTTTGAATGAAACACAGTTTTTAGCTCAATTCACTTAAGCTATGTGTACACGGTTGTCAGACCTGACAATGTTGTCAGACCTACCAATGTGCTGACAATGAAAAATTGTCACTACAATGTAGATTGTCAGTTTACAGATGGCGATCCATTGTAAGACAAATATCTGACAATGAAATGTAACAACGTTGTCAGGCAAAAAATTTTAAGTTTACACGGTTGTCAGAATTGATGTGTAGCACAAATTGTCAGCTGGATTGTCAGAATCATCGCGAAGAAGCATCAGAAAGCGATGCCGCTCGTAGTTAACTTAACGGCGCCAACTTCCTTCATATAGTGGTTGGCACATGACGGCGATCAAACCTGGGATAATTCAAAATTTAGGAGAAAATGTTTTGTTTATATTTGGTAGAAAAAAACAAATTAAATTAAAGGCAAAAACGCAAAAGTCCGGGCCCGGCTCAAAAAAACCGAAAATCGATAAAAAAAAATATGGCAATTACAGAAACCACAAAATTTTATAACAATCGGACATCTGCAAACAAGCAAGTTCGGTTGTGCTGTGTCTGTGGACCGAGATAACCATATTTTAAGATATTATACCAGGTCTGGTGAAATTAAAAAAATAAAAACTTCAAATTAGAAATAAAAAATAATGTAAATTTAGGCAAAAATTCAGGACCAGGAACTGGCAAAAAAAATTTAAAAAAAAAACAAAATTAACGAAAAAATTAAAGAATGTTAGAAAATGGAAACTAGCCCTCGCAGGGACCTATGTTGCTCGTACCGTGTGGTAGACCTTTTTTAAAATCGTTAAAGTTATATTCCACCTAGTCGTCCGGCCGGGCTCAGGCAGGGAGAATCAAATTCCCTCTGTACCTTAAGTCGATGTGTGGAAAAATCAGAAAAATCGCCCGTTTTTTTTTTAAATTTAATTTTTAAAGCGAATCTTTTCCCTTTGTGAATACCCGTAATAGGGTAAATTTTGCGAACAAATTTACATTATTTTTTGTATCCTATTTGGAAATTTTATTTTCACCAGACCTGTTCAAAATCTTAAAATAGGGTTATATCTATATCATACTATTTTATATAGAATTGTTTTTGTTTTGATATAAAATATATTATCAATGTTTAGCGCCACGTCTATGTTTTTATTTTTCGCGTTTAAACAATTTTTTCACTTGTTTTTGCTTATGTTTTTTATCTGATAATTGTCAGATCTGACAATCGTGTACACATAGCTTTAGTGCATTGTTTCTCCAATTGTTGTATCCATTCCAAAAATAGGATTTTTCGAGGTCCATAAAATAGGCATTTGTTTGATCAATAATTTCATCGTTGGAGCTAAATCTCTTTCCACCGAGCCATTTCTTTAGGTTTGGAAATAGGAAGTAGTCACTGGGGGCTAAATCCAGAGAATGTGGCGAATAAGGTACCAATTTGTAGCCCAATTCATGGAATTTTGTCATTGACATGCCTATGGCATTAACAATGTCATGCACTTTTACTCTTACACCATATCGTGGACATTTTCGGGTGTATTGACCTCAATTGGCCGTCCAGAAAGTTCAGCGGCATTTGTACTTGTGCGAACACAACGAAAGTCAGTACACCACTTTTTTACCATCGAAATCGGTGGTGCAGAGTCCCTATAGTATTTATCAAGCTTTTCCTTGGTTTGATTGACAGGTCTTTTTCGCAAAAAATAATGTTTAATGAGCACTCGAAATTCACTTTTTTCCATTTTTAAACAAATGCACGAAGTTGTATGTTTTGAACAGCTGTTAAACGCAAAGTAAATGACGGAACTTGCTCCAAATTCGACAGTAGTATATTAACAGGTGGTACTTGATGGTAGAAGTGTTGCATTTCATATAACTACGAGGGAAGTTCGAAAAGTCAGGGACTTATTGATCCGCCCTCGTATAAAAGAGTTTGCGGCTTGCAAGTATAGGAATATTTGGAGTGTGTTCCTAACATATGCAGGGTTCTTGCGCAATGTGTTTGGGAGAATATGTTACAGACACTGTGGTTTTTTCAGTGTGTACTCCTCATATCATTTTATTATAACTTATAATATTATAACGGCCAAATAGTATAATCAATTTTGGTTATTTTCAGTGTAAAAACAAAAGATAATAAATAGAAAAAATAGTAAGTTATAAAATAATAAATGCTTCAAAACTATTTGCTCTTCAATTTTTCATATAACATTGTCATTCTATAATTTGGTCTATTGAAAACACCATAGAGTAATTACGTAGCAAACTCTCTCAGTAAAATGATGGCATTTGGTGTGTTGCAGGTTGGATGTTGGAAAGTATTGCTTCAATAATACCAGATAGAGGCATTGGCTCAAACCAACAAACAATAAATCAGCAACGGCATTTCGTATTGTGCGTTAAAATTTTTGTGTTTAATATACCACAGATATATACTAACCATGAAATATAAAAAAAAAAGTCCAAAATACGTTTAAATGTCAAAGTTTTTCATCAAAACGACATGAACAATTTAAGTCAACAATTTTTGTAATTCCACCTGATGTAAGTCAATTTACGTCAAATAACTCTCTATCGCACCGACCGCACCACGAATAGAATAAAAAGGCCGAATACATTTAAGAAATCATCCCTGAAGAACGTAGAGCACGATGAAACAACAGGCAATAACAATTGCCAGTAAACATTGTGTTATCTTTTAGACAACAACAAAAATCATTTCTAATGGGCACCGATGGTTCTCTGGAGACGGAAAGAACTTGTTGGCAAAGTTTTCTCGTGTGTTTTGCTTGCGATATTTTTCGAACACTTGCATAGTGGGAAATTCTCAATTCAGATGATTTTTTGTTTGCATTTAGTTTGATGAATTTTTCAAAAGCACCATTCCAAACAACCGCTGATGAAGATCTGTGGCTAGATCTGAAATAGCTATACGGTTTGCCAAGATTCATGAGGATGCATTTGCAAACAATTTTCTTTTTTAAAACACTATATCTCTATTTATAGAAATATTGCTGGCCTTAAGCTTGAACAATAAAATAAAAAGTACCAATAAAAAGAACGAATAAATAAAAAAAGACAAAAAAAATCATCCGTAAAAGGAAATGTCAGATGAGAAGAATGCCAGCTCTATATGATAAATATTATCTACGGAAAAACTTTCCGATCTCTATGATTTAGTGGAGAAATGGCAACATCAATGAACTAACAAACCAACAAGGACGTTATAATGAAATTCCAACAAAAACAACAACAATAATTCACAGTTCTCTTTTAATATTCATTGAGAGACGGGTTACAGAAAACACAACATAAATAAAAACTTAAATATTTTAAATTTGAGCAAATTGGGGCAAGATATTTTTACTGATTATAAAAGCGGAAACGTAAATCACTTTCAAAATCTGTAAAAAAAAATCAATGAGTGTTCGAACTCACGGCCGATGTTCGATTTCTATAAACACATTAAAAAATGTTACATTAAAAATAAAAAAAATTGTTTTTGTGCTGAAGGCTCTTTTGCTATTGCACTTTCTTTTTTCTTACATGTGCTTTAACATTAGACGTAATATTGTTAAAATAAATAAAGCAATATTTAGCTCACTGAAATAATTGTTTTTGTTTTGCCATAAACAGAGCGACGAAAAGTATTGAATAGTATAGAGAACTTATTGCACTCTTTCTACCGCTATCATGTAGACAGTCTGAGTAAAAGAGCATAAACGAGTCTTATTCTCTTTATAGAATATTTCACAATAAATGCACCATTTCGACAATGTTATCACATAAAACAATACAAAAAGCATAAGTGTCTCAAAAGGCATCAATATTTCACATCAAAATTATGAATGGACCAAGTTATGACAAAAAGAGAGTAATAAGTTTTAAATCATTCGCCAGATGTCACTAGTGCTTTTGAGTCATACAATTCATTCCATGAGTTCTCTATACTATTCAATTTTTTTTGTCGTCGCTCTGTTTACGACGGTGTGCTTGTTTATTCGCTACCGCTAAATCTATTCCATCATACTTATTTTCAGGCAGAGGCTATTGTTGTACAACAACCACGTATGTGATGCTAACGCTGTGTGTTTTTTACATGTGTTCACTTTGTGGGAAGCTCTCCTCAATCCCTTCATGGGATGTTATGGGACACCATCTTTTTTTTTTTCACTTTGATAGATTACCCTACCCGTGCCTATAGATGTGAACACACCAAAAGAAACAATAATTTTTACAACTTTTCAACAGAAATAAAAATATTATTAATTTGGAATTTTTTTTTTTTTGTAAATAAAGTTATACGCTCTGCCACTATACACATTCATATATGGCATCGTACGTTCCATTATAACAATTTATTTTTTTTGGTTATTTATCCAAAAAAAATTTCATTCGGAATGAGCAATTCCACCTTTTTATTTTTAAACGAACAATACCTGCCTTGCTTTGAGTACCCACCGCAGAAAAAGTATACAACTTACAGTGTTGATATTTTCTACATTTTATGTGGAATTTTGTGCACTGTCAGTTGATACCAAATACGTCATCAAATATCGATTGTAATTTTTGAATAAATCGCCGTTTTCCTTCATTCTGCCCTAGTGTTTGAATGAAATAACGCAGATTTCTAGTACCTACATATATGCGTTTTTGGATCACTGATGCTGCAAATCTCTCTTCTGGAATATATAGATACTGCAAAATATCGGCCCCAGCAACATATTGCAGAAAACATGTACATGTTTGCAAGCTCTGTTTTCATGAATTGAAAATCTGCTGCTTTTTGTTTCTTTGTTGTTTTTGGTTTTCAACAAAAAAAATCCACAATCCAAAAAATCATTGTGTCTCAAACATGCTATATTGGGTAGCAAACACAATGTGTTTGGGTACAAGTATAGTATATTTGCGACAAGCTACAAACACGTTATATTTGCATCCAAACAAAAAGACAGATTTTTCAGCGTGTAGATAAACCAAGTCTGGCGCGTCAACAGTTGCTAACAAAATTAACATTCGGCATCCAACTCAACACTTAAGCCTGTAATGGCAGCAGTTGCTTATTGTTAAACAATATTGTTTTATATCCTCAATGTCCTTGAACACATTTTTTGTCGTCTTGTTCGCATTGTAATTTATAGTTCTGACATCTGCGAGTATTTTTGTATTAGAAGCAACCCAACAACAACATATGCAGAAAAAAAACAAATTCCAAGAATTTCAATATAAAAAATAACAAAATCATCACATTTCCTTAGACAAATATTAATAATAAATATGAAGTATTAACATGTTGTTGTACTTGGCACATGTTTTTGACAAGCTTAACAAATGAGTCTCACTTGACATTTCCATATCAGAACGAAACAATAATAATAAGAATAAAACGCTGTCATAAAGAGCACAACTAGTCAGTGTTAAGGGGCGTAGGATGGTGATGTGTCACAAGAGTCCTTTAACGCCACCACCATCATCATCAGTAAATAATTTGTTAATATCATTTGGGATATGCCTGGTTTTGTTGGCAGTGGCATTGTTGATTGTTGTTTCAGTTTTGTAAATATTTTGATATTTTTTTGTTGTTTCTGTTTAAATTTCAATTCTCTTCAGTTTGTTGTTGTTGTGCCAACAAGAGTGGCGCATTGTTAGACTAAAGTTTCCAGTTTTGGCGCCACGTGTCCTTTAGCAAACTTTGCACGCATTTCACTTTCGTTAGTTTGCTGAAGTCGTTTAGTTTGTGGGTGTCGACTGGTTCCTGGGTATTTCGCTTTTCTTTTTAATTTGGTTTCTTTAGTTAATATTTATTTTATCCTCCTCCGTGCGAATGGAATTTCATGGTTTTCATTCATGTTATTTAATTTAGACTTCCTTTCCCTGGCTGTTGTTCCTTCTGGTGGCGGGTAAATTAAGTGTTGGTGGTCGGTCGGGGTTAATTCTTCTCTTTGGGTTGACTAATTGAAATGTATGGTATTATAGTTTGCAAGCGTAGGAAGATGCTACAGCAGGAAAAGGTACAATGGAAACTGGAAAAATAGTGACAGGACTAGATCTTTTAGTATGATGCTGATTTTTGACCTTTGTATTATCTGTGTTGAATTAGATTGGCTTGAGGTACCGGAAAACGTTCTTCTTGTATTGTCAATCACAAAAAAAACACAAAAATCAAATTACTCGCAAGCTTTCGTCAATCATATTCCGCCCGAGCGAGCATAGGCCCATTGAGCGTCGATATGTTCGAGCGCGTCGAGCAATGTCGGTCCTGTAATTGAGTCTTTTTCCTGTGGTAACGTCAATTATGAGCAGAATTTCGATAGTAAATCGTCGTGAGTAATTCATATCCTCCGCTAAAACGTCAACGTCGTCAAAGTAAGGATTATGACACGTCGTGGCACAGTGGGGTGCTAATGCTGTTTTCCGTTCCACAGCTTTGTAGGCGGCTCTTAAATCCGATCACGTGTCGTGTGTTTCGTCTTCGTGGTGCCCACTTGTACGTATTGGCATTCGTCAGTCTTGTCCCCATTGCATTCTACCTGATATACATTGTTAGACTTATCCCTTTTCGTCACTTTAGAATTTGTCCGGCAAAATAACCTGCTCAGGGTATTGTATGATTTCAACGCCAATTCATATGACCCTTTGCCATAGATAACGGAGTGCTTTAGTCTCTCGGAATAAAAATAAATAAATATTTTCCCACTACATCCCATGTAGGGATAGGAGAGAGCTTCTCACAATCAGTGAGCTGTGCGCTTTCCAATTTTCAATATAAGTCAGAGATTCATGAGTTTTAGGCGGGTTTTCGCCCTGTCGATCTTGTCCACGTTCCGTAAATTGACCTATATGCCTTTTCCGAACTAGTAGGCCACTAATACTCCTGGCCGGAAATCATTTTCGCGTAGAATTTCCCTTACTCTTCTTTCATCCTCCCAATGAAACTCCTCGTCACCGATCCTCAGAACCCTAATCATGAAATTTGTCGCCGTATTGCGAATAATTCTTCTAGGGTGCTAGAATTGAAGTTAATTAATCTTCCCGGCGCTGCAGCCTTCTGATCCCAATCAAGTTTGAGCAGGATGCCTCGTCGAATTACGACCGAGTCCAGGTACGGTAATCGGTTATCCTTTCTTCTTCCATCGAGAATTTTATATGTCCGTTGTGTGTGTTAAGAGCCTTAAGTGCGTTATCTACTTCATTCCTCTTTATCACAACAAATAAGTCATCAACATACTTTGTCAAGATTTTGGGCTTCACTTCCAATCTCGTCAAAATTTCGTCAAGTAGCTGCTCCATTATTATGTCAGCTATGACTGGCGAGGCTGGTGTTCCCATAGGCATACCTATTCTCTGCTCATAAAATTTGTCCTCGTATTTGAAATACGAGTATCTCGTTTTTTTTTTGCAACATTTCAGAAACTCAATGTACAAGTCTGAGTGGTCAAATGTATCGTATTAGAGTGTTTTAAAAATCGGCATTTTCGAATAACCGGTTTTCGGGTTATTCGAAAAATCACTTTTTTGGAAAACCGATTTTCAGATTCAAAAAAAAATGGTTTCCCATTACATCCCATGAAGGGACAGGGGAGAGCTTCTCACAATCACTGAGCTGTGCGCTTTCCAGTTTTCACTCACTGATTGGCACCTACAGTTTTACACCGATTCCGAACGGTATTTTGAGAAGCTTTTTCGTGGCTAAATACTCGATAGTGTCGCCGTCACTATGCGAGGTGACCGCCGCCGAAAGAACAATTTTTTTAAGGTGGTCAGAGCAGGAATCGAACCCAGGATCTCATGTACAAGAGGCGCGCACACTACCCATTGCACCACCGATGGCCACAAATTCACAGAATGGAAAAAACCGGTGAAACCTTTTAACTTTCGGTTATATTTCGGTTTTTTCGTTTCGCATGGAAAGCAATATGTTTAAATTTTTGTAGAAAAATTAATACAAAATCAACACAAAATAACATTATTATTCTGAAAATATAACAAAATTTGTCTGATTTTAATATTTTTAAATTTCAAGTCAGTTCAATTCAATTCAACTCAATTCAATTCATTTCAATTCAATTCACTTCAGGTCTATTCAATTCAAATCAAACCAATTCAATTCACTTCAATTCAATTCGATTCAATTCAATTCAATTTAATTCACTTCAATTCAACTCAATGCAATTCAACCCGATTCAGTGAATACAATTCAATTTCATTCAATTCAAGTCAATTCATTTAATTTCATTTCATTTAATTTCATTTCATTTCATTTCATTTCATTACAATTCAATTCAATATCGTTTTATTTTTAAATTAAAATGTAAATCATATTCCAAATTTGCAATGCATTTGAGAAGTTTAACTCATATTCACATTAAACTTATTTAATTTTGAAAATCATGTTCGAATTTGAACGATAAACTTATAAAGTTCAAAAAATTAATTGATATACAATTTAAATTATTTAATTGTTATTCAAATGACGAAATCATTGCGAAATAAAAAACTGTTTTAAATCATATTACTATTATATTTCAAAACATTTCAATTTAATTTTGAAAAATATCAATTGAAATATGAAAATTATATTTGAAATTTGAAATTCGTCAATTGAAATTTAAAAGTTCTATTTGAAATTTGACAGACATCAATTGAAATTTTAAAGACGTCAATTGAAATTTAAAACACATCAATTGAAATTTGAAACACATCAATTGAAATTTAAAATGTATCAATTTTTTTCAAATTTCAGTTGGAAATAATGTAGATGTGTGTTACTTAATTGCAAAAAAGTAATTAATATGAGGAAACTATATCTTTTGTTTTATTATTAAAAGTTTGTAAGGATTTTTATAACCAATTAAGTATAAACTGGTTAACCGCTATCTAATAACCGGTATTTGGTTTAATCGAAAATTACGATTTTTAAAAAACCGGCACACGGTTAATTGCAAGAAATCGAGTTAACCGGTTTCTCCGATTTTTCGGAGTTGGTTTTTAACACTTTAATCAGTAACATGGACACCACGTCGAACGATACCAATATTTTGTCATTATCTATTCCGATATTCTCAATACTCGATTTAAAATCAATCGCATCTATCACATTATATGTGTAGTCCTTCGTCGAATCTGTTACAAGTTCTGTTACATTAAATATTTTGTTTGTTTTTCTATGGAAATGTATATCAGATTAATTCCCAAATATATCTACCAAACTTATCATACTGCATCCATAACCCAGACACATTTTGCTTGCCAACTTTTTAAATTAATTACGCGTTAAGTCACAAATATCACTTTTCTGAACTATAAATCTCTCCATCATACATCTTGTGAAAACATCTCAAATTGTCACGCTCAAGTATTCGCACAGTGTAGAGTTTGTAAAATTGTTGAGATTTCTCATCCGATAATGACCAAACATCAATAACAGCTCTGCTGGAGTCCATTCATTGAACATCAACGAGGAAATTTGTCGAATCGCTGTCCAACTAACTGTGAGGACTGAGTACCAGCAGCAGCAACTTCACCAACCGAATGGACAAATCTGTTTCATAGATTTAACAAAGAAAATCTTCAGACCGCAGGAGAAGACAAAAAAGAATCGTTGTTTCTATTAATGCGTAGAATTAACTTTCATTGTGTGATATATAGTTTCATGTGTGTGTGTGTGTTTCCCCCCTCCCTTTTGAAGTTTTTGATAAACGTCCATTGAAATTCTGTTAAACTCGAGGAAACTCAAAACCCACATGTAAAGTAACTAATAAATTCTTTACATGCGTGCGTTTTTCTGTGTGTGAGAACGTGACATTATCTTTCAGATCTTTATAGAAGACTTCTTCTATTCTCTGCTCTTGTAGAAAAGAAATCCAACGACTGCCACCAACTAACTACTGACTGGCTGACATTGTTAAAATATGCTCAAGAAAAGTTTCTTTGCAATGTTGCCCACAAAACTAAGTTGCTGCTGTCAGTCTGCTGCTAGTACTGCTCCACTGCCATTAACATTGTCGGATTTAAATTCTACATTTTCTACAAAGTTTTTCTCATGCACAGTGGTTTGAAGAGAATACTTTATTATTAATTAAATATTTTGAATAGTTAGAAAATTTTGGGCAGTAATAGAGTTTGCTCCAGTTTACTCCAGAGGTGTAGCCCTGGAGTCGACCTTCGTTTGTTTGTATTACAATCCATGATATCGTATGATTACATGTTCGGAGCTGATTGATTAGATCAATGACGGCGTTGAATGAACACAAAGGGTACGAACACAAAGAGGCTCCCATCACTGATACAACTGATACAAAACAAGTATTTGAAGATCCTCGAATAAACTTAAAATTCACTGAGTCGGCTTTGTCGCGTTACTAACAATAGGGGCAATGAATTCGGAGAACTCTAATGTCAAAGATGCCCTCCGTTCGAATTTCAGAAACAGCAAAGTCCAAATGGACCACGAAATGCCAAACAATTTAATTTTATTATTATAAGTTTAATTTAGTTTATTAAATAGGTTGTTTTCTTATATTCCATTTTTATAAAAAAAAAAATGAACATCAGTTTAGGGGTGTACTCTTTATGTACTTTGTAAAAATTGTACAATTTATTGTCATAGAGTACAAATTTCCAGGGAAATTCTGGATTAAAATTTGAGTCCCTTATTTTGTAACTTTTTTTCGAATTTTTTATGTCAATCTTATACCACAAAAGGGGGAAACAGTACAAAAAACTTAAATAACGTAGTTATGTCTATTGAAATGTGTTACGAAAACAAATATTTGATGCATTTAATACTGATGAGGATGTACTTCTATATCAAATTTGGCAGCCTAATCTCTGTGGAACTTACCTAACCTAACATTCACTCCAACCGTATCTAAGTCTGTAAGTGATGTGGATAAAACTAGCGTATTTTTTATACATTATCACTTATCTGGCCCATGGCAAACAGTATGCAATGTTTGAACCGAACATTGTTTAACGGCCACAAACTAATTTTGAACTTTTGCCGCCTTGTGACACATTCTGAGGTGAAATTATTGGTGTCGATTTCGTACATAAGTTGTAGTTTAAATTCCACAAAACTTGAATATATAATCGGGCGTATCTCTGACATTTTGTATCGTATCGAAATTATATATATAGCACCGACAATTTGATATATATAAACATTGCAATATTTTGGCAAGTATATAAGGCCTCTTTCAAGATATAAAATGTCTCATTTACCCTTTACCGGCAGGAGATAATAAAGTTCAATATTAAAATATATATTTATAACTATATATATTTTGCATGAGCGCATAAGCCTATCATAGAACATTAATATACGGAAATTATAATACTGACCAAAGTAACTAAAGAGTGAAGTTTTGTTAAAAAACTTAAATTTTTCCTGCATAGAAGATTGTGTTTAAAAGAGGTTCGAAAAGATTGGAAAATTGTTTTTTATTATATATGATTCGACCTAAAATTATCTCTTAGAGGAAATATTTTTCGATTTCCTTTAAGCTTTAAGATCATGGTTTTTCTGGAATTAGAAAAAATGTGAACAGTCGGATCCAAGTTTTGAGCTCTCGTTGACGGACGATTATTTCGAAGTTTGTAAATCTTCTCATCAGCGCTTTATCGTTCTATGCCAGATTTGGAAATTTGGAAATAGTTTTTTCAAAATTCATGTTTATATTTTTTTTTCAAAATTTTTATATAACTCTAAAAGTATTGCTTCAATATATACGAAGATACATCAACGCAACGAAAATGATGATTAATTGATCTTTCGTCACTGCTACGAATATGTTTCATTACTGTGATGAATGTGTTCCATTGTTGCGGTTAATATTTTTCATTGATGTAAGAAGATAGTTTGGACATTTAATCATCCCCATATGACATGATAACGTACTTCTTGTGGCCTCAACTGGAAGGCAGGGATCTGAACGACATGTGGTTTCAGCAAGACAGCGCCACCCGCCACACCGCGCATGAAACAACCGATTTATTATAGCAACGATTTCCAGAACAAGTTATCTCAAGAAATTCTGATGTCAATTGGCCACCAAGATCATGCGATTTAACGTCGCGCGATTTCTTTCTTTGGGGTTTTGTGAAATCTCGGGATTATCCGAATAAACCAGAAACAATTCCTGGGCTCAAATCCGATATCCAACACGTCATCAGCCACATCTCTGTGAAAAAGTCATAAAAAGAGTAATGGTCTGTCATCAGAGCCGTGGGGGCCATTTGACGGATATTTTATGCCATACTTAATCGGAACATGTCTTCTTTACAATCCAATAAAGGAATCACAGCTATCTCAAAAAATACGTGTGTTTGTTTTAAAATGAAAAAGTGCCATCTTTCTGAGACACCCTTTAAAATGGATTTTCTTAGGGAAATTTCGCAAGTACTGAATTACAATAACTTCTTTTGGTGAAAAACTTTGAAATTTGAATGTGTTTTACACTTTTTTATTGACTGTTATTGTTAGCATACATTTGTGTTGTATTTAACACAATAATTTTAACATACAAAACGAAATACCTTTGTTGTTATATTGTTGCTTGTTTTGAACCATTGCCTCTATCTGGTATTATAGAAGCAATTCTTTTCAACATCCAACGTTCATATCACACCCGGCCAAATGTCAGAAATTTGCTGAGAGAACTGTTAAGTCTACTTAAGTATTAGTCTATGGCAAGACTGTATCAAATACATGTTTCCGGTTTGAGTCTTTGTACACATACTTTGAGCCGAGATAGTTAATTTGATGCACTTACATAGTTTTTTATAAATTTCTGTTACAATGGCTTCGATTTTATATATATATTTCATATTTTACATAATTCCATTTGGTTGTTCCTCTTTGTTGTGTTGTTATTTTGCTCAAAACAGATTTTCTGTTCCACTAAGCAGGCAAGGGTGGCCATAGTCGGTAACAATGCAACGGCATACATTAAGTCGCCACTGAAAAGCAAAATGTAAAGATAACCTCTAATTAACTTTCAATTACGATTAAGTAATCCGATAGTTAACTACCCACTTAATAACTGACCCTTATGGCTAGTTTTTAAGTAGGTAGTTAACTATCGGATTACTTAATCTTAATTCTACGTTAATTAACACAATTCGATGTTTTACCACAATTTAACTAAGAAACGAAGATCACCACTGACTGAAAAACTGACCATTAGTGTTATAAAATTACGACGCCTGACGAGGTTTGAGATGATAATTCTTAATGTAAACTCTCAATCGTTTGTTCAAACCACTGTCTACGATCATCTTGTTCTTCTTTAAAGTTTCTTCGTGTTCTTCACTTTATCTTCAAGTTCAAAGTTTGCAAATTTACGCAATCAATTTCTGAGTGTGTTGGTGTGCCTAAATGTAAATACCTTCACATGTTATATGAAGATGATGATGATTATGGTACTGGTACTGGATATTTGGCCTCAGCCAAATATCCACTTTATACGAGAGTATGTGAATGTGACTGATATTGTTTTTTATTCCTTTTTCCAACTTTAGACTTTATGTAAGATTTGACTTTGGTCAGGGTTACGACAACGTCAGCATTAGCATCAGCATCAGCGTCCAAATCGTAATAAAAGAGTTGCATCACTTTATATGTCATTGGTGCTGCTGCCGCCTAAGCTCCGCTACCGTTCACAACCAACAACCGACTCAGCTCTTTGCTACACTTTAGTGGTTCTTAAAATTGTTCTTAATGTGCTTTAGTTTGCTGTTCTTTATGAGGTCATCTTCTACTTTGGTTGTTTTTACGCCAACAGTCGTGCCATGAATTTTTAATTTAAACTTTATTTTTAACGCTGGACGCCGTATTCGCATTTCCCACATACAACACATGCATATATGTACATATGTGGTTTTATTAGCTTTTGTCCCACAAATTCTTTCGGTCATTCATTTCGCATGAGCATGAATGAATGAGATTCTTAGCATAATTCGATAAGCGTGCCAGCAGTAGCGTAGTACACTAAATGGATATTCTTCAAGCCCGTCAGCACCCCCCCCCCCCCCTGACTAGGCTGTTCTTGACAAATATCTGTACAAATTTATTATTATTATTGAATGAGAAAACGAAGGCAATTCTGGCAACATGTGATATTGTAGTGGAAATAACATCATTTCATTATTTAAGAGTCTCTAATATTAGTTCTATTATTAATTAGACAAATTATCATTATTAAACATGCGGACGCTCACAGAGGAAAATTAGAACTATGGTGATTTGAATTTTTTAAAAAATTTATATAAAACCCATTTAGTTTGAGAATTTTGAATACATGAATATATTCTTCCATTAATTTTGAACTAAAAAGTTTTAAAACCGGATTTGTTTATACTTTATAACTTGTACAATTTCCTATAAATCCCTTTGATATATTTGTCATATACTAGATACATATTTATGAATTTTCCAAAGTTTCAGTAATTGATGGCGTCCAGGCGTCATCTTAGTTTTGTTTCATAATTTATCAGTCTAATGGCCAGTTTTTCAGGCAGTGGTGATCTTCGTTTCTTAGTTAAATTGTGGTTAAACATCGAATTGTGTTTTTTAGTCATTGTTTAACTATGATTTAACCACCCACTGTTGGTTGGTTAACTTATAGTCAGAACCATATTATTTTGACAATCAAATTACTGACTGTCAAAGTGAGAAATGAAGATTGTATAAAATACATGTTTCAGATTTGCGTCATTGTACACATACGTTGAGTCTAGATCGTTAAATTGTTGCGCCTATATTGTTTTTTACACTCTTTTGTTAAAATGACTTCGATTTTATGCCTCTATTTCTTATTTTACATAATTCCATTTTGTTTGTTCCCCTTAGTTGTTTTGGTATTTATCCCAAAACACACGGTTATTCCCGAAAAACAAAATGCAAAGTTAACCTCTAATTAACTTAGAATTAATATTAAGTAATCCGATAGTTAACTACCCACTTAAAAACTGGCCATAAATGACTGCTCGAAAAGGCAAAAGTACACACAAACAAATAATAGACTTTGCGTTACCTTTGCTGGCATTGACAAATTATTTTTGTTTGGAATTTAACAAAAATATATGTGACCTGGTCGACGGAAAGGTCAGAAAACAACTTTTCGAGAAAACAGCTATTAAAGATTACGAGTCGCGTTCACGCGTTCCCCTTATGTTTTCGCTTCCGCTTCGACCTCTTGCTTTTTCTTGTTGCCCTTGGCTCTCTACCTCTCAGCAAACTTTCCCTATGTACAGTTTTGCTTTTACAAGAAATATTTTACATTAACTTGATGTAACGTTGTCGTTGAATCAACATAAACTATTGATGAAATGTTCTTCATCAATTCAATGAACTGTGTCGAAGGTTGAAAAATGAGGAAATTGATGAAGGAAAATTCATAAATTTGTTGAAGCCTTTTCTTTCAGTGTCCGGAAACCGCTCTGCACTTGCTGGTGAGCTTCATAGAGAAATCTATTTATATAAAGTAATACACTCTGTCCCATTTGTCGATGTAGAGGTTGCGTCTCTATCTATCGGCTGTATCGGCACTTTGTATTGACCAGGGGATCATTAATTTGATCTTTGAACTACTTACGTGAAAGTGCATAAACTTGGCCCTGGGACACACAACCTTAACTACAAATGTGAATTAACCATCACGGTTATTCATTACACACAGGGTATGCAGAAAATAATGGGTCATAAATAATTACTCAAGACGATGGGTGCCATTATCCACCCCAACCTAACCCCACTTTTTTTATGGAAAACGGAAAAATTTAGATTAAACCGAGCGTCCAATCGAAAATCTAACAACGATTTACTCTATGAAAAAACCTTTAAAACTAGTAAATGTAAAACGTGCCGGTTTAAATATTTTTACTTCGTCAGTAATTGGCAAAAAATATAGATTTATATTGGTAAATTGATGAATTGGGAAATATATGTATGTATGTATGTTGAAATCAAAAAATAATTTGCTTCTAAATATTTGTATGCTTGGGAGGAACCACAAATATTTTCCAGCGTATGTAATCGCGTGTTTCGGATGAAATATGCACATACCTCCACGTAAGTATGTGTATGGAGGTTTGTCCGGAAACACACGAATGTTTCCACGTACGTATGTATATGTAAGTTTGGGATTAAACATATAAGTTTGGGATAAGTAAACATGCTAATGTTTGCAATTGAATATAAGTGAGTTTGGGACTGGCAATTATATGAAAATTTGGAGTGTGATCCAAACATATATGCAGATATATGGTTGGGAGAATATGTTACAGAGGTTGCATTTTCTCAGCGAAATCAACAGAAATCAGTACCTTCGATTTATAATCTTTTATAATTAAATTACTCTTGCTGGGGCCTGAATATGTATAAACACAATTGTCCAAACAAAATCCAGAATTAATCTATTCATAGACATGGACAATTTATATCACGTGAACTGGTATACGGAAAGATACCTATGGTCGAAAAAATTAAGTTTTGTTTTTTTAACTAATTTTATAGAAAATTTAATGCTGTTATCAATGAAAGAAACCGCAGACTTAATTTAATTTTGATTAACTTCATTATTGCACTTGATGGATTTTTTTGGCGTCCCAAATTACATTTGATGGGGAATTTCACTCGAATTAACTAAATATTCCTTCATCCATTTTCTTTCTTCATCAATTTGATGAAACATTTCCTCATTTTTCAACCTACGACACATTTTATTGAATTGATGAAGAACATTTCATCAATAGTTTATGTTGATTCAACGACAACGTTACATCAAATTAATGTAAAATTTTCATCAATTTATTGTAAGTTTCGCATCAAGTTGATTTAAATTTTTCACCACTTTTGATGTAAATTGTTCAAGTAGTTTTTTGTACATTTGTCGTTAATTATATGTAAGGTAGTCATCAATTTGATGTAAGTTTGGCATCCATTTGATGTAAATTGGTTATCATTTTGATGTAAATTATTTGCTAATGTGTAGCCAAACTCTTTGGTTTATTTCTCATTATACAAAATGCACAGGAGTAGGGTGTAAGAGAACAGAGAAAATGTTCATGGCGTGGATTTTGTTATCTATCCATTGCACTAGTTTCTATTATGTATTTATTTTTAATTTTCTGCTACCTTGTTTCTTTTTTTCATTATTTTTTTCAATACTACGTCCATATTTTGAATCGATTCCACTAATTATTTCTAAATTCCAATGATGCTGATTTATGTAAAAACGAGCATCAATTCATTGAAGCTGAAAAGGGTGAAGAAACGCCCTATCTTCAAACTGAAGAACGTTTTCATTAATTTGATTAAATTTGCCATCAGTTCAATGAAGGACAATTGATGAACATTTATCATCGATTTGATGTAGGATTTTCTTTCGGAGTAGTTTAAGCGCGTTGGCATGTGGACAACTGAGAAGTACCTATGGTCGTTCGCAGATATGAGGCAATCATTCTCTCCAAATCCTTCAGCAGGAAAGATGATAGACTGATAGGTCCAAAGTTATTTAGCGTAATAATTTTCCGTTTTGTCCCTTCAGGTATCAAAGAGCGGTGGGAGTCGCCGAGAGAACTTGGCGCAGTCTGCAAAAATCAGACGCATTTTCAATGTCTTCTCATGCTTATAGTTCTTAAATTCTTTCAGTCTAATTTTGCACACCTACCAGTTTCGTTCCGTCCTTGAGGACTTTGCTCTATTTAACAGCTTTCCACAACGGAAATTTCTTCTTACTTCGGTAGGAACGGGTGGGGCATGGCGAACCAAGTGATCAACAGCTGAAGTGAGAGCATGGGTAAGCGGTAATGGCTGGTTCGGAGAGAGCAATAGTTTTTATAAAATCGTTCAGGCTTCGTTTGTACTTAGTCCAATGTGTTCTACGAACTTTTCTTGGAACAGACAAAGTGGCAATATTCTGCGGCAGAGAAAACTCTATGTGACGATTGTCGGAAAGGATCCATGATCCTTCCTTCAATCATGGTCCATAGTGTACGCTACAACAAAGTTGGAATGAACACACACCATTAGAACAGAAACTTTTAATTAGGTCTTAATGTGATTAAAAATATAATTTGTTTCCGCCTGGGATTGAACCGGGGGCCTTCCGCGTGTTAGGCGGATGTGATAACCACTACACCACGGAAACCACTGGCTTATGGCTGTTTCGATAGACACATTTGTGTATAGTGAAATTGTCGATAAAGCAGTAGTCAAGTGACAGCATCAATTTTGTTATTGTTGACCTAAATTTAATTAAATGGTTATAACTTTTAAAAATTTCACATCTGCAATTTGATAGTTTTTGTCATTAATTTTCCTGTTTCAAATCTCTGTCTTAATTAACTTGGAATTTTATTTAGCAAAATGCTGCTCCAAAGTTCGGACATATTGTTTTTAATGAAAATATCAAATATATTTTGTGCTCAGGAAAAGCAATATGAACAATTTTGTTTTCATTTCAAATTTTTTATTCACTCCAATCGAACTTTTTTGCTGAATTAACCAAAGGATATTCGTACATTAAATAAAGTATTTAAATACAAAAAGAGAGTGATGAAGGGAAAAGGGATTGGGAGTAATCAGTTTGCCATGAATATTCTATAAAAGTAATTTACGATGAAACTGATTTGGAGCCAAACAATGCAATGATAAAGTTTTGCCAACAATTGGATGTATTACCAAAAGAAAAACTGCAATGAAGGAAAACTGCTGAAAAATCCAGTCAAATTTAGAGAAGATTAAAATTTACATAAAGTTTCAATAGTTTTGCAAAAACATATTGCTGATAAACTTTGTGAATTTGTAATCGTAAATTGTTGTTGATGTAAAAGCGACCACATTTTGTATGGATGTGAAACAATGATTATAATAGATTTACAAAATAACATAGAAAATTTAAACACACGGAATAAATATGAGAGTCCTAATAATTGCACTACGAGCGTCGAAAAATAAGTACCCTTGTTACGAATAAAGAGGGAATTTTTTACTATTTTTTTTATATTTTTCAACGTAATCTCCTTTTTGTACAATACACTTTTGCCAACGTTTCTGTCATTTCTGTAGCCCCTCCAAAAAAATACGATTTGTTAAACTCTCCAAAATACTCTTCTGCCTCAACGATAACCCGAATAATAACCTGAGCTGAATTTTTTTCCCCCGATGCATGTTTTTCACGTTGGGGAACAGAAAGAAGCCGCAAGGAGCCAAGTCGGGCGAGTACGGTGGGTGCGGCAGCAGTTCGTATTGCAATTCATGCAATCCAGCCGCAACAATTCTGGATGAATGTGCTGGTGTTTGTTGTCCACCGTAAGTAATCGTGGTACCCATCGGGCCGACACCTTTCTCATGGTTAACCTATACTGCAAATATTAATTCCCATTCCGTACAACATGCCTACGGCCTCTGCTGCTAATTATAGAATAATTTCGTGGACATTTTTAACGGTTTTCTCGGTGACCACGTCAGCCCGACGCCTGAACGGTCCTCACCAAAATAAGATGTACGAGATGGTGAAGGGTCCCCATTAGAGTGTTCGAAAAACCGGCATATTCGAATAAACGGTATTCGGGTTATTCGAAAAATCACTTTCTCTGAAAACTGGTTTTCGGTTTCACAGAATGGAAAAAACCGGTGAAACCAGCTAATTCTCGGTTTTAGTTACGGTTATTTTGCGGTTTTTTCGTTTCGCATGAAAAGCAGTATGGATAAATTTTTGCAGAACAATTAATACAAAATCCATGCAAAATAAAAGTTCGTTGACATTTTCGTTTGCCCGTAAAAAGAGTCATTACTATTCTGAAAATATAACAATATTTGTCAGATTTTAATATTTTTAAATTTTCCGTTAAAAAAACACATAAGCTAATTCAATTCAGTTCAATTCAATTCCGTTCAATTCAGTTCCGTTCAGTTCAAGTCAATTCAAAACAATTCAACTCAATTCAATTCAATTCAATTTAATTCAATTCGGTTAAATTCAATTCAGTTCAATTTCTTTCAGTTCGATACAATTCAAAACAATTTAATTAGATTGAATTTTATTAAATTCAATTCAATGCACTGCAATTCAATTCAATTCTGTTCAATTCAATTCAATTCAGTTCAGTTCAGTTCAGTTAAATTCAATTCAATTCAATTCAATTCTATTCAATTCAGTTCAATTCAGTTCAATTCAGTTCAATTCAGTTCAATTCAGTTCAATTCAGTTCAATTCAGTTCAGATCAGTTCAATTCAATTTAGTTCAATTAAATTTTATTCATTTCAGTTCAACTCAATTCAAAACAATTCAAATAAATTTAATTAATTCAATTTTATTAAATTCAGTTCAATCCACTGCAATTCAATTCAATTATGTTCAATTCAATTCAGTTCAGTTCAGTTAAATTCAATTCAATTCAATTCATTTCTATTCAATTCAATTCAATTCAGTTCTATTCAATTCAATTCAGTTCAGTTCAGTTCAGTTCAATTCAATTCAATTCAGTTCAGTTCAGTTCAATTCATTTAAATTTCGTTTAGTTATTAAACACATATGTACATCATATTCCAAATTTGCAATGTCTGTTTAATGTAAAATTGAGAAGTTTAACTCATATTCACATTAAACTTATTTAAATTTGAAAATCATGTTCGAATTTGAAAATAATTTTCCTGAATGATAATCTAATAAAGAGCACAAAGTTAATTGATATACTAATTTAAATTGTTTAATTGTTATTCAAATGATGAATTTAAAAACTGTTTAAAATCGTTGTATTATTGTATTTCAAAATAGATGTCTTGGTACTTAATTCAAAAAAAAATTAATAAAAAAAACTATATCTTTTTTGTTTAATTCTTAAAAGTTTGTAACGATTTGTATAACCGACTTTCGGTTTATTCGAAGATTAAAATTGTTAAAAATTCGGCAGACGGTTAATTTGCAAGAAACCCGGTTTCTCCGGTTTTTCGGTTCCGGTTTTAAGCACTCTAGTCCCTATAGACAGGATTCTACTTCGATTTTATTTCGTCGCATACTTTCCATCCAAAAATAAAACACGAATTACGGATCGATATTGTTCTATTTCTATTTTATCGAGAAACACGAAACGAGTGTGATACAAACAAAAACTGACCAATGAATAAGTCTAAAATTAAGTATGGTGTCATGTGACAGATGGCAGCACACGACGGCAAGACCCAGAATGTGGTTCCATCTTAAAAGTCCGTATACATTTCGATACATTTGTCTTAGCAACATTCAAATGTTGCTTGATACATGTTGCTGATATATCTCGCGAACAACTTTGTACTACACTGGCGGAAATATATCGTTGATATTTTGGTGGAATTTTATATTTTAATTTTTTAGAGCGTCAAAAGAAAGTGTACACCTATTCCCATCATGTTGTTAGATTTATATTAGTGCTATAAAATACCGTAGAATTCCACATATTACAGTTCTGAAAAACAGTACATATTTTTTACCAATTTACCTAAAAACCAACAACAGTAAATTAATATATCGATGGTGTTGCGTAAAAAGGGCCAATCTGCTGTTTCCAATTGTCTGTAAGATATTCATAGATTATAACGTAGCAAAAATGGTTATGCCTATAGAAAGTTATGGTTGGGTTCTTCGAGCAGTATAATTATCTACCTATTTCGTTGCAGATAGACCCAAGCAGTTTCGCCCTTTTCACTTGTCGTGACAAGGTAAACAAAATCAGATCGGCCTTCGTAAAAAAATGCAGATTGGCCTTTTTACGCAACACTATCGATATCGAAAAAATATACAACAAAAACATAACCTACCTACCTACCTTTCGCATCAAAAAAAAAGTACAGTGTAGTTTTCCTAAGGAAGCATATACCACAGAATGCTAACAGCTACAAACACTGTTATTTTTTCGACATTCTTTTTGTTTTGTGATCTGATTCTTTAGTAATCAGTCATCAGTGATCAGCATTAGTTCAAATTCTGCATTAAAATTCAATTTTCTGATAAATAACATCGTAAGATACGCGTGAGCTAGTTATAAATCTGCACTGTGCTATAAATCTGCACTGAAACGCTGAGAGAAATTGGTTCAATTATAGGAAGATGCCATAATACTGGAAAAAAATAATTGTTAAGTACAAAAAATTTAACAAATTCTAAAATCGGCCTAAATCTGGGAGACCAAATAAACTTAATGAGATTCAAAAACGATCTATTGTTCGTGATGTGAGAACCAATCCTGCAACAAGTGCTGTTAAAATTTCAGAAGAAATTGCAGCAACACCTGGAGTCATCGTTAGCGCCAGTACAGTACGTAGAGCACTGCATGCTAGTGGGTTTCATGGACGGGTTCCGAAGAAATACCGTTAATATCAATAGTCGTCGGAAAAACGTCGACTTGAATTTGCTAAAAAAATATAAAAATTAAATAATATCCTTTTGGAACAATATAATTTTTACGGATGAAAGCAAGTTTGAAATTTTTGTGTAGAGAAAACCTGATAAAATAAGGAGAACGTAGAATACAACGTTTTATGAAGAGAATGTAATATCCACCGTAAAACACGGCAGCGGTACGACAATGGTTTGGGGCTGTATAGCAGCGAATGGCGTAGGAAAACTGGTTTTTATTGAAAGCACAATAAACAAAATTGACTATCTCAACATTCTAAAAGAAAATGTATTGCCAAGCTTCGAAATGTTGGGATTGGATGAAGCTTGTGTGTTTCAACAAGACAATGATCCGAAGCCCTCATCGAAGATTGTTAAGGAATGTATTCTTAAGGACTCCCCAATCACCCGACCTCACCCCAATCGAACATTTGTGGGGCCATCTTGATGGACAAATAAAAAGAGAGAAATACATAAGTAGTAAAAATTCTCTAAAATCAATAATAATGGAGGAATGGCAGAAAATTCTTTCAAAAATAACATCAAACTTAATGAACCCTATGCTCAGAATATTGGAGACTGTAATCAAAGCAAAAGGAAAACAAACAAAATATTAACACCGCTATTTGGTGGTCATTCCTTTAATGTAGCGAGTTCTCATGTACACATTCTTTTGGCGCGACAAAAATGGGGTACTTTAATTTTTTCCTGTTTTTTCCTAGTGGTTGTGAAATATTTGTTTTTGTTCTTTATAGACTGATTACTAATGAAAACCCCTTTTTTTAGAAAATATAATATCTTGTATTAAAATTATTCTGCGTATTAGTACAAATGAAATGTTTCAAATGATAAAAAAAACTTGTGCCCTTTTTTAACGCTCACACTATATTTTATTTTTCGCCGTAAAATGACTCCGAAATATCGACAATAGTGGTCTTCATGAAAGCTCGAAAGAACATCGTAAACTCGAAAACATCGTAAACTTGCACAGCAAACGTCAAAACAAACAAAATTCCCATACAGAGCGACTTGCTCAAAAGTGGAAAGTTTTCGAGGCAAATTTGCTGCGCAAACGTGGGATGGAGAAACGTGTAAACTTTTGACATTTCGTTGTCATCTGACTAGGATGGATAAATAAGGTGATAGCACTAGAACAGTAGAAAAGTACACATACATAATACATGCAATTGCTACTGCTACCACCTTATGTATCCATCTTGGTCAGCTGATATGGTTTTGAGCACAACTACGCTGAGCAACTTTACCTGGTGCCTCATGCAACGGTGCGAGGGAAACTTGCGCTGAGCAAAAGTTCTCGGCTTTCACGTTTGCATGAATGCCGCTAATATATTTCGCCAGTGTAGTACTAAGTTGTTCACGAGAAATGTATCGAGCAACATGTATCAAGCAACATTTGAATGTTGCTAAGACAAATTCATCCACCAATGTTGTCAATTCGCGTTCAATTCATCAAAAACAATATTGTTTTTTAGTAAAAACACTTCATAACAGAGAAATTTAGATATTTCAAAAACTAGAGCTGAAGTGAATATATTATGCCCTTTAGAGAGCGAGTTCAAAAAAACTGAGAATGTGTTGTAATATTTATATTGTTATGGTTGGCCTAGCAAGAAAAATGGAAAGCTTAATAACTGTGGCATTTATTATTGTAAATCAAACAAAAATCATTGAGATCCACTTCTAGGTAAATATACCTTTATGGTTCCTTATAAAACAACGAATACAATCTTATCTAATTTTGGCTAACTATTTTAAAATGCAGAAAATTGGGTTTAATCGACTATCGGCTAAATAATTAAAAAATTGAAAATCGGTTAGCTGCAAAAATTTGATTTACTTTAAAACTTAATGCACGAAGAGGAAACAAGTGACGTATTTTATTTTCACTGCTTACTTTGAATATATCTATGAAGAGATTTGCATTTGTAAGTGAAACTAAATTGCCTAAATTGTAACCAAACCACTCGTAATGAAACAAAATATTTAGGATAATACGATAAAAAATTTCATTATTGCCATATCGGTGTTTCAAATATTGTTTCGATTTTACTAATTTATCCATCCTAGCGCGGTCTATTAAAACGAGGTTCGTTTCATTACACTTATGATGGTAGTAATTTTTTTTGTACAGTACAATATTTACCACATCACTTATATATGTCTTTACTTAATATCAACGTTTAACAGTCACAATAGTTTTACTATAACTCGGTCATTTATACTTTTGCGCTTTGCAACACAGACACAGGTTAATCGGTATTTATATCATTCACAACTCCCCACGAACGTTTCCCGATCTCTCGCTCTAGCGCCATCTATTCCTCGATTCGTTGAGAAAGATCCTTATCGATTTCATCAACCACTCGTGGGGAAATCGTACATGGTGGCTTTGCGACACAGACAGACTCGAAATACATTTTTAGTCGCTATTTATATCACTTACAACTCCCCACGACCGTCATTCAGATATTTCCCGATCCTCCTTGCTCTAGCGCCATCTATTCATCGATTCGTTGAGACAGATCCTTATCGATTTCATCAACCATTCGTGGTGAAATCGTATATGGTGGCTTTGCGCCACAGACAGACTCGAAATGCATCGTTAATCGCTATTTATATCAGTCACAACTCCCCACGAACGTCATTCAGATATTACCCGATCCTCCTCGCTCTAGCCCCATCTATTCCTCGACTCGTTGAAAAAGATCCTTATCGATTTCATCAACGATTCGTGGTGAAATCGTATATGTTGGCTGTTGCAAACAGACAGAGTTGAAATGCGTCGTTTTTGGCTATATCAGTCACAACTCCCCACGAACGTCATTCAGATGTTTCCCGATCCTCCTCACTCTAGCGCCATCTATTCCTTGACTCGTTGAAAAAGATCCTTATCGATTTCATCAACCATACGTGGTGGCTTTCAATTTACTGCCACGATATTTTCATCGACGTGTAATTACCACTAAGCGGAACTAATGTGGCAAACTGTTAGAACAATAAAACTGCAATATCGACCACAAATGTAGATATCCGTGGTGTTTCAAATGCTAGTTAATATGTTGACAGACTGTCCTATCAAATACAACTATTTGCGTTGTATCTGTCAAAATCAGTATTTGTGGAAATCAATAGTCTTGACAAATCCAACGACTAAATCTGATTGCGAGTCGTGTCGTGTAAACCATACAAATTTAAAACATTTTTTCGTAACAATATAATTAAATCTTTTTAATTTCAATTTTAAAATCGCCTAAATAATCCTCAGCCTAGTATATCTCCTTAACACTTTAATACATAAATCCTTTCTTTTGAGATGCCAACATAATTTAACCACCATCAACACCACAGCGCCAGACAGCTATGTCAACGTCTTTAACTATATACGAGGAATGGTAGTAGCAGCAGTTGCCATGAGATTTCTGGCATACATTGCCATAGATATACATATATCTCAATGACTGTCTGGTGGGACCCAACACCAACTCAAACATTGGCATGGATTTGTGCAAATTCTTAGTAGCGATGCAACATGCAAACAGAATTCCTAATGAATTCTCCTGCTCGGCATGGTAGAAATAAATGAACTAAAGAGAGAGACACTCGTCGATAGAGCGATGTAAATTGAAAACACAATTTGTAGACAAGTCAATTGGTATTTATTACTTTAAGAAGACGTAGCTAAAAGGCAATTTGTTAGATTTAATATACAATTTAAACGAGCTGCCGCTTAAAAAGGAATTGCATATAAAAAAAAACAATAGACACTGTTTCCGCCCGGGATTGAACCGGGGGCCTTCCGCGTGTTAGGCGGATGTGATAACCACTACACCACGGAAACTTATAGTTCTCGTTATAGATAATACGGGAAGACTAATAAAATGTCGCAATTAAGTTTTAAATGCAGATGTCAATCACTGCGCTCAATATATCTTTGACTTTTCGAGTTTACTGATGTTTAAATGCAATGAAGATGCGGTAGTTTTATACTGAACAGGGCATATGAGAATCTTTCAATTGCACTCTGCAGTTTCCGTGGTGTAGTGGTTATCACATCCGCCTAACACGCGGAAGGCCCCCGGTTCAATCCCGGGCGGAAACAGGAATAAATTATTTTGTACAAATTTGCTTATATCCTGGAATATTAGATTTTACTATAAATTGCATGAGGAATCATACGGGTAAAACTCATAGTCACGAAGAACAAAATAAATCAATTAACTCTAGTAGCTTATTGTAGATCTAAAAAGTTCAAGTGTTACAAAGTTGTTAATAAACACAAGAGAAAAGACTGCTGAAAAGGAAAAAGCAACATATTTGCTATTTTAGCAAAAGTATTGTTGATGTTTGGTAAACATTTTGTCCCGTAGTTTATATACACTGCAAACAGGTTGCTGTTATTGCGGTACGTTTACTGTATAGCAGGCAAATTGCCGGCTGCTAAGGAACAAACCTTACCTTGTTTGCTGTTAATAGCAAACTTTATTTTGTGAGTGAAATTGGCATATTCAGACTATGGCATTGCAATATTAGAGATCAAAATCATGTCTGGAGTTCGTCATGCTTGCACCTCTTGAATAAATTTGGATTACACCAATTTGACTACAAGATTTATTAGAACCCCAGACCGGGTAGGTACATTTCATTGTAGACATTCGGTGAGAGTGCGTGTAACACAACACCATGTCTCTCAACTTATAGGAGAGGACGGTTAAAAACTCCTCCCTTGCCTCACAATATTTACCACAACGATTGCTGAATTTACCAAGCTTAATTCAATTTTAAAAAATATCATATCTGTTTCCGCCCGGGATTGAACCGGGGGCCTTCCGCGTGTTAGGCGGATGTGATAACCACTACACCACGGAAACTTCGTAGAAGGGTTAGTAGATTGTCTCACAATACGTTCAATTCTATAAATTAATTATTATAAAATAATAATAAAAAAAATATTTAATTGTTACTTGTTTCTCCAGTGTTCGATGAAGGTAATTTGCCGTCAGCAGTTTCCGTGGTGTAGTGGTTATCACATCCGCCTAACACGCGGAAGGCCCCCGGTTCAATCCCGGGCGGAAACAGATGTGATATTTTAGATTTCTTATAAATTTCTTACAAATTGTACACTCACAGATCTAATGGTTTGAAAAGACGATTGCACCGAATTGAGGTTGTCACGTCTAATTTTAGACCCCACAATTGAAATTCGGGTGAAGCAACCTCTACTAGGCTGTGATAATCTGTGCTCTCTAATTCGGATGTGCTGACATCCAACCACTAAATTCCTTTGCGGCTACTTCCAAGGGGTGTCGATGAAACAGCTGTTTGCCCCTGCATACTGTAAATTTGATACAGGATAGCATTTGAAGGAGAATGAGCGATACAACTTTAAATTTGATTTTATTAACGTTTATGACTTTTAAAATATCTTTATACAGTCGTGTATGAGCTTTCATTGTGATCGGTCTTGTTTGTCGCTTACTACACCGTGACAACAGTTCTTGCTCTCTGTTTACAGTGATAATCTCTTTCGTTGATTAATTCGATAAATTCCAAGCTAACTCGGATTTTAATTTCTTTAATCGAATTGTTTAATACACAGTGGCTAAATATTAAAAACTATAAGCGATTAATAATTGATATATTGAATTGAAATATTTACCATGAATAAACCCCCAGATTTAAGAGTACATGCGGAAATGTACAATAAACTAAAAGAATTGAAAAATAATAGTCCAGGTCCTAAGTACCTGATAATGCAAAGGAAAAATGGTGGCGACTTGTTAAAGGTCTCTCCGTTCTTATTAAAGAAAGTTATTGACTATACGTGCAATGGTGAAGTGGATATGTGTAAAAAAATCAGAAACGGCAACGTCATAATTAAAACAAAAAATGAAACCCAAGCCAAAAAGCTTATTCAATTAATGAATCTATCTCCAACTATTGAAGTCGAAGTCAGTGAACACAATTTCCTCAACAGTTCAAAGGGAGTAATTTACTCCTCTGATTTAATTGGTGTTCCCGAAGAAGAGATTCTTGATGGACTAAAAATATATAATGTAACAGAAGTAAGAAAAATAATGAAAAATGTTGGCATATCTTCAAATGAAACGGGTCTCATTACACTAACATTTTCCACTGCTGAACCTCCAACTGATATCTACGCCGGCTATGAGAATGTCACAGTACGCCCGTTCATTCCTAACCCCCAACGTTGCTTCAATTGTTTCATGTTTGGTCATCCAACAAAATTTTGTAAAAATGAAAAAAGTTGCTGTAACTGTAATAAATCATTCCACATTAACCTTGAAATGAATGAGAAATGTGATTTACCAATGCTTTGCGTAAATTGTGCTAAGAATAATATTGAAGACAAACATCACAATTCGCTGGACAGAAAGTGCCCAATATTTTTGAGAGAGAAAGAAATACAAGCAATTAAAACTCTCCAGAAAGTTGACACCAAAACTGCTAAACAAATTTATCAAAACAGACTACAATATAAACCTGTTATTTCGTCTTTGAGAACAACAACAAATTACAACACTCTGACGACATTTTCAAATGCTGCTCACCTATCACCGCAAGCAATCAACAAAAATTCCTCATCCACTTCCACCAAACCCTTCAACAATGTAAACACACCGGCCCCTAACAATAATTCTACCACCAACAACACTATCACCTCATCAGTTTCCCACTCCTCTCCACACAACAAGAGTATCACTACTTCTAGTAACATATCATCCGTGAGCAACATTTCAACAACAAATAAGACGGTAAAGGTTTTGCCTCGTAATGCATCGCAACGTCTAAAGAGACAACTAAAGTTCGTGTCAAAAGCGAAGAGTAAGATTAAACACAATACTGATGCCGAAGTTGACGATATTTACTCTGATGGTTCCCAAGAAGCCATCAACCATACATAATTCAAAGCTCATCACATCTTACTTTAGATATAAGTTATATACACTCTCTCAATTTCATTTTTCTCTTAAATCAAATTTTCTCTCTTATTTTTCTATGACATTTAAAATTATTCAATGGAACGTGAAGGGATATATTAATAACTATAACGAAATACTTCTTATTATCAAGTCAGAAAATCCTCATATTTTAGCATTACAGGAAACTCATTTGAAAACAGTCGATAATATTATTGTGCCAGTGAACTACATTTTATATAATGTTAACAATTCGAACAATTCCTTTGGCGGAGCTGCTCTGTTGATACACAAAAAGATTGAACATGAGATAGACATTCCCAATTCACCATTTGATATAATATTTGCTAAAGTTAAATCCAAAATTAAATTTGTAATCGCTTCTACATACATCTCACCAAACAGAGATTTTAGTATAGAACAATTACGTGACACCTTTAACAATATCAGTTTACCTATTATTATTACTGGTGACTTTAATGGTTGGCATCAATCATGGGGTTCACCCGATAACAACTCTAGAGGCAATATCATGGCCCAATTCATCAATGAATCTAATTATATCCTATTAAATGATGGTTCACCCACACATTTTTCCACTCATAATACATTTTCTAACATTGATTTAGCCCTTTGTTCTCCAGAATTAGCAATTGGTTCAGAATGGAATGTCTTTCCAAACCTACATGGTAGTGACCATTACCCGATTTCTACAATATTGTTTCCGAACAGGTGTAATGATCGAGCTAAGACCAAACCTAAATATGTCACTAACCGTGCGGACTGGGTCAAATATCAGAATCAGTTAATTTATTTTAGTTCATTACGTCCGGTTAGTGACGATGTTAATAAAGAATCTGCTAACATAATTAGAATTATACACCAAGCTGCTAATGTTTCAATTCCACAGACTCATGTTAGTAAGCGTAATTATACAGTTCCATGGTGGACTAATAATCTCCAAACTTTAAAAAAAGAGAGAAATATTACATGGAACAAGTTCAAGAGAAACATGACTACTGAGAATTTGTTAAGCTACAAAAAGGCGAACGCCAAATTTAAGAGAGAACTTAAACTAGCTAAACGATTGAGTGTGCAGAAATTTACCAGCGTGATTAACCCTCAATCATCAACGGAGGTCATATGGTGCAATATTAGGAAGTTTTGTGGACTGAATAACAACCATAGTATACACTGCATAAATGACCAGCATAATGCTGAATGTATTACTGAAAAATCAAAAATTGCCAACGCATTTGCTGAATATTGGTCGGATGAATCGCGCGACTCTAAATTCCCCTCTACATTCATTAGACAAAAAACTCACACCAATAAATTTATAAATTATTCCCCATCTAATTCAGCGCAATACATTGAGGATCCTATTACCATTATAGAACTTAATTCGGTCTTATCTTCTCTGAGTGGTAATACTCCTGGGGAAGATCGCATCAACTATGTTATGTTTGATAAGATGCCTCATGAAGTCAAAGTAAGATTAATTAACCTCTTCAATAAAATTTTTGATAGTTATATTCCGCAGTCATACAAAATAAGCACTGTTATTCCTATTAGGAAACCAGAGTTGGATAAAACATTGTTAAAATCGTATCGGCCAATTTCGTTAAATTCATGTTGCTCCAAAATACTGGACAAAATAATTTCCAACAGGCTCAAGTGGTTTATTGATTCGAATAAATTACTCTGCAGTCATCAAATAGGATTTAGTAAGGGCAAATCCGTAGCTGATAATCTTTTATATATAGATAATCTGATTACAGACTCATTATCTGGAAGAAAGCATTTATCTTTAATATCTTTAGACTTCACAAAAGCTTTCGATAAAATTGGTATTCATGCCATCATAGACCAGTTAAAATCGTGGAAGCTCGGTCCCAAAATTATTGAATACGCTAACAATTTTATGACAAATAGACAAATAAAAATTAGGATTGATAACCATTATTCGAAGTCGTTCTCCTTATTTAACGGCATACCACAAGGCTCACCGATTTCCGTAATACTGTTTTTAATTGCTTACAACAGCTTGTGTGACAAACTTAAAATTCTTAAAGATGTAACCTTTTGTGCATACGCAGATGATTTTGTCATCATAAAGCAATTGTCTAAGAACACGTACAATTACGATTTTAATCCTGTTGTGGAAAAGATTAATGAGTGGTGTGAATATTCTGGTGCTGTTTTGTCTATTACGAAGTGTAAACATTTGCATGTATGTCGCAAGCACAGTTGCACTTTCTCTTTGAATTTAAATCAGAATTGTGTACAGACTGTACAATCTTTAAAAATTTTGGGTGTAGTTTTGAACTCAAGATATACATGGAAAGATCATGTGAGTTATCTGGTCTCATCACTTCCGAAGCGACTTGATATTATAAAGTGTCTTAGTTCACAAAAATTTTCAACAAATATTCTTACAATCCTTTCAGTTGTAAAAGCTCTAATTATTAGTAAAATAGAATATGGTTTATTTCTTTATGGTTATTGCTCTCGTAGTATGCTAAGTAAGATTAAAACTATTTATAATAGCTCGATTCGTTTGTCTCTTAAAGCCTTTCGTACAACTCCTGTAAGTAACTTACGCTTTGAAGCAAATTTACCCTCCATTGAATATTTGAGGAATTATTCAACTGTCAAGTTGTATAAACATATTGCTTTTAATAACAACACTCCAAATTTTAAGTTAGTTCGAAAAATGATTAACAGGAAAAGACAACTCAAATTATGTCCAACCAACATTAAAATAGTAAATAAATGCAATGATTTAGATATACCAATTAATTCTCCAATTACTCCGGTTTCAAAACTTCCTCCTTGGAACATAAATTATTCTATTATAAATGATTTAAGTTCCCACAGTAAAAATCATACGACTGCGGCTGTATTTCAGACGCTGTTTAATGAAATTCGAGATAAATTCAAGGATTACCAATTCATTTACTCTGATGGGTCGAAAAATGACAACATGACTACTTTTAGTGTTACGACTGAAAATTCAGTCATTCTTACTGGGATACTTCCGGAACACCTATCGTCAGTGTATTCAGCCGAAATTATCTCAATTCTTTTAGCAGTTAATTATGCGGATAAATTGAAACGTAATTGCATTATTTGCACGGACTCGCTATCTTCAATAAAATCTATTGGAAACGTTAATAATAACTCATTTTATCCTAAATGCATCAGAAACGTTATCCTTAATAGCCACTACCTTATTAAGATAATGTGGGTTCCAGGACATGCTGGCATTCGAGGAAATGAATATGCCGATAAAATTGCTAAGGAAGGCTTACGATCTCCTTTGATGACACAATACAATTATAATCTCAATGACACTAATCAATTATTTAGAACTCAACTTCAAAGTACATTACAAGCCGAATTCCAAAAAACTTCAAATTGGTACAAAAATATTAACTCTGACAAAAACACAATTTACAATTACTTAACTCAAAACGTATTTAATAGGATGAACAAAACTTACATAACAAAACTTATACGCCTAAGACTTGGCCACACCAAACTTACACACAGTATTTACATTGATAAGACGCTATCTTCAATATGTTCATTTTGTAACAACAGTCAACTGTCGATAGAGCACATTTTAGACCACTGTCAGAAGTTTCAACACAATAGAAATCAAATTTTCGGAAACTTGAAACCATCAACACTTCTGAATTTGCTTAACGATGAAAATGTAAAAAAATTAATAACATTCTTGACTAAAAATGATTTAATAAATTTACTTTAAATTAATATTATATCCCTTCATGTTCCAATTGGCTTAGGACCATTGCTGTCATAGCCTCTCTCTTTCATGTTAACTTATTATTTTTTATTGTAAGTTAATTTTTCTTAAATAAATAAAAAAAAATAAAAATATCTTTATACGCATTAAATTAGGTTTGATTTTGAAGAACACAACAATTTTCTTTAATTTTTATTTGATATTACGTGCAAATTCTGGTAGGAAAAACTGGCATACAAACTGTAATAAAACTCGTTAGGCCAGTGAATTTTGACGACAAGTTTTTGGAACTGAAACGCCCATGCACACTCTTTATATCTTACTCATTGGCTACTTCTGTCATCTTTTCTATGGGTAATATTCATATGGAATTAGACATCACATATTAGAAGTTGTAAATCCAAATCCAATCAATTGAATACTCTGAAGTGTTACAAATAAAGTGACCAAAAAAATATAATTCAGATTGAAAAGAAATAGTTGTTATTCCTAAATGGGTGTTTTTTATAAAGGTTGAATTTTCCAATACAGATTAAACGGTCCCAAATTAGTCCGATCTGGCAACGCAATTATTAATTGTGCTCAGTTGGGTTTGCCATTTTATAATGAATAGATAGAGTGGTCATCATTTGCGACGTACGTTCGGTGAATGCGTACGTCATATTTCGTGGGTAATGGGTTACAATGGTTAACCCATTATTAATGCAGTGGGGAATGGGTTGCATTACCCACAGGGTATGGGGAAAATAATGGGTAGCTAGCCACGACGATGGGTAATGGGTTACCCAAGTTAACCCATGCCCATTTTTGATCCAAAATATGAAAAAATTGGAAAAAATTGCAATCGAAAAAATAAAAATTTTTGAGGGTTTCTAAGAGTGTTTCATAAAGTGGTCGAATTCATATGGAAGCATTTTTTCTTCAAAAATCACCAAAATAAGAAAAACACTAAAAATAAAAAAAGGGGTTATAACTCGGTAACGGTGCGTCCAATCGCAAAAATAATAATTTTTTCCCCTCCTTTAACCAATATTTGGCATCTTCAAAATGGCATCACTTTTTTAAAAAAAATCGCTAAAACTAAAATTTTTAAATCAAAAATGGCTAATACGCCCGCCTATCTGTCTATATCTCAGACACGAAGCGTCCAATCGAAAAAATAACCAATTATTGAGGATTTTTTAGGGTTTTTCATAAAGTGATCCAATTTGTACGGAAGAATTTTTCCTTCAAAAAATCGCCAAAATAAGAAAATCACTAAAATAAAAAAGTAGCTATAGCTCGAAAACGGTGCGTCCAATCGCAAAAATAATAATTTTTTACCTCCATAGGAGGCTTTAACCAATAGATGTGGTCAATATGCCATCACTCTTTTTTAAATCGCTAACACATATGAGCGTTTTGTCGATTTTTGTTCGAAAAAGTTTAGTTTCAGTGATTTTTTTTAAAGTGATGCCATATTGAAGACATGCATTGGTTAAAGCCTCCTATGGGGACAAAAACTTTATTATTTTTGCGATTGGACGCACCATTTCCGAGTTATAGTCATTCTTTTATTTTGCGATTTTTTTTTTGAGAAAAAAAATCGTCCATGCGAATTAAATCAAAAATTAGCTATTTTTTCGATTTGACGCTCGGTTTCGGAGATTTAGACTTTTTTTCAAATTTGTTCATATTTTCGATTAAAAATGGGAATGGGTTGTTTCACCATTACCCTGGGGGTAATTATAAATCGTGATGGGTAATTCCCCATTGTCGTGCGTATCTACCCGTTATTTTCCCCATTACCCTGTGGGTAATGGTTAATCGTGATGGGTAATCCTCCATTGTCGTTGGTAACTACCCATTAAATTCCCCATACCCTGTGGGTAATGGGTAAACGTTCATTACATACATGGGGGGAAATGCGAACTCTGACAGGAAGTCAACCCACTGTTTTATCCCAATATTCTTTTCAGGGATGTGGCTTATTATTGGCTCAATGTGCATGTCAATAGGCCTCATTGCAGTGTTTGGAGTGAAGAGAATATACAAGATATTCACGAGCCACCCTCACATCTCCAAAAACTCACTTTTTGGTGCGCTTTATTGACCGGTGAAATCGTTGGTTCTTACTTCTTTAAAAATGAGAAGGGCGAGAAAATTACCGTCGTCGATTATTTCGTGTCCCATTTGAATGGACTGTTGACATAAGACAAGTTTTCCCAACATGACGGCACCACATGCCATACAACGCGTCAGACAATCGACTATTGAAGGAAACATTTGGTGAATGAGTTATTCATTGAAATGGGCGAGTCAATTGGCCACCGTGATCGTGCGATTTAGCGCCTCTAGATTTCGTTCTGTGGGGTTGCGTAAAGTCATTGGTTTGTCCGAACTCATCGGAAAGTTTGGGCGCCTTGGAAGACAATATTGTACGAACCACTACCGAGATACGGCCCCATTGCTTGAAAGAGTGCGCGGAAATTGGACTTCCAGTATACGCCTTATCCCAGCCAGCTGCGTCGCTCACATGCCCAAAATTATATTCCAGAACTAATAACATAATATTATCTTTCCAATAAATTTAATTTTCAACTTGAAATTATGAAATTATTATTACTAATAGCATAAAATTATCTTTCCAATAAATTTAATTTTCAACTTGAAATTATAATTAATTATTTTGTGTTAATTTAAAGTTCTACACGTCAAAAACACCCTTTTTACCCCCATTACGACCATCTGAAATATATGCTTTATATGGAATTTATAAATTATAACTGTTAGTTACCGCGCATTCAAAAAACCTGCCAATTCAAGGACCCAGTTTTCGGTTCCTTCGAAAAATTGGATTTTTTGGGAAACCTGTTCTACCTGTTTTTTGACACCAACTTAAGCACCAACTCCCTGAACTACACCTAAATTTCAGTTACGACAACAGCTTCTGCGCTGAATTCAAAAAGATCGGCGATCGGCTAACCTTCTTGAGATATAGGTCTTTAAAGAATAAGTATATAATCTCTCATATCTCAGGTATTTGTAATCCGATCTGGATGAAATGGATATCATTACAAAGGTCTTTCTAAACTCTAGAAATCTGTGTATCAGCATGTTTATTTTTATTAACCCATTGAGAGGCTAATTAAAAAAATCGATTTTTACCTCTCTTTTTTGATAAAAATGTGTTTAGAAAAAAATGTCCCTTATACTATTTTTTTGGTAGTCTCCTACTATAGCAAGACTTTAATCCTTTTTAAATGTATAATGCTCACCAATAACCCTTCAAAGACCGGATATATTTACGTTTAAAATTTTGAATACATTTGTCGCAATTGTTTCACCCAAATTAATAAAATATTAATAAAATAATAATCGCGTAATTTAACACAAAATTTCTATGCCGAATCCGCGAAGCCGGTGTTGGACCCACCCCAGAGAAAAAACCCCCTAAGCCCGGCCGAAGGCCAGAGAGCTTTATAAATACTATGAACTTTACTTTGAACTTTATTTTCTAGCTTGAATAACTACGGTCTTTGAAGGGTTAAAAATAAAAATAAATGGTTTCCTATTACATCCCATGAAGGGACTGGGGAGAACTTCTCACAATCACTGAGCTGTGCGCTTTCCAGTTTTCACTCACTGATTGGGACCTACAGTTTTACACCGATTCCGAACGGTAATTTGAGAAGCTTTTTCATGGCTAGATACTCGATAGTGTCGCCGTCACTATGCGAGGTGACCGCCGCCGAAAGAAAATTTGAAGGTGGTCAGAGCCGGGTTCGAACCCAGGATCTCATGTACAAGAGCCGCGCACACTAACCATTGCACCACCGACGGCCACAAAGGGCCACAAACTTTGAAGGGTTATTGGTGAATATTATACCTTAAAAAAGGTTAATATCTTGTTTATTAGAGAAGCCTGCTAAAAAATAACTATAATTGTGCATTGTTTTGAAAAAAATTAATTTTTATCAAAAAGTGAGGATAAAAAAATCGTGTTTTAATAATGGGTCAATAAAAATAAAAATGTTGATACACATATTTATAGAGTTTAGAAATACCTTTATAATGATATCGATTTCAACCAGATCGGATAGTAAATAACTGACTCATGCCCGATAATACATTCAAGTTTTGGAGGCCGATATTTCCGAAAATATTGGCCAGCGCTCTTTCTGATTCTTTTTTATCTCCTTTTAATGCTTTATCAGGCGAAGCAATTTTTTGGCATTTTTGGGCATTTAGTGCGCTAAACCGGTTTCGGCTTTTATATTCACAATTTAAGCAACTTATCCAGTTAACGTGTACGTATGTAACACGTTTAACATGTGTTGTGAACAGAGTTCTGGCCTCAAATTATGATAAACGTGTTGGCCACGCTAACTTGACTCGAAGCTTTAAGAATTGTTTTTCATTCAAAAAATGAATCGTTAGTTATAAAATAAGTTTATTGTTAATAAAATATGTTTTCGAACATGAAAATTATTTTTTTAAAATTGGGAAAATTTTTAAATTTTATGAGTATAAAATTGAATAATGTCAACAATACAAAATGTTTATATACTGTGTCTTTTCGAAATGATTAGTTACTTCTTTTTAAGCCTGATGTTAGTGTGCGCAGTGTTGTGCGAAAGAACGTGGATTCGATCCCTGCTCTGACCAACTTACATTTCTTTCTACGACGACCCCCTCGCTTAGTGACGGCGACACTATCGAGTAATCAGCCATGAAATAGCTTCTCCAAAAACCGTACGGAACCGGCTCAGTGATTGTGAGAAAACCTCCCATTGGATGTAATAGGAAAATATTTATTTTATTTTTTATGAAAAAATAGTTCAAGTTCACACAATTTTTTTTTTCTTTTGGAAATTATGTTTATATTGTCTGTAGAAAAAAATCAATCGTTCAAACGTTCATTCCATTTTCTGTTTTCTGTGTAAAAAATTCAAACCAGAAGTGTTTAAAATTTTCGTTTAAAAATTTAACGAATAATTAATTTATTTCTTTGAAGATACACTTTGGCAACAACATAAGTTAAAAACTATGATAAAAATTATAATTTTCAGAAAGCCGGCGGTCGATGGACGACCAAAAAACCGGTGCAATGGTTTTGGTTTTCGAATACTCTAGCTAGTTACGACAATGACCCTTAGTTTTACATTTGATTCCATTATCTCAAAAGGATTGATTAATAACAACCAATTTCTGCGTCTATCAAAATATATATTTTTAAATTAAAATAAAAAAACTGTTTCCACCCGGGATCGAACCGGGGGCCTTCAGCGTGTTAGGCGGATGTGATAACCACTACACCACGGAAACACATATCTCTAAAAGACTTTAAAAGCGTACTAAAACTTATATGTACGTCAATACGAGTATTATCGATATTAATTATATTAATGTACATTTTTTTTTAATTTGCTATGAATTTGGAAGAATGCAGGTAAATTGTTATGATTTAAAATTTAACTAGGAACACTGACACGTGATACAGTATAAGTGTATTCCTGGTGTATTTAATATGCGAAAAATAAACATTTACCCGAACAGAGGAAAGGTTATATTAAAAATTGCAGTACATCAGACGCCCATTTTATTGTTTTCCAAATTGCATTGCATTATATCGGAATTCGTTGGCAATATAACAAAACTATTAACGTTAATAATATCAAGAATAATATAAAATTAATTTTTCCGATCCATGAAAACTCGTATATGAAAAATAAACATTAAACTGGATATACGCCCACATCTTTGGAGATTTTCAACTGTTACAATTGGGTTTTAAGACTACATTTCCGAGGTTACAATTAATTTAGTGTATAAAATGTTGCTGTTGCAGTTTTAAAATAGACGCTGAAAAATCTTTCTTTTTTTTGGATGCAAATATATATATTGGAGAATTGGAAAAATGTCTGTCTGGGGAAATTGTAGTGTTTATCGAATATTAGAATACCAAAATTCCATTATGGAATTACGGTGTTACGGCCTCTACAAAAACTAGCACTCTTTTTGAGGCACGGTAGAAAATTCGCAGATTGCAATAAAACTTTTGACGTAGAATACGTCTTACCTTACGGTATGAGGAGTCATGTCAGGTTTTTATTGTTGTAATCTTTATTTCATTGAATTTGAGGAAACGGCTAGATGAATTTTTTTAAAATTTTTTTTGTAGGTAAATGAAGATGTTATCTTTCGTTTGATATACATTTCATATTGGTTGATATATTTCTAGTATTTTAATTTCTCAAATGAAAATTGTTTAAACACATACACTCAAACATATGTGTGGTGTTTGGTTGAGTGTTTTTGGTTGCTCAACATTGCTTAGGAACATGTATCTAGTAAAAAGTGAAACGAACAGCAAGCTAATGTTGCTTGGCAACATGTATCTAGTAAAAAGTGAAACAAACAGTAAGCTAACGTAATAAATCTTTTTTGCGAAAGCTTCAATAAAGCTGTTGTAACATTAATTTTGAATTGTAAAGCGTAAAGCTTTCACACAACGCTCGAATGCTAATGCGAAGACTCGATAAGGTAAACCTTTTTTAATATTAGGGCGGCCCTCTCAACATTCGCAGAACTTATTTCAATAAAAATATTAATTCAAATACATAAATTAAATTAAGTTTAAAAAAATTGAACATAATATTTTTTTTAAACGGACTTGAATCAAATCCGTTGGTAAATATAAAAATTACAGCAGACAGTTGTCCGAGGCCTTCGGCCACGGACTGTCCCTGCAGTCTGTGTCCGAGACACGGCCATTAAGTTTAACGTAGAATACGCCATCCGATAAGACAGAAAACATATATAACAATAAATGGTAAATAATATAAGCAAATGAATTTATTGTTATATATGTTTTCTGTCTTATCGGATGGCGTATTGTACGTTAAACTTAATGGCCGTGTCTCCGACACAGCCTGCAGGGACAGTCCGTGGCCGATTGTGCGGTGCTCGTCAGTTCATGTATTGGATTTTTCAATGGATTTAAATTTTAAAATTTCAAAGAGGATTTGAATTTTTCAATGCCTATTGGCAAATTTACTAAATTAATTAAAATTTACAAAGTTATTTAATTAAATAAATTTAATTTACATCTAGATATAGAAATTTTAAAACAAAATTATTACATAAGATCACAATACGATAATAACAATAATTTAAATGGATCTTTAAGAAAATATAATTTTTGTAAAATGATAAACTTTTTTTAAAAAAGTTTTTTTTATACATATATGTACCTACTACATTTTCCTGAAAAGGTAATTTTTTAAAGAGATGTAATTTTTTTATTAAAAGCTAATATTTTTTTAAGAAAATGTACTATTTTTAAGAAGAAGTACTTTCCGTAAGAAAAAGCCATAAGAGTATGATAGTTTTTTACAAGGAAATACCTTTTGGAAGAGCAGGTACTTTTTAACGAAGTGGTACTCTTTTTAGGAAAAGGTTATTTTTTTTAAGAAAATTTACTTATTTAGGGGTATTATTTTACTTTTAAGAAAAGGTACTTTTAAGGAAAGGAATTTTTGTAAGAAAATTTAGTTTTATTAAAAGAAGGTATTGTTTTGAAGAAAAGGTTTTTTTAAGAAATGGGAATTTTCTAGAATTGGTCCTTTTTTCAAGAATAGGTACCTTGTGCTCATACAATTAAGCCACATATAAATGGAATATAAAAAGGGACAAAAATTTATAACTGTGGATTTTCACAAGTTTTCTTTTGTATGATATTTATAGTGATGCTAGTTACAATAGAAATTTACAGTTATATTGATTGTTTTGTGGTGAGGATCGTTTTGTAATTGCCAAACTTCACATGCAAGCGCTCATATAATTAAGCCATTCAGTTTGAATACAGAACATATCATCTGTAAACGTCCTTATTAAATCGAACCTCTTTCTTAATTGTTTGTATAATACCAAAAAAAGTGTTTTTTACTCTAATTGGTAAAAAAAAAATTTAACAATGGGCAAGCAAAAAAGTTCAACGCCAGCGGAAAGGAAAATAATATGGCAATGTTTCGAAAAATACCAACCCATTGCTAAGGTCGCTGAGCTTTTAAATTTTTCTAGAGGAAGAGTGAAGAACGCAATACAATATTACAAGAAACATGGAACTTTCGAAAATTTACCTCGTAAAAAGCCAAGAAAAACTACACCAGCCGATAACAGGCGATTAGTTAGGATGAGCAAGTCCGATCCGTTTCTGACTTCCACAGAAATCAGGGCACAAATGGATGAATATCATGGTGTACAAATATCGGCACAAACTGTCCGTCGACGTTCACAAGAGAATTCATTAAATGGGAGAATAGCGAGACGAAAACCCAACGTGTCAAAAAAAAATTTGAAGAGAAGATTGACATTTGCAAAGCAGCACCTTCATAAAGACTCGAAATTCTGGAATTTGGTTGTTTGGAGCGATGAATCAAAATTCAACGTGTTTGGGTAATGATGGAAAACCCTATGTTAGACGTCCGCCACTTCAAGAATTACACCCACGTTATACCAAAAAAACGGTTAAACATGGTGGTTCATCAGTAATGGTATGGGGGTGTTTCACTGCATCCGGCGTTGGTCCAATTGTCCAAATTGAAGGTAAAATGACAGGCATAATGTACAAGAATATACTGGAAGAAAATCTACTAGGAGATTATGCAGATGATCTACCTTTAGCTTGGATATTTCAGCAGGACAATGACCCGAAGCACTGCTCACGGGTCGTGAAGGACTGGATGAGTGCTAACCATATGAAAATTCTTGAGTGGCCTGCACAAAGTCCCGACTTGAACCCAATAGAGAACCTCTGGGGAATAATAAAAAGAGCATTTGCCGTCAGAAAACCTCTTAAGAAAGCATCACTGTGGGAAATAATAAGGGATGAATGGTACAAAATTACGCCTGAACAATGTGCTGCTTTAGTTCGATCAATGGAAAACTAGAATATATACTAAATACAGGCTCCACGTAGACAAAATTCCCATTAAACAAGAAATTTCCCAACATATGTTAGGCTAGACACAAACCAAAACAAAACTACCCAATATAGTTGATAATACTGGGTTGTAGCATAATAGTGTTAAAAAACGTTGTTTAATTTTTTTTTCATTTCGCCCCCATCCAGCAACGTGCGATAAGGAACTCCGTTTCACAACAAGAAGCATCTATCCCGTCAATTCATGAAAACAATGCTTGCAAACATGTACATGTACAACTTATTGCAGGGACCGTTTTTTTTCAGCGTGAGGCAATCAGTATGCGCTATTTTTTGAGTAAAATATTTCAAAATAATTTAAGCATTAATGTTTCCGCCCGGGATTGAACCGGGGGCCTTCCGCGTGTTAGGCGGATGTGATAACCACTACACCACGGAAACCCATCTTTATTTAACGGATTTAAATGAAGCTAGATTTACATGTAAAGGGTTTTTTAAATACGAGCGCTACAAAAGTTTTTTTAAATAAAACAACACCGGGTTTAGATACCAATGAAGTTCTTGATTCCGGTAAAAGTACTTTCGATGCCATTATGTATGGAACTCGATTTCTTTTGCATGGCCACCACGGGCATGCTTGCAGAAGTCCAGACGCTGAACCCAATTTTCGACAGTTTTCAAGCATAAATCGGCCGATACTGCTGCAATTTCACGTTCGATATTCGTACGAAGTTCATCAATCATCGCTGGCTTGTTGGCATACACCATAGACTTGACGTAGCCTCACAGGAAATAATCTAACGGCGTCAAATCGCACGACCGAGTCGGCCAATCGACTGCGCCATTTCGTGAGATAACACGTTCACCAAACTTGGTTTCCAATAAATTGGTTGTGGCATTCGCTGTGTGGCTTGTGGCGCCGTCCTGTTGGAACCACATGTCCTCCAAGTCCATATTATCCAATTGGGGCCAAAAATATTCGGTTATCATTGAACGGTAGCGATTCGCATTCACAGTAATGTGTCGGTCTTGATCATCACGGAAGAAGTACGGCCCAATGACGCCGCCGGCAAATAAACCGCACCAAACCGTAATTTTTTCGGGATGCAATGATGACTCACGGATTACGTGTGGATTGCTGTCTGACCAATAACGCATATTTTGCTTATTGACGAAGCCATTCAGCCAGAAATGAGCCTCATCACAAATTGGACGTAGCGCTCTTAAAGTTGCGGCCACTGGCTCCAAATTTCAGTACTAAATTTTAATAATTTCGACTCGTTGTTCTCTCGTATATCTTTCCATGATGAAATGGCAAACCTTACTGAAGAGAAATGTCAAAAGAGCGGGAGAAAACATGGCGTCGTTTGCCTTCCCTATCGATTTACTTTTGTAGCGTCTCTGTTGAAAAACCCTTACAATTCAATTTTTCTTTTATAAAACAAATGAGAATTATTTGTATAAGGCATTGCATAAAAGCTTCTCAAAACCTCGTTCAGAAACGGTGTAAAAGTACAGGCCACAGTTAACATACAAGTGATTTCCCATTACGTCCCATGAAGGGATTAAGGCGCGTTTAAAATTAGAAAACCCTTAACTCACTGTTTTTGAGGAACTCTTCCCTATCTCTCCATGGGATGCAATGGCACAACCAAATTTAAGTTTACATAATATCTAATAATTTAGTTAATACTCCGAAAGCCTTTGATGTATCCCAACATGACTCCACAAAATATGAATTATTATTCTACATTGTATACAATTTGTGGACAATCATTTTCCTATAGACTAACTTCCTTAAGCAAAAATTAAGACATTTTTTTGCATCTCTCTTAGATGGAAAAATCAATTGCACGTGTTTTTTTATTTTGTATTTTTATCTACATATCTTTTGTGCAGCACTGGCAACAATGTATGCCAGTAAAGTAATGCCGTGGAAAATCGTTGACAAAGGAATCATATTGATTCAATTTCTTACAGTCTGGTTGCTTCTCTTGCGAAAGGCCAAACCAGCATTATTGTCTAATAATGACGTTTGCACTTTTCTTGCCAAACTACCACCACCAACACATGACTCAGAGTAAACGTCCATAGTTAACTATAATGTTTCTTGTTTGATTTGATTTTGCTTTGAATACAATTGTCATGATTTATATGTTAAAAATTGTTGGTAGTAGTATCTATATAGACTATAACTGGCCGACTGACTGATTCAAATAAGAGTGACAGGCAGACAGATACAATATTTCTTTTTTCTTGTATTGTACAATGGTACTTAGTTCATTTTATTGGTAATTTTGATTTAAAAGACATTTAAAGTGACTATTTATCTATCAATGTGATGATGACTTTTAAGTACTCCATACTCTTTAGACACATCCAAAAATAACGGTTTCCGTGGTGTAGTGGTTATCACATCCGCCTAACACGCGGAAGGCCCCCGGTTCAATCCCGGGCGGAAACAGCTGGTATTCTTTTTATTTTCATTAATTCGTATTCAGTAATTCGTATTCATATTCGTTTAGAAGTAAATCTCTTTACCTAAAGGGTGTCTCAGTAAGATTGGACTTTTTAAATTTAGTGTAATTTTTTTGTGCAAGTGGCAATTCTGAAATTTTCCAGCTGTTTATTCCGATTATTAAACATGGAGCGCTTTACGAAAGAACAACGCGTTATAATTGTGACAACGCATTACAAAAATTTGGAAACTTGGGCTGAGACCGCTCGCAAACTTCGAAGAATTTTCAATCGAGAAAGTGCACCTAATGTGTCAACCATTCGAAGAGTGGTCAACAAATTTGAAGAAACTGGGTCGGTTATGGACGGACGGTCCTGTGCGTCAACGTTTCGGCCGGTCTCTTGAAACATTGGTGATGTAAACGAGTGTGTCGCCAAGCCCCGAAAACATCAATTCGGCATCGTTCTCAACTACTTTAAATTTCACGAAGCACTACGTAGCGAATTTTGACAAAAGACCTCCACTTTCATGCGTACAAAATTCAGCTTACTCAGGTACTCAAGCCAGAAGAGCGTGGAAAGCGCGGATAATTCGTTCAATTGCTAATAGAGCGAAGTAAATTTTCAAAAAAAAAAAACTTCATCTTTTCCGATGAAGCGCATTTTCATCAGAATGGCTGCGTGAATTTGCCGAATTTGGGGCTCTGAAAATCCTCATGCAATCCATGAGAAACAAATGCACCCACATCGAGCTACGAGCAACTAACTGTCTGGTGCGGATTTCGGTCAGGCGGCGTGATTGGGTCATACTTTGTTGAAAATGAGAGCGAAATTGCAGTGACTGTAAACGGCATTCGTTACAGGAACATGTGTTCTTGTGACCTCAGATAGCGCATGAAACAATCGATTTATTGCAGCAACGATTTCCAGAACAAATCATCTCAAGAAATTCCGATGCCAACTGGCCAACAAGATCAAGCGATTTAAAGCCGTGTGATTTCTTTCTTTGGGGGTTTGTGAAATCTCGGCTTTATGCGAATAAACTAGAGACAATTCCTGTAGTCAAATTCGAGATCCAACGCGTCATCACTGAGATACAGCCACATCTCTGTGAAAAAGCAATGGAAAATTTCATGAAAAGCATAATGGTCTGTCATAAGAGACGTGGGGGCCATTTGACGGATATTTGTTTCCATACTTAATCAGAATATGTCTTCTTTAGAATCAAATAAAAAAAATCACAACTATCTCAAAAAATACGTGCTTTTATTTTAAAATGAAAAAGTGTATTCTTACTGAGACACCCTTTAGATCAATTGAATAGGACACATAAATTTCATAACAGTCCTCAAGTTTACAACCATATTCCATAGTGTGAGTTTTGCTAAATCGATGTGTGATGCTGTTGAAAGAAGGAAACTCCAACTCCGCAATTATTAAAATCCGAGCTCCAACTCCAACTACAACTCCAAATCAAAATTCAACTCCGACTCCAACTAAAACCCAAACTGAAATTCATACTCAAACTCCTACTCCCCAAAAATCTAAACGTCTTTAAATGTTTTAATGGTACCAACTATGAAAAATTATTGTTGGATATAAAAATTAAAAATTAATTCTGAATATAAAAATTAAAAGTGCTCACTCAGCAAAAACGAGTGCTTACTGAGAAGTAGGTTTGTAAGCGAGAATTGGTTAGGAATCACTTACCAACCTGCTGAAATAAGGCATGATTTTTGTATGAAGTGTATCACTTGGCAGCACTAGTTCAGAGCGACCAAAAGCTCTTGTTTCGTAGCAGATTGGACGTTGACAAATCATGCCTATTTAATGGCAATTAAAAGTCATACTTTCTGTGCATTGCCGATGCTGTAAAAATCATGTGTTACGGTAATTTCTTCATAGTGATAATTTAGCATATTATACTCCGATTTCAAAAATTTATATTTTGTGCAGTTTTTTATTTATTGGAAGTTCTTAAATTCTTAAATATATTTTCTTTACAAATATCATACATGGGGCAAATTATTTATATGACAATTATAATTTCTAGTTTAATTTGAATTACCTAGTCAAATGCAAATTCAGAAAAATGTCAACACCATTGGCAATTGTACTTATTTTCAAAGCATTTCCTTCATATCTGGCAGTTTTGGTTTTCAACTAGTTATTTTATACTGTTCAGGTTTATGAATTTGAAAATACTACGAGGCAATACCTATCGAATCTGCAAACCTCTACATATAAAATGCTTTAAAAACAGAATTGCCAGCATTCAAACAAAATCCAAACAATTAAAAGCATTCCCATATTACATTACAATTGGCATCCGATTCCACAACCTGCATTTGCATTGTCTGAGCAGATGGGAATTCAAAATTTTTTAATTGTCATTCCGAACAATGGTAATTCTGTTCAATTTGAATTAGATAAAGTAATGCAAATTAAAATCCAATGCAAATTTATAAAAAAATCCCATGTATGATAAATTTGCATGCTTTTGAAACTTATTTTCTGGACAAAAATTCGATACATCCACCTTCTACGAAATCTAAATATTAACTAAAATCAACTTTGTATTCGAAATGCATCATCCAAACTGTCGTGGGTGATCGATTGTTATTCGTATGAAATCGCAGCATAATATCCATTGCCTAACTTTACTGCCATTAATAAGCGAACGACGGAATATAGCCTTACGATATAGTCTACAAGTAAGCGACATGGTAAGCAATAAACATTACTTTACTTTTGTATGAACTTTGTTATAGATTGAAGCATTACATAAAATATTATGCCTTACTTTATTGCATTTTGGTATGTTATACATGTAAGGGCTTCCAAGTAAGCACTTTTGTATGCAAAAAAAGTTGATAATGCTTCCCAAACGCTTAAAATTTCTAGCCGGGTAAGAAGTTTGAATTTCTGGAGACTTAAGAGTCAATGTTCCACGTGCCAAAAATGGCGCTAAAGGATTGTAAACATGGTAAAAGATGCAAGAAAAATATATGTAAAATGGCGCTAAAGGATTGTAAACATGGTAAAAGATGCAAGAAAAATATATGTGATTCCAGAAAAATGTATTTGTTTCTCTAACTTGCCATAATAAAAAAAATTCTATTAGTAGTTTTATCTGTATCGGTTTTCCGAGATATCTCTGGAACAACAAAAAGAAAATTCTATATTTAAAAATAGAGTGGCTCAATATGACCAGTTTGTTGTTTACCAAATTTCATTGAAGTATCTCGGCACCTATTGACAATATAACAAATCTAATGATGATTATGACATCACTATATGAGATTTCAAATTAATTTTTCCGAACCATGACGACTCGTAAACTAAAGTCAAAAAAAATTAAAAACAGTTTCCACTTTAAATATCACCATAACTGATTTATTATAAAGGGTGTTTTTTTTAGAGTTACAGAAATTTAATTTGAAATAAAGCAAAGAAAAATATTTTTAATGTTGATTAAACTGGCTTTGTTGGATTGATAATTTTATGTCATTAATGTTTAAATATGACTTGGGCCAGTTAGAGTAAAAAATTCTTTGAAAAACTAAAACCTTTTTCAAAAATGGCCCAGCTCATGGGATCTTAATGCTAGACACGAAATATTTTGGAAATCAACATAAAACAAACCAAGGCACATTTTTACGGGTGGACAAAATATACTTTTTTTGGTGAATCGGTCTAGTATACATATGTACATCTCTTCAAAAGTTTTATTCAACATATAATTAAAAAGAATCTAAATCTGTTTCCGCCCGGGATTGAACCGGGGGCCTTCCGCGTGTTAGGCGGATGTGATAACCACTACACCACGGAAACACTTGATTATCGACTTTATACCAAATCGCCAATACTAATCAAAAATCGCCAAGTCTTCTCAATACAAACTCTGGAAAATAGATAATAGCTTGGTTAACGGTTCCGAGGGGTATGGAAAAATTTGTAAAGGAAGGGTTTCATTGTATTTATCTACGTATGAGAAAAGATACCTCATAAGAATTGCTTATAATTCTGTCTCATCCTTCTTAAAAATAAGAGCTCAAGCTGGAGTGGAAGCGAGCAAGTCATCAGTACACAGAGTAATTAAGAGCTGTGAGTATCTGAAATACCTGCAATTACAAAAAAAAGCCGCCACTTAATGCTCCTCGCAAGGAAAAGCGGCTTCAATTTGCAAGAGACTACATGGTATGCGATGTGCAGCCAAGAGGTCATGTAAATGACTGGAGAACCGTTGTTTTTACGGATGAGAAGAAGTTGAATTTGGATGGGCCTGATGGCTACAATTATTATTTCCATGATCTGCGCAAAGAAAAGCGTTTTTTGAACCGACATCACAGCCGAGATGGAGGCGTTATGGTGTGTACTATGGCACCATCGATCTTGAATTTCAAAGTGCAAATATTACTGGTGCAAGCTATAAAACGTTATTGGAATCGGATTTTCCGAAGTTCAGTGAACTATTTGGCCCCGTATCTTGGATATTGCAACAGGATAATGCCCCTATACCCAACGCCAGAGTAGTGAAGGAGTTCATTGCAAGCCAGAATGTTAATATTCTTGACGGACCACCCTATTCGCCAGATCTAAACATTATCAAAAATGTCTGGGGTTGGTTATCTCGTAAGGTCTATGAAGGGATAGACAATTTCATGACAGCTTCGATGGATTACATAAATTCTCTTTACCTCTCAATGAAAACCCGTATATTTGAAGTTATTAAACACAAAGTGGGTTGTACCCATTAATAATAGTTCTTAAATAAAGTAAAATAAATAAAAAAAAACAAGAAAACTGTTTTTCATTAAAATTAGTTAAAGTGCCTTTATTCAAGTGAACCAAAAAATATCACATTTTTCGACTTTATTTTATAAAGTGGTCAAAAAAGTTATTAAGTTAAATAACCACTATTGTTATGATTTTTTTTATATCTCAAGATGTCTAGGTTCCATTTCCACTTTAAAATTCTGCAATCGGTTACAAATTGCTAAAGATACAGGCTGCTGAATATGGAATTTTTAGTGCCTTTAAATAAGTGAACCGGAGTGTATATTTAAAAAAATCTAAATCTGTTTCCGCCCGGGATTGAACCGGGGGCCTTCCGCGTGTTAGGCGGATGTGATAACCACTACACCACGGAAACACTTGATTATCGACTCTACACCAAATCAGCAAGAGTATTCAAAAATCGGCAATACTTCTCAACACAAACTCTGAAAAATAGATAATACCTTAGATAACGGTTTCCGTGGTGTAGTGGTTATCACATCCGCCTAACACGCGGAAGGCCCCCGGTTCAATCCCGGGCGGAAACAGCTGCAATTACTTTTATTGGTAAAAATTGAGAAAAGACTTCATATATTTATATGGCGAGAATATTTAACATTAGAGTAGTAATTGAGGAATCGCAGAACAAAACGTGCCTTTTTGATTGTATCAAAATGTTCGGAAATCCAAGATTATTTTTTTTTTACCAGATTATTTTTTTTAAAGATCAAATTTTTCTATGAGGAGAAGAAAATAATTATCCAAATAACATTTTTTCCAATATAACTTAACCAATTTCATGCAAAGACATCAAAAATACGTTTTGTAAAAAAATTCAAAAAGTCACGTTTTGTTCTGGGACTCCTCAATTATGAAACAGATTGGATCGTAGCCATTACAAAGAACAAAACTTCAAGCGTTCAGAGACAAAAAATGTATATTAGAAACACCTAGGTTGCACCGAAAAGAAATGTTGCGGTACTGAAATTGTCTAGATTGACTATTAAATCTAGGGTGAGAAAATCTTTAATTTTTTTTTGCGACCCAGTCAAAAATCAAATGTATCAAATATATAGTCTATTTTTACCCAGATTTTGTAACTAATAATTTTTTTGGCCTCCGTAGGAGACTGTAACCAATGAATGTTAACCAATCGGTGAAACTAAAATTGTTCGAATAAATAAATTGTCAAATCGCCATTATGGCTATATTTCGGAAACGGAGCGTTCAATCGAAAAAGCGCCAATTTTTTTCACGTTTTTAAGAGTTGTTCATAAAGTGGACCACTTCGTATGGAATTTTTTTTCAAAAACCGCCAAAACAACAAAATCGCTAAAATGAAAAAAGGGTTATAACTTGGAAACAGTGCGTTGAATCGCAAAAATGTTTACCTCTGTCGTAGGCGGTAACCAATCGACGTATTTAAATCAAATCGCTGAACTAAAATTTTGCGAATAAAAAATCGCTTAAAACCATTAGTTCCGGACAAATTTCCCCAGCGTATTCCTTGGCTCATTTCATGAAGAAAATTCCACTAGGACCATGTCCGAAAATGCAAGGGTGCGAAATGGCAGCGGGTTAAAAATTTTCGGATTGGCGGTCGGAGGGTAGTAGGGTAAAGTTGCTAACTTCTGAGCCAGTGGTCGGATTTTTTTTGGCTTGTTGGAAAGGTCTTTAAGAGGCCTTGCAGAATCAATATAAAAATGTAGAAAAAAGTCAAATCGCCGAGATACAGAGCTTTCGGAAATATATAACCTCAATTTGCTCAGCCAGATGGCAGGTAACTCATGTTTTTTTCTCTTGAAAGATAGCCATACCTCTTGCTTTTCCAAAATGACCTAAACGAAGCCCAGAGGTCTTACCGTTCCAAAGTTATGACCATTTTACTGAAATGCTAAAATGTTTGTTTTTTTTTTTGGAAGCGAAATAACAGCACACATTTATTTGTTTTTGTAAATTAACACGTTTAAGATTTTATTTTATTGAAATTTTTGGCTGAAGAATCAAACACATAAGGAAAAAAAACATTTGATGTTCAACTCATCTTTTCACTAACTTTCACCGCAAACATAAGTAACCTGCCATCTGGCTGAGAAAATTGAGGTTATGTGAATTTTTTTTTCCATTTTTTCCCGAAAGCTCTGTATCTCGGCGATTTGGCCTTTTTCTAATTTTTTTATATTGATTCTGAAAGGCCTCTAAAGACCTTTCCAACATCTCGGCGATTTGCCTTTTTTCTATTTTTTTTATATTGGTTCTGAAAGGCCTCTTAAAGACCTTTTCAACAAGCCCAAAAACGAAAAAATCCGACCACTGGCTCAGAAGTTAGCAACTTTACCCTACTACTCTCCGACCACCAATCCGAAAATGTTGAACCCGCTGCCATTTCGCACCCTTGCATTTTCGGACATGGTCCTAGTGGACTTTTCTTCATGAAATGAGCCAAGGAATACCGTGGATAAATTTGTCCGGAACTTCCTGAATCACCCTGTATATATGTATGTATGTATGTTTAACTTAATTTGTGTCATCGACTATAATAGTTCCGTCGGATTCAACAATTGTGTTTAAAACTCTCACTGCACCTCAATTTCTGGCCATACCAGTAAAATAAAACAATACATGCGATTCAGAAAGTAACGGCGGTGAGATGCAAATATCAAGTGGGCGTATTCGTCTTGCTGATAACAGTAAATTTACATGAACTTTATTTCTTCAGATATCGTATATGAAAATATACATATGTATGTCAACCGTTGGTTTGTCATAACAAATTCCATATTTTTCGGTGGATGATTGTTTTTGTTGTTTTTTCACACTTTCTCGTCCTCGTGTGACTTTCAAATATAGTTTCTCTTTAACAGCAAAGTCTCTTTTGAAAAGTCGAATACATAACTTTGTAACAAGTGGTTTTGTAACAGAAACTAAATTATGATTACAGTGACTAATATTTGAACACGAATTATAATATTGTACTTTTCATGAGTTGTATCTTCCATTTCAGATGAACGAGGTTTTAGAAATACTCAAATTGGTTAATATGACTTCATTTCTGTAGTAATAACTTATATTTGGTTAAACCCATTTTAAATATATCTATAACATCGTCAAATAATTCTGATGTATGATAAATATGAATTGTATTCAAAATATAGACTTTATGTTGGAATTTCCAATGCCTGAATTGATTCCCAACTATTGTTTCCCTGTGCGTATACACTGTGTTTGATCTTTTTAATGGAAGGTCAACAAAGCATCTCTGAATTTGTTTCACACAATTTTATATTTACGGCCTTAGTATCACCACAAACAAATATGTCCAATAAACGTCATCCGGTGTTTTCGAATACCTCATTCAAAATTTAAAAATATAAACTATAGTGTTTAAATAACTTCTATGTCACAACAGAAATAAAAGCAAAACTTCAACGTCTCGACATATTTTTAATATTTGTCTTTAAATTTATTCATATTTCATAATTGGCTCCGGTCCTAGTAAATTGAAATACTTAATTTTTAGTTTAATTACCCAATACAAGAAATTGTTTGCCAAAATAAGTGACCATCAACAACCTTAAGCATCAATAATTCCCCAGTCTTTTTCATCACATTCTGTTTTAGAAAATCTGTTTACTCTAGATTACAATTGTAATACAATATTGCTAAAAACACACCTACATTACTTATTTCGCTTATCTCAGATTATAAAATGAATGACGTCCTCTTGGCGTCTTGAAATGAACTCACTTTCAATCGAAACTTAATTCGAGACCGTTACTTCTTGTCATGTTTAATTTATAATCTATTATTCACCGGTATATTTAGGTCACCTGCAGTTCCTTGAACTACTTCTCTGTACATAAACTTAGAAGAGTAAAACAATAAGCTTTAATTAAATTGAAAAATAAAAACAAATTTTAGAGAATTAAAAAAAAAAAAGTTCGACCTGTTTCCGCCCGGGATCGAACCGGGGGCCTTCCGCGTGTTAGGCGGATGTGATAACCACTACACCACGGAAACAGTTGTGTTGAACTGAGACTAAAGTATATTTTATTCATTTCAGTGTTCTACTTTCTATGTCGATAATATAGTTTGGGTCAGACATTCGCATGTTTGTCTGTTTGCCAAGCTGTGTTATGTACATATGTATGTACATATGTTATTAATGTATTTTTAAATTTAGTTTTAAAAATGTGTTGAGCATTTTTCATTGTTCACCAAATCATTTCTACGCCAGAAAATACATTATTTTACACTCAGGATTTATTTTTATCAACATTTGCTTAACGGAAATATGATTGTACAAATGTTCTGACCATGTTCTATTCATTGGAGTGCCCTCATGTTTGAAGTTAGAACCGCAAGAACTACGATTTCAGGCAACTGACTAACTATTAGTAACTATTGTAGTCAGCAAAATTACGAAACCAAATCTTACATACTTACAAAAAAATCCAATGAGTGTTCGAACTCACGGGCGATGTGTTAACACCTTGTTGCTACACGGTACCTGTTCGATTTCTATGAACACATTCGTAAATGTTACATTGGAAAATAAAAAACAGCGTTCAATCATATGATGACGTTTCATTTAAATAATATTAATACTTAAAATTATTTAAAGACCCAGTGCAAGCACATGTGTCATTATTTTCTTGCTCAATACTTTTTGACGTAGAATACGTCTTACCTTACGGTATGAGGAGTCATGTCAGGTTTTTATTGTTGTAATCTTTATTTCATTGAATTTGAGGAAACGGCATGAATTTTTTTAAAATTTTTTTTGTAGGTAAATGAAGATGTTATCTTTTGTTTGATATACATTTCATATTGGTTAATATATTTCTAGTATTTTAATTTCTCAAATGAAAATTGTTTAAACACATACACTCAAACATATGTGTGGTGTTTGGTTGAGTGTTTTTGGTTGCTCAACATTGCTTAGGAACATGTATCTAGTAAAAAGTGAAACGAACAGCAAGCTAATGTTGCTTGGCAACATGTATCTAGTAAAAAGTGAAACAAACAGTAAGCTAACGTAATAAAGCTTTTTTGCGAAAGCTTCAATAAAGCTGTTGTAACATTAATTTTGAATTGTAAAGCGTAAAGCTTTCACACAACGCTCGAATGCTAATGCCAAGACTCGATAAGGTAAACCTTTTTTAATATTAGGGCGGCCCTCTCAACATTCGCAGAACTTATTTCAATAAAAATATTAATTAAAATACATAAATTAAATTAAGTTTAAAAAAATTGAACATATTTTTTTTTAAACGGACTTGAATCAAATGCCGTTGGTAAATATAAAAATTACAGCAGACAGTTGTCCGAGGCCTTCGGCCACGGACTGTCCCTACAGGCTGTGTCAGAGACACGGCCATTAAGTTTAACGTAGAATACGCCATCCGATAAGACAGAAAACATATATAACAATAAATGATAAATAATATAAGCAAATGAATTTATTGTTATATATGTTTTCTGTCTTATCGGATGGCGTATTCTACGTTAAACTTAATGGCCGTGTCTCTGACACAGCCCGCAGGGACTGTCTGCTGTATTTTTTTTGTTTTATTCCCACAAAAGTCAAAGAATGCAAAGCAACAGACACTTCTACATACATACATACATTGTTATATTCGTACGATATAACCGAAGATCAACATAAAATACTTTTTTAATATTACTCCAAATTAATACTCCAAATTAAAACACTTCAATCTCGGCTCGCCTTAATTTTTGGCCTAAACTCTTCGTCGAAACCCGCACTAGCTTTTTAATCCAAAAATTAATAAAATCGGCTATGAATTTCCGGAGAAAATTGCGTGGGAAAATTATATGAAAATCGCCCAATAATCACTTTCAATACCGACTGCCAAGCAACGAACAAACAAACGATGATTTACTCTTACAAACCTAACACTTGCGTATGTATTAAATTTATAGTTTACTGCCCTAGAGGCGCGCGTATAGATGTTAACACATCAAAAATTATGCTTTAAACAATTTTGTGTATATTTTTTTACTTTTCTTTAGTACTAGTATATTTTCAAGCACGTGGTTAACCCTGCTGTTAGATTAGAAAAAACTTACGAATCTTAGATTGAGGGACCATTTGGTCCATACTGCAATTTTCATCCAAAATAATAATTTTATCTTATTCTTTGTAACTATTTTGGTTCAAAAATTTCTAAAGCAAGTATTTGACATATCAAAAACATCCGCTAACATATCAAAAACATCTTCTAAATATTTGACATGAATTTACATTCGCTTGGTAATGAAAAAATGTACTATTGACCAAATGGTCCTCTAACCTAAGATTCGTCATTTTGTATTTTTCTCAGTCCTGAATAAAGTTAGAAAATTTAATTTTCGCACATAACATTGTTTTATTAAAAGACCCCATTAGCAGAAAAATTTAGTCAGTATATATCACCGTTCCAAAGTTACAAGGGAAAACAGAAAAAATTTGGACCAAATGGTCCTAATCTAACAGCAGGGTTAATGACGTATCCTTGTTATTTACATACCTAAGTAAGATTTCTTAGTAGCTGACTGATTGAGAGACCATCCATCAGTCATGAAATGTTGCCCTTGCGGAGCCACATTTGGAAATTCGATTTGAATTCCTAAAAATGATTCAGCGGTCAGCACAAAAGCGTGATTCTAGCTGGAGTCATGAAATTAAGGTAAGAATATTCTCCTTGGCTAGTATACTAGAAATTATAAGAATTAGAAAATAAATCACATTTACCATAATCTTTTTTTAGTCATCCAAATGAAACGTAAAAGCAAAAATTAACTAAAATAAAATTACCCTAAAATTAAAACAGATTACCAAATTTTCAAAATAAAAGCAGGGTACATATTTCGTGGGTAACCCAGAGTAAGACATCCAGGGTAAGACATGAAGGCATCCATTGGTTAAAGCCTCTGACGGAGGTAAAAAATTTATTATTAATGGAGGCACCGTTTCCGAATTATAGCCATTTTTTTTATCTTAGCGATTTTTTTATTTTTGCGATTTTTTGAAAAAAAAAACTCTTCCGTACGATTAGACCAGATTATGAAAGTCCCCTAGAAACCTGAAAATTGCTTATTTTTTTGATTGGACGCTCCGTTTCGATTTTTTGTTTGAAAAATTTTAGTTTTAGCGATTTTTTAAAAAAAAAGTGATGCCATATTGAAGACACCCAAAGATATAGAAATTTTTTCTAATTTTTCCATATTTTCCTTCAAAAATTACCCATCGTCGTGGATAGCTACCCACTATTTTCCCCATTTCCCTAAGGGTAATGGATAATCGTGATGGGTAATTCCCCATTTTCATTGGTAGCTACTACAGTGTAAAAAAAGCTTAATTTTTTGAAACCGGTTTCTTGAAACTGGATTTTTAGAACAAACCGAAAACCGGTTTCTTGAAAACTTAATTTTTCGAAAAAACCGGTTTTCGGTTTCTAATTTTGTCAAAAATCCGTGGAACCGGGTTTTTCGGATTTTTTTTGCTTTAAATTAAATTACACATGTAGAACTTACAATACATTTGTTTAGCGATCAGTGTTTAAAACTCAAAATTTCGCAACTCTATTTAAATAGGACAATTACGCTTTAATTTGAAATAAAACAATTGCCATATTCCAATTTGGAATGCGTGTTTAATATAAATTTTACGATTTTCGTTCAAATTTACACTTAACTGATTTAAATTCTATTTAAATGTATGAAAATCGTATTGAGTTTAAAACATTTATTTATAAAATTATTTTAATTTTTAAATTTGAAAAAAAAGCGAAAGTTCAATTAATTTTTAAATAATTTGTATTTATTTCTTATTCAAGTGATAAAATCATTTTGAAATTTGATTAAAAACATTTTTAGAAATACCATGTACAATCTTTTGGAACATAAAACCATACTTGAGAATAGAAATCAGTTTCCTAATTCCAAAATTTCATTAAAATTCGAAAATCATATTATATATTATTAAATTCTTTAAGGATATGAACACAAATTAAGAAAAATCCGGTTAACTGACGTCAAACAACCGGTTTCCGGTTTGATCGAAAATAAGGTTTTTTAAAATACCGGCACACGGTTAAGAAAAAAACCGGTTTTGGATACTCTAGTAGCTAACCATTATTTTCCTCATATCTTGTGGGTAATGGGTAAACATTCATTATACATTCCCCACGACGATGTGTATGGGTTACACATGGGGGGATAGACAAATTTAAAAAAATACGTCAAAATATGAGCAACTAAAAGTTATGGTCAAAAGAAAAAAAATCGCAAATGCAAAAAAATCAAAAAAAAATGCGAGACACAAAAAATAAAACTATTCCATTTCCAACTGAAACTTTCAGACTATCAATTCAATTTTGTAAAATATGAATTTAAATTTCAAATGTAAAATAAATCAATTGGAACACAAAATTTCTATTTGAAATTTGAAAAACATTTATTGAAATTTAAAAAAATTAATTAAAATTTCAAAGACATCAATTGAAATTTAAAAGATATTAATTGAAATTTAGAGCACATCAATTGAAATTTAAAACGCCTCATTTGAAATTTATATTCGCCAGTTGAAATCTGAAAATGTATGTATTATTTTTTTTTAAATTTGATGATGGATTTAATTAAATAAATAATTGATTTCCCATTACATCCCATGAAGGAATTGCGGAGAGCTTCTCACAACCAGTGAGCTGTGCGCTTTCTAGATTTATACTCACTGATTACGACCTACAGTTTTACACCTGTTCCGAAGTGTATTTTGAGAAGCTAATTCATGGCTAAATACTAGATAGTGTCGCCATTACTATGCAAGGTGACCGCCGTCGAAAGAAATTTAAGGTATCTATTTAAGGATCTCATGTACTAGAGTTGCTCATACTAATCATTGATGTATTTAAAATTTCAATTTGTGTGTTTCGAGTTTCAACTGAGGCGTTTTAGATTTCAATTGCTGTCTTTTAAATCGTAAAATCGTTCGTACTTTCTCCTTATTTTTCCCATGAAATTCCACGTCGCTTATTTTCAGCACGAAATTCTTGGCCGTATTAATTATTGTCCCTCTGGGATGCTTAGAATAATAATTAATTAATCGTCCTGACGCTATGGGCTTTTGATACCACTCAACTTTTAAATTTGCATCTTGTCTTATAACCATGCAATCAAGGTATGGTAATTGTTGGTCCCTTTCCTCTTCCACGGTAAATTGTAGTTATCGATTGAAAGAATTGAGCGCCTGCATAGTGTCCTCCACCTCAGATTTCCCAATGATTACAAATATATCGTCCACATATTTAGATATAATTTTCGGTCTCCTCGTCAATGTATTGAGCGTCGTGTCAAGTAATCCTTCCATTATAATGCCCACCATTATCGGTGACGCTGGAGAACCCATAGACATGCCCTTTCTCTGTTCATAAAATCTGTCCTCATGTTTAAAATAACGTGTATCCTTGATACAAAACGACAGTGATTCCATAAAAATATCCTGTGGTATAGTCAGTCGTGTAATCTGCAATTTTACTCAATTTTCCCTCTATGGTCCTTAATGCCAAATTTATGGGTATACTTAGAAAAAGATTGACCACATCAAACGATAGTAATATTTCCTCTTGGTCTATTTTTAAGTTTTCTATCCTGGTTTTGAAATCAATTGCGTCCTTAACAGTATATTCAGAGGTTCTTGTCACATTTTTGAGTATTTTAACCATAAATTTGCAAGTGCATAACCAGGAGCATTTATGGATGAGCAAATAGGTCTTAAAGGATTCACCTCTTTATGCATTTTTGACATTTTTGGATACTGGGGGCTGTAGACGTTCTCGTGCATAATTTCTTCCTCGTGGGCGCGTCAATTAACTTTTTTCTTTTGCAATTGAAATTTCTTCATTTCGTCACATATTTTTATTCCACAAACAACATTTTGTTAGAATCCTTAAATTGAGGTCCAGCTTTAAAATACTTGTATAATAGTGCTTTCAATACAATTCATGAAATTACCGATGGCACTTTCAATTGCATGCGATGCAAAAGTGCAACCACTTGTGCACCACAATGGTCGCCACATAATGCATTTGTCATGCAACGAACGAACGCAACGTAAGGCAACGCAACGCCACGTATCGCCTCGCAATGGACGTTAATGCATCGCGCTCGCACAAGTGGTGAAACCACAAATTATGTGCAAAACGAAAAACATGTGGGTGTCATAAACTGTTGTGTTGTTGCACATATGATTGTTCTCGTTTTTGTTTTCTGTTATAAATGAAAGGATAATTTTTCATAACAATTACAACGTAAATAAATAAATGTGGGGAAAAGTTATATAAAACTTGCATTATAAAATTATAAGCATGTATGTGTGTTTAAGGGGCACATTTTCATTTCATTTCACTTTATAATGTGGCCATCGAGTGTTGCAAGTGGCACGAACTGAGGATCCACAATTCAGCTTTATACGTACACATTCATATTCCCGTCGTTGTAGCCACAGAACATCCCGCGGGCCTAATTTAACTAATTGTAGTTAATGGAATTCACGCATGTGGCAAGGCCGGATTGAATACAATATAAAATGTACGAAATAAAAAAATACATATTAAATCTCAGTTACCTGTCATATCAACTCCTCTCATAATTCATTTTGGTTTCCTTTGGGTTATATTTTGGTTAGTGGTCATCATAAATATCTAATATCCGCCCACCATGACAACCGTCACTGCTCAGCCGCGAGTCTACAGATTGCATTCATACAGGTGCGCTGGCGTTTCAAATCCTCGTAAATTACTGCGGACGGACGTTCAGCCTGTCCGTCCATGGATTGTAAATTATAATTGTAAGTTGTTGCACGTTCCTCCTCGTCGTCGCAACAACTCAATTGCATGTAACTGCATTTTGATGGATTTATGTAAGTCTTCTTCCAACTATCAGAGCGCATTGATAGAATAGCAAGAAACCCAAAACGAACACCTTTCGAGTGGCAACCCACGAGGAAATTATTTAATATATATAAAAAAAAAACACGAATGAATAGATAACTGCCATAAAATTAATAATAACCAACATCAATTGTTGTTTTTTGTTGCTGAAAATCGTTTTAATAAATTGTTGACATAATTTATTGCACTGGTAGACTCGAAAACGGAAAATAAAATGTGATTTAATGTTAGAGTGTGAAATGAATAGCTCTGACTTTTCGGGTACTCTTCTAAAATCATACGATAAATGTCCCGGGCCAAATATGAAAGTTGTGGGCTTATTGAAACTAACCCCATTAATCATGGCCAAGGACTTGCAACGTAATCAGTGCTTTGGAAATTCGATAAACATTGAATGTGGTTACCACCGTACCATTGATTTTGGTAAAGTATGCGCAAACATTTTATATAAATCAAGAATTCAATTACAGCACTCACTACTACAGCCACAGAAAACATAACTGAATTAACCCTAAACGAATTTGGAGGCTGTCGCAACCATATTAGATTTCATCACAATCGAATTAGAGGTTGTCACAATCACATTAGAAGTTGTCACATCGTATTAGAGGTTGCTTCAACCGAGTTTCCGTTGTGGACACTAAATTCAGTTGTGACAACCTGAATTCAGTTTTGGCAACAGCAATTCGTTGGCAACAGCCGAGTTGATAATTGCTACAACCTCTATGCAAACAATTAGCTCTGAGAGTATCTTTCAATGGTAGCAATAGTGAGGAGGTTTCTTAAAATCCATGGCCGATCAGAACTAAGTATTGAGTCAAAGTACTCAATATACTTGACCCGTGCCATTTTGGATGCCGGCAACATCCATTGTCTTTTAATACAATCAACGAAATCTTAATATTCAGTTGAATTAGATCTTTGTATTGCTTTGACAGTCGCTCAATAAGTTAACGCATATTTTTAATAAGTATTCAAAGTACTCTGAGTACATCCGCGTAGTCATGTGTACTTATAATTACACGGGTGGAAGGAAAATATTGGCATAATGACAATATAGCATAATTGTTGGAAATTGTGTCTAATGTCATTGTGATTTAACCTTTATGTTGCAGACAGGTAGAGATCACAATCAATGGAGCGATAAACACCTGAAGTACTGCCTATTAGACCAATTTCCTATCTCTTAGTTTAGTTTAACGCAGCATGAATTTCTTCATTAATTTCATGCACAATGTGCACGAATAATTAAGCATTTGGCTGAACGTCTCCTCCAAACGGGGTCCACAAGAGATTTCGCTTGAAGTGGCCGGCCCCGTACTGTTCGTTCGCCGAGAATATCGCTGCTGTGACTGAAGATGTCGCAGATGAGCCATCAACGTCGGTCAGATGTCGTTCGATGCAATTAGCCATTATACGTTCGTCTATGTAGCATATTTTATATAAAGACTTGAAGATGTTCGCTTTCAAATTGCAGGCAGTGAATCAGATACTGCCTGCAGACCGTCAATCGCGTCTAACTAAAAGTTACACGAAAATTACATTTGGTATAGGTGGTTAAAAATAATAATTAGGTTTCATGCAATTCGACGCAACCGGTTTAATCGTATGCAAGTTTTTTAGAAAAGTAATTTTTTAATTTTTTTTTAAATTAATTTTTTGTAATATTTTTTTAGTTTTTGGTTACTGAACATTTTTCTAATTGAAAAATGGTTAGTTTTTGTTGGAAATAATAGACAATTCAGTTCAACACATACACACTGGCATGACTAGTTTCGAACTCCGTGACAAGTTCATCATCAGATGCCTAACTACCGTGCCTGAATTGATACCATTTTTTTAATTTTTTTTTTTAATTCAAGATGTTTTTGTAATATAAATAACAATTAAGAAATTTAAATTGAGATATATATTAATTGTTTACACATTTAAAATTTGCATACATGCAAATTTTTTTTAAATTCTAAAAGGGATCTTAAATTTATATAAATTTAATTTAAATGTGAATTAAACTTGTAAATTTTATATTAAAATCGCATTGTAAATTGTAAAATTGTAAATTACAATATAATTTTTGACTAAAAATTCTTTATATACGACCACGCCCTTTTGTCCAATCCCGCCCATATTTGCAGCAGATCTTAGAATATGGGTACCTAACCAAAATACCCAATTTTATTCAAATACCGTTAACAGGAGCAGAAATAATGAATTTTTAGTATGTGTTTTGTATGGGAGGTACCACGCCCCTATTTCCAATCCCGCCCATATTTTGATTCATTTGTGTCGTCGCCGTTAGTTTGCCTGCAAAGTTTCAGCTTGATTGGATGACGGGAAAAGGGTTAAAAATCAATCTAAAGTGCGCACATGCATACAGACAGGTGAAGTTTATAAAGAATTTAAATCAAATGTGATACTCAAATTTAAATATTCAAACATCAATAAGAATATCCAAATTACTCAATTCAAATCAGTTCAATTCAATTTGATTCTATTCAAGTCATTTCAATTCATTTGAATTCAAATCCTCAATTTAATTTAATTTAATCCAATTCAATTCAATTCAGCACAGTTCAGTTCCATTCAATTCCATCCAATTCAATTCACTTCAATTCAGTTCACTTCCGTTCAATTCAATTCATTTCAGTTCAGTTCAGTTCAGTTCAGTTCAATTCAATTCAATTCAATTCAATTCAATTCAATTCAATTCAATTCAATTCAATTCAAGTCAATTCAATTCAATTCAATTCAATGCAATTCAATTCAAATCACTTCAAGTCAGTTCAATACAATTCAATCCAATTCAATTCAACTCAATTCAGTTCAATTCACCCCAATTCAATTAAATTCACTTCAATGCAATTCAATTTCATTCAATGCAATTCAATTCTATTATATTATATTCAATTCAATTCGATTCAATTAAATTCAATTCAATTCAATTCAATTCAATTCAATTCAATTCAATTCATTTCAATTCAATTCAATTCAATTCAATTCAATTCAATTCCATTCACTTCAACTCAAAATAATTATCCAATTAAGTTCAATTTAATTTAATTCATTTCAATTCAACTCAATTTAATTCAATACAATTCAGTTCAATACAATTCAGTTCAGTTCAATTCAATTCTATTCACTCCAATGCAATTCAATTTAATTCAATTCAGTTCAATTCAATTCAACTCAACTCAATTTAATTCAGTGTAGTTCAGTTCAATTCAAATCAAGTCAATACAATACAATTCAATTCAATTCAATTCAATTCAACTCAATTTTATGCAACTCAATTCAAATCAATTCAGCTCAATTAAATTCAATTCAATTTAATTCACTTTAATCCAATTCAATCAATTCAATTCAGTTTAATTCCGTCCAATGCAATAAAATTCAGTTCAGTTCAATAAAATTCAATTCTATTCTAGTCAGAGCTTTACGGTGAATGCCTCGTCATTCGTTGTATCGAGTGATCAAAATGGCATTTATTTGAGTCGACCGTGAGAGATTGCACTGTCGTAGTGTAGAAGAATCAAGTTTAACGACTACTTTCCCTCATTTCTCCAAAGACTACTGGTTAACAAACGATGGCATACCATTTTACCAATTGCTCTAATGTCGCAGTAGCGAAATATCCGGTTTTCTAAAGAAACAGACAATTATTTGTTTCGACGTACTTCGTTTCCAAAAAACTTTTAATGGATTTGGCTCGTATTGCAAAAGCTTTCAGTCGCTTACTGGGTAGTTTTGGGTTCAAATGTACATATACGTATTGACCTTATAAACGCCTTTCATGGAATAGGTTAGTCGCGTCACCATTGCATTTTATTCCATACACAACATTAGACCTGTCCTTTTCCGCCAGCTTATACCTTGCCTGGCTGAATAATCTGTTCGAAGTATTGTTCGGTTTCTCATACGACGCATTGTCATAGATAGCGGGGTGCTTTTGTCTATCGGAATATCCAGGTATATACGTCAGTGAGGGTTCTCGTCCTCTCGATCTTGTCCTGTTGCCATAAATTTTACCCGTAGACGTATTTCGATTTAGTAACTCTTTTATAGTCCTGTAAGGGAAATAATTTTTCCTAAGAATTCCCCTTGTCCAACATTTATTCTCCTCCTTGTCGCTAATAGTCAATACCATATTGATGAAATTTGTCGCTGTGTCAATAATAATACATCTGGGGTGCTTTGAGTTAAAGTTAACTAATCTTCCCGAAGCTGTGGTCTTTTGCTGCAATCAAGTTTAAGCAGGTTACCTTGTCGAATTATTACCGAGTCCAGGTATGGTACTTTGTTGTCCGCTTCCTCTTCCATCGTGATTTGTATTTGTCAATCGAATGTATTTAGAGTCTTAAGTGTTTTCCCAATTCCAGTACTCTTTATTACAACAAATGAGTCGTACACATACTTTGTCAAGATTTTGGGTTCCACTTCCAAACATCGTCAAAGATTCGTCAAGCAAATTCTCCATTATTATGTCAACTATAACTGATGAAGCTGGTGATCCCATTGTCGTACCCTTTCCTTGCCATATATATCATCTCAATCCTCATATATACCATCTTTTCCATGCAAAATTTCAGCAAATCAATGAACAGATCTTGTTGTATTTTCGTGAATTTCCCAGTATACTCCATGTTCCCCCTATTGTCACAATGGCCATTTTGAATTGCATTATTTGAAGTACATTTTTGAAATTGGCAACCCCGACCGTCGGTAGTGCAATCAAAGACGATCAAGAAGTAGACGACCAAACACGATTTACTGAAGTAGACATTCAAAATTTCTCTTGACTCAAATGCCAACAAACAAAACGAGTGACACGTTACAACCATAGAGTAATGACGTATAGACACGCCAACTCTCTCAGTAAATTGATGACCTTTGGTGTATTGAAGATAGGCCGTTGCAAGTTGGAAAGTATTGCTTTAATAATACCAGATAGAAGGAATGGCTCAAACCATGTTGGAAAGTATTGCTTTAATAATACTAGATAGAGGGAATGGCTCAAACCATCCAACAATAAATCAGCAACGGAATTTCGATTTGTGGGTTAAAATTGTTGTGTAAATACACAACAAATATATACTAACAATAAAATATATCGAAAAAAGTCCAAACTACGTTTAGGTTTCACAGTTTTTAATCAAAATGACACGACAAATTTAAGACAACAATTTTTGTAATTCCACCTGGTGTAAGTAAATTTACGTCAAATAACTCTCTATCGTACCATCCGCGCCACGAATAGTGTGAAAGGAAAGGTGAGATGAGAACAATGGCAGCTCTATCCATCGTCACTCTATGGTTGCAACTCCCTGCTCTGTCTATCTTACTCCCTTCATAGAATATTTCAATACACGAACAGATTTTTGAGGCCGTTTATCTATATAAATTGAGAGATTGAATGGTCTTTAGCTTGAATATAAATTAAAGAATTATCAGTTACGGTTTTAAAAAAAGTACCGAATAAATAAATATAAAATAAATAAAAATCATCACCCTAGTAGATTTCGCAAGATATTTCACTAGCAGCATTCAATTTCAATATTAATAGCACTCTGTCGACCAATATAGTAAACCTGTTCTTTCTTCAGTCATCGAAATATTTTATAACAATTTATGAAACCGCACTTGTGCCACATTCAATTCTAAAATTCTTTACACAATAAATGAAATATTTGCGCCACTTCCTCGGAGTAAAACAATTTTTTTAGGAAATGTTTTTTGTCTTTTCTTTCTGCCAATACCGCCGTAAAACACAATAATAATTTGTGCACCTCCGAGAATTTCGTTTCGCAGCAATGTAGGAAATTTGTCGAATAGATGAACTCCGTACAAAAGCTCTTGTCCTGATTGCTAGAGAGAAGAGAATAAGAAATCCGCCCAAAAAATAACAATCACACACCCACTATGTAACCTCATTCCAAATGATGTAACGCAAAATCGGCAACACAAATAACAAAACAAAACGCTACAGAATTTCGAGTCAAATCCTTTTGTGGCATGCAACAAATCTGTCATATTTTGTCATATTTATATGTGGAGGAAACGGAAACGTGCTGCATGCAGCACAACGCCAAAGTGAAAAACCCACATACAAATTAAAAAACAAGATCAAAAAAGGAAATGGCAAAAGACAAAATGAAAAGTAGAAAATAGAAAAAGATTTTTCCGAAGGAGGAAACAATTTCCAATGTGTGAGTGGGCACAAAACGAAAAGAATAAAACAGATATTTCATATCTTTCAGGATATGAAATAACGACGCTATGAATGCCATGACTCAAATGAAAGGAGTATGCCACATCCTTAAGTATGACATCACAAGTGTAGGTACTTCGTATTATTTCAATGCAGAAGGAGGACCAACCATCCATTCAAGTAGAATGTGTAGGCATTTTTTGATTTTCTTGGGTTGGTACTCATCATACTCGTAATCTTGTCTCATTATTTTGTAAATGAAAATTGTTTAGCTTTGAGCTAAGAAGTGATTACTTTGCCAAGGGTGTTTTAATCACTCACTATCATAACCAATGGTCTGCCTCCACAAAGTGTCCTACAAAATATCATCGAAGAGTCCACTCCGTTTATTACCAAATTGATCTTTCGAGCTTTAAACTTTAAACCTCAGTACTAATTCGTATGCAAGTTAATGACCTTTGCCGTTGCCTTTACCTTGATATTTTATTTTTATTGTTGTTTTAAAATCGAATTTTTTTGTTCATTCAGCTGCTTCTGCTGATGTTGTTGCTTAGTACCTTAAGGTTTGTTTTTGTATGAAAAACCCCAAAATCACAATTGGCACAAAAGGAAGAAGCTAGTTCCTATTGAACAAACAACTTCGAATCGAAATTGTTGGCCTCTGAGGACGCTGCACAGTGGTTGATATTTTATTGCTTTTGTCTTCCCATTTCAACTGCCTGTGCAAGAACTCGTGGCTAGGGTAAGCGTAGTATTGAAATCTTCCGAACTGATGGGAATCGTGGTTATTCGCATTTAACTGTAGAGCACAACAACGTGCAGATGACAGAAAACTGTGTTAACAGAAAACTTCACTTTCAACTACACTGAGAGAATAACACTTCGTCGCAGTGATGAAACATATTCGTTAGTGTGCAATGAAATGTTTGGTGAGTTCCACGATTGTGTCGTTACTACAACGAAACATATCTTACAATATATTTTATTTCATCCTAACGTCGCCGCAACAATTCAAATTTCGTTGTTGCACCGAATATATTAAAAGTAAAATTTTGAGCGAAAATATTACAATTGTGACGCGTCTGGGATTTAATCTATTTCTCATACTTTTTTCAACATTTCATTTATTTATTACTAGCTGGCCCGGCAGACTTCGTCCTTCCTGGGATTTAATCTATTGTTATGTGAGTTTTCTCATACTTTTTTCAGCATTTCATTTACTTATTACTAGCTGGCCCGGCAGACTTCGTCCTGCCTACAGAAGTATTGATTTAGATATTATCTTATTCGATCACATCAAAGTGCTTACTTTTTTGATGCACTTGAATAGATTAGAAAAAGGAAATGTTAATAACCATCAAATTGCACTTTTTATTGTTTTTAATATTTAGTACTACATACTTTTTTTCAAGTACATAATTGAAAAAATCCTGTTCGGAAGGCTGGCCAGGCTTTTAGTAGAATTTTTTGAGTTGTAACAAAAGACATAAATAACTATCTGACAAACGCTTTCCTTAAGGGTAAATAAAGCTGAAAATCGACTTAATTGCATATGTTATTTGATATAAACACTCAATTTTGTTCCTATACCTTAGAACAAATTCCCCTTTACATTCCATGAAGGAATTTTTTATATTGGGACTCACTGATTGGGACCTACAGCTTAACATCGTATCCGAACGGATTATTTATTTATGACTTATGACTCGTGGCTAAATACTTACACCCAAAGTCACGATCTCGAAAGAAAACCTATGCGTACGAAAGCCAGTCACTCACTGTCGTTCTTATCCCAGGCTTTTAATGTTATTGTGTGGTTGTGTGTTTGCAAAATCGGAAGCCACTAACTATTTTCGCTGTCATCTATGCGAACGAAAATGTCAAAACTAGTCACTTGTCTTTTGGTTGTCGCATAGCTGGAAATCAAATAAAAGATTGAAACAAAAACAATTTACATAGAATTCAATGGAAGAAACACAATGGACAGAATATAATGTCGTGTTAGTAAATTTGTTATTAAAATATATTTCCATTTCATTAGAAAAACGACAAATTTGCGGCAACTGCAGGTACTGGTTCCTCATTCTCTTCTCTCTCGCTCCGAAATTAAATGGCGAACGTCAACTTTATGTTATTGCTTTGAACAACAACCACACAAACACACGTAAAACCATGCAAACGACAAGTCGAAAGATAGTGACTCGCTTTTTGAAACGAAAGTGAGTGACTGGCTTCGTTCTCTTGAATTTTGTAGGAGAGGGTGTAAGTGCGGTCAGATTTTGAACTGAATTGTATATGTTTTCGTTTGCTTGTTAGTGAATCCCAAATCAGCTGTTTGTCGCATAGAAAGAAAGCAAACGTTAACGTTCGACATTGTGACTTTGGCTGTTAATAGTGTCGCCGGAAGAAATTTTAACGACCACGCCTTTTACAATTTTACAATTGCATGAGAATTATAATAGTTATTCGACTTTACTTGATTAGCTTTCAATTGCATTTGCGTAAAAAGCGCCAAAAAGTACCCAGAAAGTACCAAAAAGTACGAAAAAATTTACAGAGAACTACAAAGAAGCAAATGGTACCAAAAATTGTACCAAAAAAGTACCGAAAAGTAGAAAAAAGTACCTAAAAAGTACCATTTATTTTGAAATGTAGTCCCCAAAATTCATAATCCTATCTCCAACCATTTAGTTTTGACGACAGTACTATATTTTTCCCTTTTTGGCCTATTTGCATCTCTAAAAGTGTACATCTTGAAAATCACGTTTCTTCCTATATTTGCATTATAAGAGGTATGTGCAACCAAAATTTCATGATTCGGTCTTCAGCCATTTGGTATTTATAGTGGTAACATTTTCGTTCCGGTTTGCCCTATTTTTCTCCCTGAAAGTACAAATGTTTAAAAGTCACTTATTTTTTAATGCGTTAAAAGGAGTGATTCTGCCTTTAGCTGTTTGGATTTTAGCGTAGTACCAATTTTGTGTACAAAGTAAAAATTTTTAAAAGTCACTTTCTCCCCTCGTTTCCTACGTGTTAAGAGGAATGAGCACACCAAGTTTTGTGATACAGTCTTTAGCCGTTTGGATTTTAGTGTAGTACCATTTTTATTACTTTTTGGCCCATTTTTGTCCCTTAGAGTACGGATTTCAATAAATCCCTTATTATCTCCCATATCTACCCCAGAAGGAGTATACATTCCAACTTTCATTATCATACCGTTAGCCGTTTGGCCAGGGGGCTGATAAATCAGTCAGTCAGCCAGTAACGCAACAATTGTATATATACATATGTAACCCCAATAAATTCCCTTAGGGCCGAATAATGTAAATCACTTTCATATTCACAACATTTTTAGACATCATCTCTTGACCAAATTCAGAACCTGATGAATGATATTCGTGCAAATATTTATTGTTTGTGTTGAGTTTTACACAAATATTGATGAAAATCTTACGGCAAGCCTTAAGTTTGTTCAAAAACGATGTACTAAAGCAGATAGTCAAAATTTTTTTTCACTCGAATGCCAAAAAACAAAACGAGTGAAGCATTAATCATTCTCTGCTCTCTCTCTCTCTCTCTCTTACTGTCTTCATTGAATAGTTCAGTACACGAGCAGCTTTTTGATATAGTTATTGTATATAACTATTCAAATTCTAACCATGTTGAAGTAAAATTACATAAAGTGTGTAAAAAATATGAAATAATCCAGATATGACGCGAGAGAGAAATGCGTTTAAGTGAATTGTGACCACTTTTTGGTTCTCTTTTACGAGGATTGCCAAATTGTGTACTTATTGATCGTCTTTGGTTTGTGCAAAGATTTATGTGATAAGTTCGTTAGTACTTTTTTTGCAACCGTGCAGAAATACATACAGGGTATACAGGGTGCTTTTTGGTAATAATAAAAAACAAACACAAATATGTTGTTGTGAAATGATTTTTTGGTTATTTGAGTCGTGAACATTTTTTTTGATCACTTGTCGAATTTGATATCGCGTAAATGGTTGCCGGCATAGCGTATAGCCCAATGTGCTCGTTTTTCCGCATTTTCCATTACTTTTCATAGTGTTTCGGGTTGCTCCTGTCAAATATTGTCGTTCAAGGCTTTCAGGGTCCGTGGCTAGCTGATATAAACTTTTGACGTATAACCCCACCGGAGGAAGTCAGAAGCGGTTAAGTCGGGAGTTGCGGAAGATTTAAATGATCCATCCTGTAAATGTACAATGTAGATGGGCAAAATAATGGCTTAATCGACGTATTTGGGTTACACTGCTTGTTTAAATTATCACGTATTCTGTATCAAAAGCTAAGCGATATTAAGCGGCATTTGAAATAACCGCTTCCATTTCTGTCTTAAAAGTTGCCTAAAGTTGTCAGTCCAAAAAATTCAGTAAATCGGCGTCAGATATTGTTATTCTACATTCAACGATAAGAAAGAAAAAGAAAATAAACATTTCCAAGAATGACTACAAACCAGGCATTATACAGCTCCAAATTGGCGATTTCGAAACACGCGGTAATCCAGGCACGTACGCAGAATTTTCTTTCGAGGGGGGGGGCCAACATAAAATATTTTTGGTGAAAATTTGAACTAACCAGATTCAAATTTGTTTCTTTCTAACAAAACAAAAATTTTCAATTTTATATAAAAATGTATAATTTTTTAAGTATTGTAAACAACGTATGGAATTGCGGAAGACCGGGGGCGCAAAATATCTGATGCAAATATTTCAAGAACGACAGAGCATAGAGAATAAAAAGGAAGGAACGTGCTACTCCAACATACTCGCTCAATTACTGCAAACAAACGACCCTAATTCTGATGCTCCCGACACACAGTGGCATCATATTGCACATTCTATGAGCAATAAATGATTATGATAAATTAGCCATTATATAACACGAATTGGATAATTTCCTGCAATAACTTCCAATTTGTGGACCCAAATCATCAGCGCTATTGCCCAAATTTATCTTGCACACTTAAAAACTATATTGATTGATACTGTTGTCACGATAGGAGAGAAGTAACATGCAAGTAGCTTTTTTGAAAATTATACACATTTGTGGGAACCGTAAAGTAATAATGACACCTAGAAGTGTCATCTTTCTAATTTGACGTGAGTTCTGTGCGATAAAAAGATATGTGACTTAAATTCATTTAAACCATGTGGAGTTACAAGAATTCTTGACTTAAATTTGTCATGTCTTTTTGGTTGAGAACTGTGAAATTTAAACGTATTTTGGGCATTTTTCTTATCTTTTATTGTTAGTAACGGGTTTTTCAAATAAAACAAAACCGGTTTTAGATACCAATGAAGTTCTCTATTCCTGTGAAAGTACGTTCGATGCCATTATGTATGGAACTCGATTTCTTTTGCATGGCATTCGACGGTTTTCAAGCATAAATCGGCCGATACTGCTGCAATTTCACGTTCGATATTCGTACGAAGTTCATCAATCGTCGCTGACTTGACGTAGCCCCAGAGGAAATAATCTAACGGCGTCAAATCGAAGGACCGAGGCGGCTAATCGAATGCGCCATTTCGTGAGATAACACGTTCACCAAACTTGGTTTCCAATAAATTGATTGTGGCATTCGCTGTGTGGCTTGTGGCGCCGTCCTGTTGGAACCACATGTCCTCCAAGTCCATATTATCCAATTGGGGCCAAAATTATTCGGTTCTCATTGAACGGTAACGATTCGCATTCACAGTAATGTGCCGGTCTTGATCATCACGGAGAAGTACGGCCCAATGACGCCGCCGGCCCATAAACCGCACCAAACCGTAATTTTTTCGGGATGCAATGATGACTCATGGATTACGTGTGGATTGCTGTCTGACCAATAACGCATATTTTGGTTATTGACGAAGCCATTCAGCCAGAAATGAGCCTCATCGCTGAAGATGATTTTCCGATGAAAATCCGAATCATTTTCAAGTTGTTGCTCAGCCCAATTCACGAACATACGACGCTTATGGTGGTCAAGCGGCTTCAGTTCTTGCGTCAATTTGATCTTGTAAGGATGTAGGCCAAGGTCTTTTCGCAAAATTCGCCACAACGACGTCACAGAGATGCCCAACGCTTGAGAACGACGTGTGAGAGACACATTTGGGCTTTCTTGAACTGAAGCCTCAGCGGCAGCAATATTCTCGACACTACGGGCACTTCTTTGTCTCACTGGCACGGGAACATTTCGTGCTGTGCCTGTGGATTCAAATTTTTCCACTAGACGCTCAATTGTTGATCTGGTAGGACGATTATGACGACCATAAATTGGTCGTAGCGCTCTTAAAGTTGAGGACACTGACTTGAAATTTCGGTAGTAAATTTTAATAATTTCGACTGGATGTTGGCTCGTATATCTTTCCATGATGAAATGGCAAACATTACTGAAGAGAAATGTCAAAAGAGCGGGAAATAATATGGCGTCGTTTGCTGTCCCTATCGATTTACTTTTGTAGCGTCTCTGTTGAAAACCTCATTTGTGGTGTAATTACACAAAACTTTTGACCCACAAAACTAAATGCCGTTGCTTTGTTCTTGCTGGTTGATTTGAACTAATGCCTCAATCTGCTATTATTAAAGAAATACTTTTCAACATACATCGTCCATATTCAACCACACCAAACTGCGTAGTTTCACCGAGAGATATCACTACTCTAGGTAAATGATTACTCTATGGTGGGAACTATGAAAGTGTGGCAAAACAGTTCGGACTGGGCCGTTAAACACCACATTGTGTCATTTTGCCAAAATGTGCGATTTTCTGTCATATATAAGTGCTGGACAGCGAAGGGAGACCGTAAGTTTTAACACTCTAAATGAGAGACCGGTAAAAAAATTCGTCGCCCGCTCCCTCTCTCTTTCACAAATTTAAAACAGTTGCCAGTTATGGGATATTTGGGGATTTTGTTGAAAAAATGAGGATACATATTTTGGTTAGGGGATCTGATAGGAAATATATTTCGTATTTATTATTAAGAATTGCATTTAGTTCTTTTCATTTTCTGTGGCGCCATTTTTTGGCACAAAACAACCAAAATATATTGAGAAAAAATAAATGTCAATTTCTTAAGATTAAATATCCTCAAGCACTGCAGCCACACCTGTATTTTAATACGGATTAAAGAGATAATTACAGCTACAGATAATTAAAACATCAAGCTCTGTAAAATCTGCGTACGTGCCTACGATAATCACTAGCATGTAACGAAAACACGCCTCATAATAATATTCATATATGGATTAAATAAAACATACTCATCTCAACAAATGAAACTCATTCATGGCAGCTATGAAACATATTCGTCATAGTGACGCAATATTTTCAATTACTGAATTCTGTCAGGTTGTTTCTATGGCACAGCTGATCGAAAAGGTACGAGTACTAGGGAAATGATGTAGAATGAGAGACCAAAAAAGACATACAGATTATAGACCATGCAGCAAACTAAGTTTAAAAGTGTTTGATAGCTACTAATGACAGCTAAATTATGTTTTATGTTGTTTGCGTCTAACGAAAATACGCATTCCCTTATATTTCTCTCCTTATTGGTCCAACCAAAGAGGAAGTTACAAAAGCAACTCTAACTCGATGAAATGGCCTATTACCTCGTAGTCATTAAGATAACACGACGAGAGGCATAGTGGCTCTTTTCTAATTCTCTATGACTCTGTTCAGGCGCTGAATCTGTACATTAGCTCATTTTAGATTAAAATATTGTTTAACCCTTATCCTGTATTAATGGGTCAAAATTGCCCAAACCATTTTTGTTTCCTAATAACTTTGGAAGTTCTTAACATTGGCTCGCGAAATTTGTTGACAATTATTTTTTTTTGCCTAAATTTGTTCTCAAATGCGTCATTATGTTAAAGGCCCTTATTGGGAAGGGCCTACAAGTAAAATTACGTATTCTGTATTTATGGGTCAATATTGCCCAATACAAATATAATACGAAGATTTTTTATTATATTTTGCTATAATAGCTAATTAGGCACGTTTATGTCAAAATATCTTTGCTTTCAATTTCTTCAACAGAGAGCATTAGAGATGTAACGGGAAAATTATGCGAGAAAGTACATTTATTGGGTGTGAGACATGGTATAATTACATGTACATGGTAGTCTCATTAGTACGGCAGATTTTTTTCTTTATTTCCTTAGTTGCCTCATGTAAAATTCATTTAATGTAAAAATCATGTAAAAATCATTCTGATACCATAATTACTTGTAAAAACTGTCAAACTACTTAATAAAATTCAAATATTCAATAAAATTTATATTGGGCAAAATTAACCGACAAATACAGTATGCGTCATTTTTTTTAAGTACAGGATAAGGGTTAAGACGACGAACAAATTCACTCGTGTGACAAAGCTTTTCCTTTCAGTGTGAAAACAGTCGCATGGGAGTAACAACCCGCTACAGAGGAAGCTAAAGTGTGGTTTTTCCAAGTCGTAATAGAAGTCGGTTATTTATTCAGACGTTTCCATAACCATTTCGTAGTAACTCTCTTTGGTCTGGATTTTTCTCGAAACGTCGGTATTGACTTAATGGTTATTGACCAGTGACTGCACTCTGTTCTCGGCTGTTTCACACTGTTATTGCAACACCCACAAGGTATGCAGTAGCTTTTCAACCTCATTCGACGGCATACTTTTAGGCGTGATTGCCATTACGCAATCAAGCTGCAATACCCACCACAAACTGTTTCTCGACATTGCACTGTTATTCTCGCACAAATGTTAGTAAAACCAAACATGTAAAGCATTTATCGTAAAAAGAATTAACATCAGGCTCCATAATATCTTTGAATATTTTATGAACTGTATTTCATTGGCTGCATAAAAAATTTCATAGATTATATGAAGTCTGTTTTCGTAGGTAGTTTCAGCAAACCAATTAAATGATTCCTTGGTTACAAATTATGGAAGATATTCGAAACAGTTACGAAGGCTTTCTTAATATTTTTAAAACTATTTTCATTGTGTAAATCAAACTGTTATTTTAGAAATCCTTACCAAATTGTGGACACTGTGCGCAACACAAATGTACCCACTGTGCGTCCTCCTATTTGCTGCTATTGATGCTGACGATAACGAGCCAATTTTGGCATTGTTGACATCCCAACAGAAGGCAAAGGTTGCCGCTAACACAAATGGCCCAAACAAACTTTAAGTAGAAGTACCAGTATAAATAATCAAAACAAAAATCCGCATTAAAGAGTAAAGTGCACAAAAGAAATGAAAATGAATTAAATGTCATTTCAGAGTAATTTCTCTGAACATTTTCATTTTTGTGGCAGTGCAACAACAACACTTCAATTTCTATAGAAAAACGTCAAAGTTTATTTTCTAGCCATTTGATTAGAGACGAGAAGGTTAGGGACTTTTTGTGTAATCAACGACCCAGTCAAACAACCATCGAATTGCTAGTGAAGCATCCTATGTAATTTAACCAACTGCTGTAAAATGCCGGCGACTGTTGCGCCTCCCTGCTCGCCTAAGCCAATTTGTAGACAGTGAATTGAATGTGTACTTAGCAGGAGTTATTGTAGGTTTGTCTTTCTTGCTTTCTTGTTTTGTGGAAGCCAAGGATGATATCTTCTTTGTCTTTTGTACATAGTAGTCACGTTAAGTTGCAAGCCTCGCGCAACGAAAACTAACAATGACATCTGCATTTTATTTCCCCCTCATAGTGTTCGGCAGCGTCCAAGGCGAACCGGCAGTCAGCCAGGCATCCCAAGTCAAGTTTATGCACTTCACTTGCAATTATGTTGGGCTTGTTTTTCTTTCTGCTGCCGTTGTTGTTGTCGATGCTGTTTCTGTGTTTAGTTAAAGTTGCAAGATTTTCTTCTGGAAAATCTCAAGTTATTTAGGGGTATCTGTGTTTGGTTACATTTGTTCGGATGCTGCACTTGAGGCACCAACCGCCGAATGACGCACATTAAGTGTTATTTACTCGTAGAAATATCAAAATGCTTGACACTAAGTTCAGCTGGTGGCATAAAACAGAATTGGAAGTGAATTAACTCCCAATTACTTTGTGAAAAATGTTGTAACGTTTCCAATTCCAAGTGATGTAGATGAAAGGTTGTGTCATAAATAGAGATACATGGCTACATGAAATCACAAAGCATAACTGGTGGCCCTTGGAGGCGATTATATAAAAATATTGGTCGAGCTGACAAATAAATTTGTGTTCCTTAAAAGAGGTGGTATTAGGTTGTAAGGGGCTGTTGACAAATTTTAAGGCATTAATCGTTAAGCGCCTGTATTAGTCATACGTGTATGAACGTATCATTGCTAACAGTATTTTAAATAGTTCCGATCGGAGCTCTATTTGTTTGCATGATTCTATTTGCAGAATATTTGAGAGCATCTGCAGCAAAAAGTTGGAAAATGATTTTATGGCATTATAAAGACCATATTCTCCTTGGGGTTCTAGTAGGCCATCCTAATTATATGCTTTTAAGAATGTTAATAACAATTTGAGGAAAACAAATTCATATCAGAAAACGTTGGTGTATTTTATTTAAACACCACCCTGTTTGTTGCCAACATCATAACTGTGCAATATAATTGCATATTTTAAGGAGTGCAGGGAAGCGAAACAATCAATACAGTATTCCGCTGGAAACTTTTTGTGTGTCTTAATTATAAATATTCCCGTTTTAAGGTAAAAATCAAGTACCATGAGTGTAAACAAATCGATAAATGTTTCGTTTCTTCAATTCCGAAAATTATCGTAGTTTTTAAGACGAACTATATCTTCAACATGACCAAACTAAATTGAATTGACTTGAATTGAATAATTTATTAAGACTTTTTTTAAGGTTTTAACATTGAAATGGTATGTAAATAGATCTATTAGAGATTATTATCGTCGAAGTCATTCTGTATTTTATAAAAAGACAATTTGAGTCGGTGGCAGATATAGGTGCATTTTTGGAGCTTGCAAGAGGTTAGGTAGAATGTGGCTGAAGAAGAGAAGAACATTAGCCCCTGACGAATCAATTAGTACTCTGCAAAAAGGTCCTAAGATCATTCAGCTTAACTTCCTGTATGTCTAGTAGATCCAACTAGAAGTATGATCATAGATATTGTCTCTTAGGGATGTTCGACACTCTCGTTAGTACTCTTCATCCCCACAGCTTCTGCAGTAATCTTGAGCTGAGACTCCAAGTCTAGACGCATGTCTGCCTACAAAACAGTGTCTAGTGGTAACAGCTACTAGCGTAGATATTTATTGTCTTGGAATGGATATCAAGTTTTCGGTACGATCCAGGTCATAACTTGATCATACTTGCCTGGTGATCGCGCATTTTTGTCCTCAAAACAAACTATCATTCAGATGTAAGAGTCCCTCGGTTATTAGCATAAGCTTGCGTACAGAATGGAGTTATTCACATTCTCCATATCCATTGGAAGAGGTAAGGTAGTCCCTAATCTCGCGAGCTCATCCGTTCAATGGTTCCTTATAATGTTTGACCATATCATTTAAAGATGCGCAGTAATTGTGGCCAGTTCTTGAAGTCAGGAATACAGATTGCAGAGATTTGATAGCAGATGTTAAAAGCCCAGGCTGTGATGGCATTTTGTCGCAGCTAAAGGGAAAGTGCTGCCATTTTCCCTGTGCTGTTTCAGCCTGAAACACACTACAATTTTCTGGTTCAGACCCAGCTCTATAGAATAGATTCCAAACCCTACCATATAGTTTGGAGCCGTCAGTGTAGAAGCCTAAATATCTGCTATAACCTGGTACCTTCTATAGCCTGAGAAGTTTATCTCAATGGTAGAAGTGGGTGTCATGTAATGCACTTCTATTGAGGATTGTCGCAGATCCCTTAAAATCGTGACATGACCATATGACCTGGTGATCCATCGTGAGGAATGTCTTAGGCGGATTGCCGAGGTTGCAGCCGTTTGCATTGCCAGCAAATCTAGTGGTAGGTTAGGTTACGTAAGAGTGACAGCCTGAAAATTAGTCTCATTTAGACCTTGTGGTACATTATGATACCATAAGGACAAAAGGAAAATATGAGATTTTCCTAGTCCCTCCCGTTGAACTAGTTTGATTGCTTCAACAATCTCAAGATTTGGCGGATGCTAACATGAGCCAGATTTGCTAACACGCCAAAGAAATGTAAACCTAGTGTAGCCTGCCGCCTTCTGGAAAGAGCTGGACACAGACAACAAAGGTGTTGTATAGACTCCACCTCCTCTTCGTTACCGCAGCTTCTTCAAAGGTCATTTCTCAAAACTTTCAGACTCTCTGTATATCGTCCAATGAGACAGTGACCCGCCCTGGCAGACAATGAGTGAGACGTCCAGTCTCCATAACAACAGCAGTGCATTAGTGCGTTTCAAGTCTAGGTGGTACCACACTTCGCTACTAGTGGCCAACACCGTTAGTTGCCATAAAGGCACAATTCCTCAATAAGGGCTTGCAAGTTGCTAGAGGCTTGCCCACTTGTTCCAGTTCCCCTGAAGCATGTAATGTAATCAACAGTCTGGAAAGTTCATCTGACTTGCAGTTTCTTGGTATGTCCCTGTGATGCGGCACCCAAAGCCTGGGGTAACAGGTTAACACTGAAACCCATAGAGGAATAGAGGGCGGACACTATCTGGATGGTCTCATCGTCCTCCGATGGAATCGTTGCACGAATAGAGCAATATAGGGTGGACACTTGCTAGATGTTACTTTCCCTACACTACATATGCTATGACTCTACAATCTGATCAATCCAGATACCAAATCACTACCCAGTGCTAAATTCCAGAGAAGTGGATATAAGACTCCCCCTAGGAGTGTTCACATTTCGATTTAAAGTCGTGTGACCCAGGGACGAGGTTATGCACCTTCTCCCAAATTATCCATAGATCTAATCAATGATCGTCTGGTCAACACAAAGTGCCGATAGAGCCGATTTTGTAGATCCCGGTAAGACGCTGTTATACATATATCGACAAATGCGACAAGAGTGTATTCCTTAAGGTAAAGAGATTTCTCTATGAAGCTCACTGGAGCATGCAGAGCGGTTTCCTTAGGTTTGCCCTTATTGTAAGCGTGCTAGCATATGGACAGCTGAGATGTACCTAAGGTCGTTCGCAGATATAAGTCAAAATCATTCTCTCCAATGCCTTGAGAAGGACAGACGAGAGATTCATTGGTGTACAGTCCTTTGGACTAATATGCGATGATTTCCACGCTTTCGGAATAAATAGCACCTTGGTTTCGGCCCAGCTAACGGGAATACAGGATAGCTTGATGCAGCTCATATAAAATTTCAGAAGTTTGGGAACCAAAATATATAGTCTACTTTGTAACTTCACTAGTGCTATGGTTTCCCATTACATCCCATGAAGAGAAGCTCTGCCTCACAATCAGTGAGCTGTATGCTTTTTAGTTTTACACTCACTGATTGAGGTCTACAGTTTTACACCGATTCCGAACAGTTTATTGCTAAGCTTTTCTATACCCTCACCCATAGGAATGGGGGTATATATCATTTAATACGTAAAAAAATGTAACACATAGAAGGAGCCATATTAGGCCTTTAGTATCTTTAGACGAAATTCGTTTTAGGACTTTTTAAGACGTTTGAGCCATGTCCGTCTGTCTGGCCGGCTGGCTGATCAACACGATAACTGCCGTAAATATTTATCGATCACAGCGATATTTTGTCAGTGACTATTATTTGCCAATATTTGAGTTTTGGATTGAAAATGGGCGTTTTGACCACGCCCCTTCTGGTACCTCCCATACAAATCGACACATTTAGCATAAAATCATATTTCTGTCAAAATTTTCTTCTGGTAGATGTGATTTGCTTCAACTCCCGGTTAATAACCGATAAATGCCTACTTAACTGGAGGAAATGGGCGAGATTGTCACGCCCATTCTGGTAACTCCCATACAAAACGGGGTGTTCGTCCGGGTTGTGAATCCGATAAATCGCGTGAATAATTTCCAACCCTAATGAAATTACGTATAAGGCTTCACGTTATAAAACGCCAACCACAGTGTGATTTTGCCACGCCCATTGTGGTACCTCCCATACAAAAGTTGTTTGGCCGTCTGGTTGTTCGTCATGCGCAATTCCGCAAAACCAAACCAATCTTTGTGAAAGTTTGTACTAGTCAATATTTAGTCAAATAAAGCTCTCCTATAGAAAATGAGCTGTTTTGCCACACCCATTCTGGTACCTCCCATATAAAAGTTGGGTGGACCCACACGGTTGATCCACACGATAACTCTCGTAAACTACAACCGATCTTAATATAATTCTGTACTAGGAAATATTTTGCTGAAAGCTACTTTTTAGTTAATAACTGAATATTTTGTCACGCCCAATTTCGTACTTCCAATACAAAAGTTGGGCGTATTTGGGGTTTGCCGACTCGATATCTCCAATAAATCATAACCGAACTTAATAAAATTAGGTACTGATCAAAATTTTGGCAACAACTTGCCATGCCCATTTTTGTACCTCGCATATAAATATTGGGATGGAAACTAACTAACTTGGGTATTCAATAATATTTAGCGCAATGTCAATCTGCTATTGAATATGGTCACTTTTGAGAATGGGCGTTTTTTATCAGAACTGTCACGCAATGGATGACTTAGGGTGAGGGTATGCTTAAGTCGGTTCACCCGACTCAAACTTATGTACTAGTTTCATGGCCAACTACTCCATAGTGTCGCCGTCACTAAGCGAGGTGACCGCCGTTGAAAGAATTGTAAGGTGGTCCGAGCAGGGATAGAGCCCACGTTCTCATGTGCAAGAGTCGCGCACACTGACCATTGCACCACCGACCGTATTGGTATCATACCATCATTTCTTAAACATTGGATGTAATTACTAGATGTGTAGCATGCAAAACATTGTGTCTCTAACATAAACGTAATTTTAACGTAGAACCTTGTAATTTATTTCCAGTTAATATAAACAACAAAAATGTGTGTAATAAATCCACGAATTGACACGGCTAGAGCCACCAAATAGTTGTTGTTGGTTTGTGTTCCCCGTATTTTATTTATATACAAAAGTTCTACGAAACATCTCTACCTAAGTTCAATATGCGTGCACAAAAAGAAGTAGAGAACACAATCGTGCCCCATTTTTAGGAATTTTCTTTACAATTTACTTTCCCCAAAAACAATGGTATTGTATTTCTGGAGTAGTTGTACTTTTATCTCAATGCACACGTTGAGTCACGTGCCAAGCTTTGTGCTTCGCCCCCACCAGTTAGTAGATCCCGTCTTTCGTTTGCACTCAAGTGCTGGTGCATGTGGTTTCATTGTGACCTCTGCTCCTTGGATATAAAGTAACAAACAACTCTTGTTTGTCATGACGTTTGCATTTACTCCTGAGACACATGCGACCGCCCGTCGGACGTCCGTCTTTTGTGTGTCGTTCTCGGTAATCAGGAGCTGTTAATGTGTTGCAATCGAGCGACTACAAATTGTATCTAAATTTCAGCCATTACGATTTTATTTATTATTTGTTGAAAGTATTTGGCTGAATAGTAGGACGATAGTACCCGTTGCCTTGTGTTGATAACAATAGCGTTAATTTCTAATCTTCTCTTTTTTCCTAAGGAGAGGAAAACACTTTAAAAAAAAAGAGCACAGTTGGTGGCATTGACATTGGTCCTGTAATCACATTTTTCAATTTGTATTTTTCTATGATTGAAAAAAAAACCCACATTACTTTTTAAGGGATGTTCTCGAGAAAAAAGGACGTTGTTTCTCAAACATTGCATGGAGAGGATACGCGTGCTGTCATTTTTATTGTTGTGTCAACACTGAGAAATTGATTTGATGTATTTGGAAAAAGGGGAGGATCCTAAGAGGATACATTTTGTAAATATACTTAAATTTGGTGAGCAAAATGCACATGTGCCAGGAAGAGACTGCATTAATAGTGAATTTGATAAGGATCGTATATCAGATATTTGACGTCTTTAAAGAAGGCGACGGTTGTTTTTACGTCTTTAAAATTGGGATCATTTCGCAGGCTAATATTTAAGAATTTACTGAAGCCTAAGGCCTTTAGCAAACGACTGCATTCATTGGCAGTGCTAAACTCGCGAAACATCATATCGTCGCGTGAAATCAAACCGGCATAACTGCAAACTGCATACTTTTCACCAGAGCGCTTTACAGTTTGCGCATGTGATATAAATATATATGAATGCATACACGCTGAAAAATATCGGCCCGAGTAACATATTGCAGGAACCATGTACATGTTTGCAAGCATTGTTTTCGTGAATAGAAGATCTGTTTCTTACATTTTCTTTAGTGTCTGTCACGTTATTGTTTTCAGCATTTTTTAACAAAAAAATCACAGTTGGGTCACAAATACTAATCATTGTGTCCCAAGCATGTTATACTGAATAGCAAACACAATGTGTTTGGGCGCAAGTATAATATATTTGGGGCAAGCTACAAACACGTTATATTTGCACCCAAACAACAAAAAAAGACAAATTTTTCAGCGTGTACCGGCCCAACGTCGTCTGACGGATTTTTATTCAATTATACGATATGCTGGTTCTACATAAAAATAGACGGAAAAAATGTTTTTTTTACACCAACAACTCAAATATTCAATTTTTGCAGATATGCCGTTTTGATTTAACCGATATGTGTGTCTAACTATGCGTCTAATGACCCGACTAAAATTATATCCCTTTAATATAATTTCTAATCAGATTACACTGTGAGACAAAATTAGATTTTTTTCAAAATGATGGGGTTCTGTCAACGGATTCTGGTAGAAAGGTCTAAAAAAACATATACGTGTATCGGCGTTTTGCCAGATCTGATCAGAATTTTTTTTTCCACCGAACAGTATGCCATCGTTGCAAGAGAAAAAGCTACATCATATCAACTCACCAGGAATGTTTGATTATATCGCGGAAAAAGTCTGGTCCAGTCGAGAACGGATACCATCTCACCACAAATCATTATCGACTTAAACGAACTTTTGTGAACAACCGAGAAGGGACAACGTTACCATGAGATTGTTCTGGAAACGGTTGAAATGGTATACACACACTGAAAAATAAAGGCCTCAGCAACATTTTGCAGGAAACCTGTATATGTTTGGAAATGGCTTTCATAAATTAATGATCTGCTGATTTTTTGTTTCTTTGTTGTCTGTCACGATTTTGTTTTCAGCAGTTTTCAACAAACAAAGCCACATTCGGGTCACAAAAAAACACATATTATAACCTTTTCATCATTGTGTCTGAAACATGTAATATTGAATAGCAAACACAATGTGTTTGGACACAAGTATACTATATTTTCGAGAAGCTGCAAATACATTATATTTCCATACAAACAACAAAGCAATGCAGATTTTTTTTTCAAAACTGGGATCAGTCTCAATTCCAACCGGGTACATGTACATACAAATCGTCGGCAATAGTTTTATTGAATAAGACTTATTGTAAAGTGCTAAGTTTGAACTGCATAAGTAAAACAGAGAAACTTCTGTACTTATAAACGCTGAAAATCAGTCTTGTTTTGTTGTTTGGATGCAAATACAACGCATTTGTAACTAGTCGCTAAGATATAGTATATCGTACTTGTGTCAAAACACATTATGTTCGCTATTCAATATCACATGATGGAGACACATTGATTACTATCCCAGTGGCGGAAGACGCAAGGCCTTCAACAAATAAGGCATGCGGAATGGTTCTTTTCCTAAATGGTTCTTCTTAAAATAAGGCTTGCGGAATGCATGAATTTTTTCATAATGTATAACCAAGAAGATTTTTACAATTTTGATAAATTTCTTACCCGATTTTTTTTAACCGTAATTTAATTGGAAAATATCATACAAATTTTAAAATTATATTTTTATTTAAGAATTTTCAGGGTATTTTTAAAATTTTCAATTTGAAGTTGGGCTTGGTAAAACCTTCTAGTATAGATACATACATACTTATAACTATGAAGAAGTGTATAATAATTTTGTGATAAAATAAATTATTTTAATTTTATTTTTGTTTAACAAAAGTAAATTAAAGTGAATGCCTTCTTTCGGAAATGGGCAAGGAAGGCCTTGCCTCACAATCTCACGCAATGTTAAAAAGAAAGGAGGAGGTAATGTGTAGGGAAGGCCTTCCGTATTTTAAAGAAGGCCTGTTTGGTCATGATTTCAGGCCTTCCAGGTCATGACTTCCGCCTCTGGGATGTTATCTATATATGTATCTATATATGTATGTATATAAAAATGGATATATGTATGTATGTGTGGACTTGGGACCGATTTTGATGAAATTTTTAGACAATATTCAGAATCATCTAGCGGGTATCATAGGCTATACAAGTGGGCGGTGCCGCGCCTCCTTTTCAAAAATCGCTCTGACGGATTGTCTTACAGACCAATAGACCGATTGCTTTGAAAATTTCACAATGTGGTACTGACGACCTGCGGATACTCCTTGGCTATACTTGGTTGTGATTGGATAAAGGGGAGTGGCACCAGAGTAACAAGCCGAGCGAATTTGAGCCGACTAGTCGCCGCCGCCGGTAATTTTTTTATACTCCGAGCCGCCGCCGATTTAATCGGCTAAAATCGGCTTAAAATATGAGTCGATTAACTCGAAGCCGCCGATTTTTTCGTTAGGTGTACTTAAAAGCTTAAGTGCTTTAATGTAACCAATAACGAATAGCGAATACCGAGATACTTGGTACTTGTACTCGTTATGATGATTTGTACAACACTGTCTAACATGACCCCAAGTTCCGTTTTAAAACGAGAATGACAAACATATAAAAATAGTGAAAATGGCACAAAACTAAAACATAACCTGGCGTTTTATCAGAAATTGGTAAAACAGAAATAATATGCGAAAGAACACCAAAAAAATTTTCCATGCTACGGCGCCTGCTCCGAATGCTGGAATCATTTTGAAACCTTCATCATTGGAAGCAGAACCATTTTAAAGGGTTATAGATTTTGTTTTCACTGCTTCGAAGAAAATATCCTTCTTAAAGCGCAATTTTAAGTTAACTTTTTTATTTTGCATGTGAAACGTGTAAAACAAAGCAAATTTTGTTTTCGAGATTTGGTCGTTCCACTTTTAAAATAAAATATATGTACATACATATCTTCGCTGTTTATTATCGGATCGGCTTGTCATTGGGAAGATTATGTAAACTCCTTTGAAACAACGTCTAATTTTCCCGATTTCATTAACCCACTGTGGGGCGGTTTCAGGTTTTGGTTCAAACTTTTTGGGAGAATACTTATGTCAAAATATGAACCATGGTACAATATGTCTCATTAACCCTGGAAACCCATATTATGCAATATACTTCATCAAATCCGCGCGATTATTTATTTATGTTTTTCGTCGTTCCTCATATTATTTACTTTTAAACTGCAGTTTTCCTAATAGTTTTGGAACAAAAAATATATCATTATCATCTGGTGTTTAAAAGGTTAAAGAGACAATCAATACCTCAAATTAAAGCTTGAAATCTTACCTTCAGAATATATTATATTTAGTATGGACATAAATACTGTTACTTATATTTTGGGCTATAAAACAAAAACTAATGGGTCTTCAGAGTATATAAAAGCGGGTAAATTGTTTCGAAGTCAGGTTTGTGTCGTTTTAGCCTTAAGAGCTGGTGCTAAATCTTGCTGGAAAGTCCACGGCTGGTTTTGTAACAGGGAATTGTTAAGCGGCTTCACAACTGCTTCCAAAACGGGTTCTTCGTAAACTTTAGCCTATGTTTTGACCCATTGTTCACAGGAATGCAAGTCAGTTACCCTATCAAATGAGGCACCCCACCAAACCATGACTTCAGCTGGATGATGACTCTTTTCAACCCGTGGGATGAGCTCAGATACTTCGTTAGATAAGCGTGCATAAACCCTATCATTTTGTTTGTTAAATTTTTCCTGTACGGTAAAAATTTTTTCATCCTTAAACAAGATTTTTCTATGCAAGTTATCAGCGTACTTCACCAAAAGACGTTCGGATTTTCCTATCCTATTTTTTTTAAAGTTGCAGCCAACAAATGTCATGTACGCCGTTTTTAAGCTCCAAGTCTCAAGTCTTTTTTAGTCACTCGACTCATATCTGCGATACGGTTTTCCTTATCTGACCACTCCATGGTGAAAATGTACACAATTTCAAACTCCCGCAACTGACTAACACTATAGACGTTAACTTTCAAAAAACATATGATAATAAAAGGGGTGTGTAAAATTTTACTATTCTAATGGGGTATGTTCAATTTAGTAACAATATTTATGTCCCTACTAAGTAAAATTATACACCTCACATGGATTATATTTTGACATAATGAACATTTTTCGTAAAAACTTAGGACTAAAAAACATAAAACTTTAAACCTCTCCTCAGTGGGTTAACAGAGCGTTTACAGCGGTACCAATTTCGACCCGATCCTTTAGATATAGACCTAAATACTTCAAATTGTATGTCCAATACTTGAAAGGTCATATCTTGAAAACTATGCATTTCCTGAAATTTTTAACTGTTTTCACACACCACGAGCAAACCTATAACTCTAAAAAAAACAAAAAATTGGGCTTATGTGGTTAAAGTGCATTTGTTCTCAAAATTTGTACTGATTTACAAAAACTTTTATATTTTTTTTTTTTTTTTTTTTTTTAAATCGAGCGAACCCATCGCCGCCACTCTTACCCGCCCCTACCGACCGAGAGGGCCACGTCCCCATAACGTGAGGACAGCGTACACATTATAGACCGGTCTATAACGGGAGAGCAAGGATTATAAGTTCACACGTTACAACCAACTACAGAAATTCTTCACCAGTTGGTATTACACTAACATAAGTAAGTATAAAAGCACATCACGAGATATTAACATAAGATACTTCAATATATAATAATTACGAGCAAAACGAAAACCAAATCATAAATCAGACCAGATAGTAAGGATAAAGTAAATTAAATTTACATATGTACGTCAACGAATATACAGCACTAATGCAATCGGTTCAAATGACAAATTATGCTAGACTTTGTCGTTTCCCAACTACCTGTGAAATCAATAAACTGATATAGCTCATTAAAGTCACGACACATTCTCCTAACTGGATCAAAGGACGCATAATTCGAACGCTGAAACTCGATGTTTACGAGTTTATAGTACCTCGTGGGTCTCAATGGGACATTTATGAAAATCTTACATAACAGAAATTCAGAACATATACATCCATCAATTATCTTCAAAACTGTAATAGAGTTTATCATGGTACGTCTACTACTAAGAGTCGGCAATCTGATCAATGCTAGTCTACTGCTAAACGAAGGAAGATTATGGTTCGGGTTCCATTGAAGATTTCTCAGACAAAAAATGAGAAACTGTTTCTGGACCGATTCAATCATATTAACATACAAATTGTACTGGGGGTCCCAAACAACTGATCCATATTCGAGAATAGGGCGGACTAGTGAAGTAAAAAGATTTTTCGTAACGTAGGGATCTGAAAATTCCTTTGCCCAACGTTTAATAAAGTTCAGAACGCCATAAGCCTTGTTCACCATCGTAATTATGTGGGAGTTGAAATTCAATTTTCTGTCCAAGAGAACACCAAGATCAACAAATGAATCCACCGATTCAAGAACATTGCCACCTAAAATGTATTTTGCCGAAAATAATGATGACCTAGAGAACAGCATATGCTTACATTTCGTAAAATTAAGCTCCATCAAATTGGTCTCGCACCACGTCTGGAAAGTAGACAAATCCCTCTGAAGTAAAGTATATTGACAAGGATCCTTGTAAGAAAAATAGATCTTCACGTCATCAGCGTACATTAACAATTTAGAGTGCATTATGAAGGCGGGTAAGTCGTTAATGAATAACAAAAATAGAACCGGCCCAAGATGACTGCCCTGAGGCACCCCAGATGACACAAAAATAGATCTTGAGAATGATCGACCAAATGATACCATCTGTTCTCTGTTCATTAAATAAGAACTAATCCAATTCAGCATGTTACAATTAAAACCCATTGCCCCTAATTTATATAATAACAAATTGTGGTTAACTTTATCAAAAGCCTTACTAAAATCGGTAAAAATCACATCAGTTTGATCTCCATTAATAAAGCCGTCAATAATAGAAGAGGAAAACTGAAGCAAATTAGTCACGGTGGAACGACCCTTCCGAAAGCCATGTTGACATGGATCTAAAATAGAGGAAACCTGATGAGAAATTACCTCTGTGACTAACTTCTCAAAAAGTTTAGGAATGGCACTCAATTTTGCAATTCCCCTATAATTTGCAACATTTACTAAACTACCAGATTTGTGGAGAGGGATTATATAAGAGCTCTTCCACTTTGCAGGAAAATGGCCGAACTTCAACGAAGCGTTAAATAAGAGAGTCAACGGTAAGCTGAGAGAATTCGAGCAGTATTTCAACATAGAGTCCGGGATACCATCAGGACCAGCTTTATTCGAGGCTTTCAAGCTGATTAAGTTATCTAGCAACCACGAAGAATTTACGACAGATGCATCAAACGGAATGGTAGAGCGGACAGTGTACGGGTATGATTCGGAAACATCATAGGCTCGGGTGGAATAAATAGATGCGAAAAAATCGGCTAAACAATTAGCAATAGACTCTTCATCTGAATATTCAATACCGTTCATTTTGATCCTACAAGGTGTGGAAGACGAATTACGCTTCAAGTTAACAAATCTAAAGAATGATTTGGGGTTCCGTTTAAAATTAGCCTTCAACCTATCCAAATATAATCTGTAACTCTCACGAGATTTAGAGTTGTATCTACTCCTAGCAACAATATACCTAGCATTGTCTGCTAGCAGTCCAGATTTTTTATACTTGTTCGAACATCTATTCCTTACATTCTTGAGACTATTTAGAGCCCTTGAGGACCATGGGGGACCAGTATTACCCCTTATTGGCCTCTTGGGTACAGACTTAGAAATATAGCCATTAATAATATTATCGAAATCATCCAGGGCGATTTCAAATTCAAAAGAATTATCACACTGACATATACTATGCCAGTCGGTATCAAAGATAAGATTATTCAAAAGTATAAAGTTCGCACGCGAAAAGCATAGGCCAACATAGGACGAAGAGCAATTGAAACCAACCTGCATGGTATCATATGTATAATTAATTCCCAGCGTTGGATGGTAACTATCCTCAGGAGAAATTAACGGATCAATTCGAGAAATATCAAAGTTGTTAGAATCATCCACTAAAACTAGATCAAGGACTCGATTCATAGAATTGGGAATGTCGTTCAATTGAATCAACCCAAGTTCGGAAATATGCGTAACAAAATCAGATGACCAATCATATGGTGTCAATGGAGTCAGAGAATTAGTATCGGGTAAAGACACCCATGTCACAGACGGCAAGTTAAAGTCACCCAATACTAAAATACGGTCCTTTCTACTGGCTAACGCAATAACTTTTGCAATAGCGTCAATATGCACTTGATATACCTCAAAGCATGAAGATGGCGGAATATAGGAACACGTGACAAACAATTTCAAATCGCCTAAATTAATGGACACCACCTAAATTAATGGACAAACATTTTTATATCATAAATCTTCTCTCACATTTTCTGATAAAGATTTTTGTTTCGAATTTTATATATTTCCAAATAAAAATTAAGAAATACAAAATGAAACAACAACTATATATTTTAATATTAATTGGAAAGATTTACCTCAAGTTCTTATAAAAAAACAATCAAAATAAAATGAAAAGTTAAAAGAAAGCGTAAACATAAAATATCATTCGAAACAAAAAATTAACGGTATTTTTCATAAAAAGTTGGGAGAGGTTTGAGAGACAGATTATCATACAAAAAACGTCTCTCAAACCTCTCACAACTTTTTATGCTTAAGGCGGTTAGTATGTATAAGTATACAAAGTACAGGACATAGAGGACTTTTGGATAGAGTAATTTATTCTCTCAATATTTTTAAAGTCATAGGTATAGTTCCAAGTGAACATTAGATGGTGGAAAGGATGTGTTCAATAATACCAGATAGAGGCATTGGAACACAACGTCCGACAAAGCAACAACAACCGCATTTCGTGTTTTTGTGGCAAAATAGTTGTGTTAAATACAATACAAATGTATACCAATGATAAAAATCAACAAAAAAATCAACATCGAAATAAAACAATTAAATCAACCGTTGTTGTACCGCTACCTGCTGTAAGTTAATTTTCGTTGAATATGAATCGGCAGATGAGAGAATAAATTACTCTGCCCTAAATTCCTCTCTGATGGCTGTAGCTCCGAATTAGACGCTGAAGATCGCCTGAAACTTAAAAAGGGAATGAACTTTAAATTTAACTTTTCAATCAGTGTGTAATTATTTGTGCCTTTTTGCAATTGTCATTCTTTTGTTATTTAACAATTAACACTGTTTTTATACAACCAAAAAAATTGTTGACTACAAGCCGAAAATTGAGCCGCCGCCGGCAAAAATTCACAACGGCCGCCGCCGACCGGCTAAAAATCTCAGAGCCGCCGCCGCCGACAATTTGGCCTCGGCTTGTTTCTCTGAGTGGCACCGCCCATTCAACTTGAAATTTAAAATGGCTATATCTCATGAACTGTCGGAGGTATGAAGATGAGATTTGGTATATGTGTTGTGGGAAAAGTATGAATTACAGCCAGAGTGGAAGAGGGCGCCCCCTTTGTAAAAAACCGATATAAGAGCCCTAACTATAGTTTGAAACTTAATGACTTAAACTTTGAAGGCAAAACGTAGTTTGCCGGGTCCAGCTAGTAATATATGTTTTTGTGGCCCAAATATGGCTTTGTTGAAAACTACTGAAAAAAAATCTGAAAGACAGCTATGTAACAAAAAGTATATGGATGTTCCAAACATATACATACGTAGTTACTGCATAATGTTACTGGGGCCATTTTTTAAGCGTGTAGTAACTTAAAAAGACCCTTGTGCTATTAACGGGAATTAAACAGCTCTAAGAATGACAATTAGAAAATTCGTACAAATATTTTTGGTAATCTTGTACGTTCTGTGTCCAATTTTAATATTATATATTTTTAACTTCAACTCTGTTATTAGTTTTACGTTGTAGTCTGTTAAGAATATTGAACCTAGTTCAAGAAACGAAATAAAATTTGTGTCACAATTTCACGTCCATTGTCAAAGTATACGTTAAATTTTCAATAGTCCCCTGCTACCGAAGTTGAAGCCATTTCCTTTGAATTTTACTAGCATAGAGATGCATAAATAAATGATTAATATCATATTGTTACGAATTTTCTAATTCTCCTTTATAAGCGCTGTTTTATATCCCGTTAATAAAACAAAGTTCTTTTTAAATTACGATAAGTAGAAGTACAATTGTTTCTATATTTTACTAATATAGTACAAACTTAACACTTTACAAGAAGTCTTTGCGCAATAACCCTATTGCCGACGATGTGTACTGTTTCCCCTTTGGAAATAAGGCTTACTCAGTTGCGCTACAAATCGGTTATTTATACCGCTTCTGCCGTTTCCAGAACCTTCTCGTAGTGAGACTGTCTGGTTTCGATTGGTCTCGAAAGTTTTGTGTCGACTAAATAGTTCTGATCTCGATTGTTTCAAACTATTTTTGCGATATCATCAAACATTCGTGGTGAGCGTAGCTTTTCAACTTGAAACGACGGCATACTATTAGGCATAACTAGCATTATGCAATCACGTTTCAATATCCACCACAACCTGTTTGTGGACATTCTACTGTTATTTTGGCATAAATGTCAGTTAAGCCGCCAAACATGTAAAGCATTTATCGTAACAATGTTGAATGGTACCATTGCTGCCTTCACATTAAAGTACCGGCAGTCGTGGCTCTACATGGCTCGTTACTCTATATGCGAAGTCACTAACTGAATGCTAAAGTCAATTAGGAATTGCCGCCATTTGTCTGTTAATTTGTGAGCCAGCAATTGATTAATGCAGGGGTATCCATCACGTTGTGAACCATAGTACCATTAATACAAGGTATTGACGCACGTTTGGTTGCATTTTAGTCCGGGTGACGCACTATAGGTTATTTGGACCCAAATTGGTGATTAATTCGAGGTGGGGTGCTAGGCTTTTTTTTGTTTTTGATTATTTACACAATACTTTATTTAAATAAATTTCGCTTTAAAAAATACTAATACACATTGTTTCAGAATTATGATTTTATTGGTAGGCCCATCATTGACATTTATGAATGAAACACAACTTAGTTCAAAAGGGGCCAAATACCGAATTTTCCAGTACATTTTGGGCCGCTATCTCGTAAACGACAGCGCCGATGTCGTGTTTTAAGGCCTCAATGGGCTCGCGATTTCTTGCGTAACACTTTCGCGTCGCCCAAGAGGGGGTAACGGGGTTAAATCGGAGCTGTGACGCTGCCAATGGACTTCGCATTTTCGGCTGACTGTGCGGTATTCGAACACAGTGTGTAAAATATCGATTGTAACGTAGACTGTAGGTACGTAGCGCCGTCCTGTTGAAACCATATTATCCTCCTCAACTTCTGGGAACAAAAAATCGCCGAGTATGGCACGGTACCGCTCACCATTGACGTTAACGGTGACACCTTGCTCATTTGTAGATTTGATGTGTAGATTTTCCGATTCCCAAATGCGGCAATTTTCTTTGTTAACGTAGCCTCCGAGGTGAAAATGAGCTTCGCCGGAAAATATGATTTTTCGGTAAAAAGATGCTCATCTTCAGCCAAGCGATCTTCAGTCCATTCAGCGAATCAAAAACGCATCGGATGGTCACGACGCTTCTGTTCTTGGATTAATTGTGCTTTATAACCTCTCATACCGAGGTCTTTATGCAAAATTCTGTGCTTATGCAAAAGTGCGAGCAATGTTCAATTGTTGCTAACGGAAGCGAGTTGATGTTGATATTTTCCACTAAACGCACTGGACGAGCACGTACACGAGTTCTTCTGTCCAAGAAGGACCCGGATCGTTTCACAAAATGATCCACAAACTGCGTCGATGACACTCTATTTCTATCGAATGTATTTCGCAGATTTCTTACAGTTTGAGTTGAAGACTCAGAACTTAGGAAGAAAGTTTTTAATATTTCCGATTTTTCTTCATGCTTGAAGTGACCTATTGCAAAATTTCTAACATTTAACTAAAAATCGGTCACTTTACAAATGCCAAATTGGCCATCTGCTTAGAAATAACGGTTGCAAAGCAAAAAAACAACTTTTGACAAGAAAACATTTTGTTAGCATATTTTTATATTATTTGTTAATAAATTTGGAACGGAGTTCCTTGTCACACGTTGTAGGATGGGGGGGGGGGGGTTCTAAATGAAAAAATTTTAAACAAATTTCTTTTAACTACTTTATTACAACCCATTATTATCAACCATAGATAAAGGAAATAAGTAGATATCGCACAGGCGTTGTCAAGTACTGCCACTAGGTGCTGTGTTGTGGTTTTGTAACTTTCATTGACGTTTCTCATAACATTCACTGACGTCTATTCAACAGTGTGGGACATTTTTTCACTACAAAAATAGAACAACTTCTAATCGAACAACTAACTTAATTTTTTTATGTCGTTTTGTTCCCCACTTTCAAGTTCAATTTTGTTACTTTGATTGTGTCTTTTTATTTACTGTTATTTTTGGTGTTCATTTGTGTTGAATTTCAGAGCAACGGACAACAAAACAAAAACAAAATCCTTGTTGATGTTGCCTACCACACCTATTGTTTGCACCTGTTCTAAATACATCTTGCATGGTATATTTTGTTTGGGATCAAACGTTGTAATTATTGCATTCAGCTCCATCTAGAAAATAATCCATTCAACAAGAAATTTCCCAAGGCATGTGCGATATCTAGTTAATTCCTTTATCTATGGTATCAACTATATTGGGTACTTTTGGTTTAGTATGGTTTAAAGGGAAGTTTTCTAGTTTCTTTTCTTTATTACATATTGTACTTTTGAACCCAAGAAAAAGTAAATTTAGAAAAGCCAAAGTACAAGACTGGCAATTCCATGAAGTACAACCCTTAGCATGGAATTACATTTGGCAGCATACTTACTATTACAGTCGTACTGTTGGCTTGGTTTGTGTCTAGACTAACATATAACATATGGGGAGATATTTCTTGTTTCATGGGAAATTTTCTAGGTGGTGCCTGTTTATTACGTATTGTAGTTTGAACCGAATAAAAAGTAAATTTAGAAAAGCCAAAGTGAAAGAAGTTTAAAAAAATACAATTTTCTTTAGTGCGTTTTCTTAAAAAAAGTAAATTTTCTTAAAAAAAAAATAACTATTCATATTCTTAAACAGAGTACCTTTACGTAACAGAATACTTTATCTTAAAGAAGCACCTTTGCTTAAAAAAGTAAATTTTCTTACACAAAGTACCTTTTCTTAAAAAAATTAATTTTTTTCTTAAAAACGTACATTATCTTACAAAAAATTTAGTTTTCTTAAAAAACTAGCTTTTCTTTAAAGAGTACCTTTTTTGTAAAACAAAATAACTTTTCTTGAGATACGTAGCCACTCTTAAAAATTTGCCTGTTCTTTCGTAAAAAAATAGCTTTTGTTCAAAAAAAAAATACCTTCTCTTACAAAAAATACCTTTTCTTACAAAAATTCAGTTTCTTAAAAGTACCTTTTCTTAAAAATAAAATAATACCTTTACTTGAGATAAGTAGCCTTCCTGAAAATAAGTAAATTTGTAACTTGTTTGTAACTTGTCGTATATGTTACTGGGCAGACGTTTTCAGCATGCGGAACCCTTTTCAAAATTTATAATCTATAATTCCATATACTTATATAATTCAAAATACTTGTTCAATATTATTTATACATAAAAACTAAAATTTCGAATGGGTTAGCAAATACCAAGCCCATTATTGTGAATCAAATTAATTTTGAGGTAAACGAAACGTCATGAAAATTACCAATTTCGTTTTCGTGAGCTATTAGCAGTTGGGTTGTAAAATTTAAGTGATTCTCGGATCAAAGTTGCGAACCGATATTTTTTAAAAAAAAAAGTCCGCGTGGGCTTTATCCACACTGCGATGACCGACTAAAGGTTTACTCGATCATTCTATCAGTAGGGACGGACAGCCATAGTTTGATTAATTCCGAATACAGAACTGTTATATGAAACATATTGTGAATGACCAATAAAGAAGACAAGTAGAATCTAGCTCCCGAAATTCGAGTGCCAATTATTTATCGATATTAACATCAACTCTAACAAAAAATTTAATATAAACTGATAATATTTATTTAATCGGCCTATTTATTAAAAATCTACATGTATGTATTCAATCTCAAGACCATTCTATATCTTAATTCATAGAGATATACTTTTTAAAAACGATTTTTTGCAAAATTTATCCTCATGATAACTGGCGAATCGTATAGTTATTTCAGATCTAGCCACAGATCTTCATCAGCGGTTATTTGTAATGATGCTATTGAAAAATTCATCAAACTAAATATAAACGAAAACCCATTTCCATTTAGAATTCTCCACTATGGAAGTGGTCGAAAAATATCACAATTAAAAGAATATACAGGAAATATATGGTTTTGCACATTTATGAGGGAAAGTCTATGGCATCATTTTTAAAAAATGAAGCAAATGGCCGTCGGTGGTGCAACGGTTAGTGTGCGAGGGAACGTGGGTTCGATCCCTGCTCTGAACACCTTACACTTCTTTCGACGACGGCCACCTCGTTTAATATAATAAGCGAGTAATAACCTCGCTTAAAATAATAAGCCAATAACTGCTCAAAAAACAGTTCGGAACCGGTGTAAAATTATAGGTCCCAATCAGTGAGTGAAAACTGGAAAGCGCACTGCTCAGTGATTGTGAGAAGCTCTTCCCCCTATCCCTTCAAGGGATGTAATGGGCAAATATTTATTTATTTATAAACTGTCGTTTAGTTATATGATGATGTTGATGATGTTACACCTTATGTTAACCCTTCCCTTACCACAGAATAAGTAAGTTAACCTTAAAAGTTATTTTCTTTTAGACACAAAAGAATTCCAAAGAATTTATTCTAGTTTGTTGTTACCACTTTTTGAATAACTACAATTGTCCTTAATCAGATGCACGTTAGTTCAGGCGTATGTAACGACATATCCCTTAACCCCTTTGGTCTTAACTTCATTAATCCTTTCAAAAACAAACACTTTTACAACATCAAAGTTGTCAAGTAGAAAGGAAAACAAACACACCCAGTGTTGTGTGTACGCCCTCGCCTTGTTACAGGTTTGGTAGACTATTGGACGACGACTAGTCGCGTCATAAGGAGCAAATGTTCATATTCAAATCCCCATAAACCATAAACAAGGATTAAGTAAACACTAAGAGGCAGACCCTTTTCGAATATAACCCAACTGTAAATTACAGTAAGAACATCCTTAATGACGGGCAGACGAAAAGACAGGACGCGAATGTGTGTAATTTGAAATTAGAATTGGATTTTTAACAATTTAATCGTTCCGATGAAAGAAAACAATGTCAAGGGTTGTTAATGTTCCCAGACTTCAGATGCATCAACACCACCATCACCACCACTGGTGACATTGAAACTTTTGACGATGTTGTTACTTTGGAAAAGTTTAAAGTTGAAGTAAATCCGTCCAAAGACGACAAGTGCGTATGGGAGTGGGCGTTTGGTTGGGGGGGTGTCAATGGTTGTGGCAAGGTGGATGAGGGTTAATTTATATTTCCAGAGGGGGGAGGTGTTAAAATAACAAGCCCATATCTCCTTCCTTGACTGATAGTCATTTTCAGAGCAGCTGCGTTTGATTAAAAATTCCTTCAAAAACGAACATAAATTTGTGTTATCCTTTTCCATTCCACTCCCTCGCCCCCAACAAAACAGCCAAATAAAAAATGAAATATTTGCATGTGTTCTCACACTCTCGTCTCCATAGAGATTCATAAAAATTAGTTGATCCAGTACCAAAGAAGGGTTGATTTGGATTTTGATTTTGATTTCAATGTAGAGTTCCATCATTATACATCCGCATGTATATCCAAGTTTGGGTGAATAAATGATTCATGCATTCATCAATTCACTCTTTCCTCTCTGGCATTATTCGCTTATGGAAAATTATTCAATTGTTTGTTCGATGGTAATGTTTGCCAACATTTGTTGCAAAGTCTATTTGCAAATGGCATGACAAATAGCCCATGTCTAGTTATACCTATTATTCTCCTCACCCGCTTTTAGACATATGGTCTATTGTTGATAAAGAAAAAAGAATTTATTCAAATATTATATATTCGTATTAAATAATGAAAATGATTTCGATCGAGTACCCAGTACGAGTTCTATTTTTTTATTTTTTGGTTATCACATTCCATTTCATGCATAATAAATGCGACTTTGATAGTATTCAAATCAAATTTGTACAAATGTAAAGCGATTTATCAAATGATGTGCAATCATTAGTGTTGGAAAAGTCCTGCGATATCCCACATGTGAATAATGGCCATGGTGGGTGCATAAACTTTGTCAAACCAGTTGCAGCATATATTCCTAGAAGACCCTACAATTGACTTACCCCCGTATTCATAACAAAAAGCAAGTTGCCGCATGTATGGTCCAATCAACGAATGACTAATTATAATGTTTTCTAGGCTGATTAACTCGTTCGTAACAGATTTCTATCTTCTGTCTAACTGAAATATGAACATGTCTGTTTTAACCAAATGCAACCTTGACAGTCGCGATTGTTGTTAGTACAACCCCAGCGGCGGAAATCATGAGGTGGAAGGCCTTATATCAGGCCTGCTTACTGTACCCGGAGGCCTTCCAAAGACATTCACACTTCCATTCCAAATAACATTATGTGAGATTGGGAGGCAAGGCCTTCCATCCTTCTCTACTAGAAGGCCTTATGAAGGCCTGCAAAAAGAGTAGGTTTAGAAGGACTTACGTAAAAATAAAAAAATATATATGGAAATTAGCTTCATGTTTCAGATTTATACTTTAACCTACTGTAATTCTTATAAATGATTTTTTTTTAATTCTGCAGCCACAGGAATCGAACACACGACCTTAAAACTTACAATCGGACGCTTTATCTACTAGGCTATGGGATGTTATGATTTTGCAACGACGAATTGCGAACATGTGGAAAGACAGGGTTTCATGAACAACAGCGTCTTCTAGCATTCTTTTTACAGGCATTCTTTTAAACATTCTTTTAACAGCCTTATAAAATCATGCATTTCGCATGCATTATTAAAGTAGGCATTACCAAAGAATGATTCCACATGCCTTATTCGTGGAAGGCCTCGCAAAATCGGCCGCTGGGACGACATCTGTTAGACAAAAGTTAGCATGCATTTGTGCGCTGTGTTGTTACTCGTTGGGCACAGTGTAGTTGAAGGTGTTAAGAACAACAAATCTGTAGCCAGATGAGACGGTCACCTCACTTAATGACGGCGACCGGTGTATGAGTGTAGTTCCCAATCACTGAGTTTAAAACTAGAAAGTGCACAGATCCCTGATTGTGAGATTTTCTCCAATATGTCTTTATGGGGCAAAAATAAGAAAAAAATTTTCCCATGACATCCCATAAAGGAATTGGGGAGAGCTTCCCACAACCAGTGAGCTGTGCGTTTTCTAGTTTTATAATCACTGATTCGGACCTTCTGATTTTACCCCGATTCCGAACGGTATTTTGAGAAGCTTTTTCATGGCTACACGGTGAAAAATAACGGCCCCACCAACATATTGCAGGAACCATGTACATGTTTGCAAGCATTGCTTTATGTACATGTTTGCAAGCATTGCTTTCATGAATTAAAGATCTGCTGCTTTTTGTTTCTCTATTGTGACAGACAGACAGCAATGTTTTCACCAGTTTTCAACAAACAAACCCACATTTGTGCCACAAATACATATATTATAACCTATTAATCCTTGTGTGCCAAAAATGTTATATTGAATAGCAAACACAATGTGTTTGGACACAAGTATACTATATTTGCGAAAAGCTTGAAACACGTCATATTTGCATACAAACAAAAAAAGACAAATTTTTCAGCGTATTCACTATGCGAGATGACCACCGCCGAAAGAAAAATTTAAGGTGGTCAGAGTAGGAAACGAAGTCAGGATCTCATGTACAAAAGACGCACACACTAACCATTGCACCGCCGACGTCATTTATGGGATGTAATGGAAAATATTTAATTAAAAATTATTTATTCGCGTGGTCCAAATACTAGTACCGCTTTAAAAATTATATAAAATGAACTAAACTTAACTCCTTTTGGAATATTAATATCGCGATTTCATTCATGTGGCTGCCTTTGCAGTAGCTCAACCTATCAGTTCAATTTTCCAAAACTTTTTTGACAGTTTCTGGTTCTTTCTCACGAATGGCTCGGTCTATATTAGCTTTAAGGCTGGGGATTGTTTCTGGATTATTCGCATAGCATCGATGTTTAACACCACCCCACAAGAAAAAGTCTAAAGGGATCGAATCGCAGCTCCCACGCGGTCAATTGGCATCGCCAAGATGACTGATAGCACGATTACCGAATTAATTGCACAAACGATCGATTATGTAATGAGCTGTGTGACATAGTGCGCCATTCTGCTATAACCAACGATTATCCAAGTTCATATATTCCATTTCAGCTCATAAAAAGTCCATAATCATGGCTCTGTAGCGCTCGCCTTTGACTGAAATGGAGTTTCCTGAAGAATTTTGAAAAAAAATATGAAGCCATCACTCTCCAATATCCACAATAAACTGTCACTCTCTGTGGATACATTGGCTTCTCGACAATGGCGTGCGGTTTTTTCGATCCCCAGATACGGTAATTTTGTTCGCTGGCATAGCCGCCGCGATGGAAATACGTCTCGTCAGATAAGATAATTTTTGGGCAAAATTCGATGTCCGATTGGAGCTTCTGTAAGGCCCAAACTGAGAAACCGTAATGAAGTGGATGGTCGTTTATGGGTCAATTGGAGCTTGTAAGCAAATAATCCGAGATCTTTGTGCAAAATTCGCATCATGCTGGTGCCTAAAATGCCGAGATATTGAGTCCATATTCTTGGATTGAGTTGCACACTTTCGGACACATTATCATCGGTAAGCAGCATATGACGACGGGGACCATGAGTGTTGGCCACTAGTAAAACAGTTTGCTTCATTTCGGATGGCTTCTTCATTTCGGCCAAAACATCTGTTCTGCTGAAGGTAAGCGGAAAGTGAAAAAAGCAGGTAGCGGAAAAACCCGAGAAAAGGCAGTAGACTGCTAACAGTACAGAAGAGACGATTGAGAACGAGAAGAAGACCGTGGTGATAGCCGACGGCGTAGGACATTCTCATCCAGTGATGGATGAAACGATGGACGAGGTCATGAGGAAGCGTAGGAGAGAGGAGTCCTACGATGCTGATGATTTGAAGGTGCGATACGAGGCGAGTGTTGCAAAAATTGAGAAGCTGGAGGCGATGCTTGAAAAAACGTTGTGTGAAGTCGCCAGACTGAGGAAAATTGGCCGGAAATCTGAGTCCGGCACTGAAGAAGAAGAGGAGCAGTCCTCTGAGGACTACTCCACGTCCGATGAGGGAGATGACATCGGAGAGGAATGCGAGATGGTATCTGCGGAGGCCATGAATAAAAAGGAGGAGTTTCCATCGCTACGTGAAGCGATGTCGAGACCAGTGAAGAGGGATTCGGCAGGGCAAGTCGCCACACCTGCCAGAAATAAGGAGGCAGCACGGCAAGACGCTACACCTGCTCGGGATACGGTAGGTCAAGACGCTACACCTACCTGGACAACAGCAGCAGCCAAGAGGGTCAAGGCAACGAGTGATGCAGCAGGGCAAGGCGCCACACCTGCTCAGAATACGGCAGGGCAAGACGCCACACCTGCCTGGACAACAGTGGTGTCGACAGCAGCGGCCAAGAGGGCAAAAACGATGGCGAAGGCAGGTATGCCATTTTCAACAGCAGCGAGAAGTACAGTTGCCGCAAAGGGTGCGGTGGCTGCTGATAGACCGTCAACATCGGCAGCTGCAAAGAAGGCAGCAACAGCGACATCAATTGCGAGAGCAGGTACATCAATTTCGGCGACATCAACTGCGAGAGCAGGTACGGCAGCGGCTAACATGAGGGCAGCTGCAACCAAGAAGAGGACTGGAAAGTCGATCCCGGTCATAACGACCTTCGATATCGATGTCAAGCTGATCCTGCGTAGCATCAAGAATACGCTGGGGCATGACAACTTCAGCCTTAGCATTTTGAGTAGAAAGTCTACCAACATTTCAGTGAATTCCCCTCAGGATCACGAAAAGTTAAGGGCGCTGTTAGAAGCGATTAGTGTAAAATTTTACACCCACATTCCTCGGAGTGTGAAGCCATTCGTGTTCATTATTCGGCGGCTGTCTGACACGTTTGACGTGGAGGATGTAAGGGGGTACTTGGAGGGTCTCGGGCTGAAGCCCGAGATCATGGGGCTGACTAAAATGGGTGGCGATCGTTGGCTGATAAAGCTATCGAACGAATCCGATTTGGTCAGTTTCCATGAACTGACGAGCATTCTGAACTGCCGTGTCAGATTTGAGCGGTTTAAGAGGTGTGGACCGACGCAGTGCTATAGGTGCCAGCGGTTTGCACATGTGGCCAGGAACTGCAACATGCCTTCCAGATGTGTGAAGTGTGCAGGACCGCACGAATCGGAGGCGTGTGTTTTACCCAAGAAGGGTGAAATCGTGAAGGAGGTGCCAGTGGAGGATGAGATCACCGGGGAGGTGACGATGCAGGCCCCACGCAAGGTGAAATGCGTCAACTGTGATGCTGAGGGACACACGGCCGGGGCAAGGGATTGTCCAAAGAAGATGGCGATTGCGCATAAGATGCGTGCAGTGCGGCATGGACCGAGGGTCAGTGGACCAGCGAATACTCGGGCTACAACGATGAGAAGCCCAGGATTGTCATATGCGAATGCGGCAGGTGGTGCTCCCAGTGTACGTGCGGGTTCGGGCCGTGTTGCGGCTCCTATGGCGGCTAATTTTGGACGTCCTAGGTCTGGGACAGGGACTGATGCGGATGTTGGTGCGTTGAATGCAGATTGTCGCCGGATGATGAGGGGCAGCATTTTCGACTGCATGATGAAGGTCCGGGATTTCGCAGGAGGCTATGCGGGAATCCGGGATGAAGCTGGAAAGATGCGGGCCATGGCGGCCTTTATGGAATCTCTGTTTCTTTCATGAACAGACGACTGAAGTGTATGTTTATCAACGTGAACTCCATCGTTTCAAGGCAGCGGGGGCACTATCTGAAACTGTTTTTGGCGGAGCACTGACCAGACGTGCTTATGATGGCGGAACATGGACTTGGTGACCGGCATAGACTGGATGTCAGGGGTTATGTGACCCACAAGTGTAATTCGGGCGGAGGTCGCGGTAAGGGTACGGCGATACTGGTTCGGGACGGGATTCATTGCATCAGGCTTGGAGTGGATACCGGAATTATGCAGAACACTGCTGTCAGGATCAGCAGGCCAGGTGGCACCGCCATCTCATTAGTTTGTTTGTATTTGCGTCCTAGCGCAGTGCTTTCCGACTCTGACCTACTCACACTTAGTGAGCTGGTGAGAGACGGGGATATGCTGATTGGCGGGGATTTAAATGCTAAACATCCTGACTGGGGTGGATCGGTGGTTAATGCGAATGGACAGCGCTGGCAGAATTTCCTGTTGGGGTGTCCGGATTTAGATGTCTTTTCTGCGAGGGAGCCGACCAGGGTTTCTGGTACTGCAGCATCGTACATCGATATTTTTATGGCTTCTCCAGGCATACGTGTGTCTCAGGAGCTGAGGGTTCTGGATTATGATTCGGATCACAGGGCTGTGGAGATTCGAGTGGACTGTGGCGAGCTGGTTCGGCGGGAGCGACCAGTAATTTACAACTTTGGGAGGATGAACGTGGATCGGTTCAATTCATTGCTACGGGGGTCTCTTCCCTCTGCTGCTCTTCCGGTGGATCTTAATGTTACCATTGGCGAAATTGATGACTGCGTGGAATCTATGGCTGAGTCTTCTCGACAGGCTGTTGATGGTGCTGTGCCGAAGATGACAATTGGGAATGGTGGGCTGCCTGACCTCCCTCCCAGGATAAAGGATCTGATTAGACAGAAGAAGAGGCTTCGGAGGACTCTCTGCAGGACGGGGGATTTCTCCCGCATTCCTACTCTCAGGGCTGAGATAGGGCAGCTGGGTCGGATCATCGATGGTGCGATTGCTGAATTTGAGGCTGGATTCTGGACGGATCGGCTCAATGCTATAAGGGTGGACAGCACTACATTTTCTAAGGTGAAGGCGGCTGGCGGACTGCGTCGAAGGGATCCTATCCCGGATATGTTGGACGAGGGCGATGTGCCCATTATTGAGGAGGTAGGAAAGGCTAATCTCCTTGCGGCGGGTTTTTCTGCGGTGCATGGCGTGAATGGTCACCTGAGGACTGATGACTTTGGTGAACGGATTTGGTGAGCCACTTACCACGTGTACCTTTTGGATCAGGGATCATGGCTGACGGCACAGTTGGCGCTGGGCGTGTGGATGACCTGGTTATCAGGGCTGTGGATGTTGGTGGCGCTCTTAGGAGGCGTCCACCTAAAAAGTCGTCTGGACTGGACGGCATTCCTAATGTTGCTTTGAAGAGGACTGATTCCTTCGTTTGGACCTTTTTGGCGGTTGTTTTGAACCATTGCATCAACTTGGGCTATTTCCCTCGAGCCTGGAAGAAGGCGGCGGTAGTGCCTATTCTCAAGCCTGGGACGGATCGGAAGAGGGTCAGTGGATATAGACCAGTTTCACTGCTTTCCCCTTTTGGAAAGTTTCTGGAGCTGTTTGTTCTGGGCCATGTTCGAGACCATTTGGCTGAGCGCGGCATCTTGCTGGACAACCAGTTTGGTTTTAGGGGGCGGCACTCGACATCGCATGCGCTGATGGTGTTTTCTGACTACGTGACTAAGGGTCTGAACAGGAGACACGCCACGATAGCTGCTTGCCTGGATTTTGCCATGGCCTTTGATACGGCTTGGCAGGCGTCGATATTGGTGAAGAGGAGGGCGGCTGGATTTGCTGCTGACATACTCAGGATGGTTGCGGGCTTTCTAGCGGACAGGATGTTCCGTGTGAGGGTTGGCGACTCGCTCTCTGAGGAGAAGATGGTGATGGCGGGTGTACCGCAGGGCTCGCTATTGGGACCTGTATTGTACAACATCCTTCTCAGCGATATGCCCCTTCCCCCGGGGGGGATTTGTTGCTGGTTTATGCGGATAACATCCTTATTGCAGCTTCTGGCCCTAGGGCCAGTAACGTGAATCGGAGGCTGAACACTTACCTTGAGACCCTGAGTGGTTTCTTCTCCAAGTGGGCAATTGGGCTTAATGTGGCCAAATCGAGGGGGATCATCTTCAAGGGGAAGCGCAAAAACCTGTACCCGAACGCCAGGGGCCACATCCCCAGGCTCACGGTGGGAGATGCAGATATCGGGATTTCGAGGGATATCAAGTACCTTGCGGTAATGTTCCCTGAACGGTTCACCTTCGTGAGCCATGTGGACTACGCTTTGCGGAAGGCGAGATTTGCCTTTTCTGCATACTACAGACTGTTGGCGAGGACGAATGACCTGAGTACGGAGGTGCGTCTGCTGGTGTACAGGCAGGTCATAAGACCTGTTTTGGCGTATGCTTTCCCGGCCTGGTTTCCCATCTCGTCGAGTCAGATGGAGAAGCTAAGGCAATGGGAGCGGAAAATACTCAGGACCTGTCTGGGTCTGAGTGTGACTGTGATGGCGGATGGCTCTTTCCGCATGCCCTCCTTTTTTGGGAGGATTGACAGGTTCATGGTGGACTCTGCTCTATATTTCCTGGGAGAAAGCGGCGGGTGTGGATAATGACCTGGTTAGGGCATGTTTCGACACGACGGATGCGGACAGTCTTCTGTCACACTGGTTCTTTGGACCAACGGACCTTCTGGCCCTCAGTAATGGGGGCTATCTAGGAACGGACGGGGCTTTGTTGTTTTACCACAGGAGATTCGGTACATTGGGTATCGATGATCCTGTGTATAATACTACTCAGTAGTATTTCTTCTGATCGAGGTGGATTGGAAATTTTTCGGAATTTCTGGTCTATTGATTTATGCGATCCGGCTTGCTGGATTTCTTGTTTTTATTTAGTGTTTAAGTTGTTATTTGTTTTTTAAGTTTCTTTTATTTTTAGGTCAAGACGACAAACAAGGCGTTCCCGTTTTGCATCGATTTTTCGGGATGATATTATTTTCTTTACAGCGTATATAATTTATTATTAAGATTTGATGTATGTATGTAGTGATTTTTTGATCAGGATGGAAGGTTCTGAAGGGCACCCTACGGGTGTGAGGGAATTAGATATAGGTAATAGTAAGATGTATTTATTGTGTACCAGTAGTATGTATTTAGAATTTATTACAATAAAAACCAGTTGAAAAAAAAATCGAGTAAATGGTCTCCATGGCTTCTTTATCGATATTTTCCATGACCATTTAGCACAAATGTGGCTGAATTTCATTTATACAGCTAAATTTCCTCCATCAAGGCATATGTTGGTAATCTTGGGATTGTTTTCATAAACGTTAAACTTAAGAAAACAGGTAAGAAAAAAGTTGAATGGCATGGGTGGCACAATGGCCTGGGTGGCATAATCTGATCACCAATAAGAGAAATTGTGCAGGCAGTAAATAAATTATGCATTGTTTCGTGGACAGCTTGAACTATTTGTTCAAAGCTCACATTGGATTAGGTCACTGAATTATCAAGTCGCGGTAATGAGCACCATTAACTGTTGTTGGCTGACCGGTCGAATTTTTTAAAAAAATGGTTCGATTATGCCTCTATCCTAAAATCCGTACCAAACACCCATCCAACCAAATGTTGTGAAATCGGCATAATCCTCTGATATCGGATCCGAAATCGGTACAAAAATCGTATAGAGTTGTTGCCACGATGTTTGGCCGACGCGTCTGATGGAAATCTTATGTTACGTACAACGCGACGTACCGATGTCTGGCCAACTTCTAAATAGAAGTCGTTGGAAATTCTGACGGGAAATTTGACGCGTCGTAACGAATTCGCACCGAATTCGTACCAAATAAATGTCTTAAGCAATGAGGATGTTCTTGTCGACGTTTCGTACCGATTTCTGGCCGACGTCTCTAGTGGTGTCTAAGTAATATCACATCTTTTAGCCGACGCGTCGTTCCGTTTTCTGGCGTATTTTGTAAGAAGTTAGGTTTTTTTTGATTATTACATAAAACTATACTTTTAACCACATTTTTGGTGTTTCTTACACTTCACATCAGAACGTAAACAATAAAACTTATAGCAAACCCCGTATGTCACAAGTAACTGTTCACTGCACATATTTATTTAGGCAACACACAAATAGAACATAATTAACAGACGAAAAACATAAATGCAAAGTAAAAGAAAAAGAACAGTTAGATTTCGTTCCTCAGACACAGCGTTCAGAAATTGATCCGAATTCGTACATATATGGCGTAACACACTTATAACGGGCTCAACTAAAACAAACTGTAGGTCAGACATAGCGTTCAGAAATCGATCCGAATATGTACAGAAATGGCGTAACAAATTAATATCGAGCGTAACGAAAACAAACTGTAGGTCAGACATAGCGTTCAGAAATCGATCCGAATTTGAACAGACATGTCGGAACTCGGTAATTACAGAAAAATCATAAAAATTAAAATAATAATGCCTCCGACACAGAGTTCCGAATTCAGTCAGATATGTCGGAGCAAAGTAAATAAAACTTCGATGTCGGTACGAAGTTTCTAAAGAGAGTCTTGTCGGATATCAGCCAATATCGGATCAATTGGTTAACTTGGCAGTGAGACAAATTGTGAATGCATTTGTTTCTCAACAATCCCATGCGGATTTTCTGGAACCCAATTGCGACAGTATTGACGATTAACCAAGCAATCAAGATTAAAACGATTCTCATCGCTGAAGATGATTTTGTTCGAAAACCCTACATTATTTTCGAAATATTTCTCACCAATGAAAACGCGTTGTTCTTTCATTTAAAGTTCCATTTAAAAAACCCTGAAATGTCAGCTGTCATACTGTCAATAACAACACTGTATCGCACAAATGGCGCGAAAATCAATTCTTGCGTGAATTTTGGGACACCCTTTATTTGAGTATACGTATACGTAGTGTATACTGAAACTCATTTTTTGAACGGAGAATCTGAAACGATGCGTATTATGAACTGATTATGGGAATACCCATTGTTTTTGCGACGGTACTTTTGGCTTTTTCACTACATTTCCGTACACGGGTTGTGGACTAAGGACAGATACATGACTGTCTGAAAAGTCTTTGTATATCCCGAATGTTACTAAAAAGCAAACGAAACCCGAATCGAGTTAAAAATAACACTTTAAATTAAACTTTTTGGTCCACAGAAGATTAATAGATCCCAAGATCACTGCCCAGTATCATAGAAACAATTAAAATTACTGTTTAAGAACTGATTTAAAGATACACGCTGAAAAATCTGTATCTTTTTTTGCTGTTTGAATGCAAATGTAACGTGTTTGTAGCTTGCCGTAAATATAGAATACTTGTGTCCAAACACATTGTGTTTGTTATTCAATATTACATGTTGGAGACACAATGGTTAATAGGTTGTATTATATGGTTTGTAACCCAAATATGGCTTTGTTTTTTGAAAAATGCTGGAAATAAAAATGTGACAGCCATCACAGAACTAAATAGGAGCAGCTATTCAATTCATGAAAACAATGATTGCAAACATGTAAATGGTTCCTGCAATATGTTGCTGGGCTGTTTTTTTAGCGTGTAAAATTTGGGAAAATATTGATATTTCCATGAAATCTATTGAAATTCTTCAACCAATTTAATTAAATTAAGTGAACCCATAAAAACGTCCTCTTAAATAATTTTAACTGTTGAAATTGACCCAACACGTCAATGGGGTACCAAACACAACCCACATTCACAGCACTTTTCCCCGAGGTCCTGCATATGCATAATGGTTCCAATTTTACGACACTATTAAAGATATAAATTTGTTGCAGCAGATGGAATAAGCACCCTGCAACGACCACGGCCACAAGGATACCCATCCGGTCCTTACAAATGTCCCCAGCTACAAAACTAAACGAAAGCAGAAGAATAAAAATAACTCGAAGGAGTGATAACTAAATGTACATAGTGTCGTCGTAAGTGACCACATATTCACTTTCACATTAAATGCATTGGGTCTCCCTTTCGTTCATTGAGAAATATTCATAACGTATCCTCGTATTTCACCCTTTTGTGGTTGCCTGTATCCACTCGGCAACACTTGGCTTTTGCTGCAGTAGACCGCAAGTCGACTACAGAGACGAGCCGGTCGCCGGGTCTGATTATAAAAACATTTAACAAGGAAAACAGCCCAAAAAAAACACTCTTAAGCACGAAGCGAATGCCACCATGTGGGCGGCTTCTGATCCTGGAGATATTGATGATGGGGTTGGTTATTAGTTGCACAACAACAAACGACAACAAATTGTAGAAAGTCCGCAACTGAAAGTGCAATTAAGATGACGACAACGTCGAAAGTCGATTGCGTTAATGCTTCTGCTCCTCGCTCTTGCAGGATTTAATAACGAATGTCTGCGACTATTAAAATCGATTGAGTGGGTGGCTTTGGTTGGCCTGTAATGAAAATAATCACTCTTGCCATAAAATGCATTCATTCTACTAAACAGACAATGAATGGTTTTCTGATAAGGTCCAAAGGACTAGACCAAACCAAATTAGTGACCATATTTATGTGCTGAGCATAGTTTATGTTGCCAGCTTCCTACGACGTTAACAATTTAAAAACTTTTCACAAAAAGGAGGAAAATTGCTCAAGTTTTCACTATCAACAGATAGCGACACAATTTCAGCCACGTGTCATAGCTGTATTCTCCCTAAGATAACTTTGGAAATAGCAAACTCCTGTACTCTTTGACTTTGACACTTTTATCATCCTTTATTTAGTCTGTCATCATTGAGATAAGGACTCTTGGTGAGTGTATCCTAGCAAACACAACACAAAACAAGTTGAAAGTTGTCCGACCACACGCACTTAGACGTTGTTATTCCGCTGCCTTGAAAACTTTTATTTCCTTCATCTGATGTCATCGAATTTGTCAGTGATTCAATGAATCTTTGGTCATAATGTTGATTTGATATTAGCCATGACTTTGACTTTTATATTACCGCAGTAACCTATGGCAATGATGACTTCAATAAAAATATTTTTTGCCAAATTGGCCATGGAGGGGAAATATGAATATTTTTGTAGTAATCAATAAAAGTGGCAAAAGCAAATCATGGGTGTGTCTGCAAAAGTTCCCGTATTTAGGGATGGTAATCCTGATTAAACAGTAGAAAATGGCGCAGTTTTTTAGTCGAAGGTCATCTAGGTTTTGGAACAATATTGTGTTTATTGTTTATTTATTGTATATATTGCTTACAAAATTCGCTTAAAATAATCATTCCAGGAACGAATCCCTAGTGTGATCGCCTACATCAGATTTGCTACCCAACCTACTTAGCCTCGCACAGCTCAGTGTAAATTTATAACCAGGGTAAATATGTGTCCAAATGATATGGGGGAATTATACCCTATATAATATTATACCCTGCACTACACTTTGGTACGGGATTATGAGTTAGTTCTGATATTTGTAATATACAGAAATAAAATGTTGTTACGAATATTCGTTGATCGTCCTTTTTAACCCTGTTTTATTCCCGTTAATAAAACAAGGTTCGTCTTTAAATTACGATAAGTACAACAGTTTTAGTTCCTTTTATTTCGCTTATACAGTTTTAAAGTCTGCACTTTACAATAAGTCTATATTTTATTATCAATTTGTGTTGCTGACTTTTCAGCGTTGAATAACAGACTAACCCATAAACCCAATTTTTTTCAAGTTTTAATTATTTTATTGTCCATGACTTTTGTTACATTGATTATTTATATTGTTACGAATTTCCTTATTCGTCCTTTTTGCGTTGTTTTATTTCCAATAATAAACAAGGTTCGTTTTAAATTACGATAATTACAACGGTTTAACTTCCTTTTATTTTACTTATATAGTACAACAGTTTATTTATATAAGTTATCATAATATGCTGCAATTCCCACGCCAAACTCAGCTTTTATTACGTCGTCATAAGCGGATGGTCATTATTGCAAGTGTTGGGAATATTACCCTATACACGAGGCGCATAGTCAGCGTGTTACTGCAATTGACCAGCACTACCACCGTCGCACTGTTCAGGTGTTCACGAATATGATCCTCTACACGAGGCGCTGAGTCCGCATATTACTGCAACCACACCGTCATCACCAACACAGCGTCGACAATCATACTACCTTGGCCAGCGCGACGTCGGCAGAGAGCAACAGGCGACAACATAATTATATTATTAGTTTTAAGTTAGTTCATCTTTATCAAGAGACTCAACAGCACGAAGTTGCTAAATAAAGTTATTCGTAAAAGTAACATAAAAGTTTTTAATTGGCGCCCAACGTGGGGCACGAAAGTGCTAAAGTGAAAAAAGTAAAAACTTGAATGCTCGAGTTTAATCAAGCAAACAAACTGAAACAAATAAATCAAATCAACCCCCAAAGTGAAATAATAATATTATAACATCGAAACTCAAATTTAAAAGTGAGCTCTTAATCCAAATAAACTAAACAAGTAAATTGGAAGAAAAACTGTGAACTAACGTCACCAAAAACAACTTTACCAAAAAAAGTGCTAGCTTTGGAAAAATTAAAACCTTGGAACTAAAAACTTCGAACCAATAAACAAACAAATAAACAAAACTTTAAGCAATATTAAGATATTATAACTTTAAAACTCTAATTTAAAAGAACCCTCTTAGGGTAAATAAACTCAACAAAAAAAGCTGTGAAATTAAAGTCACCAAAAGCAACGAGGGCTTTGGGCAGCGTGAAGGTCTATTGCATAGAGGCCACGAAGTACGACCACTGATCTGACAAAGTTAACAACTGAGGAACGATTCTAAAGAAGCAGTTGCGGAACCGGCGAACCATTGAATAAGCAGTTTCTATACTAAAATAAGAATTGAAATGTAAGTAAAGTGTTCATTCTTTAATCTTTTGTGGAACAAAGTGGATTCTTTTAAATAATAATAAAACGAGTGTTGATGACAGAGTTAAGCGTTATTTTTAATAATCTAAGTATATCAGACCAAGATACAATGAACGCCGAACAGGTCAAGCAATGCATCGATGCCGCGGTAAGTGCGGCCCTTCAGGGTCAACGAACAATTATTGACGTTCAAAATACACTTCTAAGAGAACAAATAAGAAACTTGACGACTAGGTTAGGTGCTTTAGAAGCTCCGTCCCGTCATATTGAGACGTACGAGGAAATACAGATTACAAATAGCGCAGGCAACGAAAGTTTAGACGCTGCCAAGTCTTTGCCGGAGTTTGACGGAAATCGGGAAAGATATGTTTCATGGCGAGCTGCAGCCAAAGCTGCCCACATTTTTTTACGAAGGATGTGCTGGCACTGCTAGATATTACCAAGCGGTGCTGATAATCCGGAATAAAGTGGTGGGACCGGCTAATTCTGTGCTATCATCATTCAACACCGTGTTAAATTTTATGGCTATAATATCTCGATTAGACTTTACATATTCGGACAAAAGGCCAATATATCTTATTGAACAGGAACTCTCAACATTAAGACAGGGCGACCTTTCGATCTCGGAATTTTACGACGAAGTTGAAAAAAGAGTCGCTATGTTAGTTAACAAGACAACCATGACACATGGTGATAATCATGACCTAACGGTGAACCTGAATTCAAAATATAGACAGGATGGGCTTAGGGTATTTATTTCTGGATTGAAAAAACCCCTTTGCGATATTTTGTTTTCTTCTCGACCAAACGACATGGCAACTGCATTAGCCCTTGCCCAAGAAGTTGATGCAAATCACCAAAGGTATTTATTTGCGACAAGTTTCGCTAAAAGAGGTGAATCTAGGGGTGAGAACAACCCTCATTACAGAATTACCAATAAAGTACAGAATGCGAACACAGGACGGAGGGTTTCGGAACCCATGGACATTGACCCTTCTTCGTCAAAATTTAAATTTAATAACAATCCGAATTACCGACACGGGCAGAATATTCCCAGATATGAAAAATCCGATAACCAGGGTCGGCTTGGCGGAAATGACACGAACCAATTAAGAGCGGAAAAACGGTCTGCAGAGTCAGGAAGAACTGAAGCGAACCAAAAATGCCAGAGATTAAACCATATAAAACAGGACGTTCAAGACGAGAATGGAGATTCAGAGGATTTCGGAGAATTGCAAGAGCAGGTCTACGATGACCTTGCAAATGAGGTCGATGAGGACATAAATGAGCTTAATTTTTTAGAAGTAGGTCCCTGCTGCCTTGGATATCAAGACTAATAGCAGGGAGACCCATAAAACTCTTAATTGACACGGGAGCCTCAAAAAACTACATTAGGCCGCTAAAAGAACTACGAGGAGTAGGATTAGTTTCGCGACCATTCTCAGTAAAATCTATCCATGGTGACAATAAAATAGAGAGAAAGTGTAAATTTAAGCTTTTTGGTGTAATTTCCGATTTCGTTATACTCCCAGGCTTGGAAACATTTGACGGTATAATAGGATTGGATTTGCTTAACAGTCTTAATGCAATCATTGACCTTGGAAGAGCTAAGATAGTTCACGACAATGGTGAAGAAGATATCCTGTACAATGTTTGTAGAGATGTTAACCATTTAACTTTGAATACTGATGACGTTCCCGCTAACGTTAGGGCAAACTTTAACTGCATGATAGACAAGAATGAGGGAGCTTTCGCTGATCCTGATGAGGCTCTTCCCTATAATACAAACGTAGTGGCCACAATTCGAACCGAGGACGAGGAACCTGTGTACTCACGACTGTACCCGTACCCATTGGGTGTTGCCGAATTTGTCAATAAGGAGATTCAGAGCTTGCTTGCAAACGGTTTTATAAGACCATCCAGATCTCCATACAACAACCCCGTCTGGGTGGTTGACAAAAAAGGGTTGGACGAATCTGGACGAAGCGTTTAGTAATCGATTTCCGAAAGTTGAACGAGAAGACGATCAGCGACAAGTACCCTATTCCGGACGTAGCTGAAATATTGTCCAATTTAGGTGGTAGTCAATATTTCACTACCCTCGACCTTAAATCTGGATTTCACCAGATAGAGTTAGCCGAACGCGATAGGGAAAAAACCGCATTCTCGATAAAGAACGGCAAGTACGAGTTCTGTCGCCTACCTTTCGGGCTGAAAAATGCCCCTAGTATTTTCCAACGAGCCATAGACGACGTTTTACGGGAACACTTAGGGAAATGCTGTTTTGTTTACATAGACGACGTTATTATTTTCTCGAAGTCTGAGGAACAGCATGTAACGGATGTTGAGTCAGTGCTCAAAAGTTTGCTTGAAGCCAATATGAAGGTCTCAGTGGAAAAATCTAAATTTTTCACTCAAGAAACAGAGTACCTTGGATTTGTGGTTTCTAGAAATGGAATTAAAACATGTGCAGACAAAGTAAGCACAATGAAGAACTTCCCACAACCTACTAGACTACGCGGAGTGAGATCATTTCTTGGCTTAGCAGGATATTACAGATGTTTTATAAAAGATTGTGCTAAAATAGCAAAGCCTCTTTCGAATATTCTTAGGGGAGAAAATGGCCGTGTATCTGCATCGCAATCGAAGAAAATCGAGATTGTATTGGATGATGAACAGATCCGGGCATTTAACGCTTTAAAGAACATCTTGGTCTCAGAGGACGTAATGTTAACCTACCCGGATTTTAGGAAACCATTCGACTTAACTACTGATGCGTCGTCACATGCCATCGGCGCTGTCTTATCGCAAGATAGGAAGCCCATTACCATGATATCACGGACACTTACTAGCACTGAGGAGCACTATCCGACAAATGAGCGCGAGCTTCTTGCAATTGTCTGGGCTTTAAAGTCCCTTCGGAATTACCTTTACGGTGTGAAGAGTCTTAATATCTTTACGGATCATCAACCACTAACATTCGCGGTTTCGGACAGAAATCCGAACGCGAAAATTAGAAATTGGAAAGCTTTCATTGATGAATGTAACGCTAAGGTTTTTTATAAACCTAGAAAGGAGAATGTTGTCGCGGACGCTTTGTCTAGACAACATATTAACAACCTTAGTGACGATTCTAGCACTATAACTGAAAACACTGTTCATAGTGAGGAATCATTATCAAACGTAATAGAGTCGGTAGACAAGCCAGTTAACTGTTTTCGGAACCAGGTAATAATTGAGCAGGGAGAAATTCCGGAAAAGAAATGTTTTATACTATTTGGGACGAAAATTCGACATCTTATAACAAAGGACGATAATGATCTTATGACATTGTTGCAACAGGCAGTAAATACTGATGTAGTTAATGCAATACATTGCGACTTGCCAACATTGGCTCGTTTTCAACACCGTCTGGTTCAACTTTTCCCCGAGGTTAAACTTCGATTTACGAAAAGACTGGTAACAGATATTACTGATCTGAATGACCAGAAGGAAATTATTGCCGCAGAACATAGCCGAGCTCATCGGGCCTCTCAGGAAAATGTTAAACATATTCTTGAGTATTATTTTTTTCCGAAAATGGAAAAAAAAGCTAAGGAAATAGCAGCGAACTGCCAAATTTGTTCAAGGTCAAAGTATGACCGACATCCCAGGAAACATCTGATAGCACATACACCAATCCCAACATTTTGTGGAGAAATTCTTCACATTGACATTTTCTCCACGGACTCAAAACTGTTTCTTACTTGTGTCGACAAGTTTTCAAAATTTGCAGTGGTTCAGTCATTAAGGTCTAGAACGATAGTTGACGTAAAACCACTGCTCCTTCAAATGTTAAATTTATTTTCGGGAACAACAACTATCTATTGCGATAATGAGAAATCGTTTAATTCACACAGTGTTAAGTCTACACTGAAGAATATTTTTAATATTGATATTCTAAATGCCCCACCACTGCATAGTACCTCAAATGGCCAGGTGGAAAGATTCCACAGCACTCTGACAGAAATCTCTCGTTGTATGAAACTTGATAGGTCTTTGGATGATACAGAGGAATTGATTCTTCTAGCTACTATTGAATATAACAAGTCTGTTCATACAGTAAACGATAACGGGGAAATTGTTTCTCGACTTCAGGGGGCACAGCAGAGGGAACTGTAACTACACAATTCGAACCGTCAGAATCGGACATACAATGATAAAGTTTTAGTTAAGACCAATAGGCGTCTGGGCAATAAGCTGACACCACTTTACATCGAACAAAATGTTGAACAGGATTTGGGAACAACAGTACTTATAAAGGGGAGAAGGGTCCATAAGGACAATCTGAGGTCCTAGTTTATGATTTTACCGTTGTGACCTCTCCAACTTCTCTTTTCGTTTTAGGTTACTTTTATTATTTATGGGCCTACTGGCGATCTCAACCGCCAGAGTGTTGAACTATTCCGACGCACACTACATTCCGGTATATGATGGGAACTTAATCATTTGGGAGTAATACGGCTACTTGAAACACGTGACAAACTTAACACTTTATTCTGTCCTTAGAGACGAAGCGGCAAATTCATCTTACCTTTTACCTGAAACACATATGAGGAAAATACTCATCGCGGACCTTGATCAGATTGACAGACTTCTACAGTTGGTAAACGTTCACCACAGACAGAAGCGCGCATTCGACACGCTAGGAACAATACTGAAGTATATCACGGGAACTCCAGATCACGAAGACTTTCAAAGATTGGAAAATACAGAACAGCTACTTATAAATGAACAGGACAGACAAATTAATATAAATACAGAAGTTCAATTGCAGATAAGAGATTTAACGAAAACGGTGAATAAAATCTTAGCAATTGAGAAAAAGGCTAAAATCGATACCGGACACCTCTTTGATGTATTGCTAGCAAGGAATAGGGCGATAATTGCTGACCTTGATAATATAATGCTCTCTACCACACTCGCAAAGATTGGCTTGCTAAATCCAGTTATCCTGGATAGTAAAGAAATTGATTTGTTTCCGACGAATGAACACTTTACCATATCCGATATTGTAAGAATTGCTAATACTAAGATAATACAGGCAAACAATGTAATATATTTCCTCATAAAATATCCTATACCTAAGTCAGTATGTAAGAAACTTATAATTTTTCCTGTTGCTCACGATGACAAAATATTACATCTTCAAGAGTCCACTATAGCTGAGTGCCGAAATCATACAATTGCAGTTAGAAATTGCACTGAAACAGTACCCTCATTTTGCATAGCTTCATTTTCTACATCGTGTGCCCTACAACTTATTTCCGGCAATAACGCGAGTTGTAGCACGACCTTTAACAACCTTCCAGCCGTTACCGAAATCGATGATGGCTTTATTGTGATCAATGACCAAACCGTCGTAATAGAAGAAAAAGATGAGCCTCCACTAACTGTTAGCGACACATACTTAGTGCTTTTTGACGATCAGGTGAAAATCAACGAAACAACTTTCAGCAACAGGAATGCGACGGTAGCTTTAAGTCCAGGAATACCACGGGCCGGAAAGGTCAATTTGAAAGAACATCTGTAAATTCTAAGTATCCCCTATCTCCACCACACCAACATAAAAAACTTGCACCACATTAGTCACCTGCAACAAAAGGTTGAACAGAACAACACTATTATTCTATCCACCTTGCTTTCATTATGCGGGATATTTGTTCTCCTTTACATTATCAACTACATTTTGAAAAAACGCACGTCGGCTTCTATGTCAAGGTCTATTCAGATGGCAATAAATCAAGTCACTAATGGGTCCGAGGTCGTCCCCAACTTAGGAGGGGAGGAGTTATCATAATATGCTGCAGTTCCCACGCCAAACTCAGCTTTTATTACGTCGTCATAAGCGGATGGTCATTATTGCAAGTGTTGGGAATATTACCCTATACACGAGGCGCATAGTCAGCGTGTTACTGCAATTGACAGGCACTACCACCGTCGCACTGTTCAGGTGTTCACGAATATGATCCTCTACACGAGGCGCTGAGTCCGCATATTACTGCAACCACACCGTCATCACCAACACAGCGTCGACAATCATACTACCTTGGCCAGCGCGACGTCGGCAGAGAGCAACAGGCGACAACATAATTATATTATTAGTTTTAAGTTAATTCATCTTTATCAAGAGACTCAACAGCACGAAGTTGCTAAATAAAGTTATTCGTAAAAGTAACATAAAAGTTTTTAATTTATATAACACTTTAACAAGTCTTATATTTTACTATAAATTCGCGTTGCTTACTTTACGGGGTTTAATCACATAACTGAACTCTCCATTCCAAAGACCTACGCTATTTATACCACCTCACCATACTCAAATGAAGTTATAATTAGCGAATTCAAGAACCTTCTAGCCGTTACTTATCTTTGTAGAATCATCTCGAATGGCGGAGAATTATCTTAACTGAGGCGAATCCGTGTTACTTGTTTAGCGAGCTGGTACGTTGTTACAATGCATACTTTCAGGCGCAACACTAGCCGCCTGTTATTTGCATAGTGTTAGTAGAGTCTTTAAGAGCAAGCAAAAGCTTTTACTTATTCGTAACAATATATTATTATAAATATTTCTATTTTTCCTCCTAATGCCCTGAAACGGTTCTAGGCATAAATTTTTCTTTAAATTACAATTTTCTACTTATCTATTCAACTAAATTTTCTCGGGAAAAGGACAAAAACCCCAGAATTTGACCCAAAATTCCCAAAACCTTCGCTATTTATACGAGTTATGCTTCTTGCCACCCGGTTTCTAGATTGCTCTACTCGATTCCAGAACGAATACTGACAATAGATTCGTCAAATGGCATGTGGTAAGGGTATACTTTCAGGCGCAGCATTAATCGCCCTGTTATTTACATAATGTTAATTTTACTTACTCTTATGGCCAGTTTTTCAGTCAGTGGTGATCTTCGTTTCTTAGTTAAATTCTGGTTAAACATCGAATTGTTTAACTATGATTTAACCACCCAATGTTGGTTGGTTAACTTATAGTCAGAACCATATTATTTTGACAATCAAATTACCGACTGTCAAAGTGAGAAATGAAAATTGTATAAAATACATGTTTCAGATTTGCGTATTTGTACACATACGTTGAGTCTAGATCGTTAAATTGTTGCGCCTATACAGTTTTTTACACATTTTTGTTAAAATGACTTCGATGCATCTATTTCTTATTTTACATAATTCCATTTTGTTTGTTCCCCTTTGTTGTTTTGGTATTTATCCAAAACACTCGTTTTTTCCAATAAGAATACAAGGGTTGTCATATTAGTTGACAATATGGCGACTTACATTAACTCACCACTGAAAAACAAAATCCAAAGTTAACCTCTAATTAACTTAGAATTAAGATTAAGTAATCCGATAGTTAACTACCCACTTAAAAACTGGCCATTAATGTCCAATCTAACATTATGTAATAACAAACCAGTTGACGAGGCGGCTGCAATTACGTTATTTTTAAAAATTGTTATACTAGAAGCTGGTAGATTTTTGGCATTCTGAGTTAGTCTGTGATTAAACGGCGGAAAGTAAACAACACGAAGGATTAGTAAAAAGGTTGATATAGACAATTGTGAATGTTAAGTGGTGTAAATAAAGTAAACTGTTCTGTTGGAGTAAACTAACAGGAAGTTAAACTGTTGCAATTATCGTAATTTAAAACGAACCTTGTTTTATTATAGGGACGAATAAGAAAATTCTTAGTAATATTATTTATTTACTCAGCTAAAAACAGCTGGATTATTTTTTCGGAACGCAACGTAACTCAAATTAATTACAAAATTTAACTATACAATTTAACTAACATTTAACAAATAATAAAAATTCACAAAAAAAATAATAATTGTACATAAAAATAAAAACGACAGATAAAATAAAAAACAAACAAAAAATCAAATGGGGTTCCATTACAGCCCATGAAGAAATTGGGGAGAGCTTTTAAAAACCAGTGAAATCTTTAATATGTATAAGTAATATTCATATGTATAAATAATATTTAAAAAAATATAATAACAATAAACGAACAAATTTTGTGAAGTAAAACCAATAAATAAAAATAATGAAAGTGGAAAAAGTAGCAAAAAATATAAAAACTAAAACAACAATAATAAAAAACGATAGATGATTAAACAGGCACCATTAAGAAGGTGCATTAATTAGTGTGGTTCTTTTGGAAATTTTTTAGCGATGAAAGTGTTTTTCTCCCACCCCGCAGTTTTGTTCATTTGCTCCAAAAACCTGGTGTGTTGTTATCCCCGATCGGATAACTCTTAGGCGTGCCGCAAACGCCCTAAGGATCTCGCAAGCATCACCATTATACATTTATTTTGAAATAAGGCAATATAATGATTGTATAAAATAATATCTTACTATAGAGAGATTATGAGTGTAAAATTTGGTAGAGCATGGAGATCATTATATGTCTATCCGAAGTCATTAGCCAATTCAAGTCAAATAGAGAAAAATTGATTTTGGTATAAAGTTGTATGGGCTATGACTTCAGAAAACTTTGAAAACAGTATGGCTGTATTGAAAATATTGTTACGAATAAGTAAAAGCTTTTGCTTGCTCTTAATGACTCTACTAACATTCTGTTAATAACAGGCGGTTAGTGCAGCGCCTGAAAGTATGCACTGTAACAACGTACCAGCTCGCTAAACCAGTATCATGAATTCGCCTCAGTTAAGATAATTCTCCACCATTCGAGATGATTCTACAAAGATAAGCAACAACGTCTAGAAGGTTCTTGAATTCGCTAGATATAACTTCATTTGAGTATGGTGAGTTGGTATAAATAGCGGAGGTCTTTGGAATGGAGAATTCAGTTTGAGATTAAACCCCGTAAAGTAAGCAACGCGATTTGATAGTAAATTATAAGTCTTATTAAAGTGGTGAAAATAAGGTAAACTGTTGTACTATATAAGTAAAATAAAAGGAAGTTATACAGTTGTAATTATCGTAATTTAAAACGAACCTTGTTTTATTATTGGGAATAAAACAACGCAAAAAGGACGAATAAGGAAATTCGTGACAATATTTTGAAGCTTCAAATAGCGTATAATATGTTACCGTAGTACACTGCTTTAATAATCAGATTTGGGGTACGATATTCAAAATTTTACAAAAATATTTTTTTCAATTCTTGTGGTACAAAAAATGCCTAAGGGTGATGCTTGCGAGATCTTTAGGGCGTTGGGAGCTTAACTTTTCCAAAGTTGAAATATAAGGGTCACACTAAGGTGTGCATGGACAGCAACGATGAAGGACAGATTGTAAATGCAACATTGACAGCAAAAAAACAGAACTTTGATGACGGATGGAGATACAGGAACCATTGAGAAGTAGAAGGTCAGAGAATAAGATCGATGAAGACACGGACAGACAAATCATGTGCTGGGCAGAACTTTGATGGCAGGATGAGAATACTGGAAGCGATTGAGGAGGTGACGAAGGTAAATGAATAGGAACGATGAAGACAGATTAAACATGTGAAGGGATGAGCGGGAACTGGGAAGGCAAATAAACAGGAACATTTAAAATGGAAGAGTAGGAACTATGAAAACTCGGTGTAAAACAGGAATCAACGAAAAGTAGAAGACGACGAATAAACAGGAACTATAAAGACAGGAACTGATGACTGTTGATGAACGTGCGCAAGGGATAAGCACGAACTTTGCTGCAGTTAGTGGGAACAGGAACAAATAAAATGTAAATTTTGAATCCACGAGAAAAACCCAAAACAAAGGGGTAAAACCTGGAAATGCGACCAAATCGTTTGGAAAATTGCGAAATGCCGGTAAATAGATTTTTTGTCCACGTACACTAAATTTAACATATTCCAAATCATTCCAAACGATTTTCCTCGCGTTTTGAAGTTGAACCCTTTCGTGACCCTTCCACAGCTTTTTAACCACACACGTTATTTTTAATAAATTTGTAATCATTTCTAAATATTTGTGCCGTTATTGCAAGTTGTCGTATTCCCGTTAAAGAAGTAAGAATTTTCAAATAAAAGCTTCTAACTTTGTATTTAAATGGTTAAATTCCATTTATAGCATTTTTACCAATTTAAGGGGGATAAATTCATCCACAGATACTATTTTTAATCATTCCAAACGATTATTATTGCATTTTGAAGTCTAACCCTTTTTTGCCAATTTGTACCCCTTTTTAACCACGTACACTATAATTCTTATATCTCCAGTCATTTTCCGAAACAAATTTTGGTCTGCTTATTTAACTTGTATTCCAATTAGTAGTCAACCTGTACACTCAATCAATCCATACTAATGATCTCGTTATTTGTAGGTGTTCACCGCATCTACTAATTACTTTATATAGGTACATTCCCCATATTTCCATCCGATTTGTTAGGATGTTTATAATTCTCCCCTTTCTGATAGACATTTATTATTTTCTGCACTTGCCACAACATTCCAATCTAATTTTAATTCAAAAAAATTCCACTCGCGAGTCGAAAAATTCGGCTCCTCTTCACTATATACATAGCTCTCACTCCCAGTAAAATAAAAATTTAACTAATTGCTCCCGAGCGAAAACTTTTAAAAATTAAATTCTCTCGATATCGAGAGGAGCTGCATTTTCGGCCTCGCATTTTTTGAATTTTTTGAATTTGGATATAAATTAGAGGCAACTACGACAAAAATCGATTGGAATGTTGGAAGTGGAAGTATCAGAAGTCCATTTTATATTTAAATGAGCTGCATCAAAAGATTTTATCGCTTTTCGCAGACTTTTGCACTTTTATAGATGCAGGCAGAATTCGAGGTTGAATTTTATGTTTCGGGATTTGGCAACCCTAGTGTTGCAATCTGGCAACTGGCAGCTCTATCGTTAAGTTGGAAATTTTTGAGGTTATGCGTACTCAGAACGTTTTGACATACGAGCGCTATTTGTGTTGTTTACAGTAACTTAAAAGATTCATCTCGGCCCAAAAACGGAATTAAATCGTGAACATTTTCGTGTGATTATTTTTTACAACTTTCGACGGCAACAGCAACACTGCTTGGATGAACTTAATTCAACTTTTGGCGATGAAACTCCATCAAGGACCAGTGTTTATCAATGGCATGGTGAATTCAATCGTGGTCGTAGTTCACTCCAAGACGAATTTCGTGAAGGTCGTCCAAAATCAGCTGGTTTTCCGAAAACCATTGATGCTGTGCGCGAACTGATTTTGCAAGATCGTCATCTGACCTATCTTGAGATTGAGACAACCTTAGGCATTAGTGGGACCAGCAAACATTCAATATTGCATAAACATTTGACTGTCAAAAAAATTTGTTCGCGTTGGATCCCACACAATTTGTTAATCGCTCAAAAAAAGGCTCGTGTCGATTGGTCGAAAGAAATGCGAAAGAGAAAATCGATCGCGGTGCTTCGAAACACGTCTATGACGTCGTGACAGGTGATGAATCCTGGATTTACGCGTATGAGCCCGAGTCAACTATATGGGTGTTTCAAGATGAGCCAAATCCAACAAAAGTTGTTCGCGCCCGAAGCACTTCTAAGGAAATGGTCGCCTGTTTTTTCGGAAAAACCGGACATGTCGCAACCGTACAACTAGAACAACGCAGAACAGTGAATTCGAAGTGGTACACAACCATTTGTTTGCCAGTTGTCTTCCAAGAAATCAGGAAAACCAACCGCCGAAGACGGATCACTGTTCACCACGAGAATACGAGTTCTCACACATCGGCTGAAACAACTGCATTTTTGAGCACCCAAAACATCGATTTGATGGGTCAACCGCCGTATAGTCCTGACTTGGACATCGAAATGTCCATTTGTATGGATAACTTGTGTAACTATGTATTTCTGTTTCGTGAGATACATTACCCAACCTGACCGCTTTATGGGGGATTGTCAGGCTTTTTAGTGTCTCATCCCGTCTTGAATCTAATATAACGCATAATTATATACAACTAGCTGACCCGGCAGACTTCGTCCTGCCTTCAAAAGTATTTATAACATCAGATGATAAACAATGATTAATATCTCAAAAAAAACTAAATATTGCGCCATCTGTCGGACGAACTTCAAACTACACAAAAACACTACTCACGGTCCATAGAACATGCATATAAAATTTGGTCAAAATCAGTCCAGTAGTTTTTGAGTTTAGCGATCACGAACATACACGTAATTTTTATATACATATGTATGTAGAGATATAACGTGCTTTATTTTACATATTTACGGTCGATTTCACCATGTGCAGTTATCTTTCAGTTAGAGCTAACGAACAGTTTTAACTGTCAGTTTGTATGGAATTTATAATTTTTAACTGCCAGTTAGCTTCAATTTTGTTTGGTGAAATTGGGCGTTAGTCTCATTTTAACTAAATATGTATATGTATGTATTTTTATTTAATTTTTTATTTAAAATCAAAAATTCCGAATTTTTTCTCAATGTGTCCCGGTTTTAGGTCGAAATCAGTTGAGCAGGTTAGACATAACCCAAATTAATAAATATGATAGTACAAGAAACAGCTACTACAAACGTGTTTAGCAGATTGGATTGCATGTGTTTCCGTGGTGTAGTGGTTATCACATCCGCCTAACACGCGGAAGGTCCCCGGTTCGATCCCGGGCGGAAACAGTGTTTTTTTTTCAACTGAATGAACAATTTTTAGTTAACGTATAAGTAATAATGATCAAATATTTGTTTTTTTTTTAATTTATTATTCATTTTACAACAAAAAAATTAGTTTTATTTATTAAACACAACCAATGTTTCTTTCATAAACAAATTTATTATTAATACAAATCCCTAACTGACTACTATTGTAGAGAAGTAAATACTTTTTTGATTTGCAATTATTACATCCCTAACGTATGCAACGAAATCAAAATATTATTGTGTACTCACCTTCAAGCACATTATCATAGACATAAACCCTTATGTCTACGGTAAGAATAAAATTCACCACTTATAAAACGCCTTCATAATTTAACCACCACCCTTGATATATAACGTGTATTTGCGTTCAACCAAACATAAGCCCGGGTAGCTCAGTCGGTAGAGCATTGGACTTTTAATCCAAGGGTCCAGGGTTCAAGTCCCTGCTCGGGCGGGATAACTTTTTTAATTATTATGTTTTTTATTTTTTGTTTCGCCCTACTAAAATTTAGGACTAAGGGCGAGTTTCAACTCGTCATTTGAAAGCTTACTGAAATTTTTCATATTAAATGACGTTTAAATGACAAGCATAGGGCATTTAAAGTAGATTGAAATGGAGAATTTTCAACTGTGAAAGTGGCCATAAGTCTGCCGGGCTTGCGAGTACTTAATAAAATACAGAATTCGGTGTTTGATATGTATGTACATATGTAATAAGTTTCGATTTTTAGGAGCAGCTGAAACCTCAAAGTTAAGATATTAATGGTCAGTTTTTCGGTCGGAGGTCATCTTCGGATATGAGTTAAACTACGTTTAAACCAGATTTTCATTTTTTCAGCCAAAGGTAAAAAACTACGTTTCACTCTCCAATTTATGAGAGTTAAACTAAGTTTAGATTGTGTTGGCTTATGACAGCAGCAATGAAAAACATTTGTGTTGTAAACAATAAAACATTTTGTTGATATTTTTTGGAGTTTTGAAAATGAGTTTTTCCTCGGGTCTAGAAGACATTAGTGACCAAGAAATGTTCGAAGAATTTTGTTATGAGGTTACAAGAAAACAACGCACAATAATGACCCGGACAAATCACTTCAATTTGCTTGGCGATAATGACTTCTATGTAAGATTCCGTCTAACAAAAGCATCGCATATGCAGTTCTTGAATTGATTGGGCCAAATATAAAAAAGAAGCTGCAACCACATAGAACAATTACCAAAAGAAATATCAAAAAAAAAGACAAATAACAACCAGCAACTGTTGATATAAAATTTGACATTTGCACAAGGTTGTCATGACAGAGTAAAAACAATTGTGATGTATTTCACTGTGCACTGAAAAACAGAATGGCCAGTTAATCTAAGATTACATCTAATCTCAGTTTTAGTAATCCGCGATGTAAACTCGCTCTGAAAAACTGGCCACTAATGTAATAAAATGTACTGAAACAATTAAATATTTTTTTTTTTTTTTGAAATGGTTAATAGTAGTTTGGATTTGAATTTGAAAACAAAGTTTAGCTTTTAAATATGATTAATGTTTATTAGTAGCATTAATAAATTGTCATTATTGACGTTCCAAAATGGGCCGATCTAAGTATTGCAATCATGAACGCCAAGAGAGAATTAAAGAGATGAGAAAAGAATTCAGAAGCTACATACAAATTACTGACATAGTTGGATACTCAAAGAGAATGTTGGAGACCGGAATAAAATATAACCCCAATCCAGGAAACAGACGGTAAAACCCTGAAAATTACAAAACATTTGGAACCAAAAATATTGCGCCACTTAGAGTTCGATTTTTGTTACCTCTTCCGCCCTTAAGAGGCAATACGATCGGGATGTTGACACCTCTACATTAAGAAAAATGTTAACTAAAAACAATTTAAAGGCAAAAAGTGTCAGAAAAGTTAAATTTCTATCCAAACGGAACGTTAAAAAAATGTTGCATTTTGCCATATTAAACATGGTAGCGGAAACATAATGGTACGGGGTTGTTACTCTTACATTGTGACAGAACCTTTATTCCAAATTGAACAGACAATGGACGCTGCATATTATACCACTGTATTAAAAAAAACATCATGATGCCTTGTGCTGAATGGGAAATGCCTATTCCATGTGTATTTCAACATAATATCGACTCCAAAAACACATCGAAGCGAGCAAAAGCTTGGTTTGAAAATAATAGTATCATAGTTTCAAGATGGTCTATGCAGTCGCCGTGCTTAAATCCTATTCAGAATTTGTGGCGGAACATTAAAGTGTCTATCAAAGGTATAAACCAATTTAATGAAGATGAGCTTATGACACTGGTACAATCGGCGTGAAAAACACGACTTGTGGAGACTTGTGGATTCAATAACAAGGCGTTGCTTAGGTGTGATAAAAAGTAATAGTTATTTCATAAAGTACTGAGATAATATAAAGGATTTATGAAACATACATTTTATTTGACACAGCTATTTATTCTAGTTCAGATGATGAATCGCGATGACTCTATTTTAATTCACAGGCAAAACGGGACATTTTGAAATATTTTGATTTATACCTACCTAATGATTTAATTTTAGATTACGACATTAATGTTCTAAAATGATATATATCTGGTTCTTAATTGAACAATAACAAGTAAAAGTTATAAACAAAATTTAATTTTTCTACTTTTGTTTTTGCTTTGTAAATGTTGATTAGTGTTGACTCTATTTCAACGCACACATCTGTATACAGTGGTGGTCATACAATTACATACGATGTATTCAAAGTTACATTTCCTTTCAAGTGTCTCTCTTTTTAGTAACTCCTTCTTCTCACTCTAGTTCAATCTATTGTTGGTTGTCTAAGTATCAACAATAACTTTTGAAAATTTCTCGCAATTGCGATAACTGTAGGGACACTTGTTTCTGAGGATGGACAGATAGTTAGAAACGCATTCGTAAACAGTGGAAATTTAATTTATTTTCAACGTTAGTTTTTTTTTTTTTGTCAAAATGTTACTACATACTTTACAATTCAATTCAGTTCAAATATTTGGCAAAAAATGTCATGCCCAGCACTACTCGAATTAATTGTGCGCTGCTTTCAAAAAGAAAAACTATCAATTTCAGCCATAGCAAACCAATTTTGGTGTTCCAAAAAAAATAATTTTGGGGCAATAAGACTATTTCAAAATACGGGAAGTTTTAAGACCCCTCAAAGAAGTCCAATGCCAAGAAACCCCACTCCATACGACGATGGAGTTATTTGTAGAGTCAGTAAAGCGATCCCATTTTTGACTTGAACCGAAATTAATGCTATTGCAACGCACCAAATCTGGCAGAATTTTCAGAACCATTAGACGAGATTACAAGAAGCTGGTATGCATGCTCTGCATTGCACGAAAAAAGTCGCACGTCTCAAGCAAAAATATTGCAAAACGTTCGAAATTTGCCAAGGAACACCTGCATAAACCGATTAATTTTTGGAGAAAAACACCCTGAAGCGACGAACCAAAAGTTAATTAGTTTGCATCGGATGGAAAAGCTTACGTAAGACGGCCACTAAACAAATCGTTGGATCCTAGATACACCCAGAGAACTAATTGTTTGAGAAAAGAGGTTGTAGCAACAGTAAATTCGGCTGTAACCACAGAATTGAGGTTGCCACAACCGAATTGAGATTGTTACTACCGAATTTAGTCCCCACAACCGAAATTCGGTTGAAGCAACCTCGTTTCATAATTGATTCTGTTGTGACAACTGAATCTTCAATTATATTCGTTCAGTCAACAAAATTTTCAAAAATTTCGGTTGGAACAACCGAATTTGAAATTAATTCGGATGCAACAACGGAAACTGGTACCAAATTCGGATACTCCACTCCAACCGAATTTGGCATCAGCTCGGTTGTAACTAACGAATTTGGTATCAATTCGGTTGTCACTACCGAATTCGGTATCAATTCGGTTGTAACTATCGAATTTGGTAATTCGATATCGAATTTAAGTGGGTTGCAACGACCGAATTCGGCGTCATTTCGGTTGCTGAAACTGAATTTCTCATGAATTCTGTAGGTACAACCGAATTTCAGTTTCAATTCGGTTACCACAACTTAATTCTATGTATGTAAAGTTTGACGTTTAATATTATAAAAACAAATATTATATTAAAAGAAGTTAAAGAGTGTATAAGTGTTCTCGTCACGGCGTTGTTGGTGGTAAGGTAAGTAAAAATATTGTAATTGTGGTTTTTGTGTTAAATCGTCGTATTTTGCAGAGAATGTCCAATCCGATATCAAGAGTTTTGAAGCTTTCCAAGTCCGGTCTCCAATAATGCTGCAATATTCTGTGTAGGAAACGGTTTAGGACCTAAATCAACAGATACAACACGCCAGAATTGATGCGGTGACCAATGATGGCCGGGACTTCAAAAAAGATCGGTAGTGACATGTAAAATAAGTGTGTTGTTCTAAGGATTATCTTATATAAATAACTTTATTTTCTCGCTCTTTAATGTTTTTCATAAAAATGCTGGATAATAAATCATTAGTTATTAATAAAAAAAATACAAAATTCATTTCTGACAAACATTCCTGAATTCTAAATTCGCTTGTGACAACCTGTAATGAGGTTATGTTAACCTCTAATGAAGTTGTGTCACCCACTAATGATGTTGTGTCAACCTCTAATCTGCCGTGATTAGACAGAAAGACTCAACACCATTTTCACAAATTTTCAGGACAAGCAGATTTCTAAAATTGAAGACTGCAATTTCACTTTAAACAAAATAACCAAAATATAGCTGATTCTGGCAAATTTAATTCATTGAAAAACTCATGAAATATTAAAAAACTTAAATTTGTTAATATTTTAATTGGTAAAAGGAGATGAGTCTTTTAACAAGTTATCAAAGCTTAGTAAAAATGACTCATGTCCACAATCAAGACCTTGAGTCTTTTTAAATAAGTAGTCAACTCCGTTTTTAATCAAATTGATTAAGATAAAAGACTCAAGTCCTATTTTTTGCTGACAAGCAATCCCTTTTTTATTTTTTGAATTGATAAAAAAAACATAATTTATTACGTTTTTATGCTTTTTATTATTTAACAGCCCAAGTTGCTTTTTTTTAACTTTTGAAAAATTAAAATATACTTCTTTTTATCTAAAAATTTCAGTAAACGTAAATTATTTTAATTATTAATACATTTCACTTCAAAAATAAGTAACTAACCGATTTTTTATTATTAAAAAATTATTAAATTATTTTAAAAAAATAAAATATATTTCAGTAAACTTAAATAATTATTAATAAGTATGTAGGTTTTCCTGTAAAAGTAAACAATTAAATTTTTTTATATTTCAAATTATTAGATAAAATTCATTTAGCTTTAAATCCATTTTACTGTTGAAAAAATAAGTAGGTAATTCATTTTTTTTATTATAAAATACATATTTGTTTTTTACTTTTAGTCAATTCTTTTACTTAAACAAAGCATTAAAACAGCATTAAACTAAATTATTATGACCAAAGAAATAAAACTTACTACTAGGAATCATTTATTTGAATGATTTGTAATATTTTTGTGACTTACTCACTGTCACTAACCCCATCATGTTCTGCTACAACTGGCAAATTTTTCCAAAACTCGTGTCGTGTAGGCGGCATTAGTGGAAGTAGTTTTTTTACAATACCATCCTTTTTATTGGCAGATATTCCCTTCGGACAACTTCGTCTTGGCGCAAAATTTTCCTTAAATCCTCCTCTTAGTACATTTCTGTTCAAGAAATTCAACTGCTGAACAGGCTCGAATTGTTGATGACTAGTTCTAAAGTATAAATGCATAGAACCTTTTTCAGCTTTTATATAGCTGATGTTTGCAAAATAGGGAAGACTTTTAGCCGAGGTTTTGGAGGTTGTCTTTTTACACGACTCCCATTTCCTAAAATCTGAAAATCGCATCTCACGAACTAAAGCTTTCCCATCGTCTGATGAAGCAACCGCCTTCTTCAAGTCGTAGAAATCATACACTTTATTCTGACAATTTTTAAATGAGTTTTCCACTTGGTGATGAAACGAATCTGCTGACATAAATGTATGACCACTTTCAAAATAAAATAACTCGACTGTTTCAACTGCCCAGTCAGAATGGTTAACCACAGAAACAAGATAGGTCAACAAACACCAACTTTTGTTTTAGGCTGAACAGTTGTCCAGCCAAATACTGAAACGTGGACAGTCTCTATTTTCTGAAAAGAAAGCATCGAAACAGCTTGTAATATCTTCCTGTTTTCTTCCTGATATAGCTTTGTGCCAAAGTACGGCCAGAGGTTTGATATTAACTCCATGTTTTGAGAGGCTGCCTATTGGTACAAAACTTTCGTTGTATGCAACAAGTCGTTCCGTAAATATTGCTGTTTTGAAACATTCTAATCTAGGTAACATAATCACTTTTTGAAGATCAGCCGAAACTTTGATATGTCTAGAATCTGATAAGCTTTTCTTTTGCTCTTCATAAAGTTTTCGGGCGTCTGTTGCTCTGGAAAGGTGATCAGTCCACCTTTTGCAATCATCACAAGAAGAAATGTTACTATCCTTATTTTCGAGATTGTGATCTGGGTTATGGTTTTGTAGAATGTAGCATAGCTCACACTCTTCGTTGCCAAGTTTTGTCCACGAAATGTTCATTTCCTTAACAGCGAGTCGAAATACATTGTAGGAGCATTTTATGTTTGGATTTAATTCTAGGAAATCGTTACGCATTTTTTTCAAGGTGACATCGGTTGGCAGATACCTTCTGTTTGGTGCATGGTCCCTTCTATAGTGTGAAATTGAAGGTTTATAAAGCTCTACATGCTGAATGATAAGATTTTTGTCAATCTTCTTACTACTGTGCCTTCCTCTACCGTACGTGGTTCTTTCAGAAGATTCATTTTCTTGAGATAATTTCATTGTGGATGTTATAATTTTGTTGTTTGTAGAATGATATCCGAGCGTAGTCAGAAAAAATGTCCTGCACACTGAAGTATTTCGTCCATCTTCGTTTGGTAAATTATAAAAAAATGATTCGTTTTTCTTGTTATTATTCGCTCCACGGCGTCTTTGTATCATCTTTCTTTCTACTCTACTAGTTATAAATATTCTTTTTTCCGAAAAGTTCATAGCAAAGAAATCATCATTGATCTTCAGTCGTTGGTGATCAGAAAATTTAGCAAAACACTGTTTTTTCAAAAAATGAGGAGTTGAGCCCTTTTATCTAAGCATCAGCGACTTGAGTCTTTTTTTCTAATCAGAGCAGGTTGCTTGTGGACTTGAGTCCTTTTTAAAAACAAAATAAATAATATTTATTGAAATTTTCAAACTTTTTCAATCATACCAGAAGGTGCAGAATGTTGTCAACTTTCGAAAAAAAATAAAAAACAAAAATTGAATTTGTTGAAGATGAGTCCTTCTTGGTAAGCACGGCAGTAATGAGGTTGTGTCAAACTCTAATGAGGTTGTGTCAACCTCTAATGAGGTTGTGTCAACCTCTAATGAGGTTGTGTCAACCTCTAATTAGGTTGTGTCAACCTCTAATTAGGTTGTGTCAACCTCTAATGAGGTTGTGACATCCTCTAAATTCGGTTACGGTAATTCGACTGTCTCAACCGAATTTTTCTGTGAAGGTACACCATAAAGTCCATTACACATGGAGGAGGAAATATGATGGTATGGGGTGAATTTAGTTGGTATGGGGTTGGCCCTATACAAAGTATAGATGGTCGAATAGACCAACAGTAATATAAAAATATTGTTGAAAATGCAACTGAACCATTTTCTTTAGAAAATTTGTTAGTTACATATGTATATTTTCCAGCAGGACAATGATCCTATGCCAACTTCACGAGTTTTGAAGCAATGGCAGATGTCGAACGACATTTAAAACAAAAACCCCAAGAAATAGTAGAATAAACGGAACAAATTTGGCAATCATTTGGACGTGTATTATCACATAATGTTCACACTCAATGGTTCACAGTAGGGATGCTAAACGGGACTGATTTTAAAAAATCCCGGGATTCGGGATTTTCGAAATCCCGGGATTTTTCGGGATTCTATTTTTAATTTTTTTTTTTGGGAAGATGTCTATTGTAAGTCTTACACTCCAAAAAACAACGACAAGGGGTTAGAATACGTTATTCTAAGCAAAAAACATGACAAACAAATGACAAAATCGAGGCAAATGCATAGTTTCGGAGTTATAGGCCCCGAAATTTCGGATATGTGAGAGGGTTATGGCGTTAACGTACCGTGTAAAGCCATTGATATCAGTTTTTTGTATAGAAGAATTCAAAACAAACTCATAAAATAATGTAGCACTTTGATAAGTGGCTTAGTTATCGAATTATCGGATGTTGACATTTAGAAAAATTAACAAAACAAAAACAAAAATTTATTATTAAAACATCGCGCGATTTTTCGAATATTTTATTTAAAAAATTTTTTTACATTTTTGTTTGAGAAACGTAAACATCCGATAACTCGATAACTAAGCGACTTATCGAAAAATTCTACTTTATTTTTTGAGTTTGTTATGACTTATTTTATAGAAAAAAGTGATATCAATGGCTTTACACGGTCGTTAGTGGAAAAAGTATCCGAAATGTCGGGGTCCATAACTCCGAAACTATGCACCGATTTTTTTTATTTTAATGTCTTTGCTTAAAATGATATGTTCTACCCGCCGCAGTAATTTTATAATTGTTGGAGAGTAAGCCTTATAATAGACTTTCACATGCCAAAATTAACTTACGTTAAGATGAGTTATTAAACCTTTTTTAACCCCTTTTTGCACATTATGCATTTTGCTTGAGGTGCACCTTTCGACTCTTCCAACAAATAATACCACACTGAACTTTTGTTATGGTTTTTAGTTTTATGTTTTTCAATATTAATAATAATTGATAATAATCCTGAAAAATTCATCAATCCCGAAAAATCTGGGGATTTCGGGATTTCCCGTTTGGCATCCCTAGTTCACAGTGTTCAAATGTTTGCTAAAACTTTTGTTTACAAACGATTACAATCTCATTTGTGCAAGCGTTTATTAGTAAATATTTTGGCGGTCAGACGCATGACAAAACATTTTGTCAAAATTGTCAGCCATTTTACGCATAATATTTGTCCGTCTGACCTTAGCTTTAGCGTCTAAAGCGGCATTTACACCTACCAAGTAATCACATTTTCCGGATTATCGGCGTTTTTTCTTACGGAGTTTGACATTAATAATCCCGACGAAGCGCTAATCTTGTCAGGTGTTGTAACTACAGTTTAATACGAGCAAATGCATTACACTTTCTAATCAAATATAATCTACGAAACAATTCGCTACATTTTCTGCAAAGCATTATTTGGTTAGATTTAACCACATTTGTTTGGATAACATATTTGGTTTGGGAAAATTTCCATAACTTCCATGATCCTTAGTAACAAAACACAATATAAACGCTAACTTATCAACTAGCATCGGTGGTTCAGTGGTAGAATGCTCGCCTGCCACGCGGGCGGCCCGGGTTCGATTCCCGGCCGATGCAATTGATTTGTTTTTATTATGAACTACGTTTTTAATATGTAAGGCTTTTAAGAAGTTAAACTGCACATCAAAGTATTGAGAAATGGTTTAATTATAATTTAAATTATATAGCTATAATTTTAATTGTACTACTTTAATTATAAATATTTTAATTCCTATAAATTTTCAAAATATTCGTACTCGCCCGAGCAGGGACTTGAACCCTGGACCCTTGGATTAAAAGTCCAATGCTCTACCGACTGAGCTACCCGGGCACATACTCAACTTTTTCCCAATGCTGTACTTTAATATGTATGCGGCCGCTTTACCGCATTTAAAAAGAATTCCCAACCCTAAAAAAGAAACCCACGTTTATTGTGTTGATCAAACACGCAATTTTATTGTGTTCGGTTTTATTTCGATATTTGTTAAAACAACAGATTTGATGTCTGGTATCCAAAGTGGATCGAGAGTGTTTATCGTTTTCTTTTTACTCTGGTTTTATTAATACATACTAGAGGTGCGCATGGATGCATCCAAATGATCCACCCCACCTCTTTTTGTTTTTAAATTTTCTCTGCTTGATCCATTAGCGGCAGAGGTAAAATGTATGGATGAAGCAATACAAAAAGTTACAACAACAAGTAAACAAAAGTCATATTCCCAGCGAACATTTTCGAAGTGAATATATTTATGAGTTGGAAAAAAACCAACAAGTAAATAACACAGTTTTTGACTATAAATTCCTTATATACGACACACAATTTTTAAAATTTTTTTTTTTTTAATTTGTTTTTGAAATTTTTTTTTTTTTAAAAAGTTTTTTTTCTTCAGTACGAGTCTGCCTGCAAAGTTTCAGCTCGATTGAATCACGGGAAAAGGGATTAAAAAAAATGATATTATAACGAATGAAATAATGTTTCTTCATTCTAATTTAGATGAAGAAGAATTTGCTAGTAAATTCGAAAATGTAGAAATTACACAATAAAATTTAATTTATATGAACTTCATTAACTGAATTGTATTATTTTTTATTTACTTAATAAATGAATTGAATAAACTTTATTTACTTTTATATTAATAAATAGCACAATAAAATGTATTTCATAATAACTTTGTTAACTACTGAATTTACATTGTTTTACTTAATCACTTTCACATAATAAGTAGTAGCTTTACAAATACTACAAATACAAAGGTTTTTGTCGTGTATGCTGCTCTATCAACTTAAGCACTACCAAAATGTTTGCTGTGTTCTTTCTCTTATAGAAACACATACAAGCGCAAGCACACACCATCCACTAGTAATCAGTTTGGCTCAACCGTTTTCGGCGCACAAGTGACACACACACAACCACAAACACATCGTTATGAAATTGTTATTGTTTTTTAGGATGACTCTGGATATGAGTGTAACAAAATACAGAAAATGACGCGATGCATCCATAAAACAATAAAGCGCTGAAATGGATCATTTGGATTGATCCATGCACACGTTTAATACATACAAACAATTCTACTATGCATTCTAATCTTATTTCTTAGTCTGAAGAACGAAACAGATAAGAAACATTTCATGACATACAACTCGAGATACTAAATTAGGGGAAGGATTAATGAATATGAATCCTTAAAGAGCTCGCATTCTCAATATTTACTTAATAAACTAAAATACATTGTCGTAATGTTGCTAAAGTAACAATAATTTTAGGGTTTATTTGTATTTGTATGGCCCCTTATGTAGCTTAAAACTATAAAATTCAAGGGAAGAAACAGAGATGAACTAATCTAGAGAATACAAATAAAGTCTATATCGATGGCTCAAAGCTTAAGGATTACACCTGCAAACACAGCATGATGGAAAAAGGAACCAATCCATGAAAATGCCTTTGCAATCATTGTCGGGATCATAGGACAATAGGCGGTGCCACTTGTATTTCTGCTCACAGCCGCAGTCATTTTGACAACGCGGAGTTTGGGATTTCCTGTAAGACAAATAAATAAAACACGATCAAAAATATGGCATAGTGGGTTCACAAGAATTCAATCTCACGAGCATATCTCCTGGTGTATGGCCTGCTCAAAATGTTGAGTATTCACAATGGCTCTTATCTTGCCGGCAGAATTTGAAGCCCAGTAGGGTGTGACAATTTCAATCTTCGACTCACAGGCATCCAATCTAAAAGATATGAGAAACAGTTGCTCTGTTTGATGACATTTCAAATGTACTTGTAGCCTCCTTACCTTCCCGTTGAAGACCCAGCACCACTGCCCGGTACATTTTGTGCTTGCTTAGCATTTCGATTACCCTGATTGGATTGGCGCTTGCTGCGCAACTTTCCAAAATAACTCTCGCCCTCCTCTTCCGCATGCGGTTCTACTTTATCATCGGCTACGAAGGAGGGAAATGCTCCAGGCGGCAGGAAAATATCAGGATCATCGATAAATCTCCTTTTCCGCTTCTTTGTCTGTTGGCGTGGTCCCCCGTTGTCCATGTTCATCTCAAAATCTCCATACATACGACGCATTAAGGCCTTGTTGTCGTCAATAAATCGTTCAATTTTGTCTCTAAAAATATAAAAAATAACACGTCAGAATTATTCACCGGTTGTGCGTAGGCTGTTCTAGTAAGAGAGCCATTAAAGATAGTACGACTGAGACTGGTTTAGAGTACTATGTATTGGCATATAGTACATATGTATGTATGTATGTTGTCAGGTACTCATTAGTTCATTCATAAAATTCTTTGAAAAACAGTTTAGATTTAATGATATATTTAACACTCCAATAACGCCTACTGGAATAATTTAAAATTTCTAACATTAAAGCGAAGTCAATGAAGGTGTATGCGGTGATAACATTCTAATTTTATGGTCGCTTTATTACTGATTGTTTTAACTGGAGATAGTTTTATAGATCTTCGGCAGCTGGCACTGAATAAAAGGAAATAATTTTAGATCATGTATGATAAGTTCGTACTACAAGCTTACAAGCTCAGGAACATTTTTCTAAGTGCAAAATGGTTGGTGTTTCTGGGAATAATATACGCTGAAAAAACGGCCCCAGCAACATATTGCAGGAACCATATATATGTTTGAAACTTTGATTTCCTGAATTGAAGATCTGCTGCTTTTTAGTTTCTATGTTGTCTATCACATTTTTGTTTTCTGCAGTTTTTAACAAAGTCAAATTTGAGTAACCAACACATATGATATAACATATTAATCATTGTGTCTCAAACATGTAATAGTGAATAGCAAACACAATGTGTTTGGACACAAGTACACTATATAAGTACGACAAGCTACAAACACGTTTTATTTGCTTGCAAACAACAACAACCCAATGTGCACAAAAACGGATGCGGATCCGTTTCGAGTTCACAAACCCATAAAAAAGCGAAATGTGAGTTCTCGAATTCGTTTAGAACCCTTCCCGAGTTCGTAAACACATAAAAAAAAAGAATCAATGAAATTGCGATTTGGCGGATCCTTCTCGAACCCGTTACGAGTCTGTAAAAACAAAATTACATGAGGTGTCAGGGGACACCCGGTTGGAACGAAGTTCCTTTCGCTATATATTATGTACTAGTTAGTTCCAAAACGCCTAAGGCGCCTGTTGAAAAATACTGTAATTTAAATGGATCGTTAAGAAAAGATACTTTCTGTTTTTTAAGAATTTTTTTATTTATTGAATGTATTTTTTTAAAAAAAGTATATCTTTAGGTCCCTTTTGTAAGAATATGTATTATATTTTCCCGATAGGGTCCTTTCTTTGATGAGAGGTACTTCTTTTATTAAAAGCTAATGTTTTTCTGTAAGAAAATATTTCTGTATAAGAATATTTACTTTTTTTAAGAAAACGCACTTATTTAAGAAAATTTTATTTTTTAAACTTCTTTCACTTTGGCTTTTCTAAATTTACTTTTTATTATGTTCAAACTACTACAATATGTAATAAACAGGCTCCACCTAGAAATTTCCCATGAAACAAGAAATATCCCCCCATATGTTCTATGTTAGTCTAGACACAAACCAAGCCAAAAGTACGTGTGTAAGAGTAAGAGTGCTGTCAAATGTAATTCCATGTTCAGGTTTGTTCTTCAGGGATTTGCCATCTTATAGTTTGGCTTTTCTAAATTTACTTTTCATTGGGTTCAAAACTACAATATGTAATAAAGAGCCTCGCTCCGCCTAGAAAACTTCCCTTTAAACCAAACCAAACCAAAAGTACCCAATATAGTGGATAATAATGGATTGTAATAAAGTAGTTAAAACAAAATGGTTTAAAATTTGTTCATTTAGCCTCCATCCCGCAACGTGCGATAAGGAACTTCGTTCCAAAACTTCGTTCCAATAAATAGCGAATCAGTAAAATTGCGATTTGGCGGATCCGTCGCGAATTCATTTTATTTCGGATTCGAATCTGAAGTTCGTTACGAGTCCGTAAAAACAATAAAAAGCGAATCACTGAAATTATGATTTGGCGGATCCGTTTTGAACACATTACGAGTCCGTAAAAGCATAAAAAGCGAATCAGTGAAATTGCAATTTGTCGGACCCGTCGCGAATTCATTTTATTTCTAAAAAATGAATCCGAAACGGATTCGAATCTGAAGTTCGTTACGAGTTCGAGACGGATCCGAAAAAGTACAAAAAACGATTCACGGTTTCGAGAGGAATTTCATACGAAAACGAATTCGTTATGAGTCAGTAACGTCTCGAATTCGTGACGGATTCGTACGGCACATTGGGAAGATACAGATTTTTCAGCGTGTAGACAATTCACACTTTTACTGTGCATGACTAGTTTCTAACTTCATTACAAGTTCATCATCGGATGCCTAATTACAATTACTGTGACTGAATTGATACCATCGGTAGTTCATCAATCGTAGAAATACAATCTCTAATATGCAATTTATATACATATGCGAATTAGTATCGATCGAAGATCTCCAAGTACCAACACACACTGAAAACTCGATAATTCCAACACAAGAACAGAAAGATTTTTTCCCCCATGTTCTTCTTTTCCTCTTGCATTCTCGAAGTGGTGCAGTGCTTTGAGGAGAGTTTTTAATTTATATCACAGAGTTGTATTTTTCTGTAAGTCTAGCTTTCTGTCAGAAACAATATTTGGCAACAAAAAATCATCAAAACATGTCACCCGTTTAAGCTTGTCACAAACTTCTTATACCTGTTGAACTCAATTAAGCTAAAGGTTGTTTTGGAATCCCAAATAAACATATATTATTACCAACAATATCGACCGTGATCGATAATGTTCCAATAGTACCTTTAACACGTGCGGGGTCACTTACACTATGCAACAAAATGAAAAAAAGTTGATCAACCTAATTTATTGCCGTAGTTTAGCAGCCTTATTAAAAAAACAACAAAAAAAATTTTTGAATGGTCCAGTTTTTTTTAAAATTTTTTTTTTAAAAATTTCTTGTTTTTCAAAATGGTACGTTCTTCTTTACATGCGCATTAAAACATTGAAATGCTTACATTGGACAACTTCTTGATACTGTATTTTGGTATTTTGAGCGAAGAATTAAAAAAAATTATTTTGGGTTAATCTATTAAAATGGCTATAACTCTTGTATTTCTGTATGGATTTCTTTGGTATGTATCTTAATTTTTGAAGAACAGTCCAGTGTATTATATAGGAAAATAAAAAAAATATATCTATTTTTTTTATGATAAAATAAAAATGAAAAATATTTGATTTTTTGCAAAAAAAATGCAACATTTTAAATGTTAAATTCAATAAGTTCTCAACCAAGCATTCTGATTTGAAATATTTTCACTCATTTCAAAGGTATTTTTATGAACATTTTTTTAAGACAAATTTCCAGAAAATCGAAGAAGCGAATCCTCAGAAAATTCAATTAAAATGAACGTACCATTTTGAAAAACAAGAAATATTTAAAAAAAATTTAAAAAAAAATGTACCATTCAAAAATTGTTGTTGTTTGTTTTTTTTTAATAATGCTGCTAAACTACGTCAAAACAAAAAATTGTGTTGGAATTTCTGGTTGAAAAGTCATGTTGCATAGTGTTATCTAGCTGTCTAAATCCAACTAATAATAATTTTTATCTTTTTTGCCCGCATGTTGAAATCGCAGTTTGGTAAGTAGCTACATAAAATGTTACTGTTAGTTTTGAAGTTCTTAAAATTTCAATTAAAAATAAAATTCTATAGTCGGCACTTATTTCGAATATTATAGGTAAAGAATTTCATGCTAAATTTTTTTTGTTTGAAATTGTACTCAACGCCAATTTATAACAGATTGTTAAAAAGTTGTCACCCGATGTTCTTAGGTTGTCGGTTACACGCGATAGGCGGTCAACAGCTAACGACTGATGCACTTTGGAAGGGACCGCCTATTGATGCCCAATTGCGTGGCACACCGTCTTGGCGATACTCCGGGGTCTTCTGAGACATCGTGAGCCACATCCGCGATATCCACAGCAGAACGGCTGCTCCGGGCCCGCAACAGCTGGCAGCATCTCGTGTTTCCCGATACTCTTTAAACGCCGTAGCGTTTGCCTAGTTGGTGTCGGACGACCTGGAAATCTGCGCCGAAATTCACGATGCTCCAACACAACCGATGAATTAAAACAATTATTCCGAATTCTTGAGGCGTATAGTGATCAATATCTTGATGTGAATTTTGTAGATGTTTACTTCAGAAATATCAAAGTAGAATTTACATTTGCCACAATTTGCAAAAATAACGACAATATTTGTACAGTGGAGCGCAGAAGTGAGTATATGTTTGAAGCACCTGCATTTCTAAGCGTGTAAAAAGGACAACAAAAGAGAAAATCGAAATACATATTTTGTCTAATCTTGACAAAAACGCTTTATATTACAAATCAAAAAAACAATTTACTAATCTAAGAAAAACCCGAAAAATAATCAACTGTAATGTACTCAATTTTGCACTTTTCAACTATAATTCAAGAATACGAGTATTTCAATACGTTTTCCCTTAATATTTATAAAAATTTTCGAGCGCTTTAGCATGCCCGATACTCTTTAAACGCCGTAGCGTTTGCCTAGTTGGTGTCGGACGACCTGGAAATCTGCGCCGAAATTCACGATGCTCCAACACAACCGATGAATTAAAACAATTATTCCGAATTCTTGAGGCGTATAGTGATCAATATCTTGATGTGAATTTTGTAGATGTTTACTTCAGAAATATCAAAGTAGAATTTACATTTGCCACAATTTGCAAAAATAACGACAATATTTGTACAGTGGAGCGCAGAAGTGAGTATATGTTTGAAGCACCTGCATTTCTAAGCGTGTAAAAAGGACAACAAAAGAGAAAATCGAAATACATATTTTGTCTAATCTTGACAAAAACGCTTTATATTACAAATCAAAAAAACAATTTACTAATCTAAGAAAAACCCGAAAAATAATCAACTGTAATGTACTCAATTTTGCACTTTTCAACTATAATTCAAGAATACGAGTATTTCAATACGTTTTCCCTTAATATTTATAAAAATTTTCGAGCGCTTTAGCATGCTTTCAACCAATTTCTTGTATAATTTCGATTGGAATATTTTGCCACTCCATCTGAACACGTTGCCACAGCTCTTCCGGGTTCGATGGGGCCGTTTGGCACAGCCCGACCGTCTTTTCAGGATTGACCATAAGTTCTCAATCGGATCGAGTTCGGGGCTTTGTGCTGGCCACTGCATCAATTTAAAATTTTGCCCAGTCGGCCATTCCTGCACTATTTTCGAAGTGTGTTTTGAGTCACCATGCTGTTGGAATATGACTTCTTCTTCAGGTTATCCACCCATCTCAATAAAATCGGGAAGATGGGTCTGTCAAATATTACGGTAGTCTCTTTCTCGTTCAGCGTGCCGCCAAGGGAAGCAACCCTACACCGTGACGTTTCCTCCACCATGCTTCTTTAACATGGTGTCATTGAATTGATTTTCTACGTCGAAGCCAATAATACTGCTTACCATCGAACTGTATGTGATTAAATTTCGATTCATCTGACCAAAATATACGTTTACAATTGTCAGTCTAATTTTTGAATTCCTTGGCGAACTTAACGTTCTGTGACGACAATGTCGGTTTGTTTTTTCTTTACATCTGAGATATAGTCAATTTTGTGTAACGTTCTTCTTGCTGTCAATCGACTCACCACAATCTTATGTTTTGCTACAGAAGAAACTTTTGGCGTTATATTATTTTCATTTCTTGCAGCTTAAGACGTGAGTGTGTTGTGCCCGCTCCCGTTAGAAGTTTGAGGTGTTCTTTAGAAGCCACATTTCGTCTTTTCTGAACTCTAATGACCACGGAATTTACTATACTTTTTTTGGCTAATGTTCGTGACGTTGAATCATAATTCCAAATAACTAAGACTTCATTTGAAACACTGAAATGCGCATTATTGTCATAAAAACTCTAATTTTGATATTTTTTCGAGAAAAAGTATTGGAAAATTCTCTATGTGTACCGCAGTTGAAAAGTGCAAAACTGAGTACATTAAAATTAAATTTTTTCTCTTTCAATTAGTTGCTTTTACGTTTTGTAATATATGTACATATACCGTTTTGTCGAGAATTAGACATGAAATATAAGCAGCAGAAATATTTTGCGCACTTAAATGCAAGTACTTCCTTAAGAACATGTACTCATTTTTGCTCCCTACAGTATATTTTGGTTTAGAAGTGAGATAAGATAGACAGACACAGACAAAACAGGCCCACCACCACACTTTACAGAGCAGATCGGTTATCTGGACTCCAAATCCCCCGCTATAATATAGATTGGATCTGGTCTGTCTCTTCTATGTCTATCTAGGGTTTTCGAAATACATATGTAATCTCATATTACCTAAACTAACCCTTTTAGCCGGGGCTTGAGTTTCTATAACAAAAGTTCCACCCCTTTTTGCTTTCATGTAATCTACAACTACTAGATACATATTAATAAAAGTAAACCCGCCCGAGCAGGGACTTGAACCCTGGACCCTTGGATTAAAAGTCCAATGCTCTACCGACTGAGCTACCCGGGCTTATACCAAAACCTCAATATTGGTCGCAAAAGTACAAATATTTAAGTGAAATTAAAATGTACACCATAAAATCATTTATCGGCTTAAATTTGTGATTTTAAATAGAAACATCTGAATGTTATATATATACTATGAGCTGCTCAGAGGACAATTGATCTAACTCCACAAAACCAAAGTGGAGAAAATTGGAAAATAAGTGAATTATAATTTGAGTTACTCACAGGCCTATTGATCAACTCTACACAAAAGCAGTAAGTAATACAAACCCAATTCTAATGCGATGCCTACAAACACTTCAAAAGTGTGGATGTCCAAAAATCGGTGGACTGGTTTTCGATTTGAGGTTGTGAATACTTTAACAATTAGCCCCACGTAAAATGTAATTTTTGTTACTTACGATCATTTCGCTCCATATAATAAATGTAGGACATAAAATAACAGAAATTAGGGTGATTGCAAATTCTACTGCAATCCATTTAATTCTATAACATTTTGCGATTTAAGTACGATAATTAAAAATCTCCACAATTGTCTCGCGCTACATCGGCTGCGTGACCCATTAAACCACCGATGTTATATGTGTGCGCAGGATATATTATCTTCAGTTACACATGATGACAAATGTCAGTATGAATATGTTCCATATAATATGGATCATGTGTAACCGAAGACAATTGTGGAGATTTTTAATTTTCGTACTTAAATCGCAAAATGTTATAGAATTAACTGGATTGCAGTAGAATTTGCAATCACCATCATTTCTGTTATTTTATGCCTTACGCAGTAAATATGTCAATATGCTGCACCATATATCAAATCGTTTAGATTAAGAAATATACATTTTTCAGAAAAATATAAAAAACTACCCGCCCGAGCAGGGACTTGAACCCTGGACCCTTGGATTAAAAGTCCAATGCTCTACCGACTGAGCTACCCGGGCTTACAGGATTTATTTTATCCGTATTATGGAATTATTTAATACTTCCACATTAAGAAGCTAAAAATAGGAAATTACAGTGAATCTTAATAATTCGAGTTAATTTAAGTTTTTTTTATAAATAACATTTAATAATTATAAAGTATTCAATAAAAACCAGAAATTTGATAAGTTTCGTGATATTTATAAGGGTTTTTCAATAAGAGCGCTACAAAAGTTGTCAGTATATTCCTGTGAAAGTACGTTCGATGCCATTATGTATGGAACTCGATTTCTTTTGCACCACCGGCACGCTTGCAGAAGTCCAGACGCTGAACCCAATTTTCGACGGTTTTCAAGCATAAATCGGCCGATACTGCTGCAATTTCACGTTCGATATTCGTACGAAGTTCATCAATCGTCGCTGGCTTGTTGGCATAGACCATAGACTTGACGTAGCCCCACAGGAAATAATCTAACGGCGTCAAATCGCATGACCGAGGCGGCCAATCGACTGGGCCATTTCGTGAGATAACACGTTCACTAAACTTGGTTTCCAATAAATTGCTGTGTGGCTTGTGGCGCCGGCCTGTTGGAACCACATGTCCTCCAAGTCCATATTATTTAATTGGGGCCAAATATATTCGGTTATCATTGAACGGTAGCGATTCGCATTCACAGTAATGTGCCGGTCTTGATCATCACGGAAGAAGTACGGGTCTTTGAGTACGGCCCAAAGACGGCGCCGGCCCATAAACCGCACCAAACCGTAATTTTTTCGAGATGCAATGATGACTCATGGATTACGTGTGGATTGCTGTCTGACCAATAACGCATATTTTGCTTATTGACGAAGCCATTCAGCCAGAAATGAGCCTCATCGCTGAAGATGATTTTCCGATGAAAATACTAATCATTTTCAAGTTGTTGCTCAGCCCTATTCACGAACATACGACGCTTATTGTGGTCAAGCGGCTTCAGTTCTTGCGTCAATTTGATCTTGTAAGGATGTAGGCCAAGATCTTTTCGCAAAATTCGCCACAACGACGTCACAGAGATGCCCAACGCTTGAGAACGACGTGTGAGAGACACATTTGGGCTTTCTTGAACTGAAGCCTCAGCGGCAGCAATATTCTCGACACTACGGGCACTTCTTTGTCTCACTGGCACGGGAACATTTTGTACAGTGCCTGTGGATTCAAATTTTTCCACTAGACGCTCAATTGTTGATCTGGTAGGACGATTATGACGACCATAAATTGGACGTAGCGCTCTTAAAGTTGAGGCAACTGACTCCAAATTTCGGTAGTAAATTTTAATAATTTCGACTCGTTGTTAGCTCGTATATCTTTCCATGATGAAATGGCAAACCTTACTTAAGAGAAGTGTCAAAAGTGCGGGAAAAAATATGGCGTCGTTTGCTGTCCCTATGGATTTACTTTTGTAGCGTCTCTGTTGAAAAACCCTTATCTGTGAGTATTTCGCCACGCCCGTTTTATATAGCATCGGTGGTTCAGTGGTAGAATGCTCGCCTGCCACGCGGGCGGCCCGGGTTCGATTCCCGGCCGATGCAAGTATGATTTTTTTATGCCAAACGTTTAATATTTTTAATAAAATTTTAATGTGAGTTGAATAAAAAATATCGATCGCCCGAGCAGGGACTTGAACCCTGGACCCTTGGATTAAAAGTCCAATGCTCTACCGACTGAGCTACCCGGGCATACCGTTATTTGTGCTAAGTCGCAAATTTGGCAGGAAATGCTAAGATCGAGGACACAAATTTGGTTTGAGCTGATAACGCTCCCGTTTGCAGTATCCCGAGACTTATAGAGAAATTGGCATTCACCCTAATTACAGTTGTCATATTCGAAATACTGTAGGAGCTGAGCTGTATTCCTTTAATTACACTGTGACACAAATTGCAGTTTAATCTCTGAAAATCGAGCATCACTATGACGGTTCATTAGTGTATCCAAAATGATGACGATTGCCTAAAGGATTTTTTTTCCTGTGGTACCCGTTTTCGGGGGACGCCCGGGCGCGCTACCCTCCCCCTTTTGGTATCTTATGGTCCTTTGTTTGTCATAACTCGAGAACGGCTGTGCTGACTTGGCTGAAATAAATTGCGAAAAATAAACATAATAAGCCTTGACACATTTTTCCGTTTTGGATTTTTAATGATTTTTAAAAACAAAAAAATTTAAATTTTGTAGGCAAAAAATAATTTTTTTTTCTTCATAAGTTCATTTACATATATCTCCGAAACTGTTATTAATATAGAGAAATAGTATAGGAATAGATTAAATGAATGGTAATTCTTAATTTTTCGAAATTTATTTCAGCTAAGTCGGCGCAGCCGTTCTGGAGTTATGATAAACAAAAGACCATAAAATAACAAAAGGGGGAGGGGAAGCGCGCCCGGGCGTCCCCGAAAACGGGTACCTCAGGAAAAAATTCTTTAGGTAATCGTCATCATTTGGTGCTTGATTCATAGTGGTGCTTGATTTTCAGAACCACTGTTGCACTATGTTATAAGTATATTCCCGAATATGAACTCTCAACTTCAATGTTTCAAACCAGACTAAATATTCTCTCTTTTCCATCACACATTTATAATGACAAAAATCAAAGGCAACTTAGATTATACTACATACATTTTAGAAATATTTACATGGGTTGGGTACAAAATTCTGTTCGACGACAATTCTGCTTTACAAAATTCTGTTTTTCAAAATTCTGGTTTCCAAAATTCTGTTTTTCAAAATTCTGTTTCATAAAATTCTGGTTCACAAAATTCTGTTTGTAATTGCATTTTCAGTTAAATAAAAAATTATTTGAAAAAAATCGCGCGATTTGTTTCAAATAATTTTTTATTTAACTGAAAATGCAATTACAAACACATACATAAAAATAAAACAATTAAGAAATCACTTTGCCCTAACTTTACCTTACATTTTAAAAAAAATACTGTTTAAAAAAACACTTTGCAAATTTAAATAATAAAATGCATCACATACACTGAGTGTTTGGTCAAAAATTATGTTCCAGCATTTTATTTAAAATTAGTCGCAATTGTGTTGTTTAATGTGTCGTGTTTAAAAAAATAAAAATGAATAAAGTGCAATTAATAAAAATCAATAAAAATAAAGAAATGTTGTGTCTCAACGGATATTTTTATTATTTGGAAATGAAAAGACAAAAAGGAACCTTTAATTGGACGTGCTCGAGAAGAATTCCAATTAGGTGTTCCTCTCGAATAATAACAGCAATGGAAAATAACGAGCATGTTTTAATAAGATATCCAAAAAAGCATACCCACGAACCTATTGCTAGTGCAGTGGAAATATGCAGGACAAACACTTTTGTAAAATATGCCGCTATAAACAAACCCCTTAATCCAAGTCAAATAGTGCAACAATCGGTGGTAATTACAAACCAAAAATGTCGCGATTACCTTCCCTCGAAGTACGCGCAAAAGCGAAAAATGGGATACACTCGGAATGAAATGGGAGTTTTCAGAGAGCCGCAAGCAATAGATGAAATAGATTACCCTCTAAATCTATACGTTTTGGATAACGAATTATTTATATTGGCAGAAGAGAAAGTGGGAGATGAATATATGGTTATATTCGGCACAAAATCATCAATTCATCTTCTACAAAAAAGCGACTGTTGGCTCGTTGATGGCACTTTTGCTGTTGTGCCCACAATAATGCGCCAACTCTTTTCCGTTCATGGAAGGATTGAACGAGAGGTCGTCCCACTCCTATTCTGCCTAATGCCCAAAAAATCTGCAGTACTCTATGAAGCATTTTTTAAACGCGTAATTCAAATTGCTTTAGAATATGGAGTTTTTTTTTAAGCCTAATCGTATTATATCTGACTTCGAAATTGGTCTCGTGTCAGCAGCTAGAAAATGCTTTCCAGATTCGAAGATACGAGGGTGCTTTTTCCATTTTTCCCAGATATTGTGGCGCCGTATTCAAAAAGAACGGTAATAATTTGTAATAACTTTTATAATTTATAGTAATGAACTTGTAATATGTACAACATTATCATTTCAGATTGGTTACTAAGTACGGAAATGACGAAAATTTCTCACTGCAAGTAAGATGTTTAAAAGCGCTTGCGTATGTTCGTCCAGAAAAGGTAGCCAAATATTATTCGAAGCTCCGAAGAACATTTGAAGACGAAGATATTATTAAATTGGCCACCTGGTTCGAGGCCAATTATGTATATAACGCTCGTAGATACCCACCTGAATTTTGGACGATATTTCATTACGAGTATTCTGAAAAATACCCGAAAACTACAAACAATGTCGAGTCATGGCACCGACGTTTGAGTGTTGTAGTTGGACGAAAAAAAAGCGGACTCTACAAAATTGTAGAACATTTAAAAGGAGAATTAATCTATTCTCAAAATATTGTCTCAAAGATTGAGAATGGAGAAAAATTAAAAAAAAATAAAAGAAATGTAAACAAAAAAAAATATTTCACATTCTATTGTAAAAAAATTTAATCGTTTAAGGAAACTACAATATTTAAAAGGAATAGCAAAAAAATTAGTTTATAATTAATTAAATATTGTTATCAGTTGAATTGAATTGCTATGATTTTTTATTATTTTTAACTTTGTCTTAATTTAACTGATTTTTAACTAATTTGTGTTTTTATTTAATGTTTGTTATTTTTTTTTCTTTTAAGTTAATATGTTTTTCAATGATATGAATTTTTTTAGATCGATTTTGAAAATCCATTAATCTGTTTAATTATTTATTACATATTTCATTATTTGTTTCCAACGAATAAATATCTAACCATACACATACGTTATTATATGCAACATTTCTTATTCATAATAAACTGGCGTTAATTCTTAATAAATAATTTAACGGCATTTTATTTTTTTTCTCATAATGAAAGGGGAATAACATATTTCAAAAACCAGAATTTTATTAAAAACAGAATTTTGTAAAACAGAATTTTAGTCAGACAGAATTTTTTTTTGGAAAAAAAACAGAATTTTTGTACGACAGAATTTTGAAAAACAGAATTTTGTGGCTATCCAATAAGAAACAGCTTGCTTGATGAAAAACATAAGAAATTGTATTGAAATGTTAATTGTATTGTTTTTATAAAATGCAAAGATTATGATTATTATTAATTTTTTAAAGCAAAGGTTTTTATATTAAACATATTTAATAATATGAAAAGTGAAATTGTTAATTGTCTTGGGGAATGTAGTCCCTACAATACGACTATGTTCATTTTGTCGAAATACAACGAAATTAACACTAGTCGTATTTCGACTACAGCGTGATTATCAATCGCATTTAGCCTGAGAAACGAAATCCCATTATATTTTACGAAAAAAAAACATTTCACAAATAAAAATCATTTGTTTTTATTAAGAAATTTTAAATATACTTTGTTGCACAAACTGATTGTCTAAAATCAAATTAGCATTATTGAGATTGGGGTATTCAATGTTTAGATTTTAAAACTAAATTCTTTGTGCAAGTGGAATTAAGGTATAAGCTATTTTTATATGCCCGGGTAGCTCAGTCGGTAGAGCATTGGACTTTTAATCCAAGGGTCCAGGGTTCAAGTCCCTGCTCGGGCGACTTAGTTTCTTTTGTATTTAATTGTTAAGTAAAAATTTGTAGCGAGGGAGAACACAAAATCCCCGTCACCGACACCGACGTCACAAATATGTAGTAACTCACTCTATATTGACTTAATACGTGATAAATGTTACTTAGCACTCCATAACAATGCCCGATTAATGCCGCCATTTAACCCATTAACGACCGAAAGTACGTGTTAAAATTATACAAAACTGTTCTGTAATGCGTATGAGAAAAACTGAACTAAAAGGAGATTTTGAACAAAATGTTAAAACATGTTTATAACTGGGAAATTATCACTGTGCACAGTGGGGTTTTTAAGTGCAAAAAAAAATTAAAAAGCGGTAGCGAAACAACACGTTTATTGCAAACACGTTATAGTAATTAATTAATATCTGTACAGGAGCTAAAATTGGTCACAATATTGTATTAACTAAGAGAAACACTATAAAAAAATCAACAATACATACATATTTATTATCATTAACTCAAAATTGTTTACTGTCTGTTCGCACCACCACAATCTTTTAATTTCCAAGAGACAAACAGTGTCCTTTTATTGTTTAATAAATAAAATTTGTTATTAAAATCATAATCAACCTCTGGCAGTAGGGTGTCGTCACCATATTGGGACAATGAACGGAGTGGTATAAAGTACGCAGGTGTATGTGGCGAAACCCATAGACTAATGTCCAGTTTTTAAGTGGGCAGTTAACTATCGTATTACTTAATCTTAATTCTAAGCTAATTAGAGGTTACCTTTGCATTTTGTTTTTCAGTGGTGAGTTAATGTAAGTCGCCATATTGTCAACTAATATGGCAACCCTTATATTCTTATTGGAAAAAGCGTGTGTTTTGGGATAAATACCAAAACAACAAAGAAGAACAAACAAAATGGAATTATGTAAAATAAGAAATAGATGCATAAAATCGAAGTCATTTTAACAAAAAAGTGTAAAAAAACTATATAGGAGCAACAATATAACGATCTAGACTCAACGTATGTGTACAAATACGTAAATATGAAACATGTATTTTATACAATCTTCATTTCTCACTTTGACAGTCAGTAATTTGATTGTTAAAATAATATGGTTCTGACTATAAGTTAACCAACCAACATTGGGTGGTTAAATCATAGTTAAACAATGACTAAAAAACACAATTCGGTGTTTAACATTTAACTAAGAAACGAAGATCACCACTGACTGAAAAACTGGCCATAAGGGTAGTATTCTAAAAGTCCCGAAAGTGAACGTAAGGGCAAAAGCGAACGCGAACGCCTTTGTAAAAAAATGGTAGTTTTTACATCACTTTGCGCTTGCGTTCGCTTACGACAGCTGTCACTGATATTTGTGGTTTATAGAGTTGCCCAACTAAAATACATATACAATTATAGATTAGAAAAAGTTATCTTGAGTGAAATGCGCACAATGAAAAAGATTAAAAAAATTAGTTCTATTTCAATAGATCAACAGATTTTAAGATTGCTATTTATTATAATACTGCAAATATAATACTTATTGTAAAAATAAAAAACCTATAAACCTATAAAATGTGTAAAAAACCTATATTATTTTGGGTTGCAATGTCAAATAAATTTTCCAATCTATATTAAATAGTTATCTTTTCAAAAACACATGTAATTTGGCCGTATTTAAGATGTATTGGTTCTTTTGTTATTAAAGTCAACATCAACTGATGTCTTTAATTGTTTTAATATAATTATAATACAAGGTGGTGCAAAAGTAAACTTCCGATGTTTTTTGGCTGTAATTTAAAAAAAAATTAAAAACGTTGATTCTTCTTGTGGATTATTTTTATTTGGTCTTTTAATTTTTTTTACATCAAGTCGAGAATATGATGTTATGTAAATGGCCGGCGTCACAGTTGATTGTCATTTGCGCCCTTTTTATGGCATTTTCCATCACTTTGGCCAAAACTTCCGGCGATAAGTCCTCACATTCTTGACGGATATTGTCTTTAAGAGCTGCAAGAGTCCGAGGCTTATTGACATAAACCCGCGACTTCAAAAAGCCCCACAAAAAGAAGTCTGGAGCGGTCAAATCAGGCGATCTTGCTGGCCAGTGCAAATCGCCAAAACGGGAGATTAGGCGCCCGGGAAATGCACCCTTCAGCATATCGGTTGTGGCACGTGCAGTGTGTGCCGTTGCACCGTCCTGTTGGAACCACATGTTTTCCAATCCCAATTCAACAAGTTGCGGCAAAAAGAACTCGTTGATCATTGCTCTGTAGCGCTCACCATTCACAGTAACCGTTTGGCCCGCGACGTCTTCGAAGAAAAAAGGTCCGATGACTCCTCCAGCGAAAACAGCACACCATACAGTGACTTTGAGCGGGTGTAATGGCTCTTCGTGGGTTACACGCGGATTTTCAGTGCACCAGAAGCGTAAATTTTGCTTATTTACGTACCCGCTAAGATGGAAATGGGCCTCATCACTCATGATTATTTTTGATGAAAAATCATCTTCCTCTTGGTGGTGATTAAGAAGGATGTCTTTAGCGTATGTTAGACGCGATTGGCGGTCAGCAGCTAACAGCTGATGCACCGTCTGGACTTTGTACGGAAACATCTTCAAATCTTGTACCAAAATTCGCTGTAAAGACCGTCGACTGATACCCATTTGCGTGGCACGTCGTCTGGTCGATGTCGACGGCGCATCCATGACATCCTCGGCTACAGCAGCAATATTCTCTGCAGAACGGCTATTCCGGGGTCTGCCACGCCTGGCAGCATCTCGTGTTGTGCCAGTCTCTTCGAGGCGAGCGGCTAAACGTCGCAGTGTTTCACCTGTAGGCGTTGGACGGCCAGGAAATCTGCGACGAAATTCACGTTGTGCCAAAGTCACCGACCGATTATTGGTCAAATAAATAGTCAGCAATATTCCGCGTTCTGGAGCAGTGTAGCGTAACATTGTTTATTAACGTGTATTTCGCATGTGTTTACTACACAAATGTCAAAACAGAACTGACATTAGGGGCCAATCGCAAAATTTATAGCACTTTCTGATAGGAGGATTACTTTTGCGCCACCTTGTAGTTTTGCAACGCATTATTTATTTGAACTTTCCATTTCTAATTTTATTATTGTAAATAAGAATTTCAGTGAGTAAACAAAAAAAATGTAGCTCTGGCCGCCGATTGCATTTCAGCCAAAATTGGCAACTACTTATAAGCAATGAAATGCAAAATACTTCCATTTGCCCATTCTGGATCGAAATTTATCTTTAAATTTGTAATTTCTTTAACTAACACGGGGAACTGTGGCGTGATCAATTTGACAGCTGAAGTGATCAAAAACTTTGCGCTGCGTTTTATAAACTACCTATAAAATTACGTAACTCAACGCAGGTAGTCACCGAACAGCTGCAACGTTTTATAAACTACCAAAACGACAAAAGTAACGTGAAGTGACTGATTCACGAGTTATAGAATACCACCCTAATACTTGTAGTAGACTTAACAGTTCTCTCACCAAATTTATGGCATTTGGCCTGGTGTTTATTTCCCACACTTGAGAATATCAGCTTGGTTGAGGGATGCAAGAAAGAAAAGAGTCATTAAGTGTTTGAAATTAAAAAAAAAGACGTGCGTCGAGTGATTTTACCACTAAAAATGGACAAATTTGTTTTGAAACAAACATGAAATATCATTACAAATTTGTTTTGAAACAAACTGAAATATCATTAAAAACGACATCGGTTATCTTTTCACTTTGCTATCACTCTTTGTCGATGAATTTCGTCGACGAAATGTCACCGACAAATTCGTCGATGAAATGTTACCGATGAATTTCATCGACGAATGGCAGTGTTCAAAGGGTGACCGAGCGAGCGAGCCATGACCAAAGCGGTCATCTCCTTGTTAAAATTCGCCGCTCATAAGCATTGCGGGTAGTTGTTAGTTTGGCAGGTGTAAATCAATCGATGGCTTTTTGTGGTAGTCCATGAATTCATCGACGTGAGAGTTTGGATTGCCTTTTACTGCAGGGGATTCGCTTACTATGGAGAAACACACAGCACACAACCACATTTATAACCCTTGTTTTCCCCTTCTTGCAACCATTTGCCATAAGACTTGATTTAGCGTTCCACACATGAATTAAATTACCATCACCCTCCTCTAATTCCAAAATCCAGTCGTCCGTCCGGTCCGTCTGTCTCTTTTCTCATCAAGAGTTTTGTATTTATATACTAATTTATATTTATAATTTTATTAAAAAAGTCCGATCTGCATCGGCCGGGAATCGAACCCGGGCCGCCCGCGTGGCAGGCGAGCATTCTACCACTGAACCACCGATGCTTCACATCGAGGTACTCCCAATTTCTGCCTATAATAAAATGCAAAGTTTAAGCTGATCATGAGGCCAATTAATTTATACCCAATGTATACAAAGTCGGTATATAAACCAAAATGTATAGTTGAACGTCTCTATCCCCATATCACGATTCAAAATATAAATTCAATCGCAGCTGTTCGCATAAGTATCGGGCTTGAATAAATTGTTCAAAATATTGATTCAACTTCTTGATGAGCCAAATAAAAATAATCGACGAATCATGAGTGATAAGTATTTTGCTTAATTAAACAATTGTTTGAGACAGATGAGATGGAACGGAAAAAGATTGTCAATTAAAATGGATTGAAGAAATCAAGGAATCAGAGACAATTATATTATTTTGTAATAAACTTAAAAATTACGGTCGCCCGAGCAGGGACTTGAACCCTGGACCCTTGGATTAAAAGTCCAATGCTCTACCGACTGAGCTACCCGGGCTATATAAATAGAACCGGGTGATTAGTTTTGGATTAAAAAGTACCGTGCTTAGGCAAAATAGAAAAATGGACAGAAACATGTAGTGGTGGTCTTACAATTAAAAACGCAACTTTAGAATTTGTATTGTATATATAACAAGAATTACTTCCATAAAACGAAAATTAAAAAAAAGTAAATAAATATCCAGTATTGTAAAACTCACCTATTGCTATACATACTTTCTACAAATATTTCGATAAATAGCTATAAGTATATTCCAGTAAAGTGGAAACTAAATGTTCTAATAGATCTCTCACAAGTCGATGGTCATGCAATTGGAAACGACGACAAAAACAATCGCCCCATTTACGGTTGTCGTCGTCGTCGTCGACGTTGTTGTCGTTTTTATGTCAACATCACTTCGTGTCAACATCGTCGTCACATCAACGCTAGTTTGGTATTCCGTAACTGTCTTGAGACAACGTCGACTGTTTATCGATAACCTATTAAAAACATAAACAAAGTTGTCAATCGTAGTGAATGAAAGCAGGAAGAAGAAGAACATGTTAAATTTGTACTTCTAATATTTTATGTATTTAATTTGGTAAAAGCTTTTCAAGTTGCTAAAAAGTGTTTAATTATCGTAACCATGTCGACTCCGATTTGGAAGTTATTGGATGTAGATACCTTATATCACCAGGTTAGGCGATCGGAAGCGGTGAATTGATACGAGCTCTCCATGTAGGCACATAGAACCCTTACTGACCGCAGAGCTGCGTGTATTGGAGACAATTTAAAGTAGTGATTTAAAAAGAAAAAAATTAATCCGCCCGAACAGGGACTTGAACCCTGGACCCTTGGATTAAAAGTCCAATGCTCTACCGACTGAGCTATCCGGGCTACATGACGTAGCCGATCACTAAATACTAAGATAACGAGATATTAGTCGTGTTTTGGTTACAAGCAAGCGATTGTCGCTTGCTAAGTTGCAAAGAAAACGGCAATTTAGCGATAAGTCATTTTATTAAAAAAATATGAATAAGGGTTGAAAACGGTAAAAGATGTCGAAAAAAATTAGTTTAAACTTAGCGAAAATGATTCTCGTCGCTAAGTTCTCGCTAAGTGCTTCATACAAAACAAGCGAATTTATAAGCAAGCGGTGTAACCAAAACACGATTATTGTCATAAACTCGCCTTTACGAAAATATGTGTAAAAACCTCCAAAAAGAATTTCAATTTTTTTTAAATTAAATTCGGAGTCAAAGGAATATATATTTGTACTATTTGCCCCGCAGACGTTGTCCTGCATAATATTTCAAGCGATTTGTATGGGAGGTACCACGCCCCTTTGTCCAATTGGACCGAATAGTAAATCTAAACCACCCAGGGCACCACCCAAACCCATACAAAAAAATTTATTCAAATCGGTCCAGAAGTTTAGGAGGAGTTCAGTCACAAACACACGTGCAGTAGAATTATATATATAAAGATAAAAAATATCAGTAAATTGAAAATTTAACGCTGTTAAAAAACGACGCTTGTAACATTATGTAGGAACCATGTCTATGTTTGGAAGCATTGTTTTCATGTATTGAAGATGTACTGCTTTTTTGTTTCTTTGATGTCTGCCATATTTTTGTTTTCAGCAAACAATGCTATATTTGGGACACATAAACTTATATTATAAAATACTAATCATTGTGTTTCCAACATGTAATATTGAATTGCAATTATAATTTATTTCCAGTGAAATGCACGTACGATTGATCAAAGGAGCTAACTTCGATTCTAATCGCTACCTGTAGACCGAAAGTCGTACGAAACCAGACGCAGAGAAGCTAGAGATCGGAAAGCTGCAATTACCAGAGGTAGCCACAGCCTACTCAATGAAGCTCTCGCAACTTTTGACAAAAAGTGTAAAGCAGAACTAATTTTCAGAGCCCCCTTCTGTAAAGACAAGGACGGAAATCTCATCGCATATGTGCAGAGCATGTTGGGAATATGGAGAGATCATTTCTCCGCGCTACCGGTACCTGAGATATCCAACGACGATGAGACAATCGATGAGACAATCGATCACAATTTGGACGACGACGTCGATTGCCCCTCCTCATAACCGAGACGAGGTCAGAATAGTTATGGCCTGGCTTAAGAACAACAAAGCCGCAGGAACCGATGGATTACCGGCGGAGGTGTTTAAGGTGGGCGGCGATGAGCTGAAAATGTGCATGCATCAGCTCATTAGCAAAATTTGGTAAGATGAATTGCATGCCCGGCGATTGGAGTCTCAGAGTACTATTATTTTAAAAAGGTGACCCGAGTCTCTGTGTCAACTAAGGTGGAATAAGCCTTATTTCCATAGCATGTAAGGTCCTATCAAGTATAATGCGCGAAGGACTAAGACCAATTATCGCTGACCTGATTGGATCATACCAGTGTAGCTTTAGGCCTGGAAAATCGACAACTGACCAGTTTTGCACGTTACGCCAAATCCTGGAGAAGACACACGAAAAACTAATCGATTTTTTGTGGATTATAAGGCGGAAAAACGGAAAATTGTGCTTGCGAATAGATGTTATTTTGGGGCAAACAAGAATAATGAATAATGAATGACAAAAAGCCAGCAATACCAGACTCTCATACAACCTGTCTTGCTTTATGACGTAGAATCCTGGGTCTTATCGCAAGCAGATGAAACATCTGTAGGAGTCTTCGAGAGGAAAATACTCCGAAATACTATCGGCGACACATGAAACATGAGCTATATCCCGACATTGACATAATTAAGCGGATCAAAATAACGCGATTGCGATGGCTGGGCCATGTCAGTAGAATGGATGAAGACGAACAAGCACGAAGGTTTTTCGAAACCGAACTCGAAGGAAGACGAAAAATAGGAAGACCAAGACTCCGTTGGAGGGATCAGGTAGAAGAATCATGAAGCTTGAAGCTGGCACATGGCACCTACAGCGACGAGCAAAATTGTAACAAAACACTCTAGACTCCAATCTCATGCAATCGTTGTTTCTTTTTGAAACAACAATATCTGTGCATTGGCTTTCGATGAAAGTATGCATAGGAAAGAAATGTTGTGAATATTGATGGTTATGGCAAAGTATTGTTGTGGATGTTTTCGCACAAGTGGGAGTTTAGACAATTCTCGCTTACTTAAGATTTGTTTACTCCTATAATGTGTGATGGTATACCTAAATACTTGTGGAGAAGGGAGCTGATGATATGCGTTGGTGGGCATTGAAATAGCTATATGTATTCCCAATCATCCACCATAATGATCAATTTCACACATTTCCTTTTAATATTTCTATTAAAATGTAGTTTTTCATAGAAAAAGTACTTTTTAATAGTTATTGATCTTCAATGGAACAATTATTGAAAACATAACTTAAAAGATCGAATAATATAAACTCAAACGGAAATATATTTGAAAATATAAATCATGTTAAATTAAAATTCGAAAATCACATTATTTATTATTTTTTAAGGATATTAACAGAAATTGAGTAAAAACCGGTTAAACGACGTCAAATGACCGGTTTCCGGTTTATTAGAAAATAACGTATTTTAAAAAAAACCAATGAGTGTACGAACTCAAGGGTGATATGTTATCACCATTTTGTTAAACGGTACCTGTTCGATATCTATGAACACATTAGTAAATGTGCTTTCTTTTTCTTACATCTGCTTTAACATTAGATGTAATATTGTTAAAATAAATAAAGCAATATTTAGCTCACTGAAATAATTGTTTTTGTTTTGTCATAAACAGAGCAACGACAAAAAGTATTGAATGGTATAGAGAACTTATTGCACTCTTTTTCTGGGGGTGTTAGGGTGGGGTGTAAGTTCGTACATTTGGGATCCATTTTCGCTTACACTTGGGGTGATATTTCATTATGAATGTGGGTCCCAATGAAAGTGGACCCCAATTATTTTTTGGGGGACATTTTCATTTTACTTGGGGTCCTTCTACATATGTGTTGGGGTATTATTTCATAACTAAATAGGGGTGTAATTTCTCGGGGTGCAATTTCGTATGGCTACAATAAAACTTAATAAGAAAACACCCCACAATAACATAGGCTTAGGAGAGCATAGACTTGCATAGACTTGCTTAGGAGAGCAAAAGAATACTTTGTGATACCATAAACAATAATGGAATATTGAATAGAGTGTAGAGTGAATTATAAAAAAATGTAACACTGATATTGACACAGAAAACAGAGACGTCACAAAAAGGGGGAACAAATATTTGAAATAACTATTCTATTCTATCTTATTTTATTTAATGTTTCACAGAATATGTTTATGTGTGTATTGTATATTCATTCTGAAATTAATCAAATCGACGGATAAAACAAAACCAATTTTTTTCTATTGGGCCGATTTTCCTGGGGTGCAATTTATACGAGTATTCAAATTTTATCAGTATGCAACACATAATTATTTTGGGGTTCTCTTGCGCTTATTGCGGCCTTATTTTTAAACGGTTTAAAACAAAAAATGAAAGCCGCCATACTAAAATATTTGGGGTCGGCTTCACAATTTTTTCCGGTCCTTCATCATTGCTTGGGAGGGTGTTTCATTTTGAAATTTGGTGCCCACATTCATAATGAAAACAAACCCTAAATTTGAGGCCCATTTTCATTTTGCAATTGGAGCCCGTCTTCCGGCCGCCTATTCTCTTTATAGAATATTTTAATATAACTGCACCACCACTTAGTCAATGTTATTACATAAAACAATTTTTGTTTTCATCAATGTTTCACATCAAAATTATGAATGGACCAAGTTATGACAAAAAGAGAGTATATAGTATGTTTTGAATCATTCGCCAGATGTCGCCAGTACTTTTGAGTCATACAATACGTTCCATGAGTTCTCTATACTATTCAATATTCTTTGGCGACGACCTGGGGGCTGATGCTGAGAGTCGATAGCGTTCGGAATTATTGCCATACGATCGAAATTTCGTACTTTGGTATACCAAAAGTATATACCAAAATTTCGTACTTTGGTATACCAAAAGTATATACCAAAAGTACGAAATTTCGATCGTATGGCAATAATTCCGAACGCTATCGATCGCTATCGATATACCAAAAGTATATACACCAAAAGTACGAAATTTCGATCGTATGGCAATAATTCCGAACGCTATCGACTCTCAGCATCAGCCCCCTGCTTGTTTGTTCGCTGCCGCTACATCAACAGCATCATACATACTTATTTTCAGGCAGAGACTATTGTTGTACAACAACAATGTACATGGTGCTAACGCTGTGTGTTGTTTGCATGTGTTCACTTTGATAAATTGCCCTACCCGTGCCACATCAAAAACCGGCACACGTTCATAGCAAACCGCCGGTTGTTAGCTGGTGTTTCGGTTGTGGACACTGTGTTGGTACACAGAAAAAAGATAACTTCCGCCCGAGCAGGGACTTGAACCCTGGACCCTTGGATTAAAAGTCCAATGCTCTACCGACTGAGCTACCCGGGCATGTGAAAACCGGGGGACAAATTAATGCTACATAATTAATGAGAATTCACGCGGGTTTTAATTCACGTGTTGGTTTCATAGTAGATAGAATATCGAAGAAAATTAATCTTCAATTTGACTAATTGTTTAGACCTGACAATATTTCTTTGTTTGCTAATAAAGTGTCGATGACGCTTATTAATTCAAGTAATAATGAGAGGCTGGAAGAACTTCTTCATCCAAATCGATCGATATACGAGGGATGGTGTAAAATGTATGCCAAAGTGTTTATCATCGCTATTCGAATTCAACAACTTGCACGGTGGAATGTTAAAACATTTAATTGTTGGGTTTTCAGTACAAAAAAAACCTTGAATAATTTAGTGGGTCATTTTATGATCGTTAATTAATATCTGCTATTGAAAATAATAGCAGTAGTACGAGTATCATCTTGTATGCCAATTATTGTGTTTAGTTCATTTCAGTTACGGATTTCATGAAGACGATTTCAGTAATTTAGCAGATAATTAAGATTAACCATGTGCAAAATTTAAATCATATACATACATACATATGTATATCGTCTTGTTTCGAGCATGTTTAAGGTTAAGGCCAACGATTGTTATTTCTTCTTCTTCTAAGTTTGAAATGCTTCAAAACTTGGAAGACAAATTACACAGACACAAATTTAAAGTGAAATACCTACATGGGATAACTATTGCCAGCTGTGGGACAGAATAGCTGATGATAGCGTTTTATGCAGGGCACGCCCTTTATCAAATCGCCACGTACGTCCAGGCCGAGAGCTACCGATAAAGCTGTCCACCATATCTGTAAAGAGCACAAGCAAAAAACACACACATTAATAAACCAAATGAGAAAATTGTAATAAAAATAAACCAATTGTCAGGTGTAGCTTATTAATCACACAAAAAGCGTTCCAGCCACTGACGATAATTGCCTTCTGAAATCATAGGTGTTTACCGGATCACGTTGCCGTCTCTACTTGAACGCGTCTGTCAGAGGTTTGTCTGTAAAACGTCTACCGGGTAATATAGAATATTTATGAATGAATAATAATAAATAATTGAATGAATTTGCTGTAGATTATTTTTTTTTCAAATTTTATTCATTCATAATTGCTTATGATTGATATGCACTTGTAATTTGAGTTGACTCGAGTCAGACTCACAAATTTCTAACGTCAGTGAGGTAAGGTGGGGCTAATCGTATTCGTTAATAACACATTTTCAAACAAAACTTGTTAGGTACACGAGATTTTCGAAATTGAACGCTAAACGAATACAGTATGTACGATATGTGGATGCTATGTAGTCCAAAGTACTATATCTTCCTTGGGATTTGGCGATTTTTTTATATTGGTTTGGTATTAACACCCGTTTGCCTATTAGAGAGGCTAGTGTTTGATATTCACATTGAATGAAATTGTATTTTGAGTCAAAGGATCATCGGTGGTTCAGTGTAGAGGTTTACGCTGATTGTTTATGCTTCGGCGGCGGCGGTGTAGGAACCTGGGAAAACCGGCGGCAGCTAACCTGGCGGCGGCGGCGGCTCTTCCTAATTGACCAGGCTGCTGCTGTGCAGAGTTCAATTCATAGGAAATTTGACCTGCTCTTGCTATAGTTGTAATGTGTGCTGCTGCTGTAACCTGTTAGGCTGAAAACACACCGGATCAAACAAAACGTTTTTGATTCGGTAGTCAAAAAAGCGTTCTTTATTTAAACACACACCAAGCGAAACAGAACGTGACAAAACAAAACGTTTTGGTTTCTTGTTTCGTTTGGTGTGCGCTGATATAAAACAATTCGTTTCAGTTGCTATTTCTATCCACACCTTATCAATAGTAAGTTTATTGACATGTTCCGCATCTTTATAATTATAGATAGGGCTTCTTGCCTCAATTAAATTGAAAATTTTTTCCCCATCTACGTCCATATTTGTTAAAATTTGCGCACAGAGTAAACATAGAAGCAAATCATAGAGAAATAGGCAAGAGTTTCTATCCCTCTGTTTTAATTATCTGTTTGACTACGTGGTAGTATGCCATTTCAACGAGCTCGAGTTGCTTTTAAATTTTTCTCTTTGGTTTGACATAAAGCGGACAGAAATAAAAGGGAATGCATATTTTCGTTCGATGCAGTCAACATTAAACATAATTTAGCCGTCATTAGAATCAAACACTATTTAAACTTAGTTTGCTTCAGATTGTTTATCGCTTTCTCGCCTACCCACTCTGTTTTCTATCATTTTCCTACTACATAGTCGATCAGCTGTGCCATGGTTACCTACCCCCTGGTTTATCTCCATAAGTTTGCTTCTGGTTGATTATCGCTCTCTCGCCCATAGATTAATTTATATGTATATAGATTTGTTATCCTTTTGCGTTTCTCATTCTCTTTGCGATTCTTCAATGAGGAAGAAAACTTTTGTCAGCTGTTTAATTACAAAAATGTGTGCGAACATCGAACAAAATCCTCAATTTTCAGTTTTGTGCATTCACGATGTTCAAATACTTACATATTGATGTGTTAACATCTATAGGCACGGGTAGGGTAACCTATCAAAGTGAACACATGCAAACCACAGACAACGTTAGCATCACATACGTGGTTGTTGTATAACAATAATCTCTGCCTGAATATAAATATGATGGTGTTGATGTAGCGGCAGCGAACAAACAAGCAGATCGTCGTCGCCAAAGAGTATTGAATAGTATAGAGAACTCATGGAACGAATTATATGACTCAAAAGTACTGGCGACATCTGGCGAATGATTCAAAACTTATTACTCTCTTTTTGTCATAACTTGGTCCATTCATAATTTTGAAGTGAAACATTGATGCCTTTTAAAACACTTATGCTTTTTTTATTGTTTTATGCAAGAACATTGTCGAAATGGTGCATTTATATTGAAATATTCTATAAAGAGAATAAGACTCGTTTATGCTCTTTCACTCAGACTCTGTACATGAGAGCGGAGAAGAGTGCAATAAGTTCTCTATACTCTTCAATACTTTATTGTCGTAGTTCTGTTTATGACAAAACAAAAAAGCTAAATATTGAGCTAAATATTGATTTATTTATTTTAACAATATTACATTTAATGTTAAAACAGCTGTAAGAAAAAAGAAAGTGCAATAGCAAAAGAGCCTTCAGCACAAAAACTATTTTTTTTTATTTTCCAATGTAACATTTACTAATGTGTTCATAGAAATCAAGCAGGTACCGTGTAACAAAAAGGTGTTAACACATCGTCCGTGAGTTCGAACGAACAACAACTTCAGCTGTGCTTAGCAATCCTCAGCGACAGAATTCTTCTCTTGACGTTCAAACTTGCAACTTCCACAAGTTCGCTTCCCTACGATCATTAAACGGATGAGCGATTTGACAAATCTATGTATAAACACAGAGCAATAGACAAGAGTCTCTATCCCTCTCTATACGTTCCCTTAATGACGACGAAGTAGTACGCCATTTCATCGAGTTCGAGTTGCTTTTGAACTTTAGTCTTTGGTTGGACATAAAACGGACAAAAATCAAAGCGAATGCATATTTACGCTCGATGCAACCAATATAAAACATACACATGGTTGCTTATCGTTCTCATACCCATCCACTCTGCTCTCTATCATTTTCCTACTACGTAGTCGATCAGCAGTGTCATGGATACCCCATGGTATAAATTCATCTATGCTCTCGCCTATCCAATTTGTTTCCTATAATTTTTCTACTATAAGTACACAGAAGATACGCTGTTTCATGGATACCCACTGAGAAAATAAAGCTGTAAAGTGCAACGAAAGAAGAATATAAAAACAACGGAATCAAAATTTTATTTGGCAAAAAACGACAGGTCAGCTATCGGCAACGAAAACTGTTTTTCTGTTTTGCTTTGGTTTTTATGTTTCGTGTCATTTGGTCTGTGTTGCGCCCTTAGAAACTAGGCACTTATCGTCAATGACGCTGGTTCGAAACAGTTTTGTTGAATTCGCTGTGTGTTGCTCGTATACAATCACATATATTTTCGACAGCCACCACCGAAACCATAGACTAATACATACCTAGATAAACTTATTCTCTCATCTGACGTTTCATTTCACACTCTTCGTGATGCGGTTGGTGTGATATAGAGATGTTTGACGAAAAGTGATATACACCAGGTGGAATTACAATAACTTCTTGCTTTAATTTTTCATGCTATTTTGGTGAAAAACTGTGAAATTTAAATGTGTTTTAAACTTTTTTATTGACTGTTATTGTTAGCATACATTTGTGTTGTATTTAACACATTAATTTTAACACACAAAACGAAATGCCGTTGTTGTTATTTTGTTCGTTGTTTTGAACCATTGCATCTATCTGGTATTAGTAAAGCAATTCTTTTCAACATCAAACGTATACATCACACGAGGACAAATGTCAGAAATTTGGTGAGTGAAAGATTTTCTCTACCCATATTTACTCTATGACCGAAACACGTCAAAACAAAAACGTTTATTTTGTTTTCTTTGGTGTGAGTAGTCTTATAAGGAACAATGTTCTCTTGTTTCATGAAACAAAAAAAAACACATTGTTACCAGTGCGCATTCTTGTTTTACACTCACTCACTGGGGCCTACAGTTTTACACTGGTTACGAACGGTATTTTGAGAAGCGTTGTCGTGGCAAAGTACTCCATAGTGTCGCTATAACTAAGCGAGGAGACCTTCGTCGTAAGCAATGGAAGGTGGTAAGAACAGGGATCGTACCCACGTTCTAATATACAAAAGCCGCGCACGCTAATCATTGCACCACAGACGTCCATACACAAACATGAGATATATAACTTAGAAAAAAGTAGTGACTGAATCTCAAGTTAAGCTTCATTTATGCTGGTAGAATCAAAACAATTTTTGTTTGACTCTCAAAGCCGAAAATAAATTTGTAATGTGTTTCTCAATTCTCATATGACCTGTAATTAATTTCAATTGTTTTCAATACAACCCTACATACAGCAGACGCTGGAAATTAGCGCTATTTTTTAGCACTAAAGCCCCAAAAGAGCATCCAGACATTTAGTTATATTTTGTCGCATTGAAGGTAAACGATTGTTTGTATTGACTTGCCAATAAATTTTTTGAAATCAGAGACCAAATTTACCAAAGGAAAAAATGTTCTCAGAATTTTTACTCATTATTTTAGAACCCATCATTAGAGGGTTAACAACATACAACGAAAAGCTGAATCTCTCCAAATAGTAAAAACGAATTCATAAATTTATGAAAGAAAAAATCAAAACAAAAAAAGCATTTATTTTTCTAATAAATTCATCATCGTCGAAATTATTAACAATTTATCCCGGAAGATTTCTTCACAAACAACAAAGCAGGCATCCGATAATAATACCATTGACTGTATTTTTATTATTATTTTAAATAATTAGTTAAAATTAAGTTTATGTTGCATTTCTTACCATTAAGTATTTCTGTCCGTTGGCATAAGTTTTCACGGCCAAAAATAATGATTTTTTTTAAATATTTCTGATGTCAAAAAAATCTTTAGTTACTGAATGTGTCATTTATTTCTCATATTTTGACAATTCAAATGAAAAAAGCTGACAGCTAAAACGATAATTATAAATGATTACCGTGGTTGACTTATATGTGTTAGAAATCAACAACACGCTAAAAAAAGTTGTCTGTTTTGTTGTTTGGATGCAAATAAAACGTTTTGTAGCCTGTCGCAAATGTAGTATACTTGTGCCCAAACACATTGTGTTTGCTATTCAATATAATATTCTTGGGACACAATTATTAATAGGTTCTAATATATGTATTTGTGACCCAACTGTGACTTGGATTATTGAAAACTGCTGAAAACAAAAACGTGGTATACAATAAAGAAAAAAATCAGCAGATGTTCGATTCATGAAAACAATATTTTCAAACAAGTACATGATTCCTGCAATATTTTTCTGGGGCCGTTATTTTTCAGTGTGTATGTATTTATTTTACTATGCGATTACAGAATTTTGTCGGTGTACATATTCAAAACTTAACACTTCAAACTTACCAGCTACTGCATCTACTATTGCAAGAAAAAAATTGTTTCAGCTGATTGTCAAGCTTCAAGTTGTCTCAAGCCGCCGCCGTTAAAAAATAGTCACTTTGAATCTCCGGGGGCAGCTCATTTTTTAATTAATTACTAATTAATACACGCTGACAAAAACGGTTTATGTAACATATTCTCCCAAACACTTGCTGCAAAAGCATTGTATATGTTTGAAACACACTCCAAACATTCATATTATATTATATTTGCAAGTCCCAAACTCACTTGTATTTAAAGGCAAACATTATCATGTTTACTTGAAAACATGAATGGTCTTCCTTGGAAACATATGCGTGTTTCAACCCGAACAGCCATATATTTACGTGGAAGAATTCGTGTGTTTCCTTCCAAACCTGCACTTACTTACGTATTTATGAATCAGTGACTGCAAGAATGGTGCAAAAATTCACACTTCCAACATAGACTGTGAATAATCTCTCTTTGAGCCTCTTTTTTCTCAAGCTCTTGACAATGCGTAAACGGGTTAACAAACACATATGTATTTGTATCACAAACACAGATATATCACAAACACATATATTTTAATATTTTAATCATTGTGTCTCCAACATATAATATTAAATAGCAAACACGATATATTTGGTCTAAAGTATACTATATTTGAGACAAACTCCAAACACACGTTATATCAGCATTATTAGCCTTAGTTGGTAACACCAAGGATACGGAGGGATTAATCGGGCTGGTCTTTTCATCGGAGTCTTGGTCGTCCTCTTTTCCTGCTTTCATCGGGTACGTTATCGAAAACTTTTCGCGCTGGCTCATCTTCATCCATACTGATAATATGGCCTAGCCACCACAACTGGCCTAATTTGATTCGACTAGAGATGTCCACGTCAGAATATAAATGATATAGCTAATGATTACAACGACGTCGGTACTCGTCGTTTTCCCTAACAGGACCAAATATTTAACGAAGAATTTTCCTCTCGAATACTCGCAGGTGTTTTTCATCCGCTTGCGATATGACCCGAGTTTCGGAGCCATATGCCAGGATTGGTATAATGAGAGTCTGGTATAACTGGACCGTTGTCGGTTGAGAGAGGGCTTTGTTTTTAAACAGCTTCCTGAGCCCAAAATAGCATATATTTGCTATTTATCTCCAGGCTGACGCTGTTGTCCTTGTCAACGGCGGATCCAAGGTAGATAAATTCATCTACCACTTCAAAATTAAATCGGTTGTCAACGTTTAAGTGTGGACCATGGCGAGAGGTTTGCCTAGTCGTTGACGTCATCAGTTTTGTCTTGTCCTCATTGACAGCAAGATCCACCTTCGCTGATTCTTTTTCGATTCTTGAAAATATCGAAGTAACCTCTCTCCAATTTCGCCCAATGATGTCTATGTCGTCAGCATACGCCAGCATCATATGGCATTTCATGTTGATGGTCTTGTTCGTATTTACTGCAGCTTTTCTAACTATTATCTAACTATTATGTTGAAGAGATTGCACGAAAGTGTGTCGCCTTGTCTCAGTCCTCGCAAAATGGTTCGCTGAGGTCTTTCCCCATCTTCACTGATGATTTGGAGGATTAGTTTTGCCGGAATCACAAGTTCAGACATAGCTTTGTTTTCCAGGATTTGGCGTAGCGTGAATATGTGGTCAGTCAGACTTGTCTGGTCTAAAACCACACTGATAAGGTGCAATCAGGTTTTCAACAATTGGCTTCAGTCTTTCACATAATACGCCCGATAAGACCTTATAAAAAATGGGTTTCCCATGACATCCCATGAAGGGATTGGGGAGAGCATCATACAACCAGTGAGCTGTGTGCTTTCTTGCTTTGCACGTACAAGAGCCGCACACACTAACCATTGCACCACCGACGGCCACAAGACCTTATACGCGATGGATAAAAGACTGATACCGCGGTAGTTGGAACATTCACACGAATCACCCTTTTTGAACACGGCATATAAGTTGTTGCATGTGAGCTAGCAGTCCTTCAGCACCGGCCTGGTAGCCCATCCACACCAGCGGCTTTATTATTCTTAAGCCGGGATATTGGGGGGGGGGGGGGTTTGTGTTTACAATCTACTCTGTCTTCTAATCTACATCATTAACTCCTGATCTTCTGTGGAATAATCTGAGCGGAGTATTGTGGAAAAGTGAGCCCTCCATATTCTAAGCACACTGCTTATCGGTCTCGTCTTTGCAGGAGGGCAGCCCATTAATTGGCTCGTTATTCGATATTCTTACCCTCTGGAAAAATGTTCGGGGTTCATTGTTCATCCTGCACATTTCGATCTTTTCACTCTCTGCTCCCAATGACATTTTTTTCTCCTAAATAGTTGGGTTGCTTCCCATCTCAGCCGCCTGTACTGCTCATTCACTCCTACGCATGCACAGAGTAATATAACAAGAGTGCGCAACAGCTGTTAAAGCTTTGACCGGATGTCACGTCTCAAGTTGGAATTTCATCGAGTTGGAGTTACAGATGACAAAACTAGCGTTAGACATAATTTAAAAGTTATTATCATCAATCAAACATAATTTAAAAGCCAGTAGTATCAATCGAACATAATTTAAAAGACATTAGTTTCAATCAAACATAGTTTCATATTAACATAGTTTTCCTATCCCTCATTCCGTCATCCACTTCTTTTGCATGATTTTCCAACTTCATAGGCTCCGAACCCCCCTGTAATTTAACATTTCCGAATATTTATAAAATTATTAAATAATCTAAAGAATATGCCACCGAGTGTCGATCAATATTAGCGGTTTAGTGTGGAGAGAGCAATACAAATTATTAAAACATGTTATACATATTTTTACACATTTCATAGATATATTATTGTGAGTCACTGTAGATACTTCTACATGACGTCACTATATTTATTTATATATTGTTTGTTATATTGCAAATGTTTGTCAAAAAATGCAGCACAATTCTAAAGACCTTTACAATTTTATTTCGAATCCCATAAAATAGTGTAGAAGGAAAAAAGCCTAAATGTCACTCAGGTCATTAAAAATTTGACAATCATTTTTGAAAGGCAATCGGCCTATAAAGACAAATGTGTTAGGCACTTTGGCTTTTAAAATATCAAAATGTTAAAACAGACGTTTGTCTGTTTGAGCAGTTGGTGTGCGTACATGCGTCGCCAAAGATTATCAGTAACGAACAGAGTAAAATTCAAAAATCTATTAATAGCTACTCTTTATACCAAACCGCAGAAAAAGTTTGTCTTAAGAGCTGTTTTCAAGAGAAGCCCCCCAAGCAGGGATGGCAAAGTTAATACGATCGTACTTTACTGCCGAAATTGATTTGATGCTTTTGGACCGCAGATTAGCGATAATATGTTTATTGATCTGTGACGTTTATGCGCAGGGAAACTGATGATTAAATTTAAATGTTTTGGCGCGTTTGTGTTTTGTCGTTAAAAAAACAAATTTTTGTGAAATACAAAAAAAGTGTTCAAAACAATTTAAAATTATTTTTTTATGTTGTTATGCTATTATTTAAAAGCACGTTATTAAATTTTTAAACGAAAATTCCAACTGAATTATTCAATTGATGCAAATAATTCGATTTTTCCCAAGATGGTTGCATTTTTTTTTTGTAATTTTGCAGTATTGCTTCGAATTGTACCCCAGATAAGGATGAGCTTAAAAATAATCTTCAGTTTTCCCTGATTTTAAATTGTATGATATGATCATTTATTTCACGCGATCTATTCCATACAAAAAAAATCTAAACCCAGCAAAATGTAAGTTTTTGAAGAATCGGAAAACAATCATTACATGCGATTATGTGATTTGGAAGCTGTAAACGTCACCAATAAACTTGGCGTATGTGATAGTTTAGGTTAACGGTGTATACCTTTCTAACATCATTCAATTTCTGAGCCTGTAAGCTCCACCGCTATGTTATTATTAGAAATACGTTTGGTCCCTATGACACCATTTTATAGCACTAATAAAAAAGACCGATAGCGCAATCAGCGATTGAACCGTCCGTCGACTCCTAATAAAAGTGAGTAGATATTCTACAAAACTTATGCAGTGGCAAATCAAAGGTTACGCTGACAACTCCTCATCCCAGTAAAAAAAAAAATGGTTTCCCATTACATCCCATGAAGGGACCGGGGAGAACTTCTCACAATCACTGAGCTGTGCGCTTTCCAGTTTTCACTCACTGATTGCGACCTACAGTTTTACACCGATTCCGAACGGTATTTGGAGAAGCTTTTTCATGGTAGCACCTCATAATATCTGTGTCAAAAAAATCGACTTAAGAGTTCTTTCACAAAAAAAAATTCTATGAAATCGAACAATGTCGTATCCGATTTCAATGAATTTTTTGTATTATTTTCAGTCATAGAAATAGTTTATCTGATGTAATAAAACAAGACTTGCTGCTTTTCATCCTACAGTTTTTGTTAAAACTTAAAATTAATTCATTAGTTTCAAAAAAACATTTGTAAATATTAGAAATCTTTAATTCTTATTTTCAAAGAATAATATTTGTCAATCTTTGATTCAACAAAAACATTCCTTGGTTTAATTAATTTTATGTATTGATTAACGAATTACAATTAGAAATATTATTATTCATAATTTTTTAAAATTCAACGAATAACAAAAAATAAAATTAGTCAAATTAAACAAAATGTTTCTGGCTTTTAGAAAAAAAAATTCTCAGTATTAAAGAAAAAATTGGTAAATTGTTCAATTAATTCCTAAAATTTTCAAGTGTTTTTGTTGGGATTCATAAACAAGTTAATTTAAACTTAATTTGCTTTCTGGAATAGTTTTGAGCAAATATTGCCGTTTTTAATTGAATTTTATTTATGACCGATTTCGTTACTTTTTAAGATAATGTATGAGAAATTCATACCACAAGCTTACAATACAAGGTCAGGAACATTTCTCTAATTGATAAATAGCTGGGGTTTTGTTGGAATAAGAGGACAATTCTGTTAAGCACACTACACTCACTGGTACGATTCCGTGACAAGTTCATCATCATGCGAATTAGTATCTACCGATTATCCCTAAGTATCATCAAAAACAAAATTGTCTCGTAGGATGTGATGTCACAAAGAACTCATCAGAATGAATATTATGTTTTGGAAAATCATATATTTCAAGATAAAAATTAAACAAATATGAGCTGTTTAAAAATTCAAAAGTTTGAATTGATTTCACTAATTCATTAACGAAATTTTTTATTTGAACTAACTGTCAAATATTTAGCTGATTAAGGAAACATATTTGGTTGCAAAATCAAATAATTTGATTTTGAAAATCTGGAAAACAAAGTATTTTGATTTCGAGAAATTTTTCTTCAATTTAAAGAAACGAATATTTGAATTCTAGAAATTTTATTCATAGAATTGTAAATATTTGATTTTACCAATACTGTTTTGGCGTAGAATACGTCTTACCTTACGGTATAGGGAGTCATGTCAGATTGTTATTGTTGTAATCTTTATTTCATTGATTATGAGGAAACGGCGGGATAACTTTTTTTCAAAATTTTTTTGTAGGTAAATGAAGATGTTATCTTTCGTTTGATATACATTTCATATTGGTTGATATCTTCCTAATATTTAAATTTCTCAAATGAAAATTGTTTAAACACATACACTCAAACATATGTGTGGTGTTTGGTTGAGTGTTTGAGTTTGTAGCGTGAACACAAACTATGCTGCTGTTTCAGTGTGGACACAAACCTTCGGCTGTTGTTTTGATTGGTGAAATATTGAAATTTCGTATATTTACTTATGTATTTAAGTGAAACAAAATGTTAAATGTGAATTTGAATTTAACATGGATATATAATTATAAAAAATATATGAAAAAATTAATTCATACATTTTCATGTTAAATGAAAGTGCTGCCAAGTAAGCAAAATAACAATGCTGCTTGATGCTGTTTGACAGCAGCTGACAGTTGACGTTTAGTAAATTAAAATAAAAAAACATATTTATCCTATTTTTCCTACCATAAGCTTATGTATATTATCAAAAGTAACTATCAAATAAATAAATTCATTTGCTTATGTTATTTATCATTTATTGTTATATATGTTTTCTGTCTTATCGGATGGCGTATTCTACGTTAAACTTAATGGCCGTGTCTCTGCCACAGCCTGCAGGGACAGTCCGTGGCCGAAGGCCTCGGACAACTGTCTGCTGTTTTTTTCGTTTTGGACGAAATTGGGCTGAGACCACCACAATCAATATACAGACTGTTGGATTGGTAGAATTTCTTCTTATTTTTTTTGCTATTTTTCGAAGTTTTTGTTATATTTCTCAAAAATTAAATAACAGATGCCGGTCAAAATTGTATATTAGAATAATTGTCAGAAAATATTGACATTTATTATTCAAAAATTATTGACGTTTATTATTCAAAAAATACTAAAACAACAGTTTTAGTATTTTCTTTCACTTTCAAATCCTCACGAAAAATATACACAAATATTGTAATAAACAGTTCAGCTATTTAATGGATACACCGATTTTACTAAAGAAATTGACCTATTGTTTATGAAAATATATTAACAAACAACAAATTTATTCGAACGAAATTGAGTTGAGGGTGACACACTGATATCCTTGATCGAAAGTACCACCTACCAAATGTTGGTCTAAATAGGTTGACATTTGCGGAAGTTATAGCCATGAGACTTTTGACTTATCTCATGCGGAAAAGCAACCTAATTCCACATAAGATTAAATATGATTTAAAATCTCTTGTATAATAATAAGTTAGGTCCAAAATAATATATTGTCAATATAATGAAAACATTTGTAAAAAGTACTTATGCGTTAATAAGACGCCATTTCATTAAATTTTTACTTTAGAAACATCAGCATAACGCCCAATTTCACCAAACAAAGTTAAAGCTAACGGAGATTTAAAAATTATAGATTCGATACAAACTGACAGGAAAAGCTGTTCGTTAGCTCTAACTGTATGATAACCAGAGATGGTGAAATCGGCCGTAATAGACCATAAGCTCTTCAAAATACTACCTTTTAGTTTGAAAAAAGTGTATATCGTATAATTAATTTTTAGTTATCTGTCCTAAACTATGTAACAAAGTATGTTTTATGAAAAAATGGTATATCGGGTAATTCCCAAATATTTCGACAAAGTTCTGGACCCGACCCCTATTGAATTGTATGAAATTTGGACAGAAGATTCTCCTCGTCCATACGAATTCTATGACACCAGACTTGAGTCAAAATTCGAAGCAGTTTTTGTTTTATGGTTCGTTGAAGCAGGTATTGTATGGCACTTTGTGAAAAAAGAACCTGACTTAAAAATGGCATAACTTTGGAATGCGTTAATGGATGTCAAAATGTTGGATATCGTAGTCCATACAATAGTCATGTCGTTGTAGTTCAATGATATTGAAAACTTCAAAGATCTTTTTTTAAACCCGGTGAGAAAATCGGTTGATAATCAACTAACTTACAGACTTTTAAGTGCGCAAACGTACGAATTCGTATAGACGAGGAGAAACTACTGTCCAAATTTTATACCAAGCAAAAGTGGTCAGGTTCGAAAATTTTTGTGTCGATTTTTTTTGGAATAAATAAATAAATGGCTTCCCATTACATCCCATGTAGGGATCGGGGAGAGCTTCTCACAATCACTGAGCTGTGCGCTTTCCAGTTTTCACTCACTGATTGGGACCTACAGTTTTACACCGATTCCGAACGGTATTTTGAGAAGCTTTTTCATGGCTATACTTCTCAAAATACCGTTCGGAACCGGTGTAAAACTGTAGGTCCCAGTCAGTGAGTGAAAACTGGAAAGCGCACAGCTCAGTGATTGTGAGAAGTTCTCCCCGGTCCCTTCATGGGATGTAATGGGAATTCATTTATTTATTTTTTATTTTTTCATGGCTATATACTCGATAGTGTCGCCGTCACTATGCGAGGTGACCGCCGCCAAAAGAAAATTTTTTTTTTTTTATGGTGTCTACAAATATGTAAATTAGTTGTTTGGGTCCTTTCCATTATATTTCTTCAAAATTACTTTAAACTTTAATAATGTTTCCTGAGAAGTATGAAAAAAAACGCCCAAATTTCTTTATCGTTTTTGGCACAGTTATGTCCGTCGGTGGTGCAATGGTAGTGTGCGCGCCTCTTGTACATGAGATCCTGGGTTCGATCCCTGCTCAGACCACCTTAAAATTTCTTTCGGCGGCGGTCACCTCGCATATTGACGGCGACACTATCGAGTGTTTAGCCATGAAAAAGCTTCTCAAAATAACGTTCGGAATCGGTGTAAAACTGTAGGTCCCAATCAGTGTGTGAAAACTGGAAAGCGCACAGCTCAGTGATTGTGAGAAGCTCTCCCCTCTCCCTTCATGGGATGTAATGGGAAACCATTTATTTTTTTTTTGTCCTTGTAAACAGATTCGTTTTAGGACAATTAAAATAAGTGATCCTCGGAATTTGGTAGAATTTGAAGAGGACTTCGCTATAATTAGGCAAGTTCAACGAATTTTAAGATCCCAAATCATAGGTTCATAAAATAATGGCATCAGGTAAAAATATGAAGTGTTTGCCAATACCATAGTGTAGTTTTCCTCCAGAAAGATGCAGTCGGTGAGGTACAGAAGTGGCAAAGTGTTAGGTTTGCGAGCAATACCTGCCGTTCCACATTTCAAAAGTGTTTTTAACACTTTGAAACTAATATTCAATTCAAAGCCTGACTTCTCTTCTACAAATATCTAGTACATTCCATAATGATCAGACCAATACTTTAAAAGTTATGATATTATTACCGTGTTTTTTGCAATCTGTCCCACTGTGCGGTGTTACTCACAAATGTGTCAACGACTGGTATGGGGCAGAGTGTATTTATAAGAGGTATCACAAATTTCCTTCGTTATTTGTGGAAAATGTCAAATTAGAATGTATTTTCCAACAAGAACCAACTATATTCCACTTAGAAAAATGTTTCTGAACTTGAAAGCTTGTATTATGAACTTCTTTGATTGATGATTCAATGATTGAAAGGTCAATTAATATTTCTAATTAAGTTAAATACATAATTAACTATAACTCTGATTGGGACCTACAGTTTTACACCGGTTCCGAACGGTATTGTTGAGAAGCTTCTTCATGGCTAAATAGTGTCGCGGTACCTATGCGAGGGGACCGCTGCCAAAAGAAATTAAAGTTGGTCAGAGCAGGAATGTAACCCAAGATCTCTTGTACAAGAGGCGCGCATACTACCCATTGCACCAAAGCGCACAGCTTACTGGTTGTGAGAAGCTCTCCTCAAATTCCTTCATGGGTTGTAATGGGAAATCATTTATTTTTTTAACTAATGCATAATTCAATTTGTATATATGCGATTGATGATCAACCGATGGTATAAATGAAGGCATCTAATGATGAATTTGTCACGGAGTCGTACCAGTGAATGTGCTTAAGAGAACCGTCAATTATTCCAAACAAAACCATTTTTTCAATTAGAAAATGTTCCTGACTTTGTAAGCTTGTAGAATGAATTTCTCAAAACTGAAGAAATTGGTCATAAAATTCAATTTAAAAACGGCAATATTTGCTGAAAAATATTCCAGAAAGCAAATTAATTTAAATTAAGTTGTATGTATCCACCAAAACCACTTGGAAATTTTAGAAATTAATTGAACAATTTACCAATTTTTTCTTCAATACTGAGAATAATTTTTTCTAAAAGCCAGAAATATTTCCTTCGTTTGACTAATTTTAAGTTTTGTTATTCATTGAATTTTCAAAATTTATGGATAATATTTATTATTATAATTCGTTAATCAATACATAAAATTAATTAAAGCAAGGAACATTTTTGTTGAATCAAAGATTGAGAAATATAATTCTTTGAAAATAAGAATTAAAGATTTTGTAATATTTACAAATGTTTTTTTGAAACTAATGAATTAGTTTTAAGTTTTAACAAAAACTGTAGGATGAAAAATAACAAATCTTGCTTTTCTGTTAAGTGTGTGAACGAATATAAAATCTCGCTGACTGATCATCAGCCTCGACAAAGATGTGTTTTAATTTGTATTGTTGCATCATAACGAAATTAAAGTTTCCCATCCCTGATGCTATGAAGATGAAAGTGAAAGTAGACAAATGTTGAAAACCAAACATATCAGTCAAGATGTTGTGAACCTCCATCCAACAAGCATCGGTGGTTCAGTGGTAGAATGCTCGCCTGCCACGCGGGCGGCCCGGGTTCGATTCCCGGCCGATGCAATGCTTTCTTTTTTCTTAATTTGTTGAAGTTAAAAATTTATTTATGAATCTTTACATAAATGTCAGTCAGTCAGTACTCGCACACAACACTTGTTGATTTGCATAAATAAGATTGATGATGATTTTTTTTGCATAAAAATTTCAATTTTATGATCTTCAAAAATTGAGGTGCGACAGATTAAAATTGCCGTCGTCGTACATAATTGCGAACAGACAACGTCTGTCTATAAATCTTTACATAGCAGCATTTAAAAAAAAAAGAACCTTAAGAATATTTTATGCCTCAGAAGGTTGTCGTCTAGTGACGGTAATTTTTAATTGACTGATTGATGATTATGTCATAAGAACGGTATAAGATAAATGGTGCATTAAGCTATTAAATCACGGTGCACGCATAATATGTACGCACTTTAACGTTGACATGACAATTGTTGCTATTTCATTGAGGAATAAAATGTTGGTTTACATTTGTAACATGTTACTAGAAAATCCGACATTTTCGATAATCGGTTTATTCGAAAAATCAGTTTTTCGGAAACCCGGTTTTCAGACTCACAGAATGGAAAAAACAGGTGAAACCTGTAATTTTAGGTTTTATTTGTGTTTTCTTTTCGGATTTTTCATGTTGCATAGAAAACAATATGTTTACATTTTTGTAGAAAAATTACTAAAAAATCAGCATGAAATGACTGACATTCTCTTGTCTCGTTTCCTTTACCCGTAAAACGAATCATTATTGTTCACAAAATATATTATCATTATTCAGAGGCCTAATTGTGTATGACGATAATCGTTCAAACGACACTCACGCGTCGATAATGACAGTTCATATACCATTTAAAATAGACGTGGTCAGAAAACTTCACTTCCGACAAAACGATAATGAATTCGATATCGTTTCTTGCACAATTAGCCCCCAGATTTTTAAAGTATTTAATTTCCGTTTAAGAACCGGACGAAAATATAAAGAATTGAACTGAATTAGACTAGACTATAATATAACTACGTTAGATTTGATTGGACTGAAATGAATTTGATTGCATAGCATTCAATTGAATGGACTTGAGTTTAATTGAACCGAATTAAATTTGATTGAAATGAGTTGAGTTGAATTGAACTGAGTTGAACTGAATTGAATTGTATTGTATTGAATTGAATTGAACTGAGTTGAATTGAACTAAATTGAATTGAACTGAGTTGAATTGAAATGAAATGAATTGAATTGAATTGTATTGTACAGAATTGAATTGAATGAAATTGAATTGTGTTGAATTGAATTGAACTGAGCTGAATTGAACTAAATTTAATTAAATTTAGTTTAATTGAACTGAGTTGAACTGAAATGAATTGAATTTAATTGAATTCGATTGAATAGAATTGAATTGTATTGAATTGAATTGAATTGTATTGAATTGAAATGAAATGAATTGAACTGAATTGTATTGAATTTAATTGAAGTGAATTGAATTGAATTGAATTGAACTGAATTGTATTGAATTTAATTGAAGTGAATTGAATTGAAGTGAATTTAACTGAACTGAATTGAATTGAATTGAAATGAATTGAATTGAACTTTATTGAATTGAATTGAACTAAGTAGAATTGAAGTGAATTGAATTAAATTGGATTGAATTGTATTGAAAGGAATTGAATTGAAATGACTGGAAATGAATTGAATTGTACTGATTTGAATTGAATTAAATTGAATTGAAGTGAGTAGAATTGAAGTGAATTGAATACAATAGAATTGAATTGAAATTAATTAATTAAATTGAAGTGACTTGAATTGAATTGTATGTACTGAATTGAATTGAATTGGATTGAAATGAATTGAGTTGAGTTGAATTGAAATGAAATGTATTAAGATGAATTGAATTGAACTGAGTAGAATTGAATTGAATTAAATTAAATTAGATTGAGTTGATTTGTATTGAATTGAATTGAAGTGACTTGAATTGAATTGTATTGATTTGAATTGAATTGAACTGAGTAGAATCGAAGTGACTTGAATTGAATTGAATACAATAGAATTGAATTGAAATGAATTCAATTGAATTGAATTGAATTAAATTGAACTGAACTGAACTGACATGAATTGAATTGAATTGTATTGAATTGAATGGAATGGAATGGAATAGAATGGAATAGAATGGAATGGAATGGAATGGAATCGAATGGAATGGAATTGAATTGCATTGAATTGAATTGATTTGAATTGAATATAATTGAAATGTATGTAATTGAATTGAATTGAACTGAATTGTATTGAATTGAGTTAAATAGAATTGAATTGAGTTTAATTGTATTCAATTGAATATTCTTATTAGTGTTTTAATCTCACAATTTGATAACTGTATTTCAATTTGACAATTTAGTTCTTTTTTAAATTTAAATGTAAATCATATTCCAATTTGGTATGCGTGTTGTTATATAAAATTGACAAGTTTAATTCAAATACACATTAATCTCGTCTAATTTTGAAAATTATATTCGAATTGGAAGGAAATGTTCAGGTACGAAAATCTAAACAAGTGTATTGTATTTATTTAGTTTCATATTTGTTATATTCAATTATTCTTCAAATTATCCAATCATTTCCAAATTAAAAAGAAATTGTTTAAAATCTTATGTATAACTTATATAAACTATAAAATTATATTTCAAAATGTCCAGAAATTTCACTAATGTTTGAAAATCATAATAATTTTTGTTTCATTTTTAAATTTTTAAAAAAAATTCTAAAACCACAATTTGAGTTCAAACCGGTTACCCGGTTAATCGACGTTTATAATCGGTTTTCGGTTTATTCGAAAATTGTTTAAGAAGCCAGTTTTTCGGTTTCGGGTTTGAACACTCTACATGCTAAGCGAACCACAGACTTGTCATTCATGAGCATGAGCTTAATCGATAACTTTTTATCTGACTGATGAATGTAAAAAAATATTGGCAAAAAATTTTGTGAACATGATAGTGATGCGAACAGCTTCAATTACATTCTTATTTGGTATCAAGAATGGCGGTCAACCGACAGTAAACATCAACGATAGCTGATGTTCATGCTCATGAATAACAAGTCTGTGGTTCGCTTTACCCTCGCCGTCATGGAAGTATCGCCTTTTTGGCGATAAGGAACGTTTAGATTACTGCTTTTTAACAGAAAACACTTTAAACAGATTTTGATAATGAAGGGCTGGTCAATAAATTAGACGCGAATTGCTTAACCTTAAAAGGCTAATCATATTTTACATACATTAAAGGTAATCTACGTCGAATCGACGAAATACCAATTTACTTCGAAATGTTTAACGAAAAATGTAGTGTACTAGTCCGGCACACTACTTTTATTCAATAATAGATTTTAGCAAAAACGGAAACACACAAATCATTAATTTTTAAAGCTTTGTGATTTATTTTTCAGCATTTTGCTCTTTAGTCCATTTTGTTGAAAAATTGGAAACGAGCAACAATGTTCGTCGAATTAACGGAGATTGCCCTTCTAGGGTAATCCTATTAAAATTCGTGCAATACGTTTAATAATATGAAATTTTAATGGTAATTTTGTTAACAAGCGTTATCTCGAAACCACTAGTGAAAGGAATGAAGAGTACGTCTGTACTTGTACAGGAGCCAGGAAGTACTTATAGACATTTTTCAGGCAAGTTTCCGTCGGTGGTGCAATGGTTTGTGTTCACGACTTTTGCGTATGAGAACCTGAGTTCGGTCCTTTCTCTGGACATGCGACGCTATCGAGTAATTAGCCATGAAAAAGCTTGTCAAAAAACCTTTCGGAACCGGTATTAAACTGTAGGTCCCCATCTGTGAGTGTAGAAAACAAAAACTGTATTCCCTGATTGTTTAAAGCTCTGCCCTGTCTATTCATGGGATGTAATAGGAAAATATTTATTTTGTTTTCAATATCATTTAGTTTTCGAATAATATCACTGAAAAATTAAGTATATAACATTCAAGCACACGATATCCAAGCCACTAGTTTGTTTATAAAGCACATCAACTTAATAGAAAACTCTCTTGAGAATAAGGTCTTCGCTCTAAGGACCTCCCTGGACATCGAGGGAGCCTTCAACAACATTCAACCTTCGGCGATTCTTAGGTCGTTACAGAATCTAGGATTCGACAGCTTAGTGGCACGCCTAATTGGGAAGCTTCTGATGGATAGATCCGTCAAAGCGGAATGGGGTGGTGTTACAATTGCTAGGAACGTTAACAGGGAGACACCGCAGGGGGGAGTTCTTTCACCACTATTATGGTTAACTTCTGTCAATGAACTGCATCTTGAATTGAACAGGGCTGAATGCCAGGTCTTTGCCTATGCCGATGATATTGCTACCATCTGTACGAGTAGAAACCTCAATTTACTTACCATTCGTACAACCAGCCTACTTAGTCTGATTTCGAACTGGACCGCTAACAACGGACTATCACTTAACCCACTTAAAGCCGAGCTTATCTTGTTGTCTCGGAAATATAAAATACCCGCATTTGAACTGCCTTCAGTTAATGGGGTGCAATTACAGTTGACGGAAAAGGTCAAGTATCTGGGGATAATTCTCGACAGAACTTTACTGCTGTAAAGTGGCGATATTACCATGTGGATTTATACGGCATTAGTCAGACCAATACTTCTCTATGGCATCGTAGTTTGGTGGAGGTCCCTCCAAATTCCTGAATGAAAATTCAAAGATCAGCACTGATTAGCGTTAGTGGGGCAATGGGCACACCGGATCAACTCTATTCCCGTAAAACCGAACTACTGTATCCCCTACCTTCTACTAGCGACAAATCTAAGGACTTCTATTCCTAACAGGAATACCTTGGAAAAATCACTGGAAGGGGATACCAGAAGTATCAGATTTTTAACGGATGGATCAAAGTTGGACGAGCAAGTAGGCTATGGGGTCCATTAACCGGACCTAAATATAAATACCTCCTTCAAGCTGCCTGATCACTGTAGTGTATTTCAGGCGGAAATTTCCGCCATACTGGAGGTTGCTGAACTACTGAAAAGTAGTGTCACAACCCTCCGGAGAATATGTATCTACACAGACAGCCAGGCTGCCATAAAATCCCTGGAAGCCATGTTTGCTACGTCACTGACGGTGAAAGAACGCCACTCCTCATCACTTAGGGTGATGGCAGAGTATTTTGACATCAGGATCATCTGGGTACCGGGACACCGCGACATTCCAGGCAATTGGGTAGCAGATACGTTAGCTAGACAGGGCACTACGCCACAGGTTCTTCCGGCAAAAGAAGGTGTTAGTATGCCAATCTCTACCTTCCGTTTGCAGATCAGGCAGTGGGCCGATAATATGTCCAAGGACAAGTGGAGACTTACTTCAACTTGCAAACAAGCCAGGGTCCTCTGGCCACATGTGGACAGGAAGAGGACTAGGCAACTACTTAACTTGCTGAGAGGCAGGTTATCCAAAATGATAGGAACACTTACGGGACATTGTTCGTAGGAAAACACGCCCTAAGATTGGGATATAGAAACTCGACTCTCTGTAGATGCTGCATGGAAGAGGACGAGGAAACGACGAAACAATGGTGCAATGGTAGTGTGCGCGGCTCTTGTGCATGAGGACGTGGGTTCAATCCCTACTCTGACCACCTCGAATTTCTTTCGACGGCGGTCACCTCGCTTAGTGACGGCGACACTATCGAGTATTTAGCCATGAAAAAGCTTCTCAAAATACCGTTCGAAACCGGTGTAAAACGGTAGGTCCCAATCAGTGACTGTAAAACTAGAACGCGCACAGCTCGCTGGTTGTGAGAAGCTCTCCCTAATCCCCTCGTCGCATGTAACGGGAAACCATTTATTTATTTTATTCGTATAGACAAATTTATTGAAAGGGCAAATTGGCTAGACGACTAGTCAATAGTTGCTATGGAGGAAACAGCAGGTATCACAATGGGCTTCTTTAGCCTAAGTGTGCAAGACAGCGTGCTGTCTTGCAGCCTTTTCAACCAACCAACCAACCAATATCAACTTTTAATCCATCAGATCCAAGTTTAATCCATCAGTTCCGAGTTTCATTTGAAGTGGATTATGTTTGTATGAGAGGTATTAGAACATGCTGGGCAAAGATTGTACATCTATCTATACTAGCTAGATACACATTTTATGAATTAAAAGAATAACCGAATCCCAAGACCGGTCTGTATGTCTCATTCGGATGGAAGGTACCAGAAGATTTAGACTTAAGTCAAAGTTTCCTTTCTAAAGATCTGAACAATAAAACGAAAAATCTTTTTCCCTAGTCGATAAAAATATTGTACGGGTTTCAGTAGAAAGATGATTGCTTTCAAATGACTGAAGTAAATATGTAGTTGTTTTCAAAATATTTACTATTTTAAATTAATGCGGTGTACATATGTAGTGTGTTTTTGTTTTTAGCACTTGAGTATATTTTAAATAAACAAATCTCGTTAAAATCGGTATTCAATCGCATGCAGGTTTTGCAATCCGACTAGAGTGGGGAAAGCTAGGTTGGATATTCGAGCTATTATTCGACCAATTGATCTAAATCCGTATTCAAACAATTTTCAGGATTCAATTGTTTTAAAACTAAGACATCTTAATCTTATCATATTTAAAACCGCTTTTGGTTAATCCAAAAAATTAAATTGTTCAAGCGTTTGGTCGTATTTCTAATTAATTTATCAGGAAGATAAACACAATTATTAATTAGAAACGAAAATAATTGATAATTGTGTTTATCTTCCTGACGATGCTACCCAAAGGGTAGCGAAATATCGAAGAATAAATTAATTAAAAATACAACCAAACGCTCGAACAATTTAATTTTTGAATACAATACGAAAGGTCGGATAAATCATCACTTATTTTTCGGCTTGGCACTCGTTTTATATGCGACTATGTACTCAGAAGTCCCACAGTACTTTTTCAATTTTCTCCACTTTTTGTTGCTACATCAATTTTCCTCTGAGTAGCTCATTTTGTAGCTTGACAAACTGTTCTTTGTAATATTTATGAAACATTGTTCATTAATTCAACGAATTTTTCGTAAATTTAATTGACGTTATCAATATGATTTTAAAATGTTACGAATTTACGAAACGAAGACTTCATAAAATATTCTTCATTAGTTGTATCTTTTTTTTCCAATGAAAATGTCATAACAATGATTATCTACATTTACTGAACAATTTCATTGTTTTTATTAAGTCTTTAATAGATTTTATAAAAAAATATATTCAAAATTAAAAAGTTCGAGCGTTGTTTGGTAATTTTTTTTAAAAATTAAATTAAATTACTCACGACATTCAAATATTTTTCTTATAAAGTCTATGACATACTTAATAAAAGCTATGAAATTGTTGGGCCCTAGTTTTGTAATTTTAATTATTGAATTTTACATCAATGTTTTATTTAGTAACATTTATTTTTAATATCAAAAGTGTTGAAATCCGTTGTTCTCTATAGGATTTCTTAAAGGGGTTATTTTCTCTATAAAATATGTGTGGAAGCTGAGTGTCCAAAAACCCGGAATTTTTCAATCACCGGTTTTCGGGTTGTACGAAAAATCAATTATTCGAGAAACAGGGGTTCGGAGTATTTTAAGTTACACATGTACCACTTTAAAAAAAAGCTATTTAGCGACCATTTCATATAACGGGTGGTCCAAATACAGGTCTCTTTTCAAATCATATGTTATTTTGACACTGATAGATTTATTTCTGTTCAAAATATTGACTATCAGTGAGTATCATTCCACAGTGGACCAAAATGATTCGCTTCACGCTTGAACAACGATAGGAAATACTGTAAACTGCAATTGGACTTCGAATTTGTCCGAAACCAACTTTTCTGACGAGTCGCATTTTCATTTCGTTGGTTATGCCAAGAAACAAAATTGCCACATATGGGGATCGGAAAAAAAGCACGTCATTGTCGAGAATTCAATCCATCCACAGAGAGTGACAGTTTGGTGTGGATTTCGGAATGATGGCGTAATTGTAACAGAGTTGTTATTAACTTATACTTCGTTTACATTGAGGTGTTTTCAAGTGTAATTAGTTATTACCACACCCATTTAACTGGTTTCACTGTTTTTTTAGTTTCGGGGTTGGGAAAATACTGGAAAACAGTATTGTTAAAATAAATTGGCTAAAGCCCCGTATTCAGTTCTTGCGAAATTTTCGTAAAAATTTTTGTAATTTATCTCTAAACGAAAAATTTTCTTGCGGAGAGTTATCACCTGTCTTTGATTTACCTTGCAAATATTTCATTTATAAATCCTCTACGCGCTTCATTTTATTTTTAAAACATGTCGTGTTGCTTTTGGTTGTTAAATTATCAAAATGTCAAAATTCCGGTCCCAAACAATTATCAAACAATTGTTTTCGTACGAAATAACTTTGGCGTAACAACCCTGTAATTTTGCCTATGAAATTTTCGCGAAGAGCTGAGTACCAAGCAAATGAAATGTGAGCGGAATTTTCGGTTCATGAAATTTTCGTTATTTTTTATACACGTACTTCTTATGGCAACGAAAATTTCATGAAATCTGAATACCGGGCTTAAGCAAGGGCAATCCTTGTAAGCATAACAACAGAATATGGTAAATATTTAATTTGATATCATTGCACGCGATACTTACGATTTTTTCTAAAATCCCCATTGCCGATAATCAAAACAATCCCGGGTGTTTGCAAACTCTAATCAGAAGTCACACGCACTAAAATGTGTTTGCTTTGTCTGGTTCTAGACGTGCAATTGTAATTGCTGCAATTCTTCATGATGCTCTTTTGGAATTGCAATTTGCTTTTACACGCACGCAATTCTGTTTGTGCAATTCTGGTTTTTATTATTGCTGCTTCTGACATTCGTATAAATCTGAGACATATGCAGACTATTCGTGAGAAATTTTTACGAATGAGTAAATGAAAAGAAATGTCAAATTATTCTGCAGCCGCCATTACTAAAAAAATACGAATGAGAAGAACTGAAAGAATTGCAGATTTCATGCAAGTTTTTTCCTCGTTCCATTCTTCTTACCTCTCTCTCCTACGAACTCATGAATTGCAGCAATTATAATTGCACGTGTAGAAACAGACTTTATTATTTTTTTTTGTATCTCCGAGTCTATGACTTGTTGGGCTAAGTCAACTTGTTTTAGTGTTCGCAAAGAAACATGCCATGCCGGCTTTTTTCTCTCTCTCTCTCTCTCTGTTTCTAAATTTGATCGAAGTTTTTACATTTTCTATCATGTTTTGAGCGATTTGGTGGGTTAAAGCAAAGTTGTTGTTACGTTCGCGGAAATAATTTGATTTGTACATTTGTAGTTTCTATTAGTATTTTGTTCGAAATGAAGGTCAAGATATCGTTTGCTTAATTAAAGTCGCATGGAAATCGATAAAAGTGAAATTCAATATTTTTACAGTATTATTACGTGTAGGAATCTCCCACAAAACTCGTGTTCAAAAATCACACGTGTACACAAAAAATCGAAATATTGAAAAGTAATAATAGTTTGAATTTCATAATATTTTGAAATATGTATGTAGACAAGTATATACATAAATATTAGTAGGCCAAGTTAAATACTAAAGCCATAAAGTAACAGATTTGAGTATTTCGAATTCTCAGACAATTAAATTAGATAACCCCCTGACAATGAAGTAATAAAGCTTTGGGTACACTGACTCCCTCGGCTTCTTCAAAGAACATTAAAGTTGAATGATCAACAAATTGCAAATGATCAGCAAGTTTACAAGTGGAAAATCTGCAAAGTGATAAGAAATTAAAAGTTGCAAAACCATTTTCTACACAGAGAAAAAATCACATGAGGTGTCAGGGGACACCCGGTTGGAACGAAGATCCTTTCGCTATATATCATGTACTTGTTAGTTCCAACACGCCTAAGGCGCCCGCTGCAAAATACAGTACTTTAAATGGATCTTTAAGAAAAAATACTTTTTGTAAAATGTTAACCTTTTCTTAAGAATTTTTATTTTATAGAATGTATTTTTTAAAAGAACGTATATTTTTATGTCCGTGTGTTATATATTCCTATTTATTATATTATCCCGAAAAGGACCTTTTTTATATAGAGGTACCTACTTCTTTTACTAAACGCTTATGTTTTTTAAGAAAAGGTACTACTTTTAAGAAGAAGTAATTTCTGTACGAAAAAGCCATAAGAGTATGAATTTTTTTTACAAAGAAGTACTTGTTTTAAGAACAGGAACTTTTAAAAGAAGTGGTACTGTTTTTAGGAAAAGGTTATTTTTTAAGAAAATGTACATATTTTCAGAAAGGTTATTTATCTTAAGAAAAGAAAAGGTGTATTATATTTTTAAGATAAGGTTTTTTTAAGAGAAGGTATTTTTTTTGAAGAAAATGATTTTTTTAAGAAATGGGATTTTTTTTAGAATTGGTCGTTGTTTCAAGAATAGGTACATTTTTAATGAGTAGGTATGTACTTATCTCAAGAATTTTTAGTTTATTTATCTTTAATTAAACTCTTTAAAGAAAAGGTAGTTTTTTAAGAAAAGGCAATTTGTTGTTAGAAAATTTATTTTTTAAAGAAAATGTACTTATTTAAAAAAAAAACTTTTTAAGAAAGAAAATTTTCTTTTTTAAGCAAAGGTACTACTTTAAGATAAGGTAGTTTTTTAAGAAATGGTACTTTGTTTGTGAATATGAATAGCATTTGTTTGAGAAAATTTACTTTTTTAAGAAAAGTCACTTATTTAAGAAAATGTTCTTTTTTGAACTTCTTTCACTTTGGCTTTTCTATATTTACATTTTATAGGGTTTAAAACTACAATATATACTAAATATTGGTTACAGGCTCCCCCTAGAAAACTTCCCATTAAACGAGAAATTTCCCAATATATGCGAGTTAGTGTAGACACAAACCAAACCAAAAGTAAACAATATACATAGTTGATAATAGTGGGATGTAGCATAATAGTGTTAAAACAAAAGTTGTTTAATTTTTTGTTCATTTAGCCACCATCCCGCAACGTGCGGATAAGCATCTTCGTCCTAAAAACGAACTCTTAAAGTGGAAGAAAATCAATAAGATTCCTCGAATTCTTTCATCCAGCAAGATTGTCTCTTTAAAACCATAGAGACGATCTCTTTGTTTTTTTAATGAGTAACCACATATTAGTACGAAGAACTCTTCTTATTTGTGAAATGAATCTCTTTGAATCAATGTGGAAATCCCATAGGAAAAATGTGAAATCACTTTTACTTTAAGGAGAAATCATAAAATTATTTGCTAACAACAAGAAGTTGTAATCATAATATCAATAGGAAACCCTATTGTTTTTAAGCGAATCTCTATATGAAAGCCACCTACAAAGTATGTGAGTTCACATTAATTTTGATTTTAATGTGGCTCCCTTTAGAGCGATTTTCAAATAATAAAACTGGCCATTAGGTATTTTCAATCGATACTAATTCGCATATGTAAATTGCATATTTGAGTTTGTATATATACGATTGATGATCAACCGATGTTATCGTTTCAGGCACAGTAGTTAGGCATCTGATGATAAACTTATCACGGAGTTCGAAACTAATCATTCCAGTGAATGTGCTTAATTGAATTGTCTATTATTTCCAACAAAAACCAACCATTTTTCAACTAGAAAAATGTTCCTGACCTTGTTGTAAGCTTGTAGTATGAATTTCTCATACTGTAGTATGAATTTCTCTTCTCATACATTTAAGGGAAAACTAACAAAATCGGTCATAAAATTCAAATTCAAGAAAAGTCATTTGAGTTGAGAATTTTCACTATGTAAGTGTGAAGCAAGCCCAAAACACAAGCCCAAAACACACAAGAAAACATTTGCAAACAACTAACTTCTTTTCATCTCCGGAGAACCATCGGTCCCCATTAGAAATGATTTTTGTTGTTGTCTAAATAAAAGACAACACAATGTTTACAGGCAAAATTTATTGCCTGTTGTTTGGTCGTGTTCTACGTTCATGAGAGGGATGATTTTATTTTTTTCTGTGTACAAAACAACAACTCGCAAATGGGCTACCGATATGGCAAAATAATGTCCAAAACTATAAATGAATGTTTCACTGCAAACTTCATATTTGAATTGTGTATTCAAGGAATGATAATTATCATTATACTTATTGATCTTTGATTGGTTTTGATAACACATATGGCACCGACAAAAATAAGTTCCATGGGATCGATTGATGCAGTTTAAACACATGACAAACGTTAAATAAATGTAAATTTTATGGCTAAGTATACATTTTGCAATACGGATACGCATCCAGCATCGGTGGTTCAGTGGTAGAATGCTCGCCTGCCACGCGGGCGGCCCGGGTTCGATTCCCGGCCGATGCAGTTCACTCTTTTTAGATTTTTTATATTATATTATGCATGTATTTATGGCGAAAAAAACTGGATTGATTTTGAACCCTTTTCCCGTGATCCAATCCAGCTAAAACTTCGCAGGCAAACTAATGGCAAAAATAAACTATCAAAATATGGGGGGGATTGGATAAAGGGGCGTGGTACCTCCCATACAAATCGCAAATTAAAACTCCATTATTTCTGCTCCTGTTAACGGTATTTGAACAAAATTGGGTATGTTGGTTAGGTGTACTTATTCTAAAGTCTGCTGCAAATATGGGCGGGATTGGACAAAGGGGCGTGGTCATATATAAAGAATTTATAGTCAAAAAATATGTTTTTTTACGTTTTTTTTTTTTTAATATTAATATGGGGCATTCTTTATCATGCGGACATATTGGCTGGCTGGCGGTTGTTATTATGCCTATTTTTAACTGCCATGAGGCCAACTGTTATCCAATATGACCACCTGAGACGTTGAACCAGAAATCTTTTTTAGATTTTGGAAAATGCAATGTTTGTGACCCTACTCTTCTCTTAAAGGTTTTTAAACGCATCCAGATCCATAGATACACTTCCAATATGTCATTTTTTTAAGAGAGACGATGGCGATTTTATGCCCTCACCCATAGGGATGGGTGACTATTATTTGTCCATGGTTAGTTTGGGATTGAAAATAAGCGTTTTGCCCACGCTCCTTCTGGTACCTCCCATACAAGTCGACACATTTAGTACGAAATCATGTTTCTTCTAAACCCTTTTTCTGGTAGATGTTATTAGCTTCAACTCAAACATTGGTTAATAATCTATAAATATCTACTAATTGGAGAAAATGGGCGAAGTCGCCACATCCATTTTGGTACCTCCCATGCAAAACTTGGTGGTCGTGCATGTTGTCAGTGCGATAAGTAGCGTGAAACACTTCCGATCTTAATGAAATTGGGTATTAGGCTTCATGTCAATAAACGCCAGTCGCAGATTACAACAAAGGTGGTTTTGCCCCGCCCATTTTGGTACCTCCCAAACAAAATTTTTTCGGCCGGATAGTTGTTCGGCCAGATAACTTGCTTAAACTTTTTGCCGATCACAATGATATTTTGTTAGAGACTATTATATGTCCTAACTAATGTTGAGGTTGAAAATGGCCGTTTTGGCCACGCCCCTTCTGGTACCTCCCATTCAAATCGACATATTTTGTGCAAAATCATATTTCTCCTAAAAATATTTTCTGGTAGCTGTGATCAGCTTCAACTCAAATGTTGGTTAATAATCTGTAAATGTCTACTTAACTGGAGAAAATTGACAAGGTTGCCATGGCCATTCTGGTACCTACCATACAAAAGCTTCATGGTCCTCCGGGCTGTCAATGCAATAAGGCGCGTATGGGTGCTTCCCATACACAAGTTGTTCGGCCGGCTGGTTCAGAAAGATAACTCCCGTAAAACTGAACCAGTATTTATGAAATATCGTGCTAGGCAAAATTTACTCAATTGCCACTCTTCTATGGAAAATGATTCGTTTTGCCATGCCCATTCTGGTACCTCCCATACAAAAGCTTGGTGGTCGTCCGTGTTTTCAATGCGATAAGTCGCGTGAAATACTTCCGATCTTTATGAAATTAGGTTATAGACTTCGTGTCATCAAACGCCAGTCACGGATTAAGGCAAGGGTGATTTTGCCACGCCCTACCAAGATAAGTTGTGCGGCCGGCTGGTTGTTCAGCAAAATAAGTCCCGCAAAACCAAACCAATCTTTATGAAGTTTGGTACTAGATAAAAATTACTCAAATGCCCCCCAAAGATGGGCGGACGACCGGTTGATCGACACGTTAACTCTCGTAGACTTTAAGCGATCTTAATGAAATTCGGTAGTCGGCAATGTTTTATTAAAAACGAAAGATTAACTACTGTCCACGCCAATTTTCGTACCTCCCATACAGAAGCTGGGCGGCTTTCCGACTGGCCGACTCGATATATCCCGTATACCACTACCGATCTCAACAAAATTTGGTACTGATCAATATTTTGTGCAATACTGTGTAAAAACAGATCAACAACTTCGCCATGCCCATTTTTGTACCTCCCATATTGGGCCAACAATTGGCTGGTAGTCACGATAACTTCCCATAATCACTTAGGATCGTAATTAAGTTGGGTGTTGGATAATATTTAGCGCAATGCCACTCTGGCAAATGTTCGATATAATATTCGATTGAACTCGGTCGCAATGGATGAGTTAGGGTGAGGGTCTGTTTAAGTCAGTTCACCCATAGAGAAATACTTAAGAGTTTCCATTACTCTCTTCGCTGCCTCTTCATGACGACGAGGTAGTAGGCCATTTCATAGAGTTTTATTTGCTGCGGTATTTTACCAATTTTACACTTTCGTTGGACATAAAACGGACAGAAATCGAAGAGAATTCGTATTTTCGTTCAATACAAACAATATAAAATATAATTTAGCTGTCATTAGCATCAATAAACACTATTTAAAATTAGTTCCTGTCTTCTTTGGTCTCTCATTCTCTATCATCGGCCTAGTACCTTTTCGATCAGCTGTGCCATAGAATCCCCCTGGTTCACCCGACTGAAATTTTAGATTTAGATTTTATTTCTTATTTAATTTATTCAAGCTCAAGAAAGTTGTGAGAGATTTGAGAGACGTTTTTTGTATTGATAAACAGGCTCTCAAACCTGTCATAACTTTTTATGAATAAGGCCCTATATCTTTATTTACAAAGATATTGAGAACTTTCCCATGCCCATTTTCGCACGTTGAACACAAATGTTGGGCGGACAATTGTATAGACATTGGATGACTAAGGGTGAGGGTATGTTTGAGTAGATTCACCGGACTGACATTTCTGAACTGGTTAAAATTTCTACTATACATTTTCTGGATCATGGGATGTAATGGAAAAATATTTATTTATTTTTTCAAACTTTAACATCCGATATCTCGAAAACTATGCGAGATTATAAGAAGTTTAGTGGGTTGTTACAACTTATTATGTTCAAACGCACTTATCAGCCTTCGTTGTAGGTATAAATAAGTTTTAAAGTATATCAACAGAGCTCCCATAGAAACAAGAAAAAAGTAAAACATATGATTCAACTATTTTTTGTAGCCTGTTCAATGTATTCTCTATAGTGGTAAGGCAACTATCGAAGTCACTTTTCCTATTTTTAAATTAAACTAAACATCAAACAAATGTGTACAACATTTAAATACTATTTGAATTTCTATGGTCAATCTAAAGATTTATATATAGACTTCGGGTCTCTATGAAGCATCGGTGGTTCAGTGGTAGAATGCTCGCCTGCCACGCGGGCGGCCCGGGTTCGATTCCCGGCCGATGCATTGATTTCTTTTACTTTTTTTTATTTCTTTTAAATGTTAAAATAGGTATTTGACATGTTTTGAATAACAACGTAAAAGAAAATACAAAATACACTAACTCCAATTTTAACCAACACATTTACTTGTAAATTGTTTCCGTGATATGAATATCGTACATATTTGAAGCCACAAGAAATCCTTAACAATTTCTTGGAATCCCACAAAACTGTATAAACAACTTTATTAACTTTTCAGCCAGCCATGTAAGACCTTACATAAAGACTTATTTCGACAACTGTAGGTAATAAATCAATTGTTATCAAAGTCATTCGGCTGATACGGGAAAAAAGCTCCAGCTCATCTTAATTTTGTGGGACAACAGAGAATCAAACCCAATGACTTAAACACATCAGTTATGCGTAAGCGCATTGGACGCACCGGGACTGGACTAGGTTGTAAATTAAGATGTTGATGCGTTACACTGACCCGCGTGTAAAAGTGATCAATGTTAACCATTTTTGTTTTCATTTTTGTAAGATATCAATCAGGGAATATAAATGAACAGTTTGTGATATTTTGCGATTAAAGTTCCGGTCGACTGCACGTAGTGTTGGAATTGATGTCATAAACAACTTTAGGCTACCAACTAATTTGTACGATATTATAAATCAGGAATGTTTTTGTTTTTTGTTCAGTGTAATTAATGACGGATGGTATATTTAATTAGTACTTACTGGTATTTGTACAAATGAACCATTATTGAAGGTGGGATAGTGGAATAATGGTACCACGGGAACTGTTCCATTTTTGAGGTAAATTGGTCCTTGAATTGGTGTGACGGTAGGCATTGGTGATTTGTGAGAATCATCTGAAACGAAAAACAGATGTTAGCAAAGGTTATCAGCGGGAAGGAAATGTTTAACAATAATATAAAATGTAAAACATGCAAATTCCTTAATATTAAGTTTTATTTCTAACGTCGCTTTAAGCAGAAAACTTAAAATTAAAATCCTTAAAATTATGGCTAATATTTCCAATATGTACCTGCACCGGAATTCTTTAACGTTTTAACGATAAAAAATTACATGGGGTGTCAGGGGACACCCGGTTGGAACGAAGATCCTTTCGCTATCCCGAAATGTACTAGTTAGTTCCAACACGCCTAAGGCGCCCGTTGAAAAATACTATAATTAATACTAATAACTACTAATAATAAACTTTTTAACGTAGAATACGTTATACGGTAAGGTAGGGGTGTTGATCTGGAGCACAAAATTTTGAGAAAATGTTTGTCACTTTCATTATAAGTTTTTAATACTTTATGCATGCATTGAAGAAAATTCAAGTATGGTCGTAACATATATAATATGTCTTCTTTTGATTTGTATTTAAATAATCATATTGCTACATATAATTTTTTTGATTCTATAAGTAATTCAAAATTTAACTCCTTCAAATTTTGTATTAATTTTCATATGCTTTGTATTTTATGTATTATAACATCATGTGTAAGAGCAGTACGATTATCTGTGTGTTCATCACAGAACCAGTGTGAGAAAGAGAAGAAGTATAATGACAATGCATGTTTTATGTGAACCAGTGTTGCCACATGCAGTATTTACACTTGTTTTCAAAAGTGCATCGAATTGATATAAAGTGTACCCAAATTTTGTTAAAAACTATCCTAAATTTTTAACATACAAATTAAAGATAAATTTGGTAGATTTAAATCATTTATCAAAAATTATATTTAATTCATATATTTTAATTGCAAAATGACTAACGTATTCTACGTCTAACCTATGCGCCCGTGTTATCTAACACAGGCTTCATATTTTTTTAAGAAATTTTTTTATTAAATGTATTTTGTTTTTTTAAAAAAGTATATCTTTAGGTATTAATTTATTTGTAAGAAAAGATACTTTTAATAAAAGGAATTTTGTAAGAAAATGTATTTTTTAAGAGAAGGTATTTTTTTTGAAGAAAAAAGTTTTTTTTTTAAGAAGTGGGAATTTTGTTTTAGAATTGGTTCTTTTTTTCAAGAATAGGCACATTTTTGAGAGTAGATACTTATCTCAAGAAAAGTTATTTTGTTTCACAAAATATTCACTCTTTAAAGAAAAGGTAGTTTTTTAAGAAAAGGCAATTTGTTATAAGAAAATGTACTTTTTAAGAAAATGTACTATTTTAAAAACAAAAATTATTGTTTTTAAGAAAATGTGCTTTTTGTAAGAAAATTTACTTTTTTAAGCAAAGATAAGGTATTTTTGTTTTATTTAAGATGATTTTGTTTTTTTAAACTTCTTTCACTTTAGCTTTTCTAAATTTACTTTATGTTGGGTTCAAAACTACAATATATACTAAATATTGGTTACAGGCTCCACCTTGAAAACTTCTAATTAAGCAAGAAATTTCCCAACATATGCTAGTCTAGACACAAACCAAAGAAAAAGTACCCAATATAGTTGATAATACTGGGTTGTAGCATAATATTGTTAAAAAAAGTTGTTAATTTTTTTTTGCATTTAGCCCCCATCCCGCAACGTGCGATAAGGAACTTCGTTCCAAAATCGGTAGGTATAGTAACAAAATTCAGAAATTCTATATTGAAGTTTTATGAATGTTGACAATTTAACTACCGATTTTTATTGTGAAAAACCTCGCCGTTGGGAATGTGTAAGGAACGGGTAAACGTTACCCACATGGTATGGGGAAAAATAATGGCTAGCTACCAACGAAAATGGGGAATTACCCATTACGATAACCCATTACGATTACCCATTACCCTCAGAGAAATGTGGGAAATAATGTGTATTTACCCATTATAATATGAAAAAAATATCAAAAAGTCTATATCTTCGAAACAGAGCGTCGAATCGAAAAAATAACTAGTTTTTCATAGTTTCTAAGTAGCCCAATTCCTATGAAAGGATTTTTTTTTTTCAAAAAACCGCCAAAATAATAAAATCGCAAAAATAAAAATTGGCTATAACTCGGAAACGGTGCGTCTAATCGCCTTCGTTGAAGGCTTTAAACGACGGATGTCTTCAATAATGCATTATTCTTGTAACCACTTTTTTATTTTAGCAATTTTCTTATTTTGGGTTTTTTATTTTTTTTAATTTTCCAGAGGAATTGGACCACTTTATGAAAAACTCAAAAAAAATGTTTTTTTTTCGATTGCACGCTCCGTTTCCGGGATATAGAAATTTTTCCGTATCTTCGATCAAAAATGGGGATGGATTACCCTGGGTAACCCTAAATTTTTTCGAATAATAAACCGCAAAAACGCTCTAAGGGTTTTTCATAAAATGAACCAATTCGTAGGAAGCATTTTTTCAAAAAATCCCGAAAATAAGAAAATTGCTAAAATGAAAAATGGCTATAACTCGGAAACCATTCGTCCAATCGCGAAAATAATAAATTTTTTGCCTCCGTAGGATGCTTTAACCAATGGATGTCTTCAATATGCCATCACTTTTTTTTATTTAAATCGCTAAAACTAAAATGTTTCGAATAAAAAATCGCTAAAACGCTCAAATGTTCTAGCGACTTAACACAAAAGTGATGGCATATTGAGACATCTATTGGTTACAGCCTCATATGAGGTAGAAAAATTATTATTTTATCCGTTTCCGATACATAGACACGAGGTCGTTTTAACGATTTTTTTATTCGAAATATTTTAGTTTTTGCGTTTGTTTTTTTTTTAAAAAGGGATGGCATATTGAACTCATCTATTGGTTAAAGCCTCATTTGAGGTAAAAATATTATTTTTGCGATTGGACGAACCGTTTTCGAGTTATATAAACTTTTTTATTTTAGCGAATTTCGTTTTTGGCGATTTTTTAAAAAAAATTCTTGCATACGAATTGGAACACTATGAAAAACCCTTAGAAATCAACGAAAATTCGTTATTTGTTCGATTTAAGGCTCCGTTTGCGAGATTTACACTTGAGGGCGTTTTAGCGATTTTTTTATTCGAAAAATTTTAGTTTTAGCGATTGTTTTTAAAAAAAAAATGGATGAACAAAATTGGGGATGGGTTTCCCTGGGTAACCCATGAACGATCGTCGAAGGTAACTACCCATTATTGATATGGCTAATCGTGATGGGTAATTCCCCATTGTCGCGGGTAACTACCCATTATTGATATGGACATTCCGCTACACATTCTGCACGACAATAATAATGGGTTACCCATTGTAACCCATTACCCACGAAATTTGAACCCTGTACAAAATCCCTATGCTGATACATAACTCTTAAATTCTTTTGACTTGTTAAAATGTATAACTACTATGTATAACAAATTATCAATCAAGTTCTATTTTAATTTAACAATTTACACATAAACAAAACACATAAATTCTTGCAACTTAGTTGCAACAAAAACTGTCAAATCTTGCAACAGCAGCAGGTGGCCCTACAGAAATCATGTCAGATTTCTACATGTGAATTATTTTTATAACCAGCGTCATGACTTTGCATCTGTTCTTGCTGAACAGAAGATACATGATTAAGCAATCAGACACTTATGACAGCTTTCCGTCAGTCATTCAGTTTGTTAGCGCAATTTTGCATGTTTACCTCTGCGTTGGCCCGTCATCTGGTGAATTAATAACGACAGCTTTGGCAACTACTGTATAAGCGCCTTGAATGTATGTATATACGAGTATCTGTGTCTGTATCTGACGTAAAAATCTTAGAGATGTTGTCGTACAATAAGAGTATGAATCTTTGGAAGATCTTGAAGGCGTATTTACTTGCTTATTTGCATGCCAATGTAAATAGTGTTGACACCATACGCCTGCTGCTGTTGCTGCTACTTCTCTATTCCACTAGATTTCGGCATCACAAAATGGATCTTAGGGTATGCCTAACCTGACCAACTGTTTTTGATCGAAAAGCGGGATTTTTTATTTGCCATTAAAATAAATAAAAATATAGAATTTAGAAATGGTTAAATTGTATTTAAAAGTTATACATATATACATATATTTATTGTTTTGATTTATTAACCTTTATTTAAATCGCATATGTATATACAGGGTGATTCAGGAAGTTCCGGACAAATTTCTCCACAGTATTCCTTGGCTCATTTCATGAAGAAAAGTCCACTAAGACCATGTCCGAAAATGCAAGGGTGCAAAATGGCAGCGGGTTTAAAATTTTCGGATAGGCGGTCGGAGGGTAGTAGGGTAAAGTTGCTAACTTCTGAGCCAGTGGTCGGATTTTGGGCTTGTTGGAAAGGTCTTTAAGGGGCCTTTCAGAATTAATTAAAAAAGAAGTAGAAAAAAGTCAAATCGCCGAGATACAGAGCTTTCGGAAAAAAATGGAAAAAAATTCACATAACCTCAATTTGCTCAGCCAGATGGCAGGTAACTTACGTTATAGCCATACCTCTTACCTTTCCAAAATGACCTAAACGAAGCCCAGAGGTCTTACCGTTCCAAAGTTATGACCATTTTACTGAAAGGCAAAAATGTTTGCTTTTGTTTTTGGAAGCGAAATAATAGCACACATTGATTTGTTTACGCTAATCTCTGCTGCAGCAACAGTTTCGAGTACGTTGTGTTTTGAATTAGTAAAAATGGCAACTTATTCAAACGAAGAATTAGCAGGCATTCATCACATGTATGGATTCTGCGATGGTAATGCAAGAGCTGCTGTGCGTGAATATGCATTACGTTTTCCTAATCGATGACCACCAAACCGAACAACATTCAGTGAGACGCACCGCCGATTTCGTGAAGGTACGTTGTTTACACAAATGGACCGTCCCGGAAATGAACAACACGACTTTGCAGTTGAAGAGTTGATTTTGGATGCGATAGACGAGAACCCAACGACAAGCACAAGACCAATCGCGGTCCAAGTTGGTGTGGCACAATCAAAAGTATGGCGCGTCCTTCACAAAGAACAAAAAATACAGCAGACAGTTGTCCGAGGCCTTAGGCCACGGACTGTCCCTGCAGGCTTTGTCAGAGACACGGCCATTAAGTTTAACGTAGAAAACGCCATCCGATAAGACAGAAAACATATATATAGCAATAAATGATAAATAACATAAGCAAATGAATTTATTTATTTGATAGTTACTTTTGATAATATACATAAGCTTATGGTAGGAAAAATAGGATAAATATGTTTTTAAATTAAAAGAGTAAGGATACATGATAAATAACAAACTCAAATCAATTTGATTTATATTTTTTATAATTATGTATATATCCATGTTAAATTCAAATTCACATTTAACATTTTGTTTCACTTAAATACATAAGTAAATATACGAAATTTCAATATTTCATCAATCAAAACAACAGCCGAAGGTTTGTGTCCACACTGAAACAGCAGCATAGTTTGTGTTCACGCTACAAACTCAAACACTCAACCAAACACCACACATATGTTTGAGTGTATGTGTTTAAACAATTTTCATTTGAGAAATTTAAATATTAGGAAGATATCAACCAATATGAAATGTATATCAAACGAAAGATAATATCTTCATTTACCTACAAAAAAAATTTTAAAAAAATTCATCTAGCCGTTTCCTCAAATTCAATGAAATAAAGATTACAACAATAACAATCTGACATGACTCCCTATACCGTAAGGTAAGACGTATTCTACGCAAAAAACATCCATTCCATTTCACACCAGTTCAAAAATTCTTGGCGGCCGATTTGCCACTACGCGTCAACTTTTGCCTTGAGATGTTGCAACGTGATGTACACGCATTTATGTTTTTACGATCGATTGTGTGGACCGACGAAGCGCAATTCACGAGAGACGGCATAACTAATTTCCATAATTTGCACGAATGGGCCCATGACAATCCCCACAACAAGAAAGAAACAGCATTTCAACAACGATTTGCCGTCAACGTTTGGGCTGGCATCATCGACAACACCTTGATTGGGCCAAAAGTACTTCCGCCCAGGTTAAATTCGCAAAATTATTTGCCTTTTTTGCAAGAAGTCATGCCAGAAATCCTAGAGGAAGTACCTCTTGCGATACGAAATCTTGTTTTCTACCAACAAGATGCGGGATTGGCTTAACACCAATTTCCCTCGACGTTGGATTGGACGAGCTGGACCAATCGCCTGGCCGCCACGATCTCCAGATCTCCCACCACTCGATTTCTTTTTGTGGGGCTACATGAAAGATTGTGTGTATTCTGTGCAGATCCACAATCGTGATCAGTTGCACTGTGGAATTGCACGCAATTGCGGTGAAAGTTCGTGAAAAGATGAGTGAACTAAACGTGGCGGATGTGGTTCGCAAACGGCTGCAATTGTGTTTAGTAGAAAATGGGAACCACATTGAAAACTTCCTTTAACATCAAATGTTTTATGTGTTATGTGTTTGATTCTTCAGCCAAAGATTTCAATAAAATAAAATCTTAAACGTGTTAATTTACAAAAACAAATAAATGTGTGCTGTTATTTCGCTTCCAAAAACAAAAACAAACATTTTTGCATTTCAGTAAAACTTTGGAACGGTAAGACCTCTGGGCTTCGTTTAGGTCATTTTGGAAAGGTAAGAGGTATGGCTATCTTTCAACAGAAAAAAAACATAAGTTACCTGCCATCTGGCTGAGCAAATTGAGGTTATGTGAATTTTTTTTCCATTTTTTTCCGAAATCTCTGTATCTCGGCGATTTGACTTTTTTATACTTCTTTTTTAATTAATTCTGAAAGGCCTCTTAAAGACCTTTCCAACAAGCCCAAATCCGAACACTGGCTCAGAAATTAGCAACTTTACCCTACTACCCTCCGACCGCCAATCCGAAAATTTTGAACCCGATGCCATTTCGCACCCTTGCTTTTTCGGACATGGTCCTAGTGGACTTTTCTTCATGAAATGAGCCAAGGAATACGCTGGACAAATTTGTCCGGAACTTCCTGAATCACCCTGTATTTGTATATTACTCTGTGATAGTTTTTGGCAAACATTTTACAAGACAAGGCCAGAGGGCACCGTTTTACCCTAATTAAGGGACGCGGAATAGAACTGTATCATTAATTTTTTTGACTTACAATTACGGTTTAATACAAAAGTTTTTGTTGATTTTTCAATTTTGACTCTATTTGAGAGCTATTTGGTTGATTGTACCTTGGTAAACTTTCTTTAACAAAGTTGTTCCATATGTTTTGGACTTCAAGCTTTGGGAACAAAGCTTATCTCTAAAACCAGGTTTTTGGGGGTCTTTGATTCAAAACATCGGCAGGCAATTCACATTCCGACTTTCTTTGGATTTTCCGTTCACAAATTGCTAGTAATTAGATTCTTTCTCAAAATAAGAGAAAGCGTTTATCTATATAGCTATATTTATTTACTCATCTTCATTTTCAATATCAGTTCCCTTAATTTTACTTTATCTATACTGAAATATTTTCGGAGAAATACCACTGAATTTGGGTAAAACCATCCTCTCCCGCCTTGTCTAATTTTTCGACTTCCATAGTGTTATTATTCTTTTTAAAACCAGACTAAAAGATTGACTAGTAACAAGAAGAAACAAATTACATGAGGTGTCAAGGGACACCCGGTTGGAATGAAGTTCCTTTCACCATATATTTTGTACTAGTAAGTTCCAACACGCCTAAGGAGAATACGATAATTTAAATGGATCTTTAAAAAAATACACTTTTTGTAAAACGATAAACTTTTTTAAGAAAAAATTTTTTTTTAAAGAATGCTTTTTTTTATAAAAAAAAGTATATTTTTAGGTCCTTTTTGTAAGAATATGACATTAATTTTTTAAAGAGAGGTACACTTCTATTAAAGGCTAATGGTTTTTTAAGAAATTGTACTATTTTGGAGAAGAAGTACTTTCTGAAAGAAAAACCCATAAGAGTATGCATTTTTTTTTTACAAAGAAGTACTTTTATTAAGAACCGGAACTTTTTAAAGAAGTGGTACTCTTTTTAGGAAAAGGTTATTTTTTTAAGGAAATGTACTTATTTTCAGAAAGGCCACTTATCTCAAGTAAAAAGCGAAAAGGAATTATTCTATTTTTAAGAAAAGGTACTTTTAAGAAAAGACATTTTTGTAAGAAAAGGTATTTGTTTTAAAGGAAGGTATTTTTTTGAAGAAAAGAAATGGTAATGTTTTATAGAATGTGTCCTTTTTTCAGGGATAGGTACATTTTTAATAGTTGGTACTTATCTCAAGAAAAGTTATTTTGTTTCAGAAAAAAGGTACTATTTAAAAAAAAGGTAGTTTTTTAAGAAAAGACAATTTGTTGTAAGAAAATTTACGTTTTTAAGAAAAGGTACTTATTTAAAAAAATGATTTTTTTAAGAAAATGTACTTTGTTTAGGAATATGAATAAATATTTTTTTGAGAAAATTTTTTTTTTTTTTAAGAAAAGGCACTTATATAAGAAGGGACATGGGACTGTCCGTGTAGGTGGAAAGTTTCTGATAGCGGCCAGAAATGATTCCTTCATTGGGCAGTCCAAGCAGCTCACTACTTCCAGGCAGTATGTCCTGGGCAATGGCTGTATCGGAAACCTCCGTTAGCTTGCTAGAGTGAGAAGGCGAAACAAATGAGCAGCCTGATTGGATATGCAATCACTGATATGTCTCAGGCTTAGTAGGTGACTGATCTCACTGAATCTTATTAATATATCGGGCATATTCTTTTGTCCTTAAAAGGCGGATGAGCCAAGCATATGGGCCAACGGCGGATAGAAACCAAAAGAAGGAAATCCAGTTTCGACCCGTGTCAGCGTCTGATCCATAATGGGCGGCTGCAATCAAATATCCTGGCAGTAGGTGAAATGCAAATACCCGGTGGATTGGGTTTGCCTCCCGCCACCGTTCATAATGGCAGTGAATATACAAGAACGACGACCCCTGAAAACTTTATAAGGACCACGATTTACCGATATGCACTTGGAATGTAAGAACTCTATATAGATCCGGTGCAAGCATCCAATTGACAGATGTCCTCGAAAGTTATAAGGCTGACATTACCGCTATCCAGGAACTGCACAAGGAAAATAAACTGCACAAGGAAAATAAACTGCGACAGGTACTACAGTTGGCATGAGGAAAAACATGAATTTGGCTGCGGATTTGTAGTTGGCAAATGTCTGCGACATCTAGTCCCTAGGTTCAATCCTGTGAGTGAACGAATAGCCACAATCCGCATAAAAACGAAATATTTTTATATTTCCCTAATTTGTGTGCATGGCCCGACAGAAGAGAAAGATGATGATGCCAAAGACATATTCTATGAGCTCCTAGAGGAAACGTATGACCGCTGCCCTGGCCATGACATTAAGATTGTACTGTGTTGGCTATTTCAGTCTACATGCTGACAGTTCCGACAACGGTATGAGACTGATTGACTTTGCGCGGCAAAAAACATGGTCATTAGTGGTACAAGATTCCAGCAGAAAGACATCCACAAGACTACTTGGGTATCCCCTGATCAAAGAACGAAAAACCAAATTGATCATGTGGTAATTGATGGAAGGCAGTCATCCAGTGTAATGGACGTACGAAAAAATCAGAGGAGCTAACATCGATTCTGATCACTACCTGGTAGCAGCAAAGGTTCTTACAACATTAAGTAGAGCGAAAATAGTACAAAACCAGACGCAGAGAAAGCTGGACATCGGAAAGCTGCAATTACCAGAGGTAGCCACAGCCTACTCAAGGAAGCTCTCGCAACTTTTGGCACAGAACCCATCCCCTCCCGATGACGATCCTGAAGAGCAGTGGAAACCCATTTCCGACTCTATAAAAACTGCCGCAACATCCGCACTTGGGTTTGAAAAACCGCTTCGCAGCAAACCATGGTGCGAAGAAGATTGTCGCATTGTAAATTATGAAAAGAACGCAGCACGCATGTCAATGCTTCAGAGCGGTATAGGGAGAAAAGAAAGGAGGCAAACCGTCTCTTTATGCGTAAGAAACGGTAGTGGAGAAAGCGCGAGAGTTAGAAAATTATGACATACAGAAGGAAGAACGAACCATAAAGACAAGGACGGAAATCTCATCGCAGATGTGCAGAGCCTGTTGGGAATATGGAGAGATAATTTCTCTGCGCTATTGGTACCTGAAATATCCAATAACGAGACAATCGATAATAATTTGGACGACGGTGTCGGTTGCCCCCCCTCCTAACCAAGAAGAGGTCAGAACAACTATTACCCGGCTTAAGAACAACAAAGCCGCAGGAGACAATGGATTATCGGCGGAGCAGTTTAGGGCTGCCATAGACCAGTGCGACTTTAGGCCTGGAAAATCGTTAACTGACCACGAAAAAAAATCGACATCTATTATCTATTTGTCGATTATAAGGCGGCCTTGGATAGGCCGATACGGGGGACACTCTACGAAGCAATGTCTGAGCTTGGTATTCCTGCAAAACTCATACGCCTTTGCAGGATGACTCTGACGAACACCAAATCCGCAGTGAAAGTCAGTAAGGATCTTACCGAACCTTTTGAAACTAAGAGAAGTCTCAGGCTAGGCGACACCCCCTATCGTGCGATCTCTTTAACATCTTAATAGAGATTATTATGAGAAAAGCTGCAGTCAACATGAAGTCAGCGGCAAAAGTCACATGCTGCTCGCGTATTCTGATGATATAGATATAATTGGGCGTACAGTTAGAGAGTTACTGCGCTGTTTTCGAGAATTAAGAAGGAGTCTGCAAAATCGGGTCTGACGGTAAATGAGGGCAAGACAAAGTTAATGGTTTCAACGAACAGGGCCCCCACGCGATTACACCAAAGCGTGAACGTTGATAACCGTTATAATTTCGAGGTGGTGGACGAATTTATATACCTCGGATCTGCCGTAAACAAAAACAACAACGTCAGCCTTGAGATCAAGCGGAGAATTGTGCTTGCGAATAGATGTAACAAAAGCATCTCGAGTAACAAAAGCTAAACAATACCAGACTCTCATACAACCTGTCTTGCTTTATAGCGCAGAATCCTGGGTCTTATCGCAAGCAGATGAAACATCTGTGGGAGTCTTGGCGAGAAAAGTACTCCGGAAGTTTTATGGACCTATAGTGCACAACGGCGAGAATCGGAGACGTATGAACCATGAGCTGTATGAGCTATATCCCGACATTCACATAGTTATATATGTGGATCAAAATAGCGCGATTGCGCTGGCTAGGCCATGTCAGTAGAATGGATGAAGACGAGGCAGCACGAAGGGGTTTCGAAACCGAAGTTCAAGGAAGGCGAAAAATAGGAAGACCAAGACTCCGCTGGAGGGATCAGGTTGACGAATCCCTGCGTACACTTGGCATTTCCAACTGAAGAGATAAGGCAGAAGATCGAACTAGTTGGCGAAATATGTTATCTACGTTTTGTAAGGTCCCCGACCCCTCGGGGTTGTTCTAGACCGGATAAGTAAGTACTTATTTAAGAAAATGTTATTTTTTTAAACTTCTTTCACTTTGGCTTTTTTTTATTGGGTTCAAAACTACAACATATACTAAATATCGGTTACAGGCTCCGCCTAGAAAACTTCACATTAAACAAGAAATTTCCCAACATATGTTAGTCTAGACACAAACCAACGCAAAAGTACCCAATATAGTTGATAATAATGGGTTGTAGCATATATTAGTGTAAAAAAAAGTTATTTAATTTTTTTCATTTAGCCCCCATCCCGTAATGTACGATAAGGAACCTCTTAACCGTCGCTTGAAGTCAGCCCCACCAGTGTAAAATATCTAATTTGTTTTGAAATCTGGAAAATTAGAGATATCACATTAATAACAAGAAAAATCGAAAAACCTGTCAGATTATTTCCGTTAGTGACAGAGTTGGACAAACTTCGAAACGATCGTGACATTGTGAATTCTAATCCTGCTTGTCTGTTGAAAATTGATTGTTAAAAAATACAACTTCCATGCTAAATTATACTTTACTATTTCTAAAGACCAAAATGTCATAAAGCGGGATTGAAATCCAAGGCGGGATGAGACATCGAAAAGCGGGGCAATCCCGCCATAAGCGGATAATGTTAACAAACAAAAGTAACACCACATGTGTTAAAAATAAATAAATAAAGTACGACGAGGAAGTATTAATGAAATATTTGACAGGTAAACCAGAGACAGGTGGTAACACTCTCCAATAAAATTTTGTTTCTTTTTATCTTGACTCTTTCCGAATGCAAAGGATATAAAATTAAAACTGAACAAACTTCCAAAAATGTCAATAACAAATTTAAGATTTCGCTTCATCACAAATATGTTAAGAAATACTGATGCAGCTGTTTGATGATTCTTGGTAACTGACGTATTTGCTTTACTGTCGGTCAATAACTTCGTTATTCAATTGGTTCAATGTGGTTGTAAACCAAAACTCAAAACATTAAGTATTCATTGTAATCCCTACCATGTCACTGCATTAAAATTGTAAATATTTATGGATTTCCCAAAACCTTGGCGTCATCGAGCGAATGTTTTATTTTATTTTAATTCACTTTAAATCCTGACTCAAGTTTATTGGAGCAGAGACTCGAATTGAACAGCGATCAATATCGATATCCATAGCGAGATATCATGTCTGTCTGCATTCAATTACACTGAAATCCCTTTTCATTAAAATTTACTCGGGCCTATTCAGGTGCACAACAACTGCATGCCAATTAAACATGACTTGTCTTAGTTGTTAAGCTTCTTGTAGGTTTTGCACGATTTTTTGTGGTCGCTGTGGTTGCTTTTGTCACATTTTTTTCTTAAATTTTATTTGGTTTTTTGATATTTTTTTCAATTTTTTCATAAATGCATTTTTGATGTTGCAACTCTACGCTTTGGTTGTTGTTTTTCGCAAAAGTCTGGATATTATATCGTACTCGATTGCTCCAAATGTCGTCTTGTTAACATTGATGTTGCGTGTTGTTTATGGATAGGCTGTGATTGCATGATCACCGCATGACTCAGTTGTCCCTTTATTTTTTTTGTTGGTGTCGGGGAGCCTGAACCTGAGCCAAAGGTTTAGCATGGCTTTGAGTAACTTTCTCTTTTCTTGTATGGGTGTGTGATGAGTGCATTGTGACAGACGACCAGCCCTTTTGGCCAGAAAAATAAGTGAAATTTTATTTTGTAATAAAAATCCAGTTTATGTTGTTTAAATACTTGGCTTGTTGAAGAGAAGTTATGATGATGCAGCATAGATAGAAAACAATACATTTTACTTATAGTTAGGGAAGGCAAATTCCCGGACTTCTTCATTTCCCGGAAAAGCGGGAGAAACAAATAAATGAGAGAACCTTTTTAAATCTTTGTCGCATTTATTACGTCAACTTTGTACAACAAAAGAGAAAAAATAGTACAAATATCTTAAATAACGTATCACTCTGTACAGCAATGTGTTACCAAATCTAAAATTGAAAGTATTTAATACAGAGAGGGATGTACATACATTTTGGCAGCCTAATTTCAGTGAAACTTACGTAACTTTCACACCGATGTGGATAAAACATATCTGTCGTCCAATGACATACAGGATGATGTTTATTTTCCACCGACAATTGTTTAGTGGCGACAAACTCATTTTGAAATTTGACAGTTTGGTGATATATTCTGAGGTGAAGTTATTGGTGTCGATTTCGTACATATAGTTTTAGTTTAAATTCTACAAAACTGGAATGTATAGTCGGGCGTATCTCTGTTATTTAGTATCCTATCGAAATGATATACAGGTGATTCAGGAAGTTCCGGACAAATTTCTCCAGCGTATTCCTTGGCTCATTTCGTGAAGATAAGTCCACTAGGACCATGTCCGAAAATGCAAGGGTGCGAAATGGCAGCGGGTTCAAAATTTTCGGATTGACGGTCGGAGGTAAAGTTGCTAACTTCAGAGCCAGTGGTCGGAATTTCAATAAAATAAAATCTTAAACGTGTTAATTTAGAAAAACAAATAAATGTGTGCTGTTATTTCGCTTCCAAAAACAAAAACAAACATTTTTGCATTTCAGTAAAATGGTCATAACTTTGGAACGGTCAGACCTCTGGGCTTCGTTTAGGTCATTTTGGAAAGGCAAGAGGTATGGCTATCTTTCAACAGAAAAAAGGTGCCTGCCATCTGGCAGAGCAAATTGAGGTTATGTGAATTTTTTTCCATTTTTTCCGAAAGCTCTGTATCTAGGCGATTTGACTTTTTACTATTTTTTATGGATTCTGAAAGGCCTCTTAAAGACCTTTACAACAAGCTAAAAATCCGAGCATTGGCTCAGAAGTTAGCAACTTTACCCTACTACCCTCCGATCACCAATCCGAAAATTTTGAACCCGCTGCCATTTCGCACCATTTCATTTTCGGACATGGTCCTAGTGAACTTTTCTTCATGAAATGAGCCAAGGAATACGCTGGAGAAATTTGTCCGGAACTTCTTGAATCACCCTGTATACAGGATGGATAAAACGGTCTCTGTAACATATTCTTCCAAACATATTCTGCAGGAACCATGTATACGTTTGAAACACACTACTAACATTCATATGTTTGCAATTCCCAAACTCACTTGTATTTAAATGCATGTTTACTAGCAAACATGTACGGGATCATTCGCGTGTTTCCATCAAACCTCCATATACTTACGTGGAAACATATGCGTATTTCCTCCCAAACATAAATATTCGTTTAGAAACGAATTATTCTTTGATTTCACTATATATGTATTATTTATTACAATTAATTTTATCAATATAAATCCACATTTATAAATAATTAACACAAAAAAATAAAAGTTTTAAAACAACCCTTATTACAATTACTTGCATAGAATTCATTATTTGTTTTTATTTAATATACTTATATACAAATCTAGTTCATGCAAGCCAAACTTGCATTAATTACTTGTTTTTTTTTATTATATTTCACAAATCCGATTTTTTCAGTAAAGGCTCGGACAAATAAAGGGCTTCACGTTGTTGCCCATTCCGGGTGCTTTCCCCAAAATCGTTTCTCACCTTGGTAGCACACGTACATATATCCCAAACTCATACACAAAGTTAAAGCAACATCACAAACCATTTAACCGTCCGAGCCTTTGTTTATTCTTTTTTCACTGATCAAGCGCTTTTGATATCTTCTGTCTTCATGAAACGAAAATGCACTGTATATCAGCCAAAATAAGAAACACTGACTTCATCGGCAATTTATACGCACGCTCAGGAATATTTATGAATCACTGATAGATAGACACACTTAGAAGATAGAGTCTCTTGTTGTCCCTCTTTTATTCCCTTGGTCCCGTAAGAGCAGAATCAGTGCAACAAACACAGCTGTATTTGTATCACAAACACAGATATATTTCGGTTGCAAACACATATGTTATAACATATTAATCATTGTGTCTCCAACATGTAATATTGAATAGAAAACACAATGTGTTTGGACACAAGTATCTCATATTTGCGACAAACTGCAAACACACGATATATTTGCATCCAAACAAAAAAATTACAGATTTTTTAGCGTGCATGCATAAATTCTAGTTTAAAATTTAAATTTTCTTATTAAAAATTTCAATGTTATGGTAACTATTTGGAAAGATCTGCTACGAAATACGTCCTCTTTCAAGATATAAAATGATTTATTTACCCTTCAAAGACAAGATATATTAAAGTTTAAAATTAAAATACATAGAATATTAAAAAATAATTATAATACTGACGAAAGAAACTAAAGAGTGAACTTTTATGAAAAATTTAAATGTTTTCTGCGTAGAGGAATGAGTTGAAAAGATTTGGAAATTGGTTTTATTATATTTTATATGATTCGATCTGAAATTATGTCGTAGAAGAATATATTTCGATTTCCTTTGAGCTATACAGATCAATAGTTTTTAGCCATTAGAAGAAAAGTCGGAACCAGTAGAGTTGTGTAGTTCACGAACGAACTAGTTGAATTGAACGATTCACACTTGTGAACTACATGAACTATTTCACACTGTATCGCTCTTTTGTTTCAGTAGTTCGTTTGCTTCCACAATTTATTGTATTTCAGTTGCGCTGTTCTCTCCCTTTCATTTTCTGGTTCGGGCTTCCTTTGTCTCACTGCAGAATGTTGTCATATTTGTGGAATGGATGTGTTTTAGTTAAAAATATAAAATCAATACAGAAACTCAACTACCCGATCGCTATATAAAGTAATTTAGTATAAAAAGTTATCATAATATGTATCCAAAACACATTATAAATCTGCTAAAAGCTGATCCTCTTTGCGATTATTTGCCTCTATTAAATTAAATCACCAAGTTGAACTGAAATAAGATCTTCAGCTCACATCTCATAGGAACTGAAATGAAACAATGAACTAGTGAACTAAATGAATGAACTAGTTCATTCTGTTGAGATGAACTAAAAAGAGCACTCACTTGAATGAACTAAAATTCCCAACTCTAGGAACCGGGATTTGAACTCTGGTTGTTCGACAATCGTTTCGAAGTTTGTGACTCTTCTCTTTAGCGTCTCAGCGATCTAGGCCAGATTTGGAAATTAATTTAAATTATATCTGAGTTAGGCAAAATACAACTATATATATTTTTTAAATTTCTAAATAAATCTAAAAGTCGCCGCAACGAGAATTATTATCATTTTTCTGAAAAATGTCGTCACTGCGGCGACATGTTTCATTACTGTAGTGAGTATGTACCATTATTGTGATTAATACTTTTCATTGATGTAAGAAACTGGTTTGGAAGTCTAATCATCCATAAAAGAATGATTTACAAACATTAACACCCTTCTTTTGACCATTTTCTAATATTTTCCATTTTTCTATTTCGTGGTAAAATTTAAATTTAATATTTTTATTTTGGTAAAAAAAAGTTAAACGGTTATGTTGCTAAAAAGGTAGTAAAGCATTGTTGCTAAAAAGGTAGCAAAAATTGGTGTAAAAACAGAGTTGCTCTTATTTGATAGAAATCTGTTTCGCCGATTTAAGGACTGATACGTTGCAGCAACACATTCGGTTTGTTAACTTTAAATGTTTGACTAAAGAAAATAATAAATAAATAAAATATTGAAAAAAGCTAAGATACCCAAACCTCAAAACCTTAACATCCAAGCTTAACCATTACGTCATTATTATTTTCCTTTTTTGATGAATTCGTTGCAGCGATAACAATTGAACGGTGAACATTCTTGTAGACCATACTTTATTGCAACAACGATAGAATTATGTAAGGAAAACTCTTAATGCAATGAGAATTCTTCAGTACGCAAATGATCACATAAATTTGCAAAACCGGGAAAAATCTGATAAAAAAAATTCTTGTGTTTGTGTAAAAAAATTTATGAAAAAATTCATTTTATATGAACTTTTTTAAAGAATCGATAATTATATAGTGGCGAACATGTTCATTAAATACACAGAACTATTCATAAATTTATGGAATTTGTTCATAAAATTACTGAAAAAAAGTTTATCTGTTCATATGACCTTTTATTAGAAATATACATATATATTTATTATATACATGGTGGTTCAGTCACGACTGGACAAAATTCACCAGCGTATTCCTTGGCTAATTTCATGAAAATGTGTCCATCTACGACCCTCCCCGAAAATGCAAGGGGACGAAATGGCAGCGGTGTGAAAATTTTCGAATTGGGGGTCGGAGGGTACTAGGGTAAAATTGCTAAGTTCTGAACCAGTGGTCGGATTTTTGTGCTTGTTGGAAAGGCCTTTATGAGACCTTTCAAGATACGGATCTTGCAAAAAAATTGGAAAAAGGCATGAGAACGTGCACATAACCCCAATTTTCTCATCAAGATGGCAGATACCTTATGTTTTTCCCCTTAAAAAATAGCCCTACGTCTTACCTTTCCAAAATTATCTAAAGGAAGCCCAGAGGTCTTACCGAACATGTCCGAAGTGGTTCGCAAACGGCTGCAATTGTGTTTAGTAGAAAACGGGAACCACATTGAAAACTTCCATTACCATCAAAATTTTTTTCCTTGGTGTTTGATTCTTCGGCCAAAAATTGCAATAAAATAAAATCTTAAACATGTTAATTTACAAAAACAAATAAATGTGTAATGTTATTTCGCTTCCAAAAAAAAAAATTTGCATTTCAGTCAAATAGTCATAACTTTGGAACGGTAAGACCTCTGGGCTTCGTTTAGGTAATTTTGGAAAGGTAAGAGGTAGGGATATTTTTTAAGAGAAAAAAACAAAAGTTATCTGCCATCTTGATGAGAAAATTGAGGTTATGTGCACGTTCTTATTTTTCCAAATTTTTTTATAAAAGCTCCGTATCTTGGCGATTTTACTTTCTTTAAATTTTTTTTAATGATTCTGAAAGGTCTCTTAAAAGCCTTTCCAACAAGCCCAAAACTCCGACCACTGCTTCAGGACTTAGCAATTTTACCCTAGTACCCTCCGACCACCAATTCGAAAATTTCCAAAACCCTGCCTTTTCGCTCCCTTGCATTTCCGGGGATAGTCGCAGATGGACATATTTTCATGAAATGACCCAGGGAATACGCTGGTTAAACTTGTGCAGTCCTGACTGAACCACCCTGTATATTATATATTTTATTATATATTTATTTAATTTGAAAACAATTTTTTTATGAACAGGTTTAGTGTATATTTTCATAATCTATGCCACAAACACAAGCCCATCGCACTGTTTTTGTTGGTATGTTTTAGTCCATTTCAGCTTAATGACAATCTTGGTTTGGTTTGGTTTGGTTGAAAAGGCTGCAAGACAGCACGCTGTCTAGCACACTTAGGCTAAAGAAGCACATTGTGATACCTGTAGTTTCCTCTATAGCAACTATTGACTAGCCGTCCAGCCAATTTGCCCTTTCAACAAATTTGTCTATAAAACCTACAGGAATATCCTGTAGGGCTACGGTGCTAACTAGATGTGTTCCGAATTTCATACTTCTCAGTCCTGCCAGAGCAGGGCAATCCAAGAGAAGGTGTTTCCGCGTTTCCTCGTCCTCTTCCATGCAGCATCTACAGAGAGTGGAGTTTCTACGTCCCAATCTTAGGGCGTGTTTTCCTACAAGACAATGTCCCGTAAGTGTTCCTATCATTGGGGATAAACTGCCTCTCAGCAAGTTAAGTAGTTGCCTAGTCCTCTTCCTGTCCACCTGTGACCAGAGGACCCTGGCTTGTTTGCAAGTTGAAGTAAGTCTCCACTTGTACTTGAACATATTATCGGCCCATTGCCTGATCTGCAAACGGCAGGTAGAGATTGTCATACACGCAGAGAAAAAATATGGTTGAACATTATTGTGGCAACCATTCAATGTTTACCAAAACCATTTAATTGTTCTCGTAAGCATATATTTATTAGTTTTGAACATAATATTTTCTTTGCAATAAGATTATTGTTAAAATCTTAGTTGACACACTAAAGAATTATAATATGGTAGGTTTTAAAAATGGGAATATTATCACGACAAACATTTAATGATTATAAGAATAATATTTTTTTTGTGCCAAAAAAATATTTTTAGTTTTTGGAAAATATTATTTTTACAAGTAATAATGTTATTGTGAATTCATATATTCAAAAATATTATTGTCAGTATTATATCAAGATTTACTATTATATTATAAAAAGTCAAAATAATATTGTCAAGGCTTTTTATTTACAGGCTTTTTATTTAGTGTTTCATCAACAAGCAGCCACATCGGGTGTAGTGCTCCGCGTAATATAAATTATTTGTGTTTTAAGAGTTTGATATTATTTCACAAATAAATTGTTTGTTGTTTTTAAAGAAGGTAAGTTGTTAATAAATACAATTTCGTGTTATATGTTTTACAACAAACTCACAAATACATTTGTAATTAAAGCAAAAAAAATCATGATTCCGTGATAAAACAACTAAAATTGTTTTTGTTTTTCTCGACATTTGTGTGTATTTGATAAAACTGTAAAATATTATTTTCGAACTTAATAATGTTATTTTGACTGAAACCATTGAATGTTTGAAACAATAATATTATTTTCCAAAATTGTTTTTACATTTTACTGCGTTTCGTGTGCATTCGGCGAATCCAACAATATTATTTTCGCACGTCATAATGCTATTTTGACTGCAACCATTGAATGTTGAATGCAATAATATTATTTTCTAAAACAGTTTTAGCTTTTTCTTACATTTTGTGTGTATTCGGTGAAAAACAACAATATTATGTTCCCAGCCATAAAGTTATTTTGACTGTAAACATTGAATGATGCAAGCAATAATAATATTTTCTAAATTATTTCATAATTTTCCTACATTTCGTGTGTATTCGGTGAAAACCAACAATAGTATTTTGCACGGCATAATGCTATTTTCACAGCAACCATTGAATGTTGAAGGCAATAAAGCCTCAAATATTCTCGGTGATAGTGGCACAATACATTGCCTCATCTGAGTTTGTGCTGGATATTAAAATTGCAAGTAAGTACTCTTTTTGTAACTTTTAAATCGTATAACCTGACCGTTTTCTTTTTTAAGATGCATCTTCAGAATCGGGACTCGATGCAAATACATCCCTTTCTAGTTCGTCACAACAGCCAGAAGCATATACTGATGTCGCCCGTACAGTGTCTTGTATTGGAGATACAGTATTTATAAACTTCTCCCAAGACAACATTTTTGTATCCACGGCCTTTGATTTTTCAAGTCTTCCTTCAGTTCAGGTATATACATATGTATATATTTAGTGCCTGTAGTTTATTTTCCTTCTAAAAATACATTCTATCATAGGAAATAAGTACAATGCCTGACGTTCACAATCTCCTGAACGTCAAAACATTGGAAAATAAGGATAGGGTGAAAATAGCAAAAGCGCTAATAGCATCCATCCTTCATAAAAAGCCGAACAGACAGTATGTATAAAATTGTTAGACATTTGTAACAAATACTGTATTCCAAATTACTTTTAGAGTGCTTAAGGAAGATTTTATTCAATTGTCGCAATCAATAATACAGATTTTTCCATCTGAAGTCAAGGAGACTTATTACATACCTTTTAAGAAAGGACATTTATCTAAAGAAGGTAAATTATACGATGCGTACAACAATCTAAGATCAAAACTTAGCTCTACCGGCTTGATAAAGAGACGTATAAAAACAATATTAGAGAAACGTAGGAAGTATACAAGTAATTTTTAAAATAATAATAATAATTTAGCGTTTTAATGTTTATCTTTTCTTTTTAATTAAAGCAAGTGAAACTATCAGCCTTGAATATGGAGAATATCCAGCCGTTGCAGAGGAGTTGAAAGTGTTACAAACGGAAGGATTTGAATGGGACAAAGTGTTGGAAGTTTTTCAAAAATCCCATATTCTCCGACAAAAGGAATTGAAAAATAGCGATTTAGCCACCGTTGACTATTTGAATAAATACAAGGTTCTACTGGATGAAAAAAAATACAAGCTGGTAAGCAAAATAATTTACATTTATTTCTAGACTTCTTTGGATGCAGTTATTTATTGTCTTTTCATTTAGTTTTTCAAACTTGTTAAAAAACATTTGTTAGAGCACACAAAATTATTCATGTTTTAGAGCAAACAATTTCGACTATTTTTATTTTAAAATTTATAGTGTGGAAAATAATTATTACAACCAAAGCAAATATTGTTTTATTTTCATCTTAAGTTTGAAATAGATTTCAAAATTTTATACCCTTCATCGAAAAACATTTACGAATGGAAACTGTACTACCTGAAAGTAATTGCCAAGGCCGAAAAACTAAAAGATAATAGCACCCAGGAAATATTATCGTTAATTTATAAAACAGATGAGGAAGGCAAGTAATTAGATACTGCAGTTTTAAATAAATCGATTTTATATTATTTTTGAATTATTACAGATTCAAAACTTGCGCTATCATTGATGTTAGTTGCCTATATTTTGCCGAACAGTAGAAAGCACTCTAAATTGGAAATCTAAATAATTTTCTAACAGATAACAAGTAAATGAATTCTTTTGCTTACTTCTTAACAAAAAAATGTTTATTTAGACACACTGACTACTCATAAAGTACACTTAAATTTTGGCCTAACTCGAGTTAGGCTGCTATCGTTTGTTACCACAGATTTGTACTTTCGTACGTTTTTATTATAGCATATAGCATTTTTTAATTATAGCATATATTGTATTATATTATAACATATATTATAACATATTATAACATATATATATTATAACATATATTAAAATTATACAAATATATTGTAAATAAAAATCTATTTCACTTAAAACAAACAATTAATATTATTAATTATAGGTGTGACAATATGGTAAATATATTGATTATATAATATCTTTATAATTGAATCACATCAGTCGAAATACAACCATATTATGTTTAACTAAGAGAATATTATGGTTGCTGCGACCATATTATGGTCATCTACGACAATATTATGAATGCTACGATAATATTATGGTTGCTACGACCATAATATGGTTACTGTGGCAACCATATTATGATTAACTAAGACAATATTATGCTTGCTACGACTATAATATGGTTGCTGCAACCATAATATGGTTACTACATCAACCGTATCATGGTCAACTACGATAATATTACGGTTCCTACGACCATAATATGGTAGCTACGACCATAATATGGTTATTCTGCTAACCATATTATGGTTAACTAAAACAATATTATGGTTCCTACGACCATAATATGGTTACTGCGAACATAATATGGTTACTATGTCAACCATAACATGGTCAACTACGATAATATTATGGTTTCTACGACAATAATATGGTTGCTACGACTATAATATGGTTACTCTATTAACCATATTATGGTTCACTAGGACAATATTATGGTTGCTACGACAACATTATGGTTGCTACGACCATAATATGGTTACTCTGTGGACCATATTATGGTCACCTACGACAATATAATGGTCATCTTGGACAATATCATGGTTTCTACGACCATGATATGGTTACATTGTCAACCATATCATGGTCAACGACGATAATAGTATGATACCTTAGGACCATAACATGGTTACTCTCTTAACCATACTATGATAATACTATGGTTAATATGTTGACTATATACTATGGTTGCCATAATAATGCGTTATGGTTGCTGCAACCATATCCCAATCATTATATTATGCTCTTCGAATATGGTTGCCACAACCATAATCCTTCTCTGCGTGTACTAACACCTTATTTTGCCGGAAGAACCTGTGCCATAGTGCCCTGTCTAGCTAACGCATCCGCGACGCAATTGCATGGAATGTCGCTCTTTCCCGGTACCCAGATGATCCTGATGTCAAAATACTCTGCCATTACCCTAAGTGATGAGTGGCATTCTTTCACCGTCAGGGACGTAGCAAACATGGCTTCCAGGGATTTTATGGCAGCCTGGCTGTCTGTGTAGATACATATTCTCCGGAGGGTTGTGTCACTACATTTCAGTAGTTCAGCAACCTCCAGTATGGCGGTAATTTCCGCCTGAAATACACTACAGTGATCAGGCAGCTTGAAGGAGATATTTATATTTAGGTCCAGTGAATGGACCTCGTCCAACTTTGATCCATTCGTTAAAAATCTGATACTACTGGTGACTTTTCCCAGGAATTCCTGTTCGGAATAGAAGTCCTTAGATTTGTGGCTGGTAGAAGGTAAGGGATACAGTAGTCCGTTTTTACGGGAATAGAGTTGATCCGGTGTAGTAATTCAGCGTGTCCGGAATGCCCCGATATCAAAACGCCACAATCTCTGATTCTCACCAGGGATGTAGCGGCTTCCGATTCGGCCATGATATCAGGAGTACAGATGTGCAGGATAGCACTAAGTGCAGTATCTGACGTCGTCCCCATTGCCCCACTAACGTTCACGTTCCTAGCAATTGTAACACCACCCCATTCAGCTTTGACGAATCTATCCACCAGAAGCTTCCCAATTAGGCGTGTCACTAAGTTGTCGACTCCTAGATTCTGTAACGACCTAAGAATCTCCGAAGGTTGAATGTTGTTGACGGCTCCCTCGATGTCCAGGAAGGTCCCTAGAGCGAAGACCTTATTCTCAAGAGAGTTCACTATTATGCTGACTATAGAGTGGAGAGCCGTTTCAGTTGACCTGCCCTTGATATAGGCATGCTGAGAACTCGATAGTAGATTCTGTGGAAGATTACTTCGAACGTGAATGTCCAGTAATAACCTTTCAAATGTCTTAAGAACAAAGGATGATAGAGTGATTGGTCTAAAGTCCTTTGGTTTGACATGAGAGCATTTGCCCGCTTTCGGGACGAAACCCACTTTGGTTTGCTTCCAAATGCTAGGAATGACTCCCAGCATAAGGCAGCCCCTGGAGATTGCCTCCAACCAACTACACGATAGGTATATTGCCTCCTGTAGTTGCGCGGGAATTATCCCGTCAGGTCCGGCTGATTTATAGGGCAATCTTACTTGCAAACTAAATTTTCGGCCCATGTGGGCAGCTGGAAATCCGACTTAGAGGAATGAAAGCGTAAGGAATGAGCATGAAACTGCTTCGTTTTACCCATGTTTGCCTTTTTTTCGACCTCTTGCAACCTTGGGGGCAAAGTCGTGACGGATATCGAATTACCTGTTATTACACAAGTTTTAACTCAACCCTATTCTATAAATCACCTACGGACAAATTTGGCCCATCTACTACCTGAGCGATTATAGGGACCACAAACACTTGGGGAAACTTACGTCCCCTGTTCGTCAAGGGGTTATAAAGTTTATAAAATCAAATATATTTTATGAAACCAAATGTTTCGGAATGCACAACACCTTACCAAATGTAAGACATTTGAAGTAAGAACTCATGAAACAAACTTCGAATTAGCCTTCTTTTGCACACTGTGGCAGCCATGAAAACAGCTGCTTTTTATTATTTGAAATTATTCTCATAAACAAAAAAAAAACAACAACAATTATTTATTGCATTCTAACTTTTTGTTTGTTCTTGTAATTGCAGACAAAACGATTGGTGGCTGTCAAGTCTTGGAATGGTTTGAGGTAAGAACGATATCACTCATTTGCCAAACACTATTAGCGTGATTACTATGATTACATTTAAGTTGTAATTTCAACAAGTTACTGAGATAATTACTTGCACTAAACATTAAGCAATTGTTTGCCATCAGCTCAGTGTTTCAAAAAATTATAGTTAACAGTTTATGCCAACTACCATAAATGCTTAATAACAATAATAACATTTAACTGAATTAGATTTGAAACCTCTTGCCGATTTGAAGCTGCCGAGTGCATGAGTGACGTATTGAAAACATCATATGTATATTTGTTGCCTTTGAATCGATTTAAAAGTATATATTTTTTTTAAATTTATGTTGTGGCTTATGTTGTTCTGTTACTTTTTTCAAATTTAAATTTCTGTCTCATGTAAACCTAGCCAAGTCGTGTGTCTGTCTGTCTTTGTGTTTACTGTTTCAGTTACCCAGAATATCTGCACATACAAATTCAAGGCAATCGAGACCTTTCATTTTACATTTGAGAAAAAAATATTTTGAATTAAAATCACACATGTTTTATCTGTGCGCTGGAACTTACGCTGAAGATAAAAATATAATAAGTTCGATAAAATGCCAGTGACACAAGGTAAATACTTGAAACATATCGTAGTTAAAGTTCAACTATGGCAAAGTATTTATTTGTTTCAATTACACCGATCTGCGTTCAAATTTGCAATTAACAACCAGTGTTTTTGGGACACTCGGTAAATGAAAATTTGAACCCATCAGAAGATATACCAATCGGCTGTGAATCGATCAGGTTTTCTGTTGACCAGAGGTGTGGATTTTTCTCAAAATATTGAAAACTCCGACTCCGAATCTTCAATTTTAAACTTCTGAAATCCGACTCCAACACAACCGATAAACCAGACATGGTTTTTGTTTGTTTAATGGTACAAATTATGAAGCTACACCTGAATATAAAAATTACTCATTCTAAACTGAATTAATAAACAATTTTTCATAAATCAGTGCTTAATTTTCTTCCATGAAACACTAAACGAATGCTTTTACTTTTTACTACAAGAAACCCCATCGACAAAAATGGTCCCAAACTAACTAACAACAGTACTAAAGTGTTTTAAATTTCAGAAAACTGAACATTTCAAATTTCTGGATACGATGGCGGATCAATAAGTCCGTGACTTTCGAACTTCCCTCATAGTTATATGAAATGCAACACGACCCCCATCAAGTATCACCTGTTAATAGACTACTGTCAAATTTGGAGCAAGTTCCGTCATTTACTTTGCGTTTAACAGCTGTTCAAAACATACAACCTCGTGCATTTTTTTCAAAAATGGAAAAAAGTGAATTTCGAGTGCTCATAAAACATTATTTTTTTGCGAACAAAAAAACCGTCAATCAAACGAAGGAAAAGCTTGATAAATACTATGGGGACTCTTCAATGGTAAAAAAGTGGTTTACTGCCATTCGTTGTGGTTGCACAAGTACAAATGACGCTGCACGTTCTGGACGGCCAATTGAGGTCAATACACCCGAAAATGTCGAAAAATCCACGATATGGTGTTGGCCGATCGAAGAGTAAAAGTGCGTGAGATTGTTGATACCATAGGCATTTCATATGGCAGTGTGGTTTCGATTTTAAATGATCAGATGGGTTTAAGAAATCTGTTTGCAAGATGGGTGCCGCGTTTGCTCTCAATTGACCATACACGTAATCGTGTGACAACTTCAAAGGATTGTTTGGAGTTTTTTAATTGGGCTACGAATTGGTACCTCATCGCCATATTCTACGGATTTAGCCCCCAGTCACTATTTCCTATTTCCAAACCTAAAGAAATGGCTCGGTGGACAGAGATTTAGCTCCAACGATGAAATTATTGATCAAATAAAGGCCTATTTTATGGACCTCGAAAAATCATATTTTTTTGAAAGGGATACAAGAATTGGAGAAACAGTGGGCTAAGTGTATTGAGCTAAATGAGATTATGTTGAAAAAAAATATTTTTTTTGCAAAAAAAACTGTGTTTCATTCAAAAAGTCATGGACTTATTGAGCCGCCCTCGTATTTAAAACTCAGCAGTCTAAAGCAGTCCCAAAAATGTCTTCAAAAGTTAGCATATGGTATAACTTGTATTTATTCAAAAAACTACCCACCACTAAAGATTATGGAAAGGTTTTCAAAGATATCTCTAGAATTTGACCGGCACTGTTGAAAGCTTATATCCAAGCATAGAGTTACTCAAAATTACCATTTTGCAGGTTTCCAAATTGCATTGCATTATCTCGACACCTGTTGACAATGTAACACTACCCCAGACTTATTTAAAATTAATTTTTATAAACCGTAACAACCCGCCTGTTTCATGTTCTATAACCAAATCGTACCTTTTACAGGGATTTTAATTCAAAAAATTAAAATTTTTAAAAGGCAATGGGGATATTTTTAAAATAAGCTTAAAACTAAATTGGGAACGAATGGATACAAATTGAGCAAATCCATCAGGGATGATTTTTGTTTATCCGGACTTTTTATTGGTACGTTTTAATATTATCTTTAAATCTTCTGCGAACGAAATTGAAAGATTTCAAACAATTCAATTCAGTGTTTATAAATGTTTCCATTTAAAAAAGTAAACAATTATTGGGGATGATTTCTTATGTATTCGACCTTTTTATTGGTACTTTTTTATTTTATTGTTCAAGCTCAAGACCATTCTATATCTCCATAAATGGAGATATAGTTGTTTGCAAATGCATCCTCATGATTCCTGGCAAACCGTCTACCTATTTCCGATTTTGCCACAGATCTTCATCAGCGGTTTTTTGGAATGCTGCTTTTGAAAAATTCATCAAACTAAATGCAAACGAAAAGAATTTTCCACTGTGCAAGTGTTGGAAAAATATCGCAAGCAAAACACGCAAGGAAACATTTGCAAACAACTTCTTTCCATCTCCAGAGAACCATTGGTCCCCATTAGAAATGATTGTTGTTGTTGTCTAAGTAAAACATCTTTTTTTCAAAAAACTATATCTCTATTTATAGATCAAAAATCAAAAAAATTCGACAGATCAATACATGAAAATGATTTCGGCTGTTCATGACGAAGCAAATTCGGGACGGCCAAATTTGGGTCACTTTTTCGAAGATAGCTGGCCGTATGTGACGAATAACTCGAACAATAGTGGCCTCCAAGGCGTCAGCATAAACCAGTGACTTCACGTAGCCGCATGGGAAATACTCGAGAGGTGTCAAATCGCACGACCGTGGAAGCCAATTGACAGGTCCATCTCTCGAAATTAACTTATTTTTGATTTCAATAAATATATAGTTAGGTCGACGTATGGTCAACGTCCTGTTGAAACCACATCTCGCCCGGATGGCTCCACGAAATACCCCCAAGGAAATAGCACCCAATGACAAAAACCCAAAAAAAAACCCCCAAACAAAGAATGAAATAAAAGCCAAACAACAATTAAATTAACTCAAAGGCAAAATGGAAACAAAGGCGAAACAATTTCGTTGTAAAAGGCCCATTTGGAAACCCCGATTGGAAAGCGAAATACCTTTGGTTGTTTTTTCATATGAAATAACACCCAAACATATGTGGAAAAACATTGGAGAATATTTCATTTCTCGTTTGGGGGTTACTTCCTTGGGGGGTATTTCGTGGAGCCGCCCGGATCAATGTCATCCAAATTTTCAAACAAAAAATCATTGATCATGGTGCGGTAACGATCTCCATTGACCGAGCTTTGATTTTTGAAGAAATAGGGTCCGAGTGTGTAAACCGCCCCAAACGGAATATTTTCCTGGATGTAATGGAATCTTCATATCAGGAAATTTTGTTTATTAACAACCCCGTTTTTCGAAAAATGAGCGTCACCGCTGAACACAATTTTGCGATAAAACATCGTGTAAGTTTCCGAATGCTGTAGAGCTAAAGCGGCGACACAAGCGGCGAAAGGACGCTTTAATTCCTGTACCAGCTGGATCTTATATGGATGTAGGCCAAGATCTTTGCGCTAAATTCGGCACGTAGCGGACGAATCGATAAATTTGGATCTTCTTCCACACTTTCGTTTACAGTGGCGATTTTCTCTTCAGTACGCACATTCCTTCGTTCATTTAGAGAGTAAGTGGTTTGAAATGTATCCACAGTTCCACGGATGGCTTGCTGAGATAGACGATTATGTACCCATAAAAATCATGAAGTTATCTATAAGTTGTGCGAACCGATGACTTATTTTCATAAAAAATTTAGATAATTTGGTAGCGTTGTTCAAGGGCAAATCTATTTATAATGATTTGCCAAAGTATACTAAACCATAAATTGCAAACAGTGAGCGCAGTATGATAGTTCGTTTGACAGCTAATCGTTTCGTAAGTTCTATCCAAGCAAAGAAAACCCCTTCAAAAGTCTTCAAAGTCGTTTTATTTTTAAATTGAACTTGGTATTAAATTTTTGTCTAGTGATAAGATTTGGGAAAAATACAATTAAACGAAAAGATGGGTTTCAGAAAATGTACGATAGATCGAAAGACGTCCAAAAACCGATTGATTTTGGAACGAAGTTCCTTATCGCACGTTGCGGGATGTGTGCTAACTGAAAAAAAATTAAATAACTTTTGTTTTAATACTATTATGCTACAACCCAGTATTATCAACTATATTGTTTACTTTTGCTTTGGTTTGTGTCTAGACTAACGGCTGTTTAATGGGAAGCTTTCTAGGTGGAGCCCGTAACCAATATTTAGTATATATTGTAGTTTTGAACCCACTAAGCAGTAAATTTAGAAAAGCCAAAGTGAGAGAAGTTTAAAAAAAGAAGATTTTGTTAAATGAGTGCCTTTTCTTAAAAAAAAGTTAAATTTTCTAAAAAAAAAATACATATTCTTATACAAAGTACATTTTCTTAAAAAAATACCTTATCTTAAAGAAGTACCTTTGCTTAAAAAAAGTACATTTTCTTATAAAAAGAACCTTTTCTTAAAAAAGTATTTTTTTTAAATATGTACCTTTTCATAAAAACGTAAATTTTGTTACAACAAATTGTCTTTTCTTAAAAAACTACCTTTTCTTTAAAGAGTACCTCTTATGTAAAACCAAATAAATTTTCTTGAGATAAGTACCTACTCTTAAAAGAAAAAATCCATTTTCTCCAAAAAATAAATACCTCCTCTTAAAAAAATACCTTCTCTTACAAAACTTACTTTTCTTAAAAATAAAATAATACCTTCTCTTTTCTTTTCTTGACATAAGTAGCGTTTCTGAAAATATATACATTTTCTTAAAAAAATAACCGTTTCTTTAAAAGAGTACCACTTCTTTAAAAAGTACCTGTTCTTATAAAAGTACTTTTTTGAAAAAACCTTTTGACCTTATTTTCTCAAAAAAACATTAGGTTTTAATAAAAAAAGTACCTCTCTTTAAAAAAGGACTTTTTCGGGAAATATAATACATGTTCTTAGTATATTTTCTTAAAGACCCATTTAAATTATCGTATTTTTCAACGGGCGACTTAGACGTGTTGGAACTAACTAATACATAATATATAGCGAAAGGAACTTCGTTCCAACCGGATGTCCCCTGAGACCTTATGTGATTTTGAAACTTCTAGCGTTACCTATAACATTATGTAGGAACCGTGTATATGTATGGAATAACCATATACTTACGTGCAATCATTTTTTTCATGAATTGAAGATTTGCTGCTTTTTGTTACTCTGTTGTTTGTTACGCTTTTGTTTTCAACAATTTAAACAAACAAAGCCACATTTGGGTCACAAAAACATATATTCTAACATATTACTAATCATTGTGTGTAATATTGAATAGCAAACACAATGGGTTTGGACACAGGTATACTATATTTTCGACATGCTACAAATACATTATATTTTCATCCAAACAAACAATAAAGTATAGATTTTTCAGCGTGTAATAATGCCAAACAATTCACATCATCGATGATGTAACAAATACCATCATATTCCTCCATTTTGATATTTCTCAAATAGGTAATAACTTTATTAACCCGGAGTCGGAATCGGGCTGAAAAAATTGACTAAAACTCCGGGCAAATTTCCTGAACTCCGACTGCACACCCCTGATATTTACCCACTAGGGCGGGTCGATTTGTAGGGAGGCAAAAAAATCACTCAAGTGACAAGGAAAATCGTATTCTAGGGATCAAAATATGAAACTTTGCCCGAGGAACCATTCTTCTAAAACAAATTCTGATGTCCCGACTTTTGAAAGCTCCGAAATTTGTCCGAAATTTTGAAAAGTCCCACTTTGACTCATTTAGAGTGCTCCAATCGAGTCCAAATGTATGAACGACCCCCACTAACTTTGGAGGGCCGACTCACCCATGCCAGTGGGGCACCCCCTGGAACCCCCCTGGGAGGTTCCCCATACAAACATTTCAAAAAATCACCATTTTTGGCACTTTACATGAAAAAATCAGCGAAATCGTTATTTCTTTTTTCTTTTTGGAGATTATTTTTCTCTTTAGAAATTTATTTAGTCAGAACATATGTAAATGAAAAAATGAATTTAAAGTCTTTTTTGCTTTCAAGTCTTGTTCCTTGTCATGTGGGTGATTTTTAAATCCACACGCCCTATTACCCACCCAACAACAAAGCGTTCAATCTCCAAAATTACATAGTTTTCTCCGTTGGGGTTTGTATTAAAATTGTAACAAAAAATAATAAAAAACTTGGCAAAATAAAAGAATTACCTTGTATTTTCCTCAAATTTGAATAGAAAGTAAAAACATTTTCAGTTCTAGAAATATTTGTATAACGCATAACGCGGCCGTCCATCGTGAAATAAAACTGGATAAAATTTAAAAAAATAATAGCAGCCCGTTTTCATAAAATATATTGGAACGAATCGGCCGAAATTAAAACGTTATCGGCCGAAATCAAAACGTTAACACGGATATTATAAGTCATACGAGATATTTATTTAGGATATTTATTCTTCACCTGTTCCTCTAATCAATTGTTGAAAGGATTGCCCCAGTTGACCCATGAAATCCAATTTATTTACGTTTTAGTTTTGGCCGATTCGTTCGTTCGTTCAAATTCGCTTTATGAAATCAGGCCGCAATACATTTCCGAAATATAACGTCATGTCTTAAATTGATTGTTAGTTTTGTACAAAACTATACTATTTCGAACTGAAACTCAAAATAAAAAAATTATTTAGACATTCATTTCGAAAATTAAAATTCAAACTTCAAATACACCAATCGTAATTTGAAACACAATATATGAATTTTAAAATATGTCAAACGAAATTCAAAAACTATGAGTTGAAATTCTAATGACGTTAATTGTACTTTTAAAAATGGTTTCCCATTACATCCCATGAAGGGATTGGGGAGAGCTTTTCATAAACTTTAACTCACCTGAAGTAAAGTTGTAAAAGCATTAAAAAAAGTCGTCAATTGCAATTCAAGCAATTAACTAATATAAGCAGCTTTATTAAATCGCAATTGATGAGTTTTAAATTCCAATTCATGCCTGTTGAATTTCAATTGATATCGTTTGAATTTTAGTTAGTATTTTTTTAATTTCATTTGATGTATTTTAAATTCCAAACGGTGTAGTTTATATTTCAATCAATATGTTTTAAGTTTCAATTAATGTTTTTTATATTGCAATTGATGTGTGTTGAATTTTAATCGAGGTTTTTTGAATTCTAATTGATATTTTTGAATTTCAATTTATATATGTATTTACAATTATAAATGTTGTTTTTAAACTCCAACTAATGTATTTTAAACTTTAATTAATGTGTTTTAAATTTCAACTGATGTATTTTAAATTGTAATTTTTGCTTTAAATTTTAAATAAATATTTTAAATCTATATATATTTATTATATATTATAATTATTTATTATATATTATGAATCTATAATATTGTCAAATCAATTTTTATTGTTTTTTAAATATTATTTGAAAATCCTGAGGTTACAAAAAAAATACTGTATAAAATGGGGAGGGGAGGGAAACTCGTAGATCCGCTTCGGAAATGTATTTGTATTTCAATTAAGAACAGCCTTACGGGAAATTGAACTGGTTCAAAACCAGTCACGTGACTGGTTCCCTGTGGGTAAGAACCGGTCCCAGGTCTAGAACCGAGGCTTTCATTAAAACCATAGGACGGTTCGATTTCAGTTCAATAGTTCTAGTTCTTAAACCAGTCCTTGAACTATACTTTAAAGGACCTTTTCAGTTTCAGTTCAATAGTTGTAGTCCTTAAATGTTTATATGTTTCAGTCATTTGCTGGAATTTTCGGAATATTCTTTGATGATTATTTATATTTTTTAGAGGTTGTCAGTAGAGGTTGACACAACCACATTATAGATTGACACAACCTATTAGAGGTTGTCTTAACCTATTAGAGGTTGCTTCACTCGAATTTCATTTGTGGAGACTATTTGAATTTCAACTGATGTCTTCTAAATAAATGAATACATTTTGATTCGCAATTCTTGAATTCCATGAATTCATGTCTTTTAAATATCAATTGATTTAGGTTTTCTTTGAAATGGAATTTTCAAATTCATTTTATTTTAGGGGTTTGTTTTAAAATTCCAAATTCAATTCAATTTTTCTATTAATGTGCTTCCAATATCGATTGGAATGTTTAATACTAATACCAATTATAAATAATTTCACAACAACAAAACAGCTTCCATATGTTGTTCTACGACTATTCTAAATAACGTTAAATATTTGTTTATAAATTTATTCCTTGATTTTAAAAATAAAACAAATACTTTTTTAAAGATTTTAAATTGATCCAAATATACTTTAATATTTGAAGAATCATCCGAATTTTACCATCTGGTGTGATCCCCTTTCCACCCATTGATTATAGTAATTTATATCTGATGAGGTAGAGTATTTCAAGACCAGTTTAAGCGTACCCGCCATACACTGGCACAACAGTCCAAGTATTTGCGTCAGATTCGTGTCTCATGTTTAATGTTCGAATGTTTAAATGCACATATATACATATTAATTAGGGTGGTGTGTTTGTACAGGGAAAAATTATGTTTTAACATTCTCTAATACGGCAGTTTGTTGAGTTTGTATTAGGGAAAACAAGTACAGAATTGGTGCAATATTGTGTGAACTTCTGCACTATTGACATCAGCATTTGGCTTTAATAATTTCGGAGAAATTTTACAATTACCCTAAATTTCTAGGTAATTTGGCACCAGCGATAGCTGTGCAGTGGGAAACTAATATATGTGACCTGGAAACAGGGGTTTGAGATAAAAAAAATCGAATTTTTGACTTGCTAGGTCCCTTTTTCATTCCTGGTCATATATTGTGAAAGAGAATGATTGTTATGGGCGCCAGCCTCTTCCACTATATTGCAAATTAAGTTTACTGAAAAGTAGAATTTCTGCCACCCTAACATGCATATAGTTTAATACATAAGGTACAACAATTATTTATACTAAATGTTATGGATAAAGATGTCGTTTTAAACTATTGCAAAAAAATAAAACAACAACACACGTAGCTTTTATCGAAGTTAGCTGTGACGTGTTTAGTTTTTCATTTTACGTCCATCAGTCCGTCGTCCAGTCCGTTGAGTCAATATGTCTCGCACTGAACTTTTAATATTTTTTAATTACAACTAATAAGTATTTGTTCCTCTGTTTGTTTATTGTTGTTTTTTTTTTTGTAATATGTTAATAACAAAACTAGTTTATCAATTTCACCCACCCCCCGCCCCACACAGTGATATTGATATTTTCCTCGATTGTAAACTATAAAAATACATTTAATAATAGAGTTTCGTTCTAAATGAACTTCATTTGCATTTTTAGTTGAGCACATAAATTGTTCTTTCAATACAATTTTAATCGTTTATTACATATTTGAAAATGTTAAATATTTGTTTATTTAAATGCTTTCAATTGTGTAAATAAATGAAAAGGAAATAAAAAAAACCGATTGATTTGATTTTGCACTATAAAAACGCGTTTGAGTTATGCGACGTCGATACTTCAACATGTGCAAAGTTGCCTAGGTTAACAAAACAAAAGACTTAAGACAAAAACACGCACGCGATGTGCAATGCATTGTTAGCTTGAATTGAGTTTTGCTGTAGCTGTTGCCAATGTAAAGTTGTATTTGTATCTTTAACTTGAAAAGAACTCGCAAGTTTGATTGTTTATTTGTTCAGTTGTCATAGGTTAACGAAGTTGTTGAATATTTTCTCTTTTGACTGATGAACGTTTGCAATTCCTAATAGAGGCTGGGGAGCAGTCAGTGACTGCTACTCATCGTTTTATTTTTAGAACTTGAGCTGTAAATTAGTACGTTTGATGAGAAAGATTTGAAATGGTTTTAGGGATTATTTATAGCCTAGTAATTACTTGAAAGCGCTGTCATAGCTAGAAGATTGTTTGTAAATATGAATCATACTTTGATTCGATTGGGTAAAAAAGTCCCTTGGGTGGGAAAGTACAGACACAAACCAGCAAATGAGTTAATAGATATCTAAAGTACATTGAACTATATTAAGTTTCGAATAGTTATTTTAATTCTAATATTAATTTCAGAACGTATTTTCATTTTCATTAAAAGTTCTACAAACCCAAAAATAAACAATATTAACAATAATTGCCGTCGGTGGTGCAATGGTTAGTGTGCGCGCCTGTTGTACATGAAATCCTGGGTTCAAACCCTGCTCTGACCACATTAAAATTTCTTTCGGCGGCGATCACCTCGCATAGTGATGGCGACACTATCGAGTATATAGCCATGAAAACGCTTCTCAAAATACCGTTCGGAATCGGTGTAAAACTGTAGGTCCCAATCAATGAGTGAGAAACTGGAAAGCGCACAGCTCAGTGATTGTGAGAAGCTCTCCCCTGTCCCTTCACGGGATGTAATGGGAAACCATTTATTTATTTATTTAATTTCCACTTGAATCCATTTTGAGATAAAAAAAGACAATTTAAAATTGAAACTGAAATCGGTACGGAAATTTAGGTTTTGTCACCTTCTTTAACTTCGAACTAATTCGTCTGTACAGATACAACATTAGATTGAGTTCTGAACATAAAGAACTTGCAAATTTTGTATGCTTTACTGTGTCCCTTAAAGTTTTCGAGATACCAACAGCCATTCACATGACAGATAGAAAGAGGGTCGAAATCCCTCAAAGACCACTGCAATTATTGACAATGTGAACAAGACGGAGAATAACCTAGAACGCTAAAACGCTGATGAGAAGAGTCAGAGACTTTGAAACATTCGTCCAAAGTTCAAATACTGGTTCCGACTGTTTGTATTTTTTCTTATTGCAAAAAAACCCCAGATCTGTATAGCTCAAAGGAAATTGAAAATATTCTTCTTGGAACTAATTTCAGATCCAATCATATAAATGGTGTCTAAACAAAAGTGCACGATTTTTGATATTATTTTTTTTGAAATTTGACAGCTGTCGTCTGCGATTGTTCCGATTATTAAAAAGGGAGGACTACACAATGGAAGAATGCATTATGACTGTGAAAACCTGTTACAAAAATGAGGGAAGTTACACTGAGACCGCACGCTAACTGGCACGCAATCTTCCCGGAATTTTCAGTCGTGAAGTGCAACTAATGTGTCAACAATTCGAAAAGCGATCAAACAATTTAAATAAACTGTGTCGATTCTGGCCAGTAAGTCTCATGTGTGCCAACGTACCGGGCGGTCTCTCGAAAATATTGCTGCTGTAAAAGAGGGTGCCGTCGAAAATCCGGCTAGATCAATTCGGCATCGATCACAACAACCTCAAATTTTGCGAAGCAAGGCCATGTGATTAGAGTCGCGGGTGCCAGATACTTTTCTTTTATACTTAATGGGAACATGTCCACCTTGCAATGCAATACAAATATCATCACTAAGTCAAAAAATATGCGCTTCCTTCTTAATCTATATCGTGCACGATTCTTGGGACACCCTTTATAATGAAAGAAATGTATTCAAATGGTTTCATGTAGCGGGATGATTTTTTGCAATAGCATCATTCCAAAACTCCGCTAATGAAGGTATGTGCTAGAGTAGAAATTACTATACGGTTTGCCAGGAATCATGAGGATTCATTTTGAAAAAACTTTGTTCAATAGAAGTTTGAAGTTGTAAAACTAAATGCCACTATACAAAGTTAATTTATCAGAAGTCTAGCGAAGCGCAGAGGTAGTTTACAAAAGTTGATTTTATTGTTTTTTGATTTTCAGTGTATCAGTTTGGTAGTTCCATACTCATTCCTGATATGGTCAAGGCCATACATGCTCAGACAGAAAGACATACAAATTATTGAATTTTTCGCGAGTAGACAAAAATTGTTCCCCTACTGCTCGAATATAAGTGGACACCATTTTGAGAAACTAGGTGTTCATCTGTCAACAAAAATTAATTTTTTGAATTCTCATATGGATTATTTTGAGCATCACTTGGCAACAGAGTCCGATGAACATGGTCAACGATTTCATCAAACATGTGCACCTATTAAAGAACGGCTATAAAGCGAAGAGTATTCATTCTCTAATAGCTGACATGTGCTGGACGGTGTTTGATAACAGCATAGAATTACCGAGAGCTAAAAGAAAATTTTAATAAATAAATTCTTGCCTAAATACCCAAATTCGTACTCATCTTTTATTTATATATATTATATCTACAGCTTTCTTATAGTGATATTTTATTTATTTTTTCAATACATACTAATCCCCTAAAATGCAGTTTTGTGGGACAATTTAGCGCCAACTCGGAATAAGTACGAAATTAACCCTTAAATGGATTTTCAGTTTTGACTTTTTTTTGGCATTCAAGTTGAGTCTTGAGCTTTGGTGTGTTAAGAAACTTATAGTAGAATTCTATGAAGAATATTTTTGTAGTACATTTTAACCCGTTACACCCTTGTTTAAGGGATCTTTTTTTACCCTTTTCCACAAAAATAACAAAAAAGACCCATATATTGAGGCGGTAGAGGGTTAAAGTATTCGACAAAAATGTTTCCCGTAAATTTGTACATAAAATTGATGAATACATCTTATGCAATTCGATTCCTATGCCGATTCATCATAAGAATGTGCAAAAGCGAAAAATTGCACCCCAACCCTCCTAAAAAATTCAGGCGTACCCACGTATATTCTGTTTACCCCCTCTACCACAATCCGATATCAGAATCTTGCTAATTTTTGTTGTGTTTCACAGTGTTATGAGGTAGATCCGGCTGCGGCTGTGCATAGTTCAATTCTTAGGAAATTTTACCTGATATTGTTATAGTTGTAATGTGTGCTGTAACCTTTTAGGGCTGTTGGTGTTGTAGCGTGTGGAATTTCTCCTGGCTGTTGTTATTCAAAATTCAAATTGTCGTTTAACTCCATAAGTTAATTCTTGGAAAATTAAGCTGGCTGTTATTAGGAAATATTCTGACTGGTGTTGTTTGTAGTTTATAGTTTGCAGTTTTTTGCTTGTTGTGGTTGCAAAGTGTGTTGTAAATCAATGCCATTAATTGATCGATTATACAAAACATTAAACAAAATGTTATACGCCGCCGATTTCTGCGTAATCAGCCGGAAGCGCGCCCAAAAACTCAAGGTCTAAACAAGAGTTGGCATTTTCTTTCTAACAAATATATTACTACACGAATAATCATTTTTTGTCCCAGATACAACAGTTTACTCTACTACAGTATTTATTGAAATTCGAATTTAAATTTCAAAAATTGTGCTTAATACGTTTTATACACCAATTCGAATTCAAAATCTTTAAAACATCAGTTATAATTCAAAATCACATAAATTGGAACTTAAATGATTTTAACTAAAATTCAAAATATTACAATTAAAATTTGAAACAAATCAATTGAAACTCAAAAAACATTAATTGAACTTCAAGTGTCATTTATTAAAAGTTATATTCAAAATTCATGCATTTAAACTGCAAACATTAGATGTGTCCCATTACATCCCATGAAGGGATCGGGGAGAGCTTCTCACAACCAGTGAGATGTGCGCGGGTAAATCTCTCTGAGATGTGTGGAGTGTAAATCTAGAAAGAGCACAGCTTTTTGATTGTGGGAAACTCTCCGTCCCCTTATTTCTTTAGGAGATGTCAGGGGAAATTTGGATTTGGAATAACTGAGCATTTCAGTATGAATTGATTCTTAGAGATTGTCGATTGAAACTAAATCGCATATGTAAAATTTATCAGTAGTTAAGGCATCTGATGATGAACTTGTCACGGAGTTCTAAACTAGTCATGTCAGAGAGTGTGCTTTCCTGAATTATCTATTATTCCAACGAAACCCAAGCTTTTTTAACTTAGAAAAATGTTTCTCACCTTGTAAGCTTGTAACGGGTGTCTCAGTCAGAAGGCACTTTTTCATTTTAAAATAAAAACACGTATTTTTTGAGATAGTTGTAATTTTTTTTTTATTAAATTGTAAAGAAGACATATTCCGATTAAGTAAACATAAAAATAAATGGTTTCCCATTACATTCCATGAAGGGACAGGGGAGAACTTCTCGCAATCACTGAGCTGTGCGCTTTCCAGTTTTCACTCACTGATTGGAACCTATAGTTTTACACCGATTCCGAACGGTATTTTGACAAGCTTTTTCATGGCTATATACTCGATAGTGTCGCCGTCACTATGCGAGGTGACCGCCGCCGAAAGAATTTTTTTAAGGTGGTCAGAGCAAGGATCGGACCCAGGATCTCATGTACAAGAGCCGCGCACACTAACCATTGCACCACCGACGGTCACTTCCGATTCCGATTAAGTATGGAATAAAATAACCGTCAAATATCCCCCACGGCCCTGATGACAGGTCATTACAATTTTCATGAAATTTTCCATGACTTTTTCACAGAAATGTGGCTGTATTTCACCGATGACGCGTTGGATCTCGGATTTGAGTTCAGGAATTGTTTCTGGTTTATTCGCATAAACCCATGATTTCACAAAACCCCAAAGAAAGCAATCGCACGGTGTTAAATCGCATGATCTTGGTGTCCAGTTGACATCAGAATTTCTTGAGATGATTTGTTCTGGAAATCGTTGCTGCAGTAAATCTATGTTTCATGTGCGGTGTGGCAGGTGGCGCCGTCTTGCTGAAGATCCATGCCGTCCAGTTGAGGCCACAAGAACTCCGTTATCATGTTCCTGCAACGAATGGCGTTCACAGTCACTGCAATTTCGATCTCATCTTCAAAAAAGTAAGGCCCAATCACGCCGCCTGACTAAAATCCTCTGCACACAGTTGCTCGTTGTGGGTGCATTTGTTTCTCATGGATTGCATGAGGATTTTATGAGCTCCAAGTTCAACAATTTTGTGTATTCACGAAGCCATTCAGATGGAAATGCGCTTCATCGGAGATGATGATTTTATTGAAAAATTGGCATTGACTACACTTTGCTCCATTACCCATTGAACGAATTGGCGGCGCTTTCCATGGTCTGCTGGTTTGAGCTCCTGAGTAAGCTGAATTTTGTACGCATAAAGGTGGAGGGAGGTCTTTTGTCAAAATTCTCTGCGTAATGATTCGTGAAATTTGAAGTTGTTGCGAACGATGCCGAATTGAAGTTTTCGAGTTTTCGGCGACACTCTCGTTTACACCTGCAATGGTTTCAAGAGATCGACCGATACGTTGACGCACACGAGTCTAACTTTCCATAACCGATCCAGTTTCTTCAAATTTTTTGACCACTCTTCGAATGGTTGATACATTAGTTGCACTTTCTCGACTGAAAATTCTACGAAGTTTGCGAGCGGTCTCAGCATAACTTTCCAAATTTGTGTAATAAGTTTTTACAATTATAGCGCGTTGTTCTTTCGTAAAGCGCTTAATTTTTAATAATCGGAATAAACATATGTGACAACTGCCAAATTTCAGAGTTGCCACTTGCACTAAAAAATTACACTAAATTTAAAAAGTGTAATCTTACTGAGACACCCTTTAGTATCAACTTCTAATGCATTACCACATGAAAACATTTTTATTTTTAATTTCAGTTGATATATTTTAAAGTTAAAAAATAAAATCAATGCATTTTAAATTACAATTCGAATTTTTAAATTTCATTTTCTTTTCAAATTTAGATTTTGGTTTGTAGTATTGATTGAGTGTAAAAAATATTTACTAAAATAACATATATTTATTGTAAAAAATAAATATTATTTAATTTTCTTTGTTTTTTTTAACAATTGTTCACTCCAACATTGCACTCTAAAGCGAATCACAGACTTGTCATTCATGAGCACGAACATCAGCTATCGTGGATGTTTCTTGTTGGTTTACCGCCCTTCTTGATACGAAATAAGAATGTAATCGAAGTTGTTCGCATCACTATCATGTTCACAAAATTGTTTGGTAATATTTTTTTTAAATTCATCAGTCAGATAAAAGGTTATCGTCCAAGCTCATACTCAAGAACATTTCTCTTTTCAAGCATTTATAGCCTGTTTCTCGATGTCGAAGGAAAACATAAGCGAACGAAAGACAGTCACTCGAATTCGATTCAATTTGGGTTTCTCTATCTCTTAAGTTTTTGTTCTTTTGCTTTTGCGTCTGTCAATATGTATGTGCTAGGTAATTACGCGTTTATGAATTGCCAGATCGACATTTTTCATTTGATTACAATCTCTCTAAACAATACTACCTTATTGTATAGGCTCGAATACAACCCTGTGGATCTGTTAATACCGACTGTCAGTGGAAAGCAAAGCAAAACAAACAAGGGAAAGTAAACAAACAAAAGTAATCTAACAAATTGAATAAATTAAAACCAAATGTTCTCCCATTCCTCTCCACCGAAAATTTGCTTGCTCCGAAAACCGGCACTCCCCTGGAAAACTCTGGGTGTTCTTCCATATGGTGGACCAGTGCCTGCAGCTGCTGCATCGTTAACTTTTTCAGATTATAATAATTATTAATAGGATTTTTTTTTCTAATTTATTTTATACTTACAATTTGCCATACATTTTAATTTGAAAATTTGTATTAGAATTTGTTTACTTTTTATATTTCTTTGCCAACCGGAAATTATACACCAAGTGCCTGAATTTGACACTTCCACTCGCAGTGCTGACAACTCATTCGAAATAGAGAAACCTAATTTTGTATGAAAACATTTACGAATTTGGAATTTTCTTTCGACTTGGCGTTCGAGTCGTCGTTCGCATAGAGTTGAATTAGTGAAACCAAAATCAGATTTCTTTCGCTTACAGTAGTTGCGAATGCATTCTTTCGACATCGAGAAACAGGCTATTAGTTTTTCAAAATATTGAAATATAATGGCAAACTGACATCTACATCTATATTTTTCTTCATCAGTTTCACGTGAGCTTGATTGAAACTGTTTCAAATTTGTTAAGTTATTTAGAAAAGTTTATAAAATACATCTCTAATTAATTTAACGAGTTTGAAACAGTTCCCATGAAAATTAAATACTTGTTGAAGTCAATTCAACTACGTTTTGTGTACAAGAACGAAAAGTGATATTCAAAAAAATTGTACCAATAATTTTTAAAAATTTTGACTTAAATTCAAAATTAAAATGTTCGAGCGTTTGGTCATTTTTCAAATAATTTTATTCTCCAATATTTCGCTGCCCTTTGGGTAGCATCTTGCCTTAAATTTACATTAGTTTTTATGGTCACATTGAAAGATTAATAAGAACTTTGTACTAAGTTTCGATATCATACAAACTTTGGTAGACAGCAGACTTTAAAGATGTAAAGTTTTGTTTTGTTTTTACAAATCTATTTATACATAGATGTCACTTTAACTGTCACTCACGAAGTCATTATAGATTTAGAAAATGTAAAGAAAATTATAATTTCTAAATTTGAATACAAAACTGTTCACAATTAAATTTTTGTACACTTTGTTATCAGCAAATTGTGAGCAAATATTGTTGAAAATTTCAACAAATGTTTATTGTCACAACATCAAAATCAAACTAATGAATGAAAAATTATTTGAAAAATACTTACTGATGCCTCCGTATTAATGACTTCAACTCATACAAACATAAGAAACTTTAGAAACCAGTTTTGCATTAATTGAATAAATTAAGTATTTTTCAAATCGGTGTTGTTAACGTTTTTTTGCCGCTAGAATTTTAAGTTAATGAAAGTGAAAACAATTCCCCGGTGTTTGTATGGGCCACCACATACGGCAGTGATCATAAAAAGCGTAGTAAAATCAACGTAGGGGGATGGATGGCAAACAAAGTAATTAAATTGAATGCAAATTATTTAACTGATTCACGCGGAGACATAATAAACTAAACGACGACATCATACCATCAACCAACCAACCAACCACTCGAATAGTTGGGTGATTAGACGATTACACTGCATTTAGACGGATGATCGCGAAGATCATCATGCGGCTGATGGTGATGATGAGTACGCATCAGACCCACTACCAGACACCCATAGACATTTGTAGTATGTGGGGGTACACACAAGTACGATGGATCTTTCGCTCACAATCTGTGCTCGTAATGATCTCATTGGAATGCTTTTACGTTATAAGCGTATAAATTTGTCATAGTAATGAGTCTGAGCGATATTATTCAATAGCAATCAATGTTTTGCTTTAAAAGCAGATCATCGTCTCAATTCACTGTGGGTGGATAGCAATTTGTTGTCGTATCTCGCTTATAAACTAAACTCGAGAAGCCAAAACAAAATGTTAAAAGAGTTTGCTTGGAATGAACCAAAAAATGAAGCATGCTGAAGCGTATTTAAACCATGTGGCCAAACAGCCATCAATCAATAACAGTTTTATGATTGTTTTCTCCATTGAGGCCGCTTCAACAATTTCAAGTATTCCACCACGCGCTGGTTGTTTTCTTCGCACTTCACAATTTTGTAACAATTCATGTTGAGATTAACAATGGATTCAAGTGGTTTGTGTGAAATTACGCAAAATGGTCCACATGAAATGTGTTAATTAGAGCACCTGAAGTATCTGGAAGCTTTTTGTAATACATTTGAAGACAGATTTGAAATACCAATGCAGTGACTAATAATGTATTACAATTTCAATTTAATATAAGAATGATTTGAAAAATCAATTAACTTAAAATCAAATGCTTATAAACTGTCAGTCACTCAATGGTGTCACTGCTTAACAAATATGGAAATTCTATTTAATATTTTATCTTTCAAATTGCTTTCGATTAGAAGGGAATTGTTGTTAAATGTAAAATGCATATGACCAGAAACACGTTAATGAAGAAACATACGATTACTTATGTAAAGTAAAATTGTTGCTTTTTCTAAAGCCGCTAAAGTCTTTTAGGTTTGTCATACTTTTTATTATTAATGTATAAAATATTTCAATTAATAAAATACGCATGGTTAGAACTAAGATCTTAAGAGTACGACAAGTTCATAAAATGTGACTGACAGCAGCACTATTGTCATTACTTCAGAAAGATTTAGAATATTAAAAAAATAATATTGTAGTTTAAGACGATTATACCATAAAGTAACACATAGGACAGGTATCCACAATAACGGGTGGTCCAAATGTAGGTATCTATTTAAATCATATGTTATTTTGACCCTGATTGATTTTTCTATTCGGAATATTGACTATCAGTCATTGTCATACATCCGCGGACCAAAAAGAGTCCCTATACGCTTAGGAAATATTGCAAACTCACGAGGGCGGACCAATAAGTCCGTGACTTTTTGAACGAAACACAGTCTTTTTGCAGAAAAAAAATCAACATAATCTCTTATTAGCTCAATACACTTCGTCCAACGTTTCTCCAATATTTGTATCCCTTCCAAGAATAGGATTTTTCGAGGTCCATTAAATATGAATTTGTTTGATCAATAATATCATCGTTGGAGCTAAATCTCTTTCCACCGAGCCATTTCTTTAGGTTTGGAAATAGGAAATAGTCACTGGGGTCTAAATCCGAAGAATATGGCGGATGAGGTACCAATTCGTAGCCCAATTAAACAACTCCAAACACTCCTTTGAAGTTGTCACACGATTACGTTTATGGTCTATTGAGAGCAAACGCGGCACCCATCGTGCAGAGAGATTTCTTAAACCCAACTGATCATTTAAAATCGAAACCACACTGCCATATGAAATGCCTATGGCAACAACAATCTCACGCACTTTTTCTCCTCGATCGGCCAACAACGTATCGTGGATTTTTTCAAACATTTTCGGGTGTATTGACCTCAATTGGTCGTCCAGAACGTTCAGAGTCATTTGTACTTGTGCGACCACAAAGTCAGTAAACCACTTTTTTACCATTGAAATCGATAGTGCACAGTCCCCATATTATTTATCAAGCTTTTCCTTGGTTTGATTGACGGTTTTTTTTGCAAAAAATAATGTTTAATGAGCACTCGAAATACACTTTTTTCCATTTTTGAAAAAAATGCACGAGGTTGTATATTTTGAACAGCTGTTAAACGCAAAGTAAATGACGGAACTTGCTCAAAATTTGACAGTAGTCTATTAAGAGGTGGTTCTTGATGGGAGCAGTGTTGCATTTCATATAACTACGAGGTAAGTTCGAAACGTCACGGACTTATTGATCCGCCCTCGTATTTCCAAAGTGAGTGCTGTGTTGTCGAAACTGTGCGCTTGACAAAAAGAAGTTTTGGCCGAAATGAAGCACCCACCTCGCATGGTCTTCGCAAATTTGTGCAAAAAGTTCGTGAGACAGGCTTGCCCGTTGTCGTACGGTGCGTACCGACAATAACGTGGCTGCTGTGGCCGAAAGTGTGTAACGCTATCCGAGAACATAGACTAGCCATCGATCCAACAACTACGCTGAAAGTAAAATGTACATGAAATGTATGCATTGTCCTAATGTAAAATTTCATAAATTTCTAACCTAAGACCATTTCATTGGATAAATGTAAAAACTTACATCAATTGTTCTTCAGATTCTTCCATAAATTTAATGCAAATTGCCCAACAGTTTGATGCACACTTGACGAAAATTTAATGCATGTTATTCATTGAGTTGATGTCAAAGCAAATTAATTATATGACAATTATAATTTGTAGTTTAATTTGAATTAACTCTACAAATGCAAATTCAAAAAAATGTAAATACCATTGGCAATTGTACTTATTTTCAAAGCATTTACTTCATATCTGACAGTTTTGGGTTTCAAATATTTTATACAGTACAGGTTTATGAATTGGAAACAACTACGAGGCAATACCTATCGAAGCCACAAACCTCTACATATAAAATACTTTAAAAACAGAATTGCCAGCAGTCAAACAAATTCAAAATAATTGAAAGCATTCCCATATTTCATTACAATTGGCATCCGATTCCACAACCTGCATTAGCATTGCCTGAGCAAATGGAAATTCAACATTTTTGTATTGTCATTGCGATTTGCATTTGCATTAGATAAAGTAATGCAAATGAAAGTCCAATGCATCCCACTAGTAAAAGGTACGTCTCTAGGCGAATCAAATTAGGCCAGTTTCGGTGGCTAGGCCAAGATATCAGAATGCATGAAGATGAACCAGCGCGAAAGGGTTTCGATAACGTACCCGATGGAAGCAGGAAAGAGGACGACCAAGACTCCGATGGAAAGATCAGGCCGAAGAATCCCTCCGTATCCTTGGTGTTACACCAACTGGCGAGAAAATGCGAATGATAGAACCAATTGAAGAAATATGTTCAAATTAGATTAATTTGTTTGTTTAATTAATATGTGTAAGACATCTGACCTCATGAGGTTGTATAATGGCCAATAAAAGAAAAAGTAAAAGGTACTTACTTGTTTGCTCATATTTATGAAATTGTGTTATACATTTTATGAAAGTTATGCGTTATTTGCATGAAAACTTATCATCAATTTGACGATCTTTACATTCATTTGATACAATGCATTTCATAGAATTAGAAGATTGGTGCAGCAGTTATATTCAATATTTTGTTCAATTAAACCCAAACTCAAAGTTCAGGGGTGTCTCTGTTGTACTCTACACTTCTTACTTCAACAGAGGAGACCTCTTAGGAAACTTCGTTTTGGAAATTTTGAGAGCTGTTCTTTGTTCAGTCAGTGCCACTTGTCATACGGGGAATAATTAAAAGTTCAAGAATTTCGATTAATAAAGTACGAAATCTAAATACATTTGAATTTGACAAATTCCAACCACAACGACATGAGAAAATTATATCAGCTGTTCTAATGATTCCATCTGTAGTAGATACATCTTGGGTACAATAAACGACGCAACAAAAACGATGTCCTAAAGTAGACAGTCAAAATTTCTCTTCACTAGAATGCCAACAAACAAAAAGAGTGAAGCGTTAATCATTCTCTGCTCTCTCTCTACTCTCTCCATTGAATATTTCAATACACGAGCAGCTTTTTAATAGTGTTACCATAGAGTAAATCTTACTAGAGAAAATATTTGACGAAATATTCTATCGGTGTGATAGAGAGATGTTTGACGAAAAGTGATATACACTAGGTGGAATTACAATAACTTCTTGCTTTAATTTTTCACGTCGTTTTGGATAAAAAATGTAAAATTTAAATGTGTTTTAAACTTTGTTATTGATTATTATTGTTAGCATACAATTGTGTTGTATTTAACATAATAATTATAACACACAAAACGAAATGCCGTTGTTGTTATTTTGTTCGTTGTTTTGAACGATTGCCTCTATCTGGTATTAGTGAAGCAATTCTTTTCAACATCGAACGTAAATATCACACCAGGCCAAATGTCACAAATTTGGTGAGAGAACTATTACGTGTACTATAAGTATTAGTCTATGGTGTTACTGTTTATAACTATACAAATTCCAACCATGTTGAAGTCAAATTACATAAACTATGCAAAACGTATGAAATAATCAAGATATGACGCGAGAGAGAAATGCGTTCAAGTGAATTGGGACCACTTTTGGTTCTCTTGCCAAATTGTGCACATCTCCTGGACTCAGTAAGATTGCACATTTTAAATTTAGTGTAATTTTTTTTGTGCAAGTGGCAACTCTGAAATTTGGCAGCTGTCACATATGTTTATTCCGATTATTAAAAATGGAGCGCTTTACGAAAGAACAAGGCGCCCTAATTGTGAAAACTTATTACAAAAATTTTGAAAATTATGTTGAGACCGCTCGCAAACTTTGAAGAAGTTTCAGTCGAAAAAGAGCAACTAATGTGTTAACCACTCGAAGAGTGCTCAAAAAATTTGAAGAAACTGAGTCGGTTAGACTCCTGTGCGTCAACGTACCGGTCGGTCATATGAAAACATCGCTGCTGTAAACGACAGTGTCGCCGAAATCCCGAAAACATCAATTCGGCATCGTTCTCATTAACTTCAAATTTCACGAAGCACTATGCAGCGAATTTTGACAAAAGAGTACAAAATTCAGCTTACCCAGGAACTCAAACCTGCAAACCTTGGAAAGCGTCAGGAATTCGTTCAATGGATAATGGACCAAAGTAAAATTAATGCCAATTTGTAAAAAAAGCATCTCTCCGATGAAGCTCACTTCCATCTTTTTAATTTTAAAATAAAAACACGTATTGCGACTTTTTTTATCGGATTGCAAAGAAGACATGTTCCGATTAAGTATGGAATACAATATCCGTCAAATGGTCCTCACGACTCTTTTCCTGTTTGGAGTTTGTCGCAAATATAATATACTTGTGCCCAAACGCATTGTGTTTGCTATTCAATATTACATGTTTGAGACACAATGATTAATATATTATAACATATGTGTTTGCGACCCAAATATATCTGTGTTTGTGATAGAAATACAGCCATGTTGGTTGCACTGTTTATGCTCTCTCGAGAGCAAGAGAATAAAAGTGGGGCAACGAGTGTGTATTTCTTGTAAGTGTATATCTGTACTTTTGCATTATTTTCTCAGTGAGTGATTCATAAATATTCCTGAATGTGCCTGATGTATTGCGTTTTTATTGCATATATTCAGTCGACAATGATTCATCGGACAGAGGATATCAAAGCGCTCGGACGGTTAAATGGTGTGTGATGTTGCTTTGGTTTTTATGCATGTGCATATATTTAAGGCGCTACCAAAGTGAGAAACGATTTTGAGGAAAGAAACTGGAGAGGGCAACAACGTGAATCCCTTTTTCTGCCCGAGCCTCTACTTAAAAAATCGGAATAGCGGACCATTTGTGGAATATAATAAAAATAACTAGAATTGTATATAAGTATAGTGTCCGTGTACCAACGCATAGTTGAATCCTTCTGAAGACAAAAACGTGAGAGACAACAAAGAAAGGAGAAACAAAAGAGCAGCAGATTGAAAACAATGCAAGTAAATGTAAAAATCATTTAAATCTTTTAATTTTTTGTATTAATTATTTATATAAGTAAATGTGGATATTTACTGATAAAATTAATTATAATAAATAAATAAAGAAAGAATAATTCGTTTCTAAATATTATTATGTTTGAGAGAAAATACGCATATGTTTCCACGTAAGTATTTGAAGGTTTGGGGGAAACACGCGTATGCTTCCACGTAAGTATATGGATGTTTGGGATGAAGCACGCATATATTTACACGTAAAATTATACATATTTCTCAGTAAACATGTTAATGTTTGCATTTAAATCCACGTGAGTTTGGGACTTGCAAACATATAAGGCCGTTTTTTTCAGCGTGAAGAGACCGAGTCAATACCACAAAATCAAAAATCTGAGGGGCCAAGATCACCAAGAACGACAGAAAACGTGGGGAGAGTAAACCAACTCTGTTCGTGAGAATCCGAATCTTTCAATTCCATAACGCGTCGAGCCGTTTAAATCATTGAAAATTGTACCGTTTGACTAAATGAATGCCGTGAATGGAAAAGTTTACATTTATACTATATTATTTTTGAGAAATACATTTTCAAATACTGAACTTTGGTAATAAATATACATTTTTTTAAACACATCTAATTTTTTATTATATCGATTCACAAAATATAAACTTTCTTTTGAGACACCCTGTATTTTAGATTTTTAACTACGTGGAAAATGTTCCCAAATATCAACTTACTAACTACGACTATTGTATAAAAGGTCTAGAGAGTCGTACAATTTGATAATTTATTTAAATTTTGCTAATTTGAAATTTTTTCTTAGTTTGAATTAATTCTATTTACTTGAAATTCAAAATATACAAAGAGTTTTGTTTCAGTGGCCAATTTTAATTTTATGGCATAATAAAATCAAATAATTCTAATTTTATCCAATTTTAATTTGTGTTATTCTAAAAAAATACATTTATGTTGGTGTTTTCTTGGTAATAAATTAAAAATAGAAGTTTAAATCAAAGACATAGTAATTAAATATTTAAAAAAATACAAAATTAAAATAAAGCACCCAAATCTGCGACTCAAGGCCTTTAAAATTAGCTATGGCTCTTAGAAATCGGTGCTCGAGTTATAATACACTGAAGAACAATTAATTCAGTGTGTCATTAAGACACGCGGAAGAAACGAAACGACAAGTGAGTAGTTGCAATTATTTCGCTTTACGTTCGTTTTGACCTCTTTGGAGAGATGGTGGTATATTTTTTCTGATTGTGGCTAACTCTAGGTTTCCCCGCTGATTAATAATGAAATCGTTGCCCTTCGTCTTGTACAGTGATGGATTATGTACGTGAGTAATTCTTTCTCGACCGTCAAATCCAAAAAATTAGATATTTCTTAAAAATTCGAAGTTTGTTATTGTTCTACCCAATAAGAATGACCAAAAATATTAAGATATAAAAATCAAAACCAGCATTATTTTTTTTATCAATAATAGTTTTTTCAATTTTATTATATTACAGTAGGCCTTAAAGTTTAAAAAGTTTGGCAGTTTAAAGTTTGGCACACAAAAAATCGCCTATCAAGTAATTTTTTTGTGGACTAAATTTTAATACAATTTAAATAAAACTTTACAGATTTATCTCAAATCTTTTCCAGAGTACTAATTGCTTCGCCAGGGGCTAATGAACATTTGGACTTCAGTCACATTCTGGAATATTGAAATGAGTTATCATATGGATTGAACGGCCGTAACTATACTAGACAAGTTTACAGGTTCAACGATGGGGCGGAATATGACATTACGTGGTATCATCACTGTCCTCATTGGACTAAGTGTGTCAATTGTGGCAGCCAATACTACCTAACCTATCTCAAAAGGGATCTAATTTTATTTTCCATTTTTTGCTTTTCCATTTTCCAAAACTAAAACTGCTAATTTGATTTCTTTACATTCATTTTTTAAAACTATTACTTGGATTTCTTTTTTATTAATCTTTTTGCCATCAAAATGGAGGCACCAGCTTTCATTTTTTAAAGTTGCTTTTAAGATTTTTTTTTTTTTGATTGGACGATTTGATAACCGCTTTATTAATAGCCGGTTGTGATGGTGTTGCAATTTTTACTCCTGATACCGCCAATTCTTTACAGATTTTTGCTGCTTTCCTTGTACTGACATTGACGTTGGTTACTAATGCAACTGATGGGTTTATTAAAAATTCATTAAATTTCATTCTTGCTGGGGGCTTGTAGTCGGATTCCTCGGATGAGCATTGTTCCTCAGACTCGTACATTGACACTGAGTTTGTGTCAGACATTATTTCTTCCGAACTGATTAAATCTGAATTTAAATCTGTACTTTTATGTTATACTAAAGACATTTTCGAAATTAGTACCATATGAATATTTCAAACTATTCTCATACAATCGAATTAAATTTCTGACTTTAATATTCACGTACAATAAACCAACTTTTGGGATATTCATCTTATTCCATAACGCGTATAGTTCATTTGAGATAATTGTGTACCTCTCTTTTTTGATTTTTTTGTTTTGGCTAGTGCATGAAATCTTCCAATAATATTTTTTCCATTTGGTCTTTTATCCAATTGATACAATGGCTCGTCAATATCTGCAATATTTCGTTTGAGTCTTATGCTATTTTCAAATCTTGTCAAGCACTTCGTCCAGATTTTCGAGTTTTTTTGGACGGTTAGTCCACTTTTTTTAGAAGACATTTTTTTTATAAATTTAAACACAATAAACAAACTTCAAATATTAATATTATAATGAACGAACACACAAAAGAGAATTGGTGAAAACTTAATCAGCTGTTTGAGTGTTGTGAAATCGAAATCTGGTTTCACGATTTCAAAACTGGATTTCAGTGTAATGTAAATGCACTATTAGTATAAACATATAAATTATAACATGATTTTGATTCTGATTGGGTCGCAATGCTAAAAGGTTATATTCTAACCTTTCTAACCTCACCGCGTTGCCTGCGTGAACTTTTTTAACGATATGAAAAAGTAATACCATCTTTCTTAATAATTTTTAATGGTCTATTTGACTATGCTAGTAAGATTTTGATATTTGCAAAAATTGCAAAAAGTTATATCCCTAATGTACATACATATGTATCTATCGTAGAAAGTTTTACCACGACCAACTTCACATTGAAAATTTTAAAAATACCCTGAAAAATATTAAAACAACAATTTAATCTTAAAATTTGTATGGAATTTTTCAATTAAATTACGGTTAAAAAGAATCGAAAAAGAAATTTCACAAAATTGTAAAAATCTTCTTCTTGGTTATATCTAATGAAAAATTTCATGCATTCCGCAGGCCTTAGTTTAGGAAGGCATTACAAAAGAATCATTCCGCATGCCTTATTTGTGGAAGGCCTTGCGACTTCCGCCGCGGGGGATGCTCTCCCTTATCCCTACATGGGATGTGTTACGGGAAACCATTTAATTATTTATTGTGTTTTTGTGCTCTACACTTTATACACTTTTCGTATTCGTAGGTACACTTTTTGTATCGTTGTGTGCACTTTTTTACTTTTGCACTTTTATGTAGACGTTTTCTACTTTTGAGTCTACTTCTGGTAAAGCGACTTGTTACCCCTATTCTATTTCAGTCACAGAAAAGGTTGCCGATCCGGATTTCAATAAAAGTTCCACTTGAAACCGTTTTATTACAGATATGAGACATTTTCGTGAGTGTGTTTATACTGCTGCAATGAAAACGTTCGTACATCCGACAAAACATGTCATACAATTTAATTGTTGCTGCTACAACGAAAACGCAAATTGTAAATTTTGGAAAAAAAGAGTTAAATAATAAAATTATTTTGCATTTGATATTTAAACTATTACTATTTGGTTTACCTAGCCCATAATTTTTCGCATTATAGTATATACAGGGTGAAGCGCGTTACTTTGCTTTTTTGCAGTGCAGGCTGTGGCGGCACTGCTGGTCGAAGAGAGTGTGCGTGACATTTTCACCTCAGTGGGTGTGTAAACAAACAAAATATGTGGTACTGAAGTGAAACAAAACCCAGAGAACTTCACCAGTCGACATGCTTGTTAGAGTTCATGAAAACTTCAGAAAACGTATGCAGCAGTGTGTGGATAGCGAAGGTCGTTATTTTCCAATTACACTATTTAAAACCATGTAATTTAAAAATTCCCTTACTGTTCAATAGAATTTAAAATATAAAATAAATTTTTCTAAGGTTCATAATTTTTTTTATTTCATTCCCAAATAAGCAAATTACTGGGCTCCACCCTGTATATCGAGAAGAGATGGGCAGAGCCTCTCTGTAGATAGGTTTCTGACAAACTTTTAATCGATAGTGTCGTTGTCGCGACGTGTGGCGGCAGTCGCTCACACCAATAAAATGTGGTCAGAGTGGGGATTGAATCTCACGTTTTAACCTAAGTTCACACCAAACTCATTTCTCGAAACTGAGAACGTGGGTTAGATATCTGCTTTAACCGCCTTGCATTGTTTTCGACGGCGGTCAACTCGTGACGGCGACACTATCGAGTCTTTATCCATGAAAAAGTTTCTCAAAATACCGTTCGGAACCGGTGTAATACTGTACGTTCCAATCAGGGAAAGTACAACTAAAAATCACACAGCTCACTTCCTGTGAGGAGCTCTCCCCAATTCCTTCATAGGATGTAATGGGAAACCGTTTTTGTTTTGAAGTGGAAATATGTTTGATATAGCTTCATCACTTATCTGTAGTTTTCTGTAATACTGATGCTGATTTTTTTTCTACTTATAGATTTTTGTAATCAATATTTTCATAAATTGAAATTTGGTGGCTCTCCTGTAACTGTTTGACACAGTTAGGTATTTAATAAAACATCACATATACATTTTTATCAAGGACAATTGAAACAATTTGAAAAATTAAGCTTCAGACAATACAGTTTTTGAAATTCTAAAATATAATAAACAAGACTAAATTTAAATTAGAAACTTTAAAACACAATGTTAAACCGTTCTCCATATCTTAAAAATCGTATTAATTGGTGAACTTTAATATCAGTCCAGCACAAATATGTATGTGAATTTAATTTATTGCCATTTCAATCGCCATTTAAGTTTTTCCCCCAACTGGGAAAAACACAATTATAACACGAAATAAATTTTGCTAACAAAACATTTGCATTCATCTCGATAATTTCTCAACTGATAAACAAACAAACAACACAAAATACTAATAAAACTCCAAGACACAAGAATCAAGACAGCAACGAAAAATGTTAACAAGGCCAAAAGCCTATAAAAATAAATACTTAAGGAAGGTCAAGACGAACAGACGGACTACACCGAAATATGTCTACTACAGTTAACCACGTTTCACGATTATTACCCCTCCTCCAACTGTTGTTAAACAAATCTGAATTGGGTTAATCCCAAACGACATAATGCGTCCAGCTACAGACTATGGCCACCACTACAGCATAATAACTTCTTCATTTGTTGTCAGTATCAATTTCAATAACATTCATTACGACGGATCGACCGACTGATCGATAGATGACACTTTAATAACCAATTTTAGTTTTATTTTTGTTTGTTTTTTGTCGTTAACACTTTGTTGCCCCCAAAGATGAATTGTTTGAACTGGCAATGTTGACGTGTTTTAAATTTGGCAATTGTTATTGTTGTCGCTGTGTATTATTTACTTAGTTTCTGTTCTCATTTCTGGCCAATAACAACAACAACAACAACAATGACAACAGCATACAGAGGTAAGAAGACCGGAATAATAACACAACTGCGAGACCGGAATCAGCGCGTTGTGGTTTTCAAAAAGATTGATAATTAAATCTCCAAACATTCATAGTCGATTTGAATAAATTTCTTGTTTAACTTTCAATTTCATTTGAGAATAACGTGTTGCCTCTACACCCTCCACCATGTGATGTGCGTTAGTTTCGGTTTGTCGTTTGGTTTGTAACACACTGGAAAGCGAATTGGTGATTCTCGTATGCATAAGAAAGCTGTTCCAAGCCGCGCAGTGACCACCTTTCGTTTCATTCGGCGACACAGTCTCCCCGCTTAGTGATGGTGACACTAGCAAGTTATTAGCCATGAGAAGGCTTTTCGAAACCCATTCGGAATAGGTGTGAATCTAGAGGCCACGATCAGTGACCCTGAATATATATTGTAAAAAGCTCTTCATATTCGCTTCTTGGGATGTAATGAAAAAAGGGATTTTAAGTCTATATACATTAGGATGTTAGTTATTTTGCTACCCTAATTTTGGTACAAATCCGAAGAGTATTCATAAATTAAAAAACTACCACAAATTCCATGACCCAATTTCCCATCTCTTCCTTGGAAGTAAAGAACATATCGTCACTTAAAACCCAAAAAGACGTAACAACATTAGCGGACTTTACAGGAGAAGCAAAAAATTGTTCGCCATGAACTTCGAATTTTGCCAATAAATTGTATTTTCTAGACTAATGGCCAGTTTTTAAGTGGGTAGTTAACTATCGGATTACTTAATCTTAATTCTAAGTTAATTAGAGGTTAACTTTGCATTTTGTTTTTCAGTGGTGAGTTAATGTAAGTCGCCATTTTGTCAACTAATATGGCAACCCTTGTATTCTTATTGGAAAAAACGTGTTTTGGGATAAATACCAAAACAACAAAGGGGAACAAACAAAATGGAATTATGTAAAATAAGAAATAGATGCATAAAATCGAAGTCATTTTAACAAAAATGGGTAAAAAGCTATATAGGCGCAACAATTTAACGATCTAGACTCAAGGTATGTGTACAAATACGCAAATCTGGAACATGTATTTTATACAATCTTCATTTCTCCCTTTGACACTCAGTAATTTGATTGTCAAAATAATATGGTTCTCACTACAAGTTAACCAACCAACATTGGGTGGTTAAATCATAGTTAAACAATGACTAAAAAACACAATTCGATGTTTAACCACAATTTAACAAAGAAACAAAGATCACCAATGACTGAAAAACTGGCCATAAGATGTACAAAATTTTGTAGGGATATGTTGTTTCGTCAATTGTAAACAGATTTGAATTAAAATTATAGAAGTAAAATCGTCGATTTATGAAAAACTGAAGATACTTCAGTAGTTTTGAATGTAAATGTATGGTATGAGAAGTTCGTACTACGAGTTTCCAAGGTCTGTTACATTTTTCTAAGCGAAAAATGCCTAGTTTTCGTTGGAATAATAGATATTCAGGAACGCACATCTCTAGCATGACTAATTCATCATCAGTGCCTGAATTGGTACTATTGGATATATTACCAATCGTATATATACTAACTTTATATGGAATATGCATATGTGAATTGGTTTCGATCGAAAATCCTTTAGTACCAACTCAACCTGATAGTCAATTATTCCAACAACAAGAGCAGATGGTTTTTTTCCTCCATGTTCTCACAGGGTTGCAGTTCTTTTGAGGTTAGTTTATATATAACATACAGGATGAATCAGGAAGTTCCGGACAAATTTCTCCAGCGTATTCCTTGGCTCATTTCATGAAGAAAAGTCCACTAGGACCATGTCCGAAAATGCAAGGGTGCGAAATGGCAGCGGGTTCAAAATTTTCGGATTGGAGGTCGGAGGGTAGTAGGGTAAAGTTGCTAACTTCTGAGCCAGTGGTCGGATTTTTGGCTTGTTAGAAAGGTCTTTAAGAGGCCTTTCAGAATCAATAAAAAAAAGTAGAAGAAAGTCAAATCGCCGAGATACAGAGCTTTTGGAAAAAAAATGGAAAAAAAATTCACATAACCTCAATTTGGTCAGCGAGATGGCAGGTACCTAATGTTTTTTTCTATTGAAAGATAGCCATACCTCTTACGTTTCCAAAATGACCTAAACGAAGCCCAGAAGTCTTACCGTTACAAAGTTATGACCATTTTACTGAAATGCAAAAATGTAAAAACAAAAAAAATCCGACCACTGGCTCAGAAGTTAGCAACTTTACCCTACTACCCTCCGATCGCCAATCCGAAAATTTTGAACCCGCTGCCATTTCGCATCCTTGCATTTTCGGACATGGTCCTAGTGGACTTTTCTTCATGAAATGAGCCAAGGAATACGCTGAAGAAATTTATCCGGAACTTCCTGCATCACCCTGTATAACTATTAATATCACTGCGCAAGTTGAAAAAAACAAAAGTGGACTTAATGGATTTACACTAATTCGGGCCCTACGAATCAAACTGCATCATTAGTTTTTAGCTGTATAATGATGGTTTTATAAAAAATAAAAATTTTTTCATACACAATATTATGTTTTTCAGCAAAAAAATTTTTTTATAACTGCGAAACTGTTGCTTATCGGGGGAAATACAATAGGCGCGAATTAAAGGCATTATAATTGTTAATTATTATAAATTTGTTTAAACAAAATCGGATAAGGCGTTCTCGAGTACTGGTGACATATGTATAAACTTGTCTCAACAAATTTGCTCTAAATCGCAGCCTCTGCGTAAGAAATTAAAAAAAAATAAATAATAACAAGCCTGTGTTAGATAAAACGGGCGCATAGGTCAGACGTATTAATGTACATACACACACATTTACACGCTGCTCGCAGAAGTAAACAAACGACAGCAAAGATCTGTAAACTTTCAAGCCCACACAAGTGTCCACGCTCCCCTCCCTTCATTTTATGTTCCCCTCCAAACGAACTAATAACCGACCGATCCAACAAAACGAAATGTACACACACACATTTACACGCTGCTCGATAAATAAACAACGCACAGCAAATCCAAAATCATTTGATTTCACAACAACAACAAAAACAACAGCGGCATTTACAAACCAACAACAACAGCGGCATGTACAAAAAAAGTCTAAAATATCATGCTCTTCAATATTTATTTCCTTAACTACATAAAACTTTTATATATAGACATATAATTTTTTTAATGTAATTCGAAACAAAACATATTACCAAAACTGAGTAACATATAAAAATTGCTAAAATAGGTTTTAATATTTAAGTAAAAGTGGGTGAAAGTTGACAAACATTTTCTCAAAATTTTGTGCTCCAGATCAACACCCCTACCTTACCGTATAACGTATTCTACGTTAAAATCTTTATGAAACCATCATTATAGGTTAAAAAAACTAATGATGAAGTTCCATTCGTAGGACCCGAATTAGAGTAAGTCCGTTGAGTCCGCATATGTTTTCCAATTTTTTTTTCAAAAACTTGCACAGTGTATTTAATGATCAATAAAAATGAGTTTAAAAAATTACTTCATGTATTCAGAACAATCCAGGTCTTGAATACAGAAGTCTACAATTTTGTATAATCCAATATTTTAGTCAAGTATTTCGTAATCAACCAAAACCATAATTATCGAACTTTGTTGTTACGTTATTTATGAGTTTAGGTGACGATATATAGATTTGCTATGAAATAATATGTTAAAACTGAAATAATATGCGAAACTGTCGACTACAATGAGAAATAGTATATGAATGGACTAAACGTATTGTAATTCTAAATTTTTCTAAACTTATTCGGACAAAATCAGAAACATCGTTCTCGAGTAATGATGACATATAGTTACATACAAATAACCATTTTTAAGATACAAAGTGGTCTTCATGTGCTATTTGGGGTGACTAGACACGTTCACAAAAGTTGTTCAGCTTAACCATGGCTACAATTTTGCCAAGTCTTATGAGTGAAAAATTTGGAGTCCCTTGAAGTTATACTGAAAGAAGTGAAAAAAATATTTTTTTTTTCAAAAAAAAATCTTGAAAATATGAGAATTGGTAAAAATCGATTTTTTTCAAAAATTTGACTTGATACAGACATTTCATGGGTACCGAGCAACTCAGTAGACTTGCCTCTAATCGACACAATTTAGTAGAACTAGAATGTTGATACATTTTTCAAATACAACAATACTATTAGTGCTAATGGAACGATTCACTGAGAGAGAAATGGAATGAAACTCTCTACCATTTGAAAGTAATCAGACGATCATGCTGTTTTCGATTTTCACTATTATTTTTGCAGAATACAAAAACATCTGTCTGCAAAGTGACAAACTAAATAAAGGGGTTTTCAACAGAGACGCTACAAAAGTAAATCGATAGGGACAGCAAACGACGCCATATTTTCTCCCGCTCTTTTGACATTTCTTTTCAGTAAGGTTTGCCATTTCATCATGGAAAAACGAGTCGAAATTATTAAAATTTACTATCGAAATTTGGAGTCAGTGGCCTCAACTTTAAGAGCGCTACGATTCGGATTTTCATCGGAAAATCATCTTCAGCGATGAGGCTCATTTCTGGCTGAATGGCTTCGTCAATAAGCAAAATATGCGTAATCCACACGTAATCCATGAGTCATCATTGCATCCCGAAAAAAATACGGTTGGTGCGGTTTATGGGCCGGCGGTGTCATTGGGCCGTACTTCTTCCATGATGATCAAGACCGGCACATTACTGTGAATGCGAATCGCTACCGTTCAATGATAACCGAATATTTTTGGCCCCAATTGGATAATATGGACTTGGAGGACATGTGGTTCCAACAGGACGGCGCCACAAGCCACACAGCGAATGCCTTTGATGTCTTTCAAATTTCAATTGATATCTTTCAAATTTCAATTGATGTTTTTTAAATTTCAATCGATGTATTTCAAATTTCAAATAGAATTTTCAAATTTCAATTGATATTTTTCAAAATTTAATTGATATTTTTCAAATGTCAATTGGAAATGGTGTAGAACTTCCATTGGACAGTTTGACATTTTTATACCCTCGCCATAGGATGGGGGTATATATCATTTAATGCGTAAAAAAACGTAACACATAGAAGGAACCAAATTAGACCCTTAGTATCTTTGGACGAAATTCGTTTTAGGATTTTTTAAGACGTTTGAGCCATGTCCGTCTGTCTGTCTGTCTGGCTGGCTGATCAACACGATAACTGCCGTAAATCTTCACAGATGACAATGAAACTTTGTTAGTGACTATTATTTGCCAATATTGAGTTTGGGATTGAAAATGGGCGTTTCGACCACTCCCCTACGGGTACCTCCCATACAAGTTGACACATTTAGCACAAAATCATATTACTTTCAAACCTTTCTTCTTCTTCTTAAATCATAACCGATCTTAATAAAATTTGGTACTGATCAAAATATTGGCATCAACTTGCCATGCCCATTTTTGTACCTCGCATATAAATATTGGAAGGGAAACTAACTAATTCGGGTATTCAATAATATTTAGCGCAATGTCGTCAATTTGCTGTTGAATATGGTCACTTTTGAGTATGGGCGTTTTTTAACAGAACTCCCACGCAATGGATGAGGTACGGTATGGTGAGGGTATGATTAAGTCGGTTCACCCTACTGAAACTTATGTACTAGTTTTAGCTTCAACATACATCGAAGTGTGTTGAAAAATACATCTCGGTCAAAAATTGGAATTAACCCGTGAGGTGATTTTTTTACGATTTTCGGCGTGGATTATTGAGACAAGAGTGTCTCGATCAACTTGTTTCGACTTTTTGTGATGAAGCACCATCAACAACCACTGTAAATAGCTGGTACCAGGAGCTCAGTCTCGGATGCCGTTAGCCGACATGTGACATACCTTGAGATTGAGGCATCCTTGGGCATTAGTATGACAAGCATCAATAAGATATAGCATGTTCACTTGGCCGTGAAAAAAGATTTCTTCTCCTTGGATCCCACGTAATTTGACGAATGCTCAAAAAAGGCTCGTGTCGATTGGAGCAAAGAAATGTTGGGAAAATACAACCGCGGTAACTCAACTGCAGTGTATAACATCGTCACAGGTGATGAATCATAGATCTATGCATATGAGCCCGAAACAATCGCCCGAATGGGTCTTTCAAGACGAACTGAATACAACAAAAGTTGTGGCCAGAGTGCCTTGAGTGGAACGTAGGACGGTCAATTCTGAGTAGCATACCACCATCTGTTTGCCAACATTGTTCGAAGAAATAAGGAAAAACAACAACAGAAAACGGATCATTTTGCATCAGGATAATGCGAACTCACATCAGCTGAAACAATGGGCTATTTGAGCACTCAACGTGTCGAATTGATGGGTCTTCAGCCCTGACAGTCCTGTTTTGGCACCCAATGACTTCTTTTACTGCGTGGTCATTTTTTTTCGACGCCCGAAGCAGCTGTTTGAACGCCCATGCTTTGGAGGTGTCTCAATCGGAGTGGATAAAGTGCTTCGAAAATTGATTTGAGTGCATGTACTGATCTTCATGGAGAATATTTTGAAAAAAATAAAACCATTTCTAATGATAAATGATTATTTTTATAGTACTGGACCCGAAATATAAATAGAAACCCTCTAAAGGTGTTTTTGGAAATTCTAAAGGGGGCGACCGAAATGGGAGTGACAGAATCATGAAATTTTTCGACATTCAACATTGGGACGGCGGAGTGTCATTAAATATAAGTGTCGATAAATTCGGGAGTGTCATTTAATATAATTTATCGACGTTTTCTCTAACGCAAGACGCTAGACTTCTAAAATTTTGCTCCGGGGTTACTCGTTATCAAAGTGGATTTGTTCCATATACGAAGTGTGGACTGTAAATATGGGGCATGACACTAAATAAGTTTATTCAGTCCTCTGAATAAACGCTAATCGGAGTAGACATCAACTAAGAAAGGATTTTCGGGAATTTGAATTGCGATGAAAGAAATAGGATTGACACTAAATCTAAATTACTCTGGCCAAGCGAGTCATCCTAGAATCATGAAATTTATAGATTATATGGTAAAAATCTATAAAGAGGCTTTTTCAGTAGAATGAGAGCGTGGCAATAAATGGACGATTTATGGACGTCCTAACCAGAAGCGAGAAGGTAGACTTATGAAATTTGGAATGAATATTCCCCTTATGGATAAGATATTAGGTAAGAAGGTTTTTTTTTTTAAATTTGATTAGGGTCTGTAAAACCGGGCTCCGTATTGAATCAAAGTAATAAGCATTATGACCGAAAGCGTGAACTTAGTGTCATCTGGGAAGAAGAAATTAACAGAAAATGGATCTTGAAATGTTTTTATTTAGACTACAGATTAACGAGACTACAGATTAATGAGAGCTCTGACCAAATGCTAGAATCTAGACTTATGGAAGTTGGAACTGACTTGGAACATTTTAATAACCGTGTTGGTGGGGTAGAAATATTCGTGGCACTCAATCCAAGTAATCAACAATTTGACCACCCATCTAAAATTTTTGAAATTCGAGTAGTGGAAAAGTCATAACATTTTGAGTTTTGGAGGTAATTTGGAATTTGGAGGTTATGTTAACAGTATGAAGAAGGTTTTTTTTTGAATACATCGTAATGTCGCGTAATTAAACAATTTTGACGAAATATGTCTAAGCAGAATGTCGACTAATGACTATGAGCAAGAACTTTTCAAAGTGAAGGCATGCCGATAGTAACTGCAGTGGTTTTTAAAGGAAAACTGATAATACCGTCGTGAGTATATTTTTCGAAAACACAAATTTAATGCGGTAAAATGCACTAGATACTTTTATATTTATTAGTGTATATCCGCGCACTAGATACTTTTATAATGATTACTGGGTATCCGCTGTCGAAGTAGCGGGCATTTGCTAGTAAACAATAAAGTTCGTTGAAGCTACGAAACTTTTCATTGCATGAAAGTAAACACACTAACGAAAATGTTTCATTCCGCGACGAAAAATTTTCTTTCAGTGCACATACATGTCGGAAATTAAGTATGAATATGCACACATTGCGGTCGTAGGTGATGAAATGGTTAGTATGCGCGACTCTTGTGCATGAGAACGGGGGTTCGATCCCTGTTCTTACCACCTTACATTTCTTTCGGTGGCGGTCACCTCGCTTAGTGACGGCGACACTATCGTGTACTTAGCCATGAAGAAGCTTCTCAAAATACCATTCGGAACCGGCGTAAAACTTTAGGTCCCAATCAGTGAGTGTAAAACTAGAAAGCGCACAGCTCACTGGTTGTCAGAAGTTCTCCCCAGTCCCTTCAAGGGATGATATGGGAAAATATATATTTATTTATCATGCAGACATTGTATTTAATGTCAGCCTAGATTTAATTTTTAAATTTTGATGGAGGTACATCTGCTTGTATCATAGGCTTTCGGTGGGCGCTGATAAAAATTGTATGAAAAACTTATTGACTTTAAATTTTAATAGTTTGGCTGATTAGGACCCCAGAAAAAACTATCATTTATAAGAATTCTACAACTGAAGTTGCCGTTAAGCTTTAATGGTTAACACAACGCCTGTCCACTTTAATATTATTGTTGTAGTTGGATCATGGCTAAGTATTTTATCCCCTTGATACATTTCTTGCCATAAAGTGATTGATTTCCATTATTAACTTGAGAATGTTACTAAACTTAGATTTTTAATCCATTTGAGCTACAGCTAAATGAATTGGATTGAATGTCATTGAATAAACATAAATCAATTTGTTTCAATTAAATTTCAATTAAAATAGTGGATAACCACCTTCATTCCCTCCTCTTCCTCTCCAGTATATTTGAACACAAAGAAAACCGACCACAAAATTATAAATGAATGGACCAAACAAACTGGCAATTGACTGGGTTACTTAATTTCACTTGTCACCATGATATGTTACAAAACGCCATTGCATTGATTTTGTTTATGTTATTTTTTGATATCTGGGTATTTGTTTCATGTTTACGAGTGGTTTTACCCATTTACGTTTTGAAAGCAGCGGCATGTATTGAAGTGTCAAATGTCGAATCTGGTCAAAAGGTCTGACAATCCCAATAACGTGAGAAATGCATATGTCACATGTGCAACAGTATTTGTACATTGCAAAAGATGGAACAATATCGCCGCGTATGATCTCCAGTGCTGTAGTTGATGAACTATACGCGTGACGGTCAATCTTAAATCTAGAATTAATTTATTCTACTTATTCCTTGGTTGACAGGTTGCTTTGGAAAAACTATTCAAATCTGTTTATAACTTTCAAATTATCCCAATTAGTCATCGATTGCATTATGGATCAACCAATTCGTAATTTTATTGTATTTCTAATTAATTAAGACTTTTTATTAGATGTACACAGTGAGTACTCGGATCTTCTTTTCCTTCCTCCGCTTGTTTAAATAGAAAACAATAAACAGATTTTAAATTTCAATTACATTTTAAAAACTCAGGCACGAATAATTTATTGACTCATTGGCCAAGCAAATAGTGTACAAACTTAAACAAATTTCACGATTATAGAATCTAATGAAACCAAAACAAAAATAAATAAACAAAAAATCTATTCTAAAATTGGCAAACGGGGTATTCCGGTGACAATCTAGAAATCCCAATATAAATTTGGAAAAATATTGTCTAAAATTAGTAATGATTTTCATTCGATTCCAGATGAAGAGAATGTCAGTACTTTTGAGACTTTATTGAATAAAAGGGATGAGCTGCAACAGAGGCTGCGTTGAATAATTTCAATGTATAGAGAACGATGCTTAATGATTGAGATTAATTCTAAATAGGTTTCGTGATTCAGGGACAACTTTAAAAAATATATTCTAAATTAATAAAGGTAAAATGTGGGAGAAATACCTGAGATAGGCAAATTTGATACCCGGTAAAACAAGAAGCACATGGAAATGACACCTATTCACTCGAGTAATTCATTGCGACTAGGATAATAAATCGTGACCGTGGCACAGTGGTTCAGAATCGAATTCCATCGGCCAAAATGCAATATCTTTTTATATAGTGTAACGTGACGTGTTAATCCGTCCATACATAATAGTCTATACATTCACACCCCCATACTTCCCTGGTCTACCCGTCACCTAAGCGTACACAACATCCATCACTTAGATAAAACACCGCCAACAATCACACTCACTTACAAACACACAAGCTCCGTCGACGTTGTGTAAGTAATAGCAGCAAACTAGTTTCAATGGCCACACAAGAATGAGTGCTTTGCTGCAATTCTCATTTGCGTCACTACAGCTATGGTACTTAATGTTAAGGTCGATAAGACTCAGCGTTCCTACCAGTGATGCCAACTCTGCAGGAACGAAACGCGCCGTCGAAGTACCTAAAAAGTGCTAAAACGAGTCAAATAACGAAAACCGCTAGAAAAATCCCAAAAGTGCTAAATCGCGCTTAATGCAAAAGGGGATTTCCAATAGGGACAGGCAGATTTTAACAGTTCACGTCGGTTATGTTATGATAATTTCCCTGTTATTTATATTTCCGACAATAAAGACAATCACCATGGCAAGTTCCGGTGTCGAGCAACACGTGCGAATGATAACTTTATTATCAAAATGAGAGTTCTCTTATGGCAACGCGACTACACCACACCCATTTTTGAATAAGTGGGTGCGTCAACAAGCGTTGCTGGATTTTGGACGATGTCAAACAATATCAAGTGGCAATGCATGTACAGAATGCCATTGTTTGGTCTGGATTGTGGTCCGTCAACGGAAAGCGTTACAGATCTGTGGTTCCATCAGGACGTCGCTACATGCTACGCGCATTCTGCATGACCTACTTAAGAATTTTCTCACGCAGAGGTGACGTGAAGTGGCACCAGACACCATTCGATTTGACCCACTTAGACTTTTTCTTGTGGGGTTTCCGTAAGTCGCTGATCCATGCCAATAAGCCACAAATATCAGCGCCCTCAGACAACATAGCCCGTTGTTCTTGATAGGCAATTCAAATAAAACAAAAAATTCGGTGATATCACACACGAAACTTGTCTTATTAAATTTTAACATAGTGCAGATTTGACGAGTGCCAGCATTGCCTGACATTCTGTTCCGTATCTGGTTTTCTGTTCTGTCCCTGGTTGTACCAACCGAAATCTCCATGTCTTTCATACGTTTTTGTGATCTAGAATAGTTTGTTACGTATATAGAAGTGTTTTGCAGCAATCATGCATTTGCAATAGATACTTATTGCCTTGGATTCATCACTGGGGGTTTAACCACTATTTTCCATACCTTCCGAATTTTTTGGGGTCTCTCCACCTAAATAAAAATGTATAAGTATTAAGCGTAATAACCAATTCAAAAATAGAACCAAAGAGTCAACGGTGTTAAATGATGGAAGCAACAAATTTAATATTCTTTTAGAAATTGGTGTCATATAGAAAACGGGCTAACTGAAAACGCGTGCACATTACGCGTTTTTTTTTCAAAACAGCGCCAATGAAATTTTTTTCGGGATTTGCGAGGTCGAAAAGTGCTAAATCTAGCCCCAAAAGAGCTAAGTTGGCATCACTGGTTCCTCCACAGGGGCTTCGCTCATTGTTCGTACACAGGAGCTTCGCTCACTGTTCCTACACAGAGGCTTCGGCTCACTGTCCCTACACAGGAGCCTCGTCTCACTGTTCCTACACAGGGGCTTCGGCTCACTGTTCCCATGCAACCCAGCCCATGATAACCGATCCCGAACCGTTCTCACCGGACATTATAGCCAGTAATCCGCATATTCGATCTACACAGCGAATCCGAATAGTCGCGTGTGCAAGACACTGAGTTCCCGATTAGCTTAAAATCAACCAGTCTCCAACGTGCCCCCAGAAGAGTATTGCTAGGCCAAGACAAGTGCCCCAGAAGTGTTGTCAAGTCAAGACAAGTATATCCAGAAGAGTGTTGTCAAGCCAATTCAAGTGCCCCCAGAAGAGCGTTGTCAAGCCAGGACAAGTGCCCCGGAAGAGTATTGTCAAACCAAGACGAGTGTTCTCTCTCTCAATCAATTCGGAACGAGTGAATCAGTTGATGTTATTCCTATTAATCAAATTTCTTTGCAAATTAAAGATCAATAAAGAATCTGAATTCGAACTCCGAAGAGGGTAAACTATTTTGTTATTATTTCGAAAGGTTTGGTGGATCCTAACTAAAGACTCTGGACATGACTGAACTTACCTCAGCTCTCGACATATCCACGTTACAATAGTAAACAGCTTAGAGTTCTGTGAAAAACTGATTATAGGTAAGGAGTAGAGTGTCCTAAACCGAAACCAAAATGCCGGTAAATCGGTTTAACCGGTTCTTTTGATATTCACTGTGAGACGGTTTTTTAAAAAACGTAGTTACGAAACCGGTATTTACGTAATTTTCGAGCAAACTGAAAACCGGTTATTTGCGTCAGTTAACCGGGGTTTACTCAATTTGTAAATATACAAAAAAATATTAATAATAAAATACATCATTTTCGAATTTTAATGATTTTTTGAAGTTAAGAAACATGATTTATATTTTCAAATATGATTTACGCTTCAACAAGTTCTAAATAACATTCGTAAACGGTGTTTTTATTCAAATTTTAAAATGAGTTTATGACTTGAATTTTGGCCGATGGAAATCGATTCTGAAACACTGTGCGACGCGCAGTGTTGAATTTCTTCAACAAAATTGGAAATATTGCAGTCGTTTTTCAACTTCTCGATCGATCAAAATGAAATTTTCTGCTGACATATCTGAAGGGTACAGCTATTGTAGTTCCTAAATTGGAACTTCACAGACCTCACTGGAGCCGCACAGTGTGAGCCCAAAAATTATAACCTCCGTCACCTGAAAAAGTTGAACCATCTTCAATTGTTGAATTTTGTATCTACTGGAACTATATTTTTATATAAATATTTATAGCACTAGAAAAATCCTACAAAAGATAGGCGGACATGTCGATTTTTTACTCCTATGGTTATCGAGATACTTGGGCTATGTAAACAATTTGGTGTCTTTTTTCAATGTTTTGATTTTAAATACACTATATTGCACTAAAGCCTTATTTATTTAAACGATATTTATCATGTTTTATAATATGTGTTGTTTTTAATATGACTTGTTCAAAATAAATATTGCTTTTCAGTTAGTCAAGATATTCTGAAACAAAAATATTTCTAGTAGATACAAATCTCAAAGTTTGGCGCGGGTTCACATTTTTCTTACAGCCGAGGTTATAACTTTTGGGCTCCCACTGTGCGGCTCCAGTGAGGTCTGTAGAGTTCCAATTTAAAAACTTCAATAATACTACGTCTCAGCTATGTCGGTATGAAATTTCATCTTGATCGGTGGAGCCGTTTGGAAACAACTGAATTATTTCAAATTTTTTGGAGAAATCTCCCAATGCGTGTCGAAGATGCAAATTTCACTTTTGAATGTAACAACGTGGGTTGAATTCCACATTGACTATCTTTCTTTCGGTGATTGTCGTCTCGTTTAGGTATGGCGACACTGTTAAGTAATACAAATCTTCTCAAAAACCGTTCGGACATTAGATTCCTACACGCAAAAACAAAACTTTGGGGAATCATTTGGCCAAAAATATGTATTGTATATACTCAACGTTGACCGCAACAGTTTAAACGTTTCCCCCAAATAAAAAACGTTTATCGTAAAAGATGTTTGCATTGTTTGTAAATGAAATTTCATTTTCCCGAAAATCTAAATTTAATTCACTTTTAGGCAAACATAGAAATCATGAGGAAACGGTCACGCGCATACACTTAAAAATAATTTCTGTCTTGAATTGCTCTCTCGTCTGTCAACGAAACTAACAAGGAAATACTAATGTTAAGATGTTGTCGAATTCGCTCAGTGCATGCGACTGCTCGGTGGATAGACGGGCGTAATTGCAATTATGGTGCATCTATTCAATTCAATTTCAAGGAAAGTGTCGATACTAAAATAAATGAATCAACAGCAGCCAACTTAAAAAAATCAATTAAAAAATGTTTGACTCTACGGGGATTTGAACCCGAACTACGCAATTCGCGTTTTCTAGTCCAATGAGCTACCGTCATGACGTCATGACAACAAAATATTCATTTGCCGCAAATAAATTCATCAAACGAAGTTTAGTTGTGTCTAAGGTCATTTGCATAGATTAATTTATACATAGATTTGTCAACTCGCTCACCGGTTTAATAATTGAAGGGCAGCGAACTTGTTTGAACGTCAAGAGAAGAATTCTGTCGCTGAGGTTTGACAAACACAGCTGAAATTGTTACTGTGAATGTTCGAAATATGTAAATATATGAATATCGTGAATGCACAAAATTGAAAATGGAGGATTTTGTTTGACGTTGCTGATAGAAGTTCGTTTTCTCTTTGAAGAAGTGTAAAGAGAAACGTGAGTTGATAATCTATCTAACTAAATCTAACAATTCTATGTATCTATAAATTAATCTATGGTCATTTGTGCGAACGACATTTTTCTCTATATTTACAAATCAGTATGTTCAATCCGTTCATGGAATGTTATGGGAATATATGTAAGTAAGTAAAATTTTGCATTAAAATCAAAGAGGCTCGAAGCATATTTGTGTGTGGTATTGTTTTTAATAGATCACGTTGGCATTACATTTGAATAAATCGGCGGATTTTGTGTTTCAGAGAGACATTTTTTCTTCCGTATTACACACGCAAAGAAAAAAACGTTTATTGCTCGGTTGCCGCAACTCTACTTTGATTGATTTGTATTAAGTTATTAATCGCAATCGTTCATGTAGTTCTCCCAAATAAACTCGTATATCGCAAATGTGTATCATGTTGTTGCAAACGAGTTCTCGTTTGCATCAAACGCGTTCAAAATTACATTTGCCGCACATTTATAAAGACGTTTGTGAAAATTAAAATTAGCCATTTTTCTAATGAGAGCACAGATTACGAAGACCGTAAATTTCTCTCATTCTGTCGACTGTATACACTAGGATTGTGAATTTTAGTTCATTCAAGTGAGCGCTCTTTTTAATTCAGTTCAATAGAATGAACTAGTTCATTAATTTAGTTCATTGTATCATTTCATCTTAACAGTTCATATGAGCTGTGAACTAAAGAGCTCATTTCAGTTGAACTTGTAGTTTTAGTTCAATCGGAGCGAATAATGGTGAAAATTATCTGATTTTTGCAGATTTCTCGATTGTTTTGGATACTGTGATATTTGTTTATACCAAATCGCCCGATTGAAGATCGACTTAACCGTTTCTGAAATATTTGTGTTTCCGTAATCTTTTTATATTTTGCCACAAAAGTGGTGCTTAGTGCTGGACTTATTGTGTAAAAGCCGGTTACATATCCATTCCACAAAGACTGCAACATTAGACACCATTGTACAAATTGAGTGAGACAAAGAGAGCATGAACTAGAAAATGGCGGAGAGAACTGCACAACTGAAATACAAAAAACTGCTGAAACAAGTGAACTACTGAAACAAAAGAGCGACACTGTGTGAACTAGTTCATTTAGTTCACAAGAGTGAATCGTTCAATTGAACTACTTGGTTCGTGAGCTACACAACTCTAGTATACACAGTCTTACCCACTCGTTTGATATACACACTCACGCATACACATACAAGTGATCACACATTCTAATGGTTCTACATTATCAATATATCTTAGACGTGTAAGTAGACAGTAAAAAAATATACAAAAATGACAATCATAAAAGTTGGGAATTTAAATAAAAAAGGGCTTATGGAAGCCATAATTAAATGTTTTAATATACAAGATAATGTACAAGTAATGTTTCTCGCAAACGTTTTGTCAGCTCTAATTTTTCATAACCCGTTTACTGCAAACGTTTTTCAGTTTTCGCAAAGGTTTTTTTTACTTTTGAGTAACTAGAACTCGGTTGCTGTAACCGAAACAACAATTGGCGGAACCGTTATTGGTTTCTCGCAAACGTTTTTTTCCACTTATATTTTTCATAACTCGTTTGCTGTAAACATTTTTCGGTTCTTCCAGACAAAATGACATGTATGGCTTAACAGAAGTTCGCTTCTCCCGACTACAGTCCCCAAACGAACTTTAGTTATCTGAGATTTCGTTTGGGAGGAACGAGTTTTTTCTTTGCGTGCATGAATTATCTAAAAAGCTTCTATGTAGGATTACAGACTAGAATCTTAATACTAAAAATAGTTGAATTTGTCTGTCTGTAAATTAAATCACCTGTTCAAACGACTATACCTGAAAGATAATTCGACCATGATCACTGTACCTATAACATTTACAGCGCATTGTTGTGAAACATGAACTCCAATATTACTTTCAATCGATTGACCGATTATTTTTCATTAAATAAAATTTAAATGAACGTACAATTTGTAAGCCATTTTGGAAATTTGTGTTTTTGAGTCTCTTCTTCTTGTTAAAATTTGTATTCATTGGAACTGATAACAAAATAACTTTTTGTTATCATTTTTTGAAATTGAACATACATATAACAACATTGTCATTGCTTAAGTCGGAATTTAAGGTGGGAAATTAAAATGACGCTTCAAATGGCTTAGCTCGTATGTACAAATGAAGCTATAATTAACTTAAGCGGGGTAAAAAACACACTTTGTGTGTTAGAACGAAATTGTTCTAAGAATACAAAGACAAAGACGCTCAAAAAAATATTTAAAAAAATCATTAATAAGTTGGTTTACTGTTTCGCCCTTATGTCGTGATGAAAATGTGCGATCAATAAATTAAAAAGGTTATTAGTTGACCGCAAAATGTTTCAACTGCTACTTTTTAAATTCTTTATATTAACTTTAACTGTCTGTATGTAAGCATGCGCACCGAAAAAACTTTGGAGTGATATTTAACCCTTTTCCCGTGATCCAATCGAGCTTCGCAGGGAAACTAAAGGCGACGACAAAAATGAACTATCAAAATATGGGCGGGATTGGGCAAAGGGGCGTGGTACCCCCATACAAATAACAAATTAAAAATCTATTATTTCTGCTCCTGTTAACGGTATTTGAACAAAATTGGGTAAGTTGGTTAGGTGTACATATTCTAAGATCTGCTGCAAATATGTGCGGGATTGGACAAAGGGGCGTGGTCATATATAAAGAATTTATAGTCGAAAACTATGTTTTTTACGGGTTGGTTTTTTAGTCCGTCAATCTCTTAGAGCTCAATTTGGAAAATTAGTACAATTGTTGGCAGAATATAAAATTTTACAGATTTTTAAAAATCGAACCATGATATGGACACATACACACAGGGAAAAGATTAGTTGGAAATCAATTCAGGCATTGGAAATTCCATGGTAAAGTCTATAGTTTGATTAGAATTCATAATTTTCAAAAATTAGATTTATTTATCGATGTTATTGATAGATTAAAAATAGGTCTTACTAAATAAAAATTTCTACTACCGAACTTTAGTTGTATTAACCAATTTGAGTACATATTTCTAAAACCTCATTCATCTGAAATGGAAGATACAACTAATAAAAAAACAATATTAGAATTCGTGTTCAAATATTAGTCACTGTAATCATAATTTAGTTTCTGTTGCAAAGACACTTCTTACAAAGTTATGTATTCGATTTTAAACAAGAGGCTTTGCTGTTAAAGAGAAACTACATATAGGTGAATGTTACACGAGGACTTTACAGAAAAACTATTATTTTAAACAGAAAGTGATAAAAAAAATTGAGAAAAAGCAATAAAGTGTATTGATATCAGCCAGCAAAGAATACATATTATCATAAATTGAGGTGAAGTGAGACTTTTAAACAGAAAAAAAATGGACACGAAACACGAACTCTGGTTATAAATAATAATTATTTTGTTTATATGTATTTAAATAAAAAAATACACAATTTTCATAAAAAATTATTTTTTTACTTTTTTTCTATAAAATTCAAGTACATAATCAGTTGAGCATACCAATATATTATTTTGTACAACCGAATTAGTTTTAAAATATTGCGTTCATCCAACCAATAGAATATTCACCACTACAGGATTATTTGATTGCTGGAACTAAAACTTGATTGACAGATCACATTTATTTCTTGTAGCTGTGGCTTCAACTAAATATTTCAGTTCTTGCAACCAAACCTAAAGTACAAATCAATTGATATGTACAACATTTGGTGGTACTGAACACAGTTATTGGTTATAACAACTGAAAAATGTGATAGTCCAAGGAACCGCCAAATTTTAGTTGGTTGTAAATATAGTTGTGACAACGAATCTCTTTGCTGTGTGTAGATAACGCCGGTAATGATTGCTTTTAGAAATGGGATAATACATCAAACACAAGGTGGAATAGGGTACTATAAGTATTAGACGACTTTCTCCGAATATAACACTGGTTGTTTTCAATTTAGCGCCTGTTCACCTTTACGACTGTCCATTTGTTTTTGGACAAACGTATGCATTAGTGGGGATATAGATCATTTAATTTATGAACATTAAAAACAACGAATTAGAAATTCCAAAGTTTTATGAACTTTCAACGTAATTATAAATTAACTGCAAATTTCATAGGTAGAATAAAATTGTTCGTTGCATCTGTGAAAACAAGTTTATGAAATTTATTTCATTAATACTAGGAAGCATGATTCACATTTCAGTTTGCCTCCGATTTTTTAAAAAAAACTTGAATCAACCGATTTTTGTACCTAAAGAAATATTATATCAACAACTATTCTTACCTTTATTCACAGCTTCACCATGATCTTCGGCATCATAGTACTCCTCTTCTTCGCCCTCTTCCAAATCATAATCTAAAACCGCATGAACTCCAGTTTTGGAGCCTTGGCCTGCCTGAACGCGTGTAAATCCTGGCGGTCGTTCGGGATAAGGATCATTTGAACTAGATTCATTTGAACTATCAGCCTTGGTAACAGCTGGTCCTGCAGGGCCATAAGTTGATGCTGATGGTGCTTCCACGTTGGGGGCGGGAGGACCATAATTTGGTAGACTTGGTGATGGAGGAGTTTGTGAAGAAGTCAGCGCTGCTGATGATGGGGATCCTGCAGTAATACGAGTTTGTTGTTGTTGCTTGTTAGATGTAAATGAGTTATAGAACTGTTGTTGTTGTTGTTGTTGTTGGGTTTGTTCTTTATGAATGTTATTATTTGCTTGAGTTTGTGGAAATCTGGAATAGCTACCTTCGCCATAAGTACGCGTATTGATATTACTAGAGGTTAGTGCTGAAGCTACAGATGTGGCCGATGATGATGTTGCGGTGGATGATGAGATAGCAGTTTTATAAACCACATTATTATTCGGGGTTAATTGTTGTTGTTGTTGTTGTGGTTGATGGTTAATATGACTAAATTGTTGATGTTGCTGTTGTTGTTGTTGATGTTGTTGTTGCTGAAATTGTTGCTGCTGATAATGATACTGAGTGTTGCGGGTACCCGGTGGGGGTATTGGTGGTAAATAAGTATTTTGACGCCTACCATTATTATTGTTGTTGTTGCTGTTGTATTGATATGAAGTCTGTTGCGGCGGAGCATACGGATTATTTTTATAAAACTCCGAATTAGGCGGAGGAGCAGAATCATCTTCCGGTTGCTGTTGATGTTCAGCAGGTGAGTACAAAAGATTGTTCGTATTTGCCGCCAATTGTTGGTGTATGGGATGCAAAGGGGATACGGTAGGACTCCAAGGGCCGCCTGATTGGGACAAAGCTCCGAAGGGTAACGAAAAGTTTGTTAATGCCATATTCTTTTCTTGTTTACGTTGTCAACTAAACACTCATATTTCTTAACCAGAAAAAAAACAAAAACACTTTGAAATTACTTATTGTTGTTTAGGAATATAAACAAAAGACTTAGAACACAAACTTTTTTGTTTCACTCTATGTTAGATATGACTATTTTCTATTAAGAAACACTTTATTTTATTTCGTTTCTTTATTTTTGCAATTTTATGCAAATTTATTATTTAAACAACTTTTATCAATATTTAATTGCTTTGAAACACTTCTGGTTTGTTTTTTTTTCATACATAATTTTTTTCTTCTTCTGATTTAGAGTAAACGACAACTAGCGCGCGCGCCTCTATCGGTTCAATTTACAATTGTTGAACTTATCTGTTCGGTACTCAATCTCAACTGTGTTTTCAATGTTTTCAACTACTTGTTTGTTGCCGTCGTCACGTCATACCAATAAAACTAAGCGCTTACACAACCGTCTGAAGCGAGCAATCGCCAACGACTAAAGTAATAAAAGGTTTGCGCTTTTAAAGCTTAACTTGTTTGCTCAATCTTTACTCATGTTAAACGATCAAAATACTCGAGCACTATAACTACTCTGAGATTGTCTCACATCTCACGGTAACACTTTTCATTTTCACTGAGTTTAACCTCTGCCAATTCAGCGGCTGTGTTCTTAGGAACTCCGAATCTCTTTGGGGTTTTTTTCAATTGCGTTTGTACAATATGGATTTTGTTGCGTTAGGCTCTCCGAAGCAATTAACCGATTTCCGTATATTGATCTCGGTTAATGCACTTGATCATGTATACCATGTAGCTTTAACGGTTTATTGTTACTCTTTACGCTCAGTAGAGTTTCAAAATTTGGTGTTAAGACTGCTCTTGCTCTTCACCTCAGTTAGTAGTGGTGAATTTATTGAAGAGGCTTGTATAATTTTTGGATTTTAAGTTTTTAAATATTCGTAATTATTGATGTAGGAATGTAAAATTGTTGTAATTTTCAAATAAAAATAAAGTTTCGAAGGATTATTATAATTAATAGAATTTACTATTAAACTAAACTTCCAATAAATGGTAGACGGGAAGAGGTAAGAACTCAAGCACAGAGAACTAATTGTAGCAACCGTAATTTCGGCTGTTATCACCGCCACAGCTGAAATTCAGTTGAAGCAACTTCGTTTCATAATTGATACGGTTGTGACAACAGAATCTTCTATTTTATTCGTTCCGTCAACTATATTTTCTATAATTTTGGTTGGAACAAACGAATTTGGAATTAATTCGTAGGCAAACAACCGAAGTTGGTAAACGAATGTGGCAACAATTCAGGTACAACAATCAAATTTGGCATCAATTCGGTTGTAACCAATAAATTTGGTATCAATTCGGTCGCAATAACCGAATTTTTGCCTTAAGTCGGTTGCAACGATCGATTGCTGTAACCGAATTTCTCATGAATTCTGTATTCATTTCGATTTTCGATTCAGTTACCACAACATAGTTCCCTGTTAATTCCAGCGCTTAAAACTCTAAAAACAAATATTATACTAAAAAAAGTTAAATAATGTACAATAAATAAGATTTGCTTGTGATTATTAACACAGGTGAAAGTAAGAATATTGTAATTATGGTTTTTGTATTAAAACATCTGATTTTACAGAAAATGCCAAAGCCAATATCAAAAGTTTTGAAATTGTTCAAGGTCGGCCGTTTTAGATATGCTGCAAACCTAAATCAACAGATACGAGGGCGGACTAATACCGCATTTACACCGCCGTTTATCGCGGTCAGGTAAGCGATAACCTTGGACTCTAATCTTTGCTGTTTCCACCACCCAATTTGAGATTAAATTGACATTTCAGGTGGCAACTCCGTGCTTAGACAAACTCCGCACCGAGACAAAATTTTCGCAGACGCCGGCACAACAGAAAAATTAAGTTGACGTCTATTGGTTTTGTCAGTTTTGTACATATTTTTGAAATAACTGAACCCTTAACATTGGATCAGTGGTTCAAATCGGGCCAGTCGATAAAAATGGCTCACATTTTAAACCAATAACATCCATTTATACAGGCGGCGGCGTGAGCTTCACGACGCGTCGGAATATTTTCGATCGGCTTCCGTTTGTCAAACAGTTGCTTTTTTGTGTATGTTTTTTTATGGTTGAATTTTTTTCAAAATGTACACCAGTTTAAAATAGGGTTAGAAATTAAACTTCCGATTCTACTGATTAAAATTGTATGAGTAATCTTCTGGGTTAGCGCGGGTTAACGGAGTTAACCTTCGAAATGCGTTAATCTTGGTTGGTGTAAATGCCGTGTTACAAAGAAGACACTAGAAAGTTGGGAAAAATGTTCTTTATTTTTCAACGCTATCTCCTTTTAGCTCGATACACTGTTTCCAGCGATTTTCAATAGCTTCGATACCCTGTTTATAGTACTAACTGTCCAACTCCTTAAAATAACAATCAAGCGCAGACTCCACCTCCTCATTTTTGGCAAATCTTTTACCACTTAGCCATTTTTTCAAGTTTGGAAACAGAAAATAGTCCGAGGGAGCTAAGTCTGTCGAATTAGGTGCGTGATGCAGCAATTCGAACTTTAATTCATTAATTTTGGCCATCGCAATAGTGGAAGTGTGAACTGTAGCAGTGTCTTGAAGAAACAACACTTTCTATTTCGCCAAATGCGGCCTTTTTTCACAATTTCATCACTTAAACGCTGCAATAAATTATCATAATATTCGCCGTTGTTGGTTTTCCTTTCTGCAGATAATCAATAAAAATTATGCCATGCGCATCCCAAAAAACAGACGCCATGACCTTGCCTACAGATGGAACCTTTGCGCTCTTTGGACACTATTCTCCCATTCCAGGCCACTACTTTTACTGTTCCTTTGTCTCAGGTATGAAATGGTGGACCCATGTCTCATCCATGGTTATAAATCGAAGCAAAAATTCGGCTTTATTGCGGTGAAACATCGCCAAACACTCTACGACGATGTTTTTGCTCTACTGAAAGCAAAGCATCCATCTTGCGCACAGCTTCCTCATATTCAAATCTATCATTTCAGCTAGCTCACGCACCTTCAGCCGGCGATCTTCCAATACCATTTTGTGGATTTTCTTAAGTGTGTCTGGTGTAGACACCTCAATTGGTCCACCACTACGGTGTTCGACTTGGCAGCTAGTACGGCCTCGTATAAGCTCTGCTACCCAATATTTTACAGTCGTAAACGAAGGAGCAGACTCCTCCAGAGTAAAATCTAGCTCGGCTTTAAAATTGCTTGGACTGAGACCTTTCAAATGGAAATATTGAATTACATAACGGTGACCAATTTTTCCCATGTTTACAAATTCACTGACATCGTTTACTTTTGATGGCTCAAATAAAAATATTAGACAATGTGGCGCCTTGAAAGATAAATGTAAAACAAATTTGTTACCCTAAACATCACCCTATATTAACGACTTTATTTTCTCGGTTTGTAATTTTTTATACGAGTACAGGAAAAGAAATTATCACTTAATAGTAAAAAATAACTTTTCAAATTCAGTTGTGACAACCTCTAATCAGATTGCTTTGTTGTCCACCTCTAATTCGGTTGTGACAACCTTTAATGTGGTTGTGTAAACCTCAAATTCGGTTGAGACAACCGCTGATTCGGTTGTGCTGACCTCTAGTGTGGTTGTGACAACCTCTAAATTCGGCTACGGCTGATTCGGCTATCTCAACCGCATTTTTCTGTGAGTGAGATTTCATCAGGTACTGGTGAAAACATAAGCATAGTATTAAAGGGTGTCCCAACAAGAGCGCAATTTTTAAAATGACTGATGCAGCAATTGAATTGTTTCTCTGGCTGTACGACATGTGGCGCCGTCTTGTTGGAACCACATGCCCTCCACATTCATTTCTTCAATTCGAGGCAAGAAAAAACTGGTTATCATTTCACGATACCAAACACCATTGATTGTTTGCGCTTGACCTGCCTCATTTTCATAAAAAAGGTCCAATGATTCCTCCAGCCCAAAAACCATACCACACAGTGACACGTTGAGGATGCATTTGCTTCTCGTGAATCACTCGAGGATTTTCCTCACCCCAAATGCGACAATTCTGCCTATTGACGAAGCCATCAAGATGGAAAAGGGCCTCGTCACTGAAGATGATTTTAGCGGCAAAATCAGCATTTTCATGTTGTCTCTCCAATACCCAATTAATTAATTAATTAATTCGTGTAGCGCTCCATTTTTACTAACCTCGTACCTTCTACTAGCAAACAATAACAATTGTTCAAATGTCAAACAACGACACTTCGAATGTTGCCAGATTTAAAAATTGCGTTCTTGTTGGGACACCCTTTATAACTTTTACACCGGCAAATTTTCATCAGAATTGGATCAACTTGCTAAAAAAAAATAGTTCTTCATGAACTTGTCCTGCATGCACAAGTTTCAGTGTCACTACTTCGTGAATAGTAAAAAGACGGCAATTATTTCAAAATATCTATTTGAGAACCATGTAAAGTTCCCAACTTTTCATTGTATTCGATTCGATCTGAAATTATTTCTTTGAAGAATATTTGTAATTTCCTTTGGACTAAATAGATAAAGTTTTTCTCCGCAATTATAAAAAAATTTAACAGTCGGAAGTAGGATTTGCAACTCACGTTGGCGGATGATCGTTTCGAAGTTTGTGATTCTTCCCATCAGTCCATAAGCAAGTGTCCGTCTTTTTCACACTGTAACCAATTGCAGTTGTTGTCGGGGTTTTGACTGCTCTTTCCCTCTCTCGTGTGAATGGTTTTTTTCGATTGGTTGGTTGGTTTTCGTGGTTACTAAAGATACTACTTAGCATCAATTAGTGTCTTGAGACACCGTTTTGCATACCACATCACTCCGGATAGTCCAAGGTAACGTGTCTATATCCAGCCTCGTGTATCTCAGTGAGGTTATGCAACAAGGGACGGCCCATAGTCTTCAGGCGTCTATTCATCAGAGCCGGACAACTGCAGAGGGGATGCTCCACCGTCTCCTCCTCTTCTGCGTCATCGCAGGCACAGAAGTGGTCATTATATGACAGCTTCAACCGTCTTGCGTGATTACTGATTGGGCAGTGCACGGTCAGTACGCCAGTTAGCCTAGATATTTTATATTCTGGCTGTATTTCTGGATATGCGGCACGTTTCCGTCCTATCCCTTCTGGTCTTCGTTTCGCTGGTCTTCGGTAATGCAGGAAAATATCTCTTTTGACCAACCCTATAGGCGTTGCGACTGGCATCATGTGGAGTTCGGTAGAAGACGATCCTGCCTTTTCGTCAGCCTTTTCGTTCCCTACGAGACCCTTGTGGCCTGGTATCCAAGTAACAATCACATTGGCCAGCTCGACATTCCCTACATTCACTAACGATTTTAGGCGCAGTGTTGTAAGATGTAAGTGATAGGAGAGACGCTTGGCTATCTACAAATATTCCAATGCGCTCTGTTTCCCGCTGTATTATAAGTGCGGCGCAGGTTTCTTTGATGGCCAGTACCTCCGCTTGGAAGTTTGAATGATAAATTTGGAGAAGACACCCGAGCCGGTTCCATATTCCATTCTGAATCCGTCCTTAAATACTTTGGTGTCAAAACCTGTAAGTGGTTCCCCTTTATCCCACTCTAATCCCTGGGAAACCTGACATCGAATAGGTTATCGAAGTAGCAGCAGTCGGTGGTTATATTGAGTTCTCTTGGGATTGTCTGTAGTATACTCGCATGTCTATATGCGTTGCTCTTCCAGAGTCCAAGAGCGTTTAGTCGGGTGGCACTCCAAGCCGTACTAGTTGTGATGTGAAGGTCGATTGATATAATATGAAGCATTACATTAAGGGCTTCCGCTGGACACGTCCTCATTGCCCCTCTTATGCCGATTTAAGCTGATCTCTGTACTCTATACAACAGTTTCATGGTGGACGTCTTCCCTGCGACAGGCCACCATACCATTATGAAGCATTGTATTAAGGGCTTCCGCTGGACACGTCCTCATTGCCCCTCTTATGCCGATTTAAGCTGATCTCTGTACTCTATACAACAGTTTCATGGTGGACGTCTTCCCTGCGACAGGCCACCATACCATTGCCCCATAGGAGAGTATTGGTCTGATTACAAACACGTCTGGATTTCCATTACAAACACGTTTTTCTGTCTTAAGTCCCGTATTCAGTTCTTGTGAAATTTTCGTAAGAAATTTTGTCATTTATCTCTACATGCAAAATGTTGTTGCACAGAGTTACCACATATCTCTGATTTACCTTGCAAATATTTCATTAATAATTCATCTTTGCACTCCATTTTATTTTTAACGAATTTTGTATACTAAATCAATCGAAATTGTCAAAATTCCGGTCCCAAACAATTGTTTTCGTATGAAATAAGTTTAGCGTAACAACCCTGTAATTGATTTTGCCTACGAACTTTTCGCAAACAGCTGAGTACCAAGCAAATGAAAAGTGAGCGACATTTTCGGTTTATGAAATTTTCGTTATTTTTTGTATACGTACTTCTTATAGAAACGAAAATTTCATAAAAACTGAATTACGTTACTTGTGCTGAAGTTTTGATTGTAATTTATTAGTATTTGTAGAACACAACTATGTATTTATATTTCTCTAGTATACATTATAAACCTGTTGGTACAGTTGAAAAACTTTTTGCCACACTTTGGTATACTTTATGTACTTTGTGGTACATTTTATATACATTTTGGTACACTTTTTTACTTATTTAGTTCATTTTTGATATGCAATGTTGGCATATAGTAGGAACCTATCGTTAAACTTTTGTACTTTTAGGTACATTCTACCCACTTTTTGGTACAATTTTTGTGCTCTTGGTATAAGTTTAGGTACCTTTTATGTTCTTGTTTTCGTATAGTTTGGTATATTTAGTGAACTTTTTGGTAGATATTTTGTAGTTTTGGGTGGATTTTTTTGTAATTTTCGTACATTTTATGTACTTTTTAGTACATTTATTATTTATTCCATATTTATAAAAAAAAGTCATATGCGGATAAATAAACCATTTTAATAATACCCAGAGTAATTTTTGATGTGTTAACATCTGTAGGCACGTGTAGGGCAATCTATCAAAGTGAACACATGCAAACAACACAGCGTTAGCATTACATACGTGGTAGTTGTACAACAATAGTCTCTGCCTGAAAATAAGTATGATGGTATTGATGTAGCGGCAGCGAACAAACAAGCTGGTCGTCGTCGCCAAAGAGTATTGAATAGTAGTGATGCACAGAATCTAAGGTTCGAAAGAACCGGTTCTTTACAAAAACCGACCGGACTGGGGCTTACAAGAACTTAACATTTGGTTAAGGGTACGAAAATATGCATTTTTATTATCAAATTTTATATTCTTATAATAAGATATTTCTCTTAAGCCTCTTTGGGTCAACAATTTGCTGAGAACCGGCACTGGTCCAAATACCCGGTTCTACTCGGAACCGGACTCGACAGAACCGGTTCTTAAAATCCGTGTAACCGCACATCACTGTTGAATAGTATATGTAGTATAGAATAGAAGCATTGATGTATTTTGAAACATTTATGCTTTTTGTATTGTTTTATGTAATAACATTGTCGAAATGGTGCATTTATATAAGAGAAATAAGACTCGTTTATGCTCTTTTACTCAGACTCTCGACTTGAGAGCGGAAAATGAATGCAATAAGTTCTCTATACTATTCATGGTAGAAATATAATGGTAGATGAAGTACGACAACAAATACAACAAGCCAAAAACAGCAGGCATTTTGTGTTTGCTCAGTGCCTATATTGTGTCAACTCAGCTGATTGAAAAATAATGAAAATGTATACAAAATTGGAAAAAGTGATATTTACAAATTTCGAGTGTTTTATTTGATATTTTGAAAGTGTTTAAGTATGAAAATTAAAATTTAAATTAAAATTAAAAAATGAAAAAAAAAGTATGAAAAAAAACAGCAATTGTAAATGATGTAGAATGAGAGACCAAAGAAGACATAGAGATTATATACCATGCAGCAAACTAAGTTTAAAAATGTTTGATTGATACTAATGACAGATAAATTATGTTTACGCTGTTTGCATCGAACGAAAATGTCCGTATTATGCCAACCAAAGAGTAAATTACCAAAGCAACTCGAACTCGATGAAATGGCCTACTACCTTATCGTCATGAAGAGGCATCGAAGAGAGTAATCGAGGCTCTTTAATATTGCTCTGTGATTCAATACTTTTTGTTGTCGCTCTGATTATGACAAAACAAAAACAATTATTTCAGTGAGCTAAATATTACTTTATTTATTTTAACAATTTTACATCTAATGTTAAAGCAGATGTAATAAAAAAGAAAATGCAATAGCAAAAGAGCCTTCAGCACAAAAACTATTCTTTTTTTTTATTTTCTAATGTAGCATTTACTAATGAGTTCATAGAAATCGAACAAGTATCGTGTAACAAAAAGGTGTTAACACATCGCCCATGAGTTCGAAGACTCATTGATTTTTTAACAGGTTTCCCCCCACTTCATCGATTCTACAACAGGTTCCCATTCCATGGAACTACTGACTCCAGCACCGGAATTTTGTAATTTATTAACAATTGAAATCGGTAGTACCTATTAATCAAACCTATCAACAATGGTCAGTACTTAACCATTTTTAGTACTTAATGTATTTTAGAAAGTTATCAGCAATATTTTGGCCTACAACTGTATAGAATAGAACCCGCCTTATTTTACTACCACATGCAAGTAGCTCCATATGGTATTAGTTTGATTGAGGCTCTAAGCATTTGCTTTCAACCTTCTTTATTAAAATATCCTCAACCACTCCGTGTGCGCGTGGATTGAAGAAATCATGGACTAGGGTCAAAACAATTTCTTTATTTTTCATACTCATATATGCCTGATTAGGCGGACATGTATTTTGGGACAGTATTATACCTTTATTAATAATATATGTCTACTATTCTAATACAAATCAATTTGGAAACTACAAAACCACAGTAGATAATTATTATAATTAAGCAGTTGGCTAAACTATTAACAACTCAATTGACAAATCATTTAAGAAATTCCAACCCATTGATCTAAATGTTAACGCTAATCAATGAAGAATCGTATACAATTACAGGGAAATCAATACTTAGTTTTTCTTTCGTCATTTTGTCATTTTACAGCAATTAATCATCGCACGGAATCCAGCCGATCATTTAACATTTGAGCCATATCCACCTCCAGGAAAGATATCTAAACGCTGCAGCAACAAGTGTCAACAAATGTGTTAATGCGATCTACTCAATTAAAAACGCTTTAGTATAAATGACGCTAACAATTCTCGTTAAAACTGAATGATTAACGTTAGAGAGCTGAAACAGCTGCGCTCCACAACGTTTATGGGAAAGCTCTGTAGATGACAGGTACTTGTGGACAACACTTGTAATAGATAAACAAACATCTTTGTTGCCAGTAGATCAATGAGCGAATGTTAATAGATTCCGAATACAATGATGTTTTTTATTTTAAGAAAAAAAATTAATGAGCCGTAGCAATGAATAATGGATGAATGGGATTTGGAAAAATAGAGCGAGTGAACCAATTCTAAAAATCTTGTAGGAATTCCAACGGAATTGGGGAATTTTTAGTTCCTTAAGTGAATCGTATTAGTGGCTCTGACGGGGGAATGCATAAAAGTATTGCGGTTTATAATTGTTTGTACTTTTTTATAATAATTTTCCATATGTTATGATAAATAATTTCTGGGATCTTGCAAATATAAAATATAACAATTAAGGAACTTTGTAGGGGGATTTTATTAGGTGTTCATTCTTTGAGCAAAGTTCGAGTTTATATTGTAAGCAAAATTCTAACATACGTACCCACTTTACTTCAAACTGAATGGCAGAGAAATATTGTAATTATAACCCCTTCTTCAACTACATCCTCTTTTGGTTAATGCTAATTGACGTTAACCCTTTCAGAGCAGATCAATTCCAAAATACTTAATCATGGGAGAACAAGTGAATAGATAAAATGGCATTGTGGCTTTAGTACTAATCCCTCTTAAACAAAAGCCTTAAGAAACAAACATTTGGCTGGATCACACAATACAAGTTCGCACACATTATTTTCCGATTTCAATATTTGATACCACCACACTAAACTTATGACTCAACCTTAGAATATGCTGATCCGAAAAATCAATTAGCGTCTACAATACGAATTGCCACTCAGTGTCCAATCAATAACTGGTTCACACAAACAGATCGGGTACATGCACATAAGAGACTAACGAGAGATTACTAATCATTTCAAGTGTCAAAAACTTCTTGTTAATCTCCCATGGAAATCATAGCTTGAAATGACTTTGGAGATTTCATTTTCAAAAAGAAAAATGATTTGAGTACTTGGAATTGAAGGCCATTCGCACATGTTATGATTAGTTAGATGACTATTACGAATGAATTTATGAAAACTTCTAAAGACATCGAATTGGAGTGAAATACAAAAACTTGCCAGCCATCATAACTTTCAAGCTGACTTAAAAAAATTAATTGTTTTTTCCATTAGTTTAAGTTCTACGCGTTACAGATATTTCAACTAAAGCTAAATGATGTTTGGAATAAACGCTAATACCTAATAGGATTGGCATTTCCTTTCCCATCACTTAGTCATAACATAATTTAAAGCGACATAACCACCATTTTATGAAATATTAATAACCCAACCAAAAACAGTTCACATACCTTGAATAACCTTAAGCAAGGTGTATTGAAAAAATACCAGTACCCCCCAAAACTCATTCAGCCAACAATTCCTGCACCACCAGTATTTCACAAAATTTTTGTTTGGATTTCAAAACTTAAAATGCCAATTTTGAAAAGTCAATGATCGTTGAATGTTTTGAGTTCAGCAAGCAGAGTCAATTCTTTTGTCATAAAACGTAAATAAGTGATAAATAGAGTTATGATACCATTATTTTTGACACTTGCGAGGAATTGAATAGAATTTGTCATAAATAGTGGCATTACATGGCATAAAAACTGCATGTTTTGCTATAAGTATAACGCCTTTTTAGCCCTGAACATGACAATTGGCCATTACTTTGTGTGAATTCTAGAATTCCATAAATCTACAACAATCAGTATTGAACTTTCAAAACAAAAAAAAACACAAACTACTGTAAGAATGTTGCGATACCAACAACAATTCTGCAATGGTCAGTGTCGGGCCAGAAATAAATTTAAAAATCCATTTAAATGTAGTTCTGTCTTTAGGCCGCTCCCAAATGGCCTTACGTGCAAATTATTGTTAAGAACAGAAGAAGAAAAAAAAAACAAAGCGAATACAAATGCTGTCGTTCAGATCATTTGTGTTAACACTTTGTGCTGGAAATTTTGATGCAACTTGTAACAACTTTATTAACACGTATGTATGTATGTATGTATCTATTTTATTGTTGTTTCTACAAAAAAAAGTCCAATCATTATTATTTAAATACTTAATTATTTGAAGAACAAAGTGCATTTTATGCACTTTTTACGAAAGTAAATGGGATTCTTATTTTCATGTTTCTCAAACAATTCCCAGACATCCTAGAGCCGACTGCTCGTTAATGTTGTTCCATGTAACAATATAGACGGACATTATACGCAAACCTTTATTAGGGAATGAAACAAAGACGAAATCTAAGTTAAGCCATAGCCGTGATATCATGATGGTTTTCTTTGAAAAATCGGAGTTAACTACTTGTTCTTCAAGCATCCAATTGGTAAATATACGGCGCTGCAATAATAGGCGCTGTATAAATAGGCATTTTGCCGAACCTTGATTTTGTGTAATGTTCAATTCTAGTGCACGACGACGAATTGAGCTTGTCGCGGCCTAGTCCACACTTTGTTCCACAGCAACAATATTTGCAGCCAAACGACCTGCACGAAGACATTGGGGGGTTGTCACGTTTTGCACAGACCCAGTTTTTTCGATTTTCGGCAACAAACGGCTGATTGGTGCCTCAGACAGCCGGTTATGTTAACCGAAAAAACCGATGTGCGAGATGCACTTCTAGCAGAACGACATTTTTCATACAACATTTGGATCACTTTTACGCGTTGTTCAACTGAGTAGCGCTCTATAACTAAAAAAAATGGTTTCCAATTACATCCCATGAGGGGATTCGGGAGAGCTTCTTCCAACCAGTGAGCTGTTACACTCACTGATTGGGACTTATAGTTTTACACCGGTTACGAACGGTATTTTTGAGAAGCGTTTTCATAGCAAAATACTCGAAAGTACCGCCGTCACTAAACGAGATGACCGTCGCCGAAAGAAACGTTAGGTGGTCCGAGCAGAGATCGAACCCAAGTACTCTTGTACAAAAGCCGCGCACTCTACCATCGCTCCACCGACGGCCACTATAACTAAGTTTTCCAAACACTGAAATACCTAGTGCCTGAAAAAAAATAAAAAAAACACTAAAAAATAAATAAATGGTTTCCTGTTACATCCCATGAAGGGATTAGCGAGAGCTTCTCACAAACCAGTGAGCTGTGCATGTTCTAGTTTTACACTCACTGATTTTACACCGGTTCCGAATGATATTTTGAGAAGCTTTTTCATCGATGAAAACTTGAAAGTGTCGCCGTCAGAATGGGAGGTGACAGTCGCCGAAAGAAATTTAAGGTCGTCAGAGCAGGGATCGATGCCACGTTCTATGCACAAGAACCGCGCACATTAGCCACTGCACCACCGATGGCCAAAAAAAAAAAATTAACATATCACAAATAATTGCTGCCAAAGATCTACATTACAATTGATTACAATTAAAATGCATGAAAAAATCATGGATCGGATTTGCAGGTTTGTAATTGGATTTTTTTTTATTGGAAATGGCTACGACATCTATTATTTTTGTTGAAATTCAAGGACCGATATAATGGGATACTTGATGTAAAAATGTAATGAGACTGATATGATAAGACTGATAGATAATGTCGCGGAAAACCACATGGATGTCAGTGGTACGAACACATCCACAAGGCTACTTGTGTATCTCCAGATCATAAAACACAGAACCAGTTCTGTTGGTATTAATGAATGACACTCTTCCAGCTTAATGGATATATGTGTGATTCCAGGCACTAATATCGACTCTGATCATTACCTAACTGCATCAAAGATTCCCACAAGAATACCATCGTACGAAACCAGATGCAGAGAATATTGAAACACGGAAAGCTGGGGATATGAAAGCAAATAAAACTGCAGCAAACACCGATGTGAAAATCCCCTAAAGACCAGTGTCGTATTGCAGCAGATGAAAAGAACGCTGCACGTATGGTAATGCTTCAGTAAGCTGCAACGCGAGGTCCGACAAAGTAGTTCAAGGAGTAAAGAATATAGATAAACCGCCTATTTAAGCGACAAACTGCAGTGGAAACAGGGGTTAAGCAAATAGAAGACACTGTTGTCGATTGATCCCTCCTAAACAAGACGAAGTCAGAACAGCACTCGCTGAGGAATTTGTAATTTTTTACCGTTTGAATGCAAATGTAACGTCTGTGTAGCTTATCTCAAATATAGTACACAAGTGTCCAAAAACCTTGTCTTTGCTAATCAATATAACAACATATGATTATGTGATCCTTTGTTTGTTGAAAACTACTGAAAACAATAACGTGACAGCCAATAAAGAAACAAAAAGTACGAAAATTCTATTCAAGAAAACAATGTCTGCAAACAAAAAATTTTCTTTGCTCCATCGCCCAAAATGTACCTTCGCTTGTTTTATGACGATTCCCAAAAAATCACGTGCCTAGGATAAAGATCCAGTAAGCTGGACCGTTTTTAAGAAAGGTTGTTTTTTGAGTTTTTGAAAGACTTTTGGAATTTAACTAAAGACAATATGTGCAATATTAGTATCATATGAAAGGGGTTTTTAAAACGCATCCAACGGTATGAAAAGCATGCCCAAACATGTCTTGGCTTCATGAATATTCTGCAAAAACAAAGAAATTTTTAAGTTTTTAGTAGGGATATGTTTCTGAATTAAATGTCAGATTGACATATATTTATCAATTTAAGTAAACACGTGTTTCAGCTTTTTTTAATTCGCACCAGTTCGCGTTTTATCAAAAATGCAATGCGGTGGGAAACTTACGATCTGAACAGGGCAATATGAGTATCAAATCGTTTCTTTTTATAAGGAGATCGTTGTTGCATAGATATACTGTTTTTATTTTGTAATACATTTTCCGAGGTGATCTGGACCAAATTTTGAATATTCAGAATTACCCCAATCTGACATTTAAATCAGAAAAGCCTCCGCACTATATGCTTAAAAATTGTTTTTTTTGTAGAGTATCCTTGAATAAAGGGTGTGTCAGGACATGTTTTATATACCGTTAGACGCGCCATAAAAAAACCTTTCATATGATACTAATATCGTTTACATTGTCTTGAGCTAAAGTACAAATTTCTTTGAAAATCTAAAAAAAAATACATATTTTAAAAACGGTCCAGCTCACTGGAAGCTAAACACGAAGTATTTTGGGAATCATCATAAAACAAACCAAGATACATTTTGGGGGCGGGTAAAACACTTTTTTTCTCCACCATACAATGTGAGTCGGTCAAATGTACATGGTTCCTGTAATATGTTGCTGGGGCCGTTATTTTTCAGCTTGCAGTTTCCCGGTTTTAAAACAGCCAAGCTTCAACTGCTGGTGGACTACTGGTAGAGCTGTTCAAATTTGGTGGGGATTAGCTGCAATGTTTTTGACGTAGAATACGTCTTACCTTACGGTATGAGGAGTCATGTCAGGTTTTTATTGTTGTAATCTTTATTTCATTGAATTTGAGGAAACGGCTAGATGAATTTTTTTAAAATTTTTTTTGTAGGTAAATGAAGATATTATCTTTCGTTTGATATACATTTCATATTGGTTGATATATTTCTAGTATTTTAATTTCTCAAATGAAAATTGCTTAAACACATACACTCAAACATATGTGTGGTGTTTGGTTGAGTGTTTTTGGTTGCTCAACATTGCTTAGGAACATGTATCTAGTAAAAAGCGAAACGAACAGCAAGCGAATGTTGCTTGGCAACATGTATCTAGTAAAAAGTCAAACAAACATTAAGCTAACGTAATAAAGCTTTTTTGCGAAAGCTTCAATAAAGCTGTTGTAACATTAATTTTGAATTGTAAAGCGTAAAGCTTTCACACAACGCTCGAATGCTAATGCGAAGACTCGATAAGGTAAACCTTTTTTAATATTAGGGCGGCCCTCTCAACATTCGCAGAACTTATTTCAATAAAAATATTAATTAAAATACATAAATTAAATTAAGTTTAAAAAAATTTAACATAATATTTTTTTTTAAACGGACTTGAATCAAATGCCGTTGGTAAATATAAAAATTACAGCAGACAGTTGTCCGAGGCCTTCGGCCACGGAGTGTCCCTGCAGGCTGTGTCAGAGACACGGCCATTAAGTTTAACGTAGAATACGCCATCCGATAAGACAGTAAACATATATAACAATAAATGATAAATAATATAAGCAAATGAATTTATTGTTATATATGTTTTCTGTCTTATCGGATGGCGTATTCTACGTTAAACTTAATGGCCGTGTCTCTGACACAGCCTGCAGGGACAGTCCGTGGCCGAAGGCCTCGGACAACTGTCTGCTGTATTTTTTTTTTTCAAATTATAATATACATATTTACATGGTTCAAGATTTTATCCTAAGATATTACTACAAATAAGATTTGTACATTTTCGTAATTAATTTGAAATTTATATTTATTTGATAATTTTAAACGAAAGATAGAGAAAACCCTTAATCTGCAAATATCGTGGAATAAGCCTTTTCTTCATTGCATACAAGGCCCTCTCAAACTTAATGTATGAAAGGCAAAATCCAATTGTTGCTGACTTGATCGATTTATCAGTATTGCTTTAGACCTGGGAAATTTCACATTACGCCAAATCCTGGAGAACCCCCACGAAAAGGATATCGACACCTACTACCACTTTGTTAGCTATAAGGCTGCCTTCGATAAGCTGTTAGCTATAAGGCTGCCTTTGATATCCCTGCTTAGCTGATACGAATCTGCAGAATGACACTAACACTGAAGGTTTGTATAGGATCTTACCCAATCATTCGATACCAGGCGGGGCATCAGACAAAACTAAATCCTATCGTATGACCTCTGCAACATATTAATTCATGTTATAATAAAAAAAGCTGCAGTTAACACAAATTAAAACATCAATAACAAAAGCCACATTCTGTCCACGTACGCCGATGATACAGATATCATTGGGTGGTTTTCATGTATGAGAGATCTGCTGCTTTGTTGTTTCCTTGATGTCTATCACCATTTTCCAGCAGTTTTCAACAAATAAAGCCGCATTTGGATCACAAAACCTTATATTATAACCCGTTAATTATTGTGTCTCCAACATGTAATATTGAATAACAAACACAATGTATTTGGACACAAGTATATTTACGACAAAGCACAAACACGTAATTATTTCCATCCAAACAACAAAAAAAGACTGCTTTTGTAGCGTGTATCTATTAGATAGTTTTTTGATTTTTTTTTCTATAATTTGTATTCTTATGGTAATTAAATTAAAATATATAAATTTTTGATTCGATTGAATTTAAAAATCTATGGAAAACTGCATCTATAGTAGTGGAATTGTTAGTTGTGGGGGTTTGTGGAGAATTGCTCATATGCAAGTGGAAAACGTCAAATAAAAATTTTGATATAGCTTGCGACTGTGGGTTTGCACAATTTGTATTAAAATCTCCACCCATAATAATTGGCATGAGATGGAGATTGTTACCCAATTGTCGTGCACCAGCTTCAGTGTAAGGCAACAGTACGTAATGAAGATATGTTATAATCTTAATTTATATTGGAATCTAATAGAAATTTTATTAGAATTAACATTACCTCCATTCAGCTTTAGGGGCGTTTTTGTCGTAACTTATACACGTTAACTCACACAAAATGAAAACCAGCATGTTAATATGTATAGTTTTAGAGGTTGAGAATAACCCCGATAAAAGTGTTACCAAGTTTGACTTTATTGTATGAAAAATATAAATTGCATGTCATTCCATTTTTTTATATTTCCACGGCGTTTCGTAAATTATGAAGTAAATACAAGGGGTAGTTACATATTTTAACAAAATATTTAAAAAGTTCTATAAAATATTATTGATTTTTTCTTATTCCACAAGCAGAATTCCAAACCAATACTGACGACAAACAACAACCAAAGAAAACCCAAAGAAAAGTGAAGAAGAAAGCCGAGGAATAGCTCGATTCACAAAGAGATACTTCACCGATATTCTTCCATGACTCGATTGGTTAGAACACCGTCGGTCCTGTCTGCTTGATGATCTTTGTATTCCTTTTTGATGAACTTTATGCACTTTTTGGTACCGTTGTATATTTTTTGTACACTTTATGTACTATTTGCATAATACTTTATGTAATTTTTGGTACACAGTTTAGTACCGTTATGTATTTTTCTAGTGCAGTTTACGTACATTTTACTGCACTTGAAGTATATTTGCTAAAGTCTTCCCGGTTTGTACTTTTTGAAGTGTTGAAGAAATTTATATAGAAATTTATGTTGCAGGTTATGTATGTTATAGGCCATGATATGTACTACTTTGTGGTACATCTTCTGCACTTTTAAATACATGGTATGGTAAATTCACGTTGTATGTAGTTTCTGGTTCATTGTATGTGCGGTATGGTATATTATATGTACTTTTCGTGCAAATTATGGCGAATAAATGAGGACACTGACCCATGTTCATCACTTGGAGCCATTTGTCCTTACTTCTTTCTCTGCTCGTTTGAGTCGAAAAAGTGCGTGCGAAAATGCATATGAACAAACAAATGCACGGGGCTTGCTCGGGCATGCCTGGGTTTTTTGTTCCTTCTTTACATGTACTCTCGGGCCGTATATTTTATACGACTCGTGTCGATCGAGCAGGCTGTAGGCGTTGGTTTACGATGCCTGGTGTATTTTTAAATCCGGTGATACCACAATGTGGCATTAAAGTCCTGAACCATTGCAATCGAAATCTCGTGTTTGGAGATTTCGTTTACCCAAACAGCTGTTTTTCAGTATTCAATGTTACTAATCAAGTAAGAGAATGCTGCTGCAATATGAATGCAGTATAACCACCTCATATAGTATTACATTGAATTTTTTAGAATTTTATTTTGTGTTTGACTTTTAAATTAACGAATTGACAAATACAAGGGAAGACTTATCGGATGAAGCCAAGTTGATTATACTCAACGTCTATGCGTTTTTTTCGTAACAGTTGATGTTAACTTATATAGGTTACGAAAAAAACGCCCCTTTTGATACACTTTGTGTTGTTTTATGTTCTGAGTTATAATTTTTTTGGTGTTTTGTAAAATATTTTATTATTTTGTATTTGTTGCGGTTGACAAGTTATTAATCAGCTGTTTACTGAAATGTAATGTTATTTTACAGCAATGGTTTTCGAAAATTAGTAGCTAATATTGCACACTAGATGGTGCTTATATGCAGCTGTTAAGTATGAATGACAATCTCAAAGATGAAGAAAACTTTTAGCTTTTAGTTTTCCTTATATTTGACAAGTTTAGTTTTTAGTTTTCCTTATTTTGCTTTGTTTTACTAAATTTTTTATTAAAAGTGCAAAAAATCTTTTTAAAAGTTATTAAAATTAAATGTTTTTGTATTCATTTTATTTATTTGTTTTCATTTGCCTACGATAACATAATGTATGACAATTAGTGAAAATTAGTCGCTACTATTGCACACTAGATGGTGTTGAGTATATTGTATGCAGTGTTTGAGTACACTAATAAACTCATACATAGCTCACACCGATTTGATAACGCTTTACGATTGGTTAACGATTACATCGCACATCTTACTCTAAATTTGTGATTGTATTGTGAAAAAGATTTTTACCCCCAGCGTATCAAAAATTAAACAAAGTGAAATGATAAGAAGCTAATAACACAATATCATCACACAGTATAATAAACAGTATCGAGTGAAAGAATAACAGAACATGAAATCAAGTGTCTGTTTTGTAGAATCCTCTCTCAAGCACAAATCAGTCCATGCCCACATCTGTCCTTGTAGCCAGCAATGGAGTTTAACCGAATATATTATATCAAATTGGCCACAAAGTCCTCCCCTCTGCTCCAACGCTCAGTGATCTATTTTTAATGTTTTAATTATACAAAAGTGATTTAAGAACAATTGAAAGTATTTATAACAATGTCTCATTTATCGACTGTATAATAAAAATCATATCGCAATCAATAAATCCCACAAATTTCAATGTGCAAATCAATATTGTGGCCAATATTACAAATAACAAACAATCAATCAATATGGCATTAAGTAAATCGATACAAAAGAAACACAATTAATAATCTCGTGATACAATAAACGTTTATTTCCCCTCGTGTTGTACGTAGTACAGGTGGACCAATACATTTTTGTAGTGAAATCCGTCACAATTGGCCCAACTTCGAAAGATGTAATGCGGTTGCAACGAATTAAAGACAATCGTATTTTTATTGGTATCATGAGCACTTGCTTTTAGCCAAGTTTAAAACGTGATGTTGTACTCGTATTATCATTGGAATTCAATTCCACCATAGCCCATACTCTGCATGACCAATGTCAAGCGCGGGAATTTTTACAATTGTTACGTCTACTACTCGTACTCGTATGAATGAACCTGTTCTGCGCTTGCGCAAGACATTTCAATTTCCATCGAAACGGATTTATGCTAAGAACTCGTGCGATTTTCAAGAAATCAAACACATGTTTAATGTTTGTTAATGTGTTGTGTAAACATTTCGAAACTATAATGGACCAATAGGCCCGGTCCGGCCCTGTTGTTTTAGAGTTATTACATGAAAGCGGGATAAAGAGATAATAAATAATAATAATAATATATTTAAAATGGAATAATTTATTAAAACCACTTGTTGGGAAAATGTCATTTGTATAGCCCCTTTGGCGATAAAATTGTCATTTGCAAAATCTCACCATAAGTCATGTTTTATGATTAATGTCGGGGGGGTGAGGCAATGTGGTGTAAATGGAATATGGTTTGAATGAAATTAATACTACCCAGTTGGAAATTTCTTATAGACATCATCAATGACAAAGAAGTGACATGTCAGAGTCACCTCCGACTTTCCGATCCGCTACCATACAAAAAACGTCAAGATACCCCCTAACATGTTCATGCATTTGGTCAAAAGTCAGCAGGAATCATCCGCAGTTTGTCAATAATGGTGACCATCTTATGACATTCACACAAGACGTCCTTGAGGAACCATTCATCAGTGGATCGATTGCTCAAGACGTCTTTAAATATAGTGTCTCGAGTCACCTTTTATGTACTTATTTATTGGAATCCATGTATGTATGTATGTATCTTCATGTTGCACGATAATCTGAAAATCTGAAAGATTACATGACACGAATTGAGATGTACATACATAATTATAACGCTCTAAAAATTTGCATGTTCTTTTAACAAATTTCAAATGTTTTGAAATATATTCTGAAAACGTATGGCATATATTTCCTAATCACAAGTTTCATAATTTTCAGTTTGAAGTTTTTGAATAATTCGAAAATCCACACAGATGACCCGCTGTTGACAAATGATGAAGACTTCCTCTATCGACATTCAGCATTGGGACTAGTTAGCGTCAGTCATGACATAGTTCTGACAAATCAGTAGGACGGTCTTACATAGATTGTCAGCCCCCTCACAATTTATATTACCTAAGTCAAAACTAGTGACATGTCATGAAGATGTCTTATATAATTTTTCATTGCGTACTGACATTGTCCTAAGGAAATACTACTGAAAATGTCTTCAAGACAAAATTTCCAACAGGGTATAATATCGTATACGTAGTTCAGATAGCAGTTTAACTCCACCTACAATGAAGATACACGCAATGTAATTGATGCGGTGAAAATCCAACTTGGCAAAATCGATGCAGTTGGCTTGTCAGTTGTCTCGTATATTGGAGGAAACATGTATATGTTTGCAAGCATTGTTTTCATGATTTGAAGATCTGTTGCTTTTTTGCTTCTATGTTGTCTGCCACGTTTTTGTTTTAAACCCTAACTTGTATATTTTATCTCCAATTTTCCAATTCTTTTACATAAAAGCTTAAAACTCATTGTAAACCACTGTATGTAGTTCACATGCTATAATAAATTTCAAGTCTGCATTTTTACATTTTTCTCATTTGCATTTCCAATTTTGTTGTACACAAAGTTGTTGCTGCTGCCAATGCCACTGCTGTTGTTGTTAGTGTCGCTGTTGTTCTTCATCGATTTATTGTTAATAATTGTGTTTAAAGTATAAAACAATAACAATAGCATGAATTGTATTCATGCATTAGGGAGTTAATTGAAAACAAAAATAGCCATAGATTGGCTTAATTAAGTCAAAGCATTAAAGTGGCGTTAATTTGTTAAATATATATGAATGTAGAGAAAACAAAAATAACAACTACAAAGCATATTACATCTCAGTGGTCTCCATTCAAACGGGTGGTAGTCGATATCAAATAGTTACACTTGAATTAGGTCCGGTATAAAATTCCCCATACGATGAATTGTCGCTGCTACTGATGGCGTTCCTGCTGTTGCTGTTGCCGACCACTGGACAATGGTAATGAGGCTTATCTGTGTGTATACAGTTTGTTATAATTATATCTACTGAGGGCGTTGTTTGCCGTTTAATATATAGAGCGGAGGACAATTGATTAACAACAACAGCAAACGACAGTTCTATGAAATTCTTTTACCCCTCAGTAAAACAAAAGACTTAAGAAACAAACTTGTTTTGTTATACTTGCAAGCATTATGTGCTCCTCTGTGAGTGTTTGTGTGTGGTGCGGCGGTATTGTGATCTGATTATAAATTATGCATAACGAATTGTTTAAAAGGATTTATAATGATTCAGTTAAATTTCAATAATAGTTTGATTGATAGACATCAACTACAACAACAACAACAGAAATGTATGTAAATACGCGAGAAACTTTGAAGGTATAGCTAAATATTATTCCAAATGTTTATAGAAAATACCGATAACAAAAAATACTTTTTCAGAATATTTCGACAAGTCCGATTACACAGTTTCGATGCCAGTGAGCCATAATTGGAAATCGTACACTGTATTTATGCCAGACATGGTTTATAGGAAAATTTATCTTGAAGTGAAGCGTGGTCTTGTAATTTGGACGATTCGAAATTTGAAAAACTTCGAAACAACAATTTTGGTTTTAATATTTCTTCAGAAAAATTTTTCTATTCAGGAAAGCACACTCAGTGGCATGGCTAGTTTCTAAATCTGTAACAAGTTAATCATTATCAAAAGTATTGTGCCCGGATTGATACCATCGGTGGATCATTAAAATAAAAAAATGGTTTCCCATTACATTCCATGAAGGAATTAGGGACAGCTTCTCACAACCAGTGAGCTGTGCGCTTTCTAGTTTTATACTCACAGATTGGGACCTACAGTTTTTCCATGGGTTCAGAACAGTATTTTGAAAAGCTTTTTCATGGCTAAATAGGTGACCGCCGCTGAAATAAATTTAAGGTGATTAGAGCAGGGATCGAATTCGGGATCTCATGTACAAGAGGCGCGCACACTAGCCATTGCACCACCGGTGGGATGATTAGCCGTATATATATAAATTCTTATGCGAATTAGTATCGAATAGATCACTGAGATACTGGCGCAGAGCGTACCACCGCCTGATGATCCTGAAGCTCAGTCGAAGAACAGTTTCCACTCTATGTAAACTGTTGCAGAGACCGTACTTGGTTGTGAAAATCCGCTTTAAAACAAACCATGCTACGTTGAAAAGAAAGCCGAACGTATTGAAATGCTTCAGTCAGTTGTAATGCGGTATAAGGAGAAGAGGATATAGAAAACCCGTTTGTTTAGGAAGAAAAAACGGTTGTGGAGAAAGCGCGAGAGTGAGCAAATTGAATCTTACAGAAGGAAGAATGACGGAAGGGAACGGAAATGGAACAGGGCTCCCCGTTTGTAGACAAGAATCTTGACACAGATCTTGCAGAGTATGTTGGGAATATGGAGAAATCAGATTATGCAGTACTTGTCCCAGGAGACTGCAATATAGATGAGGGTGTTGAGCAAATACAGGACGATGGCGTTGACTGTCGCCCTCCTAGCCAAAGCGAAGTTAGAACTGGACTTTCCAGGATTAATAACAACAAAACCGCTGGTACTGATGAACTTCTGACTGATCTGTTTAATGCAGGCGGCTATGAGTTGGAAAGTTGTATGCATCATCTCATCTACAAAATCTGGCTAGACGAAAGTATGCCCGTCGATTGGAGTCTTAGCATACTGTGTCCTATTTTCAAAAAAGGCGACTTGAATATATGTACAAACTATCGTAGAATACGTCTTTTATTCATCGCATACAAGGCCGTCTTGTGCAAAATGTGTGAAGAACTGAAACTAAAACTACAAAATTAATGGTTTCGACAAGCAGACCATTCAATTATTTACCTCAGGTCCGCCGTAAACAGAAGCAATAACGTCAGCCTGGAAATCAATCGAAGAATTGTGCTGCAAACAACTAATATTTCGGGCTAAGCACGCACTTCAGAGATAAGACCATCTCTCGAAAAACGAAGATCCAACTATATGAGACTCTCATACAACATGTCTTGCTTTATGGCGCGGAATCCTGTGTCATATCGCATGCTGATGAAACATCAATGGGAGACTTCGAGAGAAAAATATGTGGGCCTATAATAAAAACTGGTGAGTATGGACGATGGATGAACCACGACATGTATAATCTGTATCCCGACATCGTCATAGATATTAAAATAGCGCGTTTACGCTGGCTGGGTCATGTCAGTAGAATGGATCAGAAGGACATCGAATAATAGGACAACAAAGACTTCGTTGTTTGATGCCGCCCAAGTAAGTAAGAACTAGTAACGATCGAAGATTCTCAGGAACCAACTCACACACTGAAAAATCTCTTTTTCAAACACAAGAGCAGAATCCTTTTTTCCTCGTTGATTTCCTTCGTTTAGTTGTCGGTGGTTTCTTTAGTACTTAGTTGTACATCTTATAAAATTATTCTTTGTTGTAAGTAATGAAAGCGTCTTGCACCACCGCATAACTTAGCTGCCAACAGGATTAAAACTCGCTCTCTGATATTTGCCAAAAACCATGTACTTAAGTAGACAGTCAAAATTTCTCTTGACCCAAAACCAACAAACAAAACGTTACGACACTCTGCTGTCTTTCTCTTACTCTCTTCATTGAATATTTCAATACACGAACAGTTCGCGCTTCGGGCGCGAACAACTTTTGTTGGATTTGGCTCATCTTGAAACACCCATACAGTCGACTGCTGTTTACTTTCGTGCTCATACGCGTAAATCCAGGATTCATCACCTGTCACGATGTCATAGACGTGTTTCGAAGCACCGCGATCGTATTTTTGGAGCATTTCTTTCGGCCAATCGACACGAGCCTTTTTTTGAGCGATTGACAAATTGTGTGGGATCCAACGCGAACAAATTTTTTTGACAGTCAAATGTTTATGCAATATTGAATGTATGCTGGTCCCACTAATGCCTAAGGTTGTCTCAATCTCACGATAGGTCACATGACGATCTTGCAAAATCAGTTCGCGCACAGCATCAATGGTTTTCGGAACAACAGCTGATTTTGGACGACCTTCACGAAATTCGTCTTGGAGTGAACTACGACCACGATTGAATTCACCATACCATCGATAAATACTGGTCCTTGATGGAGCTTCATCGCCAAAAATTGAATTAAGTTCATCCATGCACTGTTGCTGAGTTAATCCACGTCGAAAGTAGTAAAAAATAATTGCACGAAAATGTTCACGATTTAGTTCCATTTTTGGACCGAGATGAATCTTTTAAGATACTGTAAACAACACAAATAGCGCTCGTATGTCAAAATGTTCTGAGTACGCATAACCTCAAAAATTTCCAACTTTACGATAGAGCTGTCAGTTGCCAGATTACAACACTATTACAACCGAAACATTAAATGCAACCCTCGTACCATGAGATGCGTGCGAGTGATGACATGTCTATGAATGAGTTTTAGATGAAGTCGGTAAGTTAGGCCAACAATTTGATGCAAGTAATAAGAATATAATCGTATTGTTTCCAACTTTGGACAATCGAATTTGACTGGGGAGTTTTATATTGGTTGAATTTGAAATCGGGAAGAAGGTCTGAAAATAAAAATTTGTGCAAAAATGTATACCACTCATACACATTTTGTGAATTTAGTGAATTCTATGTTTTAACTTCTAGTACAAATAGAATTCGTTTCTAATATTAGATTATTGTGAATATTTATGCTGTGAATATTTTAAATAAATAATTTCTTTCGCTTAATTCAAATTTATTACAAATAGACTACCAATTCCATTGAGACGTCCATAAAATACGGTTTTAATGTATTTTCTAGTTGAATATGACCATATCTTAATTTGTACTTTAATAAATTGTTATTAAATTGTTAACGTAGCGATTTCGTATGACAAAGTAAAATACAAACAATTTAATAAACATGTAATAAATGTTAATTTTATTATTTATGACATCGCAAACAAGTCGTCATAACTTACACAGCCGGCTTGTATGTGTGTGTGTTAAAGATACTACTAACAAAATAAATTAACAGGCAGCCAGTATCTATAGATATGTTAACTTTATTTGAATTAAGAATAAAATACAAACGCCAACGCCTCCCATTCTCGTTCCCACATTCAGAGAATTGATCTATTTATGACAAAGCTAGAAGACATATCAGTCACTTGGGATCAAAGGCGCCATTTTCAATGTGCACAAAAGGCGACAGACACTTTTAACAAATTCAAAAATAAACTAGAAACTCCCATTCCCACAACTGTCGCCATGACTCACATTTTTAAAGAATAGACCAAACAAACAAAAATCAAACGCAATTGAAATCAAATTAGGCGATTCCAACTGACAAATAAATATTAACAGTCATAGGAGTTTTCCAGCTTAGTGTTGACTGAAGGCGACACTATTAACAGACTTTATCACACGGTTTTTGTGTATGCAGCCGTAATATCGTAGCAGCATCCACCTTCAGTCTGTATGTATTTGTGGCTTAACCTTTTTTCCAGCTTGTTAAATCGCATTACACGATAGTTAACGCTTCAAAGGAGGAATACAAATTGACATGTTAACAGAACCTGTAGAGTTGCGAATCGATGTCTGTATCTGAATTCAAAACAAATTTTGTTATAATTTAAATTGACTTATTGTGGTGAATGTACTTGGCTTCTTACACCATGGAACAATTGTCCCACCAGTAACACCGGGGGGGTTTCTTGTTGTCGTTGTCGTTCGCAGTACTTGGTTGTGGGTGTTGGTGTTAAATGTCAGTTCATAATGTTTGACGTTTTTTGTCGACCATAAAAAAAAAATGTGGAATATGAATTTGATTGATTCTATGGTGACAGGAAGTTTATAAATTATTCAAATACATTATTGAAAGTGATATTCTATAATTATAAAACATTAAATATTCTCAAACAAAAACTGAATATTACCAATGGATTTGTTGCAGTCACAGTTACAAACCAATCAAATGTATTTTATAGAAATGTGTTATGATTTACTTTACTTTTTTTATATGTCAGAATGTCATATGATTAATTTCAGTAAAAAAATCAAAAGACTTAAGACACAAGCGTCAATTGAGTTGTGTGATTGCTGTAAGGCGAATAGGAAAACCCAGCGGAATTAATATGTTAATATATTTACATTTATATTATTATTATTATTATTGTTGGATTGGTCAGTAGTAAATAGAGTAAATTTCGCTCTATTGAAACTATAGGAGGACAAATAGTGTTTGCCTTGAATTTGAAATACCTTGAATTTTATTATTTATATTCCTATTTCGAAATCAAGTCACCATGAAGATGTGACCAGAGTTTGTGTTGTTCCAAAGTAGTGTATTCAAAAAACCGGTTTTTCAATAATGTCGGTTTTCGGTTTCTTCGATATTCCTATTTTGACAAAACCGGGTTTCGGTTAAACCGAGGTGTTAACCCCGATTTCAGTTTTTATGACAAAATGGACCACTATGCGTTTTATAAACGTCGTATATTTTTTATATTTGTCTCTTTGAATTTTGAGATCGACTATCGAGTACATTGCCATGATAATGCTTGTCAATATACCGCTGGGAAATTGCAGGTCCCAATCACAGTGAGTAAACCTATGCTTTCATTTGATGTAATGGGAAACTAAAGGGTAGGCCATGTAAAATTTGGAATTTAATTTCTCTTTAAACAAAATACTAATAAACATTTTTTCAAAATTATGATTTTATTGGTAAAGGCCCATTATTGACGATTATGGGTGAACACAAACAACATCCTTCGAATGGCTTCCATATCTTGCTTTACAGGACCTCATTCTATCTATGAAATTTTGCAGTACATTTTGCATTGTTTGGGCCTCTATTTCATGTTTTAAGGCCTCAAAGTACTCGGGATTGTTTGCGTAACACTTATGTTTACGGCGCTCCAGAGATAATAGTCTAACGGGTTCAAATTGCAGTTGCCAGGCGGTCAATGGACTTCCGATTTTCGGTTGATTATGGGGGTTTCGAATACAGTGCGTAAAAGATCGATTGCAACGTTGGCTGTTTAGGTCATAACGCTGTCCTGTTGTCAACTTTTGGGAACAGAAAATCACTCATTTTCGAAGAAAAATAGGCCTATGATGCCGCCATACCAAAAACATCACACAACAGTCACTCGTTGTAGATGCATGCGACAATTGCGATAATTTTGTTTGTTAATGTAACCCCCGAGGTGAAAAAGGGCTTCATCGGGACATATGATTCTTCCGTAAAAACGCTCAAAGTTCTGGAAAAGAAGTCCGAGAAATGTTCAGTTCTGTAATCGGTGGCGAGTTGATGTTGACGGCTGTTCGAACACACTTTCAGCTACAGCGGCAATATATTCCACTGAATGCATCGGACGAGCACTCTTTTTCTATTGCATTTATTTCGTAGATTTCTGACAGTTTGAGTTGAAGACACAGAACTTTGGAAGAAAGTTTTTAATATTTTTTGAACGTAAAGCGACCCATTTTGTAAATTTATTGCCTTTAACAAGTAGTATGACACTTCATAACTTTGAAATCAATCAAATCAAAATTGAAATCATTGAAATTGAAGCTCTTATTTATTTATTTATTTGCCCAATTAGGCAAAATTATCGTTGGTCGTTTTGTACTTCTTTTTGGAGTGTGAATTCTGTTTTCTGCTAACATACCACCTGTGTTATCATTAGTTCCGGAACTTACATCTAAATCGGAGTTAGCAGATATGACTTCTATTGCCATTGTATATCTAATTTCAGCAAATTATCGGGGAAATAATTCGTTGGGCTTGAGCTCGAAATGTGGACCTACGAAAAAGGATTTAGGTTTGTAATTCTGCATTGTTATATCAGTTGTGAAAAAACCGGTTAATCAACTTGAAATAACCGGAGAAACCGAGTCTTCGAAAATATCAATTTTAAGAAAACCGACATACGGTTAACCGGCCGCAATTCGGTTAACCGGTTAGCCGGTTTCGGTTTTGAATACACTACTCCAAAGTCTATAAAATATTTTTTCGTTATAGGACATATTCATGTGTAGACTACATTTTCTAACGATTGGACTAAATACTTGCCTTCATTAAAATGAACTACTTCGGCAATAGATTACTTCTAGGCACTCATAAAATACCGTGGGTCGTGCAATGTTTAGTGTGTGCGCCGAGTGTATATGAGAATCTGAGTTCGATCCCTGCTCTGACCACCATAAATTCCTTTCGTTGCCAGTTACCTTGCATACTGACGGCGACACTTTCGAGTATTCAGCCATGAAAAAGCTTCTCAAAATACCATTCAGAACCGGTGTAAAACTGTAGATCCCAATCACTGAGTATAAAACTAGAAAGCGCACAGCTCAAAGGTTGTGAGAAGCTCTCCCTAATTCCTTCATGGGATGTAATGGAAAACCATTTATTTTTAAACTCATAAAATACACATGCTGAAAAGTTTGTCTTTTTTGCTGTTTGGATGCAAATATAACGTGTTTGTAGAATATCTCAAATATAGTATACCTGTGTCCAAACACATTGTGTTTGCTATTCAATATAACACGTTTGGGACACGGTGAGTAATAGGTTATAATATATGTATTTGTGACCTAAATGTGGCTTTGTTTGTTGAAAATTGCTGAAAACAAAAACGTGACAGACAATGAAGAAATAGGAAGCAGCAGATTTGAAATTCATGAAATCAAAGTGCGAAAACATGTGCACTATTCTTAGTCAATTTTTTAACTTTTTTCGAATATCAAAATGGTCTCGCAATATGATATAAGGCATACAAAAATATGAAGAACTGCATCTTTACTTTTTTATATTGCAAAAAAACCTTCCGCACCAAATGCAATTACTTTTACTCAAACCAGATTTTTCAGTTTTATTTTTTTTGTGACTTTTAAAATTTGAAAAAATTGTTTTTTCCTTTTAAATCTTTCGTTTGGCTATTCTTAGTTAAGTTTGGTACACTGATTACGAATCTGTGGTTCGATCACTAATTGGTCAGTTAGTTTTGACGATTTTAATATTGGCCTGAGAAAAAATTTAATTTGTTTTTTGTGATTTTTAAAATGTAAGAAATTTTTTTTTCGTTTTAAACTTTTCATGTGGCTGTTCTTAGGTAACTTTGGTACCCTCATTATGCATCTGTGGTTCGATCAATAACTGGTCATTCAGTTTCCGACATATGACATGAAATTTGATTAATCAACAGTTTTGTTCAAACTCTACATTAAAATCTCTATATCTGGAAAACTAAATGACCATTTATTGAGAGAATAACAGATTTGTGATCAGCATACCAATCTTAACTAAGAACCGCCACAAGAAATATTTAAAAAGAAAAAAAACTTTTATATTTTAAAAATCACAAAAACATAAAACTGAAAATATCTGGTTTGAGTAAAAGTAATTGCATTTGGTGCGGAATGTTTTTTTACAATATCAAAGAAGTAAAGAGACATATGTTCATATTTTTTTTGCCCTACGTCATACTCCGAGAGCATTCCCGCAAAAAAAAAGGTCTAATCCTAATGTACACGGTTACTGCAATGTATTGCTGGGGCCGTTATTTTCCAGCGTGTATTTAATTTCATTAAATTTTAGGATAAATGGTAAGATTATTATGAAATAACATTACTTACTTACTTACTTAGGTGGCCTAAAATAATCCAGAGGGGTCAAGGGCCTTACAAATTGAGGATAACATGTTTCTCTGACCGGCTCGGTATTCAGCTTTTCTCCACCAGTTGGTAACACCAGGCTCTAGCAGCCAATCTTACATCTGGTCTTTCCAGCGTAGTCTTGGCCGTCTTAGTTTTCAATGTCCTTCGAGTAAGTCATCGAATACCTTTCGCACTGATTCATTCTGATGCATTCTACTGACATGGCGCGCTATTTTGATGCGCATAACTATAACAACGTCTTTGACGGGATAAAGTTTATACAGCTCGTGGTTCATCCGACGTCGATACTCGCCGTTTTCTATTATATAACCATATATTTTTCAGAGCATTTTGATCTCATCAGCATGTGGTATGACTCGGGATTCTACGTCATAAAGCAATAAAGGTTGTGTGAGAGTCGGATTGGATCTTCGTTGCTCGAGAGAGGCTCTTAACACTGAAGTGCTTGCTTGGCTCGAAATAACACCTGTTTGCAAGCACAATTTTCCGTTTGATTTCCAGGCTGACGTCATTGCTTCTGTTCACTTCCTCGAGATTAACCATATATCACCCTTTCAACCAATCGGGTGGACGTTCTGCTCGTCGAAAGCATGGTTTTTATCTTGTCCTCGTTTACCCCCAACCCCATTTTTGTTTATTCCCTATCAGTTCTCGAAACTACTCGTACTAAATGGTTCGGTGATATCTTTACATTCTACAAAGGCGTGTCAGCTGAAGGCAGTCTTATAATCTACAAAGAGGTGGTAGGTGCCGATATGTTTTTCGTGGTTTTTATCCAGGATTTGTCGAAATGTGAATATCCGGCCCATATTTGACTGTCCAGGCCTAAAGCCTTACTGATAAGGTCCAATCGCACATTACGCTCGAGAGGACCTTGCGTGCGATGGATAAAAGGCTTATTGCACGATAGTTTGTATATATATATACTCGGGTCGCCTTTTTTGAAAACAGGACACAGTACGTTATGGTACGTAACAGGATACAGTACGATGGTGGCTGTTAGTGATGCACAGAATTCAATGGAACCGAAAACGGTTCCAAAAAGACCGAAAAACGATTCTACAGGAACTGAAAAACGGGTTGAAAAGAACTGTAAAACGGTTCCTGAATAAGTCGAATTTTATATTCTTATAAGGTATTTCACTTAAACCTTTTTCGGTCAGTAATTTGCTGAGAATACCCGATTTTTCTCGGAACAGGACTCAACAAGACTGTTCTTAAAATACGCGTAACTGCACATCACAAGTGGTTATACGTTCACTCATGAGGTTGAACCTTGAGATCAGATGTCGCAGTCTTTTCCGACTACAAATCCAGAACCATATTCATGCTTTTCCCATAGCAGATACTACAGCTGTCACAGTTCTTCTTCCTTGTACAGCATCGACCTGTTCATCGCTTTTCTCGGATAGCAGTAATGTCAGCCTTATAATTCTCGAAGACATCTGCTAGTGTTCTAATATTTCAAGTGCATATTCGTAAATCGTGGTCCTTACAACGCCGTCAACAAATATAACGGTGACGGATTTATGTTTCAGCCGCTCATTATGGATCAGATCCTGACCAGAATGCAGTGTGTCGAAACCGGATTTTTGTTTCATTACTTTTGATCCGCCTTCAAATGACAAAAGAAAATGTTCTCTAGTTCGAACAGCTTTAGTGACAGGGTCACCTATTTAACCTGAGACGCATCAGTGATCGCATAACCAATCAGGCTGCTCATTCGTTTCGCTTTCTAACTCTAGCAAGCTAACGGAAGGTTTCGAAAAAGTCATTTCCCGGAACATAATTCTAGGAAGTAGTGAGCTGCTTGGACTGTCCTATAAAGGAATCGTTTCTGGCCACTCCCAAATGAGTGGCTATCAGATACTTCCCACTTACTTTAAGCTTATGGTTTTCTAATTGGAAATTTAAAAATGGAGAAAATCTGTTACAATTTTGGACACATCTTGTTATTCCCATAATGTGTTCGGTGAAAATTTTACTACGAGGTTTTCAATGTGGACACGTTTTGTTTTTTTGCAAAATATTTGCTGAAGCGTAATCATCAATTGATTTCGACTATATGTAATCTTTATAAGTGCTAAGCCACAATTCCAACATTATTCACTTTCGTTTTGCCTCATCGACACTTGATCTACTCTAGATTGTTTTATGTACCATTTGTTGATCAACGAATTGGGTCAGAATGATTAATAATGAAGACTCCATATGTTTTAATATTTAGAAAAAATAATAACTCAAGAGGAGCTCTTGACAACCCACATCAACAACAAAATCATGACTTATGATCGATTATGTACACAATAACAATAAACGAAATGCATTTTTGTAAGGTTTGCACTTCATAAAGAAAATATTAATACTTGCTTTACTGTAATGATGAAATCTCCCAGGTTTAGCAGTTATATGTACGTAGTAACCTTTTTTCAATTAGTTTACACTCGTGGTGTGTTGGCCAGTTGGTGGTGTGTTTCGTTGCAATCAAGTTACGAATGGTAAACTATTTTTTTAAATTTACTTAAAATCAATTTTACAGCATGTAGTCGTAAAAACCAATTTTACTGAAATGGGATTCGAAAACGAAATGTTGGTACTTTAACATAATTTTTACGTCAGGGATCTCATATTCAATAACCCACTTCCACAATGTAAAGATTTAAACAAATCTTGTGGCAAATTATTTCTTTTCCTTAGCCATGAAACCTGAAATGCCTGTGCAGAAATTCATTATTGTAAATTTACCATCATTCATGAGCTGAAAGAAGACAACAGCTTAAGTTTCAATTCACTACGGGTATTACAATGATCATTTGCCTTCCTTCCAAATCCCATATTCACATAAAATGTGACGTGCGGCGTCCACATGACCAGGGCACTCGACAATTTGTTAACAATTGCTGGCGAATGTTGTCTCATATAAAGTAATGTGTATAGGGTACCAACAACAATACGAACAATAAATAAAATTACTATTTAAAATATGCGTACGTGTTTATAATTATTGCAAATTATTGATATTTTTGTGGTGTGTATTATGCTACACATCCATACAGGGAGAGGTAGTAGTAAATAGTACATGACATGTTTTGTTTGTTTGCTCCTTTGCTACGTTCGCTCTGTTTGCAGGCGATGTTCGTTTCTTAAGTCTTTTGTTTTGTAAACTAAATTTAATTGCCCTGTTGGAAATGCAATTCGTTTACACATTCCATTCGATTGTATTCTTTATGTTTACGTTTTCTTATTTTGTAATAACAATTTCGTGTGGGTTTAATTACTTTTTAAATGTGTTAAATGTGTAATTGTCAAGGCAAGGAATTTCTGAAGGGCTGACATTTTTTATGTGAATTGTTTAAGGAAAGTAACAAAAATAAACAGTCAAACATTCGGAGCATACAAATTATTGGAAATATTGAAAATGTGTCACAGCTTAACATATTACAAACATGTAAACAATGTTGGACGTGTTTAAAATGTCAATAATTTAAAGGTGATACAGTTTCCTTAACTATCAAGATGTTGGGATGAAACCACCCTACTAGACTTTGTGAGATTCAGTGAAATTATATGGTAAATTATGTGTTGCATCTTTAAGTGTCAAATTAGGTTCTCAAAATATTGTAGGGGAATAAAATATGGTTGGAGTTATGGATCAGAATCAGAAAGGATTATTATGAGTTTAATTTTAGTATAGCCTCGAGGTCATGGAAATAAAAAGTAATCAATGTTGTATGTTTTTCTTTTTATCATAATTTTGTTTATTTTTATAAAATATTTCGACCACCTTCGTTGATCATTTTCTTGGCCAGTAGGGAGTAGGTAAAATGCAAAAACCCGGTAGACTGGGTTTGCCTCCCGCCATCGTTCATAATGGCAGTGAATATACAAAAACGAAAGAGAAAACATAAACAACTCCTATTTGTTGACGACCCCCGCAAACGTTTACGGATATGCACTGGAATGTGAGAACTCTACATAGATCCGGTGCAAGCATCCAATTGGCAGATGTCCTCGAAAGTTATAAGGCTCATATTACCGCTATCCCGGAAATGCGATGGACAGGACGTGGCTGCACCTGGAAAATAAACTGCGACAGATAGAAAAAACATGAATTTGTTTGCTGATTTGTAGTTGGCAAAAGACTGCGACATCTAGTCTCTAGGTTCAATCCTGTAAAGTGAACGCATAACCACAATCCGCATAAAAACGAAATGTTTTTATATTTCCCAAATTTTTGTAAAGGGTTTTTCAATAAGAGTGCTACAACAGTTTTTTAAAATAAAACAAAACCGGATACCAATAAAATTCTTTATTCCTGTGAAAGTTCGTTCGATGTCATTATGTACGGAACTCGATTTCTTTTGCATGGCCACCACGGGCACCATGCAAAACGGTTTTAAGCATAAATCGGCCGATACTGCTGCAATTTCACGTTCGATATTCGTACGAAGTTCATCAATCGTCGCTGGCTTGTTGGCATAGACCATAGACTTGACGTAGCCCCACAGGAAATAATCTAACGGCGTCAAATCGCACGACCGAGGCGGCCAATCGACTGGGCCATTTCGTGAGATAACACGTTCACCAAACTTGCTTTCCAATAAATTGATTGTGGCATTCGCTGTGTGGCTTGTGGCGCCGTCCTTTTGGAACCACATGTCCTCCAAGTCTATATTATCCAATTGGGGCCAAAAATATTCGGTTATCATTGAACGGTAGCGATTCGCATTCACAGTAATGTGCCGGTCTTGATCATCACGGAAGAAGTACGGCCCAATAACGCAGCCGGCCCATAAACCGCACCAAACCGTAATTTTTTCGGGATGCAATGATGACTCATTGATTACGTGTGGATTGCTGTCTGACCAATAACGCATATTTTGCTTATTGACGAAGCCATTCAGCCAGAATTGAGCCTCATCGCTGATTGTAGAGGCCTCTTAAAGTTGAGGCCACTGACTCCAAATTTCGGTAGTAAATTTTAATAATTTCGACTCGTTGTTGGCTCGTATATCTTCCATGATGAAGTGTCAAACCTTACTGAAGGGAATTGTCAAAAGAGCGGGAAAAAATATGGCGTCGTTTGCTGTCCCTATCGATTTACTTTTGTAGCGTCTCTTTACATGCCCTGACAGAAGAGAGAGATCATATGCCAAAGACATATTCTAAGATCGCCTAGAGTAAACGTATGACCGCTACACTGGCCATGACATTAAATATTGTACTAGGAGATTTTAATGCTAAAGTACGCAGGGAAAATATATTTCATTCAACTATTAGTAATTTCAGTCTACATGCTGACAATTCCTAAAACGGTATGAGACTGATTGACTTTGCGGCGGCAAAAAACATGGTCTTAGTAGTACAAGATTCCACCATAATGACACCCACAAGGCTACTTGGGTATCCCCTGATCAAAGAACAAAGAACCAAATGGATCACGTGGTAATTGATGGAAGGCAGTCATCCAGTGTAATGGGCGTACGAGTGATCAGAGGAGCTAACATCGATTCTGAGCACTACCTGGTAGCAGCAAAGGTTCGCACAAGATTAAGTAGACCGAAAATCGTACGAAACCAGATCAGAGAAAGCTGGACATTGGGAAGCTGCAATTACCAGAGGTAGCCACAGCCTGCTCAAGGAATCTCTCGCAAATTTTGACACAGAACCCGCCCCCTCCCGATGACGATCCTGAAGCGCAATGGAAACCCATTTCCGACTCTATACAAACTGCCGCAACTAGATTTTGAAAACCCGCTTCGCAACAAACCATGGTACGATGAAGAGTGTCGCATAGCAAAAGATGAAAAGAACGCTGCACGTATGGCACTGCTTCAGTCAATTGCAACGGGGTTTGTGACTGAGCGGTAAAAAGAAGGAGGTAAACCGTCTCTTTATGCGTAAGAGACGGTAGTGGAAAAAGCGCGATAGTGAGAAAATTGATACATACAGAAGAAATAACGAGCTCCAAAAATTCTACCAAAAAGTCAAAAACGGAACTAATGGGCATGGTTCAGGGGCCACCGTCTGTAAAGACAAGGACGGAAATATCATCGCAGATGTGAAGAGCATGTTGGGAATATGGAGAGATAATTTCTACGCGCTACTGGTACCTAAGATATCCAATGACAATGAGTCAATCGATCACAATTTGGACGACGACCTCGATTTCCCCTCCTAACCATGACGAGGTCAGAACAGCTAATGCCTGGCTTAAGAACAACAAAGCCGCAGGAGCCGATGGATTATATATATAAAATAAAGACCATTTATATAAAATACACTTAATACATCAATTTTAATGGCACGGATGCTTTATTGATATCCCGAACCAGAATTGTGTGAAGTGAAAACCCGAATGGATTGGTATAGGTTTGGGACACTTAAAACAAGTGCACAAAATGTGCCAATGCAGGTAGAATATGAAGAGGACTTCGCCAAAAATCAGCAAGTCCGACATATAGAAATAGTAAAAAAATCTTAGAGATTTTTAATCCCAAACAAATCTTCTATGAAAATTAGGATCTCCTTTTTTGGCGTGTAGTTAAGATAATTTTTGCCGTGTGGTTAAGATAATTTTAGTCTACTATAAAAATACAAAAAAAAATTTATAAAAACCCGGAGCAACATTTTTGCCAATCATCGAAAATTAACAATTTGTTCAATAGTTACACATGTTCAGTGAATGCTGACTGTAGGGTGCATTTCCAAGTTATCATAATTTTACATTAAATACATTTGCCAAACTCTTGTCTTTCAGAATACTTTAAAAATTTGCATAGGTTTCTTGGAAAAAATTAAAAAAAATAATGAATGAAATGGTACCTTTTCGGTAAAGTATTGTGTTTTTTACAGGTTCAAATTCCAACTTTGAGAAGACTGCATTTCCAAACGGCTTAAGACAACTGAAAAATTTATCAGTGTATTCTTTATTGAAGTGTTCCTAATTTAGCGATGTTTTCAGAAATATTCGTTTCCCTCAAATAGCCGAGTTATTAATAAAAAACTGAAAAAGTCAATGGAAAAATTAAAAATTTTTTATACTTGGATTGAGAATATATTAGTAACGGTAAAAAAATATCCTGCAACACTTAGTATATATTTTGTTTGTCTTGCATAGTAGATTCTTATAAGTAAAAAATCTTTGTAATCGACATATAAGTGTAGAAGTAGCAGACTTTGAAAGTTTCAACAGCACCAAATTGGTCAACTTTGACACCCTGTTGCAGCAACTGTGTTGACACAGGGTACCTCTGAATAAAATATTCTGAAAGCCCGACCCCTCCTATACAAATGTCTGGTACATTCAAAAATTATCAGAACAATACTTTACAAGTTTTGATATTATTACCGTGCTTTTTTCAATGGTCCCCACTGTGCGACGGCCAATAGATTTTATTAATACTGATTGCCAGGGTCAATGGTATACAACTACAATATTTGTTTTGTTCTGCCTCAACACGTATGAGCGCAAAGAGACATTGTCACAAAAAAATCGACCCGCTTTTCTGACAAAAAAAATCAATGAGTGTTCGAACTCACGGGCGATGTGTTAACACCTTTTGTTACACGGTACCTGTTCGATTTCTATGAACACATTAGCAAATGTTACATTGGAAAATAAAAAAAATGGTTTTGGTGCTGAAGGCTCTTTTGCTATGGCACTTTCTTTTTCCTTACATCTGCTTTAACATTAGATGTAAAATTGTTAAAATAAATAAAGCAATATTTAGCTCACTGAAATAATTGTTTTTGGTTTGTCATGAACAGAGCGACGACAAAAAGTATTGAATAGTATAGAGAACTTATTGCATTATTTTTCTTTTGCACTAAAAGAGCATAATTGAGTCTTATTTTCTTTATAGAATATTTCAATATAAATGCACCCTTTCGACAATGTTATTACATAAACAAATACAAAAAGCTTAAATGTTTCAAAAGGCATCAATGTTTCACATCAAAATTACGAATGGACCAAGTTATGAAAAAAAGAGAGTAATACGTTTTGAATCGTTCACCAGATGCCGCCAATGCTTTTTTGTCATACAAAACGTTCCATGAGTTCTCTATACTATTTAATACTCCTTGGCGACGACGACCTGCTTGTTTGTTCGCTGCCGCTACATCAGTACCATCATAATTATGTTCAGACAGAGACTATTGTTGTAAAACAACCACGTATGTGATGCTATCGCTGTGTGTTGTTTACCTATGTTCAATTTGATAGATTCCCTACCCGTGCCTACAGATGTTAACACATCAAAAACTAATTTATTCTACTGAACGCGAAAAATACCAGATTCTGTTACGTTGGTATATGACACTAATCTGTTAAACAAATATATGGGGGAATCCAGCTAAAAAAAAGTCACTTTTTGAAGTGACGTTCTCTGATTTCGATGAAATTTAGTGGAAAGGGAGAGTATCATAAGAGAACATTTTCCCCAAAATTTAATATTTTTTGGAATTTTTTTGTGGCGTTTATTGACCAAATACCACGTTTGTCACATATTTTTTTTTGATAATAACTCGAAAACGGATGACTTAAAATTTTTAAATTTCTCAGGCATATTCAGAACAGAATTGGTATTTTTTTTTAAATTGCATATTATGGAATTTTATCTATTATTTAGATCTGGCAAAATGAAGGACCATTTCAAATTAAGAACAATTGCAGTTTACTAATTCACAATTTACTAATTATGCGATTGAATATGAATTCTGGAAAATTTGTTGATTAATCAAAGACCAGCAACTGTTTTTGTGACTGTTAACCCAATTGGAAATGTTTTCTACGCTTCATACCTAGATACATCTTTGATTCCATTACCATACAACTTTAATAACGACCCTCGTATAATACACTAATTACATATTAATTATTATTATCGATTTATCTCTCTCTCTCTCTCACTGTAGCCTTTTCGTTAATATCGGTTAGAATTAGCAATCATAACATGTGTTGTCAAACACTCCTTAAATGGGAATTTTCACACCTTCCGCATTTTTAAATTTTCGCTTAAGACTCAATGGCCAGAATACAATTAACTTCTTTAGGGTAATTCAAAACATGAATATAATGCTGAATTTACTGGCTAATTAAAAAAAGTAACAACAAAATCGAAAATGACAAGTAGAATACTCTTTATCTTGAAACTCAGCTGCGGCGCCTTGATAAATGTTTGAAAAATACATACGATTATATACAATCCAATCAAAACTTAGTGTTACCATTACTTAGTGATTCAAAACCATGTTAGATCTTGATGGGAGTTAACAGATTTAAAGGTGCTAAAGAGTCTTATGAATATGGGAGTTGGTTGTTTCATACATTGTTTTAGTAATTATTGTATTTAGATCTATAAAATGTAAGATCTTGCCGATATTGTTAACAATATAAATACTGATTCAATTTAAATTATAAAATTGTTTGCAACAACGACAAAAAAAGGTAGAGTAAAATTATTCAAATCTCTACTTTATACAAATATGGTATACTAGGGTGTCACTTAATTGTTTTACCAATAAATATTAACTTGTAATTTCTTTCTTTTATTGACTATTTTATTCACAACGTCTTGAGGTTATAAAATAAAAACAATTTTAACATATTTCTCCAACTTGTTCTATCCTTCGCCTTTTCTCGCCAGTTGGTAACACCAAGGATACGGATGGATTCTTCGTCCTGGTCTTTGCAGCGGAGTCTTGGTCGTCCTCTGTTCTTGCTTCCATCGGGTATGTTATCAAAAGCCTTTCGCACTGGCATATCTCCATCCATTCTGATTACATGGCCTAGCCAACGCAAATGGCCTAATTTGATACGTCTATGTCCACGTCGTAATACAAATTATATAGCTCCTGGTTCCAACGACGTCGGTACTCGCCGTTTTCTTTAACAGGACCATATATTTTATGGCGAATTTTTCTCTCCAATACTCCCAGGTGTTTTTCATCCGCTTGCGATATGGCCCAAGTTTCGGAGTCATATGTCAGGACAGGTAAAATTAGAGTCTGGTATAGCTGGACTTCTGTATGTCGAGATAGAGCTTTGTTCTTGCTGAGCCCAAAGTAGCGTCTATTTCCAAGCACAATTCTCCTATTTAAAGGGTATCGATAGGGACATCAAACAACGCCATATTTTTTCCCGCTCTTTTGACATTTCTCTTCAGTAAGGTTTGCCATTTCATCATGGAAAGATATACGAGCCAACAACGAGTCGAAATTACTAAAATTTACTACCGAAATTTGGAGTCGGTGGCCTCAACTTTAAGAGCGGATTTTCATCGGAAAATCATCTTCAGCGATGAGGCTCATTTCTGGCTGAATGGCTTCGTCAATAAGCAAAATATGCGTTATTGGTCAGACAGCAATCCACACGTAATCCATGAATCATCATTGCATCCCGAAAAAATTATGGTTTGGTGCGGTTTATGGGCCGGCGGCGTCATTGGGCCGTACTTCTTCCGTGATGATCAAGACCGGTACAATACTATGAATGCGAATCGCTACCATTCAATGATAACCGAATATTTATGACCCCAATTGGATAATATGGACTTGGATAATATGCACAATACTATGAATGCGAATCGCTACCGTTCAATGATAACCGAATATTTTTGACCCCAATTGGATAATATGGACTTGTGGTTCCAACAGGACGGCGCCACAAGCCACACAGCAATTTATTGGAAACCAAGTTTGGTGAACGTGTTATCTCACGAAATGGCCCAGTCGATTGGCCGCCCCGGTCGTGCGATTTGACGCCGTTAGATTATTTCCTGTGGGGCTAGGTCAAGTCTATGGTCTATGCCAACAAACCAGCGACGATTGATGAACTTCGTACGAATATCGAACGTGAAATTGCAGCAGTATCGGCCGATTTATGCTTAAAAACCGTCGAAAATTGGGTTCAGCCTCTGAACTTATGCAAGCGTGCCCGTGGTGGCCATGCAAAAGAAATCGAGTTCCATACAAAATGGCATCGAAGTTTCTTTCACAGGAATAAAGAATTTCATTGGTATCTAAAACCGGTTTTGTTTTATTTAAAAAAACTTTTGTAGCGCTCTTATTGAAAAACCCTTATATCCAGGCTGACGTTGTTTTCTTTGTTCATGGCGGATCCAAGGTAGATAAATTCGTCAACCACTTCAAAATTAAAACGGTTGTCGACGTTTAAGTGCACCAAGTCGAAAGGTTTGTCTAGTCGTTGACGCCATCAGTTTTGTCTTGTCCTCATTTGATATCAATTTGCCCATTCTTTTTCGATTCTTGAAAATATCGAAGTAACCTCTCGCCAATTTCGCCCAATGACGTCTATGTAGTCAGCATACGCTAGTAACATATGGCATTTCGTGTTAATGGTCTTGTTCGTATTTACTGCAGCTTTTCTCAACTTCACTGCTGACTTGGAGTTGGTCATCGTCAGTCTACAAAGGCGGATTAGTTTTGCCGGAATCACAAGTTCAGACATAGCTTTGTATAATTTTCCCCATATGGAGCTATCGAAAGCAGCTTTGAATTCGACAAAAATATAGTATGTATCCATTTGCTTTTCTTGCGTCTTTTCCAGGATTTGGCGTAGCGTGAATATTTGGTCAGTCATTGACTTCTCTGGTCTGAAACCACACTGTTAAGGTCCAATCATGTTTTCAACAATTGGCTTTAGTCTTTCACATACTACGCTCGACAAGGCCTTATAAAAAATGGTTTCCCATGACATCCCATGAAGCGATTGGGGAGAGCATCTTACGACCAGTGAGATGTGTGCTTTTGTGTTTTGCACTCACTGATTCCGAACGGTATTTTGCGAAGCCTTTTCATGGCTAAGCACTCGATAGTGTCGCCATCACTATGTGAGGAGACCGTCGTCGAAAGAAATGTAAGGTGGTCGGAGCAGGAATCGAACCCCCGTACTCAAGTACAAGAGCCGCCCGCACTAACGGCCACAAGACCGTAAAAGACTGATACCGCGATAGTTGGAACATACACACGGATCATCCTTTTTGAATGCAGGACATAATACATTGAGACTTCAATCGTCAGGCATAGATTCCCCCAACCATATGCCGCATATAAGTTGATGCATGTGGACTAGCAGTTCTTCGCCACAGACATTAAAAAGCTCAGCGGGTAGTCCATCCACACCAGCGGCTTTATTATTTTTAATCCGGGATATTGCCGTTCTAATTACACCTTGGCTGTGTGGGGGAGAGGTGGTTACAATCTATACTGTCTTCCACAATCATTATCTCCTAATCTCTAGTGGAAGAATTTGAGTGGTTTTGTAATGAAAAGTGGTCTCTCCACATTTTAAGCACACACTGCGTATCTGTCACCACATTCCCATTCTCGTCCCTACAGAAGGCCAGCCCAATATTCGGCCCGTTATTCGGTCTATTTACCCTCTGGGAAATTTTCGGGATTCATTATTCATCCTGCACATTTCGGTCTCTCCACTCTCTCTCTCTCTCTGCTCCCACTGCCATTTCTTCCGTCTAAATAGTTGGTTTTCCTCCCTTCTCAGCCTCTTGTACCGCTCACTCACTGCACGCGTTGTAAGTGACTGTTTCGTTACCATACATGCAGCGTCTTTTCATTAGTTCCAATGCGACATTCTTCGTCGTACCATGGCTTATCCTTCTGCGGTTTTTGATAGCCAAGTTCAGTCCTAGAAGCGGTTTCCAAAGAATGGGACATGTGCTTCCACTGCGCTTCGGGGTCTTCAGGAGAGGGAGTATTCTGTTCTAGCAGGAGAGTGAGCTTTTGTTGGTAAACCTTTGATATTTCCGGTATTTGCAGCTTGTCGGTCTCATTGTATCATTGTAATATTATAAAGCAATGAATGCATTCAAAGATATAAATGATTATTTAATTTATATTCATAAATCACATTGCAATCAGTACTTACCACCAATCTAGAAATGTAAACGAACAGATTTCTTTTTCCTCATTTTTCTGACATTTGCATTGAACCAGCAATGGAAATTTTTTAATTTTACTCGTTTTTTAACTACTGTTGGAGTACAACACTGTGCTCTCTCTCTCATTTTTACTGTGGTTTCAAACCATGGTACAAATAAATGGTAGAAGCACTAGCCCAGCCGATTTGAACTTTTTTTCTGGAGTGAGTATGGGTAATTTGTCCTCTTATGTCAAAGTTTGTTTACATTTGGTTGTCTGCGACCTCCGTTCGCCTGCAACTGCTGTTTTTTAAAAGTTTTCTCTGTAAAAATCACATAAAAACATTTTAATTTTCACACTTAAGCACTTTCAGAATATTAAATAAAACAGTAATTTTCTAAATGACACTTTTTCCAATTTTGTCGACAATTTTAGTATTTTTCTATTAGCTGACTTGACACAATACAGACACTGAGCAGAAACAAAATGCCTCTTGTTTTTTTCTTCTTGTATTTGTTGTCGTACTGCATCTACCATTATATTTGTACCGTGTTTCAAACAAATGCTGTGTGTTTATCGAACCAAATAATTTGGATTGACTAAAATTTTGACATTAGCGTGGTGAGTATTTATTGTCAAAATTTTCACTAGCCCCAGGGCTACACAAAATATTGGCAAGTAGTCTAAATTTTGACGTTTGTCTTTTATGCAGCATTTACACAGAAACCAGGTAATAGCAGCAGGTGTTGTTGTAGTTGTAGCCACCAACAACAGGCATTTTGTTTATGCCTCATTCGCTTCAGTTGTGAAACTACACAAATACATACCAACCACACATTATTTTAAGCAAAAAAGTATAATAACAAAAACCCGAGCAAATTCATTGATTCGGAGTTATGGTCCCCGAAATTTGGGATGTATGAGAGGGTAATGGGGTTAAGGTAGCTATTGATATCATCACTTGTTTGTATGAATGAAGTCAAAATAAACTCAAAAAATTAGCTAGTATTTCGCGATAACTCGCTTAGTTATCGAGTTTTAAAAATTATCGATTTTTTTCAAAATTGCAATATCCGATAACCCGATAACTAAGTTAGTTATCAAAAAATGCTATAGAGTTTTCTCCGTGGCCGGGCTAAGGGACTTCTCCTCTGGGGTAGGTCCAACACCGGCTTCGGCATAGTATGAAATTTTTTCCTCTTCAAGGCTTCGGCATATTATTTTTGTGGTATAAAGCTTTATATTTTTGAGATAAGTAAAAGGAAATAATCTATAATTTTTCAAAATTCCAACATACGGGGGTCCATAACTCCGAATTTATGCATTTGTCCCGATTTTGTTATTTTAAATTTTTTGCTTAAAACAACATGTTCTATCCGACGCAGTAATTATTTCAATTTTTGGAGAGTAAGCCGTATAATAGACATAAGCCCAGGGAACAATTGTGGCAGGGAGATGATATTTGTGGAAAAACGCATCGCACTAGATCAATTATTTACAGGAAAGGTGGCAAATAACGTGGATGGCTGGAGGTGCGTAGCTTTAAAAATGTGTGTGAAGTCCGCAGTATTTTATCCGTATTTTCTGTGGTTCGTACTTATTTGGAAAGTAAATAGATTTTGAAAACATTCAAATCAACCAAATAGACCAGTAGTATGAGGAGTAACTTGCATTTCAAAATTGCCGGATATCCACATTGATGTCATTTCGGCATTGTATAGTGCAACCCTAAGGCTTCTTTTGTGGCCGCCTTTAAGCTGTGTCCCACATAGGTTCCCAGCGAAGTTTTTCATTTGCTATACTGACCTGAAGGTGTGAGCTACATAAATAATAAATTCAATATTTCTTGTAAATATAGTCATACAAAATATAAAACAATAAGAGCATACTTCACGACTTCTTCTCTCTATTTGATATATCACATACATCCTTTGGCGTAATCGCAATTTATTCATTTTGTTTATAATTTGAAAAAAATACCGAAATATTTTTTAAAAATTATGTTAATTTCAAAAAAGTGCACGCACATGCATTTTCAGCTGTCAACATTTTGATTTTCCACTTCACACAGCAAAATCGGAATTGTAAAAAATTCAACACAAAAATAAATTCAACAGAATTTACCACGACTGAAATATTTTCGATAAACACACAGCCAAACTACAGAACAATACAATAATGTTTTGCGTTTTTTTTTTTTATGGAAATAAGTGCCAATTATAGTGTGTTTCGCTGAATTCATCGAAAGAGACCGAAACGCCGGAGTCTCGGATGAAACGCGGTAAATGTGAATAAGCTATTATGTATATCCTTATGTTGGAATCGTGTGCTACTAACTACCATATTTTTTGCAGAGGCGAAGTCTATCAGTCTTATTCCATTATCGGAACTGGTATCATGTAGACTGTGTTTACCGATGGTTGATCGAAAGACACTTTCGTTTCCCAACTTGGCATTAAAATCGCCTAGAATAATCTTAATGTCATGGTCAGGGCAGCGTTCGTATACTTCTTCAAGACACTCATAAAATGTTTCTTTGACCTCATCGTCTTTATCCTCTGTCGGTGCGTGCACACAAACTAACGATATTTTGAAATATCAATTTTTTAATTTAATCAAGCTCAAGACCTTTTTAATATTAAGCTTGTTTATTAGCTTAATATTATTTTCAAAAAGTCGAGCACAAAGATTTTTCCAATGATACCAGGGCTGTCTGTATAGCTATTTCGGATCTTGCCAAAATGTTCATCAGCAGACGTTTTTAGTGTGCTTTTCGGTGAATTCATCAAAACTGTATTTATGTAATATTTCGCTTTGATGCGCTTTGATTGAAAAATTCATCAAACTATATGCAAACGAAAACTCATTTTAATTCGAACACTTGCATAGTGGGGAATTCTCAATAAAAATGAGTTTTCGTTTGCAGTTAGTTTGACGAATTTTTCAATAGCATCATTCCAAACAACCGCTGATGAAGATCTGTGGCTAGACCTGAAATTGTTAGTTACGAGTACGAGAAAAGATCTGCTCAATCCAATCCCAAAGGCTATGAATTACAAAAGATGTCGAATAAACAAAAATTAAAAAACGCGACAGTCTATAAGATTAACAAACACATATTTGTGTATATAGTTGCATCAAACTTATAATCTATTCTCTAAACTGAAATAAGCCAACACCCTCAATAACAAAGTTAACCAACAGAACAAACCAACATGCACCTCTAAAGCGTTTCGATTTTGATGTGTTTTTGTTTTTTGTATAGAAATTCAGATTTACCACTACAATGGACCTTCTTGTTATTTGTTATTGCTACAACCGTACACCACTGCTAGTATCCAAACCTATATTATGGCCAAAAGATAATATCGACAAGTGGTCAATTCCCAAGTGTTTGGTTTATTTAGCTGTGTGTTAGTGCTTAAACGGTCTTAACAATATTCCTGATTAATTGTTGGTATTGAATAGATTCGTTCAGAAAAAATACATTTCCATATCAGTTAATTAAGTGACAAACACATTTAAGAAACATACGGAGGAACCCCCCTACGCCTTTTCAAAATCCCAGAGTCGCATTTTTTCCTTTGCTGAAAAGCTTTTCAAATCTCATTGATCATTTGTTGCTATAGGATCAATTGTTGTTCTAAATTTTTTTTGACACTCCATAATAGTCATTGGCATAAAGCACTTTATCTTGTGTTGTTTTTAATTATAATTTTTGTGTTTAATTTTTGTTATTTTTGTTAAATTGTAGCATTTTTTTAAATCTGGATTTAATTGGATAACTTCCTGAAAATTATGGAGTTATTTATTCATTATTGGATATGAAGTGATTAGTTATACTTAATCGAATTTAATTAGTTTCGCATTAATACCTTAATAGAATTTTAACCATAGGTTTCTGATTCTTTGAGAGAAAATTATCGATTTTAGGATCAACTTATAACCATTATCATCTTGCAACGTTTTGTGTCAATCACCATGACACTACGTAAACTCCAATCGATATTTCTGGGCCCACAAGGATCCCAGACATCATTTTTAAATGTTAAATCGTTGCCTATAATCAGGGGATTAAATTAAATCGAAGAATTTTCAGTCGAGAAAGTGGTCAAAAAATTTGAAGAAACTGGGTCGGTTATGGACACTAAGACTCCGTCTTGAAACTGCTTTAAACGGGAGTTGCGCCGAAACCCTTAAAACTACTCAGCAAATTTTGACAAAACACCTCCACCTTTACGCGTACAAAATGCAGCTTACTCAGGAGCTCGTGCAATGGGTAATGGAGCAAAGTGAAGTCAATGCCAATTACGGGTTGAATTTTATGTTTCGGGATTAGAGAACAAAAACAAATATTTATCATCGAAAATGTCTTTGTTGTTTTTCAAAATATTCCCCATGAAGATTTATACACTTTTGCATGCGTTTGAACCAATTGTCGAAACACTTTTGCCACTCTGATTGAGGTACCTCCAAAACATGCATTCTGAATGCAGCAACCGCTTCTTCAGGTGTCGAAAAACGTTGACCTCTCAGGTTGTTTTTTACGTACGGGAATAAAAAGAAGTCATTCGGTGCCAAGTCAGGACTATACGGCGGATGACCCATCAAATCGATGTTTTGGGTGCTCAAAAATGCAGTTGTTTCAGCCGATGTGTGAGAGCTCGCATTGTCGTGGTGAAGAGTGATTCGTGTTCGGCGGTTGGTTTTCCTGATTTCTTGGAAGACAACTGACAAACAAATGGTTGTGTACCACTCAGAATTCACTGTTCTGCGTTGTTCTAGTGGTATGGTTGCGACATGTCCGGTTTTTCCGAAAAAATAGGCGACCATTTGCTTGGACGTGCTTCGGGCGCGAACAACTTTTGTTGGATTTGTCTCATCTTGAAACACCCATACAATTCACTGCTGTTTACTTTCGGGCTCATACTCGTAAATCCAGGATTCATCACCTGTCACGATGTCATAGACGTGTTTCGAATCACCGCGATCGTATTTTTGAAGCATTTCTTTCGACCAATCGACACGAGCCTTTTTTGAGCGATTGACAAATTGTGTGGGATCCAACGCGAACAAATTTTTTTGACAGTCAAACGTTTATGCAATATTGAATGCTTGCTGGTCCCAAAAATGCCTAAGGTTGTCTCAATCTCACGATAGGTTACATGACGATCTTGCAAAATCAGTTCGCGCACAGCATCAACGATTTTCGGAATAACAGCTGATTTTGAACGACCTTCACGAAATTCGTCTTGGAGTGAACTACGACCACGATTGAATTCACCATACCATCGATAAACACTGGTCCTTGATGGAGCTTCATCGCCAAAAATTGAATTAAGTTCATCCATGCACTGTTGCTGAGTTAATCCACGTCGAAAGTAGTAAAAAATAATTGCACGAAAATGTTCACGATTTAATTCCATTTTTGGGCCGAAATGAATCTTTTAAGTTACTGTAAACAACACAAATATCGCTCGTATGTCAAAACGTTCTGAGTACGCGTAACCTCAAAAATGTCGAACTTTACGATAGAGCTGTCAGTTGCCAGATTACAACACTAGGGTTGCCAAATCCCGAAACATAAAATTCAACCCGTATTCAAAAACGTCATCTTCTCCGATGAAGACACAGTTGGACAAGCAAGTTTCTACTATTTTCTTTGTTTATAATTTTTGATTAAATGAAAGAGAATGGATCTTATATTGATAAATGTTTTATTTAATGTCGACAACTAGGTATGGAATACAATATCAGATAAATGTAATGTCCGCCTCTGTTAGCCTCACAAATGCGAGCCCTTTTGAGCACATTTTTCATTACATTCTCACACATTTCACACGGTATTTCATTAATTTCATAACGAATATTTTGTTTGAGTTGCTCAAGAGTTTCTGGTTTGTTTGCATAAACCTTACTTTTCGGATATCCCCACAAAAAGAAGTCCGGAGCAGTCAAATCAGGCGACCGTGGAGGCCAAACAACATCTCGCAGTAATTCCATTGTAATCCTGGCTGTATGAGATGTGGCACCATCTTGTTGATACGAGGTTGAATTTTATGTTGCGGGATTTGGCAACCCTAGTGTTACAATCTGGCAACTGACAAGTTGGACATTTTTGAGGTTATGCGTACTCAGAACATTTTGACATACGAGCGCTATTTATGTTGTTTACAGTAACTTAAAAGATTCATCTCGGCCCAAAAATGGAATTAAATCGTGAAAATTTTCGTGCAATTATTTTTTACTACTTTCGACGTGGATTAACTTAGCAACAGTGCATGGATGAACTTAATTCAATTTTTGGCGATGAAGCTCCATCAAGGACCAGTGTTTATCGATGGTATGGTGAATTCAATCGTGGTCGTAGTTCACTCCAAGACGAATTTCGTGAAGGTCGTCTAAAATCAGCTGTTGATCCGAAAACCATTGATGCTGTGCGCGAACTGATTTTGCAAGATCGTCATGTGACCTATCGTGAGATTGAGACAACCTTAGGCATTAGTGAGACCAGCATACATTCAATATTGCATAAACATTTGAGTGTCAAAAAAATTTGTTCGCGTTGGATCCCACACAATTTGTCAATCGCTCGCCGTCGATTGGTCGAAAGAAATGCTCCAAAAATACGATCGCGGTGCTTCGAAACACGTCTATGACATCGTGACAGGTGATGAATCCTGGATTTACGCGTATCAGCACGAAAGTAAACAGCAATCAACTGTATGGGTGTTTCAAGATGAGCCAAATCCAACAAAAGTTGTTCGCGCCCTAAGCACTTCCAAGCAAATGGTCGCCTGTTTTTTCGGAAAAACCGGACATGTCGCAACCGTACCACTACAACAACGCAGAACAGTGAATTCTGAGTGGTACACAACCATTTGTTTGCCAGTTGTCCTCCAAGAAATCAGGAAAACCAACCGCCGAAGACGGATCACTCTTCACCACGACAATGCGAGCTCTCACACATCGGCTGAAACAACTGCATTTTTGAGCACCCAAAACATCGATTTGATGGGTCATTCGCCGTATAGTCCTGACTTGGCACCGAATGACTTCTTTTTATTCCCGTACGTAAAAAACAACCTGAGAGGTCAACGTTTTTCGACACCTGAAGAAGCGGTTGCTGCATTCAGAATGCATGTTTTGGAGATACCTCAATCAGAGTGGCAAAAGTGTTTCGACAATTGGTTCAAACGCATGCAAAAGTGTATAAATCTTCATGGGGAATATTTTGAAAAACAACAAAGACGTTTTCGATGATTAATATTTGTTTTTGTTCTCTAATCCCGAAACATAAAATTCAACCCTCGATGTTAATCAAGCCCAAAGCATGCAGTTGTGGCGTTAAAAAGTTTTCAATCATAGCACGATATCGCTCCCCATTGACAGGTCCAATGAGTCCTCCTGACCAAATTGCACCACCAGACTGTCACTTTTAATGGATGCAAAGGTGAGTGATGAATAATTTGAGGGTTTTCCATTGCGCAGAACCGACTATTCTGTTTATTCACATATCCATTCAAATGAAAATGTGAGGCGTCACTCATTATGATTTTATCATGAAATTCGGGGTTGTCATGGGCGAGCTGTAACATCCTATTGGCATATGTACGGCAGGGTAAATGTTCTTGTGGAAGAAGCTCTTGTGTCAACTGAATCTTAAATGGAAACAAATGCAAACCCTTGTGCAAAATTGTGGCCAAAGTTGTTCTTTGAAGACCTGATGGATTGTTTTGAACACTTTCTTGAGCAGCAGTAATGTTTTCAGCCAATCTTGCAGTACGTTGTGGTACATGCTTGGGCCTATCAGCCCTTCGAAATCATTCACTACACGATAAATAGTGGGTTTCGTTGGCACGTTGTTTCTCCCAAAAGTTTCACGGAACTTGCTCATCGTCACAGTAATCGATGATTGATTTTATAAAATGTCTTAACGAATAAAACAAGTTATTTTATCGAATATTTTTCCATAATTAATTTGCCACGTCTCTACTTCACGACTGGCAAATGTGAACTCTCAAGACTAATGTTTACCAAAATGGCGACAAAACAAAGTAGTATACCTTCCCGCCGGACACCCTGTACTTTTCACGAAACTCAAAGTCTCGCCAAAGTGTCTACGCAATACTCTAATTGCTTTCCCGTCCAAATTTTAAGAATATTCTACACTGTTCTCCCTTCTCCTTTTTCTGGCAGTAGAGTTTACTAATATCATATTTGTTGTCTTTAATATTCATTAATGAGCCCATATAAAGCAGTCGAAGATCATACCTAATTAAAGTAATTAAATAAGGCTTCGAAATTATTTTTTGTTTGGCAATTGAATATATCGAGGGACTTGCAAACTCTTTCTTTTATAACTTTTCCTGATAATGTTTTGTACGATCGATTCCGCCTGTAAATCACTTTCCATTCGTTGCCCCAGTAACTAGATTTTTAAGTATTATGCTTCAAAGGCATGTCCTTCAGTGTCACTTGAAAAAATCCGAAAGTCTTATCTCACTACTCGGTGTACCACAATAGTCTGAATATTTGACGGAATCATTACAATCTTCAGATATATGATGATATGCCATTGTTTCTGGAGGAACCATGTATATGTTTGGAACACACTTCAAACATTAATATGTTTGCAAGTCCCAAACTCATTTGTGTTTAAATATAAACAGCATCATGTTTATTGGCAAACATGTCTCTCACGTTTATGCTTCCGGAAGACTTCAGCTATTTGTTGGTTATCACAATGCGTTGGTACACAAAGAATATATTTATATACAAATCTAGTTTATGCAAGCGAAGCATTTATTTCACAATTGGTCCGCTGTTCCGATTTTCTCAGTAAAGGCTCGGACAGACAAAGGTCTTCTTTCCCAAAATCGTTTTTCGCTTTGGTAGCACACATACATATATACGAAACACAAACCCAAACACCAAAGTAGCATGACAAACCATTTAAGCGTCCGAGCCTTCGTTTATTCTTTTTTCACTGATCAAGCGCTTTTGATATCCTCTGTCCGATGAACCATTAACGACTGAATACATGAAACTAAAACGCAAAACATCAGCCTAAATAAGAACCCTTCATCTGCAATTTACACGCCCATTAAGGAATATTTATGAATCACTCACTGAGAGAATAATGCAAAAATACAGATCCACACTTACAAGATAGACTCTCTCGTTGTCCCTCTTTCATTATCTTGCTCTCGAGAGAGCATAGACAGTGCAACAAACCAAGCTGTATTTGTATCACAAACATAAATATATGTGGGTCGCAAACACATATATTCTAACCATTGTGTCTCAAACATGTAATATTGAATAGCAAACACAATATGTTTGGACACAAGTATATTATATATGCGGCAAGCTCCAAACACACTTTATATTTGCATCCAAACAACAAAAAAGACAGATTTTTCAGCGCGTAGTTTAATCAATACATTCGGATCTAAACAGCTCATCTTTGTTTCGAGAATTGTAATCTGAAAACGATGCATTCATAATTAAACAATTTGTTAGCTAGGCTTAACTACATGATGAAAACTCGTTCTTTTTTGTTGTTTGGATGTAAATATTACGTGTTTGTAGCTTGTCACAAATAAATATATTATACTTGTGTGCAAACACATTGTGTTCGCTATTCAATATTACATGTTTTAGTGTGTATAATGAACCTGCTAGTCATTTCGAAAACTTTTAAGAAAAATGTTCCAGACTAAACAATAATCACGCGATTTTTTCGAAAAAAAAAAACAGTTTTGTTTAGTCAGAAAGTTTTTGTTGTATTCGATTCGATCTGAAGTTATTTCTTAGAAGAATATTTTTCTATTTCTAATGAGCCACACAGATCAGGGGATTTTTCTTTTTTTTTAGTCTGGAAAATTGTTTTTAAAATGATTAGCAAGGAAGCAGATGCAGCATTCCCTTTAATTTGAGTGCCCACACTAAGCGTTTTGAGTTTTCCAATTCTCAAGACCCACTATATAATATGGTAAATTGTGGTTATCTGGGCCCACATATAACGCTCCACAAAAATAAAGACACCATTACATGTGGAATAAAAATAACCACAGTTGGCTGTTTCTAGCCGTCTCTAACTAGGTCCGTCCGACAAAAATATATATTTTTTCGTGTTCTAATATTTTTCTCTAACTTCGTTTTTTATCAAGTTTTGAGTTTCGCTCGAGCTCCAGCAATTTTGCCGCTACTAGGTTATATTTTATATAAATAATATTGTATTATACACAAATTTTAATAAACGTTACAATTTAACAAAAAAAATTAGGATTTTCTTTGCCAATATAACCACTATCAAGCAACTGTAGTTGCCAGCTGTCAGTTGCCATACGTAATAACTATTCGGCAACGCAGGGGGGCCCTTAGACCTGTGGATAAGTTGCAGCGACTTCAAGTTGACATCCACTTATCTATGGTGTAAGGTGAAGTTGATGGTTTGTAGAAACTAGTTGATGTAAAATCAAAGCGATTTTGATTTTTTGAAGTTGATATCAACTTATCCATCAGTGTAAGGGGAAGTTGCATCAACTTTCATACTCATTTCGATGAGAAACGTTCATGAGGAAACATTATCGGCAAAACATAAATAAATGAACCAAAACATAAATAAATTAAACATTATCTGAAAAATATAAACTAAATAAATATGATTTGTAGTGTTATTTATAAATATTTAAAGAAAATAAAAATATCGTTTTTTCGTAAAATTTGTGATATTTTCACATTTCGGCATCTGACAAGAAAATGAAGTTGCCTCAACTAGTTTGAGAGTGTAAGGGCAAAATCGAAGATGATGTCTAGTTATCGAAGTTGATGTCAACTTGAAGTCGAGCAACTTATGCACAGGTCTAAGGGCCCCTTTACTCGAAACTTGAAAAATAGCTCAATAATGACTAAACTCGAGTTTGGTTGTTATTCTCAATTTGAATAAATATCAATTTTTCAAACTGAATAATGACCAAACTTGAATCAGGCAGAAATTTCACGTGTATGTATACACAATCCACTCACGACACGGTTTTTTATTTTTTTATCAAACCAACACTCAGGGGATGCCCCCTATAAATGCAGTGCATTGTGATGGCGAAAGGAAACTGAGGTAGTCGAGGGTGGAAAGAGGGAGTAGTGTCTGTTGACATTTGCCTTGAATGTTTGTACATATGTCACAATTGGTGGGAAATACACTAGCCGGAAGTTTATTCAACATACGGACTGTACGGCTGAAGAACGAATTTTCTCTATAGTGTGTAGTGCGGTCAATCGGCCACTCGATAAAAAAAGGATGAGAGTTCTTTGAAAGCCGCGTACTTCGGCTAAATATTCTCACGTCTGGCATAAGTTGACGGATGTCCGAGGAACACCTACCGTGGAAATATCGATAGAACAGCGACATGCAACCCACATTTCTACGATGCTCAAGGGAGGCAATTGAGTTGGATACCCTACTGTCCCCTATTAACACCGTCGCTCTCCTCTGGACACGGTTGAGAAGCTCCAGAGGCCCTAGGAGCACCTGCCCATATATGGGAGTTATACTCCATCTTTTTGGCCTGATGTAGGTGGTGTAGATATTGAGAAGATTAGATGGAGTGAAGTATTTCTTGCACCGCTTTAAAAAGCCTAGACACTTGAATGCATCTTTCGACACTTCAAATACATGTTTTGCCTAACGGACATCGGATTGTATTTTCATGTCCAGAACATCAAGAGCGTCTGATTCATCAATATCCACACCGTCCATAGACAACGACGACACACCTGGGTCAGCAATCCGTTTATGCGACAACAAACAACACTGGGTCTTACCCGCATTAAAATCTACTCTATTCATTCGACCCCATTCAACAATGGACTCCAGATCTCGGCCTAGTGTTTCATTCATCGTCCTTCGTTTGACTTCAATCTCTTGAAGACGTGGCCTACGATAGAATGAATAAGAATGACAGAGATTACTGTCAACGTCAAAAGAGTAGATTGGAATGAAAATAAGAAAAAGAGAAGGAGAAAGAACTATTTGGTTGGACATAAAACGGATAGAAAGAAACGGGAATGCGTATTTTGGTTCGATGGAACCAACATAAATCAAAATTTACCTGTCATTACTGTAAATGCGAATCGCTACCGTTCAAAGGACTGCGCCACAAGTCACATAGCGAATGCCACAATCAATTTATTGGAAACCAAGTTTGGTGAACGTGTTATCTCACGAAATGGCCCCGTCGATTGACCGCCTCGGTCATGCGATTTGACGCCGTTCGATTATTTCCTGGGGGTTTACGTCAAGTCTATGGTCTATGCCAACAAGCCAGCGACGATTGATGAACTTCGTACGAATATCGAACGTGAAATTGCAGCAGTATCGGCCGATTTATGCTTGAAAACCGTCGAAAATTGGGTTCAGCGTCTGGACTTCTGCAAGCGTGACCGTGGTGGCCATGCAAAAGAAATCGAGTTCCATACATAAGGGCATCGAACGTACTTTCACAGGAATAAAGAATTTCATTGGTATCTGAAACCGGTTTTGTTTTATTTAAAAAAAACTTTTGTAGCGCTCTTATTGAAAACCCCGTTACATATGATGTTCATGCTTATGACTATTATAAAGCCGCCTTCGATAGTCCGATACGGGAGAAACTCTATGAAGCAATGTCTGAGCTTGGTATTCCTGCAAAACTCATACGCCCTTGCAGGATGACCTTGACGAACACCAAATCCGCAGTGAAAGTTGGTAAGGATCTTACCGAACCTTTCGAAACTAAGCGAGGCCTTAGGCAAGGCGACACCCTATCGTGCGATCTCTTTAACATCTTAATGGAGATCATTATGAGAAAAGCTGCAGTCAACATGAATAAAACCATCAGCAGCAAAAGTCACATGCTGCTCGCGTATGCTGATGATATAGATATCATTGGGCGCACAATTAGAGAAGTTACTGCGGTTTTTTCGAGAATTGAAAAGGAGTCAGCAAAAGTGGGTCTGACGGTAAATGAGGACAAGGCAAAATTAATGGTTTCAACGAACAGGGCCTCCATTCGATTAGACCAAAGCGTGAACGTTGATAACCGTTATAACTTCGAGGTAGTGGACGAATTTATATACCTCGGATCTGCCGTGAACAAAAACAACAACGTCAGCCTTGAGATCAAGCGGAGAATTGTGCTTGCGAATAGATGTTATTTTGGGCTAAGCAAGCACTTTAGAGATAAAGCCCTCTCTCGAGTAACAAAAGTCCAGCTGTACCAGACCCTCATTCAACCTGTCTTGCTTTATGGCGCAGAATCCTGGGTCCTATCGCAGACGAAACATCTGTAGGAGTCTTCGAGAGAAAAATACTCCGAAAAATTGATGGCCCTATACTGCACAACGGCGAGTATCGGCGACGCATGAATCATGAGCTGTAAGAGCTTTATCCTGATATTGACATAGTTAAGCGGATCAAGATAACGCGATTGCGCTGGCTAGGCCATGTCAGTAGAATGGATGAAGATGAACCAGCGCGAAGGGTTTTCGAAAGCGAACTCGAAGGAAGGCGAAAAATAGGAAGACCAAGACTCCGCTGGAGGGATCAGGTTGACGAATCCCTGCGTACACTTGGTATTGCCAACTGGAGAAATAAAGCAAAAGATCGAACTGGTTGGCGAAATATGTTATCTTCGTTTTGTAAGGATCCTGACCCCCCGGATAAGTGACTAACAAGTCTTTGGTAGGCTTAAAATATTAACTTTTTGAGCTACACTGATCAAATTTTGAGTGGTAGTGCATTTAAATGCAAGGAATACAATGGAAGTAATAGCAACTCAGCTTTATCCTCTCTCGACTTTAGCTGGTATTCCTTGTGGGCACAGATTTATATTTTACCCTGAACTTTAACATCTCTCTTAATATATGCACAATTATTTTTAAACCCCACTTTCGTTGTTAGCCTCGTATGTATGTTCGCATACATGACTATTACAGTTCGTTATTAGCTGATTGATTTTGTTTTACTATTAACGGTTATTTAAATTAATATGAATTATGGCTGCAAATCGAAACGACGACGAGTCTTATCAGTAAATCATTCGAAACACACCTACTTTTTCTTTCAATAGATATTTATTAAAACAAATTATTTTATAACCAACTGACTAAGTAACCATTCATTAATGCATTTTTTCACTTCGCTCGCAGACTTATGACACAAGTGGAGTGTTCCAATTCTTTTCGTTTTCTTTTACTTTATTAACTAATTAATATTAATTTCATATAATTTGTTTTTATTTTGTTAATGCAAACACACAAATATAGATACACATACATATATTCATATTTTTTACAAGTTTTCAAACTCCTTTTCCAAAGCTTTGGATAAGATTGGCGGTCACAGCTGCACTCCACACGCTTTCGATGTCATTAGCATTTTGTTTTTGTTATAGTTAAGGTAGATTTGTTAGTGTTAAGAACGAAAACACTTCTCCAACTATGACGGCTTTCAAGTGCAACCAAATTGACCAACATACCTACCCGTTGACTAGTTGACCACAATCTTAACGTGGAAATATTTATCTTTGTAATTGAGCATTACATGAACTATGACTACTTCTTGGCCGCTTTTAGTGTGTACGCCCGGCAGGGGCCACACCTAAATCTCGGTGGTGGACACCTTGACTTTACTTTCCATTTTGTTTATTTGCGTTTGTGTGTGTATAATTTGTAGATTGGTTTTAACAATTTCAAATACTGGCAGTAAAATTGCTGCTATTATTGTTGTTATTAAGACTATTTTTAATATTAATAATTAAGATACAACTAATTTTTATGAGGCACACATTTTTATATTGGTCGTATAATCTCTAATATAGGTAATAAAATAGTTCGATTGATTGTCCGTTTGGTAATGCCCCAGACCAATCAGCGTAATTCATTATAATTAGTGTTTTGCTTTTAACTTTGACAGCACTTGCAAGTTTACAATCAATATTTTTGAGCACTTTAACAGTCAGTAAGGATGATGGAAAATTCCGTTGATCTTCTTCGGCCTTGTCCATACCAAACACCATTTTCTCGCCTTTCGAGTACATTTCTCGTTATAGATTATGGAAGATTACCTTATACTCGCCGGAAAAAATAAACAGCACTGAGAACAAGATTTTTCCTTTAACGCACTGATCGCCAAGATTGTTTAGATTTAGTTCGTGAAAAAAACAATCGCTGTATCTCTTGGCCGTCGGTGGTACAATGGTTAGTGTGCGCTGCTCTCCTACATGAGATCCTGGGTTCGAACACTGCTCTGACCACCTTAAAATTTTTTCGGCGGCAGTCACCTCGCATAGTGACGGCAACACTATCGAAAGCGCACAGCTCAGTGATTGTGAGAAGTTCTCCCCTGTCCCTTCATGGGATGTAATGGGAAACCATTTATTTATTTTATTTTTTGTAACTCTTGGAGGATAACGATTACGAGTATTTTCCCCATTCGTGTTCAAAACAATGTTACACATTGCCAAATAGTCGCGGTCATAAGATGACAATTATTTAATTCATCTTTTGATCCGATTTATTGTCTATCAATTACTTGCTTAATAATTATTAATAATGACTCTTAAACCGTATTCATTTGTTTAGTGTTATTTTTATTGACTTAATATATAAAAAGAAAAAAATTGAGACTAAAATAAAATTTCGTTTACCACTATTAAAAAATGAATGAAAAAAAGAGAGATATTAAATCATATATCATATATGATTTAAACAAATTATCTGACGTAAATTATATGTATATACGAATATTCTTGAAATTAAAATAAAACAATCATACACACAAATCAGAACACACTTAAGAATTATCTCTAAACTATGAAATAAATTCAAAATCGTCATCGGAACCGTCATAGTCATCACAGCAATTACGTCTGGACTCGAGAGAAGAGTGGTTCACTTTTTCGAAATCTGCAATAAAAAAAAGACAAGCTTGAATTTCCTTTTCTGAACCATTAAAAAATAACCAAATTTTCAAATATAATATTTATGCACATATATTATTAAAAAACAAGAAACAAAATCATAATTAAACCTTCTGTATCTCCACAACTCATAGTTCGCAATGAACTATAATATGACAAATCATCGGAAGTGGTAGTACCAGTGCCAGTACATAGATATTGATAGGAGGAAGTATTTAAATCACTGCTAACAACTTCTTCGTATGAATTGTGACAACTATCGCTTGTATGACGTCGCTTATAGTTGTTGTTTGATGTGTTTGTCGTAGGTATAGAAGGATAGTAGTGATATGTACTATGAGTGGTAGGAGATGAAGCCATAATACCTGACATGCTCGATACCCATTCAGCTGATCTCGTTTTAGTTATTTCAAATAGTGGCTGAGAACATGCAGTTAAAACTTGTGTTTTCATATTTTCCATGAGGATATCGAATGCCATACGAGATTTGCAGAGAAAACACTGAAATAAACAAAAGATAAACAAATATTATTTAATAGCTAATTGTTTCTAACGTAACAAATATTTTAAGCCTAAACATTGCACTTCAAAATTTCATACGAACATTTCAAATAAATTACAAAAAACTTCTCCGGGTCACTTCTTTAAAGGCACTAAAAAATCCATATTCAGCAGCCTGTATCTTTTGCAATTTGTAACCGATTGCAGAATTTTAAAATGGAAATGGAACCTAGTCATCCTGAGATATAAAAAAAATCATGACAATAGTGGTTTCTTAACTAAAGAACTTTTTTTGAGCAATTTATAAAAAAAGTCCAAAAATTTGCTTTTTTTTTTTGGTTCACTTGAATACAGGCACTTTAACTAATTTTAGTGAAAAACAGTTTTCTTGTTTTTGTTTATTTATTTTACTTTATTTAAGAACTATTACACTACTCAACAAAATGAAAAAAATTTCATGTACTCCGGATGCGATAATTTTTTCTGTGTAGATAACCTTGACATGAGCTCGAAAAACGCAATAAAAATTTTTTTTTCTTTTGGTTTTTTTTTTGTTTTTTTTTTTTAAATTTTAAAAATTTTTTTTTGGTTAATTTGTTTTTGTATGAAAAATTGTTTCAGCAACTAACAAATCTCGTCAAAATATATACTAAATGGATGGTAGTAGACCCCAAAACATAAATAATGTGCGTCTTCATTCATCGGCTAGCTACAGCGGTCGTAATCGGTTGTTGAATCAGGAATTTTACAAAATTTTACCGAAAATTTACAAGTGAAAGCCCCTAAAGCATTTTAAAAAAATATTAATTCACAGACTGCATTTTGTTTTGTATTGTATACGCAATGTGGCAGGTTTTAGAAATCAAACAAGCTACTTTTTAAGAAAATCCATCAATTAATAATGAAGTTGTGAATTTTTTCGCTAAAGCCCTCAGAATCTACTTTTTAGTTCGAACATTGCATTTTACCTTTGAAATTATCTCACTGGTCAACCAAGTGAAAAAATGTCATGTACTTCTAATGAAGTATTTTTTTCTGTGTAGATAACCTTCAGATGAGCTCGAAAAATGCAATAATCGCAGTGAGGGATGGCTCAATGTATGCGCACCTTTGCTGGTATGTATCACTTATAGATATTGCACTTGGGTATGTTTACAAAATAATAACGGAAGGTTACTACGCAACAATGCGTTTTGTTGGTCACTCTGCTACCTCTGCAACTACCTTAACCACTACCTGTTGTGCCTGATTTTATTTTAGGTATTTAAGGATGAACATTGCCCAATATCACTTACTTTCGCAAGTAACCTCAAAATGAGCAAACGTTCGCGAGGATTTGAATGCAATACCAATCCAAGTAATTTTTGTTACATGTGCGGAGAATACGTTTCTGAAAAAAAACAAGCGTTGTTTTTCACCTAAATTGAGAGATTCATTTGAAGAGAGCTTCAATTTACAGGTTTCAAACATAGATGAGCGGTGGACACCAAGTGCTCTATGTCCAAGGTGCTACGTACAGCTAGCCGACTCAAGGTAAGTGTAGATTACGAAATTCAAGAACATATATAACTTATTATTGAAATTATTTCAGACGACAGCCGAGAATCATCATGCCAATGCTTTGGAGATAACCGCTTTGCCATGTAACAGATTGCTACTTCTGTCTTAGCAAAAAAAAACGGCGTGGGAAAAAATATACGATGGACTTACGCTGCTGTTTCAACAGTGACTTTTCCAGTTCCATTTTCCGAAGAACCAGTGGACCCGCAACCGTCCGTTTCAAGATGGGCATCTAATAATGAGGCGATAGATCCAACATCAGATCCGGAGACAGTAGAAACCACATCAGAATGCGAGTCAACATATACATTGCATGGAGGTCAACGCTTATGTTCGCAAGCAGAACTGAACGATTGGATTAGAGAACTGAAACTCTCCAAGGAAGATGCAGAGTTGCATGCATCGCGCATGAAACAGTTCGGTTTCTTGGCTCCTGGTGTGGTGACAACAATCTACAGGAAGCGTCATGAACAATACGCAAGGTACTACACAAAAAAAGGCAACATCTGTTTTTGTAAGGACATTCGCGGATTATTTGGTGAACTCGGGTACTCTTACGATCCAGGAGAGTGGCGTCTTTTCATCGACAGCAACAAGCAGAGCCTTAAAGCAATTTTACTGCACAACGGCAACATGAAACCCTCGATTCCAATTGCTCATGCCGTTGACACCAAGGAAACATACGAAGTCATGGACAATCTACTAAAGTGCCTAAACTATAAGAGGCACGATTGGAAAGTTTGTGCCGACCTTAAGGTTATCGGTATCCTTTGTGGATTACAAGGTGGATTCACAAAGTACTGTTGTTTTCTCTGCCTTTGGGACAGCCGCGATCGTCAACATCATTACACCAGGAGGAGTTGGACAGAACGAGTTAACTTCATCCCCGGCAGCGACAACGTGAAATATACACCACTCATAAAAATGGAAAATGTTTTTCTCCCACCTCTTCACATAAAGCTCGGACTCATAAAAAACTTCGTGAAAGCTGTCAACAGAGATGGTGATGCGTTCGCCTATTTAAAAACCATTTTTCCTCACCTTTCGTCGGCAAAGATTAAGGAAGGCGTTTTCGACGGCCCGCAAATTAAAAAGTTGTTGCAAGACCAACAGTTTGAGCACATTTTATCACCAAATGAAGCTGCAGCTTGGAACTCATTTCGGCAAATTGTTTCCGGATTTCCTGGAAACAACAAAAGCTCAAATTACAGAGAGATCGTCGAACAACTACTCCAAAATTATAAAAAAATTGGAGCAAATATGTCGCTTAAGATACTTTTTCTACACTCGCAGTTGGACTTCTTTCCGGACAACCTGGGCGATGTGAGTGACGAGCATGACGAGCGTTTTCATCAGCAAATGAAAGAAATAGAGCACCGATACCAAGGATTTTGGAACGAAGCAACAATATAAAAGAAAGACAAAAGCACATAATTATTTTTAATTTCAAGCTTTTTATTTTTGTGTTTAGATATTTTTTTTTAAAACTTTTTTATAATTAATTAATGTTGATATCCTTAGGATAATTTCTTGTACATATATCGAATTGTTTTTTAATTTAAAGTCATATATTTTTGTCACCCAACAAATTTTAATTTTTTTTTGTAATAAAAAAGAAAAAACCTTACCATAGACAAAGTTTTTGTTGTATTTTTCGAGCTCATCTGAAGGTTATCTACACAGAAAAAAATACTTCATTAGAAGTACATGAAATTTTTTCATTTGGTTGACTAGTGACATAATTTCAAAGGTAAAATGCAATGTTCGACCTAAAAAGTAGATTCTGAGGGCTTTAGCGAAAAAATTCACAACTTCATTATTAATTGATGGATTTTCTTAAAAAGTAGCTTGTTTGATTTCTAAAACCTGCCACATTGCGTATACAATACAAAACAAAATGCACTCTGTGAATTAATATTTTTTTAAAATGCTTTAAGGGGCTTTCACTTGTAAATTTTCGGTAAAATTTTGTAAAATTCCTGATTCAACAACCGATTACGACCGCTGTAGCTAGCCGATGAATGAAGACGCACATTATTTATGTTTTGGGGTCTACTACCATCCATTTAGTATATATTTTGACGAGATTTGTTAGTTGCTGAAACAATTTTTCATACAAAAACAAATTAACCAAAAAAAATTTTAAAAAAAAAAACAAAAAAAAAACCAAACGAAAAAAAAATTTTATTGCGTTTTTCGAGCTCATGTCAAGGTTATCTACACAGAAAAAATTATGGCATCCCGAGTACATTTTGACTGTTGACTGGTGTTATTAATGGGTACAACCCCCTTTGTTTTTAAAAACTTCAAATATACGGGTTTTCATTGAGAGATAAAGAGAATTTATGTAATCCAACGAAATTTGATTCCAAGCATCCTTAATGGCCTGAATTAGTGACTGCTTGTCATCAAATTGTCTACCTCCTTCATTGACCTTACGAGATAACCAATCCCAGACATTTTCGATAATGTTTAGATCTGGCGAATAGGGTGGTCAGTCAAGAATATTAACATTTTGGCTTGCAATGAAGTCCTTTACTACTCTGGCGTTGTGTATAGGGGCAGTATCCTGTGGCAATAACCAAGATATGGGACCAAATAGTTCACTGAACTTCGGAAAAGCCGATTCCAATAACGTTTTATAGCTTGCACCAGTCATTTTTGCACTTTGAAATTCAAGATCGATGGTGCCATAGCACGTAATATCACCCCACACCATAACGCCGCCCTCTCGGCTGTGATGTCGATCATGGAAATAATAGTTGTAGCCATCAGGCCCATCCAAATTAAACTTCTTCTCATCCATAAATACAACGGTTCTCAAGTCATTTACATGACCTCTTGGCTGCACATCCCATACCATGTAGTCTCTTGCAAATTGAAGCCGCTTTTCTTACGAGGAGCATTAAGTGGCAGCTTTTTTTTTGTAATTTCAGGTATTTAAGATATCACAGCTCTTAATTACTCTGCGTACTGATGACTTGCTCGCTTCCACTCCAGCTTGAGCTCTTATTTTTGACAAGGATAAGGCAGAATAAGAAGCAATTCTGATGATTTTTCTTTCCTCATACGTAGAGAAAGACAATGAAACCCTTCCTTTAAAATGTTTTCCATACACCTCGGGGTCCTTGATGAAATTGTCGACATCTGTTGGGCTTCATCCAATTTTTGTAGCTATTGCGTGGTTAGAATATCCTTCAGAATGTAAACATCGATTTTAGTGTTTTCCGATATATTTAAAATTTTTTGTTTTGTCATTTTGACTCGTAAAATGATTAAGATGTAACAAATTGTAATAAACAAACGCTCCCTACAAAAAATCATCGCTTACTTTAAAAATAATAAAAAAAATAATAAAGTGCCTTTATTCAAGTGAATTTACTTTTTTGGACTTTTTTATAAATTGTTCAAAAAAAGTTCTTTAGTTAAGAAACCACTATTGTCATGATTTTTTTTATATCTAAGATGTCTAGCTTCCATTTCTATTTTAAAATTCTGCAATCGGTTACAAATTGCAAAAGATACAGGCTGCTGAATATGGAATTTTTAGTGCCTTTAAATAAGTGAACCGGAGTGTATAACATACACTTGTGCTGATACAATTGAGCCACATACAAATGGAACATGAAAAAAGACAACAAAACGAATTTCCCCAAGTTTTCCTTTGCATGTTATTTATACTGATGTTAGTTCTGATAAAAATGTATGTTGAGATTACAGGTATATTGATTATTTTGTGGTGAGGATCCATTTTCCGTTGCCAAACTTCACATGCAAGCGCTCTCATATTTAAGCCATTGGGTTTGAAAACAGAGCGTATCATCTGTAAACCGCCGTATTAAATCGTGGTTCAGTTGTTGTATAATCCCAAAAAGTGTTTTTAACTTTATTTGGTATAAAATTTTTTAAATATGGGCCAGCAAAAAAGTTTCAACGCGAATGGAAAGAAAAATAATATGGAAATGTTTTGAAATACACCAACCCATTGCTCAGGTCACCAAGCTTCTACATTTTCTAGAGGGAGAGTGAAGAACGCAATACAATATTACAAGAAAAATATACGAGGGTTGCTATTTTTATTTAGAGAACTGGCAATACTAGTGTTCCCAGATGCAAACTGGAACTTCCATTGGAAAGTTTGACATTTTTAGCGTAAACATACATAGAACGTTTTAACTTACGAGCACTATTTGTTGAATTTACAGTGAGTTGAAAAATGTATCTCGGTCAAAAAATGGAATTAACCCGTGAACATTTTCGTGCGATAATTTTTTACGATTTCCGACGTGGATTATCGAGACAAGAGTGTCTCAATCTACTTGTTTCGACATTTGGTGATGAAGCACCATCGTAAACCACTGTAAATTGCTTGGTACCAAGAGTTCAGTCTCGGACGCTGTTCGCTCGAGGACGAATTTCGTGAAGGTCGTCCAAAATTGGTTGTTCTGCAACAAAACATTGATGCAGTGCGTGAACTGGTAATGGAAGATCGTCATATAACATATCGTGAGATAGAGGCATCCATGCACATTCCACTTCAATACATTTGAATTCCAAATTGGAATATGATAGATATTTTTCAAAATGTGAGGATTTATTCGACCTTTCGTATTATATTTAAAATTAAAATGTTCGCGTGTTAGGTCTATTTTAAAGTATTTTATTGTTCAATATTTCGCTACCCATTGGGTAGCATTGTCAGGAAAATAAACACAATTACACTGTGTGTAATTTTTTAAGTCATGGAAATATAACCATATACGGACATCACTGCGTGATAAAAGACAAAAAAAAGACCCGTGGGCCCCCAAAGGTTTGGGGTGATCATTTTGTCAGGCTCATATCTTGCAATTCGTTCGGAATTTTGATTTACTCCTTGAGGGAAAGTTGTAGCTCTTGTAATAAAAAACAAAAACTGTAAACATATAAAATCAAAAAAAACTTCATCTTCAAGGTCAAAATCGCAACAAAAATCTTTAAAAAATTCGATTTTTTTTACCTTTTCTCCCCTGTTCAGGAAACAAAATTCAAGGAAACAATCAACTACAAGAATGTACCTAAGATCTCAATAAACAACTTTCTGGAACATATGAACTTCCTAGGAATGATTCTTAATGCCGTTTACTTCAACATTGAGATACTATGCTATCTCACCGACCGCAGCAGCACAGGCAAAGCAGTAAGTTCAGCACACGCAACAAGGGACGCAGCACACAATATAAGAATGTTCACAATTTTTATGATAAGAGCTACAACTTTCCCTCAGAGAGTAAATCAAAATTCCAAACGGTTTTCAAGATATGAGCCTGACAAAATGATCACATTTTTGCAAAAATGACACCGAGGCCCCAAATCTTTGGGACCCATAAAAAAAATTGCATGACTTTGGGCAAAACTGGGAGACACGAGTCTTTCTTTTTTGGTCTTTTATCACGTAGTGGTGTCCGTATATGGTTATATTTTTTCGTGTTGCATCGTGTTATTAATTAAAAATTTCATTTTAATTTTTAATATCATTATTTTTTTTCATTTAATTTGTTCATGAATAATAAAATGGTTGTTGATGATTAATTTGTGGATTTTCTTTGCACCAGAAACGACAGTTTTGTTTATTTAACACACGCTCATATGAAAGTGAGCCTTATCGGAGAAGATGATTTTCTTAAAAAAAATGACGATTACGGTAGTCCAATGGATTCAGTTCTTTAGTGATAGCCATTTTATACGGATGCAAGCCCAAATCGTAGTAAGTGATCGTGAGTGCGGTGTGCTCCTGTCATTAGATATGGAGAAGGCTTTTGATAGGTTGGATCATACAACGCTCATTGAAAAGTTGAATGTATTCTATGGGTTTTCGCGTTCAGCTTGTTCCTTAATGATGTCCTATTTGTTTGGTAGACGTCAATATGTCTGTAGTAATGGTGTTTGTTCTGGTGAACTTTCTGTGACTAATGGTGTTCCACAGGGTTCAGTGTTAGGTCCATTGTTGTTTATTATGTATATGAATGACCTGTTTGGGATTATCTCTAGTTCTAATTGTGTACCATTTGCGTTTGCGGATGATATACAAATTTTTTGTAAAAGTGGGATGGATTTTCCTGATGTATTACAAAATGTTATTGATTATACTACAACATTGCTTGAAGAGTGGGTAATTTCTAATGGGCTTTCTATTAATACGAATAAAACCAAGGCAATGGTGTTTGGCTATCGTCATAGTCCTGATCTTTCTATTACTTTGAATGGCAATAATATTGAGTTTGTTGATAGGATAAAATGTCTTGGAGTAATACTTGATGACAAATTATCTTTTGAGTTCCATGCCAATTCCATTGTGTCTAAGGTGAATTTCACACTGAGAAAATTATATAATCTGGAGCTGAGCATTCCCGTGTCGATAAGAAGTAGAATTGCTCATGCTTTAATTATGCCAGTTTTTTTGTACTGTATGGAAGTGTATTCAGGTTCTTTGTGTTTTGTGATGAAGAAAATTTGTTTGGCGTTTAATAGAGTTGTGCGTTTTGTTTATAAGATAAATATACGTGAGCATGTAACACCACATGTTGTAGACTTCCTAGGATGCACATTTTCTCAATTGGTGCATATTCGCAACTTGCACCACTTTTATAAGGTCTTTAAAATGCAGACGCCTATTTACTTAATACATTTTTTTAAATTTTGTAGGTCAACTAGAAATCCGCAACTTAGTATACCTAAATTATCTTCTATATTGGCACGATCATTTCATGTGAGAGTAGCTCGTATATACAATACGTTGCCACGTTCTCTTAAAACATTTGGCTTATCGTCAAACACTTTTCGCAGAAAATTGTATCAACATGCTGAAGCATTAAATTTTTAAAGCACATTCCTTCTGATTTGGTTAAGGGTTTTGTTATATTTCGTTTTAATTAATGCTGACGTTTTATTTAAATATTTTTCTTTTCTTTTTTTAAATGTAATACTGAAATACTGCACCATTGAGATTGTTCAGAAAATAATAATGTTATTTGTAATTTTAATTATTCCTCCCTGTGCTGTTTGTGCAAGTTTTAGATTAGGGTTTATTATGCTCCTCTATTGTAGCATAATTTGTGAGTAGTGCGTAAATGGCAGTTTTCCGTTATTTTATTTACTTCAAATAAAATTTAAATAACTTAAATTAGCGTCATATCTTGGTGAAGTACACAAATGGAAGTTTTTAATTTATTTTTTGTTCTAAGTATAAATTTAAGTTGTTATTGAAATTTGTAATGCAATATATATATATTTTCCAAATTACTGTTTAAATAATTTTTAAATTAGCGTCAAATCTTGGAGTAGTTCAAATATGGGAGTTTTAATTTATTTTTTTCTAAGTATAAGTTCTAAATTGTTAATGTTATAAATATTTTATTATGTAGTAGCTCAATTGTTGTAGCACATTTAACCATAAATGGCATTACTGCTTGGTTATTGAATGAATAAATTAAATTAAAAATTAAATTAAATTAATTAAAATCCGTCAGGTTGTTGTTTGAGACAGTCCCAATTGTTGACAACGTCTTGGAATCGATAAATTGCGGTCTACAGCAACACCTGCCTGAACGACAGCAATATTTTCATTACTTCGAGCTTTTCTTTGTCTCATTGACACTTGAACATTATGTAAAGAAAATGTACGCTCGTAATTTGCAACAATTCGACGAATAGCGAGCACAGGTGGACGATTATTACACCCATAAACTGGCAAAAGCGCACGAAAAGTTGCAATTGGAGAACGATTATTTTGATAAACAAATCACATGAGGTGTCATGGGACACCCGGTTGGAACGAAGTTTTTTTCGCTATATGTTATGTACTAGTTAGTTCCAGCACGTATAAAGCGCCCGTTGAAAAGTACGATAATTTAAATGGATTTTTAAGAAAATGTACTTTTTGTAAAATAAAAAACTTTTTTAAGAAATTTTTTTTCTGCAATGTATTTTTAAAAAAAAAATTTATATTTTTAGGCCCTTTTTGTAAGAATATGTATTATATTTTCCGGAATATGTATTATATAAGTCTTTTTTTAAAGAGGGGTACTTTTTTATTAAAAGATAATGTTTTTTTAAGAAAATGTACTATGTATTTCTAAGAAGAAGTACTTTCTGTAAGAAAACGCCATAAGAGTATGACTTCTTTTTACAAAGAAGTACTTTGGTAAGAACAGATACTTTTTAATGAAGTGGTTATTTTTTAACAAAATTTACTTATTTTCAGAAAGGCTACTTATCTCAAGAATTTTGATTTACTCTCTGAGTTTGACTTTGAAGATGAAGTTTTTTTTTATTCTATACGTTTACAATTTTTGTTCTTTATGACAAGAGCTACAACTTTACCTCAGAGAGTAAATCAAAATTCCGAACGGTTTCCAAGATATGAGCTTGAGAAAATGATCACCTTTTTGCAAAAATGACACCGAGGCCCCACTTCTTTGGGGGCCCATAAAAAAAACCTGGACGACTTTGGGCAAAACTGGGAGACGGGGGTGTTTTTTTTTTGGTCTTTTATCACGTAGTGGTGTCCGTATATGGTTATATTTTTTCGTGTTGCACTGTGTAATTACCAAATCCTAAAAGTATGCAGAATAATACTGGGTTGTTTACTGGGTTGTAGCATAATACGGTTAAAAAAAAATTGTTTACAATTTTTTCATTTAGCCCCCAATCCCGCAACGTGCGATAAGGAACTTCGTTCCAAAAAAATTTAATAATTTGTAGACGTTGTTCTTGTGTATATCTCTCCATGATGATATTGTAAACATTACTGAATACAATGAAAGAAAAATGACAGATCATGACATACTACAAATGGAGCAAGTCCAGTTGGGCCCAAAATTCAAATTTTTTTCTTTTTTTTTTTGGGTCGTAAAACACGTTATTTTAAGCTAAAATGTTAAAAAGTTCGGATATATGGGGGGTATTACGTTTAAAAAATTGCCTTTAGTGATTGATTTGGTCGCTGTTTTGTATAATACAGGCCAAAATAATTGAAAAATATTAAATGAATATTTTCGATAACTTGCTGAGTTATCGCGATATCGGATAAAAATCTTTTTTCAAAAAATCAAAATTAAAGAAAAAGTAAAGAATGTGAGAAAATGGAAAACTAGTCCTCGCATGGACGTATGTTGCTCGTACCGTGTGGTAGATCTTTTTCAAAATCGTTAAATTTATATTCCACCTAGTCTCAAGCAGAGGGGTTCAAATTCCCTCTGTACCTGAAGTCGATGTGTGGTAAAATCAGAAAAATCGCGCCATTTTTTTTTTAACACGCCTTCACTCTTAATTTCTCGGGATTTTAAAGGGTTACAAAGACAAATAAAGTGTCACACTTTAGCTGCAGGCCCACCTTTCTGACAAATTAGCCCCTTCACATTGGCAATATTCTGTGATAATAGCCTTTTTTTCAGAAAAAGTAGGGGTATAAAAATCGAATATCATGAATTGGCTCACAATGGGTTAATAAATCGCGGATATAAATACGCAGTTTTAAAGACATGTCTGTCTATAAGCTTTCCAACGATAACCATATTGTACGAAATTGAAGGGTTATAAGTTCAAACTTTGGGGACCCGTAATCCGTGAAATATGAGCCGCGGACAAAAAAAAATTTGCAACTTTTCTTTGGATAAAAAGTTGTATCCATTGTAGTAATTTGGTGCTACTACGAGACGTTGGGCTGTGCTGGACATAAGCCTAAATGTATTATAAGTTTTGTGTAATTTAATTTAAAGCGAAAAAAAGCCGCAAAAACCAGTTCCCCCGGTTTTTGCCAAAATTAAAAACCGAAAACCGGTTTCTTGAAAAATTGATTTTTTGAACAAACCGAAAACGGATTTCTAAAAAATTTCGGTTTTTTTTTTAACTCTAAATCCTACCCATTTTTGACTTTCTACTGAAATCATGGAACAAATGGATGAATATCATGGTAGACAAATATCGGCATCAACTGTCCGTCGACGTTTACAAGAGAAGAGTTCAATGGAAGAAAAGCGAGATGAAAACCCAACGCGTCAAATTAAGGGAAGATTGATATTTGCTAAGCAGCATCTTCTAAAGACTCAAAGTTCTGGAATTTAGTTGTTTTGAACGCTCAATCAAAATTCAACGGGTTCGAAAATGATGAAAAACCTTGTCTAAGGGATCTGCCTCTTCAACAATTAAATCCACGTTACACAAGGAAAACGGATAAACATGGTGGTGGTATGGGTGGTGTTTCACTGTTGGTCCAATTATCCAAATTGAAGACAAAATGACTGGTGGCATAATGTAAAAGAATATACTAAAGGAAAACATACTATCAGATTATGCACCCCATTTATCTTTAGCTTTTATTTATCAGCAGGACCCGAATCCCGACCTGAATCCAACAGAAAATATCTGGGGAATTTTAAAAGGAACCGTTTCCGTCAGTTAACCTGTAAACAAAGCTTCACTGTGAGCAATAATACGGGATGAATGGTATAAAATTGCGCCTGATCAATATGCTGCATTAGTTCACTCAATGGGAAAGAGATGTAACGAAGTCATTCGTCATAAAGGATTCACAACCAAGTTTTAACCCTATGAAATATATTATTTTCCAAAAAGCAAATATTTGTTAGTGAAATATTTTATTTCCAGGTGGTTTAGTTATGTGAGCAGCATAAAATTGACCTAATGTTCCTTAATTATATATTATTTATAATTTACAGAATGGAACCTTATTTGCGTGTGCATTTTTTAATTTGACTCCCTTTACTGTTTTAGTAATCAAATTCAGTTTACTTTATTTGAAAATAATATTATTTCTTTATGTTCTACTGGTTTGCTCTAAGTGGCTTAATTGTATGAGCACAAGTGTACATTGTATATTTTCATTGAATACAAAATTATACCCTCCGGGGTTCACTTATTTAAAGGCACCAAAAATTCCATATTCAGCAGCCTGTATCTTTTGCAATTTGTAACCGATTGCAGAATTTTAACATGGTTATGGAAGCTAGACTTCTTGAGATATAAAAAACAATCATAACAATAGTGGTTTCTTAATTACAGAACTTTTTTTGAGCAATTTATAAAAAAAAGTCCAAAAATGTGCTGGTTTTTTTTTTTGGTTCACTTGAATAAAGGCACTTTATTATTTTTTTATTATTTTAAAAGTAAGCGATGATTTTTTGTAGGGAGCGTTTGTTTATTACAATTTATTACATCTTAATCATTTTACGAGTCAAAATGACAAAACAAAAAATTTTAAATCTATCGGAAAAAACTAAAATCGATGTTTACCGTTCTGAAGGATAGATATTCTAACCGCGCAATAGATAAAAAAATGGACGGAGCCAAAGAGTTCTCGACAATTACATCAAGGACTCCGAGGCGAATGGAAAACATTTTAAAGGAAGGCTTTCATTGTCTTTCTCTACGTATGAGGAAAGAAAAATCATCAGAATTGCTTCTTATTCTGCCTTATCCTTGTCAAAAAATAAGAGCTTAAGCTGGAGTGGAAGCGAGCAAATCATCAGTACGCAGAGTAATTAAGAGCTGTGATATCTTAAATATCTGAAATTACAAAAAAAGTCGCCACTCAATGCTCCTCGTAAGGAAAAGCGGCTTCAATTTGCAAGAGACTACATGGTATGGGATGTGCAGCCAAGAGGTCATGTAAATGACATTGAGAACCGTTGTATTTATGGATGAGAAGAAGTTTAATTTGGATGGGCCTGATGGCTACAACTATTATTGCCATGATCTGCGCAAAGAAAAGCGTTTTTTTGAACCGACATCAAAGCCGAGAGAGCGGCGTTATGGTGTGGGGTGATAATACGTGCTATGGCACCATCGATCTTGAATTTCAAAGTGCAAAAATGACTGGTGCAAGCTATAAAACGTTATTGGAATCGGCTTTTCCGAAGTTCAGTGAACTATTTGGTCCCATATCTTGGTTATTGCCACATGATACTGCCCCTATACACAACGCCAGAGTAGTAAAGGACTTCATTGCAAGCCAAAATGTTAATATATTGACTGACCACCCTATTCGCCAGATCTAAACATTATCGAAAATGTCTGGGATTGGTTATCTCGTAAGGTTTATGAAGGAGGTAGACAATTTGATGACAAGCAGTCACTAATTCAGGCCATTAAGGATGATTGGAATCAAATTTCGTTGGATTACATAAATTCTCTTTATCTCTCAATGAAAACCCGTATATTTGAAGTTTTTAAAAACAAAAGGGGTTGTACCCATTACTAATAGTTCTTAAATAAAGTAAAATAAATAAAAAAAAAAAACAAGAAAACTGTTTTTCATTAAAATTAGTTAAAATAGCAAATTTTTGGACTTTGTTTTATAAATTGCTCAAAAAAGTTCTTTAGTTAAGAAACCACTATTGTCATGATTTTTTTATATCTCAAGATGACTAGCTTCCATTTCCATTTTAAAATTCTGCAATCGGTTGCAAATTGCAAAAGGTACATGCTGCTGAATATGGAATTTTAAGTGCCTTTAAATAAGTGAACCGGAGTGTATACCAAGTATATTTATACTATTCCTCCGACTTAAATAAACACAAACTCATACTTTTAGTATGTACACCCTCATGCCGCTAGCAACAAGTAAAACCTCTATTCTAAGAATAGTCGTTTACTTTTAGGGCATCATCCAGTAGAAATACAATGGCGACTATTCTGGTATATGAGAGATTTCAACCCTCATGTTGTTATACAAGAAAACAAGTGAAAACTCTATTCTAAGGGATCATCCAGTTGCAGTAAAATTGAGACTATTCTGTTTTATGAGAGATTTCAGGTACCGACCAGTCAATTTGTATTTTTATCAACTTCTTACAAAATAAAAAAACTAAAGAATACGCTATCCTTTCTGTAACTTGTATTGCAGCTGCTATGTCAAGGGAATTAAGTTCCAATGTGGCTGTGTAGATTGATACTCTGGCATATTGTGTTTAGGTTGGTAAAGGTTTAACACTACAGGTGTCCGAAAAAATTAAATTGGCGCGTAGATACACAGAGTTAATCACGAAGAAGTCAATTTGAAAAAAAAAACAAATTTTATAGAATCAGCATTAGTATGTGCAAAACTGGTAAACACATCCTTATCTATTTGTTTATTTGTAGCTATAATATACCATTAAACTTTATAAATAAATAAACTTAAAAAAGAAAAAAACTGGTAAACACAAAGATCACTGATTTTGTGAAGCTCTCCCTCCATGTCCCTTCATGAGATGTAATGGGAAAATATTTAGTATTGATTCAATAACTGAGATGGCAACCACAAGGTGAATAAAAATCACTGGGCAGATATCGCATTTTAAACGATATATTACAGGTCTACCGTATTCCCCCAAAGGAGCGCACAAAATAAGAAATAAATTTCTAGAGAAAAATTACCAGTTTCAGAGAAAAAGTACTCTTTGTCAGCATATAAGGCACAGGGCAATAGTAAAAATGCCTGAAGATATAATCAAAGATTGTCTCTCTTTAGTTGAGAAAACAAAATGTACGTCTATGCTTGTGATATGGCGTGTACGTTGTTCGTTCGGCTGCAAAAAATTAAAATATTGTTTGCCTTAACAATTACCGGTTTGACGAGTTTGGGAGACGTTTTATCATATAAAGACGACTTTCAAATCTCTCACAATTTTTAGGAACAAGTCGCCAAGTCTTCATGTTATAGTCACGAGAGGTCGGCTAAAAACAAATCGCCACAACAATTTTAATGTTCCCAAGCAGTGACTTATGTGGTTTAAAAAACATGTGTTTGTGTTTACGCAACATGTGTTTTTTAAACATTTATGTGTTTTAAAAAACGCCATTTAGTTTAGTAAACGTCCTCTTTATGGTATTGGAGTGATATTAGGAAAGTACAGTTCCATGGATAAAAACTCTTCATATAAAAACCTTTATCCCATAGTTTATATAAATTTATATACCATCAGAAAGAAAAGTAACAGAAATAAATTTTGAATGCTCTATAGATTTATATTACTTACCACTGCCAACGAAGGGTCCATCTGTGTAAACTGAAGACGACCAGCATATTTTTGATGAAATGTTTCATCGAAATCCATTTCATCCTGTGATGTCTTTTGGCCAACTGACCCAGAACGTTGTGTTGTATGAGGATCCAAGAATAAAACCTCATCGTCCACATAGCCCATAAAATACAAAGCCTGATTGGGACGTCCACCTATCATGCCACAGTTACCAACCAATTGAAAACATTTCTTCAAAGCGGGTATATAAATGGGATTGATGTCGCTTAAGCCCAAACGTAGGGGGACAATAAGTAGTAAAGGTTTCCAAGATTCGTCATTTTTAGGATTCTCTAAGCAAAGAGTCACTGCAAAAAAAACACAATAGGAATATGTTATAACTCATATTATCAGTAAACGCAGGAACGTACTTATTTCATCGGTGACAATTGTGCTGTCCATGGCCACATGAATATTTACACTACACCAGTCATCGTAACGTACCAGTTTTCTAAAATAGATATATAGTGGTTATTAAAATGTTGTTTGTGGTGTTTAGCTCCTACTTACTTTAGAACTTGAGCCACTGTATTAGGGCCAAACCACTGGCCTACTTTTTTATCTTCCGAGTCTCCCATTAAGGCAATTTGATGTAAGGAAAAGAAACTTTTCCTTGAGTCTTCAAATCGATTTACAATTTTCAAATATGTTGAATCGCTTGTTTCAGGTGTCCAAAACCAATCACGCCCCAAATGCAAATCAATCAAAGCTTGAGCCAATACCATTTGACCACAGCGCAACATGCAACCCCAACCTTTGTCGGTTGTCAATTGTGGCTCACCCAAGGGGACAAATCCTCGCCGATACGTGCACCATAGGCGAGACTGTACATCTCGTCGTATCAATTCCAACTCCTGTATGGCATTGTAGCTTTTGCCCAGTATCCAGACGGTTGTATTTACTTTTGGTATGTCATCTGGTTCACCTGTTGCTCCTACTACTGCACCCACCACCGCCCCAGCCAAAACGCCGTCCGGGCCTAAGTATGCTTCAAAGACGCTGTCCATCATACGTGACACATTTGTGTACAAGTCGACAAAGCGATCGATATTTGCTATGCACTGCAGGCGTAAATAATAAAGCAGGGGACTCTGCCGATAAAGTTCTACGGGATGTTCACTCAACCAAGATAAGTTAGCCACTGTGTAAACTGTTAACACCACCACTAACAGAAATGGCAGGATTAGTGTCCAACAGCTGTTATTGCTAACGAACAACAAGCAGCCGGACCAGAAAGAAGATACTTGGTCAATTTCGGTACTCAGTGTGTCCAAATGGGGATATACTGGATACCAAATAGCAAGTAATTAGTTTTATCTACATATTTATCAACTGCAGGAAGTGGTGAACTAAATAATTTATTTACCTTCAAATCAAAGTTAGCTTGGCGTTCTTCCCTTTATACCTTTCTCCAATGCGGCACTCTTCCCCTTTCCTTTGATGTGTTGTTTATAGTTTGTAGCAAAGAGAAATATAGGACAATGTCATCATCATCAACCAGCCCTAGTACAGAACGAATACAGTTTTCGCTTTTACTTTTTGAACACTCTCCACCTTGGTGTCAAAACCAATTTCTTATTTCAACAAATGCGTACGGTCTTGGCAGTGTTTTAGCACAATTTTTAAGAAAATTCCGCTAATTTAACTGGCGAAATTCACAAGGAAAATACTCCGTCGTAGAACAAAACAAAGAGTCGATATTTTTTCTATGGCAACAAAAGTCAAAAACATTCACACTTTTCAAAACTGGTTGCCGATAGTTCGTTCGGTGTTTCATAACACTGGTTGAATTTCCACATCCCAACACAGTTTCTCTGTTAGCGCCATCTATTTTTAAATTAGTTTTACTCTAGAGTCAAAGACTGTACATATAACAAAGACCGTACATATCTCGTCTCTCGTTTTTGGCACAGTTGTGATTTTTTTAACATTATTTTGATAAATAACCAGAAAATAAATGTTATTTTGCGAGTGACATTATAAAGGCTCGTTCACAATGATAGCAACAAATTCAACAGGCGTTCACAATGAAAGCAACAAATTTGTTCGAATAAGTTCGAAAACACAGCTGACTGGCAACATTGTTTACACTATACAGCAGTATACATATTTGGGGATTGAAAACCAAGGAGAATTGCAATACAAACGAAAAAGCAAACAGTAAAAAATAGAAAAATTAAATGTGAGACACGGACCTCAGATTTGTACCACTACCCGGAGCAAAAAGTGTTAGGTGATTTTCTTTAGAAAACTTTTAAAATTTTTCTATAGAAGAGTTTTAAAATTTTTCTATAGAAAAGTTGCCAAATTTTTCTATAGAAATATTTTAAAATTTTTCTTTAGAAAAGTTTTAAAATTTTTCTATAGAAATGTTTTAAAATTTTTCTATAGAAAAATTGTAAAATTTTATAGAAATCTTTTAAAATTTTTCTATAGAATTGTTTTAAAATTATTCTATAGAAATTTGTTGAAATTTTTCTATAGAAATGTTCTCAAATTTTTCTATAGAAAAGTTTTAAAATTTTTCTATAGAAATCTTCTCAAATTTTTCTATAGAAATCTTCTCAAATTTTTCTATAGAAATATTCTCAAATTTTTCTATAGAAAAGTTTTAAAATTTTTCTATAGAAATGTTTAGAAACTTATGTTCCATAATATGTCATGGCCTTGGGCGGTTTCGATAAACCTGAAAATGCCAGCTTTTTTAAACTTTTTTCTTTTGTTTATTAATAAAATTGGCGCGAACTACACTTACTACAAACAACTACTCATTTCACATTTGCATCAGCTGATTTGTTCGAAAGCCAGCGACAGTGTTGTATTCTTGGTAATAAAAAATTATAATTATATGTTAAATTATTGTTATTGGCAGATTCTACAGATAATATTATTTATTAAAATGTTTGTGTTGATACAAAATGTTTACATTTTCATTCATACTTTCAAGTTTTAAAACAAAATTCGAAGTAAAGCGCCCCTAGCGGTCAGTAGAATAAACTGATTCGAACAAATTCCAATTTGAAGTAGAAGTAGAACCAACTTCTCCCTACAAGAAATGAACGATGGAAACTAACACACACAATATTTTTGCACTGATACACTTGCAACTATTTTATACTGAGTTCCATTTGCAAGAGTGAAACAACCCTACAACAATAGTTTCGGTCATTCGACCGTCAGTGTCGATGGAAACTTGATTTGTTGACGTTTAAAAAGTAAAATTTGTGAATCCTCGACAAAGTGCAACGACAAAAGTTTCGTTACAAGTTCATTATCGTTAAATATCGCGGAATAAAAATAAACAGTGGAAAAGAATAAACTTATGTGATCCAAAAAACAAAGATAATGATTATGAAAAATAATTTAAAAGCCATCAAAAAGTAGTGGAAGATTCTGTCTGGCATGCCTGGCCAAGCTCAGGACAAAACCATTGATGAAGTCGGCAGCCTGCTCCTTTTCCTGACCATTACAGCGGTGCAAGAGGTAGAGCAGAAATTGGGAACCCCAGATTTTGCTCAAGCAATATCAACAAACTAAAATTTATGGTTCGATATTTTAATATTTTGATATTTATACATACTTCTTCACAGAAAATATACTGAAAGAGGCATCAGAGGATGTCAGCAGTGTCTGCCCCCCAATGTTCACGGATAACCTGCTTGATATATACAATTGGGATGAGAGGTGGGAAAAGCATGCGATAGGGAAGCTTATGTGGTTCAAACAGACTGCGTGGTATGTACATATTTTTGTCTATAAATGATTAAATAATTATTAATTTATTTACATTCATATATACTTATTATTATTAATATATTTATATATCGCCTTTTCAAATTTTAGATGCGCGAAAAGACAATTGAACGAAGCCACCATAGGATGAAGCCGAAGATTTATTAAAAACAAATTGTAAATAAGTATTTTATTTTGCCCAGTTACTACTTTATTCATTTTGAATCACTTATTCTTATTCATTCATTCTCATTCTTTCATTCTTAGTCATTCATTGTTTGTATTTCATTCATTTATTATACAATTCGATATTAAAAATATATAAAAATATACCAGAAAATCATTAATAACATCGTCTTTTATTATAAAAGGTATACCCATCACCTTTGACTGATATATCCATCAAATTTGATTAGTCAACTGTGATGGGTATATCCATCAAGTATGATTAGTCAACTGTGATGGATATATCTATCAACTGTGACTAATACTCATATAATCTTTGATTAGTGAACAGTACTAGAGTGAGCAGCTCAGATATATGTTTTATAGGCGACCGAATTCATAAGTTCGAGGGAGATACAAAATCACACGTACACAAAAGTTTCCATCAATTTTTTCATTTCGGCTTTAATAATGTGATAGAAACTTTGATGGATATACCCATCAATAATGACAGTCAACTGACCGGTCAAATGACTGTCACTGTTCTTGTAGGGCTATTACAAATTTGAATTCCAATTTCACGAAAAACATGAGAGGGCATTATATGCAATACTGTGAGTGGGGACGAGAAGGCTTGAATTACAAATTCGTTGCTGCCATTGTGAACGCTACTTAAAACTCAAAAATTAGTATTTTTTATGGAGTGATGTGGAAAATAGTTATATCCGTCCCAAAATAACACTTATTTCTTGATATTTATTCCGTTTTGTTTGGATTTTTTCAAATAAAAGTGAAAAATAAAAATTAGTTACTTTTTTAAATGAAATTCGGAAATAAAAATCTAACAAGAATTTGTTATGGGTTTCAATTACGGTCTTTTTCATTGTTCACAAATATTTAAAATAAAGTAAAAAAGTAGCTAAAAACTAATTACTAGATTAAAAACAATGTGCGACACACACTGGAGTTCGAACCGAGGTCTCATGGTTGCTAGTCGTATGTGCTACCCATCATGCCACCCCCAGATTGCAAACGACGACGCAATACTTCGGTAGTATCGTATACTAAAATTCCCTTTATATTCAAAAATTCGGAAACTCTGTCCAACTGGATTCAGTTAAATTATCTGTTAAGGTACCATTTCATACTAACGCCATCTACAACGCGTTGCACAATGTTAACTGGAAATTTCCAAGGAATGGCATCTTTGCTAGAGTTTTGTTTATGACCTATTTGAACATAATTTTGAGATATTTATTTTATCGGGCAAATTTTGATCAGGAGTTTCTCAGATGCAAATAAAACTAATATATTTCCATTGTTTTCCAACATCTTCAGGAGAAATTTATTTATTGAAATTGGATTAGTATTACATTACATACAGCTTTAATCCCTTATATTATTACCAAAAAAACTGGACTTTACTACGATACATTCAATAAATAATACAATTAATTACAGAATTTAAAAACAAAAGTCCGTTTAAACTTTAATAAAATTAGAATTTTGTTGCGGAGATTTACCACCTTCTTCGATTTACCTTGCAATTATTTTATTTATAATACCTTTAAGGACTCCATTTTATTTTGACGAATGCGGTGTTAATTTTGGTTGTTAAAATTATCGAATTGTCAAAATTCCGGTCTCAAATAATTGTTTTCGTACGAAATAACTTGGCGTAACAACCCTGTAATTGATTTTGCATACGAAATTTTTGGAAAGATCAGTTTTGAGAACAGAGACCAAGCAAACGAAAAGTGAGCGAAATTTCCGGTTAATGAAATTTTCGTAATTTTTATACACGCACTTCTCATGGCAACCGCGCGTAAGCCCCGTTTTCAGTTCTTGCGAAATTTTCTTAAAAAATTTTGTCATTTATCTCTAAACGGAAAATTTTCTTGCAGAGAGTTACCTCATATATTTGATTTACCTTGTAATTATTTCATTTATAATTCCTTACGCGCTCCATTTTTTTAACGCATGTCGTGTTGATTTTAGGTATTAAAAGTTTCAAATTTCAAAATTCCGGTCCCAAACAATTATGAAACAATTGTTTTCGTGCGAAATAACTTTGGCGTAAGAACTCTCTAATTGATGTTGCCTACGAAATTTTCGCAAAGACCTGAGTACCAAGCAAATGAAAAGCGAGCGAAATTTTCGGTTTACGACATTTTCGTTATTTTTTAAATACGTACTTCTTATGGCAACGAAAATTAAATTAAAACTGAATACCGGGCATTAAAACATGTTTATACTGCATTCGAAAGCTAGAGATATGTATCTAGATTTCGTGGCATAAACATCTGATTTTCCATACACAAATCAGCTGTTCGTGTGAATGAAATCTAGACAATCGAGATTTCGGTTGCAGCATGAACGCGGTATTAAGTGTAAAACCGAACGCAAATTTCGATAACCGTAAATTTCACTCATTTTTCCATAGACGAATATAGTATAAACACATTTATTTTCTCATCTGACGTTTCATTTCACACTCTTCGTTGTAGGAGAAATTAACTTACACCAGGTGGAGTCGTTTTGGTGTAGAACTGAAAAATTTAAATGTATTTTGCACTTTTTTGTTGGGTTTTATCGTTGATTTACATTTGTATTGTATTTAACAAAACTAGTTTGCCACAAAAACACGAAATGCGGTTGTTGTTCCTTTGTTGGACGTTTTTACTATTGCCTCTATCTGGTATTATTGAACCCATGTTTTCCCCCATCCAATGTGTACTTGCAACCATACCTATGACGTTTAATTTATTGAGAGATTAAATGTGCCTATACATATTCGTCTATTCATTTCTCTCTTGCTTGCTACTCAGTTTTTATCGTCAGTTTTGTGCAATGTGTTGTCGCACAACAACGATTGTTTGAGACATGAATTTTAACATTTCGATTGTTTTAACAACCAAAAATAACGTGGACACGTGGATCAGTTGTTTGTACCAATACGAATTTCTATGTAGAAATAATGAACAATTTTCTTAAGAAATTTTTGGAAGAGCTGAATACGGGCTTAACGTTTCAGCTCGACTGGCATTTAGGGGATTCGCGATACTGTTGGATAATATTTCGCAGCTATGGAAAAGTTCCCTTTGCCCACAACAAAATGTATGGGTAAACAATTTACCAGCAACCAAGAGAAAAACGTATTTAACACATGGTAAGTGTTCAACCACAATCCGTTTGATAACGTTGGGGCCAATTGGAAATACGTTGTTGACAAACACAATCATCAGGCGTCAAAATTTGACACCCTTGTTTACTTTTTAATTTTTGGTCAATAACTAGAATTTTTCTACAGACATGAGACCAAAAATCCCATAGACTAATACATACCTAGATAAACTTATTCTCTCATCTGACGTTTCATTTCGCACTCTCATCGTAGGTTTGTGGAAATGAGAGCAATTAAATTTAAAATTATCTTACACCAGGTGGAGTTACAAAATATGTTCACTTAACTTTTTCCTGTCGTTTTGGTGTAGAACTGAAAAATTTAAATATATTTTGCACTTTTTTATTGACTTTTATAGTTGGTATACATTTGTATTGTATTTAACACAACTAGTTTGCCACAAAAACACGAAATTCGGTTGTTGTCCCTTTGTTGATCGCTGTATACTATTGCCACTATCTGGTATTATTGAAACCATATTTTTCACCATCCAATGTTTACTTTCCATCGTACCTATGACGTTTCATTTATTGAGCGAATAAAACCTTCTATGGTATGTGTTAGTCTATGAAAAATCCCATCGGTCGGAACATGAGATACCATTCATGTTCATAGTTCTTAAAAAAAAATACAAACGAAATAACGTTTTTCAACACACTAATGTTTGTATAAAGATGGCAGCAATGTTCATCCTTGACGTGGCGCGTCGGCTAACTTCCTCTCTAATGGCGTGGGTCAAAGAGTATGGAATTTTAAATAGAGAAGAAAATTTACTCAGTGGAATGCCAACAAAGAAAACGAGTGAAGCGCCCCGTATCTCTGTTCTCTCTCTCTCTTTCTTCATTGAATATTTCAATACACGAGCAGTTTTCTGATGATGTTATTGTATCTTAATATATAAATTCCACCCATGTGTAAATAAAATTACATAAAGTATGTAAAAAGCATGAAGTAATCAAGTTATGGCGCGAGAGAGAAATGCATTTGAGTGAATCGCGTCGACTTTTTTGATTCTATATTACGAGGGTTGCAAATTGCGCGGGTTTATTCTACTCTACCTGTACATCCTTTTGCGTGGGTGGCTTCTCATTTAAATTGCGTGGGTGGCTCTCATTAAAATTATCGAAATGTGAAAATTCCGGTTCCAAACAATTGTATTCGTACGAAATAACTTTGGCGTAACAACCTTTGCGTACGAAATTTTCACAAAGAGCTGGGTACCAGCAAATGAAAAGTAAACACAATTTTCGGTTCATGAATTTTTCGTTATTTTTTATACATGCACTTCTTCTTTCACAAAAACTGAATAACTTACTTTACGAAAATTTCAGATAAATTGAATACCGGCTAAAACCGATAAATGACTGGCAGCCATGTTTTATGTATTCTCACAGCGTTTATGACGTAACATCAATATAAACAATAACGGATGTAACGGTTAAAAAATGGTTAGTCTTTATTAATAATTGTTCGGTTAAAGATCAATTACTATTAAAAAGTAATTTTTCTATGAAAAATTACATTTTAATAAAAAATATTAAAAAATAAATATGTGAAATTGATTATTATGGTGGATGGGAATGGTTGGGAATATTAATTTATATTAAATATTAATTTTATTTAATATTAAAAAAAGACAAAATGAATGGTTTCAACAAACGGGCCTCCAAGCGATTAGACCAAGGCGTGAACGTTGATAACAGTTATAACTTCGAGGTAGTGGACGAATTTATATACCTTGGGTCTGCCGTAAACAAAAACAACAACGTCAGCCTTGAGATCAAGCGGAGAATTGTGCTTGGGAATAGATGTTATTTTGGGCTAAGCAAGCACTTTAGAGATAAAGCCCTCTCTCGAGTAACAAAAGTCCAGCTGTACCAGACTCTCATTCAACCTGTCTTGCTTTATGGCGCAGAATCCTGGGTCCTATCGCAAGCAGACGAAACATATGTGGGAGTCTTCGAGAGTACTCCGAAAAATGTATGGCCCTATTAGTGCACAACGGCGAGTATCGGCGACGCATGAATCGTGAGCTGTATGAGCTTTAGCCTGACATTGACATAGTTAAGCGGATCAAAATAACGCGATTGCGCTTGCTAGGCCATGTCAGTAGAATGGATGAAGACGAACCATCACGAAGGGTTTTCGAAACCGAACTCGAAGGAAGATGAAAAATAGGAAGACCAAGACTCCGCTGGAGGGATCAGATTGACGAATCCCTGCGTACACTTGGTATTTCCAACTGAAGAAATAAAGCAAAAGATCGAACTGGTTGGCGAAATATGTTATCTTCGTTTTGTAAGGTCCCTGACCCCCCGGGGTTGTCAGAGACCGGATAAGTAAGGTTGGGAATATAGCTATTTCAATGCCTACCAAGGCATATCATCAGCTACCTTCTCTATAAGTATTTAGAAGATATGAGAGAAGTGTAGCAGAACTGTTAAAGATTTTCTCCTCAAATTTCCACTTTCCATTCGTTCTCGTCAAATGTAAATTTTGACGTATCCAATTAATTATGTAATAGCACTGTTGCCAGAGGCTCTCAAAAAAGGACTAAATATAAAAAAAGAGCAAAAGTAAAAAAATAAATAAATAACAAAATACACAAATAAATCAAATTTCAACCAAAAAGTGGTAAAAAAAAATTCTAACGACACAAAGCGAACCAAAACAAAGGTTAAATTTTTAAAGATTAAAAGCTCGACTTCGAAAACATATAAAACATTCATTGTAGTCTAGTAATACAGCATTACTTTTCATTCAAACTCATAAATTCGTCGTATACATACAAAAAGGATGTACAAGTAGAGAAAAAAAACCGGCGCAATTTGGCAGCCCTAGTAGAAGAGAACCAAAAAAGTCGACGCGATTCACTCAAACGCATTTCTATCTCGCATCATAACTGGATTATTTCATACTTTTTACATACTTTATGTAACTTTATTTAACCTCTTGAGACCGTCGGTACACATGTGTACCTTAATTTATTTAAAGCTTTAAACACTAGCGTGAGTGATCACAAACCATAGACTAATACATACCTAGATAAACTTATTCTCTCATCTGACGTTTCATTTCACACTCTTCGTGATGAGGTCGGTGTGATAGAGAGATGTTTGACGAAAAGTGATATACACCAGGTGGAATTACAATAACTTCTTGCTTTAATTTTTCATGCCATTTTGGTGAAAAACTGTGAAATTTAAATGTGTTTTAAACTTTTTTATTGACTGTTATTGTTAGCATACATTTGTGTTGTATTTAACACATTAATTTTAACACACAAAACGAAATGCCGTTGTTGTTATTTTGTTCGTTGTTTTGAACCATTGCATCTATCTGGTATTAGTAAAGCAATTCTTTTCAACATCAAACGTATACATCACACGAGGACAAATGTCAGAAATTTGGTGAGTGAAAGATTTTCTCTACCCATATTTACTCTATGTCACAAACTGCCAATAGTTTTTTTAGTTGCTTTAGACCATAGATAAAGGAATTAACTAGATATCGCACATGCCTTGGGAAATTTCTTGTTCAATGGGATATTTTCTAGATGGAGCTGGATGCAATAATTACAACGTTTGATCCCAAACAAAATATATCTTGTAAGATGTATTTAGAACAGGTGCTAACAATAGGTGTGGTAGGCAACATCAACAGGGATTTTGTTTGTGTTTTGTGGTTCGTTGCTCTCAAATTCAACAGAAACGAATACAAAAATAACAGTAAACAAAAAGATACAATCAAAATAACCAAATTTTAACTTGGAAGTGGGGAACACAACGACATGAAAGAAACTAAAGTAGTTGTTTGAATAGCACAACCTGGAAAATGATTCTATTTTTGTATAGAAAAAATGTCCCACACTGTTGAATAAACGTCAGTGAATGTTATAAGAAACGTCAATGAAAGTTACAAAACGACAACACAGCATCTAGTCGCAGTACTTGACAACGCCTGTGGGATATCTACTTATTTCCTTTATCTATGCTTTAGACTACTGCGCTTCAAAAAAAATATCAACAGATGTCATCGCTCTAAAGTTGAAACTTGTTTTTGCATTTGAATTTGACAGTTTGAAAAAGTCTCAAGTAGGCCTTGGCTAAAATTGTAAAAAGCTTATAAAAAATTTAGTTCTTCAGTGACGTTTATACTTTTTGTAGTTTTCTATTGTAAATTAGCTGGGAAAACGTGTAAAAAGGTAAGTTTTTTATATTTTGTGGTTTTTCGAAATGAAATGCTACTTTGTTTTTTTGATACACATATGTGTACCTCCGGATTAAAACTTTGTTTTGCGTAAACATTGAATATTTCTTAGCTTGGATATGGATGAACAGCAGATTGCGGATATTCTCAATGATAGTGAATTTGATTTCTCGGGAGACGACGATGATGACGAGTACTTGCCTCCGGAAGTAATCCGAGCACTTCAATCATCTGTGGAGTTGGTCAGAGATGAAGTAGAGAGGCAAAATGAGGCAAATACAGAAAATGAAGATGGAAGTTCACCACGCCTTTTTTTGGCGGACCAAAGAAATTGCTAAATCTGGACCAGGTATTAAGGATGGTATCCTAACTTCACGGGTAGGTCTGGCGTTAACATCTTATACTGTTTTTTACACTATTTGGGGCTAGACTTTTGGATATTAGTGGCAGATCAAAGCAATATATATTCGGCACAAAAGCGGGAGTTAAAATCAATTAACACGAATACCATTGAGATGATACGTTTTGCTGGTGTGCAGCTGATGATGGGCACCCCCAAATACCCTCAAGGGAAGCTTTATTGGAGCAGAGATCTTTGTGTGCCAATTGTTAGAGAAGCAATCAATCGCGACAGGTTTTTTGAAATCAGAAATTATTTGCACTTCTCAGATAGCAACCACCCCAATGGCAATGATAAACTTTGGAGAATAAGACTGCTACTAGACCCTATTTTGAGGAAATGCCAAAGTTTGCCACGTTCCAAGCACATGTCAATTGACGAGCAGATAATCCTTTTTTCAGGACGTTGTGAGTACCGGCAATATATGCCAGCCAAGCGTAATCCACTTGTACTAACAAACTTTGTGTTGGCTACCCGTGACGGGCTGGTATTAGATTTCGAGATCTATGTTGGCAAGGATACTGTTATAATGTTAATTAAAACAAGGTATATTTAAATATATATAATTAGAATGAATGTACTTTATTTTAAGAGAATGGTTATAAAAACTAAATGTGTTGTTTGACTTGACTTTTCTAGAACCAATGAATGAATGATCTCAAAACAGCCGCGTGTGTTGTAGAGATCCCAGATCATATATTATTCTGGCTTCGTGTGTTATAGAGATGCCAGATCACATATTATTATGACATCCCCTTTGTTTTCCAAAAACTAGTAAACTATATAATCGTCTAATCTTCTTGGGAGTTTAGTTTCCCTTCGAGCCCTTTGCGTTTGCTGGTTATTTCGCTGGTCTAATGTATCGCCTGATCCTAATTCTTGGTGTTCCTCGGTAAACGTTTCATTCGGTTGATGAGTGGGTCGATCTAGCGATAATGGCTGCGACTGTTCATGTTGTATTATGTTTGCCTTTGATGTTACATCCTCTTTTATCTCCTGTGGTTCAGAGTTGGGAGCTTTTGCGTTTCGGTTCAATATGTGAATCGTGTTCCGTCTGTATTTTCCTTGATCCGACTTAATGATGTATGATCGATCTGTTACTTTATGCTCAATCTTGCCCTTTACCCATTTTCCATTAGGATTTTTCTTAAAATACACTTTCTCACCGTCGATCAAGTTCTTTTCTTTACCTGTTCCACGATCAAAATATTTTTTATTGTAATTTCGTTGCTGTTGAATTTGTTCTGGTACGTTTTTTACAACTTCCTGATGTAGGTTCGGAGATGGAATATTGCATCTCAACCATCTACAAAACATTCTCTTGCCTGGACTAGCACCAATTTTGTTCGGTGTATTTCTCCATAAAAGTAATGACATATAAAAATCTGTATTTGAAGCCAATGCCTTCCTTATCAAATGTTTTGCAATTTTCACAGCTGATTCCGCTTTGCCATTACCTTGTTGATGATGAGGACTGGATGTTAGGTGATTGAATTCCCATTCTTTTGCAAATTTTTGAAACTCAGAGTTGACAAAATTTGTACCATTGTCTGTTATCACTTTCCTGGGAACACCGTATCTACTAAAATTTCTTCTGCATATATTAATTGTTGTCCTCGCTGATAGACAGTTGAGCTCGTCAACTTCGAAAAAGTCTGAATAGTGATCTACTGTTATAAGGTAATATTTTGTCTTACCATTTATCTGAATTTCACACATGTCCATAGATACGATCTCGAATGGTGTTTCTGGAATTTCCGGTATAATCAGGGGCTCTCTTTGTTGTTTTCTCGAAAAAGTGTTACATATTTCACAGCTTTGTATCATCTGTTTTATTTCATCTGTTATTCCACGCCAGTACACTGTTTCCCTTGCCAATTTCAAAGTTGATTCTATTCCCAGATGGGGTTGATGTATTCTATTCAAAATCTCTAGTCTCATTTGTTGTGGAATAAGCAGCCTGTCACCTTTAAAAACTAACTCATTGTTTACGACAAGTTCGTCCCTTATATTCCAGTATTGCCTTATATTTTCATTCACATTTGCTTTGCTTTCAGGCCAGCCGTCTTTTATAGTTTCCATTAGTGTCTTCATAACGTTATCGCATTTTGTTGCATGTTTTATTTTGCTTATTGTTGTTGAACTTATTCTTTTATCATTGACGTCATCAACTTCATCGATTTGCCTGAATTCTTCGTCGATTTTGAATATATCGAGCGAGTTTTCTACATGACCTGGAGCTCTAGATATTGTATCGGCTATGTACATTTCGCTCCCCTTTTTGTATTTTATATTGAAGTTGTACCGTTGTAATGCTAATATCATAGCCTGTAATCTTTTCGGAGTCTTGAGCAATGGTTTTTTAAAGATGCTTATTAGAGGTGAATGATCTGTTTCTATTGTAATGCCTCTTCTTCCGCAAATGTATTGGTCAAATCTTCTACATGCAAATAGGACGGCTAGCATCTCTTTTTCTATTTGCGCGTAGTTCCATTGTGTTTGTGTCAGGGTCTTTGAGGCATAAATTATTGGGTGACCTTCTTGTAATAATGTACAACCCAGTGCAAAAGATGATGCGTCAGTTTGTATAACAATCGGTTTTCTAATATCGTAGTAATGTAATATAGGCGTCTCTGTTATTAATTTTTTTAATGTTCTAAAAGACTTTTCCTGTTCTGCTTTCCATTCAAAATTGGCTTTCACATGGGTTACCTTTCTCAAGGGTTCAGTAATTTCAGACATATTTGGGATAAACTTACCCATGTATGTTATAAGTCCTAGGAATCTTGGGGCTTCTTTTTTTTCTGTCGGGGTTGGCATGTTCACTATGGCGCTTATCTTGTCCTGATCGGGTTTTATACCCTCACTGGTAAGTATATGACCAAAAAAATTTAAATTTCTCCTGACAAACTTTCATCTTTTCCTTGTTGATTTTCAAATTTTTCTCGCGAAGACGTTGTAATAACTCGTTTAGATTCTTGTTGTGGTCATTTATCGCTTCATCGTTAGTATCACCTTTCCCAAATACCAGAATGTCGTCAGCTATACATACTACGCCCTTCAATCCAGATATAACCTGATTCTGTTTCATTTGAAATATCTCCATTGCTGACTTTATTCCGAAAGGTACGCGCTTAAATCTATACTTGCCAAACGGTGTCCAAAATGAAGTTAATTTGCCACTTTCTTCATCCAATTGGAGTTGCCAAAATCCATGTTTGGCGTCAAGTATTGAAAATATTTTGGCATCTGCTAATTCAGCCAAAATTTCCTCCACCGTTGGCAGTTGGTACTTTACGTCCTTCAGTGCTTCATTTAATTTTCCTGGGTCTATACATACTCTTAGTTTGTTGATCTTTTTCACCAGAACAATGTTGTTTGTCCAATCTGTGTACTCAGGCTCCTTTATTATAACGTTCATATTTTCCATTTCTTTCAGTGTCTCTTTCAGTTGTTCTCGCAGAGCAGTAGGAATTCTTCTTGGCGGCTCACTTTTGGGTGTTATTTTGTTGTCTATTTCTAATGTTATATTGCCTTCAAGTTTACCTAATCCTTGCAAAACATCTTGATACCTGTTGATGATTTTGTACGCATTTTGTTCACCAGTGCTTAGTTCGATCTTTTTGCATATCTCTATGAGCTTCAACGACTGACAAGTTTGCAATGAAAGTAATGGACAGTGATTATTTTTTATAACGTAAAATAATAATTTATACTCAGCCTTGTTTTTTTCAAAATTTAGAAATGTTGTTCCAATAGGTGTAATTTGAGTTCCCTCGATAGTTCTTAGCGTTGTAAAAGTTTTCTTGATATGTGGTTTAGATTCAATATTCTTCAGATTATTGATTCCAATGATGTTACGCGTTGCGCCGGTATCTAATTGACACTTCGTACCATGTACTATGTTGTCATTATTATAAATGTTAAGGTCCATGTATAGCCCTTTTGTGTTGTTGTTGTTTTCTACGGTGTTCAGTACAAATTCGTCCTCACTCTCAAAAATTTTATTGTCACGATTTATTTCTGTTACCTCTTTAATAGCTCTGAAGTTGTTGCTGTGTTTGTTGCCTTCCCTGTAATTACCCGCCATGCATACTCGCGCATAGTGCCCTTTTCTACTACACTTATGGCATGTTGCGTTTCTGGCCGGACACTGTTCTAATTTTTCGTGATAATCATTTCCACAAAATTTACACGATTTACGTTCTGATGATCTATTTTTCTGTTTTCCAGCCCTGTATGGTATTTTCTCCACTTTGTTTACTTCAATATCTTTGGCTTCTATCCCTCGTAGCTATTTTTCTGTAGTTTCTTTTGATCTACAGATTTCAATGGCTTTTGTTAAGGTTATGTTGTCTTCAAGACATAATTTCTCTCTTAGATCAGGATCTTTGATAGAACAGATTATTTTGTCGAGCAAGAGGTCGTCCCCAAGGGCACCATATTGTGCATTTTTTATGAGACCTCTTAATCTCGTCATATGTTTCTTCCTGATCTTGTTTGGTTAGGTTGAAGACAGCTCTTACATACCTTCTGTTTACTGTTGGTGTGAAATTTATTTCTATTTGCTTAAGTAATGCACTAGCTGTTCGTTTATCTTCGTCCCTTATTGGCATGTTAGCATATCTTTTAAACGCATCGTCACCTATTGCTGTTAACAAAATAGCTTTTTTTGTTTCCTCGTTTTGTGAAACCAAGCCTGTTGCTGTTAAATAGTTTTCCCATTGTTGTTTAAAAAAATTAAAGTTTTCAGCCACATCACCATCCCTTATCCTAATGGGTGCTGGAAGTGGAATTTGGGGCAAACTAATTTGTGCTGTTGTCGTTGTTCTTTGTGCTGTTGATTCAATCTGGTTCCGAAGTGCTTGAAGTTGCTGCTTTAATTCTTCAATGTTAGCCATTTTGATGTTGTAATAAAGTCCACTATATATATACAATTTTTACACATCTGACACCATGTTATAATGTTAATTAAAACAAGGTATATTTAAATGTATATAATTAGAATGAATGTACTTTATTTTAAGAGAATGGTTATAAAAACTAAATGTGTTGTTTGACTTGACTTTTCTAGAACCAATGAATGAATGATCTCAAAACAGCCGCGTGTGTTGTAGAGATCCCAGATCATATATTATTCTGGCTTCGTGTGTTATAGAGATGCCAGATCACATATTATTATGACAGATACTTTACCTCAAGATGTTATGAAGTCTTGGACTAGGAGCAGGAATTGTGGAAAAGCTTTGTCGGACAATTAACGACAGCTGTGTTTTATACACAGACAGATTTTTTACCAGTCTAAAGTTGGCTGATCATTTAAATGAAAAAAGAAGCGGGATTTTTCTCACCGGGATTTTTCTCAACAAAAGAAAAAAATCGATGTAACTCGGCCAGCTGCTGTAAAAAATTATAACTCCTGCATTGGTGGCATAGATTTATGTAATACTAATAGCTTACTATCGAAGTTCAATGCGGACAAAAAAATGGCCTGTGAGAGCTTTCTGCCATTTCTTGGACTGGGTTGTCATCAATTGCTGGGTAATTTGGATTAGTTCTTATTTAATGAACAGAGAACAGATGGTATCATTTGGTCGATCATTCTCAAGATCTATTTTTGTGTCATCTGGGGTGCCTCAGGGCAGTCATCTTGGGCCGGTTCTATTTTTGTTATTCATTAACGACTTACCCGCCTCCATAATGCACTCTAAATTGTTAATGTACGCTGATGACGTGAAGATCTATTTTTCTTACAAGGATCCTTGTCAATATACTTTACTTCAGAGGGATTTGTCTACTTTCCAGACGTGGTGCGAAACCAATTTGATGGAGCTTAATTTTACGAAATGTAAGCATATGCTGTTCTCTAGGTCATCATTATTTTCGGCAAAATACATTTTAGGTGGCAATGTTCTTGAATCGGTGGATTCATTTGTTGATCTTGGTGTTCTTTTGGACAGAAAATTGAATTTCAACTCCCACATAATTACGATGGTGAACAAGGCTTATGGCGTTCTGAACTTTATTAAACGTTGGGCAAAGGAATTTTCAGATCCCTACGTTACGAAAAATCTTTTTACTTCACTAGTCCGCCCTATTCTCGAATATGGATCAGTTGTTTGGGACCCCCAGTACAATTTGTATGTTAATATGATTGAATCGGTCCAGAAACAGTTTCTCATTTTTTGTCTGAGAAACCTTCAATGGAACCCGAACCATAATCTTCCTTCGTATAGCAGTAGACTAGCATTGATCAGATTGCCGACTCTTAGTAGTAGACGTTCCATGATAAACTCTATTACAGTTTTGAAGATAATTGATGGATGTATATGTTCTGAATTTCTGTTATCTAAGATTTTCATAAATGTCCCATTGAGACCCACGAGGTACTATAAACTCGTAAACATCGAGTTTCAGCGTTCGAATTATGCGTCCTTTGATCCAGTTAGGAGAATGTGTCGTGACTTTAATGAGCTATATCAGTTTATTGATTTCACAGGTAGTTGGGAAACGACAAAGTCTAGCATAATTTGTCATTTGAACCGATTGCATTAGTGCTGTATATTCGTTGACGTACATATGTAAATTTAATTTACTTTATCCTTACTATCTGGTCTGATTTATGATTTGGTTTTCGTTTTGCTCGTAATTATTATATATTGAAGTATCTTATGTTAATATCTCGTGATGTGCTTTTATACTTATTTATGTTAGTGTAATACCAACTGGTGAAGAATTTCTGTAGTTGGTTGTAACGTGTGAACTTATAATCCTTGCTCTCCCGTTATAGACCGGTCTATAATGTGTACGCTGTCCTCACGTTATGGGGACGTGGCCCTCTCGGTCGGTAGGGGCGGGTAAGAGTGGCGGCGATGGGTTCGACCGATTCAAAAAAAAAAAAAAAAAAAAAAAAATTTACACTGGTTGTTGTGTACAAGAAAACGTTAAACGAAAGGATAAGCTAGGCTTGCTCCAATACAGGCTTAACCTGGCAAAAGCGATGATGAGATAAATTGGTTCTTCCTCCGGTTCAGCTACCATTCCTTGTTGAGAGTCCTCAGACACTCTAACGGTTTTGGCATCTGTGACCACAGAAGTTGCTACAGTTTTTGGGCGCGGAAGTTTTTTAGATTAAAAAGGATGTTCATCTTTGGGCGGTCTTACGGGGTTTCTCCTATTGATATCCCAACACCGGCCATATGTATATAAGAAACAAATACTATTATGTAAAATCACATAAATTTTGTCTCATTTTCCATTGTTTAAATTACTTTAAAAAAAATTTCCCACATTTTTGAACAAACGTCAACGAGAATTATGGGAAAATTCAGTGAAAGTGAGTAGTACAGGACAGCACCTAGTGAATAAAGTTGACAATGGTCGTGCTATATCTATTATTTCCATTATCTATGGTACTCAGTTTAAAATCGGTAAATTTTGAGTTGTGACAGGAAACAAGCAATATGTCTTTCACGAACAATGTAATACTCCATTAAATGGCGAAACGTCAAGCAAATTTGAAATAAATTATATTTTACAACTAAAAACTTTAATTTTAAATCTTTGAATTGGTACTATTTTTTCACGTAATTGTCGTAACGTAATAGTCTTAAGTACTACAACTTTGCAGGATTTAGTCATATCCATTTGCTCCAATTTGTCCACTTATAAGCTAAAAAATAAAATGATTGTCTCTACATCCACTAAGTGGATCAAAATATAATCTCTGAAGATCAGTGCAAATTCAAGAAAAATTTAACCTCCAAATTCTTCGAAGAGTTTCGCTAGTGAGCCTGAAAACGGCAAAAAAAACTTTAGAATATGCTTCGACGTTTCATCATCAGGCTTTCTTCTGAAAGATATGAAAAAGAGTTATGAAACGAGGAAAGGGCTACAATTTAGGCGAAGATTGTAAATTAAAATTTTAAACTGCTTAGGATTTACTGAAGTAAAATCGGGAAAAAGAGCCCTGCCCTTCAGATGAAATATTAAGGACCGAAACAAAAACCTTCCATTTGCCGCATAATGTACATATTGTTTTATTACTACAAAAAAAGTACTTAATGTAAATAAAATATGAGCTTTACTTCGGTCACAAGTTGTTAACTTAAAAGAGGTCTGAAAAGGGAAAAACATTAAATTAATTGAATTTACGTTTATTATCTAACTTCAGCTAACTTTTAAAATAGAACAGAATTTATTATTTAAATCTACAAAATCGTCCTCGTTCTCATCACTTTCACTCAACATATCCGCATAAGGATCTTCCACTTTGATTGCAGATGCCTCTGCAGCATTCTTTCTGGCTTGCTGGCGTTTCTTTTTCAACAGCTTTTTATTAACGACGGCAGATTCTTTAGCTGTTATCCTCTTCCATGAGGGTATAAATTGTACGCACCATTGCCACAGGAACGAATATAAATCAAACATCATCTGTGAGTCTTTGAAGATGAAATTTCTCACATAATATTCTATGTCTACTCGATTTTGGAAGAGATCATATAGATTGTATATGAATACGCCACAATATAACTGACCCATATGAGGCGATTGATAGGGAAAATCGAGTAAAGCATTAAGAGAATGTAATTGGAAGACGACGGATTGGAATTCTGCTAGAGCGTGTAAAACGGTGCTGGAGTATAGATCATATTTCTTTTTGAATATGTCTTGCATGTGAAAATGTTTCAGAAGTTCATTTTGTACTAAGTAACAATCGGATTTCGGAATAAATTCTATGCGATCAGGTACGGGTAGAGATTTCAGATCTTCCCTGATGGAACGCTTTGTACCATCGGCGACTTCTTTGTCACGAACTTGTCGCTCCTTTTTCACAATTTTGCCAAATCGTTTATTGAACGCTTTGATATCTCTCTCAGCAGGTATTTTCGAATCTATAGTTCTCAGAACTACGGCACATACAATTAACGCCTGCAAATGGATTAGGTCACAATGCTGAGATTTGTGTAGCCAATAGACAATTGCCATGAAGTACAGTCGTAAGTCTGCTGGTATTTTTTCTATTTCCGCAAAGAGTGATTCCGCTTTCAGTTCAGGCATGCTAATCTCGAATACGTTTTTGATGAATAAAGGATTTGGTTGTGCTGGATCAAAGGGGTATTTGGGTTTCTCCTTGATCTCTATACTAACATACTGCACATTTGTTACTCTGGTCGCCCTTGTAAGGTAGGTAAAGTAAAGATGTCGTACAGAACCATCTTCGTTCAACGGCTCCACAAATTCTTCGCCTTTAGCGTTATTCAGCAGCGAATAAATAAGACGAAGTATAGGTAAAGCTATCTCATTGCATTCATTATTAGGGAAATGCTCAATTTGGGGATTGTTGATGTATTTCCTAAGATGCACTAGATCCACAAAAAACCTTGGCAAACTGGCCGGATAGAGTTTATCGAGGAACCATTGGGGGAATTTGGCAATGAGTGCGTCGATTTCTTCGCTTTCGTTCTCATTTTCGTCAGTGTCTGAAACATCAGAATTTTCACCTTCAGATGGAACTGAGTTATCAACCTGTTGGTTACTGGCATTTTCTTCCCCAACATCTTCGTCATATTCGGATTGTGCATCTTCTGATAAGTCTTCCTTCCCTTCATCACCACCTTCTTCTTCCTCCTCGTCACTTGATACTCCATCATCGTCGTTATCACACTCTTCATCAGCTGCACTATCCTCATCAGTTTCGTACTCATCTACGTCATCAATTTTCCCAAACTCCGTAAAAGCATTTTCGTAGTGCTTCTTAAAGAATTCGTGTGAGCGACAAAGCTCATTAGAGTAACCACTTATAGCTGAATCCACTTGTGCCAATAATGATTCCCTTTGGCTCTAAATAAATATGAATGGAAAGTAAAATAAGGAATGTGCACACAATTGCTGTGAATGCCAAACTGTACCTTTTGCAGCCTTGTCAGGATTTTAACTAATGCCGTCTCAGCTGTTTCAGTCTTCAACCACTGCAGTATCATTTTAATGCGCCTTTGTTGCTGATTCGACTTCTTGCTCCGCCCTACCTTGCCCATTCCCGAAAGGAAAAAGTTCTTGAAGCAGGATCGTGATATATAGTCATTACCCAGCATGGCAGCAAAGAGAGGTAACTTCTCCTTGCTCAATGAGCCACAATCAATCAGATTTTCAATTCTATACATGCAACAATCTAAATACTTGTATGTTTTACCCTTTCGCGTCTTTTCCTTGTTGTCCACCACAATGGTGTCCACAATACGACTTCCCTTTGTTCGCTTATCAAATTTTTTGGCTTCGTTTTTTCTTAACCTCCTCGAGGTATCCTCCGGGTCTTTTGCGTTCTTGTAACACTTGGTGTGGGCCTTCACTGTCAGGGTAATCAAAGGGATATAGCGCACATTGTGTATATAGAAATCGGAATCATAACTCAACACTGGACATTTCAATTTGCGACCCAGTGCCGCCAATTCATCGTCTGCCTCAAAGACACAACGCATGACGGGAATGCCACAATCTTTGACAGCATCTACGAAAACCTCTTTCATCATCAGCGGAAACACGGGAATAGAGCCATTGGGATTGATGCGTTTGATTAGCGCTATTTTGCCTCTCATTCGCTTTCCCACAGTGCGTAGTTTACGTTGTTCGTATCCGCCATCCATAAGAACGTAGGCCTTAATATTGCACTCAGCCAAGACCAAAAAAAAATTTACAACAGCTCGATAGAAATCATCGTAGTCTCCGCCAAAAGCAGAATAAGTACCCGTGACATCTTTATACAGATTGCAGGCCAAATTATCGCCATCTATGACCAGATTGCAATCATGCAACTCATAAGGAGTAAGATACAGTTCCGCACGTCTGGCTATGAATCCAGTTAGACCACGAACTCCCATATTACCCGGATATATTTGTTATAAACCCTAAACACTTCCACATGTGGCGACCAAAAGTGTCGTTTGTTTATTATGAAAACGGTTAACAAAATGAAATGTCAGATATACACTCTCTGTATCGGAGATGGCAATGTGGTTTATTAGAGATTTGCTTGGACATTTTTAGGAGAACTGCAGCATACACTGAACTAAATGGAGTGGTGAAATCGGCGAAAATCTATATTACCGGCATTTATTTAAAACTTACAAATTTATATATTTTATTTTATTTATTTATTTGAAATTCATTTGTAATACACAAGCCTCATGGCCAATATAACATATTACAATTCTTAAGTACCTTAATAAAATAAGTTCATTAAAAATTAAATATATATACAAATTCATTAAATGTCTATATATAAAATAATACAACTCCACTAGTAGTTGGAACCTGTTGGCTCCCCAGCCATAATAAAAAGACAGCAAATAAACACGTGAATAAGTATCCCAACATAATTTTATAGACGTGAAAAATGTTCAAAAAGTTTTGATCGAAATACATTATTCGAATAGGAAAAAAGCCGCAACTCATTTGGTAGTTGATTCCAGTTTCGGGCAACACGAATAACAAAAGATTTCTCAAATAAGGAATTATATATTCTCGGTATTACGATCTGAGTCCGCTTAATTGAGTGAGAAAAAGAAAAATTATCACGCACCACCCTTAATAACTTTATAAAATAATAATAAATTTCTGTACTCAACGAAATTTGAAAAAGAGCATCCTAAAATCCCATTTACAAACACGGATATGTGATCCCTTCTGCGAACATTATAGACAAAACGTGTAATTACATTAACAGCTCGATTTAGTCGCAATAAGTTTTCAGCATTAGTACCCGATACCAATTCAGTCCCATATAAAATCTGAGGCATGAGTAAAGCATGTGCAAGTCTACACCTAACCCAAAGAGGCAGAAACACATTTGTAGAGTAAAATCTACGTAAAACAGAGTACAATTTACGATGAAGAGAGTTAATGTGAACATCAACGTTAACCTTATTGTCAATAATCAAACCCAAACATTTGTGATGTTTCACGAATTCAATCCTACAACTATCCATAAAAATATTTAAATTAGACGCCAATTGGTAAACATCATAGCCTTGGTTTTAGACGGATTTATACGTAACGAGTTGCTATTTGTCCACAATACTAAATCGCTAAGGCAAACATTTATATTGCTCTCCAAGTGCAAAGAAGAACAAGAGCGCCCAAAACTAAATAAAAAGAACACATCATACGCAAACAAAAACATTTTACACTCATCTATATTAATACATTCTGAAAAGTCATTAATATAAAGTACGAAAAGCAGTGGGCCTAAAACTGATCCCTGAGGGACACCCGATATTAGGTCAATATGGTGGGAACGTTCACCAAACAATTCAACAAATTGAGATCCGTTGCACAAATAAGACATAACAAGCTTACATGCAGATCTAGAAAATTTGAAATTGCGATGTATCTTTTCAATCATTTTCGCATAGCAAATATTGTTAAATGCTTTTGTTAGGTCCAAAGAAACCAAAACATTAATACAACCACGATTAACATTGTCCCTTATTGTGTCAGTGAGTTGTAAAAGTAAAGACGTAGTGTTATAGCCCTTACGAAAGGCATATTGGGATACAAAAATGCTATTGCGAACATGAGAAAGCATTTGATCTTTCATGATATGCTCCACAACTTTCGACAACACTGGTAAAAGCGAAATAGGCCTTAAATCATCTGGACTTATAATTACTTCAGACTTCGGTATCGGAATAACACGCGCAGTTTTCCAAGCCAATGGGAATATAGAGGTCATTAATACTGAATTTATTAAACTTAAAATTAGGTCTGAAATATAAGGGTAAATTATTTTGAGAAACTGCACGGAAATGCCATCAACGCCGGCACATTTTGATTTTATCTTGTCAAAAGCCTCCAAAACCTCCATTTCACTGACGCAACGAAAAGAAAATAAGTCTCTATTTTCATTCAGAGTATTAACATTGACATTATCAGCATCTCCAGATCCCACAGCATGAACAAAATAATTATTAATATCATCGACATCACCCCTGTATGTAAAATTTAACTCACGCATAAATCCTGAACCCTTGAGTACACGCCATAAACCTTTAGAATGCAAACTACCAAATAACCGCGAATAATACTTTCTCTTACACTTCCTAATAACTGCTTTGGCACGATTACGGTATTTACAGAAGACTCTTCGTTTTTCATCCGTTCTATTTGATATATACTCTTTATAAACCCAGTCCCTCAAAGATCTAGCCACCACTATTTCCGGAGATTTCATCCAGTCATTGTCAAAAGAGTGCAATCTTCTCCTAATAATCGGAACAAATGAATATAGCTTTTCAACAAGATAAGTAATAATATTACACTTCTCGTCAACATTTGTGTTACTACTAATTAAATCACTGTTAAATTCACTCAAAAAATTTAAGAGTCCGTCGCAATTAATGTTATTAAAATCTCTAAATTCAAAGAACTCCTCAAGGTGTTGAATACTAATCCTAAAAGATGCAAATATAAGAGCATGATGGGAAATAGCCGGACACTGAACTTGACTAGAAAAAGCACGCATAGAACTATCACTCACTAGCATAAAATCTATCAAGGAAGTTGATCCATGTGCAACATCAAAGTGTGTAGGGGTAGCATTATGCATAACAGTCATGTCCAGCCGATGACACAAGGAACGGATAACATTTACTCTGGAAACGTTAAACATGTTACAATTAAAATCGCCGACAACAACAATCTCCAGGGGGAGGCAAATGAACAACTCCAAAAAGAACTTTAGAGTCCCCAGACTTAAGTTCAACAAACAGTGATTCACGTTTGCCTAAGACAGATGTCTTGTATACAATCCTATGTTTAATTTTACAGGAAACATAAATTCCGACACCACAACCTTTCACACGACTGCGATCATTCTTACAAAATTTGTAACCTGGAATTTCAACAGCTTGACTAGACACATCAGATTTGAGCCAAGTCTCCGAGATACCAACAACATCAAGAAGTGAATCGCACAAAATTGACCTCAACTCATCAAATTTCGCAGAATTTACAGAAGGCCTAATACTCTGGCAATTCCAGTGACCAACATTAAATTGGGTAGCAAATGGACGCAAAGCAGTGTTTAATACAGAGCTGTTACTAACCATTGTCATTAGGAGACATGAAAGTTAAAAACATTTATGGTGGGGAACCAAACAAGAAACAACAACATTTCAAATTCCAAAAACTACTTCTCTATAACAATTTCCTAACAGCTATTCATTAGCAATAAAAGAGATCAGTTAATCAATAAAGTTTAATTAGATATTAAATGTAGGTTAAAGCCAAAAAATGAAAAATAAAGTTATCAGCAATAATATATAGATAATCAAACTATTAGCTCAGCACCATGGTGTTACAATTCAATAATGCAGCGCACTCAACTGCACCATAGATTACTTCTTTGCCATCCAGTAGGGTGAGTTTCGCAGCTAACTTATCATTGTTCAATATCTTAAACCTGCTTATGCTCTTATTACGGAGAAGTTTCCTACACAGGCCATTAAGGTTACTAGCAGATGGCGAATAAATGGTAAACCCGGCTTTCCAAATCACCAGAAAAACAGGAGACAGGTAACAAATCGGATAATTTGAGTGATCGAGTTTTAAAATATTCTCCATAATTTTATCACGGGCCATCACATTATTCAGTTTAACCAACATCTGCTTTCGATTGTTCATGTAGCAAACATGGTTAACGTCACCCACTCTAATCTGAACATTAAACAATTTTCCAAGCGCAATAATTGGAGCACCAAGATCCGTAAGACCTTCAGGCATTCCGCTAATAACAATATCACCACGGTTCAACCTGAAGTATGTTATTCTCGGCCTGTAGTGCAGTAACTTTTGCAGTGGTAGATTTATCAATATGGTCTATTAACTTGCTACAATCTTTGATGTCGCCCTTCATTCTATCAAGGCAAGTTCCCATTTCTGCTTTTATTTCAGCAACAGCATCTGTAAAGGCGGTTTTCAAAGCCAACTTATCCTCCTCATTCTTTTTAATGAAATCATCTAATTTCTTGCTAAGATCTAACTGATCAGACTGATGTTTTTTAATAAAGCTGTCCAACTTTCTATTTAAGTTACGCATCTCGTCACCAGCATCAACATTAGCTTTGTCTGTTTACTTTTCCAGCAAGATTTATCCAGTAACTTTTTGCAGACAGTAAAAACAATTTTACGCTCTTTTTTTTCTCTATTCCAAAAAGTAAACAGACAACATTTTGTCAAAATAATGCAAGAAAACAGCTGATCGGTGTGTAAACAATTGAAATAACAAAGCAAAAGAATTTTAGCATATGTGTCGCACGGTCGCACAGTGTATTTGCACGTTTCTAGCATGAAGTAAAATGTTTGGTTTATTATAAACGTTAAAAATCAACACAATTCTAACTACTTACCTCTGCCATTGTTAAATTTCAACTTTATTCTTCTTTTTCACACAAAAATATTGCAATCAAAATGTAAATAAAAAACAGCTGATCGAACTTGCAAAATCTTGATAGAAGAAATTCCTCCAGTAACATTTTGCAAGTTCTCTATCATCCAACTGTCAAAAAATTCTCTCTTTGGCTCTCTCGTTGCAAAAGTTTTGCAGTAAACAGACAACATTTTGTACAATATTGTACAATATTGCAGTAAACAGACAGACCTATTGTCAGCTAATCCACTATCACAAGAAGAACATATAAACGCCATACTGCTCGCATCACTGGGCAATTTAAGTTCATTGTCAGAGACATTAGCACAGGATGTATGAAACCATATTTTACAAATTTTGCACTGAATACTCCCTTGAGACTTTCCAATTGTCGATGAGCAAGATCCGCATTTAAAAGTTTTTGCAGGCGGCATTTTATTAACAAAAACGGCAGCAAATGAAGGTGAAGATGGCGAATGACGTTGTGACACAGCAAAAATAGGCGAATAATAGCAACAGCAACCAACAACAATCAGCCAACAATCAGCAGGTTGTAATAATTATTGAATTCTTCTTTTATTTTATGAAATTTCGACAATACTTCGCTTGAATTATATTCAAATAAATAAATCAAACCCGAAGTTGATTAATTGACAAAGTTAAGGACAAATAGTTAAAAAAATTAATAGCTGTATCACGAAACACGTCTACTCAGGCATAGGGTTGCCAAAAAAAACTCCAAAAAAAAAGCTCAAGCTCAATACCTTTTTAAATAATATAAAGCTTATTAGCTTTATATTACTTTCAAAAAAGTCGAGCATAAAAATGTTCCACAGACCGAATAAAAATTCCCGTAAGGGAAATGATAAAGGCATTTATTTAATTTTTTTGTTTGTAACTTTTGTCTTAAAGTAAACATAGCGATAAACATCAATTAATTTATCAAAAAATAATGGCTTTCACGCGCGAGTTCGACGCGTGCCTAACGCGTTTTGTGGATGAGAGGTGTGGTGTTGCTGTCGGGGTAGACTTTCACGCATTTGGGAAAATTTGTGGGAAAAGGTGTTATCGATCGGTACAAACATTTAATTTTTAATACATTTCACAGAGAATTTCCTTTTTTGATAAACTTAATTAGAAAATACCACTTTTTCTAATTTTTACGAATGTAAGAATAAGAGAGATTAGCCGGTTAAACGTCAAAAACTGCAGGCATGATACAAATACAAGGTAGTAGCGTTAGCCCATATGATTTCCTTTGTTTACATTTCGTCGTACCCAGTAAATGTCAAAGTTGTTTGTGTGAGTGGGTTCTCTTTTGATTTCATTTTACTATGTTCACAATTGTACATGTATGTGTACTTTTTTATCAACTGATTTTTGACAATAACTGGGTACGGAAATTACAACAATGCTAATGCTACTACCTTGTATGTGTATCATGACCGCAGGGTTGTTTGCAAGCTTGCAATATATATACCGAACCATGGTAAAATGAGTAAGGTAAACTCGTTAGAACAGCTGATTTCAACAAATTTCTTGCTTAGGTGTCACTCTTATGTCAAATTCACATGCATTTTGTTGTTGTACTTTTTTGTTTACTTATACAGTAGGTACACCCATGAAGAAAATTTGACAGATTATGGACACCAAACAAAAACAAAATGCCTGTGTTTGTTGTAACAATTCCTAGTGCGTTTACCTTACTTATTTTACCATGTACCGAACCAGCGATTTCGAGAGTTATACCATCTAACTAAAGAAACTGCGAATATTTTATTGGGAGAATTAAGTCCCTATATGTGTCGTGGTGTAAGAAGTACGTTTATTCCCCAACCCATTATAATGTGTACAGCACTACATTTGTTTTGCCACAGGATCATTCCATAGACACATAGGACAAGACTGCAGCTTCCATAAGCCGATCTGTCGTATGTCGTTGTGTCCAAGAAGTAGCCGATATACTGGAACAGCGACTTATGCCACTATGGATTACGTTTCCAACTCCCGCTGAATATGGTCCAATAAAAGAAAAGTAAGAAAACTAAACGTGGTCAAATCATATATTGGTCGACAACATGAAAAAGTAAAAATTGGGTTAAGTTATGCCGGGTCGTGTATATATATTTTGTATTTATGACATTGCAGTACAAGGTTGATGCTTCTACTGAGCTATATTCAGACTATATTGTTCACAAATACGAAAAACCTACACGGTCGGAAGTGGTATAATTTTTGCTAATACGTATGCAACTACGCGAATATTTTGAATAATAATGTAAGTATATGTGTTTTAGATTTTATGAAGATACTGGATTTCCCGGAGTAATTGGTGCAGTAGATTGCACACCTGTCCGAATAAGAGGCCAAAAGAGACGTCGAAAGCTGATATTTGAATCGTAAAGGATATCATTCGAAAAATGTGCAGTTGGTACGTTTTTTCGGACAACTGTTATACATGTCTTTAAATTTCTTATAAGTATATATACATATGTTAAATTTGCGACTATAATCTGAAAATTCTTGGGGAATTTGCAAGGTTTGTTACAGCAGCAGCGGTATGATGCCAACAATAGCAATCATTCATGGTTATTAGGTATGTAGCTTGGTTCTCGAATGCTATATTATATTCCTTAAAACTCCTTTTATTTTAGGTAATTCCGGCTATGTTCTACGTCCATGGCTAATTATACCTTATCCATCTTCAGGGAATGAAGATACAAAACGTTTTAATACTATACACGCCAAGGCTCGAAATTGTGTCGAGATTGAAAGGCGTATTGAAGTCGGTATTCAGGTGCTTAAAAATCGGGCTACATACCACACCACAGATGGCAGGTAAAATTATAAATGCTTGTACTGTGCTACATAATTTTAGACTAGAACATGGCTTGTTGAATGCCCTTACTGTATAAATTTGTTTTCATAATAAAAATATGTTTATATTTAAAATTACACCTAAAGAACATTAATAATAATAATAAATATAAGCAATAAATATATAAACAGTTTCTATATTATTTGGTTGTTTTGGGGTACTGAAGTTTCTGCTGCTGTTCTGAAGATGAGAAGACCGCCATATTTTAAAAGCCGGCAAGGAAATTCTAGCATCCCCAAAATAAGTTACGGTCCTATTTTTATTTGTTTGCCATCGAATCAGATCGATACAGCTTGTTGGATAGCTTGTTAGAATGCCTTTTAAATGACGCTTATTTCGTAAACCGGTAAACCATTTACGAGCCGGCACCTATTTATAGATATTTAGCCGCACTTTTTAATAAAATATGCCAAAAATCTTAAACTGTGATCGACATCTAGGTAAATACTACAGAATAAACGATAATAACCAAGAGTTGAAACTTGAGTTTGATGCATTGCTTGGCCGAATAACCATTTAAACACCTTATACATATATTTAAGCTCAAAGTTATATATTTTGTTATTAATATGCGTGGTACAGGCAATGATATTTACAAACTTCTCGAACTACGAAACTTTTTTACAACACCCTAAAATATAAAAAATCGATAAATCAATTGCTTATCGAGGGTTAAGCTTTATACCACAAATACTAAGCTAAAGCCACGAATCCGGTGTTGTGGCTTACCCAAAGGAAGAAATCCCTTAACCCGGTGTGTGTTACAAAAATTTCCAAGATCGAGAAATTTGTAAATGTCATACTCTTACCTGTAACATGTAAGTAAATAATAATATGCAAATGTGACCTTTAATACATCGGACGTGCAAAGGGTTATTGGGCCAAGCAATGCCCCAATTAAAAGCTTAAAGCCTTCTCTATTACCATATTTTTCCCAATACTTACCTTGGCATCGAGCTTTCATCGAGTAACGAACTTTCCAACTACGTAAGTACAACTGACGCTGCCAACAAATTAAATTAGGCCAATATACATATCCGAAATTTGAAGGCTCCTAACTCGGGGAATATGGACTTAGCTCAAACAAAAATAACAAGAATTGGAGCTACATTTGTCTGTAAAATAGATTTGTACCAGATCCGTCTTTACAAAACACCTGACGAATTAACACAACATCACCGATACATTTTTAATCTTGAGTTTCGTTTATATTGAATGAGCATCAGTTATTCAGTTTTCTTTAAATACATAACTTCGACAAAAACATGATTAAAATGTTATTTGTAGTTGTAACTTAGAAATTACATAAAGTAACAGATACTAAGAGCTAAATAAAAGCCATTTACTTTCCGGTAGTGCTCTTTAAAATACCCCAGGAGCCCAATAATGTTTCTATCTCTTCCAGCAAATTAATAAACAAATTGTAGAAGTAACAGTCCACGTCATCGCCAGCTACAGCTTGAACTTTTCATTCCATTCTCCTTCATACATAGTAATTTCGTCAATGACAAAGACGGCATTCTATTCTCCATCCTGTGGTGTCACTTTTATGACCGGTCTGCCAATACGCGTTCGCCTTGGTATGCCACCGGTGAAAACATTCCTCATGGAGGAGACGGCAAAAAAACACAAAGGAGTCTTGTAAGTGATAGGCCACGAGTTTCAACTTATTTGCGAGCGTAATTATATTAACTAACTAATAGTCAAGTCGAATTGATATTAGGTGGTGTTAAGTGACCAGCTGATCCTAAATTTGAACAGCTGATTTCGTGGATGAAATGTCAAACCAATTGTTTTTGTTTACATGTTAATGTGCATGTGTTTTCTTATTGCCAAAGCGTAATTTTGTGAAAAAAGTGTTTTTTTGTGTGTTAAAGTTTCAAATTGGTAAAAAATTAAAAAGTAATCTTGCTATAAGGTGGGAAAGTGTGCTGTGTGTTTTAAACAAGTGAAACGAGGAACCGGGCCGTTTTTCCAAGTTCCAAGCGACGATAGCAAGCGCTTGTTGTGGGGTAGTTGTTACCGGATGCAATTTCGTTCTAAAGACGTAATTTGTGGTGATTTGCTGTGGAAGCAAGACAAGGCTGCTACCAATAGCCATACCTCATCCTCCGCCACTGAAAACTATCAGCTCCAATTGGTTGCCGGCTATTCAACAAACAGCTTTCACGATGGATGTATGTTCTTTTTAATTTTTTTTTGCCAAATTTACGCAAAAATCACATCCAAACAGCCACTAGCATAAACGTAAATACATCAAAATAAACATATGCAAACAAAGTACAAATGTCACTTTCACAACAGGCGAACTCAAGGCAAATTCATATTTTGACATTTCATTCACGAAAAGCAAAAACAAAATACATTACACTTCAAGGCGAATTCTAGTGCTTCCACCTTGTATAAATAGCCCTAGCTTTGCAAATGTAAACATTCCAAGAAATATAATACTATAAGGTGTACTTAATCTCTCAGTTCATAGTTTTTAAATGTCAAGGTCAGTTTGCGGAGTGTGTGGAAACACTTCATATAGAAATATAAATGTAAATAACACTTTTTGTACAGAAATGTGGTTGGGAAAACAGTTTTCGTATAGAAAGCTGATGGTAAAAGTTTATATTAAAAAGTTCATCAATTATCGTATTAGTTAAAAATTCAGTCTAATGTTTAAATATATTTACATAAACAAAAAAAAATATCCTGGACCACAGTGCTGTATAGAGTATAAAAAATTATGGAAGATTCTGTTGTGAATTAAGTTTTTCTTCAATCACACTTAATTTCTTTAAAATTATTTTATTTTGAGATTCGACTGTTAGCATTTGTGCCATAAGAGCAGCATGCATACTTCTAGACTCTGCCAAAGCCTCCTTATATAATGATGCAATACTTAACATTTTTTTTGATGGAGGGAAAAGTATGTCCTCATCATCTAAAATTTCGATTGCTAAAACACATTTCTACAATTGGAGTTTATAATTAATTATTGCTTCATAAAATTAAAATTTAAATTACATCAGGGACCTCTTCCATGGTTACTCCTGATTCTGGGGTACACGCATCTCCGTCCACTGCGTCCTTAGTGATTATGTGTAATATTGTCTCTTCCAGAACATTTAATTCTCTAGGCCCGATAGCCCAGCTACCGCCGCCGGTTCCGTTTCTGAAGCTTCTACTTTTATTAACCAGCTCCTTTACTCCACCAGTCAAATCTGCCCAACACTAAGATAAAACAGAAACGACTATCGATCAAAAAATAATACATTGGGAACAATATCTAAATTTAATGATCTTTCTTCGCAAATAAATAGTGTCCGTCCTTGGTCCAACAAATAAGTTTTGTAAAGTTCGTCGAGATTGGATGAAAAATTCGACCTGTTGTGTAGGATAAAAGCAGCCAGTCCAAGGTTGTATAGGGAATCTATACGTACCTTTATCCATTGATCAACCGATTTGTCACTGCCTCCCAAGGAATTCAACGATGTCTTCAGAGATTCCCACTCTTCTTTGCTATTTGAATTTGAATTAACCCCTCCAAACTGACCTCTGGCAAATTCTAAATTGGAAGACATAAAGTCGACCAAAATTTGTTTTTGCATTTTGGAGATTCGTTGATTTTTCTGAAATATTAAATAAAGAGTATTTCAAAAACATAAATACTAAATAAAGAATAACAAAATAATGAAATTATTACCTTTTCTGTATTATTCCCGTTCATTATTCGTTTTAAATTGTTTTCTGTTAAAAAAAATGTCACAATGTTTTAAATTGTGAGCAAATTTGAAAGTTAAAATTTTACACTTTTCGAAAGGCTATTTTACAGAAACAGTTTTGATCCCATTTTTCCAGTAATGCGACACAGTAGAATCTGAGAAATCGCTTTTTGTATCAATTCACAATGTTTCTGTTCCATTTCCTATATTCCATGCGAGAATTTTCTCGATGTGAGAGTTACAGAACATGGGTACTGGCCCTATGTTGGCCAGTGCATTGGCTGATATCAGACCATGAATTTGGTAATATTATACATGTTATTATTCTGTGTATGCATTTGTGTTCAATTTGACAGCTAGAGTCATGAAACAAAAACAAAACGCCTGTTGTTGGTGCCCTCAATCACCACAAATCCTATTGCATTATACAATAATATCTACACGGTAATAGTACCATGCGTTGATGTAGCAACGACAGGTATTTGTTGTTTTCTATTCGCTTCAGTTGCCAAAATCTTCAGAAATGCATACCAACAACACAAGAATGCAAAAGAGTACAAAAACAAAATATATATGAGTGTATACATGAAAATATACATGAAAAAAATTAAATCACCTGTTCAAACGACTTTACCATGTAGATATTACACAGAAAAAATAACCCTCGGTATCATTAGTCGTGTTTTGTTTAAAATTAAGCGATTATCGCTTGCTAAGTTGTAAAGAAGACGGCTATTTAGTCCCCTTTTCCACTAGCAAATATTTCTTTGCAAATTCTAGAGTTTGTTAGCGAGAGGGGTGGGAGGAAGAGAAACAAATCTTTGTCAGTTCAGTATTAGCTGTTCTCGCAAATTCTGCTTTGTTCTTTTTGCTGAAACAATTTTATTTGACATATCGTTTATAACCCATTCGTTTTTACTGACACAGTCGGTTTTTGTTTACAAACCTGTTGGTTGTAGTGATTGTTTGAAGTAAACAAATTAAATTACCATTTTTACACCGATTTTAAATTATTTATACACTTTGTAGGAGTATTCTTTAAAATGTAAATAGTTTTGGCGTTTCTTTCGTTCTTTTGTATTTTGATTCGCAAAATTTGGCAAAGAAATATTTGCCAGTGGAAAAGGGGACTTAGCCATAAATGATTTTATTCAAAAATATGAAAAAGGGTTGAAAACGGTAAAAGATGCCTAAAAAAATTTGTTTAAACTTATCGAAAATGATTCGCGTCTCTAAGCTGTTGCTAAGTGCTTCAAACATAACCCGCATATTGTCTACTTTGGGTTTGGTGATTTTTTTCTGCATGTGGACAAGAAAAGGTGGTATTAATGCCTAAATAAAAATGCAAAACACACGACCATCAAAAAATCTGATTTTGCATATGAATATTGGTAACTTCCCTGTTTCTTATTTGAATGTCGAGAACTGTAACGAGACAGCAGCACTCTGACTAGATACCGTGTGTTAGAGCGAGAAAATACACCTCCAAGAATTTGTATTACTACTGTGTTGCTGCGTACGTATGTAACCATTAATTTGTGAAAAGGAAAACAAAAACAGGAATTTTGCCAAATTTTCTAAGAGTAATTTTTATTTAGTTTCTTACAATATATGTGTGAATTTACAATTTCATAAAGAAATGTAAGTGGAAATTAAAGTGTTTCTATTCCTATTGACTAAAACTATATATTGTAGAACTTTTGTAAATAGAAACGTGTGTTATGAGTCTTGTCTTCTGACATTGATCAATGGGAAAGTGGCGAAAGTATTTAAATAAGCGACAGAAAAAGGTACATCTCTTACCCACTTAAAGAATAGAAATGTATGTCCTTTGTAGAAACGAACAAATTTGACACCAAAATGCTTGATTCTCTTGGCTAATGATTAAAAAATTTCTTAACAGGAAACGTGACTGGAGTATTCGTCAGTGACACACGAGAGGTGCTACACATTAGTTATTATAACATCATTTATTTAAATGTTATTATCGTAAGCAACTACTGAGTATGCAATAAACAATACTTTAATAATACTTTAAATATGGAAAAATTGGGCTAAATATTTGGTACGATTGTACATTAAAATTAATCTAATTCACCTACAATAAATTCTGTCAATTGCCCTTTTTGAATTATGGAAATCTACAAGCAAAGCCAAATTTTCATACTGTTCGCGAACGTAAATTTGCCTATGTTTATTGGTAGTATTGCCCAATTAAATAGATGACCCTATGTTGCCCAGTGCATTGGCTGATATCAGACCAATAATGTTTACACTAGTTTTTTCCTGTGTATAGTACCATATCCATGTTGTACCTCAAGAAGTTTGTGTTCATGGTAGAATGAGAAGGTTAACTCAGTAGGCAGCTGATTTCAATTTTTAATTGTTGCTTAGTTGACCTCAAAGACGATCTATAATTGAACGACCAGGAGATGTGCGCAATTTGGCAACCCTGGTAAAAAGAACCAAAAAGTGATAGAAATTCACCCAAAGGCATTTCTCTCACGCGTCATATCTTGATTATTTCATACTTTTTGCATAGTTTATGTAATTTTACTTCAACATGGTTGGAATTTGTATAGTTATACACAATAATACTATCAAAAAGCTCAGGGGGTACCGATGAGTCAGCTGTTCAATTTAGTACTTGGAGAACAGATAGAGAATATGCTTTCAAAGAAGAAATGGTGATAGCTGACTGGAATTCAGCAAAAATGTTTTCACTTTTGTTTTGATTTTTTCGTTCGTGGCGCGTTCTTAATTTCGGGTTGTTTTGTGGAAATATTGTATTAAAAAAGTGGCAAAAAGTGATCAAATTAACAAAAAATATAATAACAAATTAGATGCAATACGGTTATTCGGTTGAAGTAAATGAAACACGACACAAATCCTGAAAATCAATCTTCAAAAAAAGCGAAACATTGCGCAAAACAAAAGTGAACAAAACACATTTTCTTTTACTACGCTATACTCTATATGTTTCCCAAGTATTCCACGGAACTCGTTAGTACAAAAAGCAACTAGTGCACACTCTTATAGTATTACTCGGTGAAAAAGCTGCTCGTGTATTGAAATATTCAATAAAGAGAGTAAGGGACCGAACAGAGAATGACTAGGGTTTCACTCGTTGTGTTTGTTGGCATTTGAGTGAAGAGAAATTTTGACTGTCTACTTGTACATCGTTTTAGGGTTTCTCAAATAGGATGTACAGGTAGAGAAGAAAAAACCCCGCAATTTGGCAACCCCAGTAGAAGAAAACCAAAAAAGTCGACGCGATTCACTCAAACGCATTTCTTTCCCGCGTTATAACTTGATTATTTCATACTTTTTACATACTTCATGTTATTTTATTTAAATATGGTTGGAATTTCTATAGTTGGATAGAATAACATCATCAGAAAACTGCTCGTGTATTTAAATATTCAACGAAGGGAGTAAGAGAGCGAGCAGAGAAACAACACGCTTCATAGTTTCTTTGTAGGCATTCCACTCCATGAGTAAATTTTCTTCTCTATACGATAGTTGCTTTATGGGTTTCAATGGCACAACTGATCGGAAAGGTACTAGGGATATGATGCAGAATGAGAGACCAAAGAACACATAGCGATTACATATACCATGCAGCAAACTAAATTTAAATAGTGTAATGCGACTATTTGGTAATTTTAATTCTAGTATGGTTGTATTAAAGGCACCTTAGACTTGCGGACCAGTCGGCCGACGCGGGCATTGTTTTGCCTTACACTAGCCGACTTTCCGGCCGATTATCTGAAAATCAAACTAGTTTTGGTTTTTGCCCATCTAGTCGGCCGACTGCCCGACTTCACCTTACACTGGGAGATGAGTCGGCCTGACAATCCGCTGGTCTAAAGTGCCCTTTATAAGAACAGCTGATTAGTTTTTTTCTCATTTCGTGGAGCCAACGTGGTGCACACTAGCTGTCAAATGTTATTTACCTTTTTTTTGTGTACGTTGTTCGTAGTAACGAAAACAGAACGCCAGTTGTTGTTGCCTTGTTGTAATTTTTTTTAGTATTGCTTCTACCTTCTCAAATAAAGAAAATCGAATTATCAGGATAAATTAAATTTCTTCCGTTTTTCTACCTCAATTAGTACTTTCTTGTGTACAATTTTCTTGTATTTTTCTTTGTCTGTCGGCCACAGGCGTTGCCATATCGCTGAAAGTAGTCGTTTTGCGATTACTTTATGCCTGTACAACACTATTGCATTGACAAGACACGACTACCCGACTACTTCATTCGACGTTTAGTAATTACTGAAAACAGAACGTAGGTACGGATAGTTGAATAAATTTTTTTTATATTTTTCTACTTGTGGAAAAGAAACTTAAACAAGAATGTCCCAAAAATAAATGTTAATAACAGAAAAACACGAACTCCTTAACTAAAACAATCCAAGTGCCTTCAAAAAAGTGTTTATAAATTAATGCAAATTAAGAATCCAGCGCATAGAAATTTTTATAAAGAAAATAAAAAAAGTGAAGAAAACTACCTTTACGGTCCTAATAGAAGAAAAAAGCACAAGTGGTGAAGAAGAAGAAAACGAAAGAAAAGGAAAAGAAAAATTCACGAAATATTTGGTGTGAAACAAGTGAAAAATGTTATTAAAAATAAACACACTGGGAAAAGAAACAAATAAACGGAATTGATATCACATAAAATAAAGGATTTAGCAAAGTTTTGTATATTGAAAAAGAAAATACTGCGGATTTTAAGCGTTTGAAGAATAATTTTATACATTTCTGGGATTTTGTTTTACTTGAATTGCTTCATTTCTTTGCCGTTTTTTCCATCGTCTTCGTCTTCTATATAACTCTTCATTCATACAAAAAAGCACCACAACAACAAGAACGAGTAGCGGCGGCAGCAAACAACAACGACAACAACAATACATCCAACAAACTCAACCAACCAACCAACCAGCTAGCCAGCCATCCAACCTAAACACAGCCATCCATTTCAGTGTTCCGTATTTGAGTGCATGTGTTTGTGTGTGCGTGCCTCTTTTGCGCTAGTGTGAATAATAATACAGAAATACATGTAAAAGAAAAAAAATCAAAGAAGTAAAGTGAAAGAAAAAAATCAAAGAATAGAATAAGATGAAGATAATTTGGTAACAGAAAAGTAAATTGTTTCAAAAAGAAAATCGTGTGTCGATTCGAGCATGGAAATTTAACAAAAATTTACAAAATAAACGTTTGTTTTGCTACCAAAAAGAAAATTGGTATATTTTGATTTTTAAACAAAACTTCTCTATTCATTGTACTTGGCTCTGTGCACCAGAGTAACAAGCCGAGCGAATTTGAGCCGACGAGCCGCCGCCGCCGGTAATTTTTTATACTCCGAGCCGCCGCCGATTTAATCGGCTACAATCGGCTTAAAATATGAGTCGATTAACTCGAAGCCGCCGATTTTTTCGTTACGTGTAGTTAAAAGCTTAAGTACTTTAATGTAACCAATAACGAATACCCGGTACCGAGGTACTTGTACTCATTATGATGATTTGTACAACACTGTCTAAATTGACGCCAAGTTCCGTTGTAAAACGAGAATGCCAAACATATAAAAATAGTGAAAATGGCACGGGATCGAACATAACCTGGCGTTTTATCAGAAATTGGTAACACAGAAATAATATGCGAAAGAACACGCAAAATTTTTTCCATGCTACGGCGCCGGCTCCGAATGCTGGAATCATTTTGGAACCTTCATCATTGGAGGCAGAACCATTTTGAAGGGTAATAGATTTTGTTTTCACTGCTTCGAAGAAAATATCCTTCTTAAATCGTAAGTTTAAGTTAACTTTTTTGTTTTTCCTGTGAAACGTGTAAAACAAAGTAAATTTTGTTTCCGAGATTTGGTCGTTCCAATTTTCAAAATAAAATATATGTACATATATACATATCTTCGCTGTTTATTATCGGATCGGCTTGTCATTGGGAAGATTATGTAAACCCTTTTGAAACAACGTCCAATTTTTTCGATTTCATTAACCCACTGTGGAGCGGTTTCAAGTTTTGGTTCAAACTTTTTAGGAGAATACTTTAGTCAAAATATGAACCATGGTACATATCATTAAACCTGGAAACCCATACTATGAAATTTATTTCAACAAATTCGAGCGATTTTTAAAATAATTTTTCAAAATGGGTGTTTTTCGTCGTTCCTCATGTTATTTACATTTTAAAACTCGTCCCACCGGCTGCAGTTTCCCTAATAGTTTTAGAACAAAAAAATATATCATCATCATTCTGGTGTTTAAATGGTTAAAGAGAGAATTAATACCGCAAATTAAAGCTTGAAATTTAACTTCAGAATATATTATACTTAGTATGACATAAATACTGTTACTGTTACTGTTATTTTGGGCTATAAAACAAAAACTAATGAACGTTTTTTGATAAATTTTTTTAATATATTTATTGATATATGTATATTGTGTACAGTTTCATTGGTCAATCATCAATAGTTGCATGCACCTCATCCATTGGCACGAACCAAAGCTGTCTTAAGAGAATCAATGTTGGGGTTGTTGCAGTTATATATGTATAATGTTATCTTTTATCATGATATGTTATTTTCATATTACATACATATATTGTAGCAACCTTAGATATATGACTCTTACATATTTTCGGTCTGTACTTTTTTACTTCACTTCAATAAATTCGATTCCTACAAAAGGGGTTTGTTTTGTGGCAGACCATGTCCTCTAAAACGGTCCACAAATTGTAATCCAGAGGGTCCAGATCAAATCTTCAGAGTATATAAAAGCTTATAAGCTGGTGCTAAATCTTGTTCCACGGCTGGTTTTGGAACAGGGAATAGTTAAACGGCTTCACAACTGCTTCCAAAACAGTTTCCTCGCAAACTTTGGTCGATGTTTTGACCCCTTGTTCACAGGAATGTAAGTCAGTTACCCCATCATAAGAGGCACCCCACAAAACCATGACTTCAGCTGGATGATGACCCTTTTCGACCCGTGGGATGAGCTGTTTATTAAATTTTTCCTGTACCGTAAAAATTTTTTCATCCGTAAACAAGATTTTTCTATGCAAGTTATCAGCGTACTTCACCAAAAGACGTTTGGATTTTTCTATCCTATTTTTTTTAAAGTTGTAGTCAACAAATATCCTGTACGCCGTTTTAAAGGTCCAAGTCCCAAGTCTTTTTTAATAACTCGGCTCATGGACTTTTCCGTGATTTTCATCTCACGGGCCATGATTTTCTGTTTCCGGAGAGCATTTCGTTGAATTCTTGCTTTGACGGCTTTGATGACTTGCTGTGTCCGAACGGTTCGAGGGCGGCACCACTGGGGCGGTCTTTTATATCTCCAGTCGCCTCGAACAATTGTAAGCACCTGTAGACGAACATGCGACTAATGCCGAGCGGGCGGAGCGTTTTGAAAATATCGTTTTTTTTTCTTTCCACACTTAAATAGTGCTATATCTGCGATACGGTTTTTCTTATCTGACCACTCCATGGTGAAAATTGACACAATTTCAAATTCCCGCAACTGACTAACGCTATAGACGTTAACTTTCAAAAACATATGATAATAAAAGGGTGTGTTAAATTTTACTATTCTAATGGGTATGTTCAATTTAGTAACAACATTTATGTCCCTACTAAGTAACACTATACACCTCACATGGATTATATTTTGACATAATGAAAATTTTTCGTAAAAACTTAGGACTAAAAAACATAAAACTTTAAACCTCTCCTCAGTGGGTTAACAGAGCGGTTACAACGGTACCAATTTCGACCCGATCCTTTAGATATAGACCTAAATACTTCAAATTATATGTCCAATACTTGAAAGGTCATATCATGAAAACTATGCGTTTCCCGGAATTTTTAACTGTTTTCACTCACCATGAGCAAACCTACAACTAAAAAAACAAAAAATAGGGCTTATGTGGTTAAAGTGCTATCAAAATAAAATAAAAAGTTAAAAGAAAGCGTAAACATGAAATAACATTTGAAACAAAAAATGAACGGCCTTATTCATAAAAAGTTAGGAGAGGTTTGAGAGACGGCTTATCATACAAAAAACGTCTGTCAAACCTCTCACAACTTTTTATGAATAAGGCGGTTAGTATGTATAAGTATATAAAGTACAGGTCATAGAGGAATTTAGGATAGAGTAATTCATTGTCTCAATATTTTTAATGTCATAGGTATAGTTGCAAGTGACCATTAGATGGTGGAAAGGATGGTTCAATAATACCAGATAGAGGCATTGGAACACAACGTCCAACAAAGCAACAACAGCCGCATTTCGTGTTTGTGTGGCAAAACAGTTGTGTTAAATACAATACAAATGTATACCAATGATAAAAATAAACAAAAAAGTGAAAAATACATTTAAATTCCACAGTTATATACGAAATCGAAATAAAACAGTTAAGTCAACATTTATTGTACCTCTACCTGCTGTAAGTTAATTTTCGTCGAATTTCTCTTATTTGCACAAACCTACGACGAAGGGTTTGAAATGAAAAGTCAGATGAGAGAATAAATTACTCTATCCTAAATTCCTCTATGATGGCTGTAGCTTCGAACAAGACGCTAAAGATTCCCTGAAAAAGGGAATGAAGATTAAATTTAACTTTTAAATCAGTGTGTAATTATTTGTGCCTTTTTGCAATTGTGATTCTTTTGTTATTTAACAATTACAATTAACATCCGCACTATCACAAGACCAAAAAAATTGTTGACTGCAAGCCGAAAATTGAGCCGCCGCCGGTAAAACTTCACAACGGCCGCCGCCGACGGGCTAAAAATCTCAGAGCCGCCGCCGACGACGGTTTGGCCTCGGCTTGTTTCTCTGCTGTGCACAGCGGAAAGCAAAAACGAAAAGTAAAAGAGGAAGAAAACTAACGAGTGTGTAAAATTTGTTGTGTTTACTTCAGGTCTCCATCCATTCAGAAAAAAGCGAAAGAACAAAAAAAGAAAAAACACGCATACAGCAACAACTAGAAAATAACTACATGTACAACAACAACTATCTAAGTGTATAGCAGTAGTGCGCTGCTGCGTCTGTCATTTCCCCATATTTGTCAATTCCTACTTTCTTTCTAATTCACTCACATCTTGGTGGAGCCATCATCCAGTCAGCCAGCAACTACAACGATAACCACGACGACTACTATGATTTTCAACTCATTAACAAGAACAAGATAAGAACAACAGCAACTCTATTGAAACGAAACCGAAATCAAACATCGTGCTTTTTTCTTGTTTTGTCTACTCGGTTATTCGGTATTTTGTCCACTAATCTCTGTATATGGTCACGAGCAGAGAGGATTCGCGAGCTCCCCAATAAATGTTGATGTGTGTGTGCGTTTTATACTGCGGATTTTGCCAAAAAGCCGGTCACGTTTTATAATCGCGTTCAGTTGCCTGCAGTCCTCGTTGTCCTTAGCAGGTGTTTGGCTTCGCTAGTGCTGCTGCTAAAGGGCCATTGAGTCGTGGAGTCAGTCGTAAGGAACACTTTTTTTACCACTACTACTGCAATTTATTTCCTTTTGTGGGATTATCAATAAACGAGAAAGTAAAGCCTGTATCTTGCATTGGATACATATCACATCGAAAAAAGGATTAGCTTCTACAGCACAAGATAAGGTAGGTGTTTTTAAGAACAGATAATATATGGCCAAATTCTCTTTCATAAATTGGATGCAGTTTGTTGCGGATAATACAAGTTGCACTATGGTACATTTATGTTGGTTAAATTAAACCAATGGATACTTTTTTGCAATGTTTCTGACTTCCTTCAAACCTTCTAATGCAACAAATTACTGTTTTTTTTTAAGCTGAAACTGAAGTTTAACCTAGATATATTTTTTCATAGATTTTCCTTTATTTGTTTTATACCTTCTACGCTGCTCTTACAACTGCAGTTTGCATCAAACTTCCTAACTTAATTTTTTAACAATCCTATCATTTAATACGGTGGAAAGGTTACACCAAAGGCATCCGATTTAGGATTTATTAAAAATCGATAGTTAAGTCTTAACGTTGTTGTCTATATTGACTAATCAAATTTTGACATCAAATTTATTTCTATATTCGCCGTTCAAATATCTCTCTAAAATGGGTTTTAGCAAAACCGATAAAAAACCCTGGTACTTTGTTATCGTGATTAAAGTTAAAAATACAGAATTGCTCTTTTGGTTCCTTCTTCTGCTCGAAATAAAATAAATAAAATATTTTCGGTATCTCGTTTAGTCGCAGTTTGAAAAAAGTGTAAGAGAGTACGATATCCTAGGCTTTTGAATCCGGGAACTTATTTTTGATAGAACATTTTAAAACAAACCTTCCTTGGTTATCGATATCTGGGGTTGCCGTTAAAAAAATTGATAACTTTTTACCATTTTACTCGACCGGATTTTTTTTCACAAATCCCCAAAACGTGAAAAAACTTTGATGGTTATCGATAACTCGCTTAAACATCGAGATATCAATGGACGAATTTTCAAAAATTTATAATTTATTTTTGAGGTTTTGATTGACCATTTTATTCGACCAGAATATTTTGCATAAATCCCGAAAAAAGTGAAAAACTTTATGATTATCGATAACTAGTTTTAACATAGAGATGTCAACGGACTATTTTTAAAAATTGATAACTGTCAAATCCATTTTTGACGTAATGCATTTTGTTTAATACTACTCCTTCGATCGTTTTCTACGGGAAGTTTTCCTTTAGAGTGTGTACAACGCTTGCTTTCTGTGTGGCCATTGTTCGGACTGGCTTAGGGATTTTATCCGTTGAGGTAAGTCCAATCAGGGGGATTCTATGGCACAGCTGATCGAAAAGGTACTAGGCCGATGGTGGAGAATAAGAGAGCAAAGAAGACAGGAACTAATTTTAAATAGTGTTTATTGATACTAATGACGGCTAAGTGATGTTTTATATTGTTTGCATTGAACGAAAATAGGCATTCCCTTTGATTTCTGTCCGGTTTATGTCCAACGAAAGTGTAAAACTGGTAAAATACAGCAGCAAATAAAACTCTATGAAATATGGCCTACTACCTAGTCGTCATGAAGAGCCATTGCAGAGAGTAATGGAAACTCTTAAGTATTCCTCTATGGTCCAACTCAGGATTCACGAATTCGGCAGTTTTTTTGTTTGTCAAATATTTTTTTCTTTTGGGTGGGTGTAACAACGGATTCCGGACTTTCTTTTATCATCTGTATATTTCCGAAATTAGAAAAAAAAGGATTTTTCTAATTTTTAAACCCCGATATATCAATAACTAAGTTATTTATCGAAAAATTTTATTTAATTTTTCCATCTTAGACGAACCACAGACTTGTCATTCAGGCGCGTGAACATTAGCTATCGTTGATGTTTGTTGTTTCTTTAGTGGCCTCCTTGGTACCAAATAAGAGTGTAATCGAAATTGTTCGCATCACTATCATGTCCACAAATCTTTTGGTAATATTTTTTTCAAATTCGACCAAGATCATGCTCATGAATCACAAATCAGTGATTCGCTTTATTTTAGGGTATGGTTATCGGATCGAGGAACTTCGGATGTCGTTATCTCAACAAAAAAATTTATATTTTTATTTTATTTTTTTATTGTATTATTGTACATTAATAGAGATCTAGTTTTTTATAAAAGAAGTAGTGCAAATGCATCCTCATGAATCCTGGCAAATCGTATAGCTATTTCAGATCTAGCCACAAATCTTGATCAGCGGTTGTTTGGAACCATACTATTGACAAATTCATCAAACTAAATGCAAATGAAAACACATCTCAATTGAGAATATTCCACTGTGCAAGTGTTCGAAAAATATCGCAAGCAAAACAAACAAGAAAACATTTCTAAAAAACTTCTTTCCATCTCCAGAGAACCATTGGTCCCCATTAGAAATGATTTTTGTTGTTGCACACAATTTTCACAGGCAATAAATATTCATATAGAATTTTGGCAATTACTATATAATTTCTTATTTAATGAAAAGTAGTTCTTTTGTAATTTATTTAAATTGACCGAAGGCTTAGACTGAATAAATAAATAACTCGCATCGTTATGGGGATATACATTTTGTAACTCGGTAAGAACATTAAGGCCCACACATTAGTCATTCTTGAGTATGATTATGCTCATATTTGGTACTATGCTCCCTAACTCCTCAAGCCGATGCTAATTTTGCCAGCAATATGGCGATGGAAGCATCAAAGATAAGCGCGCAACAGTCTTGTTCATTATGAGCATGAGATTTGTCGATAACTTTTTCCCTGGCTCATAAAACTTAACAAATAATACAAAACATTTTTGCGAGCAAGTTAGTGATGTGAATTACAACGATTGCACACTTCTTTCGATTAGGGAGTGGCGCTAAAACGGAAGCTCATGCTAATGATGGTCAAATGTTTGGTCCGCAATTAGTTTGTAAATTTTATCGAAAATAGTGACAGAATAATATTGGGGAACCAATATTTATATACTTTATTCAATGCCATAAAAAGAAGAATAAATTAATTGATATCCATTATTTGAAAAAATTAACGTCATTATTATGTCAAATAGTTTTAGATTTAAATCGATCGATTTCCCTCACACACCCGATAATTATTGTTTAACTTAAAAGTTATCGCAAACCATCGCATATTATGCTGCTGTCAATAAATTAAAATTAAAGTATAAAAAATACAATTTAAGAATTAAATAAAAAATACAGTTTAAAAAATTAATAAAAAAAACTCTTTTTAAAAAATAAAAACTAAAAAAATAAATAAAACCACTAATAATAATACCAAACATTTCGTAACTTATAAATTGCAACTATAGACATGTACAATGATATTCTCAGAATTTAACCTACCAATTTGAAATTTGCAACTCATCCGCAGCTCATCTGATGAGACATTACCTTTAACAGGGTTTTTCATTAATGGAAACATTAGGACTGACAGTTTCCAAGAAAACACAAATCCCCTGTTTGATGGTAGGCCTTTCCTAGTGTAAACAAAGAGATGTACATTTCTTCGTCTTTGCCAACTTCCTGTTTCCCACACACGTCCGAATGCATTGTATTTGCAAAGTGTAGCCGAAAATGGAAATTTTTGGCGCATTTCCCGGTTACCAAGAAACTGTGTGCTCAACACCACACACAGGAGGAACAGAAGAACACAGCCATTCACATGCTAGAAGAATACAGGTAAACTTGTAGGGGGTTTGTTTCAAAAACTGCATAGATTTGCTAAATAGATAAGCGACACCGTCACCGACTACAGCCAGAACAGCAGTTAAATGTTTCCCTAAAAACCTGGGAAATGAAAACACACACAAGAAAAGAACATTTCAACAATTTTTGCTCTGTGGTTGTTGCCTAAACCGAAAAATGGTACATAAACAACAAAATATTTATGAAACCCCGAACAACTACAAATAACATCGAAGGCGGTCGGACGAGGCAGTGCCACAAACTCAACGAAAAGTTATGAAATGTTCCTGTGTTCGCAGCAACGGCGATGTTGTGTTATGTTACCCTTAATGGGTCGCCTGAAATGGTAACCATGAGAACTATGAGGAGTGAGAAGTAGTAGTTCTCCTTGACATTTGAAACGTAACGAGTTTTCTGTTAACTCTATTGTCTCTTTGATAAACGAATTTTCGATTCCTGCGTGTGGTTTGTTTTAGGGGTTTCTTAAGTTTCAGATGATTTCAATGGAAATTGAGATAGAAAATGCGAAAAATGCCCTTAATTCATTCTGGGTAAAGTGCAACAATCAGGATGTTGATAACCGTTTTCTTTCCTGCTGGATTTTAACAAATTGGCCTAGACATTTCAATACCGTTTCATTCAATCCATCCACACTCACTCCTACTGTCATTGGCAACAAACTGTGCTAAACGTTGGGAAAATTACTGCGTTTTACCAATTTATTATGTTTTCAAGCTGCGAATTGTGTTTTTTTTATTTTGTATAGAAACAACCATTTCCTGTGGAGTTTAATCTCTTTTTTTCCATGCGATAAAACTTATGTGAACACTATTACGACGGAGAATGAAGAAAGTCAAGAGGAAATTACAAATGGTTGCCAAATTTATTGTTGGTTATCTCTCGCTGGGATGTTTGCATATGAACCGCCACATTTAGTGTGGTGTGGTGCCTTGGAAAATGAGGTTAAAAGTTCAAATCTTTTAAATGTGGAGCAAAATGACTAACACTCTTCTCTGCCGCTGCTACTAAAGTTGTCACCGTATCTATAATCATTCAAGGATTGAGTTGAAATATTGACAATGTTGGGTTCCACCTTCCAGCCAAGCTGTCAAATGTTGCTGTCATGTAATTACACTGAATGGATTTGGATTTAGTTATACACCCTTGTGTTGTTTGCTTTATTTCAATACCGCCATTATAACTAATATCAAAAATGACCCTCAAAGAATTTTCATTTACAAAACTCACGGACAGATGGATGGACGAAACAAACGACCAGCTATGACTATGATAATGTTTACCTTCTCAACGCCCCCTTTTTGGTTATTACACATTTGAAAAGGTCGGCCAGTAGGTATACTCTTTGTTTTTATTGTGCGGTGCGGTGCGGTTAGTCAGTTTTTCATCATTTGGTCACGTAACATTTCAACTTTATTCGTTATACATTTTTCCCTTTGCACCCTTGAAGCAGCCTGTGATTTCTTCCACCGCCATCACAAATTTTCCCAAAATGATTAAGCGGTTTTTCTTTGGTGTTGCTGCGGTGTCAGTTGTTTTTGATATCACTAATATTTTGCAAGTCACTACTAGTTTCATGTTAATCAGAAACTACAAACATATAATACCTCCAACCCATCTAGTAATAATAACATAAAATGCTTACCCACTGGGTAAGGGATTAGTGATGGGGGTTTTAGGTTTGAGTTTGTGCTTTATATTCTTATCTTGGTTTCCAAAACCAAATTGAATATCCTTGTAGTGTGTCTTGTTTGAGACATTTGTGGTTTTCACTTTGCGTTTTGGAACAGTTCCTTTCTCTTTTCCCTGCCACTTAACCGCGACAATGTAATAATCTTCTTTTGGAATACGAAACTTATTGGTTCATGGTTCCACTATAAAAAAAAGTTTGGCAATATTTAATTGTATGTGTGACCTGTTTTTTCCTGTTGAATTTTCCATTATATTGAAATTTATATCCATTAGAATGGTAAATTGCATTGTGTGTGGAAAATCGAAGTTTGGGTTTGTTCCAAGTTGTGCCATTTGTTAGGAAAGAGCAATCGGTGTATGTTACGACCTGCTAAGAAATAGCGAAGACATTTGAAACAGGAACACAGATGTTTAATAGTGTTTAATAGAAATTTAATAGAAATCTTGAAGCTGTTATCTTTCGGACTCTACATTTATCTACTCAATTATACAAGTTAATTTTGCCAAACATTCTATTCAAACTATAAATTCTTCTAATTATTCTCTTCGAAATGTCCTTCCTCCCCACAGCTACTGAGGGGGGAGAGTATTGTATCGATAACACGCTTAGTATTCGAATTATAAGATGTTGACATTTGGAAAGAGAATATGATAGATAATCCATTCAAAGGCTTACAGTTAAGTGAACTCATAGAGAAATACTTAAGAGTTTCCATTACTCTCTTCGTTGCCTCTTCATGACGACGAGGTAGTAGGCCATTTCATAGAGTTTTATTTGCTGCGGTATTTTACCAATTTTACACTTTCGTTGGACATAGAACGGACAGAAATCAAAGGGAATGTGTTTTTCGTTCAATTCAAACAACATAAAACATAATTTAGCTGTCATTAACATCAATAAACACAATTTAAAATAAGTTCCTGTCTTCTTTGCTCTCTCATTCTCTATCATCGGCCTAGTACCTTTTCGATCAGCTGTGCCATAGATACCCCCTGGTGAACCACACACTTGTCATTCATGAGCGTGAACATCAGCTATCGTTGACGTTTGTTTTTGCTTTATCGCAGTACTTGATACCAAATAAGAATATAATCGAAGTGGTTCACATCACTATCATGTTTACCAAAATTTGTTGGTAATATTTTTGCAACTTCATCTGTCAGGTAAAAAGTTGTCGATCAGGCTCATGATCATGAATCACAAGTCTGTGGTTCAATTTACGAAGCGTGTGCCGAAGTGAATTTCAAACGTAAATTATCGATATCCCAATAAGTCAGCAAGTTATCGAAAACTTAAAATGGTATTCTTCTCTTAACACTTTGAGGACCATACATTTTCGGCCACACGCATTTTTATTTGATACGTTTTAGTTCTTTTCACCATAAAGGCGAATATACTTGCCAACCAGTTACTCGGTTCATGTGAGCAGGTTGAATTAGAAACGCAAGGACTGAGCGAGAAACTACCTGGGATTTCACCCATCTGTGTCCTTTTTCGCTTCTTTAATTGTACCACTTTATCGCAGATATCGAATTACCAGTTACGCGAGGGTTGCTATTTATATTTTGGGTCCTGGCAATACTAGTGTTGTCAGATGCAAACTGGAACTTCCATAGGAAAGTTTGACCTTTTTTTTAGCTTAAACATACATAGAACGTTTTCAATTGCGAGCACTATTTGTTGTATTCACAGTGTTTTGACAAATTCATCTCGGTCAAAAATTGGAATTAACCAGTGACAATTTTCGTGGGATAATTTTTTACAATTTTCGGCGTGGATTATCGAGACAAGAGTGTCTCAATCAATTTGTTTCGACTTTTGGTGATGAAGCACCAACAACAACCACTGTAAATCGCTGGTACCAAGAGTTCAATCTCGGACGTCATTCGCTCCTGGATGAATTTCGAGATGGTCGTCCAACTTCGGCCGTTTCGCCGGAAACCATCGATGCTGTGGGTGAACTGATAAAGCAAGACATACCGTAAGATTGAGGCATCCCTGGGCATTAGTATGACAAGCATCAATAAGATATTGCATGTTCATTTGGCCGTGAAAATGATATATTCTCGGTTAATCCCACATAACTTGACGACTGCTCAAAAAAGGGTCTTGTCGATTGGAGCAAAGAAATCTTGTAAAAATACAACCGCGGTATCTCAAATGCAGTGTATAACATCGTCACAGGTGACGAATCATGGATCTATGAATATGACACCGAAACAAAACAGCAATCGACCATATAGGTCTTTCTAGACGAGCTAAATCCAACAAAAGTTGTTTGTGGAAGAAGCACGTCGAAGCAAATGATCGCGTTTAATGGGTTAACCGGTCATGTGGCCACAGTGCTTTTAGTGGAACGTAGGACGATCAATTCTTAGTGGTATACCAGCATCTTTTTTCCAACAGTGTTGGAAGAAATAAGAAAAAACAACAAGAGAAGATGGACCATTTTGCATCAGAACAATGCGAGCTCTAACATATTAGCTGAAACAATGGGCTATTTGAGCACACAACATGTCGTATTGATGGGTCATGCGCCGTTCAGCCCTGATTTGGCTCCTCTCTTCATGAAGTTTTGCATACTCCGGAATAAATGAATATCCGAAGGTGCCAGATCAAGACTATAAGGTGGCTGTGGCACCACTTCCCATCCAAGCTCCAATTTTTCTGTCTGCAAAGATGTGTGAGGCCTAGTTTTGTCGTGTTGGAAGACCATGCCGTTGCGATTTACAAATTCAGGTGCCCCAGCTGACTTCAATTGATGTCTTTTAAATTTCCAATAGAATTTTCAAATTTCAATTGATATTTTTCAAAATTACATTGATATATGTATTTTGATTTACTATTGGTAATGGTTTAGTTCTATCCGAGAAGGAAACTAAAGAATTTTTACTAAAAAAACTAGTTCATAACATTGTGAATTCATAGGTTTAGGAGAAGTTGTCTCTACTGCCACATTGGATAAAAAAAAATGGTGTCCAATAACATCCTCTGAAGGGATTGAGGAAGGCACAATTAATGAGATGTGCGCTTTCTAGTTTTACACTCACTGAATGGGACCTACAGGTATTTTGAGAAGCGTTTTCATGGCTGGATGCAGATCAAAATTGCCTGTATTGAATTCGGTTTAAATACTGTAGCACAATTTTTATTTCTAGTTTTGAATCTAAGACCTTCTTACATAGCTCTAAAATAGTTTCATTAGTCTAAAAAAAAATGGTAATGCAACCGGTCAATATGTCACTAGTTCGTGAACTCGTTCAAATTTCATTAGTTCACGATCTAGTTCCTATTTCACTGGTTCATTAACTAGATTGATCGTTTCCTACTGCTTTGTTGTATTATGGCTGCATTCTCGATAGCATATTTGAAGTTTGCGCCTAGTGTTTGTTAAGCTGCAGTGGTTCGATGCCAGCTAAGCTATCATTTCTCTTAAAATCGCACACCACTTTCGAACTTTTAACGCATGCGTAGAAATTCTTTTTGTGAAATTTCGAAATGTTTTGAAATTTTTTCATTCTACGTTTGAAACTAAGTGCAGGAGTCTTGTGTCTATCTAATTTGCTTCTTTTTACCGCTTTTTAAGTGGGCAGTCTTGGAGAATTAGTCACAATTTGCCATAAAAATACAATTAAATTAGCGTTTAAAAGCTACTGCTGGACCTAAGAGACAACAATTGACGTTTTTTTCCACAACTTTAACATTAACACTGACATTGCTTGGGTTGTCGTCTCGTTGTGTTTGGTTCACCGGTATTTCAAAACTAAATGAATATGACACATTCGATGGAGCAATGAGTGAGACTGAACTGGGCCGGACACCCGCCGTAATTTCGAATGACGTCAGTTTCTTGTCCTCTCAGCAGCTACTTGTAGACAAATGGAGACGGAAAACAGAGGCGGAGACACGACACGTCTTATTACTCGTATTACCGTTGTCGCGGTTTTCAAAACAAAAACTTATAAAACAAAGTGATATGACTGACAATTTATGATTGTAAATTCAACTTGGAAATGTTTTAGTAAACTTAAAAAGACAACAACAAAAAAAAAACAGCGACTACATGGCTGACTTAACTCCAATCAATAAGCGAGGTGGTGGAGAGGCGAGAGATTTCTTTATGCAAAGTGTTGGTGTCAAGATCAATTCAATTCAATTCATTCATAAATTATATTAAACTTGCAGAATTATTGATTGTTGGCCTTTTCGGGTTCTTAACGTAATCGACATGTTTGGGGGTTCCGGTTTTTTTCTTCTTTCTCTCTCTCTCTCTTGATTGTCTTCAGATTTTGTATTTACCTTTTGTTTTCTGTTTTGCATTGACATTTATTACCTTTTCTCTTGGATACAGCCAGCCGCCAGCCAACAACAAGTGTTGGTTGATGTTGGCCAGATACGATTTATAAATATGAATGTTTGCATTCAAATTTATGATTTAAAAACGTTTTGTTGTCCAATTTTCTTGGTCTCACGATTTATGGCTGCTACTGGTGGGTGGGGGAGGGAAGTCTAAAGAGATTCCTGTCTGCCCAGACAATCAAAATGATACGATAAGTACCAGATATACATATAACCTAATGAATATCATCTGCCCATCTATGTGTATTTCATAGTTACTAGCAAAGTCCACAACATTGGTGACTAATTGTAGGCAAAGTAGATCCACCTTCGGCCACAATTCCATATCAATGTGAGTTTGATTGAATGGAAATTTCTAAGGCCATATCAACAACGAGCATCTATACTGCTGATCAGTTGTTGGAGGGGGTTGATTTCGTTTTAGCTTTTCCGCTTTCTTTTATGCTAAAGGTAAAACTAATGATATTGTTTTTGTTGCATCTTTGGCGCTTTATTGTTGTTGTTATTTTCTTTTATTTATAATTTATTATTTACGTGTTGCCGTGGCTAATTTGGTCAGAACGCTTTTTGAATTAATTTTTTTTCTAAAACAAACGTGATGTTTGTTGAAGAAAGGCGCACAAAAAATCAACTAAAATAGCAACGAAACACAACAAGAACACAACAAATAAGAATCTAAAATTAAAGTTGTATTTAACGAAATTTGCATTTTTGTTTGAAAATCTACATAAATATGAACTTGTAAACAACCGCACCGCTCACAAAAAAAAACACCTCTACATTTATACTTGTACACAAGATTGAATGAAACACTAAACACTGAGAGAAATTATTTGGTGAATTATGAGGTGATCAATAGGTAGGTGGTTAGGGAACTTTGAACGCAAGATGAGTAGCTGATTAATAGTTTCAATCATAGAGTAAATATGGGTAGAGAAAATCTTTCACTCACCAAATTTCTGACATTTGTCCTCGTGTGATGTATACGTTTGATGTTGAAAAGAATTGCTTTACTAATACCAGATAGAGGCAATGGTTCAAAACAACGAACAAAATAACAACACCGGCATTTCGTTTTGTGTATTAAAATTAATGTGTTAAATACAACACAAATGTATGCTAACAATAACAGTCAATAAAAAAGTTTAAAACACATTTAAATTTCACATTTTTTCACCAAAATGGCATGAAAAATTAAAGCAAGAAGTTATTGTAATTCCACCTGGTGTATATCACTTTTCGTCAAACATCTCTCTATCACACCGACCGCATCACGAAGAGTGTGAAATGAAACGTCAGATGAGAGAATAAGTTTATCTAGGTATGTATTAGTCTATGGTTTCAATGGTAGAAATGTATACATTAGGATGGGTCAATTTGTTTGCAGACCAAGAGTATATCAGAAACGTAATCTACAGCAAATTCTAAGAAAATGTTTCAAAGAAACCATGGTTCTAAAATCAAAATCCAGCCCGCGATTTTTCATTTGAAAATTTGTATATTAGCGTAAAAAATCGATCCAGAAGCCATATTTTTGAAACTTGAAACCCTGCGATTTCCATGAACGAACATTCTACTCGTTCATTTTATGTCGAAACTCCCCACGGTTCCTGTTTTACGAGGGTTGAATTTTATGTTTCGGGATTTGGCAACCCTAGTGTTGCAATCTGGTAACTGACAGCTCAGAACGTTTTGACATACGGGCGCTATTTGTGTTGTTTGCAGTAGCTTTGTTCCTTTACTTTTCGGGTAAAGTTCGGGTAAATGAGAGTAAAAGCAAAATTCACTGTCAAATTCTCAAATTTACCCAAAAGTAAAGGAACGCAAAAAACCACTTTTCTAGCCCGAAAACAAATGTCACAACACAAAACATATGCTTGACAACAAATCTTGCATATCATGTTAATTTTCACTGTTCATTTGCACACTTCTCATCTTCTTTAAATACGCACTCTCAAAGCAATCACTTTTCAAGCTAATATAATTGTAAATACAATAAGTTTTTTTCACTTGTGTTATTTTTTTCACAAATAATACATATGTTTTTATGTTGACGTTTCGAACAGCTGATTGTTTGACACTTTGCCCAAACTTACCCGAAGAAAAAGCCTGGGTAAGTTCGGTAAAAAAAGAAACAAAAAATCGTTCTCATTTGCCCACTTTTTGCGTACGGGAACGCTTTTGGGTAAGTGTGGGTTAATTTGGGTTCCCGCGGTAAAGTAAAGGAACAAGCTAGTAACTTAAAAGATTCATCTCGGCCCAAAAATGGAATTAAATCCTTGAACATTTTCGTGCGATTATTTTTTACAACTTTCGACGTGGATTAACTCAGCAACAGTGCATGGATGAACTTAATTCAATTTTTGGCGATGACGCTCCATCAAGTACCAGTGTTTATCGATGGTATGGTGAATTCAATCGTGGTCGTAGTTCTCTCCAAGACGAATTTCGTGAAGATCGTCCAAAATCAGCTGTTGTTCCGAAAACTATTGATGCTGTGCGCGAACTGGTTTTGCAAGATCGCCATGTGACCTATCGTGAGATTGAGACAACCTTAGGTATTAGTGGGACCAGCATACATTCAATATTGCATAAACATTTGACTGTCAAAAAAATTTGTTCGCGTTGGATCCCACACAATTTGTCAATCGCTCAAAAAAGGCTCGTGTCGATTGGTCGAAAGAAATGCTTCAAAAATACGATCGCGGTGATTCGAAACACGTCTATGACATCGCGACAGGTGATGAATCCTGGATTTACGCGTATTGTATGGGCCATGATTATAAAGTTAGTCGTAATTTATATCATTTGTTTTTCTTCTTTTACATGTATGTATATTCTTCTCAGTGTACATGTTAATACTGCAAACACGTCTATGACATCGTGACAGGTGATGAATCCTGGATTTACGCGTATGAGCCCGAAAGTAAACAGCAGTGAATTGTATGGGTGTTTCAAGATGAGCCAAATCCAATAAAAGTTGTTCGCGCCCGAAGCACTTCCAAGCAAATGGTCGCCTATTTTTTCGGAAAAACCGGACATGTCGCAACCGTACCACTAGAACAACGCAGAACAGTGAATTCTGAGTGGTACACAACCATTTGTTTGCCAGTTGTCCTCCAAGAAATCAGAAAAACCAACCGCCGAAGACGGTCTTCACCACGACAATGCGAGCTCTCACACATCGGCTGAAACAACTGCATTTTTGATCACCCAAAACATCCGCCGTATAGTCCTGACTTGGCACCGAATGACTTCTTTTTATTCCCGTACGTAAAAAACAAACTGAGAGGTCTACGTTTTTCGACACCTGAAGAAGCGGTTGCTGCATTCAGAATGCATGTTTTGGAGATCCTCAATCAGAGTGGCAAAAGTGTTTCGACAATTGGTTCAAACGCATGCCAAAAGTGTATAAATCTTCATGGGGAATATTTTGAAAAACAATAAATTGATTTTCGTTGATTAATATTTGTTTTTGTTCTCTAATCCCGAAACATTTTTGTGAAGAGATACCTGTGTTAATGTTAAAATAACTTTTGAATGCGATATCAGATTGTAAAAATCAAGGTATCACCTGATGGGTTTTAACCTTCTCTTTATGAATAATAGTCGATATCGCATTCAAAAGATATTCTAATATTAACACAGGTATCACTTCCCAAAAATTAATATAAATAGAGTTCACATGAAGGGATTGAGAGGAATTGGGGTGATCATCTCTCAATCTAACTAGAAGGCTTTCTATTTGTAAATTCAGCGAACGAGAGTAAGTGTTGTACCTTCCAACGCTCTAAGAAGTTTGTATTAGGACTAAATGCTCGATAGTGTCTGTTATAATAAACGAGTATTACATACGGGCGACATTAAAGAAAAACTGAAGATTCTAATTTTAGTTGGTATTTTTAAAGGCAATTTTTCAATTTTCACAAAATGTTTCATTTTATATTTCTTTTCCATTTTTTTCTCAAATACCTCTGTATTTAAGTGTAGATGTGATAGGATCTTAACGAACCTGATTAGATTAGGAAAGTGGTTATATATAATACAATCAGATTTGAACGAATTTGTCCCGGAGAGATATAATAGGGTCTAACGTGATATATAATTAGGTCTAATGCGAGATATAATTATATCAGGGCCGAGATGCGGCTATATCCAGATAGATATCTGATTATATCTAACGGAATACACTATTATAATTTCCTAGATATAACCTTATATGTCACCAGATCTCGATTACACCTTATCGGGGCAAATTTGAGATCGAATTCGATCTATTTAAACCAAAATAGATGCCAATAGACTAGTTCTGATCAAATTTGGGTCTATTAGATATAACCATTTTTCGAATCTAATAACGTGTAATTAGTTCTGCGGAGAAATGTTTATTATCAAATCAGATCTAATTAGGTCTTCTAAGATCCGAACATTCTACACCATTTCACACGGATATAAAATGTAAATTAAAAGCTGCAGTTAAAGTTTTGACGATTGTTTCATCGAATTTGGAACTTGCCTAGAATTAAATATTGATTATTATACTTGACCTTAGATACCAAGTAATTTCCTTCAGTTTTTCTTGATATTAATCCTATTATTCCGTCGGTGGTGCAATGGTAGTGTGCACGGCTCTTGTGCATGAGCACGTGGGTTCGATCCCTGCTCTGACCACCTTACAATTTGTTTCGGTGGCGGTCACCTCGCATAGGGACGACGACACTACGGATAATTTAGCCGTTAAAAAGCTTCTCAAAATACCGTTCGGTATCGGTGTAAAACTGAGGTCCCAATCAGTGAGTATAAAAACTAGAAAGCGGACAGACCACTGGTTGTGAGAAGCTCTCCCCAATTCTTTCATGGGATGTAGAGGAAGTTATTTATGATTTAATCTTAATATTATTTTGAAGTCCTGATTGACTACGAATCAATGGTGCTGGTGTAATGTTTGGTGGCAATTTTATACTGGTGTTGCTCTTCTTCGACTCGTACAACCACAAAGAATGACCCCATGTGAAATGGGATATTTAAAAACAAATTCCAATTAGGCCAGAATAGGCACAGTTCAGCTTCCTGGTTTTAAGAAGTTAAGGAGATTTTAGACTAAACTGTGCCCTCTTTCAGCAAATAGTTCGATTTAATATTGTTATATCTCACCAAAGACCTTGACAATTTTATTAACTTCATAGACGCTTACTCGTCTAGAAGCAGACAGTTTGTCATAGTCCCCTCGACCGCGAACTGTTTCAAAGCAGACCGACTTCTCGTACAATATTACTGAGTTTAAGAGAGATATAATCGGTCCTTTTCTTGTTTGTTCAGTGATTGTTTACGTGGTTAAAATTGTTCCATATTTTATTGTTTGGCACCAGAAATTGTTCCTGTTTATACACTGATACAAAAATGTACATTCGAATGATGCTTTTTTGCATTGTCCCCATGTAAAAGTAAAAACGATGTATAAGTAGACAGTCAAAATTTCTCTTCACTCAAATGCCAACAAACAAAACGAGTGAAACCCTAGTACTTCTCTACTCTCTCTCTTACTCTCTTCATTGAATATTACAATACACGAGCAGCTTTTTGATAGTGTTATTGTATATAACTATACAAATTCCAACCATGTTGAAGTAAAATTACATGAACTATGCAAAAAGTATGAAATAAGCTAGATATGACGCGAGAGAGAAATGCGTTTGAGTGAACTCCTAGTACTTTTTAGTTCTCTTTTACCAGGGTTGCCAAGTTGCGCACATCTTCTGGTCGTCTACTTGTAAATCGTCTGCACCAAAATTGCCAAAGAAAATAAAAATTACTCATTAACTGACTACAAATTAACAAAATTTTGATAAAATCGGTCAAATTTTATTATTCAGCTGAAAAGTTCACGTGTTTCTCCAAATATATGGCTATCGAATTTCCCGCCAGAGGCTGCCACAACAAAAGGTCACAAAGTTTCCTCGGAAAGTCCCTACCCGTTAACAGAGGCTAGTGAAAGGGTTCGTATGCTTTTAAGCTGTTTGCGTTGCAACTTACTACAACGTCGCCATGGTTATTAAATTAGTCGTAATTTATATCATTTGTTTTTCTTCTTTTACATGTATGTATATTCTTCTCAGTGTACATGTTAATACTGCATTTTCATATGTTCAAAGTAACTTTTCTTCAGGTTTGTTTCTCTTTTTCTTCTTCTTTTTGTTGTATTTGAGTTGGGAATTGTTGTTACTATTGCGGTAGTTGTGGATAATTTGAATAAATAAATGAATAAATTTTCCACATGGCAACTCAGTTCGAGTCATTTTTAACAGTGAACAACAGCAACAACAACATCTCCAACTACAACAATGTGTAAATCGTTTATAAATTGCAATTTCCGTTTTAACAATTACAACTACTCATACACACACACACTTATTATGTCCACTTTTACATGGCCTGAATGGATTGCATGGAGGCTGATGGTGATGTCGTCGTTGCTGATGATGGTGATTAGATGGCAAATTATAATAATTCTAAGCAAAAAGAAAATTTGCACATTTAATCAAAGACAATTGAATAATTACACCATTGCGATGACGCTCGCCACTTGGCTTAGTTGTTGGTCTTGATGAAATCTGCTTAGAACTAGACAATAATTGACGTTTAATAACCACAACAACGACAGCGTCGTCATCTCGAGCGGTATCATCATCATTATCTTTAGAATCCAGCCAGCCATTCATTCATAAAATCATCACTTTAAATGAATGCAACGATTAGCAAACAAACTGTCAACGAAAGAATGGCGTCAACCGACTAAATTTACCCCACGGACACACGAGTAACAATAATCCACGATCAACATAAAATCTAGAACTTGATGTTTCTAATTTCCTTTTTGTAAATACTTAGCACGATTGAAATTATGTACTAGTAAACTTGAGAGCCATCACTCGAGAGTTTTCCTTAATTGTCACAAATGCTTTTTACGGTCATGTGTAGTGTTGGTTGTCGCCGTGACTCAGACAGCCCAACTAGTGGATGTCATCATTTTAATTCTTTACACTTGATGTCAAAGAAGCCCAAACAAAAAACTACAATCCAGGATCTCCATCTATGTACCAGGAAAGAAAGGAAATACTTAGTTTAGATAACAGGATGAAACGCGTGTCCTTATTAGAATATCATATGACAAGTGCGGAAGATACACCAACATTTAAAGAGAATGTAAGGAGAGGGGGAGAAAAAGATACTCACTTAACTATTCCCAAAAAATTGACATCTGTCAGGCGAATGTGCCCACACGCACACACACATGAAATTTTTAGGGAACTTGGAGTTTTTCCGGTTCTTTAATATGAAATTACGGATTTTAAATTCTATTATTTTCAAAATACATTCTCAACACAATAGTGAACTTCGCCAGATTCCACATTCCTCTTGTTTTGTTTGTTTATTTTTCCAACGATTCTTAAGTCTTGCTCACGTTTTTTTTTTATTTTTCCTCTTTGTGTTGCTCCCCGATCATTGCTTTTGATCCCCTTGAGTTCGAATTCAGTTGTAATACTACTTAAGTCGAACTGGTATGTGTGTTTTTTGTTTTTGGTAGAAATTCTTTTGTTTTGTTTCTAACATTCTTCTATTTTTAAGTAGTTCTTCTTCAGCTTCAGTAATAAAGAGCAGACCAAGAGGTTTTTTGTTTCCGAATTTCTTAAGAAATTTGTTCCATTGTTTTGGTTCGATTGTTGTTACTACGCTGTGTTGCTTTTGGGTGAATTAGAACAGCCGGCAGCTGTCTTTTCTAAATTGCCGCCAGTGTAAAATTCTCTTGGATTTGTTGTGGAAATCCAATCAGTGCTACTCAAATTAGTCGCACTCTCTTCGAGAATTGTTGCAAGATGTGTCTGCACAGTGTTAACAAATGCAGTTACTTTTGGAAACTGCTCTCCATACCTGCCTCGATGCCTACGAGACAGCTTGGTCGACTAATGTGCGAGAGAAGGTGGGCTCAAGCGTCCTACTGGCCACATTTCGTTGCCTTCGGCGAGGCGCATATTCTTGAGTGAGGCAGCTCTAACAATTAAGGCAAAGTTACACTATAAGATAAATGAAATGAAACTCTCTTTAACACGAGAGAAATCATGTACTAAAACTATTTTACATAAAGGGGCTTTTATACCTGTGGATAAATTGCTCGACTACAAGTTGACACCACTGTCGATTTTTGAACATCAACTTCTATGTTGCTCGTACACTCTCAAACAAGTTGAAGCAACTTTATTTCTTGCAGATGCCGAAATCAAATAAGTTTTGTAGAAAAATAATTTTTTTATTTAGCTTACATTTTTCCACCAAATTCTCGTCGAAAGTCAGTGGGTTAACGACAGTTTTGATACGTTTTTTATGCCAGTTTTTTCTGCCAGAATTTGGACGTAGTACCAATAAATATTACACAAAATTGTTGTGTTCTTCAAATTAAAACTAATTTATGGCATATAAAGTTATTTTAAAAGCCATAAGTGCCAATAAAATCAAATTTAAAATCAGTTTTTTCAATTAGCCTATCACTCATTCTCTTTGAAGTTCTAGCCTGTAACAAAGTTTGCAGCTGGGAGGTCGATCAGCTGTGTCATCGAAACCCCCTGGTACAAACAGCCAACTTCACCTTGCACCAGCGAATTTTTGATGTCAACTTGAACTCGTTGCAAATTATTCACAGGTCTAAGGCCCCCTTAACACAACAGTTTGAAAATAAAAACAGGATGGTGAAGAAAGGAAATTGTGAAGAAATTATTATTATTCCCTCCACTCTAAATGCAACCCTGATGGCATAATTTTAAAATATTGGGTCAGAATATGTGAAATCAATCAAAAATAGGTGAAAATTTTCAGGACCCCCACCGATTTTAATGAAAATTGGCACAATTGTTACACTAGTTCAACAACTGACAAATCCAAATTTTTAGCCACCTACGTCCACTGGGGCCGAAAATATGGGGGTAACAATTTCGCCGGAAATTTTTAGGTTGTGACGCTCTTTTACACTAAAAATTCATTATCTTGGATTATGTAATAGCTGAGACGCTCATTTTTTTTTGTTTTAAAGCTAATAATATGCGTTTCAAAACTGCTATAACATTTTTATTTTTTTTTTTTATTAAGGGGTGTACCTCTTATATTAAGGTCGTGGCAAAGAGTGGGGGATATGGGGGGGAATGTATCCCCCGGTTTTTTTTGAACTTTTTATACTCAAAGAGTTAGTCCCAAGGAACATATTCTGAAATTTTCAGCTTGGGACGGGGTCATTCCATGAAATATCAATCAAAAGTTGTTTACTTGAAGACAAAAGAAGGGTTCCTAACAAATTTACAGGTCGCTCTAAAAGGTGGAAGAAATGTATACCCCGATTTTTTTAAAACTTGGAATAAGATTTTAAAAATTTTAATCTCGGGACACAATGATTCCACGTTTAATCAAAATAGTCTATTTGACCTCCTCCGATTTTGATTAAGTGGTCTGAAAATATAATTAAAAAAAAAAACTTTTTTTTTTTTTTTATTTTATTAAAAATAAAAATAACATAACAAAATAAAGAAAATTTCAAGGGGTTTAACAAACTTCAAAAATAAGCATGTATTTATATTAAAAATAAAAAATAACACAAAACAGAACAAAATAAAGAACATTTCAAATAACTTAAAAATTAACTAATTTTATTAAAAATAAAAAATTACATAAACCAAATTTCAAGGGGCTGGCACCAGTATAAAATTGATCGTCAGAACTTATTTAAGCTTCAAAATAGAATCTACCGATTATAATTTCTCTCCAATAATTGAGACTTTTGTGCTGTCTTGAGATCCAGAAAAAGTTTGTACATTCAAAATTGTGGTTGAAGTTGAAAGAGGAATGAAGGCATGGAACTTTCTGGTTCCAGGAATATTTCTGCACAGACTTAATCTCTCGCTCAATAACTCTTTTTGAATTTCATACTCACCAGCAGTAACAAAATTATAAATTTTTTGTGCAAGATGAAATCCAACGTTTTCATTGGAATAATTCACAAGTAACCATTCTTCCCTTCGTAATTTATTGCAAGATAGAAGGCAAGCTCATTTCAACAAGCTTTGTGATCATATCTGACTGCCTAGATCACGATGCAATTGCAGTGTATTTATATACACAAAGAATGATTACTTTTTTGAAATCAAAATTTCCTACGGTTGAAAAAATGTATTACTTTTTTGATGGAGCCGCCTCTCAATTCAAAAACAGAAAAAACTTTATGAATTTATGCAAACATACTGAAGATTATGGTATCTCAGCGGAATGACATTTCTTTGCCACCTCGCATGGTAAAGGAGCATGCGATGGAGTGGGTGGTACGGTAAAAAGATTGGCTACCCGTGCAAGTTTACAGCGACCATACCAAAATCAAATAATGACTTCTCGCCAGTTGTTTGATTGGTGCGTGGAAAATATACGCAATATTCATTTTAATTTTGTTACTGCTGGTGAGTATGAAATCCAAAAAGAGTTATTGAGCGAGAGATTAAGTCTGTGCAGAAATATTCCTGGAACCAGAAAGTTCCATGCCTTCATTCCTCTTTCAACTTCAACCACAATTTTGAATGTACAAACTTTTTCTGGATCTCAAGACAGCACAAAAGTCTCAATTATTGGAGAGAAATTATAATCGGTAGATTCTATTTTGAAGCTTAAATAAGTTCTGACGATCAACTTTATACTGGTGCCAGCCCCTTGAAATTTGGTTTATGTAATTTTTTATTTTTAATAAAATTAGTTAATTTTTAAGTTATTTGAAATGTTCTTTATTTTGTTCTGTTTTGTGTTATTTTTTATTTGTAATATAAATACATGCTTATTTTTGAAGTTTGTTAAACCCCTTGAAATTTTCTTTATTTTGTTATGTTATTTTTATTTTTAATAAAATAAAAAAAAAAAAAAGTTTTTTTTTTTAATTATATTTTCAGACCACTTAATCAAAATCGGAGGAGGTCAAATAGACTATTTTGATTAAACGTGGAATCATTGTGTCCCGAGATTAAAATTTTTAAAATCTTATTCCAAGTTTTAAAAAAATCGGGGTATACATTTCTTCCACCTTTTAGAGCGACCTGTAAATTTGTTAGGAACCCTTCTTTTGTCTTCAAGTAAACAACTTTTGATTGATATTTCATGGAATGACCCCGTCCCAAGCTGAAAATTTCAGAATATGTTCCTTGGGACTAACTCTAGTTGTGGCATAGCCTACGGTTTCTATAATAGTGTAACATTATCTGTATTAGGCGTATTAGCCAATGCCCTTCGGAACCGTCATAAAATCGGAGATACTTAAAACTCTGATTGAGTATATTGATTTGGAATAGATGATAGTGAAATGGAAACATATCACCTATATCAAAATACACTCACAGAAAAGTTCGGCTGAGGCGGCCGAATTAGCCGTAACGGAATTTAGATGTTGTCGCAGCCACACTACAGGTCATCACTGCCGAATCAGAGGATGAGTCAACTGAATTAGATGTTGTCACAGGTAAATTTAGAAGTTGTTGCAACCGAATCAGATGTTGTCATTGCCGACTTAGAGGTTGTCACAGCCGGTTTAGAGGGTGTTACAATCGAATTAGAGGTTACAGCTTAATTATATGTTGTCACAGCCGAATTAGAGGTAGTTACAACCGAATTAGATTCACAGTCGATTTAGAGCTTTGTTGCTACCGAAATTATAGAAAATTTGGTTGAGTGAACGATTATAATTGAAGATTCAGTTGTCACAACTCATTCAATCATGAAGCGAGGCTGCTTCAACCGAATTTCAGTAGTGGGGACTCAATTCGGTAGTGACAACCTCAGTCCGGTTGTGGCAATCTCAAATTGGTGGAATCAGCTGCATTTACGGATCATACAACCTCTTTTCAAACATTTAGTCGTCTGAGTGTAAGTGTGTTCTCTCTACAACTAGCGATTATCGTTTGCTTGCTAGCAACGAAAACTCGAATTACATATAATTTGCAGTTATATACCTTTACGAGGCCTTTCAGAATTAAAAAAAATGAAATCGTCGAGATACGGAGCTTTCAAAAAAAAATTTAAAAAGACAAGAACGTGCACGTAACCTCAATTTTCTCAGTGCGACTAGTGAAATGGAAAAAATTGGCTCGGTCCAAATCAATTTTAGTTGTTTTAGATCCGAGTCGTTTTTAAAGTTGTAATTTCCTTTAAGGCTAAGAGATCATGTTTTCTCCGGTTAGAGAAAAAATGTAATTGCCATCTGAGGAATTTGACGACCATTTCAAAGAGGCAGAAAGGTAACAATTTATCCCAAAACAATGACTTAATATTACTTTATTGCAATTATTTGTAACGAGAGAAAATAGTTCTTTGATACGGGAATACTAGTTCCCATATAGTTCCAAACTTATAGTTTTCTAAATGGGCCAAGCCAAACTATTATGTTAGTTAGTTAGTTAATATTTATATACCTAATGATTTAGTAAACTATAAACTTGACTTGGCGACAAAAAAAAAATGCCACTTGAAGTAGTATTTGTTGTACCCATCAATGATGACTAATCTTTCCGAATTAGTAATATGCATGCGATGAATGTCAAGACTGCAGCGATTGCGTATTTCCGCAAGAGTTTCCCGGAAATTTGTGATGTATCACACACCGAGCTGTGCAGTTCACGGACGTTTGATAGATATTTTAAAGTGTTCTCTTACATATTAAAGCACAAGGTGACGAATTTTGAATTTTCTAATGAAAGATAATAATAACTATCAATATGTAATAATATGTTTTTGGACTATAAAAGAATTTTAATAGTAACGGTTCTTAAAGGAGCAAAGAAAACGGTTCCAAAAGAACCGAACACGGTTCCAAAAAGTCCGAGAAGTGAAAAACGGTTTGAAAAGAACGGTTCCAGAATATCAGGACTCGGTTCCAAAGGTATCAAAAGTGTTAACCTTAAAGAGTATGGAAATGTGTATATTTTATCAAATTTTGTATTCTTATAATACGTTATTATACTTAAGCCTCTCTGAGACAACAATTTGCTGAGAACCGGAACTGGTTCAAATACCTGGTTCCTCTCGGAACCGGAATCAACACAACCGGTTCTTCAAATTCGCGGAACCGCACATCACTAATTACACTATAAAAACGCAAAAATAATATCACCAGAAAATCGAGAAAATAATATAACGTTAGTGTGCGCTCCTCTGCTCTGACGACCTTAAGTTTCTTTCGGCGGCGGTTACCTCGCATAGTGAAGGCGGCACTATCGAGTGTTAAACTTCTCAAAATACCGTTCGGAACCGGGGTAAAACTGTAGGTCCCAATCAGTGAGTATAAAACTAGAAAACGCACAGCTCACTGGTTGTGAGAAGTTCTCCCCAATTCCTTCATGGGACGTAATGGGAAACCATTTTTTTTTTATTTTTTTATCGATATAAAAAACGAATACCGATGATTAAGTTACTGTCCGTTATGCGAGCTTGCACTGTATTGCAACGATTCAAGACGGGTTTCTTCTTCTTCTTCTTTTGAAGTGGGGAAAATAACCGATTTACCTCAGAACTCGGGTGTCGGTAAATGTCTCTCTTAACCACAGGTATGCCTGCCGACAACAACCGACCATCATCATCATCAACTGGGAACCATCGTCATCATCGCCCTATATGAATTGAAGTATAACACATCGAAAAACCAATCAAACCCACCGAACGGATAAAACCAACAGATACAAGTACAAACATTCAAAATTAACCACAAATTATGAAGAGTCAAAGTCGACAACAACAAAAAAAAAACAAGAAAAGAAAAAACACAAATTACTGAACCACAAAAATATATTATGGCTCACAGAAAAATAACACGAATCTGGCTAAAAATTCTTGGTATTACACTTTCGTTCATTGTTGGTTGTTATGTTGTGTTGGATGCAACAAATTATAGGTAACAACGAAACACATACGCGCGATTAAAATGCAACATGCCAGGGCATAGCAACAAAGAAGAGCGTAGGCAATTAATGCAAACAGACGAATGCAGAGATGGCGAAAGAGGAAAAGGGTTTTGTGTTATTGTTAATACGAATTATCATTGTGTGTTAATGTTGACGTTACTGTTGCTGTTATAATTATTTGTTGTAGTTGTGGTACGCACGTGTATTAATCATTTTTACCAACAACTTTTAGGTAACCTAGACTGTCACTCATCTACATTCAATTTATGCGTGTGAAAGATTGACTGAATGTTTGGTGCGCGCGTGTGTGTGTGTATGTTTGCGTTTGACATTCATATTCGACATTTGTGCTGGGAACCTGAAGAATTGAATGAAGTTGACATATTTAAGCTCTTTTATACTACTCCCCATCTACTTCTCTTACTGAAGTACAGTGGTGGGTAAACAAATAAAGGGTGTTTTTCAAGCACGATAGAACATCAAATTGTAAAAAAATAACACCAAAAATTAAATTTTAATAAAGTTTTTTTTTTTATTCGAAAGATTAACATTTGAAAATGATTTCGGGTATATGGGGACCACGGCTGTTCTTGACGAAGCGCATTCTGGACGTCAAATTTTTGGGCACTTTTTCGAGCACTGCTGGCCGTATATCACGAAGAACACAAACAATGTTGGCCTCCAAGGCGTCAATTGTTGCTGGTTTATCAGCATAAACCAGTGCCTTCACGTAGCCCCACAGGAAATAATCGAGAGGTGTCAATCGCACGACCTTTTAGGCTAATTGACAGGTCCATTTCTCGAAATCAACTTATCGCCAAAATTTGATTTCAATAAGTTGATGGTTGCGATCGCCGTATGGCACGTAGCGCCATCCTATTGAAACCACATCTCGTCTGGATCAATGTCATCCATATTTTCAAACAGAAAATCATTGATCATGGTGCGGTAACGATCTCCATTGACCGTAACGCGAGCTCCGGCCTCATTTTTAATGAAATAAGGTCCGATGATGCCACCAGCGTGTAAGCCGCAATGACAAACGGTGCATTTTTCTGGATGTAATGGAGTCTGGAGGGTCTCTTGTGGATTGGTCTCACTCCATATACGGCAATTTTGCTTATTAACAAACCCGTTAAGCCAAAAATGAGCCTCATCGCTGAACACAATTTGGCGATAAAACAACGGGTCAGTTTCCAACTGAGTTTCAAAGTAAATTTGGATAATTTGGCAGCGTTGTTTCCATCGTGAGTCTATTCATGATGATTTGCCAGAGTATACTGAAACAAATAATAGAAATTTTTTTATTAAAATTTAATTTTTTGTGTTATTTTTTACAATTTGAAGTTCTATCGAGCTTGAAAAAACACCCTTTATAATCACTGTGCATGGAATGTCTTAAGCTGGCCACGCACTTTGGATGTATTCTGGTTTATTAACAGTATCCCAAATCTCTGGCTGAAACGCTAACCTATGTCTATGATATTGCTGTCACAACTGACCAATGTCTGTGGCTTTGCTGTCAGTAAAAATGTCAAGTTTTAGTAATTTTTTTAATACGGGCTCGGACTGAAAAAAATCAGACAAAATTTCCTGAACCCCGACTCTTAAACTCAAACTCCGAATCCAGACCTCTGGTTTAAACCTTTATGACAAATGCCATGAAATTTGCGTAAGTCATGTGAGAATATGACATGAGTGAGAGTTAAAACTGAGTGAGTGAGTCTAATTTGTGCGTGAGTTAACGTGATTTTAATTTTTTAATTTTTAAATGCTATTTTTGGTATTCATGTCATTTAAAAGTCATTGCGAGTTTTGTATTATAATTTGCTTACAATGTTGTCATAAACAAAAAGGTACAACAAATAACAAAAAAAAACAAAGTTTAACTCCATTAAAATCAGTGTTGCGAGTTTTTAATTGTCATTGAATTTTAATTTGCATTTCATTATCTAATACAAATGCAAGTCCAAAAAAAATTATAATTGTTCCCAATTTCAAGTCAAAATATTTACATTGCCATTTCCTTTGGCTGAGCAAATGGTTGTGGAATCAGAACGATGAACACTTTTGTCTCTTACCGGCCGAGGTAGTATCGATTTCCAGTGTAAAATTTAACAGTATTTACATCGTGATCAAATTAATTGACTGCAATTTTTGTTTCGCAATTCTTTAAAACGAAAAAAATAAAACAAAATGCGAAAAAAATAATATAAATAAATGAAAATAATGAAAAAAATTGCTTGGAAGGATAATGAAATAAAATAAAAAAAAACCCAAAACACTGTAAAAATTTTAAAGATAGTGTTCTTTTATATTCTCGTTTGTCAATATGTACAGTGGTGGTCAAACAACTAGAAACGATGTATTCAAAGTTACATTTCTTTTCACAACTTTCTTATAAAGTGTCTCTTGGTAACTCTCCTTATATTCTCACTCTAGTTCAATAATTTGTTGGATGTGTAAAAATCAACAATCAATAACTTTTGAAAATTTCTCAAAATTACGAAAACTGGAGTGACATGTTTTTGAGGTGGACAGATAATAAGAAACGCATACGTAAACAGTGGAATTTTAATTTATTTTCAACGTAAATTATTATTTTTTTTAACCAACATTTTACTAATTAATAATTCAGTTCAGTACAAATATGTGGCAAAAAAAAAGTTTTGCACTCCAGCAGTACGCGAATTAATTATGCGCTACTATCAAAAAGAAAAACAATAAATTTCAGCCATACAAACCGATTTTGCTGTTCAAAATACAGTAGTTTTGGCAATAAGAAGATTACTTCAAAATACGGGAAGTTTTAAGACACTTAACAGAAGTCTAATGCCAAGAAACCCCACTCCATATAACGATGGAGTTATTTGTAGTCAGTAAAGCCAATCCATTTTTGATTTGAACCGAAATTAATGCTATTGCAACGCACCAAATCTCGCAGAATATGGAGAACCATTTTATCTATAACCATTAGATGTAGATTACAAAAATCAGGTCGCATGGATGCATTCCACGAAAAAAGTCGCACGTCTCAAGCAAAAATATTCCAAAACGTTTGAAATTTGCAAAGGAGCGCCTGTAAGAACCGATTAACATTTGCAAAAAATATCCTGGAGCGACGAATCAAAATTTAGTTTGATTGGTTCGGATGGTAAAGCTTTCGTAATACGGCCCCTAAACAAATCCTTGGATTCTAGATACACCTTAAAGACAATTAAGCACGGAGGACGAAATGTGATGGGGGTGAATTTAGTTGGTATGGCGTTGGTTCTATAAACAGCATAAATGGTCGCATAGGCCAACACCAATATAAAAATATTCTTGAAAATGCAACTGAACCATTTTCTTTAGAAAATATGTTAGTTACCTATATTTTCCAGCTGGATAACGATGCTAAACATACCCCTCGAGTTGTGACGCAATGGTTTATGGATACGCATACCAATGTTTTCGTCTGGCCAACACAAAGTTCGGACTTAAATTCAATTGAAAACGAATGGCCAGATGTCGAACGACATTTAAAAACAAAAACACAAAGAAATAGGGCCGAACATATTTGAAATATTAAAGCAGTTTGGGCAATCGATACCATCCTCGCGATGCTGAGCGAGGATGGTATCGATTGCCCAAACTGCATTAGAAAGTTTGGTAGAAAGTTTACCACGGAGATTGGCCGATGTCATAAAAAATGGGCTACCCTAAAAAGTACTAAGCGTGTTATTTTATTATATTTTCCTCAAAAATTGGGAATAAAATATTGGCTTGTCGTCGTTTCTAGTTGCACGACTATTGACTTTTAGAAAATGTAGATTCCACTTTTTAGGAATATAGCTAGTTATCGAAATGTATGTAGAAAGTATAGCAATAATTGAGTCTTACAATACTGGATATTTTCTTTTTTAATTTTCATTTTATGGAAGTATTTCTGTTATACAATGCAAATTCTAAAGTGGCGTTTCTAATTGTAGGATATATGTATATATGTGTACATACCTGAGTTCACTGGAAATCGAAATTTCAGACGCTGGTAGAGGGCCAAATTTAACCACGCAAAAAAGTTTAGAATTCCCGAAACTACCTTTCAATATGCATGGTTTGAGAACTATACTCCAAAAAAAAAAAATTTTCAGTACACCCTACTGATACATAGCAAATGATTTTCAAATAAGAACAATTGACAATGATATTTTTTTTTTGGGAATTTGAATTTTCTTATTTGTAATTAAAATTAATATGACAATTATAATTCTCATATACATACATATTTACATACTTATCCGGTCACGAACAACCCCGAAGGGTCAGGGACCTTACAAAACAAAGATAACATATTTCGCCAACCAGTTCGATCTTTTGCCTTATCTCTCCAGTTGACAATTCCAAGTGTACGCAGGGATTCGTCAACCTGATCCTTCCAGCGAAGTCTTGGTCTTTCTATTTTTCGTCTTCCTTCGAGTTCGGTTTCAAAAACCCTTCGTGCTGGTTCGTCTTCATCCATTCTACTGACATGGAATAGCCAGCGCAATCGCGTTATCTTGATCCGCTTAACTATGTAAATGTCGGGATATAGCTCATACAGCTCATGGTTCATGCGTCGCCGATACTCGCCGTTGTGTACTATAGGGCCATACATTTTTCGGAGTATTTTTCTCTCAAGACTCCTACAGATGTTTCGTCTGCTTGCGATAAGACCCAGGATTCTGCGCCATAAAGCCAAAGTTCATAATGGCAGTGACAATACGAAAACGAGAGATACATACATAGTAATTAATTTGTTCCATGGATGATTAAAATTGAACATTAAAAGTGAACACTGTGTACTTTTGAGGGTAAAATTTGAGTGAATCGCACGTGACTGTAAGTGAAATATGATTTTTTTGACGTGAATATGGCGATTGTCAAAAGAAAAATAGTTTATGAGTGAGTCGTCTGTGTGATGGAGATATCAGTCACGTGAAGGTACGTAAATGTGAACCAAATTTCAATCAATTCAAAATCAATTTCAAAATCGAAATCTAATAGAACGTGTTTAAACCGAAACAAAAGTAGTGTTGGAATATTTTACTTATATTTCGATTTATCGTATGTCGCAATAATTTATTTTGAAAAATTTCAGATTTTCGTTCACGAAAATATTCTTTTTTTATGAATCTAAAATCTGAATAAATATTTGCGATAACTCGTGTTCTTATCGTGAGATAACTCGCTCCGATATCTCGAACATGACATTAAGTTTCATCTTATTTCGACATGTTCTAATGGTCACAGTCTTTCGGATATCATTCTTGCCTTCGTTTGCTTTATAAAATGAAGAGACATGTGGTAAAAGTGTTGCATTGATTCTATTCAATTGCCCATCACTGTACTGCGTCTCATCAAAATAAAAGTTTCCATATAAAATTTCTATATAACATATGTATGTACATATGCATATGTGTGTGAATTTTGATGTGAATAAAATTGTGTAGTTATAAAGAACCATAGGAACGATGTCTGCCCGGTCAGCGGTTTCCATTCATATTCTCTTGATATTGTTACGGGACTAGAAGAGTACCACTTGCGACCACTGCCACTTCATGTTGTTGTTAAATAGTTAAGTGAGTAAAGTACTCACTCTCTCGTTGGACAACAAAAAATCATGTATAAAGGAAAATGTTAAACTATTCAAAAACACGAAAAACAAAAACATAATACTAGGCTATTACAATCATGTTTAGTTGTTGTTGTAGTTGTTGTTGCTTGAGGTACAAGTAGCACTTCATTGGAGGAAAAAGTAGTAAGAATGACCGAACACACAGTTTGGTGTATTATGTACTTCGGTACTGTGTGTAATACCTTTCGGTAGTAGCCCAGTAAGTTTTTGTTGTTGTTGGCTTTGTTTATTAACTTTACACTGTAGTTTAGTGTTATTTTTGTTGGTATTTTTACGGATTCTATGTTAAACTTTTTTTCTATACCCTTTTTTGTTATTGTTGTTTTATGTTTTCATTATGTTACTCATTTTGGTGAGTTTTTGTCTCTTCATTGCCCCCCCACCGCTCATTTATTCTTATGTATTTCATTCAACTTTATTTGTAGCTTAGTTTCATGTTATTAATTATGAACATGTAAATACATATGTATGTATGTATGTTGCTTTTGTAGTTGTGTAATGTGTGATAAAGTAAGAGTAGAGAAAAAGATGTAGAGTATTTACTTGTTACGAGGGCACCTTAGACCTGCGGACTAGAGTCTTACGCCGATTGTTTCTGCTTCAGTGGCGGCGTAGGGACCTGGGAAAACCGGCGGCTAACCTGGCGGCGTGAGGGAGTATAAAACTACAAATCGCACAGCTGACTGGTTGTGAGAAGTTCTCCCCAATTCCTTAATGCAATGTATGGGAAACAATTTATTTATTTTTTATAACCTGGCGGCGGAGGTTTTCCCTAATTATTAAGAAATTGATCCGGCCACTTCGGAGTTCAATTCTTACGGCCTTATTCATAAAAAGTTATGGCAGGTTTGAGAGACGATTTTGTATGATAAATCATCTCTCAAACCCCTCCTAACTTTTTATGAATAAGGCCGTTAGACAATTTGATTTGCTGTTCTAGTTGTAATGTGTGCTGCACCCTGTTAGGGAATGGGACTGGATGTTGGTGGTGTAGCGTGTGGAATTTCACCTGACTGTTGTTATGCAAAATTCAAAGTCTTCTTTTAACTTCATAATTTAGTTCTTTGGAAATTAAAAAAGAATGGTTTCCCATTACATCCCATTAAGGGATTAGGGAGGGAGAGCTTCTCACAAACTTCTAGTTTTACACTCACTGATTTGAACCTACTGTTTTACACTGGTTCCGAACGGTATTTTGATAAGCTTTTTCATGGTTAAATACTCGATAGTGTCGTCGTCACTAAACGAGGTGACCGCCGTCGAAATAAATTTAAGGTGGAAAAAATTAAACCCGCGTTCTCATGCACAATTAAAGAAGACAAAATAAATGATTTGCATGATTTTTTTACTGAAAGATTTTCAAACTCTATAAATGAGAAAACTTTAAAAGCTGATAGTATAGTAACTGCTAAAGCCATTGCACCACCGACGGCCCAAATTAAATTGACTGTTATTAGGAAATACTCTGATTGTGGTTGTGTTTAGTTTATAGTTTTTTGATTTTTGTGCTTGCAACGTGTGGGATTAGAGAACAAAAACAAATATTAATCATCGAAAATCACTTTATTGTTTTTCAAAATATTCCCCATGAAGATTTATACACTTTTGCATGCGTTTGAACCAATTGTCGAAACACTTTTGCCACTCTGATTGAGGTATCTCCAAAACATGCATTCTGAATGTAGCAACCGCTTCTTCGGGTGTCGAAAAACGTTGACCTCTCAGTTTGTTTTTTACGTACGGAAATAAAAAGACGTCATTCGGTGCCAAGTCAGGACTATACGGCGGATGACCCATCAAATCGATGTTTTGGGTGCTCAAAAATGCAGTTGTTTCAGCCGATGTGTGAGAGCTCGCATTATCGTGGTGAAGAGTGATCCGTCTTCGGCGGTTGGTTTTCCTGATTTCTTGGAAGACACTGGCAAACAAATGGTTGTGTACCACTCAGAATTCACTGTTCTGCGTTGTTCTAGTGGTACGGTTGCGACATGTCCGGTTTTTCCGAAAAAATAGGCGACCATTTGCTTGGAAGTGCTTCGGGCGCGAACAACTTTTGTTGGATTTGGCTCATCTTAAAACACCCATACAGTTGACTGTTGTTTACTTTCAGGCTCATACGCGTAAATCCAGGATTCATCACCTGTCACGATGTCATAGACGTGTTCCGAAGCACCGCGATCTTATTTTCGGAGCATTTCTTTCGACCAATCGACACGAGCCTTTTTTTGAGCGATTGACAAATTGTGTGGGATCCAACGCGAACAAATTTTTTTGACAGTCAAATGTTTATGCAATATTGAATGTTTTCTGGTCCCACTAATGCCTAATGTTGTCTCAATCTCACGATAGGTCACATGGCGATCTTGCAAAATCAGTTCGCGCACAGCATCAATGATTTTCGGAACAACAGCTGATTTTGGACGACCTTCACGGAATTCGTCTTGGCGTGAACTACGACCACGATTGAATTCACCATACCATCGATAAACACTGGTCCTTGATGGAGCTTCATCGTCAAAAATTGAATTAAGTTCATCCATGCACTGTTGCTGAGTTAATCCACGTCGAAAGTTGTAAAAAATAATCGCACGAAAATGTTCACGATTTAATTCCATTTTTGGGACGAGATGAATCTTTTAAGTTACTGTAAACAACACAAATAGCGCTCGTATGTCAAAACGTTCTGAGTACGCATAACCTCAAAAATGTCCAACTTTACGATAGAGCTGTCAGTTGCCAGATTGCAACACTAGGGTTGCCAAATCCCGAAACATAAAATGTAACCCTCGTAAATCAGGACAATGCCATTAATTGATCGATTATATCGTCACCTAAAATGCATAGGCCGTAACTACACTTTTCAATTTTTCACAGGAGAAGGAATAAACGTTATAAATATAATATAAATTTTTTCCCATTAATTTGTTTTTCAGGATCAAATCCGTCTTTGTTTTCTAAGCTTAAATCCAAAATTTGGATATTAAGTTTTAAGTAGTCTTTAATTTATAACGTTTATTCCTTCTCCTGTAAAAAAAACTAAAAGTGTAGTTACGGCCTTTTGCATTTGGATGACGATATGAAATATCAAACAAAAAGTTATACGCCGCCAAAACACGCCGCATAATATGACGGTGGCGCGGCCACAACCTCAAAAAACGGCGGCGGCGTAAAGGTATATTGCGGACTAGTCGGCCGAGTTTTGTGTCGCGCATTGTTTCGCCTTACACTAGCCAACTTTCTGAAAATCAAACTAGTTTTAATTTTTGTCCGACTTGTCGGCCCGAACGCACCTTACACTGGGAGATGAGTCGGTAGAACAATCCATTGGTCTAAGGTGCTCTTAAGAGGGACGCCAATCGATGCACGAATTTGTTCCAGTTCGAATTGGAAGTTTGGAACTTCGGTGTATTCTCAGCCTTAAGTTCCAAATTTTGAAAGTTGAATTTGTTAAAGTTGGTTCGTATTTAACTGATTGGACTTACACCCAGTTTACTCATTCGGAGACTAATTAACTGGAGTTAAATTTTGGGGGAAAGAATTATTATTTAACATGTCAATCTTATATCTTTCTCCTTGAAGGTTACCCAATTTATGCTCGCTCCCCCAACCCCGTGTGAGATGGCACCACAAACACACACAAGTGCGTCAGATTTTCCCATCAATATTTATTGTTACTATAACGTTGTTTTTCTCTCTTTCGCTATTATTCAGAATTGTTAAAAATAATGTTTTTCTTCTTCTTTATTATATTTTTTTTTTGTGGGTCTCTCTGTTAAACATTTATTTTCATTTTCAATAGATTGCCAGTTATTGTTTATTATTGTAATTATGAATGGCAAAATACAAAATATTTATGTGCTCTTTCGAGTACAATCACTGTTAAACACGTTAGTAAACACACAACTTGTACACTCTGGCACCGATTCACTAAAACCAAACCAAAAACAAAAATCCTCCATTTCCATTTACCCCTGAATACGGCCTGCTGGTGATTTACGATCGAGCGATCGATCTGGTCGTTTTGGTGGGTCAATTGTTTTGTTATTGTTTCTGTATTTATCTGTTTATTTATTTATTTGTTCGTTCGTTTTCATAGGTTATTAATAAGTTTTTAGAAATATGTATGTGCTAAATGCACTCATAAATGTAATGAATTGAAAATATTTAACACTTAACAAATTTACAAGTTATAACGTAAATAATGCGTTAGCACTTACATACGTTGCCAGTTAGCGCGTTCATTCCGTTCATGGCAACTCAATAACTTTTATTAACAGGTCGGCGAGTGTTGAGTGTGTGTGTGTGAATTTGTAGTAAATATTTATTACACCTTGGGAAAGTTATTGTTTATAATCTTATCACCGACTTGCACTAACTCATAAATGTTTAACATTCCATTGATGGTTGATAATAATGATGATGACTATTTGCCTGTCAGTTCGCCTGCTGGCCTACCTTGACTTCGTAACGGCAACTTACAGTGGGTATTGTGTAGAAAAGTAAAGAGAAAATAGTCCTTAACAGCCCTATTCTGGCAGGGTTACAAAAGTCACCACGGTTACTATTTGACAGCAATGTGACAATTGTCACAAATGGTGACAACTTTGAAACAATTTTAGTGGTTACAATTTGATTGTTACCACATACACAGAATTGGGGTGTAAATAGGGCAAAAGAGAGTGATGATATCCCAGCTGCTAAGAACTGAGGCGATGTTTTCTCAAGAACACCTCAAAATAACTCAAATAATAATATAATTAAAACTGGCTTAGTAATCGCGTAATTGAAAAAGTAAAGGGAACCACAGACTTATCACTCATGAGCATGAGCTTGATCGATAACATTTTAGCTGATGAATTTGAAAAAATATTAGCCAAAAATTTTTTAAACATGATAGTGATGCGAACAACTTCGATTACATTCTTATTTGGTATCAAGAAGGCGGCCGGTAAACCGACAATAAACATGAACGATAGCTGATGTTCATGTCAATGAATGACAAGTCTGTGGTTCGCTTAAGTTTGAAATTCCATGCGTCATGAGAAATTTATGTAGAGAATCGATTTCACAATTTCAATTTTCGACGACTCGATAACTCCCTCAAGCTTTTGTAGCAAAATGTAATGAGGATTAAGTTATCTGCCATAAAATCCATACCGGAAAATAATCTCTTAATTAATAAGTGAGAGACCTGAGATCAACATGTTTCCCGTTTGAGCACTGATGAAGATTAAAGTTTGGGTATGATTGAGAAATGTTTGCGTTTGAATCACACAACAGGGTTAATTTAGACAACTACAACTACAAGTCAAAGATGTTGATAAACTATACACATCATAACCACTCATGGTTGTATGTAATATAAGTGATTGTAAGCAGAGGTTGTGTTGGTTACCTATTGGTATTATTAATCTGCTCGTCGGTGACATATTTTAACATAGAAGTATACAAAAATATACACATATATGGAATGTACTCAGAGTACTCTGAATACTTATTCCAAATACTCAAAGTACTGTGAATACTTATTTCAACTACTCAATGTACTCTGAATATTTATTCAAAAAATGCGGACAAAACACTAACAGAAATAACAAATTAATTTTTATATCTCCCATTGCTTAATATTCACAAATTGTGGGTTCCCTATGAATGTTGTGCTGACAAATTTGAAAAAGAACGTTCAAACCTAAATTACACTGTGGAAGTCGAAAAACGAGACAAGGCAGGAGAGGACGGCTCACCCTAATTCGGGTTACGAGCAAGCGAACTACATCATTAGTTTTATGAGTTACATTTACCGATTCATTCAAAATACACACATGGACAGAAAAATAGGTGCTTACGATGTTTTGCCCATTCAGTTTAATAAAAAATATGCAAATGGATTCCAAAAAAGAACGAAACCAAACGTAAGGTCTGGCAACTCTGTTGAAAATCGAAATTGGGAACTACCGTTAATGTGGATGTTTGTGATAACAAACAGGATGAATTTTTTATTCAAGGTCTAGTATTTGGCGAGGACAGTGAAATGGGTGAATTTTATGTAAATTGGTGAAAATTAAAAGATTTTGTTATATTTATTTTACAAATGTAAGTAATTTGTTCAAATGAACTTATAGAATCATAAAACTAAATTAAAGTTACATTAAATATTACGTTAGATGGGTCGTGGCCATCATTGCAGTTATGAGCAAAGACGGATTGTTTATTAGCTTCAAATGCAAGGAAAAACTTAGAAATTTATTGCAACCGCACTTGGACGGTCACAAAACTTTGTAGCGAATGTTTTAAAACCTAAAAACTAAATTGAATATCGTGGTTCAATCAAAAAACCACTTCAGCAACTGGCCATCGGATTTGGACTATAGTTAAAAGAGATCCCTTTAACTCCTCCAGAGCAATTGCAACAGAAATTGGAAACGTTATATCATCCCGAACAGTTCGGCGAAGATTAGTAGATGCAAAACTTCCAGGAAGATTAGCTAGGAGAGTCCCTTTACTTAGATCAGCAAATTTACGGAAGAGGAATAATTTCGCTTTGGCTCAAAAAACCTGGCGCGGACCAGAGGGAGACGAAGACTGGCGAAATATACTTTGGACTGATGAAACAAATATAAATTTATTTATGATGCAGGAAGAAATTTCCGTCGACCAAAAGAAAAATAATTCCATGTTAAAATTTCATGGTATGGGGCTGATTTTTCTGGGAGGGTATAGGCCCGATATTGAGAATACTATTGACAGATTAGTTTATAAAAATTTTCTGGAAATTGTTATGTTGCCATATGCTGAGAAGAATATGCCGATTATTATATGAAAATTCCAACAAGACAATGATCCAAAGCACTCATCAAAATTGCCCACTGTCAGCTTGCAACATTTACAACAACAAAAAATAGGAGCATGGAATTGTAATGTTATAGCTGCACGCAAAGAAAAAACTCGTTCCTCCCAACCGAAATCTCGGATAACTGAAGTTCGTTTGGGGACTGTAGTTGGGAGAAACGAACTTCTGTTAATCCATACATGTCATTTCGTTTGGGAGAACCGCAAAATGTTTGCAGGAATCAAGTTATGAAAACTATAAGCTGAAAAAACGTTTGCGAGAAGCGAAAAACGGTTCCACCAACTGTTCTTTCGATTACAGCAACCGAGTTCTAGTTGCTCTTAACTAAAAAAAGTTGGCGAGAACTGAAAAACGTTTGCGAGAACTGAAAAATGTTTGCAGTAAACGAGTTTTGAAAAATTAGAGCTGAAAAACGTTTGCGAGAAGCGAAAAACGGTTCCATTAACTGTTCTTTCGGTTACAGCAACCGAGTTGTAATTAAAACTTTTAGTTATGGCTTCCATAAGCTCTTTATTGTTTAAATTTCTAACGTTTATGATTTTGGTTTTACCCATAAAGTTTGCTTTAAAAAAAGTTGGAATTTTTGTCTATTTTTTCACTGTCTACTTACATGTCTGTGTCGCCTTGCATTCAAGTAACAACTAAAAGCGCAGCAAACTACAACGCGTCAATTGTCCATCCAAGATACATATATTGACAAGGCAGAAGCATTAGAGTGTGTGATCACCAAACATGTGGATAAGACTGTGTATACAGTGAGAGAATGAGAGAAATTTACGTTCTTCGTAATCTGTGCTCTCATTAGAAATATGGCGAATTTCAGTTATCGTAAATGTAATTTTATACGCGTTTGATGCAAACGAGAACTCGTTTGCAGTGATACAATGTACATTTGCGAGATCTGAGTTTAATTGGGAGAACTACATGAACGGTTGCGATTAATAAATTAATTATTGGTAATGTTTGATTATTATTAAGTGCTGTAATTAATTATAAGAATTTATATATTTGAAGTATTTTGAAGTTAATGAATATCTGTGTCATGAATTATTGTTTTCTATGTAATCAGTTTGGCCTATTTGGCTTATCGATTATAAATAAATAAAGTATGAAATGAAATGAAATGAAAAAGTATTGTTGCGGCAAACGAGCAATAAACGTTTTTTTTCTTTGCGTGCGTTCACTCAAACGATTTATAATTTTTGATGCGAATTTTCCCCCACTGTGCGTAACGAGTTATAGCAAACCCTGAAAAAAAGTGTTAATTTGCTAAATGTTAACTAATTTTTTTTTTATTATATACTTGTTTATTCGTCAATTTATGAACATGTCCCTTTATGAAAATGTCAATACGGCTGACTGGGTGTTCCCCTCGCACATGATTCACGTATGACCGGGTACCCCTAAATTCTAACTGATCCCTAAACACTAAAACAAAATTTCTAGTTCAAACAACTCACTCATTTTTGTTGGGCTAGAAATTCTTTGGAAAATGGACGGACAATAGAGACCAAGCCTCTTCTCTGCTGGCTCTGATAGATAAATAATTATGAAAACATTATCAACATTGTTGTTGCTGTTGGTTAGTTAATAAACTTGCAACAACATTTATTTATGAATTGTGTGATTGTTGTTGGTTTTGGTTTTTGCTCTCAATATTAGAGGAAAACGAACACACGTTTTTTTGGGACCAAAAAAAGCGCGGGTGTTAAAACGTCTATAACATAAAAATTGTAGAAAAAAATTATTCTTGACTTGAGTTAATACTTTTTTTTATCCAGTACTCATGAAGTTTCATGCCGGCGCAAAGAAGAAACACAACGCTCACACCCACTACACAAGTGTTTTTTGTTTAATATTTGTGTATTTTTTTTTAAATTTTGTTCGTATTTTTTTTAGGTCGATATCTGTATAATTTATCCACAACTATACATTGTGTGCTCTATCTGCTCTGTCTGCTTATTAGAATAATAAGTATTTAATAGATGAGAAATAAGTACAAATGTTCAATACTCGCTTCCTTGGCTTTTCTCCCACATTTCATGGACTGACGTCAAATAGATTCGTTCGATTAAATGTTTCCAAGTCGTTATCAGCAGCCAGCCAGAATAAACTTTTGTTTACACCGGCAGTTGTTGCCTCATTTGTCAAATTTGTGTACTGCTTAATTTTTATCCAAGAGTGATTAACAAAAAATATTTGCAAATGATTCACCTTAAATTCCCGGCGCCTCCTCTATCAGTACTACCTACAATCGACGACGTTGTACATATAAATGAAATATCTCTAATGCAATATTTCCTGGTTGTTTACTTAGCGAATTGTAAGAAGCGGAAACGGAAATTGCTCTTTAAAACAGATCGAAAAAGAATTAATTAAATTGGGTGTTTTTGAACATCAATTTCCAAGATATTTTGATTAATTAATTAACTTTTATGAAAACTTATGGAGCTCGATTGTTAAATAGAACAAAACAGTTTCCTAAAATAATTGGAGACACTAATTTGTCGAAACTCTCTCTATCAAGGACGTTTTAACCGTTTGATGCTCAGGCAAGTATATTTGCCCTAGGGTTTTTGACACGTATTATTTTTCAGATAGAAGATGGAGCCAATGTATACATGGGTGAATATAGAAGAGGGTAGGGGCAACAATAGTATAGTAGGCGTCAATTATCTAACTGATACGATTTGACCCCTATGAGCTATCAAAGTGGTCTTAGTTCAAAGAGCTGACAAAAATAAATAGCTTCCCATTACATTCCATGAAGGAATTGGGGAGAGCTTCTCAAAATTAGTGAGCTGTGCGCTTTCTACACTGAATGAAAAGCCTTCATCAATTTTATGAATTCCTTCATCAATTTGATGAAACACTTTCTCATTTTCCAACCTACGACACATTTCATTGAATTAATGAAGAACATTTCATCAAGCTTTCATCAATAGTTTACGTTGGTTCAATGACAATTTTACATCAAGTTCCTCAATGTTATGTAAGTTTCTCATCAAGTTGAAGTAAATTTTTCACCATTCTGATATAATTTGTTCAACAATTTGCGCTACATTTTTCGACAATTAGATGTAAGTTTGTCATCATTTTGATGTAAGGTCATTAATTTGATGTAAATTGGTTATCATAATCCACAAGCACAGGTTGCACTGAAAGAAAAAGCTTCATCAAATTGATGAAGGAATTCATAAATTCCATAAAATATTTCCTCATTTTCCAACCTACGACACATTTCATTGCATTGATGAAGAACCATTACATCAATCGTTCGTCCATTTTTCATCAATAGTTTACATTGATTCAACGACAATGTTACATCAATTGGATGTACATATGTTTGCCATCAAACTGATGTAAATTCTTTATCATTTTGATGTAAATTGTTTATTAATTTGCGGTAAATTTTTCCTCAATTAGATGTAATGTCATCTTACATCAAGTAAGTTTATAACCAATTTGATGTAAATTGATCATCATTTTGATGAAAATTGTTTGTGAATGAGTAGCCAAACTCTTTGGCCTATTTTCATCGTAAAAAATAAACAAGAACAGGGTATAAGACCACATGAAAAATGCTCATAGTTTCTGTCCATTTCTCTGTTTTCTATTATGCATTTTCAATTTTATACGCCTCTTTTTCTGTTTCAATTTATTTTGTCAATACTACGGCTATATTTTGAATCGACCCCACTAATTATTTCCAAATTTCAATGCTGGAGATTGATGTAAAAATATCATTAATTCAATGAAGCTGAAAATTGTGAAGAACGCACAATCTTCAAATTGAATAACTTTTCCATTGAATTGATGAAATTTGTCATTAATTCAATGAAGAACAATTGATAAACATTTACCATCGATTTGATGTAAAGATTTTCTTTCAGTGTAGTTTTATACTCAATGTGTGGACGTCAAAGTTTTAAATGTGTCTTAATTAGCCTTTACATCCCCATGAAAAATCACACTTTAACCAATAAATTTTATACCGACTCTGTTCACTAGAATCCCCAGAGTGCCATACGAATACGTTACGAATTCGAGTCGAACTAGCTCCTTCGCATATTTTATCCGACACGGAAATCAGTTACTGATCCATAACGAATCCGTTTGCGTATGAAAATCATCTCGAAGCCGCGAATTGCTTTTTCTAAATTTTCCTATCTGTCTCGAATTTGGAATGGACGTCACATTCCAATCCGTTTACAGTTGGGGGTTTTTTTTTTAAATAAAACGGATTCGTAACTCGTAGCGATTTCGAAACTGGTCCGACAAACTCGCATTTCGTTGTTTTTTCTGCTTTTTACGGACTCGCATCGGGTTCGAAACGGATCCGACAAAGCCCAATTTCAATGATTCGCTTGTATACACTTTTGCGCACTCATAACGTATTCGAAACGGGTTCGACAACTCGCACTCTCTTTTATACTTTTAGGGACTCGTAACAGGTTCGAAACGGAGTCGCATCCATTTTTGTGCACATTGGGATGCTGTCAGTGCTCAGCACAGGAAATTCTTTTACGTACAACGTTATTTTACAAGGGTTAGAGTACGCGACTGTTGTACATGAGAACGAGGGTTCGTTCCCTGCTCTGGCCACATTCCATTTCTTTCCACGACATTCAGCTTGCTTAGTGACTGCGACACTATAGAGTAATTTTCTATGATAACCATTCTCAAAAACTGCTCGGAATCGGTGTAAAAGTGTAGGTCGAACCAGGTTACCATGTACAAGAGCCGCGTATACTAACAAGGGCCACAGTTTCAATGTGATTAGTCCATGATAAACAAAAAACTATGTGGAAAGAGATGGGCACTCTCACGAAACTAATAACACACTCAACACTTTGTTCTCTACTGCCATTCTCGCAGGTTCCCCTGAGCCATTTTTAATTTTACTCAATTCACGCGTGATTCACGACAATCACGTTACTCACGCCCTTCTCTAGTCTGGAACTGCTAGTCCAGAAATAGTTTAAATGCGGCAGAAATGGAACAATTTATCAGCAACCAATGAGTTCACACTGTTCATTTCGACAGTTGTTTTTAACGAGACGAATTAGTTCTTTGATACCGAAATCCTAGTTCCAAACTACACCATTTCCAATTGAAATTTGAAAAAAATCAATTGATATTTAAAAATTCTATTTGAAATTTTAAATACATCAATTGAAATTTGAAAATTCTATTTGAAATTTGAAATACATCAATTGAAAATTGAAAAACATCAATTGAAATTTAAAATACATCAATTGAAATTTGAAACACACTTAATTGTAATTTAAAAGACATCAATTGAAATTTAAAAAACATCAATTGAAATTTGGAATACAACGATTGAAATTTGAAACACATAATTTGAAATTTGAAAGACATCAATTGAAATTTAAAACACATCAATTGAAATTTAAAATACATAAATTGAAATTTAAAAATCTAATACATAAAATCGGTTAATAATTTTTAAATTTCAAGTGACGAATTTTAAATTCCAATTGATGTCTTTCAAATTTCAATTGAGTCTTTCAATTGATGTGTTTCAAATTTCAATTGATGTCTTTCAAATTTCAATTGATGTCTTTCAAATTCCAATTGATGTCTTTCAAATTTCAATTGATGTCTTTCAAATTTCCATTGATGTTTTTTAAATTCCAATTGATGTATTTCAAATTTCAAATAGAATTTTTAAATTTCAATTGATGTATTTCAAATTTCAACTATAATTTTCAAATTTCAATTGATATTTTTCTAAATTAAATTGATATTTTTGAAATTTGAATTGGAAATCGGGTAGTTTCGCCCTATACCATTTCCAATTAAAATTTGAAATATATCAATTTAATTTTGAAAAATATCAATTGAAATTTAAAAATTCTATTTGAAATTTGAAACACATCAATTGAAATTGGAAATGGTGTAGTATTTTTCCTATAGAATTTTTGAAGAAATATAAAAAAAATTTTATTACATTTTTTTTTAATTTTTTATTTTTTTTAAATTTGTTTGAAGTATTTTGCAAAATATTTTTCAATAATACCATATGAAGAAGAAAAAAGGTCCAAAGATGCAAGAAAATATTTATAATCAACGAGTTTCAAAGGAAGTACAATTAAATAATGGCGAAATTACCAGACGTCATTACATTTCCGATGGTCACTAGGGAGCATTGTAAAATGTTGGCTGTAGAAGTTCGATGGGTTCTCGGTTCAAAAATGGAAGTGGGATTTGTTTAAAGTACAAATGTCAACTGGGCCTGGAAAAACCCAATCGATTATCCAAAATCATAGAACTGTCAATCTTAAAAACTTTTCCTCCCTTTACACATAAATGGCTCCTACAGCGTCCTAATCTAGACAGACACTAATTTTTGATTGGTTTTTACGGGATTGGCTAAAGTTTATTCTTTTGAACATTTTTTCATGATTGGAAAATACAATTTCGTCTTTTCATCCCATTTTCTAAGAATTCAGTAAACATCAAAAAACAGACAGATGATGATGATGATGACGAAATTATTTTAACAGTATTTTTCTTTGAAATTTTTCAATTTGTTGAACAACAATTTCAGGTCACCCCTGTGTTAATTGGTAAGCAGCAGAGCACACGAATTGAGATGTTAAAGTGGCAAAAGCGCCAAATTAACATTTCCTCCATCTTTATACTGCAGGGAAAGACATAACAATAAAAAACGAAGACGTCAATAAATGTCAAATAATATTAAAGCACATCATAAATCGCTAAGGCAAATGACGACGGAGTAAAGACTAATGGCACAAATATCAACACGACCGACCCTCGTATCACATCATTCAACAGACGATATAAAAAAAAGAAACATGTGAAATTAAGGTTGCTGGGGTTAAATGGTAGGGAATCACCACCACCACCACAACAAGGTGAAACAGCGAAATTGTCCAACCATCATCCCCATGCAGAGAGTCCAACGAAATCATAAGCAGAACTCATGATTTTCAATGAGCGTGATGAGTTTGTAAGGGGGAATAAGGAACGCGATTGCGAATGAATCGGATCGAATCGAAAGGTATGACTGAATTAGAAACAACACCTGCTTGTCATGTCTGCCGCTCTGCCAGTCTGAACGACAAACTCGCAGTCTGTCACTTTAATGTCATTTAGTTCATATAAAATTACGATTACAACCATGTTTAAGCGCTGCACCAGGCAATGTGAATATATGACACAGAAGAAGAAGAAGCACACACACAAGGGTCAATCAAGTAGTTAGTTGGTGGTTTGCAAAAGCAATCTTTCCTTCCTTAAGCCTAAAGTAGTCGGAGGTTGTCAAGGGTTGGTTCGAGCAATCTTTAAGTTTTTTTTTTCAATGCAGAGCTTCCCAACGTGTTTCTGTAAGAGGAAAGTTTTGAATGCTTCAAACCAGAATTCACAAAAAAGTCGACCACAACAAACTGTTGAAATTTTAATCAAGGCTGTCTGTATAGCTATTTCAGATCTTGCCAAGATCTTCCTCAGCAGGCGTTTTTGGTATGCTTTCGGTGAATTCATCGAAATTATATGTATCGAAAGTCTCATCACATTAATGAGAATTGCTTTCTTTACACATACTTTCGAAGAATACCAAGAATTACCATTGGAAACACTTTTTTGCACAGCCCTGGTTAAAATTTGTTGTAATTTGTAGTACAAATTTGTTGTACTCGACTTTTTTGAGAATTATATAAAACTAATAAATAAGCTTAATATTAAAAAGGTCTTGAGTTTGAACATTTAAAAATAAAGTTAAAGTTTAAAAAGTTTAACCTTAACCAACCTTTAACCAAAACTAAAAAAAATCGGTCAAAAAAAATGCAAATTCAAATAAACGTAACTGACACTAGCACGGTCTTCAAAAATGGTATACCACGGAAAAATACAACTCTGTGATATAGATTAAAACTCACCTCAAAGCACTGCAACAATGCGAGAATGCATGAGGAAAAGAAGAACATGGTGGAAAAATTCTATATGTTTTTGTTGTTGGAATTATAGGCCTTACAGTGATGTTGATACTTAGGGATCTTCGATCGATACTAATTCGCACATGTGAATTGCAGAATTGAGTTTGTATATATTCGATTGGTGATCAGCCGATGGTATCAATGCAGGTACAGCAGTTAGGCATCTGATGGTGTGTTGAACTGAATTGTCCATTATTTTCCAACAAAAACTAACCATTTTTCAATTAGAAAAATGTTCATGACTTATAAGCTTGTAGTATGAATTTCTCATACATTAACCAAAACTAACAAAAATCGGTCAAAAAATTCAAATTCAAATAAACCTTATAAGTTTAACCTTAAGCTGCAAAATTGAATGGAATTTTGAAAGTATAACTTAAACCAGGCATGATGAAAATGACACAAGTTGTATATAATTATATATAATAAACAGTTGAAGCAGGCACGTACGCAGGGAGGGTCGCGGGAGGGGCTCGGCCCTCTCGAAAGTCGTTCCTTCAGTGGTGATTTTTGAAAATAGTGATATTTTTCAATCTAAATTTCACATTGGCAGACCCCCCCCCCGAAAGAAAATCGTTCGTACTGTACTTTGTTGTAGGCAGGGGTGAAAAACCACCATCTGTGGCACATGAAGTTGAATATTTGATCTCTACTACATAAGGGAGTCAGAAGTCTATTATTACTATAACTTTTAAAATATTAAACAGTTGTGGGTATATATACACAGGTTAATATATATATATATATATATATATGTGTATGTATGATAACCATCTGTGGCACATGAATTTAATATTGCATTTTTTAAATAAATAATATTTCATTTCCCTATTACATCCCGTGGAGGACAGGGGTGAACTTCTTACAATAATTGAGTTGTCCGCTTTCTAGGTTTTTTTTTCTACTCACTGATAGGGAGATACAGTTTTATAGCGGTTCCGAACTGTTTTTTTTTTGGGAAGCTTTTTCTCGAGGTGACCATCGTTGAAAAAAGTGAAAAGGTTCAGGGCGGTTATCGAAACCACGTTCTCATGTGCAAACGCCGACAACGTCATTTGTTTAATATTCTGCGGAAAGTGTATTCCAAAACAGCATCTATTTTTCCTTTCTACAGTCAATTGCTAATCATGAAAATAAATTATAGACCAATATAGTAGTAGCACAATTTGGAGCACATGATGACGATCATGGTAACGAATTTTTTCCGCATTTACCATTGACAATCTACCATACATTCAATTAGCAAAATGCAGGCTATCTCATGGTCAATATGTCGCATTCAGACCGCAGATTATCATGACCAGGTTAGCGATAACTTTGTTCTCTAATCTTTGCAGTTTACTTCACTCATTTTGAGATTAAATTGACATTTCAGGTGTCAACTCTGAACTTAGACCCAGTTATAGGAACTCCGTGCCGTGACAAAATTATCGAAGAAAAAAATATAACAAAATATAAAAATATAAATACATATAACAGAAAAAGTAAATTGGCGGCTCTTGGTTTGGCCATTTTTGTATAAATTTGTGATGTTTTCGAAATAACTGCATCTTTGAAACTGGATCAGTCGGACAAATCGGGATCGTCGGGCAAATCGCGACCTTCGGTCAAATCGGCTCTTATTTTAAAACACTGAGAGCCAATTATACCCGCGGCGGCGAGCTTCAAAAGATTGTTGGTGGCGGCGACGTGTCGTTAAATTTTCGACCGGCTTCCGCTCGTCCAACAGTTTATTTTTTATGCATGTTTTAATTATGTTTGCATTTTTATTTTGTAATTGACAATGTTGCATCAAAATGTACACCAGTTTAAAATGAGGCTAAAAATTAAACTTTAGTTTTTACAGATTAAAATTATATTTACAGATTAAAATTGTATTGGTTAACGGAGTTAACCTGCAAAATGCGCTAATCTTGGTCGGTGTAAACGCCGTATTACACCACCCAACTTGAGATTAAATTGACATTTCAGGTGGCAACTTTGTGCTTAGACCAATTTAGAACAAGTCAGTGCCGAGACCAAATTATAAAGACGGCGGCTCAACAGATAACTGACATTTGCTGCTCTTGGTTTTGCCATTTTTTTTTTGTTTTATAAATTTGTGATGTTTTTGAAATAACTGAACCTTTAAAATTGGCTCATTCGGTAAAATCTGGCCTGTCGGTGAAATCAGCTCACATTTTACACCGATGGGACCCAATTATGTCAACGGCGGCGTGAGCTACAAAACATTTTTCGACCGGCTTCCGTCTGTCAGACAGGTAATTTTTTTTGTATGTTGGTTAATTATGGTTGCATTTTTTTCGTAATTAACAATAAGCTTGTTTTTTTTTTTAATTCCTGCTAAACAAATTTTTCGACGACTTTGTATGGGGAACCGCTTAAAATCGCTTAATATCGCTTAGCTCTCCATACAAAGTGGTCGAAAAATTAGTTTAGCAGGGAATAAAAAAACAGGCTCAATGTTGCATCGAAATGTACACCAGTTTAAAATGAGGCTAAAAATTAAACTTCAGTTTTTACAGATTAAAATTGTATGAATAGCGTTGGTTAACGGAGTTAACCTGCAAAATGCGCTAATCTTGGTCGGTGAGATTAAATTGACAATTCAGGTGGCAACTTTGTGCTTAGACCAATTTAGAACAACTCAGTGCCGAGACCAAATTATCAAAGACGGCGGCAAAACATATAAATTAAATTGGCTTCTCTTGGTTTTGCCAGTTTTGTACAAATTTATGATGTTTTTGAAATAACTGAACCTTTACGGTGATAGTTGCGTGGTTGATTTTCATACTTTAGCAGCCGCGTGTCAAGCCAAAAGTACATATATAACACATCAACTGGGAGTAAATTTTGCCAATTAATAAATAAATGGTTTCCCATTACATCCCATGAAGGGACAGGGGAGAACTTCTCTCAATCACTGAGCTGTGCGCTTTACAGTTTTCACTCACTGATTGGGACCTACAGTTTTACACCGATTCCGAACGGCATTTTGAGAAGCTTTTTCATGGCTATATACTCGATAGTGTCGCCGTCAGAAATTTTAAGGTGGTCAGAGCAGGGTTCGAACCCATGATCTCATGTACAAGAGCCGTGCACACTGACCATTGCACCACCGACGGCCACATTTCGCCAATTAAGTCGATTAATATTCTGCGAAAAAATCCAAATTTTATTAGATTAAAATTATTTACATATGTATGTAGACATTGTCAAAATTAAAGATTTCTCTCATTCTCTATATGTTTTCCAAGTCTTCCACGGACTTTGTTAGTACATAAAACAGCTGTTGCAAACTCTTGTTAATATTACTCGGTGGCGTCACTTGTTTTAGAGAACTCATAACAGAGGAATTTTTCGGTTATTACTACAATTTCTGGGCTTTATCTTTTTAAGCATTTAACACACACCTATGACAACTTTTTATGAATAAGGCCGTAAATGTTTAGAACTTTAAATTAACACAGCAACAGTATTTCAAAACTAAATAAATATATTTTATTTAATTACAACTAAATATACTATTTGACTACAGTGTTATTTATATAAAACTAAAATTTGCAGGAGCACCACTTGCGGCACATGATCTTACATTTTTCATATTTGTAGTTGTGTTTTCGGAGACAGACGTCTATGGTGCAGAACAACGATCTTTTAAATTTACCATTGCATTCGTTAGCTACTCATAGCTAACGTCTTTGCATTATTTTAGAAGTACCATCTCTGGACACATGGCAGTTATATATCCCATATTTTGTGGCTTTATTCAATCGGAGACAGAATCAGTGTCAGAACAACATCTAAACTTCAAATTTACTATACTGCTAACGTGTAATTTAGATACTATTATTGCAGGAGTACCATTTTCAGCACATGATGTTATATTTCTTATTTTGGTATTTGCGTTATTTATTAATTTTAAATTCTTGGAAACAGAAAAAATAATAAAAAAGAAGAGACCGTTTTGTACCCTAAACAAACATATGACAACTTTTGAAACTAAATAATATTAAAAAAGAAGAGGCAGCTTTAGGCTACAGTACTTATCTTTCTAAGTCTTTTAATTTATTATCTTTTACATAATTATTTTATTAATTCCTCTTTGCATTGTTGAAGGATCACCATTAATATATTTCATTTGTGTACCTTGTCGTTAAGAAACACGTCGTTGCTGGCTTATCTTCAGCAGACATCATCGAGAGATATGGGAAAAAACCTCAGGATAAATTGAAGCACTTCACATTATTGCGAGAGTGTACTAATGCAGCTATAAATTTCGGGAAGCGTGTTGTGTAGCTGTTAGGATTAAACGCGCTCCTTTGTTGTGTGTTTCAAAGTTTCACTTCATTGATCCCCTTCCAATTTGGGACAATAATGTGCTGCTACCTACGGGACGAAGTTCATGTCCTTAAACACGAATCGATTAAAAAAGGATTTTAAAATTTCGCAAGTTTTTATTTATCATATTAAACGTGAAACAAAAGGGAAGCATTAACCGTACGTGACACACGATCAAAATGACACTACAACTTGGAAACCACCATAAATTGTCCGCACAAAGTGGAAACACTACAATGAAACTAAAAGGTTTAGTAGTTAGGGGTTAAAGCCCCCCCAGGATTGTCATGCAAATTGAACATGAACCTTCTTAACTGCTGCTACTACGAGTAACTTCTTCATTTTTGGTTTTCGTTTTTGTTTTCAAATTTAATTAAAAACGACAACTGCTGTGAATTTGAATTTTGTTCTCTAAAACCCCAAAAACTTTTGGTTAACTTTCTGAATACAGAGTAACCAAGAACAAGGTGTGTGTGACCTAAAGTCCCAAAAGAAAACCAAGTACTTACTCACAATGTTCCGGCTTTCCATACAAGTTGAGGTAATTTGCCAGTTTGCAAAAATTATTGTGGGAAAGTGGTTTTTGCAAAAATAATTTTATTGCCGTTGACGACAACGACAACGATGACAGTGACATCCACGACACGGCAGTGATAAACAGGGCACGTGTGTCTGTCCTTGCCTTTGTGTTGCTTGGTTGAGTGTTCCCAAGAACTCATAACCTTTGGCCAACTCATAACTGAAATATTTTATCGCTTTTTCTGGCATAATATAATTAAAATGCTGCTCCTTTCATTTCATTTGGAAGAGTGGCTGGAAAAGTTATTCTCTACTCGGTTTTATTACCCTTTGATTTAGTGGTTATTAAACTAAAATTTCGTATATTTCGTTAATGAAAATTAGTTTTACAAAGTTGCACGAAATTGCTTGAAATTTGTGATAAATTTGAATAATTTTCGAATGCGGTCGTTATTAAAATAAATCGCTAATAAATTATTTACCGAATATAAACAAATTATGAATTAGTTTTTTTTGGATACAAAAAAAATTGAAAGAATATTTGAAAAGTTCAGAAAATTATAAAACTTTGATGAGGTCACTTATTAAACTCCTGGTATGAGAAAAAAATCGTTTCCTATTACATCCCATGAAGTCATTAGGGAGAGTTCTTACAACCAGTGACCTGAGCGCTTGTTCATTTTTCACTCACTGATTGGGACCTACAGTTTTACACCGGTTCTGAACGGTATTTTGAGAAGTTTTTGTTTCATGGCCAAGTACTCGATAGTGTCGCCATCATTAAGCGAGGTGGCCATCGTCGAAGGAAATGTAATGTGGTCAGAGCAGGGATTGAACCCGCGTTATCAGGCACAAGAGACGCACACAGTAGCCATTGCACCACCGACGGCCACTCTTGGTGTGGATGATCCAATAAATGTGCACGATTTAATATAAAAATAAAACGTATACTTTTTAACGAGTGGTGATATTTTTATTCCATTGCAAAGCAAACGTGTTTCGATTAAGTATCAAATAAAATATCCGGCAAACGGTTCCCGCAGCTCTGATTACAGTACCTTGCTCCGCGAAATTTTGGAGAGAATGCCGAATTGGTGTTCCCGGGGTTTCGGCAACACTCGTTTACAGCAGCAATGTCTTTGTGACACCGGTCGGTACGTTGACACACAGGAGTTTTACTGTCCATAATCTACCCAGTTTCTTTAAATTGTTTGATCACTCTTCGAAATGGATTAGATTGGATGGCACTTCCGCGGTCGAAAATTTAGCGAAGTTTGCAAGCAGTGTCAACGTAACTGTCCTACGTTTTGTAATTTTCAAACTAATAACGCGTTCTTCCTTTGTTTAGCCCTTCACTTTTAATAATCGAAACAATCGTAAACCTCAGCTGTCAAAATTCAGAGCAGCAAAAAAAAAAATTCCAAAACTCGTGCACTTTTAATTCGACAGCCTATAAATACAGTGGATCCGGCAACAAGTTGAACTACAACTCGAAACTGTTCGCCGTTAAAACTTATCGAGTGTCTTCAACTTTATTGTCCTCTTCGACAACGATGTTTGTCAGGATTGCTTAGTTAAAGCGTCAAAATAAATCTGATAATCGATGATGTTCTTTGCTTTGTGAGCAAATGCGGCACCTATATCTATGTGCTTCATACCTAATTTCACGATTTGTTTCAACACGGACGAATGATTTGCTACTAGTCATAACATGTTAACGCATCTCATCAAACAGTTAAGATTAAACGCTGAAAAATCGTTATTTTTGTTGTTTGGATGCAAATATAATAGCTTGTCGGAAATATAGTATACTTGTGTCCAAACACATTGTGTTTGCTATTCAATATTACATGCTGGAGACACAATTAAGTTATAATATATATTTTTGTGACCCAAATGTGGTTTTGTTTGTTGAAAACAAAAAATGTGACAGACAATAGAGAAACAAAAAAGCAGCAGAATTTCAATTCATGAAAAAAATTCTTCCAAACATTTAAATGGTTCCTACAATATGTTGCCAAACCAAATTCAAAAATACAACAAAAAACCTTAAACATCAATCACATCGTTTCCAATCTATCTAAAAAGAAAATGGTTTCCAATTCATCCCATGAAGGGATTGCGGAAAGCTTCTTACAACCATTGAGCTGTGGGCTTTCTATTTTTTTACACTCTCTGATTGGGTGCTAGAGTTCGACACCGGTTCCGAACGGTATTTGGAGAAGTTTTTTTCATGGCTAAATACTCGATATTGTCGCCGTTACTATACAATGTGACTACCGTCGAAATAAATGGAAGGTGACCACAGCAGTGGTCAAATCCATGTTCTCATTTCGGCCCCAATTTTTTTCGACTTCTGGCACTTTAACAAAAACTTAGTTGTAGATTTTTCTTCAAAAGTAATACGATATATAGTATATTTGAAAAATATATAGCCTGTTTCTCTATTTGTTTATTGAGATCTTAGGTACATTTTTGTAGTTGATTGTTTCCTTGAATTTTGAACGGTTTGCTACCTATGGACCTGAACACGGGAAAAAAGGTAAAAAAAAAATCGAATTTTTTTAAGTTTTTTGCGATTTTGATCTGGAAGGTTTTTTTGATTTTATATGTTCGCAATTTTTGTTCTTTATGACAAGAGCTACAACTTTGCCTCAGAGAGTAAATCGAAATTATGAACGGTTTCCAAGATATGAGCCTCAGAAAATGATCACATTTTTACGAAAATGATACCGAGGCCCCAAATCTTTGGCGGCCCATAAAAAAAAAGTGCATGACTTTGGGAAAAATTGGGAGACACGGGTCTTTTTTTTAGTCTTTTATCACGTAGTGGTGTCCGTATATGGTTATTTTTTTTCGTGTTGCACTGTGTAACGAAAAGCTGAGCGAATGAAAATCACTCACTCACTTTCAACTCAAATTGGGTTCCTCTAAGTCGAAATTTTCGTTCGCTTGATTCTATCATAGACCAATACATACATAGATACTTTTATTCGCTCAATAAATTAAACGTCATAGGTACGATGGAAAGTAAACATTGGATGGTGGAAAACATGGGTTCAATAATACCAGATAGAGGCAATAGTAAACAACGTTCAACAAAGGAACAACAACCGAATTTCGTATTTTTCTGGCAAACTACTTGTGTTAAATACAGTACAAATGTATACCAACGAAAAAAGTCGACAAAAAAGTGCAAAATACATTTAAATTTTTCAGTTCTACACCAAAACGACATAAAAAAGTTAAGTGAACATATTTTGTAACTCCACCTGGTGTAAATTAATTTTAAATTTAATTTCTCTCATTTCCACAATCCCACGATGAAGAGTGTGAAGTGAAACGTCAGATGAGAGAATAAAAGTATATATGTATGTATGTATTGGTCTATGGATTCTATGTTTGTTCCCAACTGACTGCACATTCGAAATAGAGAATCCAAAATTTGTACTGAAAAGTTTTAAAAAATATTAAGTTTTCATACGACATGAAACGACAAGACTGTGGAACCTAAATCAACTTTCTTTCGTCGAGAACACGAACAAAAGGGTTTTCAACAACCCACTCCCCCTTGAGCCCATAAATGACATGGGGATGAGCAATGTAATTATTTTTTGAAAATCCACAAAGTTTCCAATAGGACTGCATCATTCCGTTTTGCATCGCGTATACATCGTCATAGAAAATGGGTTGAAAATAGCTGTTCAAAATCTCGAACAGTGGTTCAAAATGGGTTAAGAAAATTTAACGAGAAAAAGCCCTTCAAAATACATACTTTGTAGGAAGGCCCGACTTAGTTCTAGTTCATGAACTAGTGAAATATGAACTAGTGCCAGTATCAATGCGATAAGATATGTCCCTCATGGAGGGACAGGGGAGAGCGTTTGGCCGCCTTTTAGTTTTTACAATCTTTGATTGGGATATACAGTTTTGCACCGGTTCCAACTGGTGTTTAGAGCAGGATTAATTACCCGATAGTGTCGCCGTGACCAAGCGAAGTGCCCGTCGTTAAAAGATGTAACGTAAGGTGGTCAGAGCAGGGATCGAAGTCATGTTCTCATGTACAAGAGCCGCGCATAGTAGCCATTAATAATGCACAGAATCGGAAGAACCGGTTCTTTATAAGAGCCGACCGGAACGGTTCTTTAAGGACCAAAAAACGGGTTCAAAAGAACCGAAAACGGTTCCGAAAATCCCCGAATAACGATTCTTCAGCACTGAAAATCCGGTAGAAAGGGACCGTAAAACGGTTCCTGTATAAAAGGACTCTTTCCCAAAGGAACCAAAAGAGTTTTAACCTTTGGGTTAATGTTTCAAATTTTATATTCTTATAATAAGATATTTCACTTAAGCCTCTTTGGATTGTTATTGACAACCGGAACCGGCACAAATTCCCGGTCCTTCTCGGAACCAGACTTGACAGAAAATTTTTATTTTTATCAAATTTTATATTCTTGTAATAAGACATTTCACTTAAGACTTTTTGGGAAAGCAATTTGCTGAGAACCGAAACCGATCCAAATACTCGGACTCGAGAGAGCCGGTTCTTAAAATACCCGGAACCGCACATCACTACAAATCATTGGACCACCGATGACCAACGCGATTAGTTCGTGAAAAAGTAAAAACGGTCATGGAATAGAGATGTGCACGTGAGTAAGTTTAGGGCCATGCTAAAGCACGCACCCATAACTAATAAGGTCACTCTCACACACAACGGTTTTTTCGCTACTGCCGTTCACCCACGCTCACGTGAGCCAATTTTGGTCTTACTCATATTTACACGTGATTCCCGACATTCATGTTATGATTCACGCCCATCTCTAGACTGGAACTACTACACTATTTCCAATTGAAATTTGACAAAAATCAATTTAATTTTGAAAAATATCAAATTTTGAAATAAATCGATCTGTTTTTTTTTTTTAAATTCAATTGACATTCTTTAAATTTCAATTGATGTATGTATTTCAAATTTCAAATATAATTTTCAAATTTCAAATATAATTTTCAAATTTCAAATATAATTTTCAAATTTACATAATACGAGTACATGAATGATAATTGATAAATAGATTTTTTAAATTTCAATTGATTTTTTTTCAAATTTCAATTGGAAATGTTGTAGTCCAGAAATAGTTCAAATGCGGCAGGAATGGTACAATTTGAGTTCCAATGAGTTCCGAGTTCCGATTGAGTTATTGAAGAAGAAATCAAAACAAATTTTATTTCAATATTTTTAAAATTTGTCATTAAGATTATTTGCTGAAGAAACTAAGATGTAAAGAAACAAGAATATACATATTTGTTGTGAACGAGTTGAAAAGGGAATACTGCTAAATCATGTCGAAACAAATGAATGAGTTGTAGGAACAACAAAACTCTACTACAAGTCGGATTTTAAACTGATGAAAGCATCTGAAGTGCTCAAACAAAAACAGGGAACACAACCTTCCAAGCGTCTGCTAAGACCCTCTCGCCGCAACACAGAAGAATAAAAGAATTCACATACGAATGGTACCCGTCATTCCCGTGAGTACCTGGTAGAAATCTCAGTCTAGTCGGGCTTCCTTCCCCCCCCCCCCCATATTCTTTACGATATTCTTGAATCATTTTCTGTAAAGCTTTTTTCTTCTTCGTTGCATTAAACAGAGTAGAGTAGAGTAGAATTTTTGTTGCACAAACTGAATTCGAGTTTTTTAGTTGTTTGTTATTTTCATTCTGAAATCATTTCAAATCGTGGCATTAGTTTCGTTGTGTTTATAGAGTAAAGGGAATGTGAAACAAAAAAAAACAAAGAAACGTCGAAGAAGAAGAGCAAACCGTCGTGGAAGTCTGTAAGAAAAACGCCCATCTTGTCGTTTACCTGATATTGTTGTTATTATTCAGTCAGTCAGTCAGTTAAGACTCTGGTGTGGTCTAAAGCTAATACAGCTTAGTGGCAAAGCCGCCAACGGCGACGCATACGGCGGCGGCGCAAGCTGCCTTACATGCAACAAATATTCATCGACCATAAACACGGCGATTACTACACTTGGACGGAACCATCAGTTACCATTTGTGCCACCACATGCAGCCGCCTCGGTATAGTTTTAGAGACAGTCATAAGCTGAGCTTAAACCTCAAGCCATAACAACTGAAGCGTTTTAAATTAAAAGTATAACAAACAAATGGAAAACCCCGCAAATGAGTATTTTGTTGCCTGCCTGGTGGTCGATGCATTCATCCATCCATCCATCTTCAGAAAACGAAATGAATTGAAAAATTTCAACGCAAAAGAGGCCAAAACGTTAGGGTTGCGCACGAAAAAGAAAGACAATGCTTACGATTTAAAGAGCTAACGCTTTAAAAATGTTTTTTTTAAAAAAGAAATATTTATCTTTATCAACAATAAAATTCCCCGAGAAATGTTTATTTTGCCACCAGGAAAAATAAATAATAAACTCCCTTATTGTAAATTCCAATATTGATTCGTTCACTTTATTTTTTTTCTGGCGAGCAACATTTTCCTCGAGAAAATTCATTCGTGATACTTTGTTTGGAAATAATTTTTCATATTTAAAAACAGTTTTTTAAATTTAAAAAGAAAATAAAATATATCGTCGATGGGCTTCCAGTATTTTGAAAAAAAAGTGATCAAATCCTTAGATGCTAATTTTAACAAATCCAGCCGTGTGTAGGTGTCCGAAAAATCGGTGAACCGGTTTTCGGGTTTGGATTTTCATTACTCTAATTGCGAAGTCATTGCTTAAAAATAACTTGCCCCTTTTTCCTACATTGACACTAGTTTGGGACCAGTTCCAGACCGTTTTTACTATTTCATAAACTAGTGGCATTGGAACTAGTCAATATTTCACACCGTCATTAACTGGATATTTCGAACTAGTTCGACAGAGTTCTAATGGGAACTTTAAATAAAAATATTTGAGAATACATAGTAATTTCATAAATACTGGTACAATACATATTTATCGCCCCCACTGTAAGAAATCCGCTGAACATACTCTCTCTATCTTGACACGTTTCTGACAACTGAAATTTATACTTCAGTTTCGCGTATAAAGTTTTTGGCGTCTATTACTCCATTCCATACGTCCATTCCTAGGAAGTTCATATGTTCTAGAAAGTTGTTTATTGAGATCTTAGCTAGATTTTTGTAGGTGATTGTATACTTGAATTTTGAACGGTTTTTGCAATTTTGACCTTGAAGATGAAGTTTTTTTGATTTTATACAACTTTCCCTCAGAAAGTAGATCAAAATTCCGAACGGTTTGCAAGATATGAGCCTGACAAACTGATCACTTTTTGCAAAAATGACACCGAGGCCCCAAAGTTTTGGGGGCCCATTAAAAAAATGCATGACTTTGGGCAAAACTGGGAGACACGGGTATATTTTTTGTCTTTTATCACGTAGTGGTGTCCGTGTATGGTTATATTTCCATGACTTAAAAAATTCCAGTGTAATCGAATTCGTCGAAATCCATTCCGAAAGCAAAAAATATTGTCGCGGGAGATGAATATATCGAAGGCAACAATTTGTCGCATGATTAAATATGTTTGGGACTTGCAAATGACATAAGACACACGGCGTTGAAGCAGAAACGCAAGCAAAATTCAAAAGAATTGCTTCGTAAGTACGTTGACAGCCACATAAGAAATTTTTTTACCCATGAGGAAATTTTTACTGCGGAGGAGTCGTTCAATAAACAAAATGATAGAGTATATGTTCAGTTATCTCGGCAAGCATCAGAACTCGTTCCTAGATTTCAAAGGGGTCACCATCCTGCTTCTGTGATGGTATGGTGGAGAGTTGCCTTGTGACGAGGTAATCAAGCTCCATTTCAGAGAAAAAGTTGCCAAAACTTCGGCAAAGGTGGTACCAATCTGATGTTTTGAAAAAAGTTGTGAAGCTATTAGCCGTGGAACTTTCAACAGGACTCGGCAAGAACCACTAACGAGTGGTTAAAAAACAATTTGCTAAACTTTATTTCAACGGATTATTGGCAATCGGGAGGCCACAGATCATTTCGACTATAAGTTGTGGTCCGTCGCACTACTAAAAAAATGGTTTCCCATTACATCCCGTGAAGGGACTGGGGACAACTTCTCACAATCATTGAGCTGTGCGCTTTGTAGTTTTTACACTCACTGATTGGGACCTACAGTTTTACTACGGTTCCGAACGGTATTTTGAGAAGATTTTTCATGGCTAAGTACTCGATAGTGTCACCATCACTAAGCGAGGTGACCGTCGTCGAAAGAAATGTAAGGTGGTCTGAGCAGGGATCGAACTCACGTTCTCATGTACAAGAGCCACGCACACTAGCCATTGCACCACCGATGGTCACGGCTGTTATTAGGAAATATTCTTATTGTGTGTAGTTTATAGGTTGTTGCTTGTGTTGAAAATCAGGAAAATTGCTTAATTATAAGAAAGATTAACTATAAGAAAGATTATAAGAAAGATTAACTAAATGCTTAATTATAAGAAAGATTAACTAAAAAGTTATTAAAAGTAATCACGCCGCCATGCCGATATCTACGTAATAAGACTCAAAAACCGGTGGCGGTGAAGGCGGTGAATCAGCGCACATCTCGCTGATTGTGAGAAGCTCTCCTAAATCCCTTCATGGGATGTTATGGGACACAATTTTTGTTTTTTTTTTTTCTCCCTAAGCCGCCGCCGAAACCCCTACCTGGCCGTTGTCATGGTGGAAGATAACTTTTTCTTGGGAAAATGCGGTTGGTTTTGATTGAAATCAATGTCAAATCTGTCTAACAGTTGTGAATAATATTCGCCGGTGATCGTTTTACCCCTTTTCAAGTTAATCAATGCGAATGACACCGCTTGAATGTGGGCCGACAGACCCACATTGGACATCATTGGACACAGAAGTCCACTGCTTTAACTGTTCATTAATCTCTGGTGTGTTGTAGTGCATCCACGTTTCGTCCACGGTTACGAAACGGTGCAAAAATTCCTTCAGATTGCAGTTGCGCATCGCCAAGTTCTGCTTAGAAGTGTTCAGGCGATTGCACTTATGATCGAGTGTGAGTAATCGTGGCACCCATCTCGCGGATAGCTTTTTTGTGTCCAAATATTCCTGTAAAATGTGATGTACCCGCTCAGTTGATTAGCCTACGGCCTTATCCACAGGCACGTACGTAGTATGGGGGAGGGGGGGCGACTTGGCCCCCCGAAATTATTTCCTTAAGAAGTAATTTTAGAAGATAGTGCTATTTTTCAACCTAAATATCCCGAAATAAAATCATGCGTACGGTACTGCTCAGCCACCTCACGCACTTTCATTCTTTGATCGCCCAATACTATTCCTTGGATGATATTGCTACGACAATTCAAATCAATGGTGCAGTCCCCATTGTATTTACCAAGCTCTTCCTTGGTTTCGGTGATGATTTTTGTTATGCAAAAATAATACAAAAAATTAAATTAACTTTTTTCCATTGCCGTTGAAATTCACGAGGTTGTTTTCTTTCAATGGTTGTCAAACACTACGTTTAACATTTATAGTAGTATATTACACTATGCAACAAAATGAAAAAAAGTTGATCAACCAGAAATGCCAACCCAATTTTTTGAAGTAGTTTAGCAGCCTTATTAAAAAAATAACAACAAAATTTTTTGAATGGTACAGTTGTTTTTAAATTTTTTTTTTAAAAATTTCTTGTTTTTCGAAATGGTACGTTAATTTTTATTGAATTTTCTAAGGATACCCTTCATCGATTTTCTGGAAATTTATCTTAAAAAAATGTCCATAAAAATACCCTTGAAATGAGTGAAAATATTTCAAATCAGAATGCTTGGTTGAGAACTTATTGAATTTAACATTTCACATTTTGCATTTTTTTTTTGCAAAACATCAAATATTTTTAATTTTTATTTTATCATAAAAAATAAAAAAAAAATAGGTATATTTTTTTATTTTCCTATATAATACACTGGACTGTTCTTCAAAAATTAAGATACATACAAAAGAAATCCATACAGAAATACAAAAGTTATACCCATTTTAGTAGATTAAACTCAAAATCATTTTTTTAATTCTTGTTTACATGCGTGTTAAAATATTGAAATGATTACATTGAACAACTTCTTGATACTGTATGGTATTTTGAGCGAAGAATTAAAAAAATTATATATATACATATTATTAAAAAATACAATAAGAGTTAATCCAAAAATTTAAGAAAACAACCAAAGTACTTTTTGCCAACTATTATTATTTATTATTATTATTTTATTATTATTATTTTATTATTATTATTATTTTATTATTATTATTTTATTTTTATTATTATTTTATTATTATTATTATTTTATTATTATTATTATTTTATTATTATATTATTTATTTTATTATATTATTTTTATTTTATTTATTTTATTATTATTTTATTATTTTTATTTTATTATATTATTTTATTATTAGTATTATTTTCCCACTTAAACATAAATTCATATAAATTTTATATTATATTTTCATTGGAAGTTTCATTCAATTTGTTTAGTTGCTTTTAAAACTAAGCTCGATTTTTTTGAATGCTCTATATATTTCGTGCGCAAACCTTGCGTACAACTAAACAATATCATAAATTGAATAAACCGTGAATTTATGGAAAATTCAAGGTGGTTTTTGATAATGGTTGTTGAAATCTAAAACTTAAACGATAATAGTTAAGGAACTGCCGAACAATAATCTATGATTATCCAGTATTTCAGTTTGGGAGGGTTTTAGCAAACCTGGCCAACCGACCACAAATACTTGCAACAGGTAACAGATGTTCTTGGTTAAGAGTTATCAGAGTTATTGACAGCTCAGTTAGTTGAGGATAAGTACAATGTTTACAGGTACTGAAACTCAGAAATTAAAGACCAAAAAAAAAAAATAACACGAACATATGACGCCCCTGTTCGAGTATAACAAATCATATGTCTTAAGAAAGAATGAAGAGAAGAAACACAACAAGAAATCAATTTCCAATCTAATAATATGAGGGAAGGAACTCAGCATGAAACCCCCATGGAAATGCATCATAAAGAAAAATCCAAAAGCAACAGTCGTTGTCCATTTTCTAACCAACGTATAGAGAGGGAGGAGAGTAGGAAACCTTCTGGCGTGTCAAATGTTCCACAGATTAAAAGAACTTCAATTAATGTGTGTACAAGATGAGGACCACGACGACGACGACGACGACGATAAGGGACAGATGTTTGAAAAATGCACTGAATGTGGATGGCTGGAAAGATCCACAAGTAGTTGCCGTCCTACCGACCAACTGACTACTTCATAACGAAAGAAGGGAGCAACAAGTCAAAAGCGTAATAGAAATGATGAAATAGTTTACCAAAATGTAATGAAACGCACTGAAATGCCTATGTGAGAACGCGTGTAGCAGCTATCAATGTCCGACCGCCTGTCTGAATGTCCGTCCACATTTATGTCTGGCATAATAATTCACTTAATCAGGATTTCCACCAGCTCTCTAGACGACAGCGCACAACAAATGTCAGTGCGTACTAGCGGGCTGATGATGGTGATGACTTTGGTAACAGTGTGAGGGATGATGATGACAAAGACGAAGACGAGCCGGTGATTTGTTTGTTAGAAAAAGATTACCGAAACAAGTTTGTCAGTGCGTGTGTTTTTGTTCATTAGTTTTCATCCCGTTCCGAGGTTGTAGCTACATTTACGGAAATGTTAATTTTTTCTTTTTGTCTATTTTCCAAAGAACAGATAAGTAAGTAGCTAAGGTGGTATGTATGCCTCTGTGTGTATGCATGTTCATCACTCAAATCGGGCTTATTTCTAAATCATTTTCGTTAGCCTGTTGGTTCTTTTTTTTTGGTCTGAACGTGTTAAGGAAGGAAACAAGTTTCAGGTGTCATGTGTTGTATGATGGTGAAAAATTGTGAAATTTGATTAGTCCCAGAGGTAGATACAGATGAGGATGGTGATGCTTTGTTTTCCCCTAAAACATCTTTCAGTTATTACACTCAAATAAGACAGGAATTATGCCCAGATTTAGAAAATAAATAAATACAAAAAAAAAAACACTGAAAATATCCCCGCAAAGGAAAAATAGGAGTTTTCACCATCACACCACCTGTAGGTACTTTTTCGGGTTTTCATACAACGGACATGTGTTTATCGCACACATTGCTGTCCAGCCCAATCTGTCAGTCAGTCAGTCAATTCGTTGTATGTATTATTTTTGACCACTTGTCAAAAACCGAAAACAAGTAGTAGTTACACATTTTCAATACTTCACGCCCCGTTGGCATTCAAGTGGTGGATGAAGAGGAAACAAAAACGTCAGAAAAGACACCCCCGATTGTAACACAACCAACCATCCAAACGACCAAGCGATCTGCTATGCGCGCTAAATAAATATAACGAAATATGGACAGATCTAGATGGTGCAAGAAGACTCACAAAAAAGCCAGCAACAGCTGCTCTGTATGAATGAAAATTCCAACGATTTGCTTTCAAAATAATTACTTTAGTAAACGGTAAGTGGCAGTGGCAGTGTGTACTGGAACACTAAACGCTTACAGGTTTTGGACTGCAGGCTTAGTCCCTGAGAAGGAAAATGCATTTTACTCTTTCATTTTACGAATTTATCGTTCTCTCTCTCTCTTTATCTCGTTATGACGCTTCTAACACAACAAGTATCTGCCTCGTCAAACAATTTGGTTTGGCAATTTGTTTTGGTCACGTGTAAACTTAGAATTTCAAAATTAAAAAAATTGGAATCGGTATTAGGCAAACTACAGCTCTTGATTTTGGAATAGATAGGAACACATTTAAGAGGTACGGATTTAATGTGACCACCTGATAGCAAAGAAATTATTAGCCAAGGGAACAGTTTACAGTGCGATCACATCAGTATTTCAATGGAAATCATAAGTGGAAAGAAAGGCTGTAGTGAAAAGGAGCCGTTTCCAAACAAAATTTTGAAAAATTCGAAACAAAATTTACAAAATCAATATTGATGCAAATTAGGACAAAACTTTCTCTTACATTTATTGAGGACAAACAAAACTATGGTACACGTTTTGGACAGCGCTGGCCCTTGGTATTAAAATGGTTATCATTCGCGAAGTTTGAACATGAGAACTTGGGTCGATCACCGCCTTGAAAATCTTTATTTTTTTTCGGCGACGGCCACCTCGTTTAGTAACGGTGTTGCTGTCGAGTTATTAGCCACGAATCAGCTTCTCAACGCATAACCGCACAGGTTTGGTACAAAACTTTAGGTCCTGATCAGTGGGTGCAAAAATTGGAAAGAGCACAGCTCACTAAGGAGCTCTAGTGAGGAGCTCTTCCCTCTCCCCTCATGAAATGTAATGGGAAGATAAATAAAAGTTTTCGTAAACGAACTCTCCACAAGCGAGTATTTCGACCAAGAGATGATGATTCACCTCAGGTGTGCTATATATACCACCCAAAATCCTCTGTTAAAATATGGAAAAATGTGTGTCTTATCATCAAGTTACATCGTCAAGTTAGGAGTCCGAATAGTTTTGGCAATGGAATGTTGTATTGGGGTATTAGTGGTATCCGTATGTGGGAATATTTTTTGACTTCCCGTGCGGATGATGAATTTCAGACATATTTGGGACGCTTTGTTAAGCATTTCCTTGCGAAAAAATCAAATTTCTTACTGGTACATTCACTTGTGTCTGTTGGCGCAGATGGAGCCGCTACTTGGAGGTGTGGCTGCAATCAGATACATTAGATTGAGTTTCGCCAACGATACTTTAAAATTTAAGAGGTGACAGACATGGCTTTGAATGGCCCGTTCCATGTGCGAAGTCACCAACTGTATGGTCAGGTTAGGTTTGTTGTTGGTGGCAAGTCGATAAACCAGTCACTTAGACTTTGTAGTCCATTGTACTACCATTGCTAACGAGACTAAGCTCTAGCCCCAATGAACAACTATTTATTATGCTCCAAGAATACCAAAATCCTACCGATGCTCAAATGAGTCAATTTTCCTATGGCTCTAAAAAGAGAGTCCCATGGCAGACATTCTTCTGGTGGCGAGTGCAGGATTCGTGCAGAGAAGTTGGTCAGTAGATTCTTCCTTATCGTAATAACTTCCGTACAAGCCTTTTGGCATGACCTTAAGTTGCGATGAATGTTTTCCAATCAGACGCAAGCATTGAAACCTTGGGCCTACACTGACAGGAAAATTCGGTTGAGACAGCCGAATTAGCCGTAACCGAACTTAGAGGTTGTCACAAACTCATTGATACAACCTCATTAATGGTTGATACAATCTCATTAGATGTTGTCACAACCGAATTTAGATAGTGTTTTTTTTTATATACTATTTGTTACACTTTTCTAAATTTATTCAAGCTCCAAGACCATTTAAATATAAAGCTTATTTATCAGACGTTTTTATTATGTTGTAACCGAATTAAAAATGAAATTCGATTGTACCTACAGAATTCATGAGAAATTCAGTTACAGCAACCGAATTGCCGCTGAATTCGGTCGCTGCAACCGGCTTAAGGGTTAATTTGGTTATTGCGACCGAACTGGTGCCTAATTCGGTAGTTATAACCGAATTGATGCCAAATTCGGTTGTTGCACCCGGATTGATGCCACATTCGGTAACTCCAACCGAATTTGATACCAATTTTGGTTCCTGTATCCGAATTAATTCCAAATTCTGTTGGTCCAACCGAAACTTTAGAAAATTTAGTTGACAAAACGAATATAATTCAAAATTTCAGTTGTTACAACCGAATCAATTATGAAACGAGGTTGCTTCAATCGAATTTCACTTGTGCCGACTAAATTCGTTCGTGACAACCTCAATTCGGTTGTGGCAACCACAATTCGGTGGTCACAGCCGAATTTACGGTCCAGGACCTGTAACTTTATCGCAAGCGATAGAGCTTGATCAAAACCTGCAGAAAGAACGAGATAGTGATGAGGTAATTGCAAAGCTTCTTGATATATCACTAAAGCTCGAAGGAATATATCGTCACGTTTCAACTCATGCTGCTGGAATTGTGATATGTGATCAAAAGTTGGAAAATTTTGTTCCTGTGTACTACGATCCAAATTCGGCTCTGCCAATCACTCAATACAGCAAGAAATATGTGGAGAAAGCTGGGTTAATAAAATTTGATTGTCTTGGACTTCGTACGCTAACACTAATAGATCATGTATGTCGTTTAATTAATCGTGATGGAAAAAAGATCGATATTTCTTCAGTTCCTTTGAATGATCAAAAAACCTATGAGATGCTCTCTAGCGGTGATTCAATTGGAGTGTTCCAGCTTGAAAGTTCGGGAATGAGAGAAGCTTTAATCCAATTAAAGCCAGATTGCATTGAAGATATTATCGCTTTAATCTCTCTTTATCGTCCAGGGCCGATGGATAACATTCCAACTCGATTTCTTTTGCATGGCCACCACGGGCACGCTTGCGGAAGTCCAGACGCTGAACCCAATTTTCGACGGGTTTCAAGCAAAAATCGGCCGATACTGCTGCAATTTCACGTTCGATATTCGTACGAAGTTCATCAATCGTCGCTGGCTTGTTGGCATAGACCATAGACTTGACGTAGCCCCACAGGAAATAATCTAACGGCGTCAAATCGCACGACCGAGGCGGCCAATCGACTGCGCCATTTCGTGAGATAACACGTTCACCAATCTTGGTTTCCAATAAATTGATTGTGGCATTCGCTGTGTGGCTTGTGGCGCCGTCCTGTTGGAACCACATGCCCATATTATCCAATTGGGGCCAAAAATATTCGGTTATCATTGAACGGTAGCGATTCGCATTCACAGTAATGTGCCGGTCTTGATCATCACGGAAGAAGTGCGGCCAATGACGCCGCCGGCCCATAAACCGCACCAAACCGTAATTTTTTCGGGATGCAATGATGACACATGGATTACGTGTGGATTGCTGTCTGACCAATAACGCATATTTTGCTTATAGACGAAGCCATTCAGCCAGAAATTAGCCTCATCGCTGAAGATGATTTTCCGATGAAAATCCGAATCATTTTCAAGTTGTTGCTCAGCCCAATTCACGAACATACGACGCTTATGGTGGTCAAGCGGCTTCAGTTCTTGCGTCAATTTGATCTTGTAAGGATGTAGGCCAAGATCTTTTCGCAAAATTCGCCATAACGACGTCACAGAGATGTCCAACGATTGAGAACGACGTGTGAGAGACACATTTGGGCTTTCTTGAACTGAAGCCTCAGCGGCAGCAATATTCTCGACACTACGGGCACTTCTTTGTCTCACTGGCACGGGAACATTTTGTACTGTGCCTGTTGATTCAAATTTTTCCACTAGACGCTCAATTGTTGATCTGGTAGGACGATTATGACGACCATAAATTGGACGTAGCGCTCTTAAAGTTGAGGCCACTGACTCCAAATTTCGGTAGCGAATTTTAATAATTTCGACTCGTTGTTGGCTCGTATATCTTTCCATGACGAAATGGCAAACCTTACTGAAGAGAAATGTCAAAAGAGCGGGAAAAAATATGGCGTCGTTTGCTGTCCCTATCGATTTACTTTTGTAGCGTCTCTGTTGAAAAACCCGTTATTATAACCTGTTAATCTTTATGTCTCCAACATGTAATATTGAATAGCAAACACAATGTGTTTGGATGCAAGTATACTATATTTGTGACAAGCTACAAACTGGTTATATTTGCATCGAAAAAACAGAAAAAATACAGTTTTTTCAGCGTGTACCAAATGGCTCACGCGATGCCAAACACTTTGTAAAGCAGGCATATTGGACATCAATTTGTTTCACGTTTGCAGATGGAGCTTTTGACAAAACTTGGTCCATGGTGTCCACAAACTATTGTTTGCGTTAAAGTTCAAGATCAAAGAGGGGTTTCGGTGCCGATAAACTTGAACAATGGTTGATGTAAAATGCTCGGTCGACTGGACAATATTGGATTTGCTGTTCCTCGGCACGTACAGAGCCCTTTCGAGGATAAGTGCTAGAAATTATTTCTAGATTTTCGATTGGACGCAAAAATACCCAGAATAACCCAAAATACCTAGAATGTTTTTCATTTTGTTATAGATAATTGGGTCGAAGAGTTCAAAAGACTCAAATAAAAAAAAAAATTTTTTTCTATAAAACCAATTGCAGTTTGTGGTTCTGACAAACTTTGACAAACAAATGACAGCTTTGATGTCTCCAAATAACCGAACGAAAGGCAAAACTTGCAATCGCAAAATAACCTGATAAGTCTCTGGTAGAAAATGGGAACAGAGTTCAAATGGGCCTGTTCAAGCCCTATCCTTAGGGTTTAAAACTATGGTGCACCTTTTGGAAAATACTATTGAAATTTAGTAGTTTTTTAAGTACCTGGAGTCCAAGAACTACATTAGACATGGAAATCATAGAATATGCAAGTTGATTGTTAATAGACACATTTAGTTTTTGAGCTAATCGAACAAAAATCTACAGCCACAGAATAAATAGCAGAATTAATCGTAACCGAATTTAGAGGTTGTCACAACCACATTTGATGTCATCACATCCGAATTGGAGGTTGTCACAACCTTCTAGAGGTTGCTTCAACCGAATTTCACTTCAGTTGAACAACCTCAATTCGGTTGTGGCAACTACAATTCGGTGGCAACAGCCGAATTTACGGTTGCTACAACTTCTTTTTAAATAATTTGTTCTGTGAGTGTATGATTTTTCAGAATTGTTTAAAGGATATTTTTTAGCAACTCACCTCCAGTACTTAAGATGGTCATCATTTTGTTAGCCATTTATTTCTTTAGTCTTGGAATTATCACAATTATTTGCTTGCAGTTTCGCATAGAAACCCACTTGATTATGTCATTTTTGTTGTTCTTTCCTTCAACTTTGTGTGTTTTCTTTTTGGCAAAAAGTTGAAATCCTAAATTATTCTATTGTAGATTTCGAAACTCATAAAAATTGTTGCCAAAATAATTATCCAAAATCACCATAGTTTTATTACTTTCCCTCTTCCCAGGACTTGAAGAATCGCTGTATTTATTATTCAAACATGACCCCAGACCAAGTGGAAATTTCGCTTGTTACACAACAATTTTCCTCATGACAATGAAGAGAAAGGACTCAAACTGGGAATAAATTACAAATTACAGACAATTTAATACATAGATTTCAAACAAATGGCAAAAATTACTCTAATGCTCAAAGGATGATGGAATAGATGATGAAGTGCTGTGTTCCCTTTAAAACGAAAGAGAAAAAAAGTATAAAATAATTCAAAAAATTATTACCCGACGACCACAAACAGGGGCCATAAACAACACAACATCCAGCCAATGAATGTCCTGGAGAGTGAATTTAAGAAAATAACATAAATTTGATAACAACTCTAGAGGAAAGTGGAAAGTACTATCCAAATGCCCGTCTGTCTGTCCACCATTAAATCAAGTGAATTATAATGAAATAAAAGTTGGAAACGGAGAAAATGGCAAAACTCATGATTTTTATGGACGACAACATTATTTTTATGCGATAAATCACAACAAAGGAAAAAGTTCCCTTGAGCCAAGGAGTAGTTGAAGGATAAGGATTAGGCGGCAGGGTAACACGCGGACAATATGTTATGCTCTATGGCGTGTTGCAAGGAATTTCTACTTTGTAAGCCAAATTGAATAATGCACTTCATAGCCTGGAGAAGGGATAAGCTTTATAGTTTTTTCTTCGCTTGGGGCAAATGGTGGAGGTTAGTGGTGTTTCATCCCGTTATGTACTCCAGACATGCTATTGACGCGAAACAAAGAACTTGTGTGTTTTTTTTCCATAATTTCCTTCAAAGCATTTGCATGCATAAACTTAAGATAAGAATTGTGAATTAATTTCACTTTGAATTCATTTGTTAGAGTAGTAAAAACGTCTGGCTGTGCGTTTCACTTTGAAGTCCTGCTGTCGTTGTTCCTTCGTTCGTCCATGTCCTTGGGGTCTGGCTGCTTTGTAATTCATTAAGTCGGGAATAAAACATACGACTCTTGTAAAATTCCTGAGAAGAATAAAACTGCAATCGTGCTAATTTCTTAAATTAATTTTAGCATTTCTTAATACATACGTAAACACACACAATTATGGCCAGTGTTTCTCTACGTTGGTCTGTAGGTACTGACATTGCATTTGAACTGACAATAGTTGAAGCCATGGGAAAATAAGTAAGGTAGAAGTAGTAGGAATTGCAGGCATTCTGTTTTTATGTCAATGTTCGACCTTGTCAAACTCAGCTGATCGAAATTGCCCAGATTTATTTATTTCAGGTTATAGCACGAGACATTATTGTAATTGTCGGCAACAACCACAAGGACAAGAAAAAAATAAATCGACTTCCACCTGTACTAAATACATCTGGGAAATTGCTATAAACAACTTTTGACAAGGTCGGACCACAACGACAAAAAATAATTAAATCAGCTATTCTAACGTTTCCACCTGTAATAGATACATCTTGGTTGTAACGACGTTTGTAGAAAATTGAATTGACATTAAAATATTTTACACGAAGCAAAGGTAAATTTGGGAAGAGAGCATCCCGAGAGAATCAAATATAAAAAATAAAAATTCGATTCGGAGTTTTAATTTTTATTTTACTGGGAGTGAGAGCTTTGAAGTGAAGAGGAGCCGAATTTTTCGACTCGCGAGTGGAATTTTTTTGAATACGTAATATATACATAAGAGGCATCTGCGGCAAAAACTGATTGGAATGTTGTGGAAGGTGCAGAAAATAATAAACGTGTATCCGAAAGGGCAGAATTATAAATTAGAATTATAAAATCGGATGGAGCAATGGGGAATGTACCTATATTAAGTAAATACTATATATGTGGTGAAAAACTACAAATAACGAGATCATTAGTATGAAAAGATTGGGTCTTGAGGTCGACTAATAATTGGAATATAAGTTTAAATAAAGGCCGTCCAAAATTTGTTTTGGACAATGACTGGAGATATATTAATTATAGTGAACGTGGCTAAAAAGGGGTACAAATTGGGGAAAAAGAGTTAGACTTCAAAATTCAATAACAATCGTTTGGAATGTTTAAAAACAGTGCCTGAGAGTAAAACGGGGGATAAATTGGTAAAAATGGTACAACTTGCAATAACGGCAAAAATATTTAGAAATGATTAGAAATTTATTAAAATATGGAATATATTAAATATGGAATATATTAAATATAGTGTACGTGGGTAAAAAATCTACTTTAGGGCATTTTGCAATTTTACCTCATCATACACTTTTTTCATTCATAATTTTAAAAACGATTTTGCCCACTTTGTGCCCGTATTTAACCACATTCACAATGTTTTCCACGTTCTTAAGCTTTCGAAACGATTTGTTCGCATTTTCTAGTTTAAACCCTTTTTATCCACATACACAATTTTTCATTCCTAACACTTGCAAACGATTTTCTCGCATTTTCTACCTCTACCCTTTTCGACCCTCTCCCCCCCCACATTTTACCCTTTTACCTACATTTAATATTTTTGCACATTCCAAACCTTTCCAAACGATTCTTCGCGCATTTTGAAGTTTTACCCATTTTGCCCCCTTTTTACCCCTCATAAACACATTCACAATTTTTGCACATTCCTATCCTTTTCAGAAGATTTTTCTCGCATTTTCAAGATTAACCCATTGTTGCTCCCCCCCTCCGCCCCCTTTACCCGTTTTATCCACATTCACAATTTTTGCCACATTCCTAATCATTCCAATCCATTTTTCTCGTATCTTCAACATTTACCCTTTCGCCCACTTTTTTCCTGCATTTTGAAAATATGCGTTCTTAATCATTTCAAGCGACGTTTGTCACATTTTTGACACCTTCCTACCCTTCCCATTTTAAACACTTTCCTATCCTTTCAAACAATTTTCCCGTGTAATGAATTTTTCACAATTTGTTGCCCGATCCTATACATTTAATAATTAAAAAATATTATGACATTTGACTCGCGAATCATTCTTTTTGAATTAAATCGGGAGCGAACAATATTTTCAAATCTTTGAAACTAAAAATTCTGCTCCCGAGCTAAAAATGAAACTCGTGAGTTTAAAAGATTTAAATCTTCGAAGTATTAAAAATTAAAATGACTTGCCAATTTAAATTTTTCGAGGGAATCAAAAATGAATGGTAGGAAGATAAATGATCAGCGATCGTCATTGGGTACTTAATACTTGAGTAACTTAAGTACTTATTCATACTTGTGTATACCCATTTTTGTAACACAACTCAAGCGGTGTGTTATCTGCAGTGTTGTAATTGAGTATCAGCTCTATACTCATAACGAACATTTTCTCTACACAAACAACTCATACATGTATGAACTGTGAAAAAATACTCAACATACCATACACTTGACGGTTTGGGTACGGAAAGTATCTAAAACTACTTCCAAGAACTTGAAAGATAACAGTAAAACAACATTCTTTTGACCGATTCAAAAAGGCACAATTGCCCCAATAAATCAACAAATCCAACAAATGTTTTCAAAAAATACCAACTCTGACTGTGCAAATTGAGGTTATGTGCACGTTCTTATGTCTTTTTTTTTGAAAGCTCCGTATCTCGGCGATTTCTCTTAAAGGCCTTTCCAACAAGCCCAAAACAAAGCGCAAACCACTGGTTCAGAACTTAGCAATTTTACCCCAGTACCCTCCGACCACCAATCCGAAAATTTTCAAACCGCTGCCATTTCGGCCCCTAGCATTTTCGAGGATGGTCGAAGATGTACATATTTTCATGAAATGAGCCAAGGAATACGCTAGTGAAATTTGTTCAGTCGTGACTGAACCACCCTGTATACTGCCACAGTTGTCCAATTATGACGTCGTCGGTGCACCAGAATTTGCTGAATGCCACTACATATTATTGTTATCCATTATCTTTCTAAATTTCAGTGCTATTTTAAATAAAATATTAAAAAATTCATTTGTACTTGTTTCGGCCGTTAATTTATTTTGCACTTTTCTTTGTTTACATAAAACAGCGGATGTCAAACGGCTGCTGTATCTTACAAATTTTGTTTGTCTAAAATTTCTCCAACCAAAATTTGCAAGATCTCTAACATCGAACTGTCAAAATGTTCGCTCTCTGACTTTCATTTACTGGACTTGTTACGAATCTAATTTCTGGCACTGGAGTGTCTGGAGTAGGCATCTAAAATAGTGTCTGGAGTGGGCATATAAAATGTTTTCGTACAATTATTGAAGAATTTTTAAGGCAACTTTTCTATGAACACGTTTCGTAAATTTCGCACAATTAATAAAATTTTATTTATAGGATCTATGAAATCTATGAAAAACTTCATAGTATTAATGAAACATTATTTATTACAAATTTTGAAAGAAGAAAGAAGAAAATTCTTTCAGTGTAGCCCAGGCCAACATACAAGCCCCATAAAAGTTTAGCTGAACAGCTTGCCCAGGTTTAATAATATTTTAGCACTCACTCGTTGCAACGTCAATTTCTTTACTGCTTGAGATTTTAATGCAAAACAATTCTGTTTTGTGCGCATATTTTGAATAAGTATTTAGAGTACTCAGAGTACATTCTCACGTTCATGTGTACTTTAACATATTTATTTTTGTAAAAATGCGCCGGCAAACAGAGGAGTAATGAGTATAACTGCTAATCAACACAACCTCATACAAGCATGAGTGAATATTGATGATCTTTTAAAGAGAATATTAAATAATTTTCTGATTTATGTTTCTAAAAAATTTTAACTTGAATCGAATGGTCAAGTATTTCTGTTATTGTTGACAGATTTCTTCAATAACTAACATGATCAACTACAGAGCTGAGAAACACCTCTTGTTTCTATTAAATTTCTATTTCTATTTTATTTTTAAATTTAATTTTACTCGAATTAGTACAACAAATCTAAAGTATCCACTGTTTGGGAAACACTGCTCTAGACAGATCATAATGAGACCGTTTGAGTGTGAGAGTTGAACTTTATATTTTAGCACATGTCTGCCTTAAGGTGCCGCCTTTTTTTTAATTCCCTGTGCAGAAATGACAAAATGAGAAATTCTTTCCCAAAAAAGTAATAAAATATTTTTTCTTCTCAAAACGAAACTGACCACACACAGGTGGGGTTCCATACGGACATGGCAACACAACAGACAAATGGGCCAGCAATACCAACAACGGCAAAGGCATTAATGGGAAAACGCACACACACAGGCTCTTTTAGTCGCTCACCATATGGATATTGGAACGGCAACAGCCGTCATCACTTGATGTTTATAACCAGTTTATCATTAACAAGGACACAATGAGAGGTGCACAAGAATTTCGAAGGGTCATCATCTTCCTCCTCATCCTTATACTAACAAAAGGAAAGATGAAAAAAACGTCACAACTTACAAACCAAATTTACACACCATCATTGTTTACGACCAACGGTCGATCCTCCAACGATATCAAATGTAAAAGAAGTTTGTTGGGAAAAAAAATTTCCAAAATATTTTGACCATAAGTTGGAATAGTTTTTAGAACATAATATTTTTTATTACTGTCTTTATTTGTTCTCTTGGCCGACAACATGACATATGGACTCGTTATGATAACTGCCACCAAACACGGCTGTTGTTTGCTAAAGGACGTGTGTGTTTCCATTTGCAACCGGTTTGTTTGTATCTATTATGACTGAATGCAATTCCACTTGTGGTGTCTTCTTCGCGTAGCTTGAGCCACTTTTGTCAGTCTTCCCTAAGTTGTTTCCTCAAAATGTCATGCATGAGCGCCTGGTTGATGTACAACACCATCCAATGGAACCTTTAACTTGAAAGTTCCATTTACTATGGGTCAACTCTTCGTGTGTGCTAGGAGTTGCATCAATTGTTTAGGTTTCTTCGGAAACTATTCCACAAATGAATTGTTATTATGTCTGTAATGTTTGTTACACCCGTCCTTCCGTCACTTTATCTATCTGTCTATTCGCCTCCTTACCTTCGTTGCTGGCAGTCTGTCTGTCTGACTGTCTGTCTGTCTGTTATGTTTTTATGACCGTATATTGTGACATTTAACGCATACGACGATCATTAACCGCGAAACACAGCTTAGGAATGTTTTATTTTATATTTGTTGTTGTTTTGTTTTGCTCCAACTTTTAATACTTGTGTGCTGCTCCATCTATAGAACTATCGCCAGAATGAACCTTTCTTTCTCCATGTCTAGGTTGTGAGTTGTGCAGCAGAATGCTGTTTTGAAATTTCTCGTTTTATGTTACATATGACGATGATGACGAAGATCTTAACTCTAGCTACGAAGACAATGAATGGTAGTTGGTGGTTACAACATCATCGTTCTACTCCCATCGACTGAAAGGCACAGTGGAAGAAATTAATTTAACTTTTGATTTATTTTTAAAAGAATTCCAAAGATTTGTTGGTGAGGGTATGAGAGTCGAGGTCGAGCTACTAAAACTTATGCCCCTATTACCGCTCACCACTCAACTTAGTTTGGTCGACTTAGAGACGATCCAACTTCAACCCGACCAAACTTATCTTTTGTATTGTGGTTCACAACTGTTTTTGGTTGCAATTGTTATGGTGTTACCAGCACGAAATATCAATTTTGACAAGTAAAATCAGCTGATTTATGTTAAAATTAAAGAAGTTAACAATTGTGTTGTGCTTGCAAAATCGAATGGATAGATTTGTTGCATTTAACAAGAAATATTCGTGAGCTGCCCAGTGCAAGGGTATGTATTTGCACATACACGTTGCCATTCATTCATGTTCTGGACGGTGGTCCTAAACTATTTAACTCCACAGAAAATCCTTCCCACAGTTCTCGCACTTGATTCTGCGTGGTGCTAAATTCTGGTTTTCCTAGGGCAACGGCTGGATTACATTCCATTAGCTGGACAAGTTTCTCAAACGGAGCATTCTTTGTGATTTTGATACTTCTAAATATATAAAATATTATTGTTAAATTAAAATGTTAAATGAAAATTATAATTTGATGCCAAAATAATATCTCTCCAACTTAAAAACACGCACAACTATAAACTCAACTGCTCTCAAGCTGGCACAGAGTTGCCAACGGCAATACGACAAAAGTAAGTGAACACAACCAAAAAACCAGCTGTTGTTCAGTTGAGTTGAGTCGCCCGTTGAGTTGAGAACGGCAATGCCAATTCATCGATTACGACCAAACTCTCACAAAAGTTGAGAACCGTAATAGGGGCAGTAATAAAATTATAAAATTTTCGAGATATCGGATGTTGAAGTTTGGAAAATGGATGATAATATTAATTTTAAAAGTACACGCTGAAAAATATCGCCCCCAGCAACATATTGCAGGAAAGATGTACAAGTTTGCAAGCATTGTTTTCATGAATCTAAGATTTTCTGCTGTTTTGTTTCTTTGTTGTCTGCCTCGTTTTTGGTTTTAGCGGTTGTCAAGAAGCAAAGCCACATTTAGGTCTCAAAAACATATATTATAGCCTATTAATCATTGTGTCTGAAACATGTTATATTGAGTAGCAAACATAATGTGTTTGCGTACAAGTATAGTATTTATGCGAAAAGCTACAAACGCGTTATATTTGGATCCAAACATTAAAAAAATACAGATTTTTCAGTGTGTGCCTTATGAAATGCCCATAAATATTTAGTTCCAATTGAATAAAAAATTACCCGCATCTTTTCTTTTAGGAAATGCCACATATAATTGATGTTCCAGCGGAGAAAAGGTTCAACTACAAGCGCGATACAGAACGACCTAGAGGGACTACTTCCCTTAGCAAATTTATGACATTAGGCGTGGTTGCATATGAGCGTTGGATGTTGCAGTGCATTGCTTTAATAATACCAGATAGAGGCATTAGTTTAAAGCAATCAACAACAAAGCAACAACGGCATTTCGTGTGTATGTCATGAAATTGTTGTGTTAAATACAACACAAATGTATATTAACAATAAAAGATATCAAAAAGTCCGAAATACGTTTAAATTTCACAGTTTTCCACTAAAACGGCATGACAAGTATAATTCTTGTACGATAACTCCACCTGGTGTAAGCCGTTTTGCGTCGAACTTGTCACACCTAATAGACTACTCAACACTTTTTGACTTTTCGCCTTCGAGGATTATCGCATCATCATGGACGCCATACTCTTACGTTTTTTGAAATCTTGCTGTCTTGGGCCATTGCTAGTTACACGAAGGTTTCCTACTTTTTAAACACCTTCTTCGTTCTTAGAGGTAATTTTAATTAGATCTTTAGAATTGCACAAGAATGGTTCGACTCGAACTTTGTTCTTAAAATAAAAAATGAGCTTACCCCTGAATTCCTCGACACGTTTTGCTCGTAATGCAACTAAGCTGACTTTTGGGCAGGGTTCGTATGTCGTGGGTAACGTGTTACCCTGGCAACCCATTAACCATCGTCATGGGGGATCGTGGGGTAACGATCTTTTACACATAACCCAAAGGTTATGGAGAAAATAATGGGTAGTTACCGATTACCCATTAGTCAAATGGTAGTAATTTTTTTGATGTTTGGATGGGAATATAACGTGTTTGGAGCTTGATGCAAATATACTATACTTGTGCCCAAACACATTGTGTTTGCTACTAAATATAACATGTTTGAGACACAATGACTAATAGGCCATAATACATGTTTTTGAGGCCAAATTATGGCTTTGTTTGTTAAAAACCGCTAAAACTAAAAACGAGACAGGCAACAAAGAAACAAACATGTATGTACATGTTTCCTGCAATATGTTGCTGGGCCCGATATTTTTCAGTGTGTAGTAACCCACGATGATGGGGAATTACATATTATCCACAGTGTGTAAGTAAACCGCTTATACACGTTACCCATTTAGAAAAAACGCCTATATCTCGAGAACGGAACGGAACGTTCATTCGAAAAAATTATCAATTTAGTGGTCCAATTTTGTTTTTATTTGTTTGTTCAAAAAATCGCCAAAATAAGAAAATCGCTAAAATAAAAATATGGTTCTAAGTCGGAAATGGTGCGGAAACGAAGCGTCCAATTGAGAAATAACTAATTTTTGTCAGATTTTAACGGGGTTTCATAAAGCGGTCAAATTCAGATGGACACAATATTTGTCAAAAAATCGCCAAAATAAGAAAATCGCTACAATAAAAATATGTCTTTAGCATTTAAAATGGCCGCTTATCCACACCCTATGGGTAATCGGTAATTCCCCATTGTCGTAACTAACCATTATTTCCCCCATACCTTGGGAGTAATGGGTAATTGTGATGGGTAATTCCCCACTGCTGTGGGGGGTAACTACCCATTATTTTCCCCATACCCTGTGGGTAATGGGTAAACGATCGTTACCCATTCCCTATGGCAATGTGTATAGATTACACAATACTTCTTTTTGGCTTTATTCCGATTAGACCTTTACGCCGCTGCCACCGTTTTTTGGGTTTCTTGCCGTGCCGCCGCTTGATTACATAGAAACCGGCGAAGCGGCGTATAACAAATTTTTTTAATATTTCGTATAATCGATACATTAACACCATTGTTCTGATTTACAACAACGTTGCAACCACAACAATCAAAAGACTATAAACTCCACACAATCAGAATATTTCCTTATAAATTTCCTAAGAATTGAACTCTGCACAACAGCAGCCGGAGCAATTTCTTAATAATTGGGAAGAGCCGCCGCCATGATAGCCAAACAAGCCGCCGCCGCCGGGTTTCTCATGTCCCTACGCCGCCGCTGAAGCACAAACACTCGGCGCAATCCTCTAATTTCGATAACTAAATGTATTTTTTTTTTGCCTGATTGGCGGATATATTTCCCACTGGGGCTCGGGAAGTTCATTTCGTTATTGTATTGTGAACCGATTGTTACGCTGCATCCTTTGATATATTCAATCGGCACCGAAATATATATTTTAAATCTTGGACAATTTCCCCCACAGTTTATCGTGAAATATTTGTTAAAACAAAGTTCCACTCTACGATGTCGTATTTCTTAAAACCTCTGACAAATGTTTCTTTTGTTGCCGTCGTTCATGGCTGGAAAAGAAATAAACCTTTTAAAAAAATGTTGCTGATGTTGCCGATGTCGGTTGGTGTGGTGTGGTGTGTTGCTGCTGCAACTTTATCATTGTGTTGCACATACAATTTTCAATTTGTGGTGATGATTCTTGGAAACAGAACTCAACACAAAAATGTTGTAGAGTTTGTAAAAGACATTGGGGCAAAAAATAGTAAACAACAAATTCCATAAAACTTGTCTTTTAAAAAGGTATTTATTCCTATTCCAGATCTGCCACAAGTTGTTCTAAGATTTTCAAAGTTGCAAGTTGCAATAAGATTTTCAAATAATTTGTTTAGTGTTAAATTTAGTTTTTATTTTGAAACAATCAACAATGTTAAGTGGGCGTACAAATTTCAAAGTTTATTTTGCAGTTGTTTTGACGCAGACGGAGTGAAGGGAATTGTTTAAATTTGGGTCGGTATTTAATAAGTTTATTATTAATAGCAAATAATTAACACTTTAGTATAAACGATATGGTGTCGGTGCCGGTGCCGGTGCCGGTGTCGGTGGCAGTGGCGGTGACGAAGACGATAACGACGACGTTGAAATTGTTATAAATACCATGTTATTATTTGTTAAAGAAACCTCTAATCATGCCATAGGTAAAGAGGTTTTAGTCTATCTCAGTTCCACTTAAAAAATGCTAACAATGCTTTAAACAATACCACTGACAGCAAATAACACTGGTCTGCAATGATCGGATCCTTTGCAAATATTACAATTTAACAACCGGCAGTTATTCTTGTGCTTGTTTCGAGCGACTTTGCAGATTTGATCTTCCTGGGCAAGTACGAGTACAAAAATACTTTATTGTACAAAATATACCGAGCCGGCTTTCCGAGGCAGTACTTTTCTCAATTCTGAAAATTAGTTGTATTTATATTTACAAGTGAACGCCAAACGTCGGGCTTGTTTAATTCTAAATAGTAGTATCGATGAATTCAGTAGACAGGCAATTCCAAAATTCGGAATTGGTGTAGTGGACAGATTCCACCGTAGCGTCGTCATTTTCTGTTAGAATTAGAATGTAAAGATGGTGGTAACGATTTGAAGAAATGAGCAGTTAAATTTTTGAACAGAATTATTTCACCATTAGATTCATTGCCTTGATCATGATAGTTTCAATTTTAGTAACACACACGCCAGTTCTGCGGGTTGCCAGCCTAATAGTCCATCAATTGATACGAGGGCGAATCCATGAGTCCGTGACTTTTTGAATGAAACACAGTTTTTTATGGAAAAAAAAAATTTATTTTTCAACATAATCTCGTTTTAGCTCAATACACTTCGTCCAACGTTTCTCCAGTTTCTGTATTCCTTCCAAAAAATAGGATTTTTCGAGGTCCATAAAATAGGCATTTGTTTGATCAATAATTTCATCGTTGGAGCTAAATCTCTTTCCAACGAGTCATATCTTTAGGTATTGAAATAGGAAATAGTCACTGGGGGCTAAATCCGGAGAATATGGCGAATGAGGTACCAATTCGTAGCCCTATTCATGGAATTTTGCCATTGAGACTACACACGTGTGCACCCGTACGTTTATGGTAAATTGAGAACAAACGCGGCACCCACCTTGCATACAGCTTTCTTAAACCCAACTGATCATTTAAAATCCAAACCACACTGCCATATGAAATGCCTATGGCATCAATCTCACGCACTTTTACTCTTCGATCGGTCAACACCATATCGATTTTTTTTCGACATTTTTGGGTGTATTCATCTCTATTGGCCGTCCAGAAAGAACGTTCAGTGTCATTTGTACTTGTGCGACTACAACGAAAGTCGTCAGTAAACCACTTTTTTACCATTGAAATCGATAGTGCAGAGACCCCATAGTATTTATCAAGCTTTTCCTTAGTTTGAGCGACGGGTTTCTTTTTCGCAAAAAATAATGTTTAATGAGAGCTCGAAATTCACTTTTTCCATTTAAAAAAAATGCACGAGGTTTTATGTTTGAACAGCTGTTAAACGCAAAGTAAATGACGGAACTTGCTCAAAATTTGACAGTAGTCTATTAGCAGGTGGTACTTGATGGGAGCAGTGTTGCATTTCATATAACTACGAGGGAAGTTCCAAAAGTCACGGACTTATTGATCCGCCCTCGTATCTTTCCACTTTACTCTCGAATCTCATAAATCTGTCAAATGTCAAATCCAGAAAAAGCTGTCTTTTGTTTTTGTTTGGATGCATATATAACCTATTTGTAACTTGTCGCAAATATAGTATACTTGTGTATTTTTAAAGTTTCAATCTCAAATATCTCGATAACTATGGGAGTTATCGATAACTTTTATTAAAAATTTTGAGCTTGTTTTAAGTTAAAACTAAGATATCGAATTATTGGGACGCGGATATCGTACTCCTGCCGTTGTCTTCTTGTACATTAACGACGGTGGTAGCGTATGCATTTCTGTCGGTCTAAACTAGATCTTTACGCCGCCGCCACCGTTTTTTGAGTTTGGTGCTGCGCCGGCTGAAATATAAATGTTTGCAATAAACGTTTTTTCTTTGTGTGAAAAAATTTGATAAAATTGAACTGATGTTCGGGGATTTTCACAAAAATAATATAGCTGAAGTACAAATGAAAAATGTTACCCTTTCTGTCGTTCAGTAAAAATGTTAAATGAGGTTTTGAGTTTAGTCAAGTTATTGATAAACACTAGATGTCGCCCTAAACCGGTTACAAGATACCAAATCGGCGTCGATGTTTGAGACAAAGTGATTTTGATACAAACACGATGAAAACCGTAATATAAACTTTTATTTGAATTTGAATTTTATGACTGAGTTTTTAGGTAATGTATGAGAAATTCATGCTGCAAGCTTACGAGGTCAGCAACATTTTTCTAATAGAAAAAAACTATTGATTTTTCCTCCCAGAGTTATTCTTTGTATGCAGTGTAAAATTAAGTTGGCAGACTTTCGAAATGCTGTATAATAGTGTAATATACTTCGACTTTGATCTGCGTCTTTTGCTTATCTTTTCATAAATCTGATAATTTAGTATTCCCACAAGAAGCACACACCCCACCCCATTTGCCCTAAGATTTCCCCGCCTGTAAATTATTGTATTTCAATATCGTTTACACGATTTTAATTCCGAAATTCAGAGAGGTGCTGTTTTACTTTTATTTGCATTATGTGCACAAGACATCTTAATTTTGATCAGTCACTGGAGGGGCCCCAACGCCGAATCACTCCACATCACGGCATGATGTTAATTTTTTTTTTACTGGTGTTGATTTTGAGCAACAAAATCCTCTTAAAATGATGTCAAAACGTTTTTCATACGCAAAAGCGAAAATCTTCAAAATACAATTTTCAACACTTTCGAATTGCAATTAACGCTTTGCGTAAATAAAACTTATTCACAGTGAAATGTATTTAAGGGGGGATTTCTTTTGCATTTATTTATTTTGGTGAATTCGTTTCACTTTTTATTCACTCTTCTGTTTTCAATTTCCACACGTATTTTCACGCATATTATACAATTTGGTTCCGTTCTCGATTTCCATGAGGCGAATTAAAGATTTCCCACAGTTGTGAGAGTGGTGATAATCATGATGATGGTGGTGCAAACTGTTGTAGATTGACTGAAGATTTCTTTGTTATACCAATCACTCTTGGCGCTGCTGCAGTTTTCAATATTATTAATTGAATTAATGTACAAAGAAATGAAAAGTGGCAATTTATCACAGCCCATATCTATCTGCACATCGATAGGTTGATGGAAAATCATCAGCCAACAACACTCTCGTTACACAAATATGGCCAACAAATATCAGGGTCAATCATTCACACTTATATGAGCGGAGGAGAGTAGAGTGGAAAATACCCTTTCAATGTCCACAGTACAAATATTGATCGTTTTAAGTGTCAGGCCACTAATTGCAGTTTGTGGGAGTTTTCCCTTGGCCACACTAAAGTTGCAATCGATAATCAGCCAACCATGGCACTACCTCTCACACACAGCCTGTCTGTCTGCCAGTGAATTCCACAATTATTGAATTCTAGACCAACAACTCTGCGATACACAGGCAGACATGCACGATACTATGTTGTATCTTTTGTCCGTGCTACTGCATTCTGTTGGAACGTGAGTTATACCGTACTTCTGTACTTGGCAACCGACTTTTTTTTTGTCCACTCTACCCTATCCACTTCTCTTCACCTCACCTCACCACACCTCACTCTACTCCAATCCCTTTCAATTTTATATTATATTTATTTTAATGTTTTACTCCTCGTACTTGTACATTAGCATGTCCGTTTTCATTTTGTTTTTCTCCTTCAAGTGCTAAAATCCATTTTCGCAATTACAAATATATGGAAAATATAACAAAATCTTCTTATCTGGTTAGAGGTGGTGTGGGGTGGTGGGGTCAATGTGGCGTATGTGGGTAACATTGTGGTAGGAATCGGGAAAATTTTCAGTACTTGTAGAAAAATATGGAAAGTTATATATTTACAGGTCAAATCGAAAGGTTAATTGTCAGATCATTAAATAAGAGCGATATCTAAGAGAACATTGTAAAAAAGAAGACCAGTAAAAGAAGTATTAAATTGTTCCACAAAGGCAGATATTAACCGCTAAAATGCCTAGTACTTTTATATAAAAAATCCTTATTTTTTGTCGCTTGTCGCAAATTTAGTATACTTGGGTCCAAACACATTGTGTTTGCTATTCAATATTAGATGTTTGAGACAAAATGATTGATAGGTTATAATATATATTTTTGTGACCCAAATGTGGCTGTGCTTGTTGACAACTGATGAAAACCAAAACGTGAAAGTCAACAAAGACACAAAATAGCAGCAGATCTTCATTTCATGAAAACAATACTACTTGCAAACATGTACATTAAGGTGGACCTTGAAATGACATTTTTGCGATATTTTGGTAGATGAGGGCTCTATTCCGTGCCTTTTTGAAAAAAAATGACAATGCCGAAAAAAAAAATTAAAAAAAAAAAAACATTAGGGGTTGCGCACGAGCCGAGAAAAAGGTCCACTTTGCCAAAATTAGGGGGGAAATTGCCATAGGTCATCAGGGGTCACCCGTAGGGGGGAAGAATGTATGGCCGATCCCCATAACTTTTTACCGCCAACATTTTCCCCCCAAGACACCCACCCCCTATCTCCTCCCCTTAGGGGGGTCACCATACAAAAATGGAGGTTGCTCAGTATTTTCGAAAAACACCATAGGTCATCAGGGGTCACCCCTAGGGGGGCAAAATATATGACCGACCCCCATTAACTTTTCATCCACAACATCTTTTCCGAACAAACTTACCCTCTATCTCCACTCCTTGAGGGACTCCCCATACAAAAATAAAAGAAGCTGTAATTGAGTAGTACTACTAAGCACTCTTAATATAATATAGTCAAATTAACATATTTTTGTTCGCTGATGGGTATTTCTTGCGGTAAGAATCGATAACATGTAGTAAATACTGTTTCTCTTCTTCGCCTTGACACAGTATTCTATTATAATCTTGTATCATTTTTACTCCTCTTTCGGCAGTGTCGTTCACAACGCGCAAGTTATTTACAATTCTACGACCTTCTTGATAGTCTGCGCGAGATTTCCAGGTTGCTGGATTTGCAAGAATGAAATCTTGTGATATTCCAAATCGTACAAATAAATTTTTGGTATTATGAGAGACGAAGTTGCTCAAGTCTTTAGCCAAGAATTCCTCATTCACATCTTTGAATTTCACCTCGATTTTTTTAACGCTGGTGCTTTTGATTACGACGCGAGGAGCTGGGGGAACCGGGTCGTCTTCTTCATCTTCTTCACGTTCTTCGTCTTCTTCATCTTCTTCACCTTTTTCGTCTTCTTCATCTTCTTCACCTTCGTCATTCTCATTTTCTAGCAATGCTTGGGCCATTTTGGCCTTCAACTCATTTGAAACCTTGTCATCGAAAAAGGCAAGGGCTATGTGCTCATCGGCGATATACCATAGGTGACCGATAAATTTCTTTATCATTACCCGAGATAAATCCTGGTCAACGGACTTGTACTCGACGATGTCCTTCAAAAACTTCCAATCTTGATTCGGCGCCTCAGCTGCTCGAGAAGAACCAAACCATGCCTTGACGTAAAGTCGCACCACAAAAATACAAACGTGTCGAATACCATTCAATTCACATACAGATAAGTGAAAAGTTCTCCGAAACAAAAACATCTTGAGGCTGTAAATGGCTTTTGCCATCCATCGAGCATGGGAAACGGGTCCTGGAGGTCGGAAATGGTAATTCTCAAGTTTTTCACCCAGAAACAAAAGAATTAATTGTAGCATTTCTTTGTAGTCATCGCGAGGGTGTTTCTCCTTCAATTGATCTAAGCAAAACTTCTTTATGCCGACTTGCATTGCCACAGGAATTTTTCTGACGACTTGATCGTCTATCAAGCCAGAATGGAATGGTTTAACCTTTACAGCGTCCCATTCCTGTTTGAAACGGTCAAAGCAAGGAACGCCTGGTGCACTGGTCTTTCCCATTTTTGTCTCAAAAACTTCCCTTAGCACCAGTTCGGTATACGTGGTGTCTGCAAGGTAAATATAAGATTTCTCTCTCCAACAGCCGCTCAAGAGCAACTGAGGCTCCGGAGAATGGGCCACTGTTCGTTGATGTCGTGTCGAAAGAAAGTCCTTGTATTCGATGTGTCATATGCCAAGATGCCAACAGTTGATAAACGGCATGTGCTATTCTCCGGCCTTTTCCTTTCCCATCTTCTACTTTGGGAACTCCAAGAAGTTGTTCTTTTTCTCCGTACGAGACAATTACCGGTAGACGGTCCACCTTCTTTGTACCCACAAAATCCAAAAGCATTTTACCATCCCAATGGACTACGAAGGATTTAGCTGCGACAAGCTGGAGATGAATGAAACGCGTTGAAGAATAAGAATTCTGAATGAGAGCAAATAAATCTATGCGATCTTACTTCTGGATTGTCTTTCACATAACTCAGCATGTTCTCTCGATTTGAACGCCGACATCTCCGAAGCGACGTACGGTTTATTGTGTATTGTTGAGGATCGCGTCCAAATGCTTCTGCCGCCGCTATCATAATGCCGACCGCGTCTCGGTCAGTCACTTTGCACTTGTCCAAAGCTGATAGGACTCGTTCAGTAAAACATTGTTTGTAACCTCTTCTGTCACCAACATTTGACGGGCCAGCTTCTGTCGGGAAGTTTTCGTCCTGTCTCCCATTATCATCGCTTGAATCACTGCTTGAAAATTTAACCACTGCAATTGAACGAATTTCATTTGAATATAAACATTGGACGAACACACAAAGCTCGAAATAGCTTACCGCCTTTAGCGAACCGATCTCTACTAGATTCCGTTGCACGTTTGCGTCGCAACTCTTCTTGTTCTTCGCGCTCAGCTTTTCTTTTTCTCGTTCGAGTATCAGTAGCGTCCACACCTCCCATAGTTCCTGGCCGGCCATCTTCTCTTTGCTTTAGCAGAAACTCAATGTCTTCGGTATTTGTCATTTTCTCAAGGGCGTTGGCGTGTGCGATGTCGAAAAGATTATCCAATCTATCAGAAAACGTATTCTTTTTCTCTAGTGGACTCAGTCTTTCTGTGAGATGACTTTCTTAAAGCATCCCACTCATCGTGCAGCGCAGCTATTTTTCTTGTAACATCTCCTCTGGCTTTCGTCGGAATAGCTGCTTGGCGCCAAAAAATCATCACTGCGTCCGCGACTATAACCGCACTATTTTTCTTCGACATGTTTCGTTTGCGAATGTTGAAGAAATGCATTCTTAGCACTTGCTTCTTCGACGGTAATTTGTTCCCCGTAATATTCATGCTTGGATAACCAATCAAAAAAATATCGTCGCGCGATCTAAGTCGTGTTGTCATCTTAACTTTTAAAAAACGGGAGAAAAATCAATTTACTTTTCGCGGTCGTCGGCACTTGTTGAATGACAACAATCGATGAATGAACTGCTATTTATAACTACTACGTATTTTGCAATATTTTACTGCCAGGTACTGATGAATGGGGGCATCTGCTAAGGGTGCCTATGTACCTGATTCAGCACGTGTGCGTTTCAAATTTTTCAAGACTTTCCAAACAATGACCACTCTTGAATATTGGTGGAATTTCTGTAAAAAAATCAAAAAAATCTCGATATTGTGCAACTGTAAATACATAGATTTTCAGTATTTTTGTATGGGGAGTCCCTCAAGGAGTGGAGATAGAGGGTAAGTTTGTTCGGAAAAGATGTTGGGGATGAAAAGTTAATGGGGGTCGGTCATATATTTTGCCCCCCTAGGGGTGACCCCTGATGACCTATGGTGTTTTTCGAAAATACTGAGCAACCTCCATTTTTGTATGGTGACCCCCCTAAGGGGAGGAGATAGGGGGTGGGTGTCTTGGGGGAAAATGTTGGCGGTAAAAAGTTATGGGGATCGGCCATACATTCTTCCCCCCTACGGGTGACCCCTGATGACCTATGGCAATTTCCCCCCTAATTTTGGCAAAGTGGACCTTTTTCTCGGCTCGTGCGCAACCCCTAATGTTTTTTTTTTTTAATTTTTTTTTTCGGCATTGTCATTTTTTTTCAAAAAGGCACGGAATAGAGCCCTCATCTACCAGAATATCGACACAAGGTCCACCCTAATGTACATGGTTCCTGCAATATGTTGCAGGAGGTTCTTTCCAGCGTGCATACATTTTTATTAATGAAACAAATAAACAATATCACATATATTCACATTAAGAAGTATCAGCTCATCTTATAACGGGTGGTCCCAATACAGGTATCTTTTTAAATCATATATTAGTTTGACTCAATCCCCAATCCCTTCATGGGTTGTCATGTAACTTTTAGACAGCCGTTTAACGCGGTCAGGTTAGCGATAACCTTGATCTCTAATCTCTGCCGTTTACACCGCCCAAATTGGATTAAATCGACATTTCAGGTGGCAACTTTGTGCTTAAACCAATTTAGAGAAACTCCGTGGCGAGACCAAATTATCGAAGAAAATAGCGGCACAACTGTAAAATTAAATTGGCGGCGCTTGGTTTTGCCAGTTTTGTACAGATTTGGGTTGTTTTTGAAATAATTGAACCTATAAAATTGGATCAGTCGGTCTAATAGGGGGCCAGTCAGTCAAATAGACACATATTTTAAACCGATGAGAGCCAAGTTTATCGGCGGCGGCATGAGCTTCAACACATATTTGATGGCTGCGACGCGACGCAAACTTTTCGATCGGCTTCCGTCTGTCAAACAGTTGATCTAATCACTAATCTTGGTCAGTGCAAATGCCATATTATGGGACACCATCTTAATTTTTTTTGTTTATATTACTTTAAAAAATCTAGCACACTCCACTCGGACATTGACTTCCGCCGAAAAATCGTCTTTTTTGACGAGGCATATTTTCATCTCGGCGGCAACAAACAAAATTGCCGCATCTGGGGATCGGAAAACCCGCACATCATTGTCGAGAAGCCAATGCAACCACACAGAGATACACTTTATTTATTTATTCAATCATTTGGTGTGGCCCATTGACCCATTTTTGTCGATAATGCTACATGATTATGGCCTATTTTGAACTAAAAAGGAAGATATGTCACACACCTCATCAAACAATCGAGCACTAAATTAGGTAATCGTGTTATCAGATGTCAATTGGCCGGCGTGGAGCTGCGATTTTACCCCTTTCGACTTTTTCGTGTGTACTGAAAGAAAAAGCTTCTTCAAATTTATGAATTAGTTCCTCAATTTGATGCAACAATTCCTCGTTTTCCAAACTACGACACATTTCATTGAATTGATGAGGAACATTTCATCAATCTTTCCTCAATACTTTACGTTGATTCAACGAAAATGCTACATCAAGTTGATGTAAATTTTTCTTTAGTTCGATGTAAGTTTGTGATCAAGTTAAAGTAAATTTTTCACTAATTTGATGTGAATTGTTCACCAATTTGCTGAACATTTTCCATCAATTGTATGTAAGGTTGTCATCAATTAGATGTAAGTTTGTCATTAATTTGGTGTAAATTCGTCATCATGTTTGTGTTAATGAGTAGCCAAACTCTTTTGACTATTTTTCATTCTCAAAAATCCACAATAACAGGGTACAAGACCACATAAAAAGTGATCATAGAGCGTGGATAATTTTTTCCGTCGTATTATGTATTTATTTTAAATTTTCTACAACTTTTTTCTTTTTCTCTTTATTTTTTCAATACTACGTCCATATTTTGAATCGATCCCACTAATTATTTCCAAATTTCAATGATGTAAAAAAGATCATCAATTCAATGACTCTGCAAAAGTTGAAGAAACGCACAATTGAAGAACTTTTTCATTGAATTGATGAATTTTGATTATTTGCCCGTTGTTATGAGAATAATCCGGAAAGGAACCACATCCTTCAGACTAATATCGTCAAGAGTCATCCGTGAGATAAAACCAGCAACTGTTAACAAAGTCTTGGCAAATTGGACTGACAGGTTGAGCTACTGCGAAGCCAGCCGGGGCAACCACATGAATGAACTCGTGTTCCACAAATAAGGGGATTTTTTGTTATTTCTAATAACGCTTTAATATACCAAAAGAAATTGAGCTTAGTTCAATTAATTCGATTTTAAAAAGATACTGGTCTTTGGATGTCCATCGCAGGTGCAATGGTAGCGTGCGCGGCTCTTGTACATGAGAACGTGGTTTCGATCCCTACTCTGACCACCTTACACTTCTTTCGACTGCGGTCTCCTCGCTTAGTAATGGCGACACCGTCGAGTACTGTGCAATGAAAAAGCTTACCAAAAATACCGTTTAGAACCGGTGTAAAACTGAGGTTTCAAATCAGTGAGTGTAGAACGAGAAAGCGCACTGCTCTCTGGTTGTGAACGACTCTCTCCCATTCTTTTATGAGATGTAATGGGAAAACATTTTTTATTGTTATATTTGGACCTTCCTGCATATGTACACGCTGAAAAACGGCCACAGCAACATATTGAAGGAACCATGTGTATGTTGATAATCATTGTTTTCATGAATTGAAGATCTGCTGCTTTTTTTGTTTCTTTGTTGTCTGCCACGTTTTTGTTTATAAATATGAAAAATATATATTATATCCTATTAATCATTGTGTCGATAACATGTAATATTGAATAGCAAACACAATGTGTTTGGACACAAGTATACTACATTTGTGAAGGCGAAGCCACAAACGCATTATATTTGCATCCAATCAATAATAAAATACAGATTTTCCATCGTGTAGTGTCAGTATTTAATAAGATTTATTGTAATGATTTGTAGTTGCTTGCTGCACATGTTATACGAAGGAAGTTTGACAAGTCTTTTTGAATAAAATTTATTTTTCCGAAAAAAAAGAACAAACGTTTTATTTCTCAACATAGTCTCATTTTAGCTCGATATATATACATATTGCGTTGTTTTTCAAAATATTTAATTCCTTCCAAATAATAGGTTTTTTCATGGTCCTCTAAATGGGCTTTGGTTTCAGTGATGATCTTCATATTCGATCCAAATCTCTTACCACCGAGCCGTTGGTTCAGATTTGGAAATTAAAAGTTGTAACTGGGAGTTAAATTCGGATTTTGCAACTCGTGGCCAAATTTATAAACCTTTAGATGGCGACTACACACCTGTCGCCGGGGTATTGACATGGTCGAACATCACTTTGTTTTTACGCCAAATATCGTTATTGCTTGAAATCAATGACGAATCTGTCCAACAGTTGTCAATAATATTCGCGGGTGATCGTTTTACAATTTTCAAGGTAATCGATGTGAATGACACCGCATGCATCCAAAAAAACTGTCGCCATGTCTTTGGAACACGTTTACCCGAGGAAGTTCACTCCCTTGACTGTCTCGAGTGTGAGTAATCACGACACCCAACGCGGTTGTAACTTTTTCGTGCTCAAATGTTCATGTCAAATATGATGTACCCACTTAGTTGAGATGTCTACAGCCTCAACCACATCACGCACATTCATTCTCCGATCGTCCAATATCATATCATGGATTTCAACGACAATTTCTGGCGGAACGACCTGCCCACCTTGACCTTCTTTGGTACACGTTTACCCGGAGAAGTCCACAACTTTGACTGCTCCTTGGTGTTTGGTGTATTGTGATCCACCCACATTTCATACACGGTTACGAAACTGCGCAAAAACTCCTTCGTATTGCGGTTGAAAATCGCCATGCACTCCTTTGATGTGATCACACGGTTGCGCTTATGGTCGAGTGTGAGTAACGCGGCACCCATCGCGCTTATACGTTTTTCATGGTCAAATATTCATATCTAGTATGAAGTACCCACTCAGTTAAGATGCCCACAGCCTCAGGCACCTCACGCACTTGTATTCTCCAATCGTCCATTATCATTCAATGGATTTTATGGACTATTTTTGGTGTGATTATCCATTTTCGTAGAAATGAACGTCAGCTTTCAATGGCTGCCTTGTGGCCGTCGGTGAGATCCTGGGTTCGATCCCTATTCGACCACCTTAAATTTCTTTCAGCGGCGGTCACCTCGAATAGTAACGGCGACACTATCGAGTATTTAGCCATGAAAAAGCTTCTCAAAAAATACCGTTCAGAACCGGTGTAAAACTGTAGGACTCAATCAGTGGGTATAAAATTAGAAAGCGCACAGATCACTGGTTGTGAGAAACTCTCCCCAATTCCTTCATGGGATGTAATGGGAAATGATTTTTATATTTTTCCAATGGCTGTCAATTAACTACGAGGGAAGTACAAAAGTCACTGGGCTTTCGAGCCGCCCTCGTACTACATTTAGCAAATCAAAACTTTTTAATCTATATTTTGTTCGCATTGTCTTGTTCCACTATTGAACAAGTTAGCAATTATGACCAATTATAGCGCCTTGTATACATTAATAATTTAGGAATTCCTGCGAAAGGAATGTTGAGCATCTTGTTATTTTAACTCGGTTTCAATATTTCATTAAAGATATTAATAACCAACGAAGTAATAGCAGACACAAGTCAAAATGCGCATATTCTTTCCTTCTGTGAAAAATTGAAAACGTAGCCAAATCCCCTCTAAATATGTACCAACGTACGCCCTGGGGCCAAAGGAAACATTCGCCAAAAAAATAAAATAAAAATTAAAACCTCAAAACAAAGTCTGGTCATTTCTCAGTGGTCTGGAAATAATGGTGTTGGTAATTTTTTCAGGTTTCTTATTTGTTTTTTTTTCTCTTTTCCCTGTTAATTTCTACAAGGATCATATATTTATTTCAAAAAGGACAGACGTTTAAGCGTTACGGCTCATAAAAATCCTCTTCTTTTTTTTTGAGAAAAATATATGATTGTTGTTTTAAGACATTTTGTAAGTCGTTTAAAAGGAAGAAACATCTGCTGTGCCACTCTACTTCTTTTTCTACGGAGAGGAGCAGATATTCAAGATTACTTGTTACTCGCATGCCGCACAAGAGAGCTACTGCCACTTGCTGCATGCAAGAACAACAACACCACGATCACCACCAAATATCGCATGGAACTCCAGCTTAGGTTGGCTAGGAGGAGGTTTGGTTCATTCCTCATTTGTATTGTTGTAGTCGGGAGGCAAGTACAGCGCGTACTGCATTCATAAGATAACAACAGTCATGGTAGTACTTGTACCTTTTTTCTCGCTCTCTGGTTGCTCGAATCGTCAACATTTTTATGAGTTCTGGAGTGCCAGTCAGTAGCTATCGGCGGTCGGCCTGTCGTTCATTCCGTGGGTATTGCATATTTCTTTAAATTATTTTGGTATTCCAGTTTGTCCGTCTGGTTTTTTTAAATTTTGAACATAAATGCCGCATGTTGATGTTTAGTTTTTTCGTTTGTTGCCTTATACTACTATAGTATTCGATAGCCTGCCTCTGTTCTTGTTGAGAGGCTCGTACTCGTATAGATATTTGACAGGTGGTGTTTATTTAATTTAGAATCCAAGGAAGATCACCATCATGCACATCATATTTGAAGTGATTGGTGGTGGTGGTGGTGTTCCTGGCTTGCCATTGTTCTTTGAGAGCATTTTTGGAAGCTTTACTTATAAATTGTTTTCTAACAATTCTGAAATCTTTTTGAATATAACAAGATGACGTTGAAATCCTACAACATCCTGCATCCAAGAGCAATATGAAAAATGTTAATGAACTTTCTTACCCTCTGTCGTTTGTAATGAATGGTTTTATTTTTAAATAATATTTTTTAATAATTCTCTGCTTTCCCCTCTCTATTTGCAGTTTGAAATATCAACTTAAACAATGAGACAGTTGGCGTAACCCAGCGAACATCAGCATCATCAATGATCAACATGATATTGACCTAATTTAAGGTTTCTTGGATTATTTATTTAACAAAATATGTCTAAATTGTACCCCAACATACCTACGGCTGTCACTGTGGCGGCATCAGATCAATTACAGAGATTTGAAAGGGCCGCCAGTGAGAATCCCAATCACACGCTGCACACCCAGCATCGAAGGCACAACTCTCTAAGCGGGAGAGTTTGTGCGAAAACGTTGGCGAAATCAGCTTCCATTACGGATATAGCAAATAAGTTAGAACAATATGATACAATTACCCCGCTGCCAGAGAGGATAAGTCCAGCGGACACAATAAAATGTAATCGCACCACAATTAATAGAGATACCGCCACACCCGATGAAGTGGATAGTGGTGATGAAACGCGGCGGAGAAGACTGCCTTCTGCGGTCCGCAGCAGTGAGTTGAATGCTACCAAAGATTGCCTAGAATCATCTCATAATAATGCGTCGCTGTCATATGATGAGCCCGATCATTTGCAGCATCGTTTTAGTCGAACAAATGGGTTGTCGTCGTCGTCGTCGGTATTTAGTGCGCGGCATGCGCAAACGCACTCACTTAACTCATCCGGCATGGATAATGGATTCAGTGATCTAGGTTGTACCAGTGGGATAAGTAGTGTGTTTAGTTCCCCCTCTGCCAGTACAGTGTCGTCACCCCTGTCGTCGCCTACAAGGCTTTCGCCACATCTTCAGCAGCAGCAGCAGCAGTCATGCTGTAGCCAAAAGTCAATAGCATCCGCAAAAAATTCCTGCTCCTCCGCTACTTCCTCAAATCAACATCATCTGCATGATCATCATCACCTACAAAAGCAACACCAACACCAACAGCAGCAGCACAATCACCAGCCTCATCATCAGCAGCAGCAACAGCAGCACCATCAAATGCCGTCTTCTAGTTCAGTGAACGGAAGTAAAAACCTAAAGAAATTTGATCCTCGTCTGGGTCCATCACCTTATCGCCAACTTTTGCCAATAGCTTTATGTATTCTATCATTTGCGACTGTCTTTAGCATTTTAATTGTTTACATGGATACGACAGGTGAGTGGCGAGATGATGATCATCTCCTTTTATGCTTTTGTTCTTATTCTTTAATATTTGGAAGAAATTAGACGGAATTTGATTCCTCGCCTGACTAAAATCGATTCTTTTTTTATTTAATACTAGACAGAAAGAAGAGTTTGTGGTGTGTGTTAATCAAATGAGGGGGACATATGGTGCAATTTGGGTTTTTTTCATCTTCCATTAGCCGGAAGTTTGCTTAGGAAAATTTAAATATTCAGTTCTTGATTTCATATCCTATATGGAAACACAAGAAGTCACAAAAAGGACATAATTTTGTTAAAGTTGATCATATTTATTAATATCCTTTTTGACATCAACACTTAAGGCAGGGTTTCCAGGTTACACATATTGTCTATTGAAAGGATGTAGATATGATACCAAATATTCTAACAAATTGAAGTTTATAGTGCAACAGTCAAAGCTTTCCTATTGAAATGCAAAATATTCACATTTGGCAGGAGTATGTTTTCCGAGGCGACGCGATCTAACGACGTTTTTATGTACAGGGTGTTTCAAAAGTGACCACCCTATTGGAACATGCTCTTATTTTTGCAAATGGCCGCCAATGTTAAACCTGTTTTGACATTTGTGGACTGGACAGATGTAGAATACAAGTAAACAAGCTATGGACCGATACACTCCCCAAGAAAGCGGAATAATCGTGTGTAGTTTTTTGCGTAACAATTAGTCTGTGGTGTTGGCGCAGCGCGAATACCGTCGCCGATTCCCCGGCCGTCCGACAGCGACTGCCCAAACACTGCGCCGTTTGGCCACAAACCTTGAAGAGTATGGGACCACACGAGACGTTGCCAGGAGTGGCCGGCCCCGGAGCGCCCGTTTTGCCGAGAATATTGCCGCTGTTGCCGAGGATGTCGAGCTGTCGCCGGAAACATCGACCAGACGCCTTGCCTCGCAATTAGCCATCAGCTGGTCGTCCCTATGGCGAATTATGGTCAAAGACCTGCGCATGTTCCCACAAACACGTGTAACCTACGCCCAAGCCATCCTCAATCTCGTGGACGATTTTTCCACCAAAATCATAATGAGCGATGAGGCTCATTTCCACCTCAGGTGGTACATGAACAAGCAAAACTATCGCTTCTGGGGCACGATCCATTACACCCGCCCAAAGTGACTGCATGGTGCGCTGTTCACGCTGGAGGAGTCATCGGGCCATTTTTTTCGAGAACGCCGCTGGTCAAACGACAACAGTGGACGGTGCGCGCTATAGGACCATGTTAACCGAGTTTTTTCTGCCGCAATTCGACGAATTAGGACTGGAGGACATGTGGTTCCAACAGGACGGAGCAACAGCTCACACTGCGCGAGCCACAACCGATATTCTGAAGGCGGCGTTCCCGGATCGCCTCATCTCTCGTTTTGGCGATTTGCACTGGCCCGCAAGATCGCCCGATTTAACCGTTCCAGACTTTTTATGGGGGGTGTTTTGAAGTCCCGTGTTTACGTGAACTAGCCCGAGACCCTGGAAGCCCTCAAGGTCAACATTCGACACGAGAGCGAGAATCTGTCGCCCGAAGTTCTCGCCGTAGTGATGAAAAATTCCATAAAACGAGCCCGTATGGTTATCAATTGTGAAGGCGCCCATTTAACCAATATCATCTTCTCAACTTAACCAATAAAATTCTAAAGGTTCAAATAAACAGAATCGAAGTTTTTCATTTAGAAAAAAAAAATGAGAACCAAACAACATCGGATGACTTCTTTTGAAACACCTTGTATAAGTACACAGTTCGAAAGGTTGATGTGGTCTCCAATTTCTTTGGGTGAATTTTGACTGCACCAAATTTCACTCAAAGAAATATCGCTCATTTAATGAAAAAACTACGATGTTTTAGTCCCTAAATCTGAATAACTATTTTTTACGGAAGAACTTAAAAAGTAAATGTCGCAGTTAAAGAGATAACGAATATTTTTCTTTCTCATAATGTTATATTTTATACCAATAGGACCCCATTTGCTGGTATCAATCCCGGGTGAATTGTACACAGCTGGTACTGAAATTCATCAATTGACATTATTATAATGTTGCTATACCTGCATACCAATATAATTCATCTCAATAACAGCCGTGGACGAATTTTATGGTCTCTGAGGTTGAAAAATCTGCCTTTTTGGTTGTTTGGATGCAAATATAACGTATTTGCAGCTTGCCGCAAATATAGTATATTTGTGTCCAAACACATTGTGTTTGCTACTCAATATTACATGTTGGAGGCGTAGTGATTAATATGTTTTAATAACTGCTGAAAATAATAACGTGACACAACAAAGAAACAAAAAAGCAGCAGACCTTCAATTCATTAAAAAAATGTTTGCAAACATGTTTATGGTTCCTGCAATATGAGCAATGTTTGCTCTTTGATGAATTTCACAGCAATTACATTTACGTCAAAAAGTGTTTAAAAAACCCAAACTAAATTGTTGGTTTCCTTGAAAACCAAAAATAACAAAATTTGTCAACTTGCAATATTTTTTAAAATATCCCCAATTATTCGATTTTTAATCTTAATATCTCCAAATAATCATTGACTCCTTACCTACAATCGGGTTTTACTGAACTTAGGAATATTTAGTAGATCATTGGATATTGAATTTTGGCCAATGGATAACGATTATGAACCATTGTGCGTCGGTGGTGCAGTTTTTAGTGCGTGCGAATCTTGTACATGAGAATGTGGGTCCGATAGATGTTCTAAGCACCTTACATTTCGGTGACAGGATGGTGACACTATCGAGTACTTAGTCATGAAAAGGCTTCTCAAAATACTGTTTGGTACCTGTATAAAAGTGTAGGTCTCAATCAGTGATTGAGAGCGCACAGTTCACTTATTGTGACAAGCTCTCCCCTAACCCTTCATGGGATATAATCGGATGTTCATGCTCATGATTAACAAATTAGTTGTCGACTTTAAAAAGAATTAAGGCGATAGGTTTTTAAAATTTATCTTATTCGTCGTTCATACGATGACTCTCCCCCCACCCAGTGGTTTTGTGATCATTCTCTTTTGGTAACGATTCGTAAATTCATGTGCGTTCAGACGATGAGTTTTTTAATGCAACCATGTGTGACTCTTTTTGACGTATTATCGATTAATCTTTTGTTTTTTATTCGTAATAATAATAATTTGAAAATTGAAAATAAATTTTTAAAAAAATTAATGAACAAAGGCTGACAAAGTTGCAATTGAATTGTGTTAATTTAATATAAAAATTGTTGGCCAATTTTGTATGCTGTCGCTTTACCGCCATGTTAAAACACTAAAGAGGTGACAGAGAAATGTCAAAATGTTCCCTGAATTTCCATTTCGTGACACTTTTGCTACCCCTCTTGCTTCTCTTGCCACTTCACCTTGAAGCATCGTAAGTCATGACTCGTGTCCCAGGGTGGAAACTCATCATATAAACACTCTCATGCTAGAATGAGTAAGGTAGACGAAGTATGAATGGTTGTAATTATAGGCAACATAAATAGTATTTTTTTGTAAAATTTAATGCATGTGTGCACTACAATAAAAATAAACAAAGTTTACCGGAACCGACCGGACCGGGACTTTCAAGAACCGGGGTTAAATGAACCAGAAACGGTTCTTTAAGGACCGAAAACCGGGTTCAAAAGAACCGAAAATGGTTCCAAAAATACTGAAAAACGATTCTACACGAACTGAAACTGAAATTTTATATTCTTATAATAAGATATTTCACTTAGGCCTCTTTGGTACAGCAATTTGCTGAGAACCGGAACCGGTCTAAATTTCCGGTTCTTCTCGGAACCGGACTCGACAGAACCGGAACCCCACATCACTACCTAAAAAGTACATGTGAATTTGACATAAGAGACACACAGTTGCAAGAAAGGAAAAAGTTAAAAAGTTTACCTTACTTAATCTACCATGAACACTGTCTTAGGTCCAATTTTTGACAGGTTGTTTAAATTGGTAATCAGTTGATTTTGATTTGTGTTTGATCTGACTTTGAATACGAAGAGTTTTTCAGTGCTTTGTCAAATAATCTTACTACCATGTGGCAACAGTGGCAAATGCTGCGAAAAATAACTGGTATTAATACATTTATCGGCTAATCGTTACAATGCATCAAACTGACGCCATTTGCAAAAGAAAAGTGAAGTGATACAAAATATTTAATGAAATTGGAGAATATTTGAGCAGAAATAAAGTTCTAACTGCACTACGAGTAAAATGATACGTTTTTATTGTTATTTCAACTAGAATGGTGATTATAATTGTTCACATTAACAATTAAAGAAGCTTTTGATCATAATTTAAATGCCCAACTTTGGCTGTTTAAACAGCAATTAACTACTAACCTAAAAATTGAATGCAGAGTTTAAATTATGTTTGATCGTTAATCAAAGATGATTTTCCACTCAAAAATTAGGCCTTATGAGTTTGAAATATTTTTAGCATGACAGAACTATCTATCAGGTAATCGCATAAGTTCAGTTGATGTGTGTGTTTTTTTTCGTTTCCGCGTTTAAGCTGCCAAATTTTGTTGTGTTTGTTTTGTTAACATTTGCTTTGTTGATAAAATGTCGAAGAATTTCAAATAATATGCTAGTTAAAACGTAAACGTTGTATCAATCTAGACGAACTGATTAAATTTTTCACTAATTGTGCCCATCATGGTTTGTAGTAATCAGCTGATTTTGACAACATAAGCTCGAAATTTCTAATGCGGCTACCTGGTAGTAGTTGTGTCGTGCTTTTTAGATTATATAATTAGATTGAAGGGAAAGCAAATATAAACTCATGGTAGAATACGGAAGGTAAACCAGTTAGAACAGCTGATTTTAAGTTTATTTTGTTGATTCTGTGTTTGTTTTATGTAAAATGCACATTTATTTTACTTTTTTGTCTACTTTTATTGCAGCTACACACATGTATTACATTTGACAGAAGAGAAATAGGAAACATAAACAAGTGTCTACAATTACAACAAGACCTACTGCGTCGTCTACCTTATTTATTCTACCATGTGTGAATTCACTTTTTCATTTCCTTTTAAAGGACAGATTTTGATGGATAACAAATTGAATTGTTTTAAATCCTTTTTTGTTTTACTTATTCATACAACTTTCTTAATTTTGGGCACACATTTCTTTCTCAGAGCGGTATTCTCTACCATCCACTCGACCTATTATTATCACAAAATCGTGGCTAAAATCTGAACCATTTTGAATAGAATACACACCAGCAACTTGTACCACTATTATGTTGTTGCATTGTACTGGTGCTACCACCGAGGTGATGGTTGTTGTATTCCCAAAAGTGAATTGGAACGTGACTGCATGCCATAAACGTTGGATTGCATTAAAACAAATCTTAAGGAAAAATTAATTAATCTACTTGTGAATCTTTCATTTCCAAAAAGAATTGAATTGAGTGACTCCACAAAGACGCACACACAGATATATGTACATTTAAGAAAAATTAATAGAACGTTTATGGTAATCAACTGAAAATGTGCTGCATCATGGAAAGAGCGTGGGAGGAGGAGGAGGAGAGGGCGGCTTAACTTGGGAACTTCTGATTTCATGACCGCAACAAAAAAATTAAAAAAAAAAAATAAAATAGAAAACCTGAGAACCAACAGATAAAAAAAAATAATATTGTCACATTTTTATTAACTCAAAAATGACAATCGTTTTGACGTGACATTTGGAAATTTGAAAGTTATGAGAGAATATTTTTTATACAACCAAACATAATATCAAGACTTTACGATGTCTATAACTGGGGGGAAAGAAAGAAAACAGACCAAAACCAGTGTAAAAAGTTCTTTGTAGAGTTTTCCTCTTCTTTTTTGTATTTGTTAACAAAGAAATTTTGTAGTTAGAGTTGTTGTAAGTGCCAATTCATTAGCGAATTGTAATGAAGGTGTTAAAGCGACAACAGCTCAGCCACACCAACAGAAGGTATGAAATTCCTTCGAGTCTTTACTCTCGCGTACTTTCGTCTAGTCTGGGTGGCGTCTTCGTCGTCGTCCATATAATTGCAACGTCCGCCAAAGTGCTGCTACTTCTGGTTCTGCCCGTGGTGTTTAACATACACTTCCGATCTGTCAGTCACGTCGAATAGCACAGGAATGAGATTTGCATGTTCAGAGACAAAAAAAAACAAAAACCCCACAAAAAGGAACTTTTATCACATTTGTTGGTTACAATACAAAGTTGCAGCCCGCGCGGGTGGAACGAGTTGGAGTACTACTACTTCATATCATTCCGAAATCCACAAATATCGTATCTTATGAATGAAAGGAGGCAAACAGTGGAATGAAAAAAAAACAACACAAAATTCTCACATATCTCCACACATGAATGACAGAGTAGTGCAAAAAGTACAACAATCCACTACAAACTGTAGGACACTTTTTAAGTTACACAAAACTTCCACAAATGGCTACAACAAAGTTATGTATAAAAAACGTTGTTGGAAGCGAAAAAGGAAACCGGCGAAAATTCCCAATACTTGTCATGAATATTAAAATTGGCAGCATGTCAATTATAAAGGGAAAAAACAGTATAAAACAAAACAAGAAAAGACCCAAAGAAAGGAAGACCTATGCACTGAGAGAAATACATAAGTATGTATATAAAAAAGGTGACATCAACTTTCAAGTAGAGAAGAACAAAATTCACAATTAATCGCTAACTATAAGTAACTTCTGCACCGGAATTCTGTAACCGTTTAACGATATAAATCGGAGGGAGAGTACGATATCCGAAGTCCCTCGACTGGAGATAATTTTTTGGATTGCACGACCCTAAAATAAGATGGAAAACTTAAATTAAATTTTCCTATAACTCGTTTAGTTGTCGAGATATCGGGAGTTAAACTTAGAAAAATCGATGTAATTTTTTTATAATTTTCTGATAACTGTTGAAGAACACCACAAAATAAGTCTAAAGTGTCGCATAAAATTTTTCGATAACTTGCGTATTTATCGAAAACTGAGGATTTACTTTTACAACATAAACAACTCAGCAAGTAAAGTGAACTGAAAATGAAAAACTATTTTAAAAGACTCGCGCGATTTGTACAGTAAACATAACGTATTAACTCGTTTAGTTATCGAAATTCTATGGATTTCCTTTTACAAAAAAAAAAAAATCAAGTAAACTGTAGAAAATCGATGTATTTTTTTATATTTTTCTTCTAATTGTTAAGAACACCACAAAAGAAGTCGAAAATGTAAAACAATACGAATATAATTCGAAAGGTCGGATAAATCACCACTGTTTATTTTTCGATAACTCGCGTAGTTCTCGAAATACTGACCATTTACTTTTACAAAATAAACAATCACGTAATCAAATTATTATTATTTTAGAAAATCTTATTTTCGGCTGAAAACACTTATCTGATCAAGTAAAATGTTAAACAAATTATCGATTTTTTAAAACTTTAACTCCAGTTATTTCGATAACTAAGCGAGTTATCGATATCTTTTATTTAATATTTTCGGCTTATTTTGTAATGTTCTACAGAAAACAATTATTTGAACAAATAAAATGTTAAAAAGTTGTAGATTTTTTAAAACTTTGCCCCGTTATTTCGATAACTAAGCGACTTATCGATAAATTTTATTTAATATTTTCGGCTTATTTTGGAGTGTTCTCAAAAAAGTTATCAATTTGAGAGGTCTCGCATATCATCTCGCTTAGTGATGGCGACACTATCGAGTACTTAGCCATGAAAAAGCTTCTCAAAATACCGTTCGGAACCGGTGTAAAACTGTAGGTACCAATCAGTGAGTGAAAAATTAGAAAGCGCACATCTCACTGGTTGTGAGAAGTTCTCCCCTATTCCTTCATGGGATGCAATAGGAAACGGTTGTTTTAATTATGTCAGAACTACACATGTAAAATACGCCTAGAGATGACCACCCACAAATTTTGGATTATCGTTATCTATATACAAATTATCGTTGCAGATATAAGATCAGTTTAAGTTTTTGATTATTATACGAGTATAGTATCCCTTGCCATCTCACTTTTGGTGGAATTGTCCCGCTTTTTGCGTTATTGTTTTGTTGTAATATTCTAAAATCGTTATTGTTCTAATATCGTCACTTCAGTATTTAACTGATCATTTCAGGGTGATTTAACCCTTTGACGACCATACATTTTCGGCCAAACCGATTTAGTTTTGTTATTATTTTCGTGATCTGTGACCTAAAATAGCTACGCGGGAAGAAATGAGGTCGACAATTTTTTTTTAAATTTTTCCCCATTTTCTGGTCGGTCCATGTAATGTCGCATTTACACCGCAGTTTACCGCGGCCAGATTAGCGATATCATTGTTCTCAAATCTTTGCCGTTTACACCAACTAATTTGAAATTAAATTGACATTTCAGGTGGCAACTCCGTACTTGGGCAAACTCCGCGCCGAGACAAAATTATCGAAGACGGCGGCACAACAGAACAATTATGTTGGCGGATATTGGTTTTTCCAGTGTTTTTTATTTACAAATTTGGAATGTTTTTGAAATAACTGAACCTTTACAATTGGATCAGTGGGTCAAATAGGGCTAGTCGATAAAATCGGCTCACATTGTAAACCAATAAGAGCCAATTATATCAAAGGCGGCGTGAGCTAAAAAAAGTGTTGGTGGCGGCGACGCGTCGGAAAATTTACGATGTTTTCAAATACGGTTACATTTTTTAGTAACAAAGAGGATGTACAGGTAGAGAAGAAAAAACTGCGCAATTTGGCAACCCTCGTAGAAGAACAAAGGAAACGCCTCGTTTCTCTGCTCTCTCTCTTACTTTCTTCGTTGAATATTTCAATACACGAGTAGTTTTCTGATGATGTTACAGTATCTAACTATAGAAATTCCAACCATATTTAAATAAAATTACATAAAGTATGTAAAAAGTATGAAATAATCAAGTTATGACGTGAGAGAGAAATGCGTTCGAGTGAATCGAGTCGATTTTTTGGTTCTCTTCTACGAGGGTTGCCAAATTGCGCCGGTTTTTTCTTCTCTACGTGTACATCCTCTTTGTTAGTAACTAACAGTGTTGCATCAAAATGTACAGTAGTTTAAAATGAGGTTAACAATTAAACTTCGGTTTCTACAGATTACAATTGTATGAGTAATCTTCTGGGTTAGCGCGGGTTATCGGATTTAATCTTCGAAATGCATTAATCTTGTAAATGCCGTTTAAGCGCGTTAAAATTCGAACTTACATTTATTAAAAGTTAAGGGAAGGACTCAAAATGTTATTGACGTTTCTCCCACGTGCGCCCCTTTTTCGACCCGTTGCATCCCAATTTTTGACCCATTTTGATGGTTCATAGTGGTCAAATCGGATCAGTTAGAGAATTGACGCCTATTACACTATTGTTGCTCCAATCGTCTTCTATAAATTACTTATGGATACATTTGCTCTATCTCCCACTTGTATAATTAATAGGTGCCAACAACTTTAGGGTAAACATTCTTTCCTGTGATCGTCAAAGGGTTAAAAGCATAGGATTCCAATTGCCAATATATCATTCCAATCATAGAATAACACATACTATAGAAGAACTTATTCTCTCATCTGACGTTTCATTTCACACTCTCTCGGTAGGTCTGTGGAAATGTTTACATACACCAGGTGGAGTTACAAAATATGTTCACTTAACTATTTCCTGTCGTTTTGGTGTAGAACTGAAAAATTTAAATGTATTTTGCACTTTTTTGTTGACTTTTAACGTTGGTATTCATTTGTATTGTATTTAACACAACTAGTTTGCCACAAAAACACGAAATTCGGGTGTAGTTCCTTTGTGGATCGCTGTATACTATTGCCACCATCTGGTATTATTGAACCCATATTTTCCACCCTCCACTGTGTAATTTCCATCGTACCTATGACGTTTAATTTATTGAGCGAATAAAACCTTCTACGTATGTGTTATTCTATGATTCCAATACTGAGGTGACAATATAACAAAATGAGTATAAACAAAATAAAGCGATTTATTGAAGAAAAAAAAAACTGGTTCGAGAAAACATCAAACCTGAAACTGCTCCTCAGAGGGTTAATGGAACCATATACTCGTATGTCGTTGAATGGGTTTCAGATCATACCAACCATATCAATTTTGATCTAATAATTAATTAAATAACGAAGTTAGATCACAATTCATTATACAATTTATTACTTATGTATCCAGAATTTGGACGACTGCATCTCGGGAAATATAGGTCTCATACAATTGTTACTATTTTGTACTCTACAGAGAAAGTCCAATGAAATGTTTTTGAAAAGTAAATTTCTTCCTAAACGTCAACGACGGCTGAATCTGTAGTTTGAGGAAGGGAACAATCACCAACAAATTAAAATTTGGAGCAGGACTAACTCACTACCTGAGGTAAAAGGAATAATCAAAAACCAACTCCTTGATAAGTAGAATTGACCTTGGTTTTTGGACTCGTTCTCTTCTTCAAATTACCGATTCAGTTGCTGTTCAGGCTCATTATTGACAATTGTGTGAACCGTTTTAATTTCTGATCAAGTTGCATTTCACGCATACAAAGTTTTGCGTGTTCCTGGACATTTTCCGAGCCCTGATTCACTAAAACTACAAAACAAAAATTTTACAACGCCTTGAAAAATGTTATGAATTTGTTTCTTTTTTCCATTCGATGTGAAGTTTTGTAACTAAAAGTAAAAATACTTTGTTTTACCAAACAAAAAATATCTGGCAAAACTCTTGAGACATTCATTGTTCATTGCAAGAAACCGTCAATGAAATGAAGAAGAATGAATGAGTCATATTGTCCGTAATCAGCCGTCGTACAAAAGACTTGGCCCTAAAACGAAATGGAACTTTTAGAAAACTGCAACAGAAGACAATCAATATTCGCAGACGACGGCGGCGACGACGACGACACCAACCAAAACATGTCATCCTCTTCTTCCGATAAAGAGAGTTCACCAGGCACAACAACAATAAACTAGGGAGTGTTTTTCTAAATTTAATCCTGGCCAAAGTTTCTGGTTCTGCAAAAACAGAACAAAATAAAAAAGCAGCACAAGTAGAAGAAAATCACAGAAACGCAAAAGTTAATTTCAGCTACAGAAACCCTGAAGCCGGTAAAACCACCCGCACAATTGTTAAATTATGTATGTAAGTCTGTGTGTCCGTCCTTCCGCCTATCTTATGGATGTTGGGTTGGCTTTGCGGTTTGTTGTTGATGTTATTGTATGTCGGTTGTCACTCACTTTTGCGGTTGATAAAGCGGCGGCAACGACAACGACAACAGCAACGCCGATACGTTGGAACTAAAACTGTTTGCAGTGCGGGTGTCTTATAGCGCCTGTTGTTGTACCATTAGAAAAACCACAAGAAAACCTAAACGCCGGCTTTGGAAGCTCAAGTGTGACATATTGCAACTTACATTAACACACACAGTCACACACACAAACAGAATGCCAATGACAGCTGTTGAACACTGACAGCCCCAGCTAGGGAGGTAATTCATATTGTCATTTGGTGACGTTGTCATCGGAATTGAAAGAAAAAAACTTCTAGTACGAGTAGTATTGAAAGAGAAGGTGTTTTGTCGTTTGATCTTTGGGAGGATATAACGCCCATCACAGTGTTTTCAAATATCAATCACCAAGAAGGAGGAGTTTTTATCGAGCTGGGACAAGTGAAATGTAATTCTTTATTCGTTCATTTAAGGTGCCCGGACATAACAATCACGAACATACTTGCTCTATCGAACATGTGTACTACGAGGTGGATCAATAAGTCCGTGACTTTTTGAATGAAACACAAAATTATTTTTCAACATAATCTCCTTTTAGCTCAATACACTTAGTCCAACGTTTCTCCAATTTTTGTATCCCTTCCAAAAAAATAGGATTTTTCGAGGTCCATAAAAATAGGCATTTGTTTGATCAATAATTTCAACGTTGGAGCTAAATCTCTTTCCACCGAGCCATTTCTTTAGGTTTGGAAATAGGAAATAGTCACTGGATGCTAAATCCGGAGAATAAGGATTCGTAGCCCAATTCATTCAATTCGTAGCCCAATTCATGGAATTTTGCCATTGAGACTACACACGTGTGCACCCGTGCATTATCTTGATGGAAAATAACTCTTTTTTTCTTGGCCATATGGGGTCGTTTGTTTTTAAATCCTCGTTAAATCGGTCCATAAGTTGGCATAACTTTCGCCGTTTATTGTTTTTCGCTTTTGAAGGTTATCGATGTTAATTATCCCGCGTGCATCCCAAAAAACTGTTGCCATCACCTTATTTGCTGATAAACTTACCTTGGCCTTCTTCGGAGCCTTTTCACCCAGAGAAACCAATTGTTTAGATTCACGATCCATGTTTCATCCACAGTTACAAAACGCCGCAAAAACTGTTCGAATTGCGGTTAAACAACTCCAAACAATCCTTTGAAGTTGTCACACGATTACGTTTATGGTCAATTGAGAGCAAACGCGGCACCGATCTTGCAGACAGCTTTCTTAAACCCAACTGATCATTTAAAATCGAAACCACACTGTCATATGAAATGCCTATGGCTTCAACAATCTCACGGACTTTTACTCTTCGATCGGCCAACACCATATCGTGAATTTTTTCGACATTTTCGGGTGTATTCATTCACCTCAATTGGCCGTCCGGAACGTACAGCGTCATTTGTACTTGTGCTACAACAACGAAAGTCGGCAAACCACTTTTTTACCATTGAAATCGATGGCGCAGAGTCCCCATAGTGTGGCCGTCGGTGGTGCAATGGTTAGTGTGCGTGGCTCTTGAACATGAGAACGTGGGTTCGATCCCCGCTCAGGCCACCTTACATTTTCTTTCGACGACGGTCACCTCGCTTAGTGATGGCGACACTATCGAGTACTTAGCCACGAAATAGCTCTCAAAATACCGTTCGGAATCGGTGTAAAACGGTAGGTCCCAATCAGTGAGTGTAAAAACTAGAAAGCGCACATCTCGCCGATTGTGAAAAGCTCTCTTCAATCCCTTCATGGGCTGTTATGGGACACCATTTATATTTTTTTTAGAGTCCCCATAGTATTTATCAAGCATTTCCTTGGTTTGATTGACGGTTTTTTTCGCAAAAAATAATGTTTAATGAGAACTAGAAATTCACTTTTTTCAATTAAAAAAAATGCACGAGGTTTTATGTTTGAACATCTGTTAGACGCAAAGTAAATGACGGAACTTGGTCAAAATTTGACAGTAGTCTATAAACAGGTGGTACTTAATGGAAGCCGTGTTGCATTTCATATAACTACGAGGGAAGTTCGAAAAGTCACGGACTTATTGATCCGCCCTCGTATGTTCATGAGAGTGATGTCTGGTCACCCTTAATGAACTATATAGTTCATGATCTACCCAACTCGAATCCTTACCATTCCCGACTTGTACCTAAAGAAAGTTCCTACCAAACTTAAGCGACAATGGACGAGACACAATACCCCAGTGTAAAGTGGTGAAGTTGCAGTGCATCCATCCATTGTATTTGTTTTAACTCATTAACTTTATAGTGCTATCTGTACTAGGTCTCACCTTGTTTATCACTCACCTTTTGTTTAGACGTTTTAACTTGTTTTACCTTTTGTCTTTGACACATTTAGTGCATTTTCTCTGTTAGCCATCATCATCATCATCATCACATAAAGCAGACAGACTTAGTCGCTGTAGTCAACCTTCAACTGCTGCTGCTCTATGCGTTGCCGGTTGCTTTAAATTATTTCATAGTGCAATTTCTTTAACAAACATTATTAGAGTTTCTGTTGCCTACTGTTGTTGTTGTTGTTGTAGTAGTTGTTTATTACCAAACGCTTTTAGATGCCGACTCGCTTAGACAGACAACACAATGTCATTAGCCTTAACAAATCGCATTAGCCCAAATCTCATCGTGTTACGGTCGGTGAAATGATTTGCGTTTTCCTACCTGTCCCTCGTAGTCATCATGGCACTCATCTATCTATCTTCTTCATCAATTTGCTGATGATGTAAAGTTTGGTATGGAATTTATAAATTTATAATTATTATTACAACTACAAATAGTTTTGCTTAGGTGCGAAGTCATAACACCTTGCTTCGAAGGTGGCAACACTCTTGGTAGTAGGGATGCCATTCTGCATCTGTTTACCTTTCTTTTTGTCGACTATGATGTTAATCTATGGTAATAATATGTTTGTAAAGCCAAGGAAACACTATCAAGTAGATATACATATCTGACGCTAGTTAGTTTGCTGTCGGTGGTGCAATGGTTAGTTTACGCGACTTTTCACAAGAGATCGTGGGTTCGATCCATGCTCTGACCACATTACACTTCTTTCGACGACCGCCACTTTGCTTAGTGACGGCGATACAATCGTGTACTTAGCCATGAGAAAGCTTCTCAAATTCCGTTCTGAATCGGTGTAAAACTGTAGTCAAAATCAAAGAGTCTAAAACTAGAAACCTTACAGTTCACTAATTATGTGAAGCTCTCTCCTATCCCTTTATGGGCCGTAAGGGGAATGCATATCGTTAGCTAAAATGCAAAATGTCGTAACTAACAACAATATAATTTTACAGGAGAAGCAAAAAAACTTTGTAAAATGAAAACTATAATTATTTTTAATGAAGTTTTTTCTAATTTAACTTTAAGCACACAGACAGATTTGTGATCGCAGAAGTGTTCAATTTTTTCAAGACATGTAGTTTAATGGCATTCATAAGAATCAATCAAAAACTTGATTTTGAATTTTTGGTTAGTTACGCCTTTTTGCATTTTAGCTACCGATATACAGCTGCGTTCAAAATAATAACACCAACTCAAAAATTTTAGTTCATCGATTCATATTTTCAAAAAAGATGGGTTTGATTTCATTGCAAATTCCTAAAAAAAAATGCATTTCAAGCGGTCTAAAATAAATAATAAATAAATTACTTTTCCCCAATAGTTTGAATAGTATTACTAACTTTACTAAAAACTTAAAAAATATTGAGTCAAAAGAATAACACTTCAGTTCTTTTTAAATTAAACTTAACCAAACTGCACGTTGACATTTAATAGAAAATATACACATACACGCCGAAAAAAACGACCTCTGTAACATATTCTCCCAAACATTCTGCAGGAACCATGTAGATATATGTTTGGAACTCACTTCAAACATTTATATGTTTGCAAGTCCCAAACTCAGGTGTATTTAAATGCAAACATTAGCAATTTACTGACAAATATGTATGGTTTGAAATTGACAAATATGACCGCTTAAAATGTTTTTCTACGTGGAAACATATATGTGATTCATTCCAAACATCCATATACTTACGTGGAAGCATTCGAGTGTTTCCGTTCAACCTCCATATACTTACGTGGAAAGATATGCGTATTTTCTCCCAAACATAATAATATTTAGAAACGAATTATTCTTTCTTTATTTATTTATTATAATTAAAATAAATAATTAATGCAAAAAAATTCATATATTTAAAATTACCTTTTTTACATTTACTTGCATTGAATGCATTACATATTTTTTATGAAATGAGAATCTGCTGCCCTTTTGCTTCTCCTTTCTTTGTTGTATCTCACGTTTTTGTTTTGAGAAGGTTTCAACTATGCCTTGGTTATCATTATGCGTTGGTACACAAACAAGCGTGTATTAATTACTTGTTTTTTTATTATTATTTTTTTTTTTGAAATTGACATTTCAGGTGGCAACATTATTATATTTTATATAATATAATTAAGCTACAAATAAACAAATAGTGTATTATTCTCCATTCTGATTTTTTCAGTAGAGGCTAGGGCAGAAATCCCTTACGTTGTTGCCCTTTCCAGTTTCTTTCCTCAAAATCGTTTCTCACTTTGGTAGCACACATAAATATGTATATCCGAAACACATACACAAAAACCAAAGCAACATCACAAACCATTTAACCGCCCGAGCGTTTGTTTATCCTTTTTTTCTCAGATCAAGCGCTTTTGATATCCTCTGTCCGATGAACCATTGACGGCCGAATACATGAAATTAAAACGCAATACATCAGCCAAAATAGAAACACTGACTACATTTGCAATTTGCTCGCACATTCAGGAATATTTATAAATCACTCACTGAGAGAATAATGTAAAAATACAGATAGATACACACTTACAAGATATATACACTCGTTGCCCCAAACATGGCTGTATTTGCATCACAAACACAAATATATTTGGGTTGCAAACACATATGTTATAACATATTAAACATTGCGTCTCAAACATGTAATATTGAATAGCAAACACAATGCGTTTGGTCACAAGTATATTATATTTGCGACAAGCTCCAAACACATGTTATATTTGCAACCAATCAACAAAAAATTAAAAATTTTTCAGCGTGTAATTATTTAATACTTTATTGCATGTCCTTTAATTGCAACTGCATCCGCGCAACGTTTGACACTGAGTTGTCTAAATTGTGTCACACCCTTCCACAGACATTGTGTTTCACATTTGATTTACACCATTCCAAAGTCCTCTATAACTTGAGGGTTTCAATATCGATACTCCCTTCTTAGTGTCAGTCCAAAGATTTTCAATTGGGTGTAAATCTGGCGACTGTGCGGATCACTCCATGAAATTGACTGAAGTATCTTGAAACCACTTTTTTGCCTGTTTGCTGGTGTGAAGACAAAAATCAGCGTCATTTCGTCATACGGTAACACTACCTGCTGCAAGGATTTATACATATACAGTCGAATCCATAGTTGTTTTAATCCAATGTATGGAACCCATAACTTTGTACGAAATACACGCCCTCACAATAATACTGGAACCCCCATGTTTTATTGTTTTTACTGTAACTTGTGGGTTGGGAAGTCTTCTGGCAAAAGGTCGTGAGACCTTTCCACCACAGAGCACAATTTTGTTTTTTTTGTTCGTTTAATCGACCAGTTATTAAGAAGCACGAGAATATACAACTTTTTCGTAATCAACGAATGTATATAGTCCATAGTTAATTTGATAAATAATATTCGTCTTGCTGTAATTAATTAAATCAAATCTAAATTGATTCATTATAATCAACCATATATGTATATATTGGAAGACTTCTCTCTGACACCTCCCAAACATAAAGCTTTAACACCTTAAGTTCATTATCTCAGTGTTTGGGGCAGTCAATATCCCCATTTTCCACTTGCTGAAACTTTTATTCTTTCCAGCTGTGATAAATCCCTAACAGTTTCCACCTGTTAATCTTCTCGCCGCGAAATAATCAAATTCTTTTCCTCGCATTAATTTGTATCGACTATCGCTTGCTTGATATCGACTATTGACCACAGTGAATTTATCAACACGACCCAAATTCACCAGGCAACATGGAACAATTCAGCTCTTTTTAAACTGCATACAGTTCTCTGAATAGACCTAAAGTCAATAGAAAAGTCACTAACCGACGACATTGTGCGACAAAGTGCAAATCTGCTTAAGGGCAACGAAACTCAATTACACATTCACACAGTCACACGATTCATTTAATGAATGAAACATCATGTAGAGTCGGTAAGTGATTGGAATTAAGCCCTTAAGAGAGACATTACAGTCCACTCCTTGGCTGTATGTTTGTTTTCCGGCTTTTACGAGAGCACTTCTAGACCTTTGTACAGCTGCTGCTGTGGTGGGCAGGCAAGTCAATCGCTATAAGCGCCATCCACCGATGTACTCGTATGTACGTAAGTTTGTTGGTTGGTGGGGGTTAAAGTAAAGCTCTTCTTGCCACTTCTGCTGCTAATCGTGGTAATTGGCTCCTAAGACCGGATGTGATTCATAATTCGTTATGTTTCTTCCATGATGAAAAACGTTTTGCATTGACGCCGGGTACAAAACAAACATTTGTTTATGTTGTGATTGAACAAACAGTCAGTGGCTAAAATTAATGGACAACACTTAGATAGCGATTGTATGACTTCATTAAATGAATGCATTTTAAGAGAAAGAAACTTGCAAATTAATCGATCGGTTCTGTTTGTTATAACGCCCTAGTGATCTCTCGATTTCGGTTAAAAGCGACTCAACATTTTAATTCTATAATTGTAATTTTATAAATTTAAGTTTAAACTTAATACACTCCGAGATAAATTCGGTAGAGGCAGCCGAATTAGCCGTAACAGAATTTAGAGGTTCACAACCACACTAGAGGTCATCACAGCCGAATTATAGGTTGTTACAACCGAATTATAGGTTGTCATAGCCGAACACAGGTTGTCACAGCCGAATTGAAGGTGGTCACAACCGATTTAGACGTTGTCACAACCGAATTAGAAGTTGTCACAGCAAAATTAGAAGTTGTCACAACATAATTAGAAGTTGTCACAACCGAATTAGAGGTTGTCAAAATCGAATTTGAGGTTGTCACAACCGAATTAAAGGTTGTCACAGCCGAATCTAGATAGCGCCACAACTGAATTTTGAAATGCATGGCCTTTAATTTAGTGATGATTTATTTTCCTGTATTCCTGTAAATTAATTACAAAGCGAGGAAATAGTGAAAATGGGGTAATCTTTAGGGTAACAAATTCAGTTTACATGGCACTTCCGACCGTTTTTAAAGTCTCGGCCATCAGGGTCACCGTACCAATTCTGACGTGTTGTATCCGTTGATTTGGTTGTCACAACCGAACTACAGGTTGCCACAGCCGAATTAAAGGTGGTCACAACCGATTTAGACGTTGTCACAACCGAATTAGAAGTTGTCACAACCGAATTAGAGGTTGTTACAACACAATCTAGATACCAGCACAACTGAACTTTTGAAGTGCATGTCCTTTAGTTTAGGGATGATTTATTTTCCTGTATTCTCAAAAAGAATTACAAAGCGAGGAAATAATTAAAACGGGGTAATCTTAAGGGTTAAAAATTCATTTTATATGCCACTTCCGACCGTTTTTAAAGTCTCGAAAAACAGGGTCACCGTATAAATTCAGACGTGTTGGGGCCGTTTATTTGGATCCTAAACTATTCGATATATTGTACAGTACTGCCACATCTCAAAAGACCGAATCTTCAGAACGGTTGACATCTGCATGTACTGCACGCTGATACATGTGGATATTTTTTGAAAATTAATACGATTTTAATGCAAAATCAGTAACTACAATATTTTCACTAACATTTCTCAATAACCACAAAAACAATCTTGATATCACCGCAACAACAACGATTGTAAATTTTTTTACCATTTTTAATACAGTATATATTTTTTTAGAACTTTAAACGTCAGGTTTCAAATATATAGAAGTGTGTTGTGGTAACCGAATTGTAAATGAATTCGGTTGTCCCAATAGAATTCATTAGAAATCAGGTACAGCAACAGAATTGGGCGGTCGTTGCAACCGACTTAACAACAAGTTCGGTTATTGCGATCGAATATCAAATTCGACAATTGTAACCGAATTGATTCTAAATTCGGATGTTGCGCCTGAATTGATGCCACATTCGGTGGCTGCAACCGATTTTGGTACCAACTTCGGTTGTTGCATCCTAATTAATGCCAAATTCGGTTTGCAATCGAAATTATAGAAAATTTAGTTGTCATAACGAACATAATTGAAGATTCAGTTGTTACAACCGAATCAATTATGTAACAAAGGTGCTTCACCCTAATTTCAGTTATGGGGACTATATTCATTCGTGACATCGTCAATTCGGTTGTGGTAACCTCAATTCGGTGACAACAGCCGAATTTACGGACAACCTCTTCTTAAACAATCACTTCTCTGAGTGCAGTCACCTCGTAGACTCCTACAGAATCGGTGCTAGCTTTTCATAAGACTATTATATGTAAATATATATGTATATAAAAAGAATACGGGAGAGCTTCCCACAATCGGTGAACTGTGCGCTTTCTAATTTTACACTCAATGATTGGGACCTACAGTTTTACACTGGTTCCGCACGGTCGTTTGATTAGCCTTTTCATGGATAAGTTTCGAGAAAAAAGAATAGAATCGAATCAAAATGGTTAGGGCAGGAATCGAGCCCATGTTCTCATATACAAAAGTCGCGCCCACCGACGGGCACTATTGTACTCCCATGTACACCCCATCAAATTTTGTAGACGAAACCTATTTTTTTTTAATATTTTCAAAAGTGGTCGTTGGTGATGCAATGGTTAGTGTGCGGAACTCTTGTACAAGAAACGTGGTTTCGATCCCGGCTCAGACCACCTTACATTTCTTTCGATGATGGTCACCTCCTCAAAAAACTCTTCACAACCGGCGTTAAACTGAATGTCCAAATCAGTGAGTATAAAAACTAGGAAGTGCACGTAATAAGAAATTATTTATATATTTTTGTGAGGGTCGATCAATAAGTACCCCATGTGTGAAGACAGGTGGAGTACCGTCGTGTAGTGCCATCTGTCAAACGACACCATATTAAATTTCACACAGATTCACAGGTTAGTTTTTAGTTGGCAGCAAGTTGTATCACACGTGTTTCGTTTTTCTTGATAAAATGGACAATGACTCGTACTTGGATGGAAAATCATGCGAAGAAATACAGGCGAACTTGGATGCTGTTTATTTGGACCCTTCACAATCTATGACAACCGTATTGGTTCAACGAATTTAAACGTGGTCGCACATCTGTTTTTGATGGGGACGCCCAGGCCGCCCGGAAGACGTGGTAACCGATGAAATAGTTCAAAAGTTCCACGACATGATTCTCGCTAATCACCGAACGAAAGTGCTCGAAGTAACAAAGGCTTTCTGTTCTATTCGCTTCAGCTGTCAAACTCTACACAAATACATACCAACAACACAGGAATGCAAAAGAGTACAAAAACAAAATACATGTGAGTGTGACAGCCGAAGCGAACAACCTCATGAAAAAAATGAAAACAGCTGTTCTTACGACTTTACCATGAACATATTATTGTACCATGACAAAACCCGTAGGCGTGTCGTTCCGTACGGCGGTTAATAAATCACATGACAAGTGAAGCATGAGAAAGGTGTTGGTTCGATTGGAACTGCACTACAAATTGCTGTCGCCACCCACCGTACTCACCCGACTTGGCTCCCTGTGGCT